>JAPQWV010000009.1:25720000-27025000 GCA_027422505.1 Craterostigma plantagineum
AGGCTAAAAATAACTAAATTAAGGAAATAATTAGCTATTAAGAGAACTTAGTAAAAAATATGAGTTTCCTTGAAAAATACAAAGTTAGATTATGAAGGGAGACTTTTAGGGACCTCAGACGGATTTTAGGGACCTCCAACACACTTTAGGGACCTAACACCCATTAGGGAACTATTTTAGGACCAATTGTGCTAAGCAGGTCATGTCGTTCCGAGGAAGCGTCGTGGGGAAGCTTCACCAAACGTTCAGAAGTCTGAAAGGACGTCTGAGTTGACAGTACATGAAAAGCTGGCAGCCGTCTGCTGTCCCTGACAGCGCAGATCCTGTCCCATCTTCAGCCGCCTGATGTCCCTGACAGCACAGAAAAGCTGCTGCCAGCTCTCTGCTCCTGACAGACAGCCCTGCACCTCACATTATCCCAGAAGGTCTTGTCATCAGGGATCCTAGGGCCGTTGGGAGCTCCTATATAAGGAGGACTTCATCATTTTAGCGAGATAACTCATTCAACACACGAAAAACACTCCACATTCTCTCTCTTTCGATGTATTAAGTATTTTCTTTCCACTTTTAGTATTCATGAGTGAGAGTGAGCTTAGCTGAGTGTGTAAATCATTTAAGTATAGTGAAAATAGTTCCTGAGCGCCGTGGACGTAGGATCTGCAAAGATCCGAACCACGTAACCCCTGTGTTATTTCATTTACGTCCCCAGTACGCCCCAAACACGTTCCAAACAGGTCCCATCACGTCCCCCAACGTACCAAACACATCCCAGACACGTCCCAAGTCCCAATCAGGTCCCCACACGTCCCAATACCTTCCAGACACGTCCCTTTCACATCCCTTACACACAAGCACCTTACGCACGCCCTCCAACTTTGTGATAATTCATTCTCCGGCTATATAAATCTTCTAAACCCCACATATAAATTCTTTTGATTGGGATAGCCCCATATCAAATGGCGCCGTCTGTGGGAAAATTCAGAGTTGAAGGCGTGAGTGATTTTGCCTATATTGTGCGAAGCGGTGCTTAACGTTTTTTTATTTCTTTTCCCTTTTCTTTATTTCTGTTAGGACGAGACGAAAGCCGCGGAAAAAGTCGTTGGAAGAAGGTCATCCGGTGCAAAAATAAAACCTAGACCCACAGTTCGTTGAGGCTACTGGAGATGGGTACAAGAGCTGCCAAAGCACAACTGAAGTTCCCGAGACGTAATGCCACGAGCATCACCTTGGCAGAGAGAAGGAAAAGATAACGACCCGAATTTCCATATCCGGGACCTAAAAGTCCAGCTCCGCGCTGGCATGAAGACCCGTACCATATTCGGGACTTTAAAACCCAGCTCCGCACTGGCACAAAGATCTGAATCTCTACAGTTGGGACCTAAAATCCCAGTTCCACGCTGGCACGAAGACCCGAAGCTCCGCATTCGGGATCTGAAAGTCTAGATTCACGCTGGTACGAAGACTCGAAGCTCCGCATTCGGTACCTAAAATCCCAGCTCCGCGCTAGCAAGAAGACCCGGAGCCTCACATTTGGGATCTTCCAGCTCTTCGCTAGCACGCGAAGCTTCGCGGAACCTAGAAGGAATCCCCACGCTGACGTCCGAAGATCTGCGGGAGGTACAAGCCAAGCTCATCGCCAGCACGCGAAGGTCCGTGGAACCTTGAAGGACTCTTCACGCTGAGACATGAAGATCCTGGGGACCCAGCGACTAGCTCTGTGCTGGTGTGTGATGATCTTGGGGACCCAAGAGCCAGCTCTGCGCGGGCTTACGAAGATCTTGGGACCTAAAAGTCAGCTCCGCGCGGCGATTAGTGGGAGATAAAAGCCCAGTTTCATGCGGACACATGAAGATCCACGGAAGGCATTCCGCGTTGATAAGGCTTTTAGTCGGGACCTCAGGACTTTCTAAAATTTCATTCTCTATTATATATTATGGTTATCAAAATAAACATGTTTACCACGCTAACCATGATTATCTTTTGAATGATGGAAAAAAGGACTCCACACAGTAGGACATGTGGGGGGGTTCACTGATCAAGGCCTTGAACAAGGCTGAAGGTACCTCCTCCAAATGTGGGCAAGATCCACCCAGAGCAGTTGAAGTCAGAAAGTGATCGCGGGGGAGGAGGACCTCCGAAAACTAACAAACTGAGGAAAGGCCAGGACCTGAAACACAAGTCTGAGATGATGACGATAAGCAAGACGGTACAGATAAGTCATAAAGGGATCCCAGAACACCCAGGCGGACCTCCACGAGTTTCGAAGGGAGCTGGGAGCTCCAGAAAGAACTGAGTCATGCTCGGGAAAAAGAAAAGACACTAGGGCCAAAAAGGAGATGAACTTTGAGACCAACTCACGGACCTCAAACGGAGGAAAGACGAGTTGTCACGCAAAGGAGGGAGCCTTAGGGCCCTCGAAATATCATTCTCATCTATATTATCAATATTATAATTAATACATATTTATCACACTAACAATTGCTATCAATTGAAGGACGGGACATGGAGGCTCATCCAGGTAGTTGCCCCAAAATAGTCTGTCCGGCAAGGTCCCATTTCAGGCCTCGGGACAAAATTCATAGGACCTGCCTAGTAGAAAACTTGATTTGAAGATGATCGAAAATGAGTCCCCGGAAGAACTTAAAGGCCAGCTCCGCGCTGGCGTGCGAAGGTCCGCGGGGCCTAAATCTCAGTTCTGCACTGGCACAAAGACTCGAAACTCCGTATTCGAGATCTCCACAGCTCCGCACCAATGGCTGAAGATCTGCGGAAGATAAACATGAAGATCCACAGGAGATATCCCGTGATGGGAAGGCTCTTAGCCGGAATCCGAGGGCCTTTCTAATCTCATTTTCATTTACATTATCATACTAAATACATGCATCATATAACTGTTATCATTTGAAGGATGAATCGAAGGGCCCATCCTAACGGGACATCTGAGGAAATTCATCGACCATGGCCTCGACCAAGGTTTGGAGGTAGTCAAGAAGGAGTTCGGGGGATCTGCGCCGACTAAAGCCAGACAACCCCCGCATCTTCCAGATAGGAGCCAGCCTCCTTTAAGGCTCTTAACCTTGTCATAATAGGAGCTCCAGGCAGTAGATTCCAACTTCCAGTACGGCCTAAAATCATACACCTGAGCAGTCAAAGATCCGTGGGACCTTAATGCCCAGCTCCGCATTGACACACGAAGGTCCAGGGACCTAGAAGATAGGTCCAGACTGACATCCGAACCTCCGGAGATCTGGAGCCAGGGACCTTAATCATTATCCGAGAAGAAAGGAGCTTCATTTCTCCATTACTTCAAATTCCCAGGCCTCCAACAAAGAGCCCGAAAAGCGAGCTGGCGCTACAACCACGCACTAAGCGAGCTGGCGCTATATCCATGCATTTAAGCGAGCGGGTGCTATAACCACGCAGTTTAAGCGAGCGGGCGCTATAACCACGCATTTAAGCGAGCGGGCGCTATAACCACGCATTTAAGCGAAGCTGGCGCTATAACCAGGGTAAACTAATGATGTCCCTAAGGAAATACCGCCTTGTCGGAATAAAATATTTTATTATACAATAAACGGTGCACCGTATAATATAATCGATGCCAAAGGTCGACGGACCTGCGGTGTACAGGACGCCAAAGATAATATATCTGCGGTGTGATTTGATGCCAAAGGTCGACGGACCTGCGGTGTACAGGACGTCAAAGATAATCTATCTGCGATGTGAATGATGCCCGTAAGGGTGTACAAGATGCCGCCGCTGACGGGCTGCGGTGTACAGGACATCAAAGGCTCTCAGTAAGCCTGCGACGTGAATGGTACCAAAGCGAAGCTGGCGCTATAACCAGGGTAAATCAATGAGGGGATCCCCATATTTTAGAGACCTAAGTGTCTACACAAATACTGAAATCGCTAAGGACAAAGAGAGCCTAGCGCAAATGACACCTGAGGACAATGACGACGGTCATTGCAACCCAGGCGTGAATTCGTACTTGGCTTACGAATTACTAAGCGAGCTGGCGCTATAACCATACCACGATAATGATGTTCCCAGGAACATCCATCAGGTCCCGAAAGGATACAAAAACATAAAATACAGGAGAAAGGGAACTCCGGGGAAACATGCGAACATGGGGAGTTAAGCTCCCCATACCATTATGTCCCGAAAGGAAAAAATAACATAGTATTTTTTATAGGCTATGACCATGATGAAAAAGGAGAGGTCAATACAAGTAGGAGGTCCTAGGAGCTAGGAGGAACGTGCAGTAGGACTTGGGGATCTCCTTCAAAATGCAAGGCTTGAAGAGGAGCTCCGCCATCAGGTCCCTGCAAGGTCCCTTCCAGATCCCAAAGATGGCAGATACAACATATGAAGCGTACATAGCACAGAGAAAAATCCCCCGATAGAGACAGGTGAACCTAGGGGAGTTAAGCCCCCGTAAAACGTTGTTGGTCCTATGATGCCCGAAAACAAGAAAGACAGAAGTAAAAAGAGGTTCGTTGCGTCCCAAAAAGACAACAACCGAAGGGCAGGCCTTCCTGAGGAACTAGAGGTGGCTTTGCGGTGATCATAAATGTCAGCATGAGCCAAGACCCCTGCGTGTTTGTCCGCAGCAGGAATCCAGAAGTTATGAGTCTCGGGAGCTCAAGGATCTTCTTCGAAGAAATCACGGAAGTACAAGGCTTTGACATCAGCTCCCTCAATGCCGCGCACGTCCCGTGTCCCACACCAACTTTGTATTGCCACTACTTCGGATTCCGATCTACGTGACCTCCGGGTGGCATAAAGTCAACTTCTTCCGTAGAAGTAGGTAATAACCTAGCATTTAGAGCGTCCAGGTCTGTGTCAAGTCCTTTTCAGGTCCGCTCCAGGTCCCTTCCAAGTCCGTGCCAGGTCCGTGCCATGCATGTCCCAATGTGTCAAGCTGCCTCGACTCAACTGGTCCATAGAGGACGGGGACATGTTCGTTGAGGTCCCTATAGGTCCCAAGTAGCTCCGACTTCACCGCCGCCGGCCAGTCAAGCTCCGGTCAATTGAATGATCTCCGACTAGGAACCTCACTCACACAAAACAAGCATCGGGAGAAATCCAAGGAGCTATCGACGATGCGATGGAAGGAATGGATAGGAGAAGCTGCTGTCGCCGCCGGCTATCCCTGACAACGGAGAGCTCGGTCCCTCCAGACTGCCTGATGTCCCTGACATGACGGAATACATCCCAACTCCGGGAATTCTGGGATGTAAGCTAGACCAGCTGCTAGGAGTTCCTATATAAAGGGGACTTCGCCACTTCAACATTCCGGGAGCCCCTCCTCGCGCTGTTTCACAAGCGCGACACTTTCATTTTTCTTTCTTCAGGGAGCTCCACATTTTTCCTTCGTGCTGCTCCACTAACTCTGTTTGGTTAGTTATCTTCAGGTCCTGACTTGAAGATTCTGCAGACAGATCAGAAGCTACACCACCTAAGAAGAAACCTCAGAGGGATGGCCCTCTGATCATCTAGGAGCACCCAACAACTTAGCAGGCTCATCTGTTCACGTCTGTTCAGATGGTCCGCAGAAGCAGGGAGCTCACCCACTGAAGTCCCTATAGGTCCCATAAGAGGCTCAACACCTACGCCTCGGGGGAGGAAGGACATAACTTTTTTTTTTCTTTTCCTTCTGACCCTTTACGTGAAGTTATTTTTCTTCTAACACCAGGGACATGGGCAGTAATAGGAACTTCTTAAGCTCCCTAACAGAGAGGAACCGCCGGGGACATCCACCGTCCCTTCAGAAGGAGGAATCTCTTCGTGAACGTCCCTAGCCACCAGGACATAAAGGAGCAAGGGAGCTACAGAGGGTGTGCTAATGAACTTGGGAACTATTCCCGCTCATAAAACGCATCTTCCCAGAAACAGAGTAAGGATTTTGGGTGAGTCCTGGTAAGACCTACTTTGCAATTATTCACTTTAATTACAGCCTGCCTTACAATTTTTACTCTAATTCCTCTTTTGTTCCCAAAGACAAATTAGAATAGGGGAGTGGTTGATACGGACATAAATTAGGCAGGCTAAAAATAACTAAATTAAGGAAATAATTAGCTATTAAGAGAACTTAGTAAAAAATATGAGTTTCCTTGAAAAATACAAAGTTAGATTATGAAGGGAGACTTTTAGGGACCTCAGACGGATTTTAGGGACCTCCAACACACTTTAGGGACCTAACACCCATTAGGGAACTATTTTAGGACCAATTGTGCTAAGCAGGTCATGTCGTTCCGAGGAAGCGTCGTGGGGAAGCTTCACCAAACGTTCAGAAGTCTGAAAGGACGTCTGAGTTGACAGTACATGAAAAGCTGGCAGCCGTCTGCTGTCCCTGACAGCGCAGATCCTGTCCCATCTTCAGCCGCCTGATGTCCCTGACAGCACAGAAAAGCTGCTGCCAGCTCTCTGCTCCTGACAGACAGCCCTGCACCTCACATTATCCCAGAAGGTCTTGTCATCAGGGATCCTAGGGCCGTTGGGAGCTCCTATATAAGGAGGACTTCATCATTTTAGCGAGATAACTCATTCAACACACGAAAAACACTCCACATTCTCTCTCTTTCGATGTATTAAGTATTTTCTTTCCACTTTTAGTATTCATGAGTGAGAGTGAGCTTAGCTGAGTGTGTAAATCATTTAAGTATAGTGAAAATAGTTCCTGAGCGCCGTGGACGTAGGATCTGCAAAGATCCGAACCACGTAACCCCTGTGTTATTTCATTTACGTCCCCAGTACGCCCCAAACACGTTCCAAACAGGTCCCATCACGTCCCCCAACGTACCAAACACATCCCAGACACGTCCCAAGTCCCAATCAGGTCCCCACACGTCCCAATACCTTCCAGACACGTCCCTTTCACATCCCTTACACACAAGCACCTTACGCACGCCCTCCAACTTTGTGATAATTCATTCTCCGGCTATATAAATCTTCTAAACCCCACATATAAATTCTTTTGATTGGGATAGCCCCATATCAATATTGATTTGTTCAAGGAAGGTCCCATCTTGCTTTTAAAATTTAAGCTAGAACAATCCGTGGCTTAGTTTAGATAAACTTGCTTTTAACGTGTTGAGATGCATAGATGACGAATGCAATAATGTAAAGATATTCACGCATCTTCTCTGTTTACAGCCAATGGAGTTACGTGCTTTGAAGAAGCGAAGCCACAAAGAAAAGGATTACTCCCATCATAGTTAGTATACGCCCCCACAAACTGCAAGTCGTCTTTGCTCAAAGTGACCAAGAATATAAAAAGAACCTTGTACTTTATTACATCAAGAAACATTATGAAGTCGAATTGTATAATCGGTTCAGATCCTTGTCGGGTACTTTATTGTATGATCACTTAGGTGAGTGTGTCTTAATTTTTAAATTTACTAAAAACTCAGATATTATCTCAAATGGATACGCTATTAGGAATCCCTTTAGCTGTGATCCCAGCCCCGCTCGTAGGATACAGCAAAGTGTAAGGCAACTTCACAGGCCCAACTCTGTTCCTCAGCTTCTCATCGCCGTTCTTCTTCACAATCCCTTGCTCAATCTCGCTCAACTTCTTCCCAAACTTTTGGAAATCTCTAATAACCTTCTCGTCCCTAGTCCACTCCAAGCCGTCGTCCCTTTGCCCGAGATAAACTTCGTCCGAAGAATGCCTCGACAGCGACTCGATGAGCGCAACGCCGATCAGCGTCTGAAGCTTAGCGGTTATAGTCTTCAAGAATACTTTATCGGGATTCGTCCTCAGCTCTTCGTACTCTTCGGTCCCGACCTCGGGCATGAACCTCCTGCTTATGGTCGGGCGGTTGGGCAGGTAACCCGCGTACGGATACTGCCCGAAGTTCACCGCCGCGTGCAGTGCAGACGCGGTCCATATGATGATCGTGCAAGAATCGATTAGTTCTTTCTTGGTCTGCATTTTGGGCCACCACGGCTCGTCTTTCTTGTCTCCGTGGCCCTTCGTGCGAACCTCGTCCCACAAGGATTGGAGCTCGGGGTCACTTTGGACCGTCTTGTCCGAGGCGTAGTAGAAGTTGCAATAGTCCTCAACCCAGTTTTTAATGGCCGACCATACCTCTAGGCCGTCGACTGCGTAGGGGTAGTCCTCGATCATTAAACGCAGGCCGTGCGGGGAACCCGCGTCTTCCTCGGCTACGCCTCTGCGGAAATCTCATCAACGAGTTATTTAGATCATTGTTGATTGCATGTTATTTGCATGCCATCTTCAGTGAGGAGATACTATTTCAGCTCACGATGATCTATTGTTTAATCCCCAAGGAGAAGACCATTTTTGGTCCAAAATGTTTGGATATGGACGTTTTTATTCTCGTGTCCCAAGTTTTATACTTTATGTTACCGAATTTGTACCGTTTTGATTGCTCAGTTAACTTAAACCATTAGTTTGGACGAATTTACTGGCTGGACCAGTAAAATATTATTGACCGAAATGGGCCGGGCCGAATTTTTGCGGGTTGAAGAACTTAGTACGAAAACAACCCGGAATTTCGGGCTGGCCCGACCCATAAATTTGTCCAAATTAACGCCGGGGGCCAAAAACATCTCAAAACTAGCACTGTAATATGAGGGACAAAAAATGCTCAAACCACAAACATGGAGGACAAAAAATGACATTCGCCCTAATCGCTAGAATATAAGTGCAATAAATCGGTCAAACTTGGGTGTATTGTAAGGCTAACCTTTTGAGTAGATCAGCTGGGAGCGCTTGATCCATGAAATTCCAGCTCTTGTAAACCGCGGAGGACATTTCCATGGCGTACATTGCTGGAAAAACAGTCGCCTCGAGGATTCCCCCGCCATTGATCAGAGTCTGCCTCGCAAAAGCGTTGATGTTCATCGTGTCGCGAAAATGAGGATGGAGCAGCTTGTAGACTGGATGAACAACGCTCAGCATCCTATTAGTCGCGATGATAAAGGGCTCGATCACAGCGTGTGTGTTCAGCCTGCCATCGAATTAAATGCAACGAATAACAACAATAATATTTACTCGAACATCATCAACATAAACGATTATATACATACAGTTGGGTGTCAAACCACCCAAGTCCCACATCGGATAATTAGAAGAAACGACAGCTCTTTTATAAGCTTGCGAGTGGTAACTCCAGCTATTACTGCAGTTGGTTTTAGAGAGAAACAACACAAATTTATATGTGTGGGGCTTGGGCTAGAATTGAGCTCGAAAAAATACCTAACCTACCAATGGCTAACGAGCTGATGAACGCCAGAATCATCCACCGCAACGTACGCTTTGGCCAACTGCCAAATGGAACCCTCGACGCCTTCTTCGGATGGAGTGTATACTTTGCTGATGGCACCAAAGGAGTCTCCGCGTGGATCGGGTAAGCTGAGCTCGATTGCTAAGGGCTTCAAACGCCCGTCTTTTTGCAGGAGAAGTAGTGTCCTTGAAGCGTAGATTTTTGAGTTCGTCTCGTTTATTCTCCTCAAGTAGGGCATGAGTGCGTCGTGATGCTCTAATATGAATAATCTCTTGACCTTGATTGCCTGTTTATGAACTATTTCTTAGCAGGCGGGCAGTTGATCGAACGAAACGAAAAATGCTTGATTGATTAGTTAGTTGATTATTACTACATAATAGATAATACCTCAGTAACAGTGAGTCCGTCTAGCTGATTAAATATATGATCTTGCTTTATGGTGCTCGTATGATCGCCATAGATTTTCGGGTCCAGTTTGCTCCTCGGAGGGAACTCCTGAAAGTTCAGACATATATATAGGATACGAAGTAATGGCTGCGAAGGCATTTGGGCAGTAATTTTTTTAAAGATGGGAAAGAAGTACCCGAAGACGGCTGATTAGAACAGGATTATTTCCAGCCACCATCTCTCTCGCGAATTCTTCGTCTGTTCTCCAAGCAGATCTATCCTCTGTGTATACATACATAAATATTCCACCATCACATATATATATATATATATATCACATAAATATGTGATGTACGTATATATATGTAAATGAGCAGTCAAGCACCTTCAATGACTCGTGGAATCGGCAGTTTAAAGAGCTCTTCACCGAGCTTACGTAGAAGCTGTTTGATAAGCTCGATTGGAACACTATTGTGCAAACCCTTCAGCTGAGGGATGTCGGACAGCTCGAGGCCTCCTTTGTATATTTGGAGGACGTCTTCGAAGCTTTCGAACTCGTTATGAGTGGTTTTGAATAGATCCTGCAGTTCGTGGTATAGAAACTGTGCAATGGATTTGAGTCCATAGGCGAGGAAATCGGACAGCTTCATATGTCCAAACCGTTCGTCTCTCGGTATGTAGATGCTCAAGCTCAGGATCATCGGGATCCTACTTTCAGTGTCGGGATCTGCCGATATCATTAGTTATTACACGCATGCATGATAATTTGCATCGCACAACAAAACATACACGCACACAAGGTTTGGCCTAACTGTCTATCTCATATCAGATAATTCAATTGACCAACTCAATTAATATATGAAAGATCGAACTTCACATATCATCGCTTGAAGCCCTCAATTAATATATGGTGTCGACGTGTTAGGCCTTCAATCAGGTCACAGTGAGGGGGGCGTATTGAAATTTCTATTCCACGTCGAATAATTCAACTCACCCAATTCAATTAATATTTCAAAGAGGACAACTTCGTTCATCACGAGTTGGTTTTAGGTTAAAACCCTCAATTTCTAATTACTCACCCGTCTGTGATGATTGTCTGCCCGTTTTAACCCTACGAGGATAAGGATATTTTGACGACCCCCCAATAACGGGACGGGCAAACTCTTTCCCCTTGTCCGGATTTCCTAAATCGTTGTAACAAGCGTAGTCGTAAACCCTATCCCACTCTTGGAGCTGTCCGCTTCCGTCTCGGCCTCTCATGATCTCGAGCTCTTCTGCTCTGTAAGCGAGTAAAGTTTTCGGTGTTTCGCTTGGAAGGTACGCCTGATCAAGATTCATAATGTGCACGTTACATTAAAAGTCCGATCATATTATCGAAATTTATAATTTACCTTATTGGCGAAGAAAACACGGTCGGTTTTGTACTTCTCGGCGGGATAAATCCACGAGTTGCAGAGAAAGTGGACGTGGCCATCGTGCCCGGGGATGTGTTCGAGCGTAAGCGTTTTGAGGTTAAATTCGCTGCGGTGGAAGTTCTTTACGGTGAATGCTTCGGGTACTCCAATGCCCTCTTCCCAGTCAAAGGTTATGTCGAAAGCCGCGTCGCCTATCGAAGTGACCGTTGTGGTCCCTTTCTCTAAATAGGCAGCTTTTCCAGCCTTTCCTTTGCCTACTTTTCCAATGGTTAGGGGGTTAAATATTTATTACAACAGTTGTTTAGATGAATATATCTATGCATGGATAATTAATAATATATAGAGTAGAGATGCGCAAATATATCTTGGCACAAAACTACTACTACATATATATATATATATATATATATATTATCAAAGGACTGTATCTGTAGAGAGATTAGTAAGTTACTTACCTGTGGATGGATCAATGGTGATAGAACTAACGAGCTGAAAGGAGACTGTTTTGCCAACCAGCTCATTCAACTTGTCAAGATTTGAAGATCCCAAATCATTGAAATTCGAAATATTGAAATCCAAAACATTCTTATTCCCTAGAACTACTCTTCCTTTGATACGCTTCTCCGCTTTGTTGTCACCCACTTGGTTCACCATTTTTTTTTCCTCTCGACGATGTAATAGAAAATTGTATGGTCTATACAAGCAATTGATAGTAGGTATATATATAGGTAAGATTTGAACTGTTATTCTGCTGACATAAAAGATGCAACTACCGGGATCTAAATATTGATGGGTCCAGCTTATTTAGTGATGATCGTACGTATTAACTACGAGATCTGTTTTTTTCTAATACAAATATATTAATTAAATCATGAATTAATAGAGAAATTTTAAATACAATTAAGATCTATATGTAAATGGTTGATCAACTTTGAATTTATATTCGTCGATAATGGGGTTTTTAATTAAATAATTAAAAAAAGGTGAATCTATAAAAAAATACCCAATTGGATAAAATTTTCACATAGGTACCCATGTCAGAAAATTTTACGGATAGGTACCCTATTTAATTTTTACCAGTTTCTTTAGTCATGTCGTACCTTCCTGTGTGTATATTGCGTACCATAACACGTTGATATAGGGTACTTAATATAACATACGTTGTACCTACGGCATACATGTGTTACATAGGGCGTACCTAAATATAGCATATGTCGTACCATTTTCTGTTATGTAGGGTACCCAAATGTGTTGATATAGGGTACCCAAATGTGGTGTATGGTGTACTTTCGGGGATCGGGTACCTATGTGCAAAAAATTTATTCTGTTAGGTACCTACATATAAAAGAATCGTGACATGGTACTAAATTACAAGTTTTTATTCAAATAGGTACTTATGTGTAAAGACCCCTTAAAAAAAACAAACATTAACAAAATAAACAATAAATAAAAAGCATTAATAAAATAGCAATACTCGTAACATGAACTCGTATTCTCAGATTACGAGTTACATGGCCCCGCTGACCTACTGACCCTGACATGGCATAGTAACTCGTACCCTGAGGATACGAGTTAGTAACTTGTATTCTCAGGTTACGAGTTACAAACGACTGGCCCGCTGACCCGCTGACCGCTGACATAGCAACCTAAATCGTATTACCAGAATACGAGTTACTAACTCGTATTCCAAGATCACGAGTTACTTAGTGCCCGACCAACCTGCATGGCCATGCAGCGTGTCGGCAATAATAGTTATAATAATAACAATAAAGATAATAATAATAATCGTAATAAATATAATAAGAATACACAAGCGTTGTATAATAATAATAATAGTCACTACAATAATAATAACAATAACAATAATACTAATAATAATCATCATCATAATCTATCTGCCATGATGCGCTAAATGGCCGCCGGTCCCACAACGAGCTGGCCTACGAACTCTATTTCCTCGACGGTTACCTTGCTCTGCATCATCTCCCGGACTTCGAGGTCGTCGCGACCGTGGTGAAGGTGTCGTAAATGCCTAATATGTGATAACCAAATTTTAATTTTAAAAAATAGTTTAAGTGATTTAAATACCAAATTGAAGGAATATACCTGATGATCCATATACTCTGGCTGTGAGCGGTGCTGGGCTACAGACGATTGCAAAAAGGGTGACAACTCGTCAAAGAATGAGGGGTTGACAGCTTTGTGCACTTGTGATGATCCGGCCTCATGCATGTGAGATAGTGCGACCTCATGCATGTGAGATGTTCCAGCCTCATGCATGTGATATGTTCCGGACTCACTCCCTCGTCGAACTCGGCGTCGCGAGATAAACATGCCATCCATCTGCTCTAGTAAGCGGATGGTCTCATCATGCTTGCCGGTCCTCGCGTAACGAAGGCAGTCGTGTACCCGCGTTCCTAAAAATGAAAGAGTAAATTATATTCTTTGGGCTACTAAACAAATAACGTTAATATATAAATTAAACTTACGATGGTCTTCATAAATACCGCATCCCCTATCTGGAAGCCCTGTGACATCTGTATCTCTGTGGAGATATGTAGAGGCGAGTGATCCGATGAAACCACTCGTAATATCCATCCTCCACCGAGTTGAAGCCAGTCGCGGGAGGACCATCCAGGACCGTGTCCTCTCGATCCTCCCGTAAGCCAACCCAGCCTGCGTGATGCGATCTCCAATCCATCCCCGACCGCTGTCGACGCTCGTACTTGTGAAGATTGTTATCTCGATACGGCGGTATAATTGGAATTCCTTGATCGATGGACACCTTGATCGACAAGTCGTAGGTAAGCACTATGCAGGAAGAGCGGCAATCTCCGGGAACATCATGCTGTACGGAGTCCATACAAATTGATGCGGCTGCATGCGATCAATGCACTCGCGGAATGTGCGCACGTTCGAATTCGTCGAAGTTGTGAAATCAAAGAATGCGTTCCACCTGTCAAATATTTAAACAACAATTATAAATGTAAGAATGAAAGCAAAATTCGCAATTTATGGAAGAACGACCATACCTCGCAGCATGTGGCGGAGCCGATAAGACTATCCAGTCGACTGTTCGGGGCTCCATCGTGATACGATTAACACCCCGTACTGGCTGAAATGGCAAAATTCTCACATATGCCCATGCCTAAAACAAATCAATTTTTCTAAATAAATATTTAAAATAACTATACATTTAATCAAATTTTCTATATAATTACCTGCAACAGCCGTAGAGTCTGCCTATAATTAGCTTTTTCGGCTCGGTTGCCGAACAAAGCTCTCTGTATAGGAATGCCAGCACCGCACTACCCCAACTAAATGTGCTCACCTCCTCAATATCCTCCAACAGCTGAAGGTAAGTCAATGATATGGTGTTGGCCCTACAATCGGGGAACATCACCGCACCGAAGAACAGCATCGCATAACCCCGTGCTGAACATTCGACCTCTTCCTCATCACTATCATCCGTTATCGGATTGTCCAACAGCCAACTCGCTAACGACTTCATTGATAGCGATGACCCCCTAATTTTATCAGCAGACGGTCTAAAAAGTCATCGATAATGCTTTATAGAGTGCAACCAAACAACTTGTTTAGAAAGTAGCGTTTTTTCATTTCTGTAAACTCAAATATATGTATATATAACACATACATGAATGTATCTTTAGGGAGTGAGATTATATGTCTCGCTCTTCTGTGCCACTTTTTATCCCAAGACATGGATACTTGACAAGTGTCCAATACAATGGTTAAGATTTCCCATTTTGGTTTTATTTTAATTTATAATTTTCTAATTACATATTCAAACAAATTCTAAAATCATCATTATTTATTAGACATATAATGTAATCAAATAAACATACGTAATTTATTATTTGTTTCGTTACGAGCATATTGATATCCATATCTTATATTTTTTTATATTCATAAGTATCATTTTGTTTTGTATATTGTATAATATGAGATATAAAATGGGACATATTTGTGGGACAGAGATCCGTTCCCTATCTTTAGCACTATATTACTGTTAAGGAACTATAATTCAATGTCTAGAGATACACGGGCAGGGGCGGATCTAGAAGTATATACCGGGGGGGGGGGGGGGCGTAAAGAATAAATAGAATAAGTAATGCTAAAATTAATACATCGTCAATAGAAAAACAATACTTTGAACGACAAGGTTAAGCATAAGAAATAAAATTTTCTAACTAAAAGGAATTCGACGTTAATGCACGTCCTCGATGGTGATATCGTCAGCGTGATTACGAACTCGCCCACGTCCTCTTCGATCAATGTAACGAGCACTAAAATCAGGAATTTCAATATTTCGAACTTCACAAAAAGTCTTTACCTTTGCCAGCAAGTCATCCCAATCGTTATCGCTCATCTGTTGAAGTAAATTCTTGGTAGATACTACAAGCTCCATCGCATTTATTATATCTTGAGACTTGCTTTGTAGAGATTGACAAAGGACATCTGTAATCCCCATTATATCTTTCATAAGATGTAAGATAAATACAAAATCGAACGTTGTCATCTCATCATAAACAGATGTAGCCTCTACTCGTTGCGAAGGAAGTCCATCATCGATAATCTTAAGCAATACTATATACGCTGCACTGAACATCTTAATTAGGCCGGTCAATGATCTCAAATGAGAACTCCAACGTGTATCAGTGGCTCGCTGTAACGTACCAATCTGATTAATTCCGCTCCCCGTCTCTAGTTCACCTATAGCAATCAAATGTGCAATATCATCTGCATGAGCACGCTTTAATTCATCGTTGCGCTTACATGAAGAACCAACAAGATTAACTATATTAGTTAATCTATCAAAAAATTGATGAAGAGGTATCACATGTTTCGATGCCGAAACTAAAGCAAGTTGCAACCGATGCGCAAAGCAGTGAATATAGTAAGCACTTCTGCAACCTTTCGAAATTAAAGCTTGCAATCCATTGAACTCACCCCTCATGTTACTAGCACCATCGTAACCCTGACCTCTAATATTTTGAACGTCCAAGTTATAGTGAGATAAAGCAGAATATATCACACCTTTTAATGTCAAAGCCGTTCTATCAGATACCTGAAAGAGTCCAAAAAAGTGTTCTTGAATAAATCCATTTATGTCCACAAACCTTAAGACAAGAGACATTCGCTCTCTTTTTGACTCATCGCGGGCTTCATCTACAATTATACAATACTTCGCAACTCCAATTTCTTCACAAATTGCATTCTTCACTCTCATAGAAATTACATGAAGTATTTGCTTTTGAATATCGTGACTCGTATACTTGGCATTTTTTTGGAGCTTTCTCAACCGCCTTCGCAAGTTCTTCATTGTACCCGGTTATGAGATCCAAAATTCAAGAAAATTACCACGATTAGATGAGCAAGATCGCTCGTCATGACCTCTAAATGGAATTCCTTGAAGAGCAAGAAATAGTACAACATCAACATGCGCCTTTAATCGAAGACGATTAAGTGCAATTTGTTGTGCATCGAAATTGTCAAACCTCCTTGATATATGTTGTGGTTGGTTCATCAAATCCTCAGACGCCCTTTCAGCATTACGATGTGGTGAAGAAACATTGTCCTTTCCTATGTGGACTAGAAAAGCACAAGCTGTTCCGTTTTTGACTTTCTTCCAATTATCAAACCCATCAACAGTAAATGCAGTTTGATTTGCACATCTTGATGGCTTGTTAAAAATAAAACATGGAAAGCAGTACGCTTTATCTGTAACCGGCGAATACTCCAACCAAGAAAATTGCCGATACCAAGTAGATTGAAATCTTTGAGGGTGCTTAAGATTTTTGTTTAGCGGATACTCTTGAAGAATTGGTTCGTATGCCTTTAGATTCAAATAAGCTCGGCGTACCTCTTCTTGTTGGTTAGGATCATATTCCCAAATTTGTCATCGTACTCCCTGATCACGCTCTAACGAATTGAGATCAATATCTTCAATTTCCGTATTTTTGAATCTTTTAGAAGAAATTTGGGTTGGATCATCGTCATTTGAATATCGGCGTTGACAATTCGATTATCGGAGAAGATAGCGCTTCATTTGGCCTCTTCTTTTGAAAAAAAAAACTATCAATTGTAGTAGATTTTCCCATGAAATATGTGTAATCTGTCACCATAAAAAATAATGAAGTTAGTGTATCAAACTTGATTAAAGAATTTTATGCAATGCTAACCTATGAATTTTCTGCACTAACCTCAGCTCTGCGAATTTACTGGTAGGGTTTTTCTCAGCTTTCATTTGTTAAGTAATTCTGCTTTATTGGGCCAACGTGTCTCCCTTTTCTTGGCAGACAAATTGAGCAATTATTTCTACTTTGATTGGGCCAAATTGAGCAATTATTTCTTACTACGATTGGGCCGTGTCACATTGTTATTATTAGTGCCAAAAATATTACTTTGAGACCTCATGGGATCCAACCCGGATAAAGAGTACAGATGACTACTTCCTCAACCATCAGGCTAGAAACGATTTGCTGGATATTTACAGGACAAAAATCTATATATCTATTATTCGTATATATATACATATGTACTAAAATTTTCGAAATAGATCCGCCTCTGTACACGGGGTTTAGTTTTGTCATTACTGATTTTAGCTTTAACGATGTTATACTATCCCTATCTAAGGTGATACATTGCTAAAACAAATATTCTCTTAACTGGAAAAACTATGAAACTTATCAATCAAGTACCTCTCTTTCTTTTTTTTTTCTAGTTGTGTCCGGCTTTACTGCGTTGGTAGATCATCGTAGTGTCTCCTCCATTCAGTATCAAAATTGTCGAGAACATGGTCTCGGTTTTCTATATGGATGGTTTTATCTTAGTCTGAAGATTTCATATTGAAATTTAAAATAACTGGATGATTAGTTTTTCGTAAATGTAAGTTTGAATTGAATCAAATAAGTATTACTCCGCTGCAATCAAAAGCAGAAAAAAAATCTGATGTTGAATAACATGCTAGGATATCCTATTTTCTGGAGTTAGTATTTGTTGCGTAATTCGATCTATTGAACAATTGATTTCGCTATTTGGATGATGTTTAGCTTGTCTGATTTATCGCAACTCAGACCGAATCAGAAACAGAACAGAATAAGGAAAAACAGAACGCAGAATTACGTGGTTCGGCTAATGACTTAGCCTACGTCCACGGGGCCAAAGATCAACTTCTTTATTGATGAGTACAGCACAGATTTACAGAGCACATAGCATACTATCAATTCAGTGTTTACAACTCTTTCCCACACTCTCTCTGTGTTGAGTTACACACACTTGAATTCCTCCGTTTGCCACTGAAGAACTGGTATTTATACCATGTTGCTTCAGGTGAATTTAGCTGCGATCCATATCGTCCGTCGGATCATTTTTCCATCGCATCCAACGACCTGTGTTCAGTTTCAGCCAAGACTGAAAACGCTATTTACACTTAAAGAATTGCTACCCAATTCTTTTCGCGTTCAATCTCATCCGCACGATCTTATGCGCGCCTGATCGTACGTCTCTCGTTAAATCTCCTACGTTCAAACCTGAGCCGCCAGATATCGCGCCAATGTATATCAACGGTTCACAGCGATCCAAAACTTAATTCTCAGCGATCGAAGCTTAGTTCTTTCAGACTTTATCCGAGCTGTTCTTTACTTCTCCTCTGTGCTTTGATGGATCAAATTCATCACAGTATTCCCACATTCATTTGCTTTGAGATTCTAGATCGACCATGTTGGTGGATGGACTATCAAGGTAAGTGATATACTTGGTCTATTTCAATTGTAATTACAACTTTGATGTTTTATTTTTTTGCGCCCACTCCAGCCAAGCATGAAATAGAAGACGAGCCATGTCAAGATCAAGATGAGAAAAGTAGTAAAAGGAAGAAAGAGCACTTTCGGTGTTCCGCTAGCTATCCGTTCAAGTATCTTGGGGTTCCTCTTGCTCCTACAAAGTGGAATCGGTGCTCCAAGATCTTCTTAATAGGATTACCAGTCGTACCGCTTGCTGTTCGTCATGAAACCTATCATACGCAGGAAAATGCTGCCTTATTAACCCAATTTTGGGATCAATTCATGGCTAGTGGGTGTCCATCTTTCTCTTACTCAAAAGTGTGCTTCCGCAAAATGTAGGGACTTTCTCCGGAAAAAGTGGAAGCAGGGATGTTGATACAAATGGCACACTATTTGTTTCGAGAAAAAAACAAGGAGGCCTTGGCAAAGTTTATAAAAGGCCTTGGGGAGCCATTTGCCAAGCGTTGTGAGATTTGACGAGAAGTATTCATATTCTGTCTAAACGTGTAATACATTCGAGAGCATAAGGTTGTAGCTTCGAGTGTTGTGTGTGGCGCCCCGCTATTCACCACTACTTTCTTAACTAGTCTACGTGACTAATGTCGTAGAAAAGAAATAAACGGTACGAATTTCGTATAAAATTTTTCCTTTTAGAAAAAGGAATCGTAAGGTTTCATACAAAATCATCCTGGGTCCTAATTACATAGGAAAGCGCGCATGCGGGTCAAAAGAAATCTATCTACTAGGCCTCCACGAGGTCGCATCCATGCACACACTTCACTTCCATCTCAAAAGCCCTCGAAAGCTTCAAAAGTTGGCCTCGCCGTGAAAATGATCACGTACTGTGATCGCGGGGTCCTACGACACATAAAACGTGGAATGAGCTTACAAAGCTCAGTAAGTGAAAACCATGCATGCAATGCACGTGACCTAAATAGCGAAGGTATTCGCGTCAATACCATTGACTTCTCACATCCTTCTCGTTCTTTTCATTCCATATTTGGGCCCCTTCGGCTTTCAATCTTACTATGCACCATATAGAGCTCAAACCCCTAAGGGTATAATAAGTGGCAGTACACACAGTGGGAGGCTAAACCCGAGTATTCCATCTGTGCTTAACCCTATGGTGCCTTTCAATCCCAATGTGGTCCACACTGAGAGGTTAATAGTGCCTTTCAATCCAGTGCAGTCCCATTGAGAGGCTAACCCGGGCACACAAATTTCGTTTAACCCTAAGGCGCCTTTCCATCCCAATGCAGTCTGACACGCGGGCTCTTCTCACTGGTAGCTTACTACGAGGTCGCCAACACTCGAGGTTCCCTCGGTGCCGCTCATTCCCTCGAGTCGTGTCCTCCAGGTTGCATCTCCCGCTACGGGGTATCCACCTGCCTCTCGTGAATCAGGCTATTGGCCTCGTGAATCGCCATGGTGTATTTCCTCTACCTCTCGTGAATCAGGTAATATTTGGCCTCGTGAATCGCCATGGTAGCATAGAAGAGCCGTGACTCATCATTGAGTCGACACAAATTGACGGCAGTTCTACTGCTAAAGAAATATGTGATGGAGTTTACAAAATGATGCAATATGACAGAGGTATGAGTTATGGAAAAGAAGGCAGATATAATTACAACTTATGATGTATTAGAAGCGAGGCAACATGAAGACCTCAATGACACTTATTAGAGATTTCTTCCTTGAATAAATGAAAAACAGAAAGATTAATATTTTCATGACAAATATGGAAACCAACATACGCTTTCTCTCTTTGTTGCAAGCTGAGTAAAAAAGATAACCATTCAAATAAGACAGACTCAGGATCTCGTTTTAATAGGTCTTTGTAGCCCAATAGGCACAAGACTATTTGTAATCGAAAATACAACAAACATTGCAAAGTCCAAGAAAAGCAAAAGCCCGTTAGAAAGTATGATTGATAACAAACCAATGTTTCAATTCAAATTGCAATGAAATATCTATAACTTTAATGGAGAAATTTGCTACATTACCAACATAAAAACAATTATATTCAGTGATTCTTGCAATATCAACCTTTTCCATTCCGATTAAACTCATTGATTGCATCATTACGAGAATACACTTTATTTCTATCATCCAAATAGCAACAATGTCATTACTCCATATTACACAATTAATGAAATTCCTTCAATAACTATCATGCATACTCATCTATAAATACTGGACTATGTTTTATTCTTCTCCCCATCGCCGTCACTATCATCATTAATCAAACACACAAATCCAACATGGTGTTGCGAAATGGACAGCGTAATAATATTGGAAATAATTGTGAGGATAAAATGGACACGGGAATTTACGTGGAAAACCCCTTTTTACTTGGGGTAAAAAACCACGGGCGAGGTAGAAATTTTATTACTGGGGAAAAACAAGGGTTACAACCTCTCAGTCTATAAAGAAGAAAACACTCACCTTTATAGTCGGAGCAAATACCGAACAAACCCTCTATTTTTTCCTTTTCTTTTCTTTCCCCTCTTTTTTCTTTTGGTCTGGTGTGTGATTACAATGAACATGGGAGTTGGTGCCACTACCGCAAGGAAGGAAACCCATTGGCAACAAATGGGTGTACAAAATCAAGCGGAATGCTGATGATCAGGTAGAGCACTACCGTGCTAGACTGGTTGGAAAAGGATATGCTCAGAAAGAAGGGATTGACTTCAACGAAATTTTCTCACCGGTGGTACGACTTACAACAGTCAGGGTGGTCTTGTCATTGTGGGCTACATTCGAATTGCATCTTGAGCAGCTGAACGTGAAGACGGCCTTTCTCCATGGTGACCTGGATGAAAAAATATATATGCTTCAACCAGAAGATTTCGAGGAACAAGGAAAAGAAGATCTGGTTTGCAGATTGATCAATCTCTCTACGGGCTCAAACAAGCACCTCGATGCTAGTATAAGAGATTTGACTCCTTCATAATGAGTCTTGGCTACAACAGGCTATATTCAGATCGTTGTGCGTATTTCAAGAGATTTGGTGATGACGGCTTCATCATGTTGCTGTTGTACGTCGACGATATGCTAGTAGCAGGACCCAACAAAGGTCGTATCGCTGACTTAAAGACTCAAGTAGCCAGTGAATTCAAATGAAGGACTTGGGACCAGCAAACAAAATTCTTGGTGTGCAAATATCTCGAGACAGAATCAAGCGAAAGATTTGGCTTTCCCAGAAGAATTATTTAAAAAAAATCTTGTAAAGGTTCAACATGCAAGATAGTAAGCCAATATCTACCCCTCTTGCTGCTAATTTCAAGCTATCCTCTGAGATGTGTCCTACCGATGGAGACGAGAGGATAGAGATGTCTCGACTTCCATATGCATCGGCGGTAGGAAGTCTAATGTTTGCAATGATCTGTACCAGACTAGACATTGTCCATGCAGTAGGAGTTGTTAGCCGATACATGTCCAACCCTAGTCGGGAGCACTAGAGTGCTGTTAAGAGGATCTTGCCTTATGTTACGGAGGTACAAATTTCAATGTCCATTTTACAACACATGGCTCATCAAAAATTGTTTTTGCTCGCAGTCCTTATTCTCATTGTCAATGGCAAGTCCTCTCTTCACTCTTTATCACACTTCAATTTCTCTTACATAGACACACATTATCTATATTTAAACTGTAATTTAATGTTCTTTCCTCTTAATCAACAGACTCGTCGTTCGCAGAAGAATCAAAACATTGTGAAATGAGCAGCTTTGGACTGCTAAAAGAAAATGGTGGCTGCAAGACAGATGAGGACTGTAAGAATGTCTGCCCAATAGGGGACACCTATAGTTGCGGGAGAGATGATCTAGGGAGAGGACTTTGTACATGCCAGCCCTAATGAGGAACTTAGGTTTTTGTTATATGAATAATAACAATCAAATCATTGATTCGAATTTCAAGCTTTTTCTAATTTACCCGGAAGTGTTATTTAACGACTAATTGGAAGAAGCGCCTAACGTTCTCCTATCAAAATAAAGCGTATATTCGAAAACAAAAACGAAGTAAAGTCTATGTATGTGGAAGTTGTTGGAATTATAAAGATAATGGGCATTTGGCCCAAAATGGGTCATTATCCCACCATAATTCAGCTGAACGGTATTTACTTACACCGAGAACTTATCGTCCATTGAAACTTTAAATAGACATTTCGAGTGAAATCTATAGAATATTGATTTGCTCAAAACTGATGACTGGTGAGTGAACGAAGTTGTGTTAAGTGTGGAAAGTTTGTTGCACATTGGTTCAAAACATGGAAAATCTTCTCCATACGTATAGAACCATTTGTGCGTTGCTCAGAAGGGTTGCCTAATAGGTGAGCTTAAATGGGCTATGAGGGTTATGGTCCTGTTAGATCTTTAAGTTGTGTTTGTACTTGTACTATCTTTGACATTTGCTTTGTAAGGAAGCTTTGGCTTGATCGAAAATATTAAACAGTTTACGGTTAGTAAATATAAAAAAAAACATTGGTATATATATAGAGATGGCAATGGGGCGGATTCGGACCCGGACCCGCCTTGGACCCGCCCCCAAATAACCGGGTTTTACCCGATAATTCGGGTCTCGGGGCGGGTCTCGGGTCTCAAAAGAAGAAACCCGGCCGGGTCCGGGGGGGGGGGGGGGGTTAGGGGTCTGGCAAACCCCGCCCCGAGACCCGGCCCGAAACCCGCCCCGGAAATATATATATTATAATTTAATTCGTAATTACGTATTATATAGAATTATTGCTAATATTATTAATAGAAAATCTGTTGGTCTAATGGCAGAGGTCTGGTATAATATACTTAAGGTCGCAGGTTCGAGCCTCAAGAACTACATTTATTCATTTTATCTTTTAAAAAATAAAAAGAAAAGAAAAAAAATAATAAATGACCGGGTATGGCTGGTTGGACCCGCCCCGCTCGGGTCTGAACTGGGGCGGGGCGGGTCTAGACCCGAAGCGGGGCGGGGCGGGTCCCGGGTCCGGGGAAAAGTAATCGGGGCGGGTCTCGGGTCCGGCAAAACCCGCCCCATTGCCATGCTTATATATATAAAGTTACTTGACGATTGTGTTATGTAACTTTTGAGCTAATATTCATACCAAAGGGTCAAATTGTAGAGAGGAGATTTTCGCAGGACTAAAGAACGCTACTTTCACTTTTTCTCTAATTACAGGGTAAAACATTACAATTTTTCGTAATCCTTATGAAGTTGGATAATTCAGTAACTTACAATTGGTATTAGAGATGATTTGTGATTTAAATGGATCAAAATTTCAAGTTTTTGGATCGAAAACATGTTATCGAATTTGGCACGGTTTTCAAAGTTTCGATCGTACAAGATTTCGTGTTTTTAAGATGTTAGACTCTGATTTCAATTGATTACCTAGAGTTAATTTGATTAATTTGTGTTTTTTTTTATCTAAATCTGAGAAATTTTCATACACGTAAAGTTTGCGTATTGAAAAGGATTCGAGCTGCAAACCATCAAAGTTTGCGATAAAAATAGCTTTTTGGCTCTTGCGAAGAAAGTTTTTGGTTTATTTTGATTATAGCCGGAAATTGTTTCTATACTGAAAAATATCACTAAATCACTAACCTTATTTTTAAGCAAACTTTTCGATATATAAAGCTTTTGGTACTACTTATAAGAACTTTCCGGAATATACTTTCTCGGTATATACCTTACAAAACATTTTGATGTTAAATGTTCTGTACTACTTTAGATATTTTTCATAAAAGTTTTCGGTGCTACTTAACAAAAAATTTTGATATCAAACTTTTCAGCTGTAAAACTTTGTGAAAATATATTTTTCCACAGCAGAATTTTCGTAGCGAGCTTTTTTCGGGTACCAAAACTTTTCGATACAGACATGTTGCATCCCCGAAAATTACTTTTTCGGACCTATAAATTTTCAAATTGCAGTTTTGTTGCTCATAAACATTTCACTGTATGAAGCTCTATTTTTAAAATCAATCTACACGGAAAAGATCCAAATGCAACCTAAAAAGACCAAAATGGAGGCTCACACTATTAGAAATGATGTGAGACCACCAATCCTAAGAAGAGCGAGGACTCC
This sequence comes from Craterostigma plantagineum, assembly GCA_027422505.1. Lineage (NCBI taxonomy): Eukaryota > Viridiplantae > Streptophyta > Magnoliopsida > Lamiales > Linderniaceae > Craterostigma > Craterostigma plantagineum. The sequence continues at coordinate 25,744,938 of JAPQWV010000009.1, forward strand.
GTCTAGAGAAGCAGATTCCTCAATTTCGTAGAAAGTAAAGATCAAGCTTCACGAATGACTTCTTCATTAACAACGGGACCCGCAAACTTTAGGGGGATCATCCATGTAGGGATGGCAACATTTTCGTACCCTACTCATACCCGCACGATTCTACCCGCCAATAACGGGGTATGGGTATACCCAATTTAATATAATTGGACAGGGATCATTGATCGAGCGGATCGAGTAATAAAATAAAACGAACACTAACAAAATATCCTACGCTCAACAGGCAAGTGTACCTATCGAAAGAGTATAGATGTAGCAAGTATTCGAGTATCGAATCCCAAGAGAACTATATACCTTAGAAAAAACTTTCGATTAAATATCCTAGTACGAATGCTTGATTGTTTGAACGGTAAATAACAACACTTAAAAAATACAACTTAATAAGGTAGTACGGAGAAGAAAACCTCTATGGAAACAAACGTATTTGAGACTTCGAATCCCCCTAGTTCGACCCACACATATATCAAGTACATGTAAGCAACGCTATCATTAGACCGTGAAGATTCCTACAACATGCGTACGAATTCATACGACTGACGAAACTGCGCCTTATCATACGAGACTCGCAAACAACTAATCAACGAATTAAATAGCCGGGCAAGCTTCCCTAACTGGTTAACCGAAGATTGCATTAAAAACACGATGAATCCCGCTATTAGATTTGACTCTAATCCGGCGGGGTAGTCCAACCTATCTCTAGTGATGGGTTTATTTCGCTCGTTTACGAGTGGTTTAATCGTTCGCCCCTCTCTCGAGCGTAGCGTACGATTTCCCAACTTTGTTAACTTAAACACATAGACATGGCCAAGCTAACTAGACATTTTCAATCACATAGACATAATTAAAATCATATGCTTCATAAACGAGTCATAACAATAGCAAAATATCAAATACACGTAAACATACGGTCGATCTCGCTAGGGTTCATCTCATCTCAAATACAAAATATTTAGCTACTCATCATCATCACAACAAAGCACGTAATTAACATCGAATACATCCTAAATACTTCCCTGAATTCGACTTCGATGTTAATCTCGTTCTTCGTTTAGGACTTTTATCGAGCACTTGGTGAGCAACTAATGTTGGGTTCTTGGGGCTTAGAATGGTAACGTGTATGTGACTATGTGTATGTATATATGAGCTTATATTGGTCTTTCACGTACCTCCCCTTTTTCTTCTCATTACATTGGCTCTATATATAGAGGTTTCTCCTTCCTTCGTCATCTTTCTTGAGCAATGCAAAATATGAGAAAATCTCATCTTCAAAGATTTGTGTTCTTCTTTTCAACGTAAGTTCCAAGGAGTTGCCAAAATCAGATTTCTTGTCTCCCATGCTTGAAAGATTGTAGCCTCCAAAGTCGTAATTGCATCCGTTCAGCCCCCAAAAGCAGATCCTTGTCCCTGGTTTAGCTCTTAAGAAGATAAAATAAATTAAAGTTGCTTCTTTGTATGTTCTTGACTTTAAACATGTCCACACGGGATGTTCACGGGCTCTTCTATGCATCTTCACGGCCGTGACCACATAAAACCTGAAGAAAACAATGTCTCTGCCCGTGTTCACGGCTTAGGTAGCCACCATTCACGGCCGTGAAGAGTTCGGGGCTTAAAAATGGCTTTCTGCCCTCATTCACGGCCTCAAGCACCCCCTTTCACGGCCATGAAGCACCCTTCACGGCCTGGTTGGTCAATGTTCACGGCCATGACACAATCGGGCAAGAAAATGGCTCTCTGGTGCGCTTCACGGCCTCGTACAAATCATTCACGGCCGTGACTAGTTTCCTTCAAAACAACAGCACGTTCATAAATTCATATCTCCCAATCTAGAACTCGGATTGAAAATCCGTTCGGTCAGATTCAAGACTAACGAGTCCTTTATCTATGGTTAAAATTTCAGGTCCATCGGACATCGTTTACCCCGTGATCATGGAGAAATATGAAACTGTCGCAAAACTGCCGTAAAACGTTTGATTTTGTTGTGAAACCATGTTATAGTGCAGAAATAATCAAAACGACTTCAATTATCATACAAACGACTTAAATCTAACAAATATAAACGTAAGAAAATACGTTTATCAATCATGCTCAAACCCAATAAAATTAATTGTGGGTCTTAGATTGGTATTACCTATTTACCCTTTTAATTACTCAAGATCTCCTCCTTGGCCGTTGCCCAACGCGGCGAAGATGCGAGGTACGACGCCGTCGTGTTGGTGAAGTCATGACTGCACTACAAACAGATGCTGCATTTCGCGCCTTCAGTACCACCGCCCATGGCGAGGAGGACAAAATGAAACAAAGCAAGCTCTTTTACAAGATTCTGTTTTTTTTGGACCTTTTGTTTTACTTACTCGAATTAATGTAATTTTACAAAGAATGAATAAGATGGTGATCGATATTTAATTAGTTGTCTTCGATAGTTATCTTGAATATGACTTGTGTTTCTTGCATTGGTACGAAAATTGAGTTCTTCAAGCTAATGTATGGTGATTGATGGGCAAAAACGGATGGTTTATGATGAAGAAGATTACATTAGCAAAAGAAAGATATATATATATATATATATAAAACTAAAACTAACGAACAATATATGTTTGAATTATTTAATAACAATGAATAAACTCAATTAATATTGGGCCCCATTGAAAGTAATTATTTAATACCAATATTTGTTAATTTTTTAATGTTGGGACTAAATTTAAACAATTCTTCATGTTATGATTAGCTTTTATATTGTATAAAAAATTACAATGCAGTAAACTTACATTCAAATTATTCCTTAAATTGTCATTTTCTGTCATCATAAGGACTTATCCACTAGAATACGCGGTGTTTAAGGATCTTCTCTACGTCATATTATTTAATGCCCATTTAAGACCCTTTTACCCGTTTAATCTAATGGGTTTGGGTCTATACCCACTTATTTAGACCCATTAATTATTGGGTATGCACATACCCATTTATTTAATTGGATTCGGATATGGGTCTAGATGGGTATACCCATACCCTACCCATTGTCATCTCTACATCCATGTAAATCAAGAAAATAATCTACTCATTCTATAAAGCAGAGTACAAAATACTCCTGAGTATATAATGATATTGACAAACTACGAGCCTGAGCTGATTTTTTCCCCAAAACTTACCTACTACAAATTGACGGTATTTGTACTGCTAAGGAAATATGTGATGGAGTTTACAAAATGATGCAATAGAACAGAGTAGACGTGGGTAATGGGCCTGGTCACCCGGGACCCGGCCCAAAACTGGCCCATTAAATCGGTCCAGAATCGGAAGCCCATTAAGCGGCCCACTTAAAATGGGTTGGTCCGGTTACAAGAACTCGGAACCGTGGATTACCGGTTTCGAACCGAACCGGAACCGGCAACGGCTATAACATTTTTTATTACGAAAAATACTTTGAAAATTACCATTTTACCCCGTCCAAAAAATCTATAAATACCACCTCATTTTAACCATTTTTCCTCACAACATCCAAATCTCTCCCTCTCTCTCTCAAAACACTCTCTAAAATCATCATCATTATTATTATTAATATTATTATTAGCGAATTTTTTTTACACTACACAAACTCACTTATTATTACAAAAAAATTTAATTATTATTTTTTATATTATAAAAAATACTAATGGCGTTACAAACCAAAGGTAATTATTTTATGTTTTTCTTTTGTAATTTCGATAATTTTTTAAAATTTTAGGTAGTTTTTTCGTAAATTATTTCTTTTTTTTTATTTTCTTTTCCTTGGAATAAAATTTTCCGAATTTTTTAAAGTCCAAATAATTTATTTAAAATGTTAGGAAATTGTTTCTAAGTAAAAAATAATAAATGGGCCGAACTGGACAGGAGCCGTAACCGGAACCGGAACCATTACGGCCCGTGGTTCAGCTTCGCGGTTCCGGTCCGGTCCCGGGAAAATGTTCCCGGAACCGGTACTGTTCCGGAATCAGTGGAACCGGAACCTGCCCACCTGGAACATTACCCAGGTCTAGAACAGAGGTAGGGGTTAAGGAAAAGAATGCCAATATAATTACAACTTATGATGTATTCGAAGCGAGGCAAGATGAAGACCTCAATGACACTTATTAGAGATTTCTTCCTCGAATAAATGAAAAAGATGAAGATTGATATTTTCAAATAAATATGGAAACCAACATATGCTTTCTCTCTTCGTTGAAAAAGATAACCAATCAAATAAGACAGCAAAGATCTCGTCTTAATAGGTCTTTGTAGCCCAATAGGCACAAGACGAGTTCTAATCGAAAATACAACAAACATTACAAAGTCCAAGAAAAGGAAAAGCCCGTTAAAAAGTATGACTGATAACAAGCCAATGTTTCAATTCAAATGCAATGAAATATCTCTAACTTTTAATGGAGAAATTTGCTATATTACCAACATAAAAACAAATATATTCACTGATTCTTGTAATATCGCACCTTTTTCATTTCAATTAAACTCATTAATTACATCATTACGAGAATACACTTTATTACTGTAATCCAAATAACAACAATATAATCAGTTACTACATATTACACAAATAATGAAATTCCTTCAACAAATATCATGCATACTCATCTATAAAATACTGGACAATGTTTTATTCTCCCAATCGCCGTCATTATAATCATTAATCAAACACACAAATCCAACATGGCTCATCAAAAATTGTTTTTCCTCGCAGTCCTACTTCTCATTATCAATGGCAAGTCCTCTCTGTTCACTCTTTATCACACTTCAATTTCTCTTACACAGACACACATTATTTATATTTAATCTGTAATTTTTCACATTACTCAATGTTCTTTCCTCTTAATTGCGGGAGAGATGATCTAGGGAGAGGACTTTGTACATGCCAGCCCTAGTGAGGAACTTAGGTTTTTGTTATCTGAATAATAACAATCAAATCATTGATTCGAATTTCAAGCTTGTTACAATTTAACTGGAAGAGTTGCGCCTTCAAAATAAAGCGTATATTCGAAAACCAAAAAAAGAACATAAAGTCTACGCATGAGGAAGTTGTTGGAATTATAAAGATAATGAGCATTTGGCCAAAAATGGGTAATTATCCACCATAGTTCAGTTGAAACGTATTTAATTACACCGAGAACTTATCGTCAATCGAACTTTAATGAGAAAAATTATCTATAATCAAGAACCATAGGACTGTATTGCCGGGGATGCCTGTGCCCAAGTAAATATATAGAATATTTATTTGTGTAAATCCTTGTATATCCAATTACTTTCAAGCAATTTAACAAAGAAAATAGATCGTAAAAATTTACTTAGTATGGGGTGTGTGCCTGTTCTTGAGAAGGGTTGGGCGACTCATTTTCTAAAAATTCTCTCTATTAATTTCTCACACACAAGCTCTCAGTACTATGTGTTAGGGTTTTAGTATTTATATCACAGGTAAGTATACAATACTTGAACCCTTGTAAGCCCATTACAAATAAAAGATCACTAGACTCTATTAAATGGAATCTAGTTGACTCAAACAATTACAATATAAAAGAAACTAATTTAAAAATTGAAAAAAAAACACAATAAAACTCATCCTAACAATCTCCACATTTGTGTTTAATTTACAATTAAGAACTTGTTATCTTCGTCTGCGTGGTGATCCCGAGTCATCGAAGAGTACGTATCAAAGTATGCATCGACGGAAGTGTGTGCGTGCGCGTTCATTTTCAATCACCTCCTCCTTTGTCTTGTCTTGTGATATATTCTTTATGAGATCTTCAAGGTCACAGTGTCTTGAACTTCTCTTCTCAGCACCAGAGCTTCCTTCAAGTTACTCTTGAAGCTTGTCTCTCAAATACTGGAAGGTATTCGAAGCTTGTCTCGTGAACGCCTCGATCGCTGCAACCTTTCTATTCTACGCCTCCTTCACGGCATCATATTAAAAAGATGTCGCTCAACCTATATGGAACGATGGCGGATCAAATACACACTCGAGACAACACTAAGAAGCCAAAGTAGGTTCCATTCCTAAGATGGTTTCCACTCATCATACAGCGCCCAAGCTCAAATAATTCCAAAAGGTAAAGGCGGATCCAAAGATTTTTCACATTACTTAATGTTCTTTCCTCTTAATCAACAGACTCGTCGTTCGCAGAAGAATAAAAACATTAGGAAATGAGCAACTTTGGACTGCTAAAGAAAATGGTGGCTGCAAGACGGATGACGACTGTTAGAATGTTTGCCCAACAGGGGACACCTATAGTTGCGAGAGAGATGATCTAAGGATAGGACTTTGTACATGCTAGCCCTAGTGACGGATGACGACTGTTAGAATGTCTGCCCAACAGGGGACACCTATAGTTGCGGGAGAGATGATCTAAGGATAGGACTTTGTACATGCTAGCCCTAGTGACGAACTTTTTGCTATATGAATAATAACAATCAAATCCTTGATCTAAATTTCAAGCTTTTTCAATGGGGCCATTTTGTACCATGCCCTACTTGAAGATTAAAACACGATTCAGGCCCTGTCAGAGTTTATTTTAGTTATAAGGACCAATTCTGATAAATAGTTATAGAGAAGGACCTAAAATTGCATCTGACGAAAGTAACCTTAGAAAGGACTTATTATAAGAGGTATCTCGCAGCTCTTTTCTGTTATAAACACAAAATCGAATGTTGTTCCTCTACATTAAATTTTTATTATGGCACTAAGAATGTTAAATGGTTATTAAAGTGGTATCAAGATAACAATTTTATTAACACGACCGAACATTTTCCGTAAATATTATTTTCGTCTACCATCACCACCCAACCCTGCACCAAATCAATTCATTTGATTTGCGATGGTTTATTATGATATTAACGTTAAGAAAAGTACATTTTACGATGATTTTTTTCCGAAATTTTTCGAAGCAAAGAATAAAAATATTTGTAGATCGAATCATGTTTCTAGTCGAAATTGAAGGTACCATATATAGATTCCAAAGGCCCATAGCCTTGGAATTTCATCGCATAACCATTTTGGATCAATTGTTTATCCTTCAAGGGTTCTCGAACTAGCAATAAAATCGCCCGATAATTTCAGCGAAAATCATTGCTCCTTAAAGTGGTATAGGATGACACGTAATTGTCTTCAAATAATAGTGAAACGGTATATAATGGTACATATGTTGTATCAGTTTCGACGAACAGGTATCAAAATGACATTATGCGGTACCGTTGGAATAAATTATGTTATTGAATGACCCATAATTGTTATCGACTGAACGATGAGACCCTCGAACTAACGTTTTTCTGTATTTATTACATACGTTAGAAACACCACCGAACCCTGCACAAAATCGATGTATTATCGATGGTTTATTATGATATTACGTTCAGAAAAGTACAACTTCCGATTAGTTTTTCTCGAAATCTTTCAACGCAAATTATATAAATGCTTGGTAGATCGAATCATGTTTTCAGTCGAAATTGAAGGTAATATGTGTTAGGAAATATTTTGTAGTGTTCAATTTCATTATATTATCTTTGTTGGTTAGCTTTATTAAACTTTGGGCTAATTCTTAGTTGGGTTAGTTCTTAGTTATTCATGTAATGGGCCTTCACAAGAGGCCCAGCTATTATATACCAACTTGTGGTATAAATAGGAAAACCCTAACACATAGTTAGGTGTGCTTGTGTGTGTTAAGAAAATAAACATATGTTAGAGTGAGAGAGTCTCCTCAAGAACACCACCAAGCCCCACACGCCCCGAACCTAAATCTCGATCTTTAGGCGTGTTTAATCCGTCCGAAGTCGTATTGTTGGTGCTAATCGGGACCAACAAGTGGTATCAGAGCCCAACGCGACCGGATTTGCGTGTTTTAAGCAAGATTTGAGTGAAAATTGCTTGAAAAATTATTTTCGTCACTTTCGGTTTTTGGGCGATTTCGACCTCATTTTGTTGTTTTTAGACATCCCAAAGGTTGATTATTTGTTTAGGAATGTTTTTCTGAAGTTCTGGAACAAGTTTCGTCGATTTTGAGTGAGATTTGAGTGAAAACGAGCCATTTTTTGGTAAAAACTCGCGACAAGCAATGGAACAGTAAACTGTTCTTGGCCGAGAAATTTTCATACCCGAGAAAATTCTTAGCCGAGAAATTTTTTAGGGCGAGAATTTCTTAGCCGAGAAAGTTTGCCTGAGAAAATTTCGCTGGCCGAGAAACTTTCACTGCCCGAGAAATTTTAACCTGAGAAACTTTCGCTGCCCGAGAAATTTTACTAGAACTGAGAAATTCTTTCAAATCCGAGAAATTTTTCAAATCCGAGAAATTTTCTAAAACTGAGAAATTTTTATACATGCGAAAATTTCTATACATGCGAAAATTTTATACATGCGAAAATTTCTATACATGCGAAATTTTCATACATGCGAAAATTTACTTTAAATGTGTCTCTCGACATGCGAAAATTTTGAGTACATGCGAAAATTTCCTCTGAATGCGAAATTTCTGTGCTATATGCGAAAATTCACTCTGAATGCGAAATTTCCTTATTTTCGCGACTCACTCTCACAACGAAATTTCTCGGGACAACATTTTTCGCACATTTTCACACACCATTTTTCGCACCCCCCGAGAAATTTGCACCCAACCTTTAAACTTGATCCAAACACACCTTTTAGCTTCAAATCTTGCAAAAATCACTCTTTAAAATTACACTTGAACGTTTTTGACCACCAAAATTTCTGGCCCCCCCTCGGATTAAATAAGGTTTTAAGGAGCAAAAAAAAAAAAAAAAAAGGAAATTTTTTTCTAAGCCCAAGGAAAATTTATATCATTGGATAGAGAAAAATTTTCTAAGGCCTTTGGACTTTGTCTATTTTACACTTTTAAAATTTTTCGAAATAAATTTTTCTGGGCCAAAATTTTCGGTATAGACGACGTTTTTGTGAAATTTTTGAAGGCAAATCCAAAACGCGGCAACGATCACCGTACCCAACGATCGACCTAGGACGGTATTGGCACATTATAGAAAAAGTTTAGGTCACCCCCAAACTTTTCGGAGCGGAATTTCCAAATGCCAATTTCACACCCCCAGCATGTATGGTACCCGGGTTGCTCCACATACATGACTGGTACACGACGTGAGCAACCACCCCCGGCATGAATGGTACATGGGTTGCTCCACATTCATGACCGGTATGCACTGCGAGCAACCAACCCCATCATGCACGTTACACGGATTGCTCCACGTGCATGAAGGGATGTCAGAGAAGCGAGCAACCATCATGACTTCTGTACAAATCCGTGCAGAACCCGGACCTACAAAGAAGGGTTGACAAGAGATCAACCAACCATCAGTGGGCGCGCCATCCAATCTCGATGCTTAGACGATGTGGATCTCAGGTTCCAGACTCCACCGTCCACCCACTGCCATCCATTCCACCATGGTGCGCTACATGGAGACGTCCTAAGCCACCGTGATCCTCTTTACGCCCTCACCACCACCACCACCTGACGAGTCTCAGAAGTGTCTGATCAACAGTTTTGGGCCACCCTCGTCGACATCACTCGTGGTCGCCTTTCAACGCGATCACGCCACGCCACCATAGTTCCCATGGATCAGTGAAACCCCCCTGATCCTAACCCAGGAACGAGCCTACCCTAGCCTCTCTAGTCTAGGTCTAGGTCGCGCGACATCCTTCGCAAAGATCCAATCAACGATCTCGGGAGGATGACGTAAGTCGCTTGCAGGAGTTGGGAACCAACGACGACATGATCGCACTCCTCTGTCATATCTCACCACAACCCGGACCTCGCCCATAGGTACAGGAGACGACTCGCTCGTTTCCCGAGTAGAAGTCGCGGCATCTGGTCCAACCGCGCAATTAACCCCTCCCAACCACTCAGCTATCCTTTCGCAGATAGCTGTTTCATTCGCACAAGAGGAACCACGTTAGCCATCACCGCCCCACTTGGAGACGGTTGATGTTGAACATGCAGTGCCCCGCCTCTCACTGCACCTCTTCCACCCACTTCGAGTCTAGTGTCCTTACCCACCGAAATTTTCCAATTTCTAGGACACAAACACTCTTTACGCACCGCAGGTTCTTCGTGAACTTGCCCGAACGCTTGATGACGTCCTTGTGACCGAGAGCGGAAGACCCACGACAGCCACCCTCACCACAACTGTCGATGGGCCACGGATACGAGCTTGTCTCATCGTCCGTGCGAACGGAAAGCCTTTGTGGCTCTCCGGTTCTTTCTGTCCTGTGCAAACAGGCGGCACATCGGACACGTGTTTCGATGTTGTGACGACGGAGCGTCTTTGTGACCCCCGTCTGGTTAGTTACCCCGTTCGTGATGGAGCCCCGACTCATAGCAATCAGCGAGGAACTTACACATTCCATGCCGCGCTCAACGAGGATCTATGAAGGAAAAGGTCCCATCACCGACACCACTCCACCACGCCTACGCCTACGCCAAAACATGCTGCTCCGTCTCTCCAGTGTTCAAAACTGAACCCGGAGGAACACCAATTGCTGCTACTCCCGAGAATCCCACTTGATTGCCTCACTCAACACCACACCACACCATCATCACCACCATCAACACCAGAGGCAGACTCGTCCCACGGACGACGTGACGATCCCGAAGACGGAGATCGTCTCAAGGGGGAGTAAAGGAGAAGAAATGAGTTGAAGATCGTACAGCAGCATCAGCAGCAACCATCATCCACGCCACCTCCACCAACTACGCACCGCCGGAGGCTTCCACTACCTCCGCGCACACTCTTATGTGTCAGGCTATTATGTTCATAATGGAACACTCGAAGGAGCCATGGCACATCTCACCCACCACATTCCGCCACTACTGCGCTGACCACTCTGAAGACCGGGCTCCCTGCTCTTGAAAGTCACATTTCAATGGAGCCTTGGCACATTTTTTTAAGCCCCACGCCTACCTTCTTCTGGAGCCAGACGAGTCATCTTCGAGGCCGAACCAGACAACTTCCATTCGAAGACGACAAATCCGGCGCCAAGAAGAAGAAGACTGGAGAATCTTAACAAGTGAGTCCCAGCCGAGCCATCAATGCCTCCGCAGGAAGAGGAGATATCCCTTGTAGGGGGAGTTTGCTAGGAATCGAGATCTCCAATATGCCCAACAAAGATATCCCGCGCTGAACTGAAGATTGAACACTAAGGGGGAGATTGTTAGGAAATATTTTGTAGTGTTCAATTTCATTATATTATTTTTGTTGGTTAGCTTTATTAAACTTTGGGCTAATTCTTAGTTGGGTTAGTTCTTAGTTATTCATGTAATGGGCCTTCACAAGAGGCCCACCTATTATATACCAACTTGTGGTATAAATAGGAAAACCCTAACACATAGTTAGGTGTGCTTGTGTGTGTTAAGAAAATAAACATATGTTAGAGTGAGAGAGTCTCCTTGTTGGTCCCTTTTAATCCAACAATACTAATCTAGGACGATTTACCACGCTAATGATGAAAGATTTAAAGATCGAACGTGGGGTGTGACAGTGAAGACGATGAATGCTTTGAAAATGGTTTGTTTACTATTCAACACACACGCACTCACACATACTACACCAAAAACACCCACCCTAATGAATTAGGGTTTGGGGTGTATATACCACATTAGTTGGTATATTATACCCCTAGTAACTAAGAACTAGAATATTACAAACTAGCCCAAAGTTAATTAAATACAAACCAACTAAGATAAACACATTGAAATTGAACACTATAAAATATTCCTAAACATCTCCCCCTTAGTGTTCAATCTTCAATTCAGCACGGGTTATCTTTGTTGGGCACATGGAGAATCTCTCGAGTCCTAGCAATCTCCCCCTTGTTCCCCCTGCAAAGGCTATCTCCTCTTCTTGTGGAGGATTTGAACGCACTTCCAGCTAGAACTCTCTTGTCTTGACGATATACGTTGTAGACAGGATGCATACTGTGATCCACGCCCTGATATTTGCCTTTTGATGATGTCGCAGATCTTTGAAATTGTGTCTGCATCTTGTCCTTGTCTTTTTCCGTTGTCTTTTTCCGTATTTTGAAGTCGTCAAGTCTTCTCCAATCTTCTTCTTCTCAGCGCCAGATTCGTCTTCGTCGAAGGAAGTTGTCTGGTTCGGCCTCGAAGAAGCTTGTCTGGCTCCAGAAGAAGATATGTGTGGGGTGTCTTTTAACATGTGCCAAAGCTCCTTCGGAATGTGACATTGTAGGTTCCAGTGGAGTCCAGCTACATCGTGGTAAGCGCGGCGGAATATAAATGGTGAGCGTGGGATGTGTTATAAAATGTGCCAAGGCTCTTTCGAATTTGACGTTTGAGTACAGGAGAGCCCGACTTCATAGTGGTACGCGCGGCTGAAATGGTGGGTGGTCCGACTTGTTTGTTTATATGTATCTCCTTCTCCCCCTCATGGCGATTCGTGTTAACGAGATCGTCATGTTTGTATAGGAGTCCAAGAAGGATACAAACGACAGGTCGGTGCGGGTAATAACCAGACAGAGCCACTAAGGCAATCTGTCACCACGAGTTCAGAGTTAAACTCTGAGACGTGACCTGTGAGGACAGGGCTTAGAACCGGAGCCACATAGGCGTTCCGTTCACATCAATCTAGGAGCGTAGCTCATAAGCGATGGCCTACAACCGTTGTTGTTTTGATGTTGCAACGGCAGGACTTCCTTCCTATCATCGAAGCATGTCTTAGATGACATGTCTCTGGAAGTTCAGATCTGGTCACAAAGTCCAGATGAGAAAAGGTGTATGTGTCCTAAAAAAAATATAAAACTTTTAGGTAGTGAGGACACCTAGACTCGATGTGTTCAAGGAAGTTCAGTGATGTGGGGCTAAATACCACTTAATTCAATATCTCCCGCTTCCAAGTGAAGCGGTGATAGCATGCGTGGCTCCCCGTGATTTGATGAAACATCGGTCTTTAGGGAGATCGATGAGTGGGTAAGGCTCGGTTGTGCATGCGCCATTGGACCAAATGAGGCGACTTCTACCCGGGAGCTGATAGAAATCAACTCCTGCACCTATATGGGATGGTCCGAGTAATTTGTGAGCTCAGGGAATTTTGTATCTTCCGCTCTTTGGTCTTATCAAGAAATGCCAAATAGGGATGTGGCTTATGGACTTGAATTCTTCACTAACACTCGGCTATGTTCCGGGGTTAGGTTCAGTTTGGTCTGACTGAACCATGGGAACCTAGAATCCATGCGTCCGTCAATTTTGGTGAGTGCTGCTTCATCAGCAAGTCGGAGCAGGGCGGTTGAGATCGTTCTCGTGTTTGTGTATGGATGTCACGCCTTTTGTAATACTCGAACTCTTGAGGGTCGAGTTTTCAGGTGAAGTCCGTCTTGTGAGGTGGAAGCATCTGAGAGGGTTTTTTTTTTTTTTTTTGCTTTTCTTTCCCTTTTTTTTTATATATATATTATCGTAATAGTAGTAGATAAGTAGTATCGTAATAGTAATGGATATAAGTATATATATAGGTATATGTATATGGGTTACAGTAAGTTTCTCCCCCTCAAATCGTGCACCTAAGATTTACTCCCCCTAAAAATGTACTCTTCCCTCATAAATATGGAGTGATACTCCCCCTCAATGCATGCACGTTTAAACATGTATGTTCTCTCCCAATTAGATAAGCGTGAACGTATTTATCTATTTTCAGATCAGATGCAAACTAAAGAATTATTGTTCTTTAAAAATGCATTAGAATGTACGTTTTTCGCTATTAACACTTAAAATAGGTATTTTAACGATTCAGCTTATATGCATACGTGAATGTTTAAGCTTGTAGCTCTTTAAGATATATGCATAGTTAAAATGTACCTATCATGGGGTATTAGACATTTCAGCTCATATGCATGCGAATATTTAACATTTAAAGTACATTTGAGGCATGCATGTTTATAATGTACCCTATTGTTTTCAAAGTAGGTATATTGTCTTTTGAGCTCAAGACGCATGGCAAGTTTCTTATGAGATGCATATAGAATTTACCTACGTAGTTGCTCGCATCGCTTACCAGTCGTGTATGTGGAGCAACCCAAGATACCATACACACTGGGATGTTTGGATGCTCTCATCGCATACCAGTCATGGGTGTGGAGCAGCTCTCTTGTACCTACCCATGCTGGGAATCTGCAAAAACTTTATCGGGACTTTGGTACCCATTTTTGGATGGGTCCTCCCTTGTTAGCAGAAAACAAGTTAAGCACATTTGGTTCAGATATTGATCCTAAATCATCCTTTAAAGCCATATTCAATTTGATTTGTGATTTAGGAATCCAGGTTTGGTGAACCTTAGAGGGAAATGACAATCCAGCGCCGATGAATGTGTGCCTAGGTGTAGAAGACCTAAAGATTTTCTCCCTAGCCAGTCGCATAAGATGCTTTCTAGAATGAATTTGGACTGGGTATTTCAAGTAGGAATATGAGCTTATGGCGCTATATGCGTCATTGGATGATGAGTCATGTTGCCTACGAGAGTTCACATCATTCACTTTATAATGATGATTGTGCAGGATCAGAGAAGTTTGCTTGCTTAAGCTTGGAATTTCTTCTTTGCACGCTTCCCTTTTGATAGGAATGGGAGAGGAAAAATCTTGAACATTCTCGACTTTAATTTTGGAAGATAATACTGATTTTCCTTTCTCTTTCCTAATCTTTATTTGTTCCTTAGCTAGTTTTAGCGCTTTGCTTTTACTTAACGTTTCAGCTTCAGTCAAAGTTGACTTAAAATGATTAGTAAAAGTTTTCTCAGTTTTAGGAACAAAGCTTTTAGTTTTTGTTTTATTTATCTGTTTCGAGGAAGATGTATTACTTGAGAAATTATGGTAAACAGATAAAGACGGGGAATTTTTGAGATATAGAATCTCCTTTAAAAGCTTTTCCTTTTCAACGCCAAAACCTACCCTTTCAGAGTTCAAAGTATCTTGTAAATCTTTCAATTTACGAAGAGTCTCTGGAGTATCACATAGAGTAGGTTTTTTATCATGTAAAATATTTTCCCCGTTAGGAAGTAAGTTAGAAGGAGAGTTTTGACTTGCTGGACCTATATTCGAAATAACATTCTCTAATTGTTTAATCTTAGAGTAAAGCATGCGCTGTTCCTCTAAGACAGTCTCATATTTTGATGAGATTTCATTTCGCGCAGCTTCGCAAGAACGTAAATTTTTTAGTCATCTCGCAGACCCTATTTTCACTATCTTCTAACTTAGTTTCTAAGCTAATTATATTTGACTTTGCGTTTGTCAAATCTTCATTAGCATAAGCTAGGCTTTCTTGTTGCTTAAGCAACACGGAGTAATTATTAGCAAGGCGTGCTTCTAATTCCTCAATCTTCCTAGCTTGAGCATCCATCTTAATTTAATTTTATATTTAATTAAACAATAGAAATTGGCTTTTGAAATTTCAGTGACGAAAAGTTTGGTTTACTCGAGAATTATCGTGAAGTATCGAAGAAAGTCGGCGTCGAAAATTTTTTGCGTGCACCGAAAATTTTTGTGATAATTTCGAAAACTTCGTGAAAATGACCAAAACTTTTTCTATAATTTGCCAAAGATGTCCTAAGTTGATTGTTGGATATAAATGATCGTTGGCACGTTTTGTGGATTTGCTTAAATATGTATATATATATATATATATATATTTTTTTTTTTTTTTCAAGATATATTTTTTTTTTTTGATCAAGAACGTTTAAGTGTGATTTTCAAAGTGTGATTAAGTGAGATTTGAATTTCCCGATTAAAATTAATGAAGATTTTGGCTGAAAATTCTAAGTGTGAAATCGATAGAAAAAAAAATCGGGCGAATTTGCAAATTCTAGCAACAGTACCAAATCGTGCGCTTCAGTAATTGAAATTGAAATTCCTACAGTGAATTTATTAAAATCGTGCAATTGAGTGACTGAAATTGAATTCAAAGGACCAAAGAAGATTGTGTAAATGGCACGATTTGGTGCGATCGATTGAATTTGCTACAGTAAAATCGCTAAAGTACTCTTACAGTGAATCATTCGCGTTGTAATCGGTCGATTGTTGAATTTGCTAGTGAAATCGCTACAGTGAATTTCCGCTACAGTGAATTTTTTGCTACAGGAAATCGCTACAGTGAAATTTGCTAAGAATTGTTTGCAATCGGCCGATTGTGTGTGACCGATGATGAGTCATCAATCGAAAGTTTACTAATTTTTTTTTTGACCGAAAGAATATGTTTCGCCCGAAACTGTCTTTATATTTTATATAATAATTTTTCTTTTTTTTTAATAATGGCAATCGGGCGAAAGTTTGATTTGGGAATTCAACAGTGTCATCGCCCGAAAGTCAGTATTTCCCACTTTCGCCGTTACTTTTTTTTTTTTTTTATAGTCACTTTCGTGTGTTGACCAGTCAAAATTCGGGTTGACCAGTCCAGTTTCGGGTTTGACCAGTCAAAATTCAATTAACCAATCAACTTTCGGGTGTTGACCAGTCCAGTTTTGGATTGACCAGTCCAGTTTCGGGTTTGACCAGTCAAAATTCGCCCGAAACTGAATAAAAACGCCCGAAACTGAGTAAATTTGTACTGTAGCTGTTTCAGGTACTGTAGCAATCGGGCAATTTGTTCATCAACCCAATTCTGGACTGAAAATGACGAAAAACAGGCGTGATTTCTACCCAAAACTCACCCAAATCAACTGAAAAAAGTTGGGTAATCACTTCAAATCACTTGAAATCAACCTAATTACCTCTTGAGCTTGCAAAATCAGTAAAATCAACTCAAAAAAACT
This sequence comes from Craterostigma plantagineum, assembly GCA_027422505.1. NCBI lineage: Eukaryota > Viridiplantae > Streptophyta > Magnoliopsida > Lamiales > Linderniaceae > Craterostigma > Craterostigma plantagineum. The sequence continues at coordinate 25,761,765 of JAPQWV010000009.1, forward strand.
CAACAAATGGCAGAAATTCGAACCCAAAAAAAAAATACCCAAAAATTTCAAAAATTGTTCAAATCCGAACGTGTTTCGCTCTGATACCACTTGTTGGTCCCTTTTAATCCAACAATACTAATCTAGGACGATTTACCACGCTAATGATGAAAGATTTAAAGATCGAACGTGGGGTGTGACAGTGAAGACGATGAATGCTTTGAAAATGGTTTGTTTACTATTCAACACACACGCACTCACACATACTACACCAAAAACACCCACCCTAATGAATTAGGGTTTGGGGTGTATATACCACATTAGTTGGTATATTATACCCCTAGTAACTAAGAACTAGAATATTACAAACTAGCCCAAAGTTAATTAAATACAAAACAACTAAGATAAACACATTGAAATTGAACACTATAAAATATTCCTAACACTCCTCAAGAACACCACCAAGCCCCACTCGCCCCGAACCTAAATCTCGATCTTTAGGCGTGTTTAATCCGTCCGAAGTCGTATTGTTGGTGCTAATCGGGACCAACAATATGTATAAACTCGAGAGACCCATAGCCTTAGAATTGGGACATACCACCCTTTTTGCTTGATGGTTCGTCGATCAAAGTTTCTCGAACTCGCAATACAATCGCCGGTTCATTTCAGCGAAAATCAATTTTTGTTACAGTGGTATAGGAGGTCATGTATCTGACTTCAAATAATGGTGAAAATGTATATATTGGCAAGTATGTGGTATCGGTTTCGACGAAGAGGTATCAAGTGGAGTTTACGCGGTACTTTGGAACAAATTTTGTTATCGAAGGATCGTTAAATGGTATTGAGTGAACGATGAGTACCCACGAACAAACGTTTTTTTGTAAATATTATATTCGTCGGAACCACCACCCAAACCTGATAATTTTGTTCAAGGTTTCTCGAACTCGCAATACAATCGCCGGTTAATATCAGAGAAAGTCACTTTTCATTACAGTGGTATAAGAGCCAGGTTTCTGTCTTCAAATAACGGTGAAAAGATATACTATGAAAATTATGCGGTTTATGTTTTGATGAAAAAATACTAGAAAGGGTTTACGCGGTACCGTTTAGCATGATTTTGTTATTGAAGTATCCTTAAATGTTATTGACTAAAGGATGAGAACCCTCGGACGAACCTTTCTACCGTATATATTATTTTCATCCGCACCACCACCCAACCCTGCACCAAAGCACATTCGAAGTATTATCGGGGATTTAGATATTACGTTTAGAAGAATACTACTTCGGATTAGTTTTTTTGGATATCACTTGCACAAATATTATATTGGTAGATCGAGTTATGTTTTCAGTCGAAATTGAAGTTAATGTTGATAAATTTGAGATATCCATAGCCTGAGCATTTCGTTTGCGCCACCGTCTTGGTTCGACCGTTCGTCGTTGAAGGTTAGACAAACCATAAATACAATCCCGAATAGTTTTGGTACCTTTTTAATGAAGTGGTACCAGAAATGGTTTAGGTGGTACATATTGTCATTTATTTGGTATAATTTTGAAGTTGAATTCTAGGGGGTTTCTAAATTTGATTAGAGTTTGGGCGGGAATATTGATTGTTAATAGTTCTGGCGGGATCTCAAATATTTTCTAGAGCGTATAAGTGGTACCAGTAAGGGTTTAAGTGTTACCAAAAGTGTATTTTTAGTTGCAAAATTGATGTCTATGCGCTAGAGTTTCTAGGGGTTTAGGATATAGGGTTTCGAGGTTAAGCTTAAGGGTTTACGACATGAAATTTTGGGAGTACGATTCATGACTTGTTCTTTGTTAGATACAACCTTAAAAAATTTGGAGTTCGGGGTTTAGGGTTTAGGGTTCGGGCCCCGTATTTAGGGTTTGAGTTTAGTATTTAGTGTTTGTGGCCTGTAAATGTTATTCGTGCTTTAATGTTGAAATTCGAACATGTTGGTGGTGGAATTCATAACGTTATTTTCTATTAAAAGAGATGATAGTCTATGTTTTGCAATGGAAGACTATACGTTTACATGGCTATTGATATCAATATTTGACTATTGACATCCAATTTTGCATAACATGTCTTTTAACGGAATGTGGTATTTTAACTTCATCAAATTATATATTAACATGAACATCCATATTAAACTTCCGAAATAAAAGTGTATTGAACGAAAGTAATCGAATTAATGATGTGGTACTGAACAACATTTTATAGTATCAGTATCCATCAATGTGTCATAAATTGAGTTGGTGTTGTTTTTAATCTACCAGACATGTGTTATTATTTGTATTTAATGTAGTACTATTCCGAGAAATTTTGTAAATATTCTCTGACAATCCAGAACCTTATAGAATATTCTGTTGGTATTCTAATGTATCCAACCAATCCGTTATTAGGACGATTTGAGGGGGAAAAAACTTACTTTAACCCATATACATATATGTATACATATATAGACATTATGTTACGATGATATATATATTACTTACGATAAATATATCGTTAAAAAATAAAAGAAGAGGCAAACAGAAAGAACAACCCTCTCAAGCCATTCGACCTCCCAAGACGGACTTCAACTGAAAACTCAACCCTCCGAGAGTTCAAGAATTACAAAAGGTGAAGGTGACATCCTTACACTAACACCAAGAAAGCCTCCCGCCCATGGTGCGCGCGTTGTGTCGAGTCCGCTCGCCCACGGTGCGCGCGCGGTGCCGAGGCCTCCCGCCCACGGTACGCGGGCGGTGCCGAGGCCGCCCGCCTATGGTGCGCGTGATGTGTCGAGGCTGCCCGCCCATGGTGCCCGCCCACGGTGCGCGCCCTGTGCCGAGGCAGCCCGCCCTTCGTGCGCGCGCGGTGCCCAGGCCGCCCGCCCACGGTGAGCGCGCGGTGCCGAGGCAGTCCGCCCATGGTGCTCCCGCGGTGCTGAGGTCGCCCGCCCATGGTGCGCGCGTTGTGCCAAGGCATCTCGCCCATGATGCGCGCGTTGTGCCGAGGCAGCCCGCCCATGGGGCGCGCGGGTCCTCAATTAGCAACTCCTATGATACTATACTTCAATCCTAAGTAATTCGACTAGAATAGTTGACATTAAGATTCGATCGAAAAACTAAATTGAAGGCCGCCGCCCATGATGCCCGCCCACGGTGCGAGCGCGGTGCCCAGGCATCGCGCCCATGGGCCGCGCGCTGTGCCGAGGCGGCCCGCCCTTGGTGCGCGCACGGTGCGGAGGCCGCCCGCCCACGGTGACCGCGCGGTGCCGAGTCAGTACCACTTCATTGCTCTAACATACCAGTATGTTGAAATTTTGTAACACAAAACGATCATCCAGTACCAGTTTACGATCATCTGATACCAGTTCATTTCTGCAGTACCACTTCATTGCTCTGACATACCAGTATGTTGAAAATTTGTAACATAAAACGATTATTCTATACCAGTTCATATATCTTTTATACCACTTTTTTACACCACACAAAATGGGTCCTTTAACCTAAAATTTTTTTATACAGTGTCTGAAATCTATTTTAAACATCTAGGGGGGCCTGATTTCGAATTGACCCTAAAAATATGATTTTTATAAATATAGAAAAAATGAAAAATATGATATTAATTTGATCACAGCTAAACAATCAATAAATTAGATATGTTTATTTGCTTCATGCAAATCAAATGAAATACAATGATTTATGATCAGATGGAATATGTTATTAAAAAATAGAAAATAATTAAAAAAAAAACTTCTGAGCCACATGATTTAAAACGTGTAAACGTATCTAATATGGGACATAGAACGAGACAAGATTATGAGCACTATCGCGTTTCAGTTCAGATAGCGCGTAGTGTAAATAGCGTAGCGAGTATTTCGGACAAGCCACTTAATATGTTAAGAAACATAATTTGTAACAAATATTAATTATAAGCACATTATTCAATAAGCTTTATATAAAATATGGGTTCAATAATATATTCCGCCATGATGTTTGGTTTTGACAAGTTAGTGGGAGAAATTAGCAATTTTATTAAAGATATTTAGTAGTATAATTTGTTGGTATGTATATATATTATTCAATATATATTATTTTATTAATATAAATAAATTATTAGTAGTATTATTTGAGAAACTCACCTCCACCCACGTAATGCATCGCTGACAAGTGACATCTGACATAGGATAAAAAAATAAATAAAATAAGGCCTTCTCTAATGCTAGGTTTTTTTGGTAGGTGGAAAAACAACTGCATAAAAGAAAGGGTTAATTACGAGTCAGGCCCTAATAATATTCTCAACTAGTGTTCAGGCCCCAATCAAATTCCATTTAGTATGAAGGACCTGCTTTTCAAAATTCTTAGAGAAAAATACCCAAACAACGCGATATGACATATTTACGCCTAACAGATGCAAAAATTACAAACTTTTGCCATCATCTTCTCCAACGAGCTAGCTAATCTTCAAGCTCGATTTCCACCTATAATCTCGACATTCGTGAGCAGACGAGGTCCGACCCTGACCCGTCGTCGTAGTAGAGCTCGAAGGAGGCCACAGGCGAGGCGACAGGCTGCCGGAGCTTAACTTAATTTTTTTTTGTTTTTCCAAATCACTTGGTGACGTATGACACATCTCTTCTAGTAAATAACAAATCGTCACACAAAAATACCACATCTTACATTAGAAATAACGATCTCTATATTGTTAATAACATAGTCTGTATATAACCCATAGATCGGGAGAAAAAGAACGAAATCACAAAACGACACTAAAAATAGATGAAAACTGAATAAATCACGTCGTTATTGACTCAATAAGGTAAAGTAGACCTCAATTTCTCATGGGTACCTCGAATTTATACCGATTAGTTGCAAGAAACGGATATTATATTTTCCCTAAATCGTGTAAAAAAGAAATACTTATAACATAAAAAAATAACAAATATCTTATGGTTAATAACTGATATTGACTTAGAAGTAACACGTCGCTGAAAGGTAATAACGCATTATCTGCGTAAATAACGCATTCTGTATACAACCAATGGATCGGGAGAAAAAGAACGAAAATCACAAACGACACTAAAAAACAGATGAAAACTGCATAAATCACGTCGTTATTGACTCAATAAGATAAAATAGACCTCAATTTCTCATGGGTACCTCGAATTTATACCGATTAGCTGCAAGAAACGAATATTATATTTTCCCTAAATCGTGTAAATAATAAATACTTATAACATAGCAAAAAATAACAAATGTCTTATGGTTAATAACAAATTTTGACTTAGAAGTAACACGTCACTGAAAGGTAATAACAAATTGTTTGTCGTAAAGAACACAGTCTGTATACAAGTAATGGATCGAGGAATAAAACGAAAATCACAAACGACACTAAAAAACAAGATGAAAAGTGCATTAATCATGTCGTCATCGACTCAATAAGGTAAAATAGACCTCAATTTCTCATGGGTACCTCGAATTTATACCGATTAGTTGCAAGAAACGTATATTATATTTTCCCTAAATCGTGTAAAAAAGAAATACTTATAACATAGCAAAAAATAACAAATGTCTTATGGTTAATAACAAATTTTGACTTAGAAGTAACACGTCGCTGAAAGGTAATAACGCATTGTTTGTCGTAAATAACACAGTCTGTATACAAGTAATGGATCGAAATGAATAAAACGAAAATCACAAACGACACTAAAAACAGATGGAAAACTGCATAAATCTCATTCTTTGTGACTAAATAAAGTTTTCCCGTCCTCAATTTCAGATGGGTCTTACTAATAAAGACGATTTTTTATGTATCGAATGAATTCGTGCTTCCACCCCCCAAATAAAAAATTTCGTCCAGAAATCGATTCAATATCAACTTTAACGGCCGAACAAGGTAAAAGCAACTGAATAAGATAAAATCGAATCAAACGAGTCTTAATATTAAAAGAAAAAATAAGTCAGTAACCATGAAATTGAGAAATTTTAGCTTTCTCTAAGACTAAAACGTTTTTAAGTGAGTAACAGTTTACACAACAAATATAACACATATACATGTAAAAAAAAGCACTTCATTGAGAATATTCTAGAAGGTTCTACCGTCAGAGAATTTAACAGAATTGTCAGAGCATATTTACAGGACTTTCTCAAAATTGTACCACATTAATTGGAAATAATAACACACGTTAGGTTAAAAAAAACAACTCGAACGAAATTAATAACACACTGATCAATACTGATACCTCATAAATGTTATTTAGTACCACGTCAATAATTTGATTAATTCGTACAATAATACACTTTTATTTTGGATGTTTAATATGGATGTTCATGTAAATATATAATTTGATGAAGTTTAATCACCACATTCCTTTAAAATACACATTAGGCGAAATTTGATGTCAATAGAAGAATGTTGATCTCAATAGATATATAAACATGTAGACCTCCATTGTAGAACATAGACTATCACATCTTTCAATGGAACATAACATTACAAATTGCACCACAAACATGTTCAAACGTCAACATTAAGTACTAATAACATTTATAGACCACAAATACAAAATACTAAGCTCAAAACCCTAAATACGAGGCCCGAAACCCTAAACCCTAAACCCCGAACCCCAAAATTTTTTTAAGGTTGTAGAAATACCTGCACAAGTCGTGGATCATTCTCCCAAAATTTCATGTCGTAAACCCTTAATCTTAACCTCGAACCCGTAAGTCCTAAACCCCAAAAACTATCGTCAATTTCATATGAATGTTGATAAGTTTCACAAAAATAACAAATGTCTTCAGGGTAATAACAAATGTTGACTCAAAAATAATAAAACGCTGAAAGTTAATAACGTCTTGTTTGTCGTAAATAACACATTCTGTATACAAATAATGAATCGGGATAAAAAGAACGAAAATCACAAACGACACTAAAAAAACAGATGAAAACTGCATAAATCACGTCGTTATTGACTCAATAAGTTAAAATAGACCTCAATTTCTCATGGGTACCTCGAATTTATACCGATTAGTTGCAAGAAACGGATATTATATTTTCCCTAAATCGTGTAAAAAAGAAATACTTATAACATAGCAAAAAATAACAAATGTCTTATGGTTAATAACAAATTTTGACATAGAAGTAACACGACGTAGAAAGGTAATAACAAATTGTTCGTCGTAAATAACACAGTCTGTATACAAGTAATGGATCGAATGGAATAAAACGAAAATCACAAGCGACACTAAAAGCAAGATGAAAACTGCATAAATCACGTCGTCATTGACTCAATAAGGTCAATTAGACCTCAATTTCTCATGGGTACCTCAAATTTATATCGATTAGTTGCAAGAAATGGATATTATGTTTTTCCTAAATCGTGTAAAAAAGAAATACTTATAACATAGCAAAAAATAACAAATATCTTATGGTTAATAACAAATGTTGACTTAGAAGTAACACGTCGCTGAAAGGTAATAACGCTATGTGCGTCGTAAATAAAACATTCTGTAGTCGACCAATGGATCGGGGGAAATGTAACGAATGTCGCAACGACACTAAAAACGGATGAAAACTATATAAATCTCGGCGTTATTGACTCAATAAGGTAAATAGACCTCGATTTCTCATGGGTACCTCGAATTTATACCGAAGACTTGCAATTTATGTCGACATCTAGATTCGATTTACCATTATTTTTCGAATTTGCACCCTAATTAGACAAGCAAATTCTACCTCGTGCATCGTCAATATCATAATGAATCCAACATTACATGTGGAATCGATTGGATTGGTCAATCGGATTTTTTTTGTGCTCGATTCAGTGTAAGAAAAATTAGTTTGAAAAAAATTCTGTTGATAACGTTTTGCAGTAGCAAAATAACACAATGTTGTTGAAAAATAACGTATCTGTTTTGTATAGTAACACTATGCTGTAACTATATAACATACACTGAAGTAAAAGTGACGCTTCATAAGAGACCAAAAAGCACGTCGTACTTTCGCTGGAAAAAAAAAGAGCAAAGGGTCTATTTTTGGGTCCTTTACTCAGATTTTTACAAAAAGTGGGTCTCTTAAACTTATTCATTTTTTGACAGGGTCTGACAGGTAAATGAAAACTTTAGGGGGGCCTGAACAGAAATCTTCCCACTAAAAGAAATCGATAGCACAGTCAGCTTGTCCTTTTCTTGTTTCTATAAATATATCGATAACGAAAACATCACATGCATTGTCCGGTTGTCCCACACCGATTCCCATTATTTAACGAGCTTGCAATGCTGTCTATATAAATGGCATAACCTAGGTGGAGAGTTTCATGGGCACTTGTCCAGTTGAGCTGATAAATTTAAAAAATTGGCTTATGTTGCTGATTAATATTAGGCCTAATTTGCTGATTAAAAATCGGCCTATATTTTTCTAAAATTATTGTATGTAATATCCTAAATAGCGTGAGTATTTTAGGATGCAGCGTATTTAGCGCTTTTTGTTGCGTACATAGCGTGACACGTCATCAAAAGCGTGCGTTTTTTAGGAGAAATGCGAAATATGGTGCGCATTATTGCGTGTTCGTTGAAAAAGAAATTTGATGTTGCCCGCTACATAGCGCGCTAAGTAACGCTTTTAAAAGCACTGGGCGAGAGATTGTCGTAATAACTGTACGGGATTCCCCGGTCTATTTGATCCGAGAACACCTCGAAACATGATATCATGACACGTACGAAATCGAGTTTTACGTAGAAGTTCTTTGCATTATTCGAAATGCTTTCTCAAATACAAACTCATTTTCCTCTAAGCCGCAACAAGCAAAAGCCTTCTGTAAGGTGCAGAAATATATATAACACACCATTGCAAGGGAATGATTCTTCTTCCGTAGATCCTATGTTTTCTTGATCTGAAATGGTTGAATCATATCAGACGTTAAGAACACGTTGATATCGTACTCGGGTTCCGTAAGATCGTTCAAAGTCCTCAACAAATCCGATCCCGGGAAATCGTCCAACCCAACGTGGGCCACGTGCTTCACGTCCGTCGGTAAACCAATACTAATCTCCATTTCTTCGTTTTCTTCTTCTTTGAGTCCCTCCTTATTTACTAGTAACAGGAAACAACAAACAAATAAACGACCGATCAATTTCTGAAGTTCTCAAAATCGAATTAGAAAAAGCTTACTGAATAAGTGCGACGGCAAGTTCTTGATGTTCTTGACCATATTCTGGAATCTCGCGAAAGAACTCTTCAAGCTCTCATAATCTGCTTTGTCCGAATATTCATCGCCTTCTTTTTTGTTGGTACCTTAAAAAGGTTTGATAATCGAGTCAAAGGCGTTGTTAGAGTCAAGAGACAGAGTTTGATAGATAGAATGATGGATAAACGTACTTTTGAGCGCTGAGATGGCGTCGAATTTCCGCGATCTCTTTGTCTGGTGAAGGACGACTGGTATGCTCGACTCAGAGATGCAACCCACTGTGAACGGAAGAAGTATAAGTCTTTCGATTCGATCAGTCGTCATGTTAGGGAGAGACAGACAGAGAGAGAGAGACGAGAGAGATATCTGAGTGAGTAGGAAATGATCAGAGCTCACATTGTAAGAAAAATGTGCTAACTAACTATAACTTATAATACCACTACTGCTGCTACCCACCTACAGCCCAGCCCCCATTTGGCTTTAATCTCAAGTTACAATTATATTTGCGTGTTCATTCAAAGTGAATGCTTACCATCACACAAAAGTAGGAGGCTTATCATTTTATTAATGCATTCATGCATTGACTTGAGCTTTTGCTTACATTAAGTTGATGCAGACTTACACCTCTCTCTCTCTCTCTCTCTGTTAGTTCCATTTGTGGGCTCCACCATTTACTAGCTTCTCTTAGATCACAAGCCAGCAATATATTTTCTCTTTTTTCCTTTTTTTCTTTCTTTCCCCTTCAGTTTGATCCTTTTTGCTTTCCAGGCAAAGTTAAATACTTCCAACTCGCAGCAAATTTCATTTTTCTTCGTTCCAAGCTATATCGAACACCTTGGCAAGTCGCAGCTCGAAAACCCTTCACCGGTTTAACTGAAATTCAATGATCACCATTTCCTCGATCTTCTTCGAGTTTAATAATTATTCAGGAATTTAATATAGCTAGACTATAACCGGGAACTTTTCTTCTGATTTCCTTTTCGTGCATCAAATGCCTAACCTTTTCTGCATCATTCCAAGAACTGTTCCCAGACAAAGAATTCGATACCAGCACGTAAGAATCAGGTTCAAGGGGCTCCAACTCGAGAAGCTTCTTCGAAATTGAATCGATCATTTCGCTGTCCTTGTGAATCCCAGACGACGATAAATACGATTTCCATACTTCCTTCAAATGAAATATCCCGTTTTCGTAAATAAAACTGTTTATCTCCCTCAAGTGACCTCCTCGCCCGAGGAGATCCACCATGCAAGTGAAGTGCTCGATGTTAGGCTGCATTTTATACCCTTCGATCATCATCTTAAAATATTTGCACCCATCTTCGATTAAACCAGAATGGCTGCATGCGGTCAGTACGCTGATGAACGTAACTTCGTTGGGCGCAATTCCCTCGTCTTGCATTGCCTCAAAGAGGCGATTGGCCTCTCTTCCCAAGCCATGCATTGCATAACTAGTTATCATTGCTGTCCAAAGAACTATGTTCTTAGTAAGAGTTTGTCTGAAAATGGACGCAGAATCGTCCAATTTCCCACATTTTGCATACATGTCGATGATAGATGAACGCAGGACGATATCGTTTCCGTGCCCTAATTTCATCGTACGAGCGTGGAGCTGCCCCCCGAGCAACAGAAGAGAAGCATCAGCAGAAGCAGTGATGATTGTGGAGAGAGAAAACGGATCATCAACGTTGACTTTCTTGCGAATCATCGACTTAAAGCACAGTAAAGCGTCCTTGGTCATACCGTGCTGAACATAACCTGCAATCATCGTACTCCAAGAAACAGTTCGAGTCATCAAATCATCATCATCTACAGAAACCTCCAGTAAGTATTCCTTGAAAACTAACGATGATTTGTCCATTTTCCCGCACTTACGGTACATATCGAGGAGCGAAGTTCTAACGAATGAATCTTTGTTTAAACCAACCCTAAGCAGCTGACCGTGAATCTGCTTACCCAATTCCAAACTCTTCAATGAAGAGGCGAAACCTAAAGCTATTGAGAACGTAACTTCATTGAAGCTCTGCCCAATTCCAACCATTTCGTAAATGAGATTCAATGAGTGCTTCTCAAATCCACGCTGCAACAGCCCGTCGATGATGGTGTTCCAACTTGCAACGCTCTTGACGGGCAAGCTCTTGAAAAATTTGAGACTCTCCAACACGTCGCTGCGATTCAAAGTCGAGGACATCATTATGTTCCACGAAATAGCATCTTTGCAGCCCATGGAATCGAAGAACCTCCTCAAGTAATCAGAAACCCCCAATTTCGCATAAAGATCAAGAAATGCATTGTTCAATGCAACGTCGGCCTCGATCCTATTTCTGACGCTCCACCCGTGAACTGACTTTCCCGCCCCAAGACCCCCGCTGCTAATAAGGCGAACACAGCACTTGAGAATGACCGACAATGTGAAGGCGTTGGGAATTACCATTCCCTCCATTTGCATCTCAGAAAAATAATCGATTCCAATCTTGTGATGACCGTAACGCGCGAACCCAGATATGAGCGTGGTCCAACTCCTGACATCTCTCTCGGGAATTTCGTCGAACAGCTTGGAAGCGCTTTCCAGGTCACGGCCTTCCACGTACAGACTGAGGAGGTGGTTTCTCGCTAGCAGCGTGGTTATGGAGCCATCTTTGACGAGGTTCGAATGGTAGGCCTTTGCAGCAGTCGATGAGGAAAAATGCGCACATAGCTTGACTTTTTGCCTAAAATTGAGAATTGGTCTTACTAGCACCCATTCGGCGCGCATCGGAGCTTTTCTTTCTCTACTACTACTCTGAGCTTCGTGTCGATGAGTTATGACGGATGTGAATCAATCAATAAAGGTCACTAGAAGAAGAGAAGAGAGAACATGTTAAGCGAAACGAGAATACATAGTTGACGATTCTTAATTGGGAAAATTTAAAAAAAAAAAGAACTGTTCTATTTGGTTTTAAAAAAGAGGAACGGTTTGTCAAATGACTGAAATACCCTTACTAAAAAACTGGTTAAGCAGGCTAATCCGACTCATTAACAGCGAAAAGTTATCCGAGTTTTATTCGAGTTCAGAGAAGACTCGATTATAAGACTCGAATAATTGCTTATCCGATTTATTAACAGCAAAAAATTATACGACTTTTATTAGAGTTAAAAGAAAAACTCGAATGTCAAACTCTAATAATATTTCGAAGTGATAACTTTACTCGAATAACATTCAGAAAATTTAAACGAATAAGCAGCCTTATTCGAGTAACTTACGAGTAATTTTTTCGAGTCACAACTCGAGTAGATTACTCGAATAAGCCGTATTTTATAAAGCTCGGAATGAAAATTAGACACAAATCACTCGAAAACCTAAATCTCTCGCGCTCTCTCTTCAAACCAAAGCTCTAACTCAAAAAATGCTACACAAACCCAAGCATAATCATCAATGGCGAAAAGAAAAACGAAATCATCGGAGCCTTCCGCGCCTCAACGTAACCGGGTGGATGAGCAAATCGACGCCGGTAGAGCCACGGTGAGTTTTTGGTCGCGTTTTGGGTTATTGTTAAATAGATTTGGTCAAACGAATTTCCTGGTTAGATCTTTCGTTTCTAGCGTTAAATCGATCAATTTTGATGTTATATCGTTGGGCAGACGTCGTAATCGATCGGATTTTTTGTGAAAATCGTTTTCGCCGGTTTTCCGAGTAATTATTCGAGTAATTAGGGTTAGAATAATTGTTTAACCTATTCGAGTGACGTTTTACTCGAATAATTAACTCGAATAACAGTCAATTTTCATTGTTTTTCATTTTTTTTTGCATTTTCAAATCTATTTTCCGACGAAGCTGCCGGCGGACAATTTCTACCATGCCATCCTCACTCTGAACTCGCAGTACATGCCGGTATGCGAACGCATCCGTACGCTTTTGAACGAGGAGAAGATGAAGGAGATGGTCAGACGGACTCAGTTCGCGAATTTAATAAAGGTGGCCCGAGACCACTACAACTCGAACATGATCCTGTGGTTTTTGATGAGCCGGCAGGTGGAGTATATGCCGGAGTCGAAGGAGTTCTGGATGGTTGTTCGTGGGCGACCATTAAGATTTTCATTGGTCGAGTATTGCCTACTCACGGGCCTCGACTGCGGCGCTAACGAGCCGGAGATACCGTTATCGAACGAGTTTGCGACGAGGCATTGGCCTGGTATTAATCCTATTTTTTTTTTTATCATTTTGATTCTTTTTCTACTTCGATTTCAAAAACTAACGTTTGTTTTATGGCTCGTAGGCAAGCCCGTTATATATTTTGACGATTTGGAGAAGAAAGTCACGGGAATGATTCGTGACGCCGGTGGACACTCGGGCGTGAATCCCGAGAAATTGAAGATCGCGGCCCTTTATTTTGCCGCCGGGGTGCTAGGGGAGCGGAGGGTAAAGAGGGACTTGAAGCTGAAGGAGGAGTGGCTCCGTCTGGTGGAGGACTTCGACCGCTTCAACGAATATCCTTGGGGAAGGATATCATTCGAGGAGGTCGTTTATGGTCTGAACAAAGACCTCTTGGGGAAGCACATGGAGATGACATCGAAGGGAAAAATCCAAACAACCTTCGATATCAGCGGCTTTGTCATGCCGGTTCAGGTAATTAGTTTGTATTATTTAAGACATATTATATTTATTTTAACTTATGTTTACTCTTTTTTATCAGGTTCTGGCGTACGAGTGTTGGCCGACCGTCGAGCAGGAATTCGCCGTGAGAAAAGGCGGCGAAAGGCTCCAGAACCCGGATGTGCCATTGGAAGACCACATTTTACGGCAAGAGCTCTGCTCCGGGATGGCAAGAGGTCGAGCGTGCATTCGGTGCCGTGGGGATGGATGTAAGTATATATATTTATTTATTTATAATATGGATTTATTTAGATTGCGTTTTCTAAATTGTACAAATACACAGGACGTGCGGTGTTGCCTTACACCGACCGATGCTGAAGCCGATTCAAGGCACTTCCGCACGGTCGCCGGCTTTTGTGGCAGCAGGGATGATGCCGTAGCCCAGAGGATAGTGGAGCATCTTTTAAATGGGCCGCCGGTCTACTGCACCGAGCATCGGCTTGCTCCGTCTCCTCCTCCGAGGCCGTCTCCTCCTCCGAGGCCGTCTCCGCCGAGGTCTTCTCCTCCGAGGCCGTCTCCTCCTCCTTCCGGCTCAATAATCGCCCATTTCGATAGAAGAATGGACAGGCTGGAAGGTGATGTACGGGATATGCGGGCGGAGATTAGGGAGCTACGCTCGATCGTGCTCCAAGGTCTTACTTAATGTTTATTTTATAAGATTATATTTATATTACGTAAATCAAACGTAATACTCTAATTTTGTAGCCCTTGAGATCCTGACGCCGACAATGGTGCGGGATATTGCGAGGAGCTACGATCGGGACATGCCGCCTCCTCATTCGCCGCCGATGTTCGGGAGGACGCCGAACCAACCCGAGGCGACGGGGAGGACGACGAACGACGGGGAGGCGGAGAACGTGACGGGGAGTTGGGAGCAGGGGGGCGAGAATGTGGAGATGGAGTACGAGATTGATATAGAGATGATGGAGGCCGCGGCCGTGGCGGCGGAGAAGGCGGCGGCGGAAGCGGCGGCGGTGGAGAGGGCTGCGGCGGAGAAGTTTGCGGCGGCGGCGGAGAGGGCCGCGGCGGAAGTGGCGCGGCAGAGAGGGCCGTGGCGGAAGCGGCGGCGGCGGAGAAGGCGGTGGCGGAAGCGGCGACGGCGGAGAACGTTACGGGGAAAGCCGACGCGGCGAAGAAGGCCGCCGCGGCGAAGAAAGCGGCGTGGGCGGAGGCGCAGAAGGCCGCGGCGGCGAAGAAAGCGGCGGCCGAGGAGGCGGAGAGGGCCGCGGCGGTTGGCAAAAAGCGAACACGGACTGAACGTGCGAAGAACAAGTCGAGGATGCTTTCGAGTCCGTATACGCCGACGCCCGATTCGACCCCTCGCGCTACAATACAACGCCGCACGGACATAGAGCAGATCATTGGCGAGAGGGTGAAGAATTGGGATGCCGTCGAGGTGGAGGTGGCAAGAATGGGCGCAAAGGATGAACGGGCGGGAATGCTCCAAGCGTACGACAAGAAATTCTTTGCCGATCTGTCCACTCCGAAAGTGTGGATCTCGGACGAGGTATGTGTGTTTTTTGCTAAATATGTTCTAATTATTTCGTTTAATAATATTATATGCTATTATTGCAGCACGTCAACGAGGCATTCAACGGGTTTACGGCAATGCAAGAAAAATGCGTGCATGAGGAGCGAATCGCGTACATGAACATGAATTTCGCACATGCAGTCAAGTTGGAGTCCGCCAAATCGCGACCGTGGGACATATCCTCGTTCGATCAATTCGCCACGGGAGAGATCAATGCGATGTACGGCAAGCCGTCGCTTCACTGGAGCCAAGCGGATGTGGCCGTCATCCCATTGGCGTTTAGAAGCCATTGGGTGCTCCTCGTTGCTCGGTTCAAGGAGAGGAAGATCCTCGTTTTGGATTCCGACCGCAAAAGCGATTCGGACTTGAGGTTCATGAAGCCGTTCCTCGACCCCTTGGCCGAAGTGATACCTCTGATGCTTCAAGACGTAGGTGTGGAGCAAAATCCCGTGGAGAAGTTTGCTTGGGTGCGGTGCCCCAAGTTCCCTCAACAAGTCCTCAGGTAATTTTCTTATTTTCTCACTTTCTTATTTTCTTATTTTCTTAAACCTGAAATTGTTCTATTTTTCGAACAGCGGAGAGTGTGGTATATACATGCTTAGGGCGGCTATGTCTTTGTTGATCGGTAACAAAGATGATCTCTACGCTTTGGACGATTCTAAAATTGCGTCGTTTAGAAAGTTTTTGACGATACATATTTTTTTTAACAATTGGGATGCTGTATGAACCGTTTTAGATATATGTATAGATATTGCATTTGGAATTGTTCAGTTTTGGTTGGTTGAGTTGCTGTGCAGTTTGTTCAAGGTTCAGTTGTTTTTTTCGGTTTTCACTGTTATTCAAGTCAAAAAGTTTGTTCGAAAAATGTTATTTATTCTAGTAACTTATTCGAGCTTATTCGAGTACCATATAGTACTCGAATAAATGAAGCAGGCAAAACGATATTCATTCGAGTAAACTATTCGAGCCTAATCGAGTACTGTACATTACTCGAATAAATGCGTTTTTTCATGATCCAAAATATTGTTTTTATTATGATGATGAAATGTTAAATGCGTTTCCTATCTAAGTAATAAAATATTTTAGAGATTCTTGAAAAAATATAAAAAAAATTAAAAAAATCATGTTGATATTTCTATACATGTTGACCAACGTGGATGAGAATTTATATACTAAAGTCCTATCTACCAACGTATTCCATTGTATGTCATGCATCGATTTTTATAAAACATTGTTAATCTTCATCAAGCGACTTATTAACATCATGAAGGCCCTAAAACATCGAAATATTGATATTTATACATCTAAGTATCGAGATAATTATAATTCAAAATTTTGAAGATAACACTCGAATAGCAAGAAATTATGCGAGTTTCGTATTCGATTTTTTCTAAATTATTCGAGTTCTTACGTTACTCGAATAGGTTCAGATTTTAATTTTCGACTTTTTATCGTTATGGTATTCGAGTATTTTATTCGAATAATATTCGAGTCATGTTGTTTACTCGAATAACAGTGAAAAAAAGCAACAATCAAGCCAAACTCACAATATCCATCAAACTCATACAACCTCACAAGCTCACAATATTCATCAATCTCATACAACATCATACATCAAACTCATACAACCTCATACATCAAACTCATACAAACTCATACATCAAGATTTACTTAATGTCTACGACCAAACTCACCGACGGACGAAAACCTCTTTTCTTTTCTCCGACCACGCCTTGCTACGAACAGAGGCGGCAACACCAATTGATCCGAGGTATCCCACTCGGCTTGATCCGGAACCGGCGAAACTCGTCCGTGATAAGCAGACTGCCACGTTAGAACAGAATAATATTCCGAACACAACGGGTAGAAACTCATGTTCGCTCGTAGATTCGCCGCGATTGCATGTGGACAAGGAATCCTGTCGATGTCGAAATAGCGGCACGTACAAGTCTTCGACCGGTTAACAATGGCACGACCCCCCAGAGATCGAACATCGTACTCATGCGGAGCGATTTCATGTACTTCATACCCTTGACTTAGCTCATACCTCTCACGGAGCTTCCTTTCCACCGTCGGGGTAAACCGCGTGGTTGCTTGTCCAGATTGCTGTCTGTATCTAGCAAACCAATCCGCCGTCATCCTCTGTATCGATTCCAAAAGCGCAATGATCGGTAGCTTTCTTTCTTCGCGGAGTCTTGCATTAATCGATTCCACACCGTTCGTAGTCATGATGTTATAGCGAGACGTCGGAGAATAGGCTCGACTCCATCGTTACTTAGTATCAGTCTTTTGCAAATACGCGTATGCGGTGGGAAACCTATTCTCAAAATCACCATATTGTGAATCAAAGTCGCATTGCTTGTATATTTTAGCAATGTGTATGAACGTCTCGGTCGCACCCTGCTTCTTACACTTGCCTTTCATATTTTGTGACAGGTGCCAAATACAATGACCGTGGTGCGCACGACTGTAGACGTCTGCAACGGCGGCTTTGATTGAAGCAGATCTGTCGGATACGATGACAAGATCGTCCTCGTTGGGTACGACTTGCAAGAGCTCGTTCAAGAACTACGACCAAGCTTCTATGCACTCGTTATTGTCAATTATGCCCCAAGCTAAAGGAAACTGATGGCGGTCGCCATCCTCCACTGATGCAATGAGCAACGTACCCCCATACTTTCCTTTCAACCAAGTACCGTCTATGCAAACAACCTTCCTCATGTGACGGTATCCCGCAATACAAGCACCAAGGGATAGGAATGCGTGCTTAAATCTCCGCTCGTCGTCCAGATATACACTTGCTATGGTTCCCGGATTCACTCTTCTCAACGTCGACAGGTACGACGGCAACAACTTGTAACTCTCATCGGGGTCACCCTTCATTGCATTTTGTGCTAAAATGCCTCCTTTCCATGCTTTGAAGTACGAAACTTCGATCCCACAATTTCTCATCATTGTTTGAATGAGTTTAGGGGCCGGTGTTCTTGTTGAACCCTGAAAAGATTCAAGCAGCATATCACTCACGGAGGTTGACGATGCTTGAGTGAGTCTTCCGTTCCGATTTGCAAGGTCGCACGTATATGTGTTGCAATACGTACGAATCCAGAATACGGATGTATCCTTAATCTTCGCCGTCCATATCCTCCAAGTACATCCATCCTCTTTGCATCTCACGCCATAGTACGATCGGGAAGATTTTATAATCTTGACCTCGAAGCATGCCTCTATAGCAACTCTTTGGATCCTATTCTTGATAGCCTTCTTATCCTCGAATTCATCACCGACCTTCATGGTGGAACCGTCGGTAAAAGAATACCGATCGCTAGGAATAGTTGCATTTTCCTATTCCTCCTCCTCCTCCTCATCATCCCCGTCCGCATTTTCTCCATTTACGCCATCAAAATTGACGTGCACGTTCTGCCATGATGCAACATTCTCATCACGGTCGTTCGCCTCATTGTGACCTTCACCCCCATAATTCACATCTTCGTATCCGCCAAAGTCGATGATACGGTCAAAATAATCATCGATGTAACCACCTCCACAGCTACGAACCTCAATTGGAAAGGGACCAACTTCATCATCTGCAAGAGTTTGACGGTGGAGGGTCGTAGGGAGCCCAATCTCCACACGGAGAATCGGTCTATCCATTGGACCCCCTAAGTAAATATAACCCTTCAACTCTCGATCATTCTTTATATACAACGGAGCACACCCTTCCATACCTCTCATAGATGGCTGATAACTAAGCTTTAACTCCGGCCTCCCGCTTACGCCAATAGTCTCGTATATTTCGTTCCGCAGATCGTCCAGCAAACAACAATCGACATCGAACGCAATGGGCTTCATATTTGTTCCCATCCTTGGAACCCACAACCATTTATTATCATTCCCAATTATCCATTCTCCATCGTAATCAATCATGATGCTGGTCGGCATAACCTGCATATGAAATAAATCATTGTTAATAAAATTTAATTGCAATATGCATTATTCGAATAAATAAAATATTCGAAAAATTAAAATTATTCGAGTAAACTACTCGAGTAATATAAAAACTCGAATTATATGTTCGCCCAATAAGATGTTGAAGACACTCGATAAAGTGTTATCGAAGAAATAAATGGAATAGATAAACTTAAATTGCAAACAAATTATTCGAATAAATAAAATATTCGAAAACTAAAAATTATACGAGTAGAATATTCGAGTGTAAACTTCATTCGAATAATATGTCCGAGTAATATTATACCGAATAATATGTACGTGTAAAATATAAACAATAATATTATTCGGGTAATCTTTTCGAGTTTATTCGAGTAAGATGTCCGAATTGAAAGTTGCCAAAATAATGTATTCGAGTAGCGTTTTCGAGTAAAGAAAAATCGAATAATGGACTCGAATAAACGGAAAACGAAATTTTTCTGCAAATTCGCACAGATCTACGGTGAAAATGCTACCCATAACTACCCAAACCTTCGAAAATCTAATACCCGATGCTCGAAATGTAAATGTCGTTAACATGAACGGAAATTACAATGCCCGATAATGTATACTACTACCCGGCGTTAACATGAACGAAACTTACTGTATATGCGTTCAAGAACGAAATTGGGGTTCTTCGAGCTTGGGTGTTTCGATTTCGGCGGGTGCTTCAACTCGTTTTTCCGTCAAGATCTCGTTTGGTGCTTGGTGGGTGCGTAATGAGGTGGGTGCGTTTTTCCGTGATTTTATATATATATTTCTTTTTTTATTTATTTAGGTATTAATTGGGGGTTTAGTTAATTAATTAAACAGATTCCTCTTTTTTAAATTGACTTGATCAAGTTCCTATTTTTTTAGAAGAAATCAAAAGTAATCTTATTTTTTAAAATAACCCTTCTTAATTGTGATCTTTCAAAAATATGTTGTGTTTTGTCGGAATATTTAAGAAAATGGCCTTTGACTTTGTCCAAGTTAAAAAAGAGTAAATTTCGTTTCAGGCCCTCTTAAGCAAGTTTCATTTGAATTCAGGCTCCATTACTTTAAATTTCAGTTTAAAAGACCCATATCAAGTTTGTCTTAGAGTTAAGGACTCAATTGTGCTAAAAAGACCAATTTGCCCTCGACTGTTGCAAAAAATTACATCTCTGTGCCATCATCCCTCACATCTCAGAAATCTTCGACTTTATTGAGCGAAAAAAGGTAAAACTGAGCTCCATTTCTCATGGGTCCTCGTAACCAACGAAATTTTTCGATGTTATGTTGGAATAATGCTTCAAACTCACTTCGAAAATTTTGGTACAAACACGAGTGAAATCTTGACTTTTGTGCTCGAATAATGTGGATTCACACCAATTCGGATGTGGGTCTTAGTGATCGACACGAAATAACAACGAATCTTGCCGCGACCTAAGATCCAAACATTTTCAGTTTCAGTAACAAATCACTTCATCTGGGTACCATTTTCTGCTCGTACGAAAACTCTACCATCAAAATATATACCAGATTCTTAACATTGACGAATAAATATTGCCTCTGTAATAACAAATAATTAGAATGTAATAACGTGTCACGAGTAAGATAAAAAATTTCAATAACACATCACTTCATCGTGGTACCACCTTCTGCTATTTAGGAAACCCCATCCTAAACACTAATAACATATGCTAAATGATAATTTAGGATTTTACGCTATTTCTATTCCCCGTAAAAGCGTACATTCAGTCGTTATTTATCATAAAATATTTGAATATCTCACATATGTTTGCAAATCTTATTTTGCAGACATGGGAGCAAAATGAACCAAAAGCGGGCATTATATGTTCCCATTAAAATCATCAGGCCGTAGTCAACTCCCAAGGCCATGAAATTGTCCAACAAAATCAGCCCATATCACCATATGAGAGACCACGTAGAGCATCATAGAAGATTTATGTGCACGCAATTCGAGGCGAGACCAAGTCAGACTTTGCAACTAAGCTTCACGTGAGAGAAGTCATATTTAAAGGTTTAACGCCGGGGCGACTGGGCGAATTCTATATCTTTATTATCTCGTTTTCAACAATGTTTTCTTTTGATTCATTGTTGATTTCGTTTATTCCCATGTTAGCTTAATTTCTTTTGTGATTAAGGCCGTGTGAGGCCAGATTATGACTACATATTTTATGTTATTCATATTTTATTTAATTATATGATTTAAGTTATGTGTTCTTTATTTGAGTTTAATGACGTGTGTGTGATCGGCCACCACACACACGATTCTTGACCTATTACATGAGAACGAAAAGGTGATTAGAAAGGTTAGATCAAAATATCGAACATCACTACGTAAAACCGATCAGAGATGAAATTCGGTTTCGTATGTGTGGTTTCCGAGAGCGCCTAAACTCGGGGAGTTTCACGAAGATCAAATGCAGGTGTGGGAACTACAGTCATATAGGAATAGAGTTGATTGGTTCACTATTCATGTAGGGTTGCTAGTTACGTGAATAACGGATAGCACATATATTAGGGAATTCCACCTTGACTTGATTCATGTTGATTAGATAAATTAGATTGCATGATGACGTATGAATAATTCGTGCCGAGCATGTGTCTTGATCACGTCGTCGTCAATTGCTCTATCCTCATCTATTTTATCTGCGTTTATTTTATTATTTTCGTTTTTATCTCATTTATCAATTATTAAAACTACAAAAATTCCCTTAGTCTAAATTAGAACTAAGAATTTGTTATCCCCGTATTTTATCGGTCAAATATTCGAGTTTAACCGAAAAGGCGGGAATATCTCCCGCGAAGAATACCTCCCGAGGCGCGAGCGACATTTGCCCGAAGAGCGCTATCCGGGGAAGGATGCCTTGCTCGAGCACCATATAAAGGAAAGAGCCGAGAAGAACATGCCAACATGGGATAATAACTAAAGAGCCAATATGATAAGAAGATACTTAGTGGGACAACATGGAAAAATGTAAAACAATCATGCGACAAGAGGTGGTGAGTGGTTGGTTACCAAACCCACTACTTCAAACATGGGATCCCTTAACTGTATAACATATATACATACATGTATATATAAGGAGGGAAGGTACGATCTATTTTCATCTCTGGACATATAGGTGACTTCTGATACAACTAAGGCATCGCCCACGTGTGGAAAAATTCACACTCTCATAGCATAACGCGATCGGCTTCTGATGACGCTCACCCTCCTTACCATACGCTTTCTATCTTTGCACATTTTTATACTCTTTAATTTTATATTCTTTACTAAAGACGAATATCTGACTTGAGCGTCGGAGGGGCGTCGCCGAAACGGCGCCCTTTAGCTCCTCTTGTCGTGGTATTTCAGGGATCCGTCGAAGGCGAAGACGACGAGCTCGAAACGGTAAAGGACCGATAACTTCCAGCGCACCATTGATGCTAGGGTCGATTTTTCGATCCGCATCAATTGTCACCGTCTGTGGGAATCGAATAAATAAAAAGGTGTACTTGGAAGGATCGGAAAATCTGAAGCTGTTTTGAGCTCGTCATTGCCAACTATCGAGTTCGCCGCCTTTCAGATAGACGGGGTCGAAGCTCAAGGGCGTTAGCACTGCAGGCTCGCTTCGCCGCCCCGAGCAGACCATCGCTAATCTTCACGAGCGCAGCTGAGGGCAGCCGACTGCCGGGGCTCAATTCCCGGGCAGCGGTTCGAATGGACCACCCATTGGTCGCCTTTGGAACAGCACCGAGCGACCCATCGCAAAACAGCCCATATTCGCAGCTGTACCTACCGAAGAAGCCGAGCACGTCATCGGGCATGCTGAAGAGTGTTTTGCCCAAGGTGGTGCCCTGAGCGTCGTCCATGCAGCAATGATTCCCCGCCGACATCCCGGATGAATGATCTGAGACCACTGCCCGACTACTGTCGCACACCTTCTAACAGCGATGACGATTGAAGAGCAACTCGCTCCAGCGAAAGGAAAGTCCGATGGCAGCGTTCGCGGACATCACCTTGTCTTCGTCGTTCTTTGTCTCTGTCCCGTCGCCAATCAAACGCAGCTAACCAACACCGAAAATTCTAATCGCACAACCTCGACGAATCGAACGAATCGGCTCATGACTCGCGAAATCGTAGGTAATCCACTATGTATCCTTGATGACTGACTGTTTCTCCTACGCAGACCAGACTACACAGAGCCACGTCGCTCAAACGAGTGATAAGATGATCGATTCAAATTGTCTCGTCGTCGTGATCGTCGGATTTTTCTGGGTGTAACCACCACGAGATCGATCCACATACATCTGATGGTCGCCATCATCGCCGTCCCTTCGGCCACCGGCGACAGATCCGCCGTCGCTCACGGCTTGGACCCGATGGTAAGCTTTCCTTATGTATCGGGGTCGATTCGTAATTACTTGATCTTATGGGTTAATTCTGTAATTTTACTTTGGAGCGCAACTGATGAAATCTGAACATATGGGTTCATTCTGCGAATTATTAAAATGTGTGGGGTGTTGGAGTAAATTTCTTAGGGCTATGTTGGGCTACTAGTTGGACATACTATGCATGTTGGGGAAATAGAATTTATTTTCTTAGCCTGTTATTGTCTCTATTATGGATATGGGCCTGCTATGATGACTTCTATTGGGACGCTAGAATTATTGATATTCAATGTTAGAGCTATTTCGATTTATTACTGAAATTATTTTATTCCATGATTTTTGCTGAAATTATAAAAAAAAACACATCGAGCTGTTAAGTGTTAACATTCTTTGCGAGTGATTGTCATGATCCATGATAATGTGCTTTTGAATATTTATGCTACACGGAATAATATGAACACCGACATGGTCGGACTTAATCGCACATTCGCTATTTCCGTTGAGCTATTTGAGTGCAGGAATTCTCGGGCGCCCGTCGGCCCTCGGGAATATTATTGAGAGCCTCATATATGTCGCCGCTATTCGCTACTCTCCGTATAATATATAATCTGGTGCAGCCACCTCGGCCACAACTCCGACCTCTGATGACGTCTCCATCGCCGATTCGAAGAGGGGACTCGCCCGTGGGGAAGGTGCATTCAGGCAACAGGCCTCCTGAGCCCACAATTGTGGCGGACATAAAAGTCCACGGATATGGCCCGAAGACCCGACCTGCTCGGGATAAATCTCCACGAATATCTCCCGAAGACCCGACCTGCTCGGGATAAATGCCCACGAATGTGGCACGAAACTTGCGTAAATCCCTCCTCACAATTGTGACTCGGAGCCTAAGCCTACGAATGCACAGCCCACGACTTGAACGCCTAGAAACCGACTTTGAAGGGGAATTTGAGAGCTGTACAGATGACAACGCTTGGGACATCGTCGGGTATGATTATGTCTTCTCTTCAATATCTATATGATTAACATGATATTCAGGAAAGTGGATGCTCGGGAAGGACGTATATTAAACTCGAATATTTTACCTATACTACGTCCAAAATTCACTAACACTCTTTTGGACTATTTGTGAGGGGGACTATTGTTATCCCCGTATTTTATCGGTCAAATATTCGAGTTTAACCGAAATAGGCGGGAATATCTCCCGCGAAGAATACCTCCCGAGGCGCGAGCGACATTTGCCCGAAGAGCGCTATCCGGGGAAGGATGCCTTGCTCGAGCACCATATAAAGGAAAGAGCCGAGAAGAACATGCCAACATGGGATAATAACTAAAGAGCCAATATGATAAGAAGATACTTAGTGGGACAACATGGAAAAATGCAAAACAATCGCGCGGAAAGAGGTGGTGAGTGTTTGGTTACCAAACCCACTACTTCAAACGTGGGATCCCTTAACTGTATAACATATATACATACATCTATATATAAGGAGGGAAGGTACGATCTATTTTCATCTCTGGACATCTAGGTGACTTCTGATACAACTAAGTCATCGCCCACGTGTGGAAAAATTCACACTCTCATAACGCGATCGGCTTCTGATGACGCTCACCCTCCTTACCATACGCTTTTTATCTTTGCACATTTTTATACTCTTTAATTTTATATTCTCTACGAAAGACGAATATCTGACTTGAGCGTCGGAGGGGCGTCGCCGAAACGGCCCTTTAGCTCCCTTTTCGTGGTATTTCAGGGATCCGTCGAAGGCGAAGACGGCGAGCTCGAAACGGCGACGGACCGATAACTTCCATCGTACCATTGATGCTAGGGTCGATTTTTCGGTGCGCAACAGAATTAATATCTTAGAATTATTCGAGCTGTCTTCGTGGATCGATACTCGGACTTCGTCCGTTTTACTACTTGCACGACCTAGTACACTTGCTACATTTGAGCGTGTCACTAAACATTGAGGATTAAATGTTGCCTTACCTATAACAAACAATGAGAAAACAAAAACGGTTTATTCCTATAATAACTATATGCAACTAGTACGGACTAAGGTGGCAAGAGGAAGATCAAAAATTCATACGACACCCAAAACTCCCTGAAATCGCATAAATCTTCAACGTTAGTAATCAAAAAAGGTAAAACCGATCTCAATTTCTCATGGGTCCTCATAAACAAGGAAACTTTTCGATGTTAAGTTGGAATAATGCTTCACACACAATTCGAAATTTTTGATAAAAACGAGTGAAATCTCGACTTTTATGCTCGAATAATGAGTATTCACACCAATTCGGATGCGGGTCTTAGTAATCGACACGAAATAAAAACAAATTTTGCTGCGAACTAAGATCGAAACGTTTTCAATTTCTGTAACACATCACATTATAATGGTACCCGTTTATGCACGTTCCGAAACTCTACCGTCAAAAAGCGTAACAGATCACTAATACATAGTAACAAATGTTGCTTATTTTATAACAATAATGAAGAAATCAATAACAGTTTGTTTCCTATAGTAGTTACATGCAACTAGTACGAACTAGGGCGTCAAGAGGAAGATCAAAAATTCATACGACACCCAAAACTCTATGAGGTCGCAGAAATCTTCAACGTTAGTAATCGAAAAAGGTACAACGGATCTCAATTTCTCATGGGTCCTCATAAACAAGGAAAATTTTCGATGTTAAGTTGGAACAACGCTTCAAACACAATCCGAAAATTTTGGTAAACAACGAGTGAAATCTCGACTTTTATGCTCGAATAATGAGTATTCACACAAATTCGGATGTGGGTCTTAGTAATCGACATGAAATAACAACGAATTTTGCTGTGAACTAAGATCGAAGTGTTTTCAATTTCAGTAACACATCACTTTATCTGGGTACCATTTCTGCAAGTTCCAAAACTCTACCTTCAAAAACTGTAACCGATTACTAATAAATGGTAACAAATCTTGCCTCGCGTATAACAAATAATAAAAAAACAATAACAGTTTGTTTCCTATAGTAACTACATGCAACTGGTACGGACTAAGGTGTCAAGAGGAACATAAAAAATTCGTATGCTACTCAAAACTCCCCGAAATTGAAGAAATCTTCAATGTCAGTAATCGAAAAAGGTAAACAATCTCAATTTTCATGGGTTCTCATAAACAAGGAAAATTTTCGATGTTATGTTGGAATAATGCTTCAAACCCAATTCGAAATTTTGGAAAAAAAAGTAGTGAAATCTCGACTTTTATCTCGAATAATGTGGATTCACACCAATTCGGGTGTGGGTCTTAGTAATCGACAATAATTATCGAAGCTAATCACGGAATAACGACAAATTTTGGTGCAACCTAAGATCGAAACATTTTTAATTTCTGTAACACATCGTTCTAGTTTATTGGCAACCTAAGATCGAATGTTGAGGTTATTAATTATCTATCTTAATAATGAACGACAAATTTTGATGTTAATTATAGAACAATACAATAATTAGCTTTTCTCCAAATTAATACAGTTTTGAACTGAATAACACTTCCTGGAACATTTATAGACATGTACATGCAAAGAAAACACTTTATTAAGAATATTGTAGAATACCATTTGTAATTGTGCTTGATTTCATTAGTTGTCCTTGTAATTTGGGGCGTTTTGTATAGTAGTCCTTAGATTAGGACTAGTTTGATATTTATACCAAGTTTGTTTGGTATAAATACATGTAAATCAATTGAGCTTAATAGAGAAAGTTTAGAGAATTGATCCGAAGGCTTGCAATTCGATTTCTAGAGAGAGAAACAACAGTAACTTTCTCACTCTAATTGAATTCTCTCTAGTGTTCTTGAGTTTTTCGATCGAATTCAATTGATTATCTAAACGATTGAATTACTATGAATTCTAGCCTAGGATCGTAGAGTTGTTAATCGTAGGACCTAACAATTGGTATCAGAGCAGATTCATTCTGTTTTGAATCGAAAATTGTTAGAATTAGATCGAAATAATTTTCTAGATACTGTTCATCGAAGAACAGGTTTGGCGCGAAAACCTTTTTCGACCCAATAGCTTAATTCTGTGCTTAATTTACTTGAATTTGGTGTTTCTGTGCTTGTTTAAGTGTTAGATCATCATTGCGATCAGTTCTGTAGCAGTTTGAACTTCGATTTTTAGGATTGAATTGCTTCTGCGTGTTATTGTTTGCGAAGAACATGAAGAACACGTTATGATTTTGATCAAATTCGATATATTTTGCTTCATAACGTGTTTAATTGCTTGTTCGTGCGTGTTTAGTACTTGATTGCGAGCAATTACCTCAAACTTCACTATCTGATTCTTTGTTTTTGCTCGAATTTGTGTTAATCGTATTCTGTGAATTTTTCTCGATTGCTCAAATTTTTCTCGCTAAGTTTTGCGATCGGATTAGTTTCTCGATCGATAAACTTAGCGCGAGAATTTTTCTCGGTCAGAATACGAAGTCAGCACTAGAATCGTCATCAGCAGAAACGATTTTAGTTAGAAATATTTCTCGAGCATTATACAGCGAAAAACTTTCGAGAGAGACTTATTTTGACTTTGCATGCGTAAAAACTTTCGCTCGAAAAACTTTTTCAGTCAAACCTTTTAACGTTTGACCAGGCGAAAATCATTTACACGCGAGAAAATTTTTCTAGTCAACAGATTTATTTTGACTTGTCGATAAACTTACTAACGTACTGTTTCTTTACGATCGAAATAAATTCACGATCAAGAAATTTTTCTCGACCGAATGATTTTGAGCAATTTATCTCGCTCGTAAAATATCACGCTGACAAAATTTCTCGCACGAGAATATTACTCAGTACATTCTATCTCGACGGAATTAATTTCGATCAAACTTTAAAGATTGAATCGAAAATAATTGTCGATCTAATTTTCGAATCAACGCTACTAACGAATTTTGTCACTTGTGAAGCACATTACATCATCTTCAACCTTCAAAACAATTAACGAAGATCCTTCAACAACTCGACTACAATACAAACATGGATGCATACTCACTCGGAAATGACAACCGTCCGCCGATCTTGCAAAGAGGCGAATACACAGTGTGGAGAAGCCGCTTTCTAAATTTCATCGCTCTAAAGGATCAAGCCGAAAATCTACTGAAGTCTCTTGAAGAGGGACCAGCACAGTTCTGGGTTCATGTACCCGGGGACGAAACAGCTACTCCAGCAATTCCAGCTTCTAGGCGACTAAAGGAGCCTAGAGAATACTCTCTGGAGGAAAGAGCTCGAGCTAAGGCTGATCTAGTAGCCATGAATACCCTTATGCAGGGCATCCCCAACGATATATACAGACAAATCGACAGCCTTACATCGGCCAAAGGGATGTGGGATGAGCTGCATAGGATGAGGCGAAGGACGGAAGTTGGCATAAAGGCCAAGAAGGCGAACATTACTGCTTACGACTCATTCAAAGCAAAGCCGGAGGAGAGTCTAAACGAGATCTACCAACGATACCTCACTCTTCTCAATGAAATGAGGAAGATAGAAATAACGAAGACAAACATGGAGACAAACATAAGATTTCTATCTTCTCTGCCCACGGAATGGAAGAAAATATCCACTCAAATACGACAAAATAAAGATCTAGAGGAGTTGGATGTCCATGCCGTGTTCGATAATCTCGCTCAGCATGAGGATGATATCCGCGAGATTACCAAAGAGCAGAAAGGCAAACAAACCGATGACACGGTTGCCTTAGTCTCGGAGAAGAGGAGCACAAGATCAAGAAAGGAAAAGATCGTTAGGCCACCTTCATCATCAGAGTCGGAAGATGAATTGGACTCCGACATCGAGCCGAACATGAAAACCCTTGGAAAACAGTTAGCTCTCATTGGACAAATGATGAGCAAGAAGTACTTCAAGAAGAAGTCTTCAAACTCGGCCAATAGACTTCGGACTACAAGCTCCAAGAACAAAGAACGTGCTCCGTAGAGTTCGAGGTCAAGAATCCCAAAGAGACTAACAAATGCTTTAACTGTGGCAAAGCAGGTCACTTCGCCAGAGAGTGCACTCTCCCGAAGAAAAGAGATGCAAACTACTACTCCAGGAAGCTTCAATTGACAAAACAGAAAGAAGATGGAGTAGCTCTCATGGCCGAACAGGACCAATGGCTCGAGGACACGTCGAACTCCGAAGAAGAGAACTTAGCCCTCATGGCCCGTCTCGACAACGAATTGGACGCCGAAACATCCACTCGTACGGACGACGACAACACATCCACGTATTCAAATGAGGTAGTCACTCCTTCCACATTATTGACCATGTTAGAATCATATCAAAAGCAATATGCTAACATGAAACGTGAGCAGAAAAGTATAGAGGAAGTAGAAAACGAACTTGAGAGAGCTCAGGAGAAGATAGATAGTCTCGAACAAGAACTTAGGAGCTCTAGTGCAAACATAGATGAACTTACTAAGAGCCTACAGTCTAGAGAGACTAGTCAACCTCAACTAGGACAACAGAGCGAAAAGATTAAGGAATTAGAAGATAGGCTAGCAAATAACTACAATTGCTTGGTTAGAAATCTCAACGAGAAAGCCATTTTAAATTGTAGGATAACCGAATCTACCTCTAAGATCACTAACTTAGAAGCTCAATTAGAAACATCGAACGCTAAGATTAGTGAGCTTAGTAAGGATCGATGCCTGTCAAGCCGCTAAACTAACCGTGGAAAATAATTATGCTCTCCTAGGTGAGGAACGCAAGAAACTATATGCCAAAGTAAAGAAATTAGACGATATAGTTACGCGTAGTGGACAATCCGAACAGACGATATTTTTAAACAAGCCCAAGGATATAGAGTTTTATAATCCTATAGAAGGCATAGGTTTCACTAACCCGTGTGTTTTACAAAAGAAAGAAATATACGATGTTAAACACATGGGCTTAGGAATAACCTCTCTTAGAAATTTTACTGAATCGTCTTATGAAAATACTTTCGACTCATCCATTAGACAAGGTCCACATGGTCCAGAAATCCCCTTTGACTACAAAGAACTAAATGAAAGGGACAAAAATAGGAAAGAAACTCTAACACCTGTCTGCAATTTAGTTCAAATTCTACCTCCTGAGTCTCGAACACACCACGAGGAAGTTAAAACCATTAATTATAAAAATTCTCTCTACAAACCCCCTATCATAAAACAGATAGAGGAGTCACATGCAAAGTTAGAAAAAGAACTAGAGAATTTCGAAGCTGAAAAGAAAAAATTCTTTAAGGAGATGGAAAATCTCAAGGCTTCCTCGTCCTCCCAAACTACCTCTCACGCTATTACAAAAAGCGTGAAAAATGAAAAATCGCCTTTGAAAGATAAATATTGTAAAAATAATTCTGTTAAAAGTGCTATGACTAATTTCACTTTACCTACGTCTACAGGGAGCGTAGCGTCAGCACTAAAAACAAAGGCGAGAGTGTCTAGCACTAAGATAAAGAAAGAGCCATTAGATTTAAATTTTTCTGAGCATGCTACTCCTTCTGTTACAATAAAAGACACTCGTAGAAATAAAAGAGCTATTTCCACTTTTAAGATAGTTGCTTCTACTTATTCACTTTAGCCGATCACCTTTAGAAGCACCAACTTCGAAATAGGCTCTACGTCAAAAATTAATCATTCTGAAACAAATGCCACTAGGAAGACACGTAGGAAACAAGATCCAGCCATAAAGAAAGCTTATGGCGCCGTACATGAATGTACTCACCTAAGGTATCCCGTAGAAATTAAATCCCCCAAGCACCTTAGGAGACTATCACAAGAAAAGATCTTTTCCTCAGTCAAACCCTCCAAAGCATTGGTACGTGCTGAAATTAACCTTCCCTGTAAGATTCAACCCAAATGGGTTCCTAAATCTCCGCCTAGGACGACAAAAGCCAAAAGGGCCAAGTCTCCTATAGAGGCAAAACCCAAACCCACTTTTTCAAAAGTGCAATGGTTATTAAGACTCTTCCAAAAATAGATTTAGGAGTCATATCTGAACCCAAAACTAAATCTGCTAATCCGAGAGGTCCCATGTTTAAGTGGGTACCTAAAGCTCTCTAAATTGTTTTTGCAGATCCATCATGTGTGGTACCTCGACTCTGGTTGCTCCACACACATGACTGGTAATCAAGAGCTGCTGAGCAACTACAAAGACCGACCTAACGGCAAAGTCAGATTTGGGAACAACGATTCAGCCCCGATTCTAGGACTTGGGGATATCATTCTGAAGAATCTGACCATCAAAGATGTCTCATACGTCGAAGGCCTCCGCCATAACTTGTTCAGCATAGGCCAATTCTGTGATAAAGGCTTCCAGGTGGTCTTCCATGCTGACCGGTGCAGAATTTTGGATAGTCAGGACACAGAACTCCTTCAAGGACTTCGGAGATCCAATCTTTAGACGATCAACCTGACGTCTGTGCGGCCCGCGACAGTGCCTCATTTATCAGACTGATTTACAGAGGAACAGCTTATGGCATCAACGACTGTCTCATCTGAATATGAAAGCTCTCCAACGCCTTTCTACGAAAAAGTTGGTTCACGGTCTTCCAACTATACTACTACAAAAGGAGCATCACTGTTCGGCATGTCACCTAGGAAAAATGAAGCGAGCATCTCATCACGTCAAGCAAATTGCGTCTACTTCTCGACCATTGGAACTAATTCACATGGATCTCTGTGGTCCGATGCAGACTCAGAGTATCAATGGAAGAAAGTATGTCCTAGTGATTGTGGATGACTATTCTCGCTACACGTGGACTAAGTTCCTCCGAACGAAAGATGAGACTGGTGACTTGATTATCAATTTTGTGAACACAACTCAAAATCTGCTGCAACAGACTATTCAAGTTGTTCGAACAGACAACGACGCTGAGTTCAAGAACAATCACCTTAGTGAGTTTTATCAGAAACTTGGAATAAGTCAACAATTTTCAGCCGCCAAAACACCTCAACAAAATGGGGTCGTTGAAAGGAAAAATCGAACACTAGTGGAAGCCGCTCGTACAATGCTGATCCAATCGGGACTTCCACACTTTCTATGGGCTGAAGCAGTCAATACCGCTTGTTTTACTCAAAACAGGACGGTGGTTCACAAACGGTTCAACAAGACTCCTTACGAGATTGTGAATAATAGAGTGCCACACATCTCTTTCCTTAAAGTTTTCGGGTGCAAGTGCTTTGTGGCGAACGACCGAGAGCAACGTGCAAAGTTCGACCCTAAAGCATTCGAAGCTACATTTGTCGGGTATTCTCCAACATCAAAAGCGTACCGAGTATACATCAAGTCCAACCGAACTATTAAGGAAAGCTATAATGTCACTTTCCACGAAGTGGCAGAAATGGCTTCTGGTCAATTCAGTCCAGGACCCGTGCCTCACCCGTTGGTTCCTGCTCAATTCAGTTCAGGACCCGTTCTCAACCCGTTGGCTTCTGACGACAATATTTCAGAACCCGTAATCACTGGTGTGTTGGCACAAAACCAACAGAAGATGGCAACAACTTCAGGATCAGTGTCAGACGAAGCAAGGAGACTTGCAATAGACGACTTGGATTCTCTCTTCGAACCGGTATATCGGTCATACACGCCTACACCAACAATGGATTATCTACCGAACGAGACCGACGTACCAAGTTCATCTCACACCTCTACCCCACCCGATTCAGAATTGCCACAGAACACCGAACGACCTCTACCTAACAAGTTCATCGAGGAAGTATCATCAGAGACGATCAATCCAAGTGCAGTATTGGAACTTCCTCAGACAAATGATCAATTGGAGACTATAGGCAATCTAGATCCACAGATGGCTGACGTATCGACTTCAGCCTTGCCTCATGAGCACAAGTGGACGAGAGGCCACTCGGTTGATCAGATAATTGGCGATCCTTCGGTTGGTGTGAGGACACGTCGTCAACACAGTCTTTTCAGTTGCTTCCTGAGCCAAAACGAGCCTACCAAAGTAGTAGACGCACTTCGAGACCCGGATTGGACAATTGCAATGCAAGAGGAAATCAATCAACTCGAACGTCTTCAAGTGTGGACCTTGGTACCCCGTCCACTTGGGAAAACAGTGGTCGGAATTAAATGGGTTTTCAAGAATAAAAAGAATGAAGTTGGTGAAGTGATCCGGAACAAAGCAAGGCTAGTTTCTAAGGGATACAATCAACAGGAAGGCATCGACTATGACGAGACTTATGCTCCTGTTGTCTGTATCGAAGCTATTCGCCTCCTGCTGGCTTATGCGGCTCACAAAGACTTCAAAGTCTATCAGATGGATGTTAAAACTGCCTTTCTCAACGGCGTTTTAAAAGAAGAAGTCTACGTCGCTCAGCCGGAAGGTTTCGTTGATCAAGAACATCCCGATCATGTCTATCGCTTGGACAAAGCTCTCTATGGACTAAAACAAGCCCCACGTGCTTGGTACGATGTCCTGAGTGATTTCCTCGTGAAGTCTGGATTCTTACGAGGAACGATAGATACAACTCTCTTCATTAAATGGCATGACAAAAATCTGATGGTCGTCAAAGTATACGTCGACGACATCATCTTTGGATCAACAAATCCTCGGATCTGCAAGAAGTTTGGAGATCTCATGAAGAGCAAATTCGAGATGAGTCACATGGGAGAGATGCAATTTTTCTTAGGCCTTCAAGTAAGGCAGCTCAATGATGGAATTTTCATCAGTCAGACAAAATACATCAAGGATATTCTGAAGAAATTCCATCAAGACCAGAGCAAGCTTCTCAGCACTCCTATGTCACCAAGCTGCAAGTTGGATGCCGATCCCTCTGGTAAATCGGTCGACATCACACTGTATCGCAGTATCATTGGATCTCTTCTCTACCTCACTTCGAGTCGGCCGAATATCATATTTGCCACGTGCTTGTGTGCCCGTGTTCAAGCCGATCCCAAAGAATCCCATATGCTCGCGGTCAAAAGAATTTTACGCTGCCTAAAGGGCACTTCTACCCTTGGCCTATGGTATCCAAAGGGTACGAATTTTAAACTTATCGGCTACACTGACGCTGACTATGCAGGTTGCCGAATGGACAGGAAAAGCACGTCCGGTGGCGCTCAATTTCTAGGCGAAAAGCTGGTTTGCTGGTCATAAAAAAGCTGAACTGTGTGTCCACTTCGACGGCCGAAGCAGAATACGTAGCTGCCGCCAGCTGTTGCTCACAGATGCTGTGGATGCGGACACAGCTTCGCGACTATGGGTACAATCTAAATAATATACCCATATATAGTGATAGTCAGAGTGCAATCGCCATTACTTGCAATCCTGTTCATCATTCACGCACAAAACACATAGACATTAGATATCATTTTATCAAAGATCACGTAGAAAAAGGCACGATAGAGATGTACTTTGTGAACACGGAGTTTCAACTAGCCGACATTTTCACCAAGGCCTTGGATGAGAAACGATTTCAATTCCTTGTCGGAAAATTAGGCATGTTGAATCTTTCGTAATATGTGCATTACCTGATCTTCTGTGCTATCACATGCTCTATTCTATGTGTTTTCTATGCTTATTTGTCATTATCTTGCGTGATAAAAATAATATAAAAATAAAAATATATATAATAGACATTTCTATATATAATATAAAGGGGTATGACGAAATCCTTTAGGATGCTTTGATCTAAAGTCACTTACAATTTTACCCCCGACATGCGATCGATTTAATTGCTTAAAATTTGTCAGTCTAAGTCGCATTCTTGTGTCAAAAAGGTCATTTGATTGTTCCACTAGACACAAAGTCACTCTACATGCGTGAGGATTCAAGCCCTGTTCCTTTTTCCTTTCTTTGGATCTACTTCTCGAGTGAGTCAAACATAAATTACTTGTCTTACCTAGTGATTCTTGGTGTCATACTCATCTTGCGTTAGATCGTCAGGAAAATGATAAGGGAGTTTAGGAAATTCCTCATACGGCCTTATATAAATTTCCCCACGTTAGCCCTTAGTCATCTACTTTGAGCCTTCTCCGATGTCCTTTTCTTCATTTGAAACCCATTCACAGCCTTCAACCGAACTCTACACTCTTCGAATGGTTGTTCAAACGAGAAAATGAGGGGGAGATAATAAAAGAAAAAGTAAGATGATGACAAAAGAAGGCATTGCTCAACGCGCAAAAATCAAACCAAAGGAACCGGCCTTCCGACTACCTTGTAGAAGTGGCATGGTTCCTGCTGTGAACTTCTCCAATGATAATCTCGTACGCTCGTCAGAACGGCTGGAAGAGGAGCACCACGAAGTGAACTTCTCCAACGATAATCCGGTCTTATATCGGGAAACGAGAAGAGGAGTGCAGCCTCGGGTACGAATTCCATAATCGAGAACTTCTCCAAATTGATAATCTCTGAAACCTCAATAGGGATTAAGAGAAGAGGAGCACGGTATCGGCTCGAGAACCAACAAGAAGAACTTCGCCTACGATAATCTCCTGAGAAGCGGAGCTTCAGCTTGAGCATAATATAAAAAGGGATAGTTCTTAAAAGAAAAGGAGGGAGAAAAGATTGAAAAGAAGAAAGACGCCGAAAAAAAAGGGAGACGGACGTAGAATTGGAAGACGATGTAGAGATAAGCTCACTTCCCTTTAAATTCCTTCCGTTCTAAGTCCTAGCCAAACTATAACCCTTACAACCCTTTGCTTCCACATAGACGGTCTCTCGCTTAGGTGAAATGATTAAAAATGCCTCGATCACAGGTAAATTGACTAAAAATTGCTTGTGTTGACTTGAGTGATAAAAATATAAAAATCCCAAGATAGCTAATTGAGAGCAAGAGCGAACATAGTGAGAATTGTCGAAATGGACCAGTCTATGGACTTAGGACTTTAGTTTGACGACATGACTTGACGGCATTTTCTTCTTTCAAATGTCTCGTAAAATTTTAGGCGTGACGATTGATCGAAGCAAAATAATCTGACCCCATAAATGAAATATATATATATATATATACATATATATAATAATAAATAAATAACAAATAAAAAAAATTCGCACATTTTGACACGAAATGTTACGTTTCATATGCGTTGAATTGAATAAATGCGAATTTCTTTAGTGTATCGCACATTCTAAATGCAATGTTAGATTGCATTGGTACTGAATTGTTTAAATGCGGTAAATTTTTCATTGCTTCTACCCTCACACAATATTTTAAGGTACATGTTTTCGGGGACCATGTATACATGCTTACTTGGTAAATTTGTGTGCTCGTGACTTGAATTGATTTCATATGCTTGCATAATTAGTCAATTCCTGTGCATCATTTGAGGGGGAGCAAGTATAAGACTTGTAAATTAGCTCCAAATATTTTTGACGTTTTTTTTTCTGAGCATTTCAGATCTTTCAAAATTAAGGAGTGAGACGTCGACACTACAAAGAGAGGAGCTAGACACAAGACCAAATCTTTCAAAGATAAAATTGCCAAAAATAAGTGTTGATTAACTCCATTATTACTAACGCTTATCTCTAAGTGGTACAGATTTTTAAATTTCTGCCAGGGGAGCTAGACGTTACTACACAGAAAATACAGGGAGTTAATTGCATTTATTTTAATTACTAAGGGGGAGCCTTACAAAGGATTTTATTTTGAAATAGGGGTCAATCTGAAAAGTTTAGAAGTACTTACTATCGAGAAACTAGATAGAAGACTTAATTCACGATCATAAGTTTCTCGATCGTAAATAGTGTTGGAAACAATTTTGATTGGCCGCGATAATTTGCGATCGAAAAATTTGAATTGAGACGAAATTTTCAAATAAAAAATTTCTCGAGCGCAAATAGTAATGGGCCTGATCCATTTAATCGCAAAACGTCCAATCGCAAACCCAACATTGACTTAATGCTAGTTAATAAAAGTTTAACTTTTGTCAGTCGAAAAACTTTTTCTCACGCAACCCTAATCGCAAAAAATCTCTCTAGCGAAAAACTTTCACAGACAGCTTAAAATTCTCAAAATCATTCGATTTTCAACATCAAACTGTCTGTTTAAGGTAGAAATGAGATTCTTTTGACATTTGCGTGTGATTGAACTTTATTAGCATCTGCATTTTGTAGTTTTTCGCATTGTTAAGATTAGATTCTCGACTGTTCTTCAAAACTGAGAAAAACCGTAACTATTTTATAGTGTTTGCGGCTTGATTTTGAACTTTATCTGAGTTTAATGCCTGCACTTAAGATAGTTTCGATATTCTCTATGGATCTGGTAGAATGAATCATCGGAAAATCTGCATCTTCGACTGTAATTTGAGTTTTGATGAAACTGGGTATTTGAATGTTTAAAGCCATCGAAGAACTTTGTCGATCGCAAACAGTCTTAATTGAATTCCGATTTAATTGAGATACTGTTTGTGTCGAATTAGTTTTTCGATCGGTAAAATTCTGATTTAGTCTCTAAGATAGAAGATTTTGACCGAAAAAAATTACTTACCATCGAGAAATCTAATTAGGATTTTTGTGAGCGAAAAACTTACGCACTGATTAGACAATTTAGATGCAAATTTTATCGAGCGTAAAACTTATTATTGCAAAATAGAATTTTCGTGTTAATTGGATTTTGGTCGTAAAAATTTAGCAGCGAAAAAATTATTTTTTCAACGCTTAATTTTTCGATCGTAAAATTCGCCGCTTCGGACTTAATTGATTGAAAAATTTCTCGACGGTTGACTTATTCTCTCGTTGATTAATTTCTCGATAGAATTATATCGTAGCGAAAAAAAAAATTGTTACTTACAGTCGAAAATCACATACCGCTCGACAAATTTCAAATCGAAAATTTTATTCAATCGAGGAAAATTTTTCGATAGTAAATTTACCTGAGATGTAATTTCTCGATCGTAAATTTACACGGAATTTTTCTCGATGTTGGTCCCTTTTAATCCAACAATACTAATCTAGGACGATTTACCACGCTAATGATGAAAGATTTAAAGATCGAACGTGGGGTGTGACAGTGAAGACGATGAATGCTTCGAAAATGGTTTGTTTACTATTCAACACACACGCACTCACACATACTACACCAAAAACACACACACCCTAATGAATTAGGGTTTGGGGTGTATATACTACATTAGTTGGTATATTATACCCCTAGTAACTAAGAACTAGAATATTACAAACTAGCCCAAAGTTAATTAAATACAAACCAACTAAGATAAACACATTGAAATTGAACACTATAAAATATTCCTAACAATCTCCCCCTTAGTGTTCAATCTTCAATTCAACGCGGGTTATCTTTGTTGGGTACATGGAGAATCTCTTGAGTCCTAACAATCTCCCCTTGCTCCCCCTGCAAAGGCTGTCTCCTCTTCTTGTGGAGGATTTGAATGCACTTAGCTAGAACTCTCTTGTCTTGACGCTATACTTTGTAGATCGGATGCATCCTGTGATCCACGCCCCGATATTCGTTTCTTGATGATGTCGCAGATCTTTGAAATTCTGTTTGCATCTTGTCCGTGTCTTTTTCCGTATTTTGAAGTCGTCAAGTCTTCTCTAGTCTTCTTCTACTTAGTGCCAGATTCGTCTTCGTCGAAGGAAGTTGTCTGGTTCGGCCTCGAGGAAGCTTGTCTGGCTCCAGAAGAAGATATGCGTGGGGTGTCTTTTAACATGTGCCAAAGCTCCTTTCGAATGTGACATTGTAGGTTCCAGTGGAGTTCGGCTTCA
Source organism: Craterostigma plantagineum (assembly GCA_027422505.1). Classification (NCBI taxonomy): domain Eukaryota; kingdom Viridiplantae; phylum Streptophyta; class Magnoliopsida; order Lamiales; family Linderniaceae; genus Craterostigma; species Craterostigma plantagineum. The sequence continues at coordinate 25,801,117 of JAPQWV010000009.1, forward strand.
TCGTGGAAAGCGCGGCGGAATATTGATGGTGAGCGTGGGATGTGTTATAAAATGTGCCAAGGCTCCTTCTAAATTGACGTTTGAGTGCAGGAGAGCCCGACTTCATAGTACGCGCGGCGGAAAAGGTGGGTGGTCCGACCTGTTTGTTTATACGTATCCCCTTCTCCCCCTCATGGCGATTCGTGTTAACGAGATCGGCATGTTTGTATATGAGCCGAAGAAAGATACAAACAACAGGTCGGTTCGGGCAATAACCAGACGGAGCCACTAAGGCAATCCGTCGACACGAGTTCAGAGTTAAACTCTGAGACGCGGCCTGTGAGGACAGGGCTTGATAAACCGGGGCCACTTAGACATCCCGTTAACATCGATCTTCGAGCGTAGCTCATAGATGATGGCCTGAAGCCGTTGTTGTTTTGATGTTGCAACGGTAGGACTTCCTTCCGATCATTGAAGCATACCTTAGAATGACATGTCTACGGAAGTTCAGATCTGGTCACAAAGTCCAGATGAGAAAAGGTGTATGTGTCCAAAAAAAATATAAAACTTTTAGGAAGTGAGGACACCTAGACTCGATGTGTTCAAGAAAGGTTCAGTGGTGTGGGGCTAACTACCACTTAATTCAATATCTTCCGCTTCCAAGTGAATCGGTGATAGATTACGCGGCTCCCCGTGATTTTATGAAACATCGGTCTTTTGGGAGATCGATGAGTGGGTAAGGCTCGGTTGTGCATGCCCCATTGGACCAAATGAGGCGACTTCTACCCGGGAGCTGATAGAAATCAACTCCTGCACCTATATGGGATGGTCCGAGTAATTTGTGAGCTAAGGGAATTTTGTATCTTCCGCTCTTTGGTCTTGTCAAGAATTGCCAAATGGGAATGTGGCTAATTGACTTGAAATCTTCACTAACACTCGGCTACGTTCCGGGGCTAGGTTCAGTTTGGTCTGACTGAACCATGGGAACTTATAATCCGTGCGTCCGTCAAGTTTGGTGAGTGCTGCTTCATCAGCAAGTCGGAGCAGGGCGGTTGAAATCATCTTCGTGTTTGTGTATGGATGTCACCCTTTTGTAATTCTCGAACTCTTGAGGGTCGGGTTTTCAAGTGAAGTACATCATGAGAGGTGGAAGCGTCTGAGAGGGTTTTTCTTTCTTTTTCCTCTTTTCCTCCTTTTTTTTTTTTTTTTTTTGCTTTTCTTTTCTTTCCCTTTTTTTTTATGTATACATAAAGATATATATATATATATTATCGTAATAGTAGTCGATAAGTAGTATCGTAATAATAATAGATATAGGTATATATATAGGTATATGTATATGTGTTACAGTAAGTTTCTCCCCCTCAAATCGTGCACCTAAGATGTACTCCCCCTAAAAATGTACTTTCCCCTCGTAAATATGGAGTGATATTCCCCCTCAATGCATGCACGTTAAAACATATAAGTTCTCTCCCAATAAAATAAGCGTGAACGTATTTATCTATTTTCAGATCAGATGCAAACCAAAGAATTATTATTCTTTAAAAATTGCATATTAGAATGTACGTTTTTCACTTTTTATTGCTCCCAATAAGTAGGTATTTTTGACAATTCAGCTCATATGCATACGTGAATGTTTAAGCTCAAAGTTCCTTAAGATATATGCATAGTTAAAATGTACCTATGAGAGGGTATTAGACATTTCAGTTCATATGCATGCTAAAATTTAACATTTAAAGTTCTTTTGAATCATGCATGTATATAATGTACCCTCGTGTTTTCAAAGTAGGTGTATTGTCTTTTCAGCTCAAGATGCATGCCAAATTTCTTATAGGATGCATATAGAATTTACCTACGTAGTTGCTCGCATCGCTTACCAGTCGTGTATGTGGAGCAACCCAAGATACCATACACGCTGGGATGTTTGGCTGCCCTCGTCGCATACCAGTCATGAGTGTGGAGCAGCTCTCTTAGTACCTACCCATGCTGGGAATCTGCAAAAACTTTATCGGGACTTTGGTACCCATTTTTGGATGGGTCCTCCCTTGTTAGCAGAAAACAACTTAAGCACATTTGGTTCAGATTTTGATCCTAAATCATCTTTTAAAGTCCTATTCAATTTGATTTGTGATTTAGGAATCCAGGTTTGGTGAACCTTAGAGGGAAATGACATATCAGTGCCAGTGAACGTGTGCCTAGGTCTAGAAGATCTAAAGATTTTCTCCCTAGCCAGTCGCAGAAGGTGTCTTTCAGACTTAATCTGAACTGGATATTGCATGTAAGAATACGAGCATAAAGCATTATAAGCATTAGTAACAGGAGAACTGGTATTCTACGACAGTAACGCACGTCATTCACATGATAAGTGTGCGGGATCTGAGAAGTTTGCTTGCTTAAGCTTGAAACTTCTTCTTTGCACGTTTTCCTTTCCCTTTTTATAGGAGTAGGAGTGGAAAAATCTTGATCATTTTCGACCTTAATTTTAGAATTAAAAGTTGACTTTCCTTTCTCCTTCCTAATCTTTATTTGTTCCTTAGCTATTTGTAGCGCTTTGCTTTTACTTAACGTTTCAGCTTCAGTCAAAATTGACTTAGAATGATTAGTAAAAGCTTTCTTAGTTTTAGGAACAATGATGCTTGTTTTAGATTTTGTTTTATTAACCTGTTTCGAGGAAGATATATTACTTGAAAAATCATTGGAAACAGATAAAGATGGGGAAATTTTTAGAAGTAAAATCTCTTTTGAGAGTTTTTCATTTTCAGCGTGGAAACCTACTCTTTCAGATTCCAAGATTGCGTTCAATTCCGAAATTTTACTAGCAACCTCTGGAATTTCCCAACAAGGAGTAGGTTTTTGATAATGTAAAATATTTTCCCCGTTAGGAATTAAGTTAGGAGGAGAGTTTTGACCTGCTGGACCTATATTCGAAATAACATTCTCCAATCGTTTAATCTTAGAGTAAAGCATACGTTGTTCCTCTAAGACAGTCTCATATTTTGATAAGACTTCATTTCGCTCAGCTTCGCAAGAATGTAAATTTCTAGTCATCTCGCAGACCCTATTTTCACTATCTTCTAACTTAGTTTCTAAGCTAATTATATTTGACTTTGCGTTTGTCAAATCTTCATTAGCATAAGCTAGGCTTTCTTGTGCTTAAGCAACACGGAGTAATTATGTGACGACCCTCACTTTCTAATACTAATTAGCGGCGGATTTCCGCAACGCAAGCCGCGGAAGACCCGATTTACAAAAACTTTTTCCTAAGATAAATATATTACGACGAGACGTAATCTACATTGTCTAAGTATACAAAGGCCGAAGCCCCAAAAACTATTTACGATAACTAACACGTCCTAACATCGCTCCACAGGTCGTCATCCATGTACAGCCTTGCCCTCAAAAGCTCGTGGAGTACCGCCGTCAGCTTGCCTTAGTCGAGACGTTTCGCAACGCCCGACCTATCGTACCTACAACACGTAACGTAAGGAGTGAGCCACCGCGGCTCAGTAAGCAGAAATTATGCATGTATGCACGTGTCCTAACTCGCAACGACAATCCACGTCGAAGCTTTCTAACACTCATACTCTTTTTCTTAGACTCGTACTCTTTTTCCTGACTCATACTCTTTTTCTTATACTCTTACGACATATGGGCCCTCGGCTTTCCATCCCACTATGCGCCATTTCATAGAGATCTCATGTGTGGAGGTTCGCACACTAGAAGGTCACCCGAAGGAATCTTCCCTTACTCAGTGTGGCCTCCACGCGGACGCTCCTCACTGGTAGCCAACACCGAGGCCACCAACCTCGGAGGTCACCCGAAGGAATCTTCCCTCCCGGTTAGTGCTTTACGCACTAGAAGGTCACCCGCAGGAATCTTCCCTTACTCAGTGCGTGCCCCGGGCCGCATCCTCCAGGTTGCATCTCCCGCATACGGGGTATTACCCCAGCCTCTTATACAGGCCTTATGGCTTCATTCGCCATGGCTGCATAGGGGAGCCGTGACTCTTCATTGAGTCGACACAAACGCCAATATCGGCGAGTATACATCGCACACAGGCGATCTTATGCACGCTCGTACCTCGCGTCTTACGTACTACTCATGCGTGCAAGTGCTCATGCCATGCTCATGTACATATGCAGATCATACTATCATGCATATAAAACAATCATATCGTCACATACACGTTTCACATATAATACACGAGCACGTAAATTCACATAATCAGACGCAGGCAAGTTACGTGTCGTAGTTGAATTTCTACTTACCTGTCGTCCGTAGATTACTTGCTACCTGACCAGCGAAATTCCTACTCCCGACCTTAGGCACAGAATTATCATGTCAGTATACCATCTAACTTGACTAGCTACGGTCTCGAATTCCTAACATATTATATTTAATATGCTATTTGAAAGATAGTTGTTTGAAAAGAGTTCGCTAAGTCAAGTTAACCCGTAAAACATCAAGCTAGGCCGAAGGTTTTAAATTCCAAAATAACCTTTAAATTATAAAATATAGGTTGACCCGAAAATATTAGTAAACATAAGAAAATACTTTATTTTAGAACTGATTTGGGCCGAAATAATTTTACTTAAAATGATTGGGCCTGAAATAGGGCAAAAGCCCAAAAGTGTAAATCGTCAGTCAAACTCACACAAATTCGCTCAAAGCCCAAATCTTAAATCGCCCGATCCCACTTTCAAAAGCTGGTCAACCCGAAACACTAGCGGGTCAATGCTCGAATTCACGGGACTTTCGCCGTGTTCACAGTCGCCCGATTGGACGCGCGGAATCCAATTTAAGTTCGCAAGTCGCCCGATTGGACACGCGAAACCCAATTTAAGCCCGCAATCGGCCGATTTCTCTCACGGGAATCACCCCGTGAAAATCAATCGGCCCGCGAAACCTAAAGTCGGCCCGCGATGCCCTTCACATGAATCACCCCGCGAAAGTCCATCGGCCCGCGAGACTGAAATCGGCCCGCGACGCCTCTCACAGGAATCACCCTTCAAGTCGGCCCGCGAAAGACTTAAGCCCGCGAAACTCGAAGCCTTGGCCCGCGAAATACCTATTTTACTCACACATAAAAATCCTTTGGGCCCGCGAAAGACTTTCGCGACCCGAAACACATTCGGCCGATTTTCCTATTAGTTCGAATTCTATTTCACTCAAAACTTACGAAATAAAACGGCCCACGAATTAAAATCAATCAAACTCAAAATCGCTCGAAACCTAGAATTGGTCGAAACCTTCAAAACTTGATATATTATCAAAAATCCCTTTTTGAAATTCATCTCAACCCTTGCATCGTACACCTAAACATTATTCTACCCGATTTCAATATTTCCCAAAATTCTCCCAAAACTAATATATTATAAAAATCATCCCTAACGTGGAAAAATGGTTCATCTTAAAAACAAAAACCTCATAAACTCGGAAATGAGTTAGGCACATAAACTCGTATAAAATCACTTTTCCTAAAGTGTCACTACAAAGGTTCGATTGTCGAAAGCTTCGATCCTAACCCAAAATTCACGAAAGTCTCTAACCCACAAACTACTTAACTACCCAAAAATCATCTCCAAATTCGTGAAGTCCCTTAGCATGCGATCTACCTAGCGATCCGAACACGCCTTTCATTTCATGAAGCCCTCGACCCGTGAACTAATTTCAGCCCGCCCTAACTCACACCTTGCGAACGTCTCTAACCCGCGAAACTACCTTTCGATCCAAAATCGCTCCAAAATTCACAAACTACCCCAAACTCGTGAATTAATTATACTGACCTAATAAGCACCGTGCTTCACGAAACATCTCAGCCCACGAACCCGAGGTCTACACATCACCTAAAATTCGCTATTTTCACTCGTAAACTCCTAACACTCACACCTTAAATTCTTCAAAACCCCCAAACGATCTCAGACCCTCATAGCTTCAAAAACAACTCAAATACAGATTTTAAACCCATGCTTTGGACTTGAAACGTAGCAATTAAACCCCTAAAAATTCCTACTTCCACTCGTAATACCCAACGCCCTAAACATTCGAACCCCCCAAGTCTTCAAATAGATCCCAAGAACCTCAAATCATCAAAGCACATAAGGAAACATATTTAAACACATACTTTGGGTCTAAAATATAACACCTAACATCCGCCAATGAATAATTCCAACCACGTAGCACAAGAAATTCATCATTTTCGAGCTTGGAGTGTTAGCACCCAAGTTTCGGACATTCTCAAGAAATATTTAAGTGTTGTAGGTGTGAATCAACCCACCTCACTTCCTCAAGCTAGGTTAAATGATTTGGGTTGCGATGAGCTTGCCAAAATCCTTGGTTTCTCGTTCGTCGACTTCGTTTCTTCTTTCTTCCTTTCTTCTGGGTTTCTTCTCCTTTCTGCTTTTCTTTCCTTCGTCTCTTCCCCTCTTTGCTCATTCACGTCTTATTCCTTTCTTTTAATGGTTCGATGGGTTCTTGGTTAATGAGTTGAAGGTTTTAATAGATATTTACCTTTGGGATGAGTGATGGGACTAGTATGGACGAAATATCCCACCATTTAGGGAGCTTTGTTGCTAAAGTTATTTATAAGAGTTTGGGCCAAGATAAGAATCCTACTTGGGCCTTGTTGTTTTCAATATCCATTACTCCTTATATTAATTTTAATTGGACCAACTTATTATTCTTATATGCATATATCTTCATTTGGGCCTTCTTAACTCATTTACTTGGGCTTTAATTATACTTGGCCTAAATTTATTTATTGGACTTTGCTAATTTAGTTGGACTTCTAATGTTAAGATGGTCTAAATTATTCATTGGACCATTTTCCACTTAGTTGGGCAACATGAAAATTATCTTGGACCTTTCGAACTTATTCACTTGGGTCCTAATATTATTAGCTTTTAAACACACCTTTAATTGGGCCGAATTCATTCGTTACTTTAACTTGCTCCTAATTGGGCCTCCAGATGCTCCAACACTAATTTGGTCTATTTTATTTATTAAATTCTGTTGAGTTGGACCAAGATCAATTGGGTCGAATATTAATTTGGCCCAGTTTGCCATTCGGCCTTGATCCGTTTGGATATTAACTTCATTAATTCGTACATCTATCGGATTAATATATCTTAATTTCCCGTATTCATTTGCGGGTATTACATCATTAGCAAGGCGTGCTTCTAATTCCTCAATCTTCCTAGCTTGAGCATCCATCTTAATTTAATTTTATATTTAATTAAACAATAGAAATTGGCTTTTGAAATTTCAGTGACGAAAAGTTTGGTTTACTCGAGAAGTATCGTGAAGTATCGAAGAAAGTGGGCGTCGAAAATTTTTTTGGCGTGTACCGAAAAATTTTGTGATGATTTCGAAAACTTCGAGAAAATGACCCAAACTTTTTCTATAATTTGCCTAATCATGTCCTAAGTTGATTGTTGGATATAAATGACCGTTGACACGTTTTGTGGATTTGCTTAAATATATATATATATATATATATATATATTTTTCAAGATATTTATTTTTTATTTTTTAATTTTTTTTTTTTGATCAAGAGCGTTTAAGTGTGATTTTCAAAGTGTGATTAAGTGAGATTTGAATTTCCCGATAAAAGTTGATGAAGATTTTGGCTGAAAATTCTAAGTGTGAAATGGATAGCAAATCGGGCGAATTTGCAAATTCTAGCAACAGTACCAAATCGTGCGCTTCAGTAATTGAAATTGAAATTCCTACAGTGAATTCGTGCAATTGAGTGACTGAAATTGAATTCAAAGTGGGACCAAAGAAGATTGTTTAAGTGGCACGATTTGGTGCGATTGATTTTTAATAGTTTCGGGCGATTGATTGAATTTGCAAGTGAAATCGCTACAGTGAATTTTCTATACTGTAATTTTAACAATCGGGCGAATTGTTAAAATAGTTGGAATTGGCCTATGATTGTAATTGTAATCCAAGGATGAGTCACAGAAAGAATCGAGCGTCACAGTGATTGGGGGAATTGCTACAGTTAAATTATGAAAAACTTTTGCAATTGGACGAATAAAGGAACAGTGATTTGCTACTGACGCCTTCGATCGAAACTAAGTTAATTGCTACAGTGAAGTTTCGATCGATTGCTACAGTGAAGTTTCGATCGATTGCTACAGTAAATCGCTACAGTGAAATTTGCTAAAAATTGTTTGCAAACGGCCGATTGTGTGTGACCGATGATGAGTCACCAATCGAAAGTTTACCAATTTTTTTTTTTTTGACCGAAAGAATATGTTTCGCCCGAAACTGTCTTTATATTTTATAATTTTTTTTTTTTTTAATAATGGCAATCGGGTGAAAGTTTGATTTGGGAATTCAACAGTGTCATCGCCCGAAACTCAGTATTTCCCACTTTCGCCGTTACTTCCCTTTTTTTTTTTTAAAAAAAAAAATCAGCCCACTTTCGGGTGTTGACCAGTCAAAATTCGGGTTTGACCAGTCCAGTTTCGATCGAAACTGGATAAAAACGCCCGAAACTGAAAGAAGACGCCCGAAACTGAATAAAAATGCCCAGAAAAATGTACTGTAGCAATCTGGACTGAAAATGACGAAAAACAGACGCGATTTCTACCCAAAACTCACCCAAATCAACTGAAAAAAAGTTGGGTAATCACTTCAAATCATACGAAAACAACCAAATGACATCTTGAGCTTGCAAAATCACTAAAATCAAAAAAAAAACTCAAGAAATTGCAGAAATTCGAACCAAAAAAAAATTCAAAAATTTCAAAAACAGTTCAAATCCGAACGTGTTTTGCTCTGATACCACTTGTTGGTCCCTTTTAATCCAACAATACTAATCTAGGACGATTTACCACGCTAATGATGAAAGATTTAAAGATCGAACGTGGGGTGTGACAGTGAAGACGATGAATGCTTTGAAAATGGTTTGTTTACTATTCAACACACACGCACTCACACATACTACACCAAAAACACACACACCCTAATGAATTAGGATTTGGGGTGTATATACCACATTAGTTGGTATATTATACCCCTAGTAACTAAGAACTAGAATATTACAAACTAGCCCAAAGTTAATTAAATACAAACCAACTAAGATAAACACATTGAAATTGAACACTATAAAATATTCCTAACACTGTAGCTAACAATAGCGTTCTTCGAGCGCAAAACTTAGACGGAATTCATTCATTTGAAATCAATGTATAGGAAATCAAATTGCAATTCAATTTTCTCGACCGAAAATTTTCTCGGCATGAACAGTGACTTACTGATTTAATACTTAGCGAAATTTCGAACTATTTTTCACTCGATCTATACTTCATTCGAAATTACATTCATGCCATTACGATTTTTCAAATTGAGCATACACTATGCATTTCATACGATTTCAACTCAAAATTCATCTAACATGTCATGACTTGATGCAATATTATAGTTTGATAAAATTAAATTCATTCTCGACTAGTATAAAAAATTATGAACTAATGATTTGTTATATTTTTCAGATGGATCGCTACCCAAGATACAATCACATATACGACCACAACCTGTATCTGAAGGTCCAGGATACAAATTTCCAGCTCGATTTGAGCACCTTTCGATGCCCGGACGAGATCATTGTCTCTATCCTGAGAGGTCACCCCATCTGGCATGCGTTAACGGTCACTGCATCAGTGCCCATGGTCTATCTCCAGCAATTCTGGGGATACATACAAGGAGTTGTAGCAAATGGGGCATTCTCCTTCACTACACAACTCGGGACGCGGCATATTCACATGAGCAAGAGCCAGTCCGGGATGATGCTGGACTTGCCGCACAACGACAACTACGACCCGCTCCCGACGGACGCAGAGATGATTCAAGACTTTTTGCACATGGGATACCAACCACCGCTCACAAGATTAGCTCAGGTCCAGAGCAGCGGAATCCCACACCCGTGGAAGACACTATTCGGAATAGTGAATAAGTGTCTGTCGCCCAAGCACGCAGGATTCGATAAGGGCAACAGCAATATTTTGAGGATCTTCCACGGCATCGCCTTCTCAAGAAATTATGACTACGCTCAGCTAATCTGGAACGACCTCGCGGACCAGATTCGGCAGAAGGAGAACCGACGCTCGAAGAACGTGCCCTATGCTCGATGGTTCAATGTGATCATTAGGGAGTTCTTGGAGCTACATGCGGAGAACATCCCACAGCTGCCTCCTGGTGGAAACTATCAGCCGTCAAGGCTAAAGTTCTTCCACAATCCACGGCTCACGGACTTGGACCAACCGTCGATGCCGATTCCGTTCCATCTAGTCAGGCTTGCCGACCCCGCGGGAGCTGAGTATCAAAGATTCTGCCGGGAACACCATTTAACGGAGCAAATGATCAGAGGGCCCCCGGCAGATTACCATGTGAGCCCTCCCCAACCGGAACACCAACCAAGCCCTGACGACGCGATGATAGATGTTGTCGCTCAGGAGCTTCAACAGGAGTCTCCCTTGATCGAAGAGCCGATGCCCGACGTAGATGAGACCTTGATAGACGTCGTGGCTACCTAGATGGCGCTCGAGGCTCCTGAACATGAATACCAAGTGGAAGTGCCCGTTCATGTTGGCGTGCTTGAAGAAACCATTGAGGAGGTTCTTCTACCAGTAGCACAGCCCGAAGTCGAAATGGGGCACACTTCACTTCCACCGGTGACGGGTCAGGCACTGGAGGACGTCCATCGAGACCTCACTCCTCACACGGCCACCTCGTCTGACACGGAGTCTGTCAGACGAGGAAATAAGTCTGATAAGGAGGACTCCCAGGAAACTTAGCATTCAACTGGAGTCCCTCTTCCGAGCCGTCACCAACGCATCAGATACTACGCTGACCACAACGACAAGTATTGCCGGCACTTCTTCGCTCAATCTTGAGCCGCAACCAACCAATGTGGTGTCTGGTTCGCAGGCGCAACCTAAGCCTGCCTTAACACCCATAGAGACGAATCCTCCAGATTCGACTCGAGGATTGGGTGGAAGTCTCATACAGTCACAACCTCAAGTGACTGTGAGCCAACCCACAGAGTCGGTGTCTACTCAAGGGTTGATAACAGGCGACATCAGTCGTCCTGGTCCATCTCAGGAGGCGTCCGCACCCTTCGTGACGAACAAGCAGTTCCAGGCCGCTCTCTCTGCCGCTGTACAGTCTATGGAAGACAAAATCACGGAGAGAGTACTCCAAGCATTCGAGGCATCCCAAAGAGATACCGCGAAAGCACCTGCCTCTGAAGGCCCTTCGTCACAAATCAACCCCACACCTCCACAACCACACCCACCGACCCTTTAGCCACTTCCTCCATCCTCATCAATCCATACACAATCCCCATCACCGAGCTCCATGACATTCTCCTCGCCCGTCTGATAGGCCTTTCCATCCGATCGCCGCAAGAAGAATCCCTCTATAGGCGATTGGTGGACCATCCTGAGCCACCGACTGACACCTTCCGAGGCCAAAGCTCCCACTCACGGCGCAGACATGACGATCCTGACGATTAGGACCCTCATGAGGGGGAGAAGAGGCCAAGGACATCAACAAGTGGCCAAGGACAAGGCTCGGGCACCACGCAGACAAGCACTGGAGCTGGTGAAACCCAAACACAAACCCACCAAACACAAACCACCCAAACTACCTACACCACGCACCGCACCGCCCACATCGAACCACCAACCTTTCACCTCAGGACGCTTCCGTCCACACCACCGATCTACTCAAGCCCCTTGCTTCCGGAAGAAGAAGCAAGTGCTGCGATGCTTGTAGCTCTAGCATCTACCAAAGCCACTCCCTCAGTCGCTCCAGACCAGCCGGGACCCTCTGGACATGGCGTCAATCCACACGAGGCCCTAGACAAGTACATCTTCGAAGGACAGTGGATGACCCATTCCATGCCCCAGGAGCATCAAAGACGACGGCTTCACGACGTTCGGCGCTTTCTACAACAAGCGTCTATAGACCTCGTAATCACAGAAGACGACAAGCTTCAGGAAGGTGAAGACTACGAGCGAGATATCCCAAGGCTACCAGAGTTAATCGCTCAACAGGCGGTTCCCTCTCCAAGGCTAACGCCAGGGACCGTCCGGATCGACACGCAATGGAAAAACATCCAAATAGAAATTCCCTTCCTAGAAGAAGTTCGTGAGAATATTTGGAGGTCTCCGGACAGAGTGAAGAAGCCGAACGAGTTCGAGCTTAGAGGGATCTCTCATTGGGATCAGCAGGAGATGATGACCTACCTCTGGATGCTGACCAAACTAGGACCTGATGTTAGGCTGGGGATGACTAAGGCACACGCCAAGAGCCATTATAAGAGTCTCTCTCCAATAAGCCAACCTCACTACATCATCGAACGAATGGACAGGACCCAAGAGGAACTGAGCGAGAGCGACCTGTCGTACCTCCCCGCCGATGAAGTGTACCGTCTTTTTCAGCTATACGTGGAGAAGTACAAAGGTCCTCAGGGCTTCATCAAGAAAGAAGGCCTCGAAGGGCTCTACCGGTTCATGATGCGACAAGTCAAGTATTTCGCCGCTCACGACCTTCAAATGGCGCTTGAGAGCAATATGAAGAAGGTCAACATGACCGCTCCGCTCAACAAAGGACCTGAGATCGAAGGGCTTCCCAACAATCACGTGCACATCAGCTCAGTCCTAGGCATCACCTACCACAATCCAATAGCAAAGAAGAATAGGTTGATGCTGAAGACTGAGATTCATAAGTTTTGCGATGGGACGCTCAAGGTCGTCAGGAAAAACATCGAGCAGAGGTTGGAAGAAATCAATCGAGATACGATGCTGAGGATCCATAGGTTCGTGAGAGAACAGCCGCTCCTAATGGAATTATTAGAAGATATTGAGGAGCGACTGGAGCTAAGGATCACGCTGAGGAACTACGAGCATGCGCTGGGCTTGCGCAGATCATATTACGCCCGACGAGGACAAACTGCGCGGAGACGCAATCAAGCACAAAGGGGGAGATTGTAGAATACCATTTGTAATTGTGCTTGACTTCATTAGTAGTCCTTGTAATTTGGGGCGTTTTGTATAGTAGTCCTTAGATTAGGACTAGTTTGATATTTATACCAAGTTTGTTTGGTATAAATACATGTAAATCAATTGAGTTTAATAGAGAAAGTTTAGAGAATTGATCCGAAGGGCTTGCAATTCGATTTCTAGAGAGAGAAAGAACAGTAACTTTCTCACTCTAATTGAATTCTCTCTAGTGTTCTTAACTTGAGTTTTTTCGATCGAATTCAATTGATAATCTAAACGATTGAATTACTACGAATTCTAGCCTAGGATCGTAGAGTTGTTAATCGTAGGACCTAACAAATATTCTAGAAAGTTCTGGACTGTCAGATAAACTAACAGAAACGGCAGGTGAGCAAAAATATCCGAAAACCGAATTCCGATCCGGTATCCGGTTTTCAAAACCCGGAAAACGGATATCTTATCACAATAAAATATAAGAATTTCTACACATAGTAATTCACACAATATATGAATTTATGATTCAAAATTACATAATAAATAATAAACACAATACCACAAATTCACATTAATTTTTTAACTTGCATCTCGATGTTTTAATTTTTTTTCTCTCTGTTCTCTAACAAAGCTTTTTGCAATACTAAAATAATATAAATTTAAATATTCTACTTGATGATTTTTTTTCCTTTTTGGACCTTCATTTTTCTTTTTGGACTATTTTTTTTATTTTTTTATTTTTTTTAAATATAAAACCGGATACCGGATATCCGGATTTTAGACAAACCACTAGTCGTATCCGATCCGGTTTATTTTAAAATAAATAGGATTGGATATCCGATCCAGTTTTTAAAACCGAGAAATAAAAAATATGATTTTGAAAAGAAAATAATAAAAAAATAAGAAAATAAATTTAAAAAGCGGATGCGGACATCCGGTATAAATATCCGAATAAACCGGATATCCGATTAAAACCGGAGCGGATACGGATACAATTTTTCGATATCCAAAAATCCAGATATCCGAATCCGAAAAACCGGATATCCGGTTTTGCTCACCCCTAATTACCACATTAACTGCAAATAATACCACATGTCTGAAAACAAGACCAATTGAATTTATGACACAATGTTTGGTACAGATACCACATAATACGCTTTTCAGTATAACATCATTAATTAGACTAATTTTATTCCTAAAAAAATTCACTTTTTTCTGAATGTATAAGATTTATGTTCATGTAAGCGAGATTAATGAAATTTTTATTGTGGTATGCAAAACTCATTATGCAGTATCAGTATCTACAATAGTGTTAAAAATTGGATTTGTACTGTTATTTTAAATCGGACATTCGGTATTATTGGCAAGTAATGTGGTAATATTCCTTGACAATATAGGAGATTCCGAATGAAATTTTTCTTTTACATATACATGTGTTATTTTATTTGCAGAATGTGTTACTTACCTTGAAAACACTTCAATTCGAGAAAAAAAAAACCAAATTCGCATTGTCTTCCATTAAAATATATGATTTGATGAAGCTTAACTACAGAATTCATTGGAAAGTCGTGTTATGCGAACATTGAGGTTAGTAGTCCAATGTTGATATCACTAGTATTGTAATCAAGATGATCACCTCCATTGGAATGTATATACTACACCTTATCATTATGTTGTTAATCAAGATCCATTGTATACGTTTAACATTAAAACGTTATTAATATCAACATATCCTCCGAGAACTACCTAGGAGTCATTGACGTTAAAACCCAAAAATTAAACCCGTAAGTCTAAAACGTAATTCGAAATGAGTGATTGGGTACCGGATAATCCACGTTTTATACCTCTTAACTAGAGGGATGTACCACATTATTTGACGAGCTCCCTTATTGCCAAATATTACAATTCCCGCCTAAATTATTGAGATCCCGCCTAAATCATTGAGATCCCGCCTAAACTGGATAACACAAGTTACGCAAAGAATAACAATTAATAACTTACTTGTACCACTTTCTTATTTCGAAAAATTAGGCAAAAATCCGGCGATTGTATTTAAATTTCAGCAACCTTGAGCGACGAACAATAGAGCCAACACGGTGTCTTGGTGCTTTGATCATGATATGGGTCTCTCGAATTTGTACGAAGTATCTTCAATTTCGACCGAATCGGGATTCGATTTCAACGATTTTTATTATTTGCGTCAAAATAATTCCACAAAAATATACCTGTAAAATTGAACATTTTAAGACCTCATAACATAATAAACCGTCTAGGACACACTCAACTTGGTGTGGTGCAGGATTTATGTTCGTGCATATGGAAATAATATATACGGTAATTGTTTCGATCGAGTTTTCATTGTTATAATGATACCATAAAATAGGAATTTGGTACCTAATATAGCTTACTGTTACCTTTAAATCTAAACGTATACCAAATGAAAGTTTTTTAATACCTACTAGCTGTTTTACTTGGACAGATGCTTGACCGTCCATACCACGTTTCCGGAACAGTGGTTTAGGCAACAATCCGGCAATTGTGTTTAAATCTCGCAAACCTTGAGTGACGAACAATAGAGCCAATACGGTGTTTCAGCAATTTGTTCACGATATGAGTGTAATACCCGCAAAATTTAAAGTGGGATTATGATAGGAAATTTCAAGATAATTAGGGGAGAAAATATTAGGAATAAAATTCCTAAGAAATATTTTGTGATGTTCGAAATTAATGAAGATGACATTTGAACGAAATCGAATTTTCGGGAGCGAGCCGAAATAATATTTATTTGGGTCCGAGAGAAATAAAATAATATGGGCCAAGAAGGATTTGGAAGCCCAAGTAATAAAAAGAGGTCAACTAATAATAAAGGCCCGAAGTGAGATTATGATAAGCATGGGATTACTTAATCCATGGGTAAAGCACGTAGATGCTTGGGAGAAAACAATTTCACCTCACCTATCCACCAATCAAAAGTAAGGAAGTGAGAATAATAGCTTGATAAAATAAAACCATTCAAACAAGGAAGTGACGAGAAGAGAGAATCGAACCAAGAAGCAACGAAAGGGAGAAAGTCTTGGTGGAGACTTGAATTTCGAACTAAGGAGGGCTTATTAGGTGAGATACGAACCCAAGGGCAGTGAAGGAAAACGAACTCAACCTAGGAAAATTAATCAAATACAGCTAAGGACGTGAGGTAGGTGGTTTTAAACCCCTACAACCCGTACGATTTTCCTCAAAATTATTAGAACTCGTTTGGAAGGCCACCCGAGTTCATAAGTTTAAGTTTTATGATTTTTGTAATTTTCGTGATATGTTGCTATGTGTTTTGATGTGATTTCGAGCTCAACATATGAGTTCTGGGACTGGATGAATTAATCGATGTGTCTATGGGATGAAGAACTCGTTGAATTTCTGGGAATTTTGGGTTTTATGGTGTGAAGGTTTAAAAGAAATCGGGCGATTTTATGTTTTCGCGGGTTGGTAGGTTATGCGAATTTAGGGTTGAACGATTTCGGGCGACTTTAATTGATCGGGCGACTTCGTGAATTAGGAAGCTAGTAGTTTCGGGTAATTTTAGTTCGGCGATTTTAATTTCACGGGCCAATTTTATTTTGCGAAATCGGGCGAAAATAGATTTTAAAAGTGATAGGAAATCGGCCGAATTGAGATTTCGGGTCGCGAATTTTGTCGCGGGCCAAAGGACTTTACGGTGTGTGTGTGAAATAGATTTCGCGGGCCAGAAGTCAGGTTTCGCGGGCCGAAGCCGTTTCGCGAGTTGTGAGATAGACCGCGGGCCGATTTTGTGTTTAGCGGGCCGATTTCAAATCACGGGGTGATTCCTGTGAGAGAGTCGGGTTCTTCGCGGGCTCAAACCAGGTTTCGCGGGCCTAAATCGAACGATTAGCGAAATCGGCGATGGTCTTGCCGAATTGGACTTTAACTCGATGATTTGAGGGTTGACCAATTTTAATCGGGTGATTCGTGTTACGCAGTGAGTGATTTCACAAAAATCGGGCGTTGACCCGATCGTTTCGCGCGTTGACCAGTGTTTTGAAAGTGGGTTTTGGGCGATTATTGACTTGGGCTTTGACCAACGGTTTTGATTTTGGGCCTTGCCTTATTTTAGGCCCCAAATACTTTAATTAAAATCATTTTAAGCCCAAATCAATTTTAAAATAAAATACTTTCATATCATGATATACAAATGGGGTCAACCCATATTTTTAAATTATAAATAGTATTTTGGGATTTTAAAACCTTCGGCCTAGTATTGGATTTTAATAACGTATAATATTTTATGAGTTATACTATTTACGATTTTATGAAACGTGCGATGTGTTTCATGTGATTTATTATATGTGCATTTCACGACATGCACGGGAGAGATGATGGTACCGTATTTGTACGGTGACACCTTATGGTGTCGGTTGATTGGGGTAGAGTGACCTTTATTGGTCGTCGAGGTTAGACTCGTGTAGCACCTGGTGGGAGAGGGGGTTTGCGACACCCATCTACTCGGGATTGAGCCACCCGAGGTGCACACCACCGGATATTATTTGGCTCAGGGACGACCGACAGATGTGAGATTCCTGTCTACCCGGGATGGTGGTAGGCCACTCGGGGAAAAGTCGTCGGGTTGAGATTGTGTGCGGAAGGAGCGACCCGGCACGGCCGGCGTGGGCTACCGCATGATTATGGCGTACTTTGCCATTGCGCGCGTGGGTGCTGAGTCTAGCCGAGGGCCCTGTTATATGATGAGATGAGATAGGTTGAGCGTGCATATTTTATGTGTGAGGACATGGGATTGGTTGAGTGCACGCACGCATATATTGCATGTTTTTACTGCCACCTATTGGGCATTTTGCTCAGGGTTATATTTTTCAGGTGGGACTGAGCCCGACACCGATGGGTGTCAGGGTTGAGATATAGGCTGGCTGGCGGCGGTGACTCCACGGACTTTTGAGGGCGGAGCGGTACATGGGACGCGACCTGTGGAGAGGCGTAGGATAGTCGGGTTTAGATTTTTGGGGCTCCGGCCCGTTGTATTATACAGACGTATTTTGTAAACCCGACTTAGTTTATATATGTATATTATTTCTTATAAAAAAAGTTTTTAATAAATCGGGTCCTCCGCGACTTCCGTTGCGGAAATCCGCCAATTATTCTAATTAGGAAGTAGGGTCGCCACGGGTGGTATCAGAGCGTTAGGTTTTAGATTCTGAAGACTGTCCATGTACTGCCGCTCAGAAGCCGAGAGAACCAGCCTTGCCTGTAGGTATTACGTGTTTCGATGTGATTATGTGTTTTCAATTACGTATTTATATGTTATATAGTACCTGGGAATGTCGAAGGGTAGACCTAGACGAGAGTTCGCAGGAGAAACGAGTCGGCGGGACGAACCTGAGTCCTCGACTCGCGAGAGAGATACCATCCACCGTCTGACTGAACTGATCCAGTGTCAGTCCGACCAGATCAACGACCTGATCAATCATCAGAGCTCATCTGAGCACCGTTCCTCCCCGCAACCTGATCGAGTGGAAATCATTGGGGAGAGATTCCGTAAGCTAAATCCCCCAACCTTCGCCGAGGCTGCCAACCCTGCGGTGGCCAAGGACTGGATCGGCACCATAGAGGATCTCTTCATCTATAGCCGAGTGCCGAATAATGAGAAGGTTTTGTGTGCCGTTTCCCTGCTTCGGGGAAGCGCGTGTTTTTGGTGGAACACCGTAAAGGTATTAGAGGATCCTGCTACCATGACATGGGAGCGATTTAGAGAGCTTTTCTACGAAAAGTATTTCACTGCTCACGACCAAGAGCAGCGAATGTACGAGTTCATGAAATTGAAGCAAGGTCGCATGCCAGTTGCGGAATATATCCGCAGATTCGAGGAATTATCCCGTTTTGCTCCTCATCTCGTAACAACGAATACGCTAAAAGTGACGAGATTTCTTAGAGGGCTGAAACCTGAATTCTATCGGGACTTGAGCGTAGCGGGCGTGCGACAGCTGGAATTCCGCCAAGCGACAGAGCGTGCGCTGATAACCGAGCAGGCGGAAGGAGTGGTGAGGGAAGCTCAGGAAACGAACCGGAAGAGAGAGAGCCAACAAGGAGAAAGCGTTCAGAAGCGTCAGTTTATCGATAATGGTTCGAAAAATAAGGGTAACCGATTCGATCAGCGAAGTTGGCGCCCGGACGTTTATCAGGGACCGACTAACGTCCCCAATAGACCACCAATAACAGCGCCCCGATGCCAGCAGTGTGGGCGGAATCATTTTGGTGTTTGTTACGGACCTCGATCTGTGCAAAATCTGCAATGCCTCCAGTGTGGGGAGACCGGACACGTTGCACGAAATTGCACGAGAACTCAACCTCTGCTGCAGAATCAATCGCAGAACTTGATTCGACCTCCACCTATACCTGCGCGAGTTTTCACGTTGACAAACGAAGTGGCAGAGGCGAACCCAGCTGTAGTCACGGGTACGTTGAATATTTTCCACGTACCGTTTTCAATCCTTATCGATTCTGGAGCCACACGATTGTTTGCGTTGGCCATTTTCGTGACCAGGGCGGGAATATATCCCACCCGTTCTTTGTGCAATTACGTAGTTTCTTCACCCCACGGGGATCGCCTGAAGGAGAGGATAGTTAGGTTCCGATCACCCGAGGGAGAGGAATTTGAATTTTCTATAAAGATAAATAGTAAACCAATCCCTCGGATTTCTGCCTTGAAAGCTCAGCGACTCGTAAATACGGGTTGCGAAGGATTTCTGCTCTTTGCAGTGAAAGCCGGGGAATCTTCTCTGCCGAAAGTAGGGCAAGTCCCGATAGTAAAAATCCCGATGTATTTCTCGAAGATCTCTCGGAATTACCTCCGAGTCGAGAAACCAAATTCGTTATTGATCCTATACCTGGAGCTGCTCCGATTTCTAGTCGTAGAACTAGAACTGGACCCAGATTCTCACCATGGGGAGCCCCAGTGTTTTCCGTTAAGAAGAAAGACGGGTCGCTACAAGACCACGTCTGATTACCATCAGTTGGAGATCTGTGAAACGGACTCTCTACTGAAGGTCTTGTGGCAAAACCAGACCATGGAAACAGGAGTGCGCAGCGGAAGCGTAGTGGAAATAGAAATAAGTAGGCCTAGAGAACGTAGGAACTAGATTGAACGAGTCTAGTCGTAGAACTAAACTCGAATTCCCTACCGCTGAATTTTGGGGACGAAATTCTTTTAAGGGGGGAGAATGTAATACCCGCAAAATTTAAAGTGGGATTACGATAGGAAATTTAAAGATAATTAGGGGAGAAAATATTAGGGATAATATTTCTTAGAAATATTTTTGTGATGTTCGAAATTAATGAAGATGACTTTTGAACGAAATCGAATTTTCGGGAGCGAGCCGAAATAATATTTATTTGGGTCCGAGAGAAATAAAATAATATGGGCCAAGAAGGATTTGGAAGCCCAAGTAATAAAAAGAGGTCAACTAATAATAAAGGCCCGAAGTGAGATTATGATAAGCATGGGATTACTTAATCCATGGGTAAAGCACGTAGATGCTTGGGAGAAAACAATTTCACCTCACCTATCCACCAATCAAAAGTAAGGAAGTGAGAATAATAGCTTGATAAAATAAAACCATTCAAACAAGGAAGTGACGAGAAGAGAGAATCGAACCAAGAAGCAACGAAAGGGAGAAAGTCTTGGTGGAGACTTGAATTTCGAACTAAGGAGGGCTTATTAGGTGAGATACGAACCCAAGGGCAGTGAAGGAAAACGAACTCAACCTAGGAAAATTAATCAAATACAGCTAAGGACGTGAGGTAGGTGGTTGTAAACCCCTACTACCCGTACGATTTTCCTCAAAATTATTAGAACTCGTTTGGATGGCCACTCGAGTTCATAAGTTTAAGTTTTATGATTTTTGTAATTTTCGTGATATGTTGCTATGTGTTTTGATGTGATTTCGAGCTCAACATATGAGTTCTGGGACTGGATGAATTAATCGATGTGTCTATGGGATGAAGAACTCGTTGAATTTCTGGGAATTTTGGGTTTTATGGTGTGAAGGTTTAAAAGAAATCGGGCGATTTTATGTTTTCGCGGGTTGGTAGGTTATGCGAATTTAGGGTTGAACGATTTCGGGCGACTTTAACTGATCGGGCGACTTCGTGAATTAGGAAGCTAGTAGTTTTGGGTGATTTTAATTCGGCGATTTTAATTTCACGGGCCAATTTTATTTTGCGAAATCGGGCGAAAATAGATTTTAAAAGTGATAGGAAATCGGCCGAATTGAGATTTCGGGTCGCGAATTTTGTCGCGGGCCAAAGGACTTTACGGTGTGTGTGTGAAATAGATTTCGCGGGCCAGAAGTCAGGTTTCGCGGGCCGAAGCCGTTCGCGAGTTGTGAGATAGTCCGCGGGCCGATTTTGTGTTTAGCGGGCCGATTTCAAATCACGGGGTGATTCCTGTGAGAGAGTCGGGTTCTTCGCGGGCTCAAACCAGGTTTCGCGGGCCTAAATCGAACGATTAGCGAAATCGGCGATGGTCTTGCCGAATTGGACTTTAACTCGATGATTTGAGGGTTGACCAATTTTAATCGGGCGATTCGTGTTACGCAGTGAGTGATTTCGCAAAAATCGGGCGTTGACCCGATCGTTTCGCGCGTTGACCAGTGTTTTGAAAGTGGGTTTCGGGCGATTATTGACTTGGGCTTTGACCAACGGTTTTGATTTTGGGCCTTGCCCTATTTTAGGCCCCAAATACTTTAATTAAAATCATTTTAAGCCCAAATCAATTTTAAAATAAAATACTTTCATATCATGATATACAAATGGGGTCAGCCCATATTTTTAAATTATAAATAGTATT
Source organism: Craterostigma plantagineum (assembly GCA_027422505.1). Taxonomy (NCBI): domain Eukaryota; kingdom Viridiplantae; phylum Streptophyta; class Magnoliopsida; order Lamiales; family Linderniaceae; genus Craterostigma; species Craterostigma plantagineum. The sequence goes on from JAPQWV010000009.1 coordinate 25,822,975, forward strand.
TTGGGATTTTAAAACCGTCGGCCTAGTATCGGATTTTAATAACGTATAATATTTTATGAGTTATACTATTTACGATTTTATGAAACGTGCGATGTGTTTCATGTGATTTATTATATGTGCATTTCACGACATGCACGGGAGAGATGATGGTACCGTATTTGTACGGTGACACCTTACGGTGTCGGTTGAGTGGGGTAGAGTTACCTTTATTGGTCGTCGAGGTTAGACTCGTGTAGCACCTGGTGGGAGAGGGGGTTTGCGACACCCATCTACTCGGGATTGAGCCACCCGAGGTGCACACCACCGGATATTATTTGGCTCATGGACGACCGACAGATGTTAGATTCCTGTCTACCCGGGTTGGTGGTAGGCCACTCGGGGAAAAGTCGTCGGGTTGAGATTGTGTGCGGAATGAGCGACCCGGCACGGCCGGCGTGGGCTACCGCATGATTATGGCGTACTTTGCCATTGCGCGCGTGGGTGCTGAGTCTAGCCGAGGGCCCTGTTATATGATGAGATGTGATAGGTTGAGCGTGTATATTTTATGTGTGAGGACATGGGATTGGGTTGAGTGCACGCACGCATATATTGCATGTTTTTACTGCCACCTACTGGGCATTTTGCTCAGGGTTATATTTTTCAGGTGGGACTGAGCCCGACACCGATGGGTGTCAGGGTTGATATATAGGCTGGCTGGCGGCGGTGACTCCACGGGCTTTTGAGGGCGGAGCGGTACATGGGACGCGACCTGTGGAGAGGCGTAGGATAGTCGGGTTTAGATTTTTGGGGCTCCGGCCCGTTGTATTATACAGACGCATTTTGTAAACCCGACTTAGTTTATATATGTATATTATTTCTTCTAAAAAAAGTTTTTAATAAATCGGGTCCTCCGCGACTTTCGTTGCGGAAGTCCGCCAATTATTCTAATTAGGAAGTAGGGTCGCCACAATGGGTCTCTCAAATTTGTACAAATATCTTCAATTTCGACAGAATCGAGTTCAATTTTCACCGTGTTTTAATTATTTGCATCAAAAGAGTTCGAACAATTTACCCGTAAAATCGACCATTCGAGACCCAAATAACATGATAAACCATCTAGGACACACCCAACTTGGTTTGGTGCAGGTCGTGCAGATGGAAACAATATATACGATCGACTGTTTCGATCGAGTTTCCACTGTTATAGTGATACCAGATATTTGGCATTAGGTACCAAATCCAGCTTACTCGAACCTTTAAATCAGTATACATACCATATGCTGGCTTACCAATACTGGTTAACAGTTTTACGGTGACAGATGCATGACTACCTATACCACGTTTCGAAAACAGTTGTTTAGGCAACAATCCGACGATTTTAAATTTCGGAAAACCATGAGCGACGAACAATAGAGCCAATACTGTGCTTCAGCGATTTGTTCAGGATATGGGTCTCTCGAATTTGTACAAATGTCTTCAATTTCGACCGAATCGGGATTCGATTTTCACCGTGTTTTTATTATTTGCGTCGAAATTCGAAAAATTTACCCGTAAAATCGAACATTCGAACCCAAATAACATGATAAACCATCTAGGACACACCCAACTTGGTATCGTGCAGGATCTGTGTTCGTCCAGATGGAAATAATATATACGATCGATTGTTTCAATCGAGTTTCCACTGTTATATCGATACCAGATAATGGGCATATGGTACCAAATCCAGCTTACCGTTACCTTTAAATCAGTATATATATATCATATGCCAGCTTACCAATACCTATTAACTGTTTTACGATGACAGATGCATGACCGTCCATACCACGTTCTGGGAACAGTTGTTCAGGCAACAATCCGGCGATTTTAAATTTCGGCAAACCATGAACGACGAACAATAGAGCCATTACAGTGTTTCAGAGATTTATTTAGGTTATGGGTCTCTCGAATTTGTACAAAATATCTTCAATTTCGACCAAATCGAGATTCGATTTCATCATGTTTTCATTATTTGCGTCAAAGGGGTTCGAAGAATATACCCGTAAAATCGAACATTTCGAGACCTGAATATCAAAATAAACCCTCGTGCATAGATCATAGATTGAGATTTTTTGATCGTAAAAGAAGTGGTTAACGATGGTAACAGAAAACATATTCTGGATACCTCTTATTATACAGCTTTTTGTACGGGTATTTTGGTCAGATCAACTTTTTGGTCCTTTTCTCTAACTTTGAAAGATATCGGGTCCTTTATACGGAACTTTATACTAACAGGGCCTGAACTATATTATGGAACTTAAAGATGGCCTGATTGTTAAAAGCCCCTTAAAAAAATAGCCTCCTAAATGTTAAAAGATCAATGTACCCATATTAACTCTGCGTAAAAGACTATTTTAGCATTCTTTAATGGCAATCAACAACACTTAACGAAAATTACAGCTTTTTCCGAGGTCTACTGTAGAATCTAAAAAAGCAACAATAAAGTCAATAAATGTTTCTCAGTCGCAAAAAAACACCCATTTCACTGTAGAATCGATCAAGTCATTTTCCTTTTGACAACATTTCAAAGTCGACTTTGAAGCTCCGAAACCATGGCAATTAACGCGAGATCCGAAAAAAGTGAAGGTAATTCTTCTTAATTTATGAAGAACCCGTTCGTCTACCTCGCAGGGGATCCAGATTTCAGGCGCTGGGGATCCTAATTTCGGGCGCAGTTACCCTAATTCCAAGCGTAGGGTACCGATGCTTCATATATTAAAAGGCGACGTGAGGCGCGCCTAAGGCGAGAGGCGAGGAGAGGCGATGGCATTTTGCCTCACCTCGTTTCACCAAGGCGAGTCGACTGAGACGCGTGCCTCTCTGGCCTCACCACAAATGTATTATTTTTTATTCTTAATAGAAAAAAAGACAAAAAGTTGAATTAGCTTATTAAATAATGAAATTGGCCCACCCATAAAATATAAAATTAAGAAAAGGCACACTAAGCCATTAAATGCCACATCAAAACACAAAACTGTAGAGCCATCTTATGAGTTTATTGGACAAGTTGATGAAGAAAGTGATCGTGTTTTTTAGGGTCACGATTTGACATGGGGTGATGTTGCAATATCATTTCACATGTTACTTATATATATATATATATATATGACACACACACACACACATATATATATATATATATATATTATTTACGTAATTCAGAGTGCTTCTCGATAATTGAGGCAAGCGCCTTGATTGTGCCTCGCTTAAGAGGCAAGGCGAAGCCCTCTTCGCCTATTTGTGGCCCACACCTTTTAAAACCATGTCATGCTTGCATCAGTAGGGGACCCGTGCTTTGAAGCTCAGGGGATCCGTGCATGGAAGCACAGGGGACTCGTGGGGCAAGCGCAGTGGTCCCGCGCATTGGACCCGTGCAGCAAGCATATCAGGGGACCTGTTAGGATATTTAATTGATTGTGTCAATAGTTTAAGTCTTAGGATTTATTTTGTAATTATCCTTTAGCTTAGGCTTAGGACTATAATGTAATTATTTTATATTTAGTGATTGGGCCTTAATATACCTAGGGTTAATGTGGTATATAAGGTTTTACCAACTCACTTTTGAAAGTAATCAAAGATCAAAGGCTAAACCTAGTTTTTCACACAATACACACACTCGAAGGTGAGAATACTCCCTTTTCATTCCATCTAAGCCTCTTTGATTCCTTGTTTGGTGCATTCGGGACCAACAAGTGGTATCAGAGCATAATTAGCATGGTTTTAGTTCACTGACAAGGGTTGAGAAAACACAGACAGATATCAAAGAAAATCCATTTCTAATGATTACACCTAGTAAGACTACTCTCGTCTTCTGTCTCTTCTCTTTCTTTTTTTTGGGTTGAAATTTTAAAGTTTGGACAAACTGAATCAAAATTAGACCGATTAAAATATTTGGGTTGAATTTTTAAAATTTCTGGTCAAACAGGGTCAAAATTGGACCAATTGAATTTCAATTGGACCCAATGTTGACCAAGCCCGCAAAATTCAACTCAGTTGAGGTCTGACCAAGCCCACGAGATTTCGGCCCATTAACTCAAAATTTCGCATGTACAGTCACAAAACCCCTAAAACCCCAAAACCCTTAACGTTTTTCACAATCCGAAAAAATTCCCGAAAAAATTCAAAAATTTCGCAAACCCTCTTTCAAAATTTCGCAACTCCTCGCATCATCGTCGTCGTCAAATCTACAATCAAAATCTGTTTCCTGCTAACTTCATTGTCGCAAATCAGCTTTTCGGTATGAATACACCTCAGATAAATCAATTTCCGTTCATTTTATCCTGATTTGCCCCGCATTGATTAAATCCGTTAGGTTAGGATCAATTTTCTCGGCTCTGAATCGAACGCATATTAGGTTTTTGATGTTTAAAACCCCCAAATATGCATTGTCCACCCAATTACGAGTCGATTGAGTCCCGATTATTGCATTTTGGTTGAGAGTTGAGTAGGTCTAAGGCTAAAATCATTGCGGTTTCGCACGATGTCGCACTGTGTTCTTCACCGCGAAAAATTCTCAGAAAAATTGCTTTAAACGTTAAATTTCGCTGCTACAGTGAGCAAGGTTCCGCGAAAATTTTTCCGAGAAATTTCTTACGTTGAAATTTTCGCTGCTACAGTGACTAAGAAACTGCGAAACTTTCGCCCGAGAATTTACATGTGTTAAAATTTTTTTTCGCTGCTACAGCATGTTAAGTCTCGCGAAAGTTTATCTGAGAAAATTTTTTTCCCTCACGACAAAACTTTCTCTGCTACAGTGAGTTTAGCCCCGCGAAATTCTAATAACTTCACTTCACTTTACATCTTTTCGCATCTTCACTTTTTCGCAACCACAGTGAAACACAAAAATTTCTCAATGCACAAAGCTTTTTCCTTCCGCGAAACTTTCATAAAACATGCGAAAATTTATATGCGAAAAATTTGGACAACTTGCGAGATTTCTTAACTTGCGAAAATTTTCCATAATTGCGAAATTTCACTCAGTCTGCGAAAATTTCTAACAAACATGTTTATGTGCTCTCACTTGCGAAAATTTTCCATACTTGCGAAATTTTACTCAGTCTGCGAAAATTTCTCACGAACATGCTTATGTGCTCTCACTTGCGAAAATTTTCCATACTTGCGAAATTTTACTCAGTCTGCGAAAATTTCTCACGAACATGCTTATGTGCTATCACTTGCGAAAATTTCCTAATACATGCGAAAATTTTCTCTATGCTAAAATTTCTACGTGTTACACTTAGCGAATTTTCCATTACATGCGAACCTTTACACAACATGCGAAAATTTTTCTCTATCTGCGCGAAACTTTTCCTTGATATGCGAATTTTCCATCACACAATATGCGAACAATTTCTTGACATATATCTATGTGTTATACTTAGTGAATTTTCTCATCTCATATGCACGCCCTCAAGTCAGAAATTTTCTAAGTATTGGAGAAATTTCGTTTAAAACATTGTCGATGTTTTCGTTTACAATTTGAGGCTACTGTCATTGTTATCCGTACCAATCATATTACAATTACCGTCAAGCACAGATATGACCGACAAAGATCAAGGCACAATTGAAGCGCTTGAGGCGGATGCAATCCAAAGGGACGTTGCTCGCATCGAACTCAACACGCGTATCTATGTCCCACCACCCGAGCAGATCTTCCCACTAAGTCAATGGGCGGCCCTGATTCCCAACAACTACATGGTGGACTTGCACAGCTTTCGGTGCGATGCCCCCGTCATTGTAGAAATCCTCAAAGGGCACCCACTTCGCCACGCCCTCACACATGGCGAGCCAGAAGCACAGGTGTATCTTCAAAAATTCTCGCATACGCTGCAGATAGCTGGACCACTCCATCTTGCCAAAACCTTATCCGCCAAAATTGATCAAGAAACGGTGGTCCTCACTCGCAAAATAGTACAAGAAGTGCTTCAACTCCCTGTCTACTCACCCTACGACCCACTACCGACGCACGAACAACTCATTGAAGACATTGACAGACTGGGCTATCAACCAGATAACAAGATGAAGAAGGGCCCACTTGTCCTCAGTGAAGTCACCACCCGCAATCTACCTCAACCCTGGCGAACACTGTACCTGCTGGTGAACAAATGCATGTCAGGAAAGCATGCTGGTCAGGACCGCGGAAACCTTCAAATCCTCACCATCCTAACCGGCATCGCCCACAACCGCAAGTACAACTACGCCGACATCATCTGGATGGATCTCGTCGCGATGATCCAACGTCGTGACCGGGAAGTTGCCAAGGGAGTCACAAACCGCTTCGTCCCTTACATGCGGTGGCTCCCAGCCTTCATCAAACACTTCCGCTTGCACTCCACCAACATTCGCATCCAAAGGACATGTTCATTATCCAGTATTCACAGTAATGAGACAGGATGGGAGCTACTGTGAAGTCAGTGAGGCGGACTTCAAGTTTCTGCGCCTGGGCGACCGTACAGCATGCTGGAATCCATAAAGCAGTTCAGACTCGTCCTCAGAAGTTCTGGACATCTCGTACGTGCTGAACCGATCACCATGGGATATGTGGCTCTCAAACGCCACATGCTCCGACAGGTCAGATTCTTCGCCACCCACGATCTGCAGATGGCGGTGGAGCACAACCTGAAGAAGGTGAATCTGACTCGCCCATCTTTCAAGAACGCGGACGACTACCGAGAGGGCGATGTGATCGACGGAGATGATCCAGCGGTCGCCTACTCGAACTACAAAGGAAAGATGAGGTTGCTGCGCTGCTCCGAAGTGGCAAAATTCTCGGATGGAACGCTTACCATCATCCAAGACAAACTCATGAGGATTTGCCGCATCCTTTCGGAAGAAGATCCCCTCTGCCGATCCAAGTTCGCGAAGTTCATTGACGCTATAGCAGATCGAATGGTTCTTCGAAGGAATCTCCGCGCCTTCGAGTTCAAGCTAGGACTTCGCGAAACACTCACCCGCTAATCCACCACCACAACGCCCAAGATCCAAGACTCCCAACAATTGACACAAATGGGGAGATTGTTAGGATATTTAATTGATTGTGTCAATAGTTTAAGTCTTAGGATTTATTTTGTAATTATCCTTTAGCTTAGGCTTAGGACTATAATGTAATTATTTTATATTTAGTGATTGGGCCTTAATATACCTAGGGTTAATGTGGTATATAAGGTTTTACCAACTCACTTTTGAAAGTAATCAAAGATCAAAGGCTAAACCTAGTTTTTCACACAATACACACACTCGAAGGTGAGAATACTCCCTTTTCATTCCATCTAAGCCTCTTTGATTCCTTGTTTGGTGCATTCGGGACCAACAGGACCCGCACAGCATAGTTGGCGACCCGTGCTTTCTAGCGTAGAGACCCGTGCTTGTTAGCGTTGGGGATCCGTGCGTGCAAGTGCACAGGACCCGCACATAATATCAGCGGATCCGCGCATCACAGCACGGGACCCGCACATGCTGGAGAAGAGACCTGCTTGATAGCATTGGGGACCCGTGCATCAAGAGCACGGGACACACGTAATCTCAGGGACGCGTGCGTTCAAGCAGGTTCGACAATCCTGATTTTCGAAAGCTAGTTTTCGAAAATTTTAGCTATTTCTTATTTTTAGTTTATATTGAAGAAGTAATTTGCCCAAGGCGATGAAGACTTTGAGTGTCAGATATTGCTGACCTCACTCTACGTCGAAGCGAGCCAGAAGATCATCGAATGCCTAAACGACGATGAGTTAACAGTGTTTACGGAAGGGAGTCCGTTTGGCAGACTCGTCGAAGCTACCGCCGATTTCAATCTGTCGGTGCAATTATTGTGGTATTTCATCAAGAGACAGATGGAGCTTCACTATCATGAGGAGCTTTGGATGATCCTCGAGAACAAACCACTCCGTTTTTTCAAAAAATCATAACATTGCCTAATCACGAGGTTGGAGTTTGCAGCCAAGGTATCGAAAGTGAACGAGCAGAATTTGTCAAACAACATTTACCCAGTCGATCGACGATTCGTATCTCTTATATTATGCAGAGGTTGGAGGAGTTCGCTGCCAAATTATACGCAGCGCATCGACGGCGAGAAGTTGAAGTTGCCGGTCCTCTACTTTGCGGTCGCCGTCTTGCTGCCCCGACATTCCAAGAAGGATACCTCCTTCCTTTTTGAATCCTTCATTTAGTCGAAGACTCGGCGGCCTTCGGCTATTACCATTGGGGCTGCGTGGCTTTCAGCGCGGCAATACGATCGCTGATACAAAATATAAGAGAGGGAGGGATCAGGTACGAGTTCGCATGGATAAAGGGGGAGCGAATATTGCATTATGCTGATCAGTGGATTCGTACATCCACTTCAGGTTAGGGTTTAATCTTTGAATGATCTTGATCTTTATTTCGTCTGGTTTCTAAGATTAGTTGTCTTTCATATTCAGATACTAGCATACGAATGCGTATCGGGCCTCGATCATTAATTCGCTCAACTTAGAGAGTTGGCGCAGGCGAGGCCGAGTATATGTTGGTGGGTCATGATAAACGCATTCTAGTGCGTTTATCGTAGTATTTATTCGGGGTATAATAAAGCGTTAGCAATCAAATTATGCATTTATTCGATATACTTACACTTATGTTGATATTAAAGGAGCTTAGGACGAGTTTCGGGCGAAAAGGAGCGAAAACGGAGCAAAGCGGAGCAAAAAGGACGAAAACTGCTACAGGTCACGGCCGTGACACCTAGAGCATCTGACCGTGACCCGTGACACAGCGCAAGAAGGAATACACTGCCAGACGTCACGGCCGTGACGATCAATGTTCCAAGCCGTGACGCCCGACAGAAACTAATAGTCGATCACTGCCCCTGGTCACGGCCGTGACAGTTCATGCACTTACCCGTGACCCATGGCAGAGAGGCCCACTGATGATGGTCACGGCCGTGACAATCCATGCATCTGGCCGTGACCTTGGGCAGAAAAGGCGAGACGCGCGCGATGTTGGTCACGGCCGTGACGGCCCATGTCCCAGGCCGTGACCGACACGGAAATCAGCTTAAAAAGCCCAAATTCGACCCAGAAAAAGACACAACTTACCAGAGACAAAACCTAATCATCCCAGGGACGAAAAATAGCAGATAAGAACGCAGAATCACGCCCCGGAGCGGAAGAGACAGAGCAACGACGCAATCACGCCCAATTGATCAGAGAACGAAGATTTATCAAGCGAGCATCGAAAATTCGCCAGTATTCAAGATCATGAATTCCTCTTCTCTGTTCTCTACTTTCTTCGTTGTTTCTCCTTCTAATATGCGTAGCTAAATTCCCTATGTGTTTGGGATTAGATGAACGCTAGGATTATTCGTATTTAAGACATATGTTTATCGTGACTTGCGTATTCAGACTATTTATTTATCTATGAAATTGCTTCGTCGTTTTAATATGTCTATGTGTTAAAGCGATTGTGTGGGAAAACGTTTAGGGCGACAGCTAAATAACGTTTAGACCGTTCGTAGAAGATAGGAATCGAGTATAGGGCGAAAGCAAATACTCGATCCTCGCCGTTAGTAATTACTGAATCTTAGATCCCCGCGAGCGTTTAGGGCGACAGCAAACTCGCGAGCGGGTAGGATAATTACTGCGATCTAGTCAGAATCACGTAGGCACAATATTGCATTGTCTTAGGCGATCACACCTAGCGGGATTCGAATCCCGAGCACATCTTTATTATCTGAAGCTTCGTATCAGTTTTAAGCGTGCTAATTGAATCTCTAGTTTAGTTAGAAGTAATCTGTTGGGTTAAGTCGTCAAAACAATTTGCGTATTTTATTTAGGCTAAATATCGAGTCGATAGGTCATTACTAGTACTTGATTTATTCCTTGTGTTCGATACTCGTCTACTCACTTTACTGCACTACACACGATAGGTCCACTGCCTATCGCACGTCGGTGATAGTAATTAGGTATTCGTTTTAATTATTACTTGTCGCACTTTTCATTCACACACCACGTGTTGATCAAGTTTTTGGCGCCGTTGCCGGGGAATAGACTGATATTAGGAACACCGTAGTTCGGTAATTTAGCCATTTTTATTTGAAGTTTTCCTTTTTTTTTTTCTTTATTACTATTTGCGTTATTTGTGCTTCTAGTCATTGTTTTTTTCGTTATTTCTTTTACGGGTTGATTTCTTTTCGTCCAGATACAGTAGTATGGCGGACCACAGAGTCCCTGTCCACGAGGAGGAACTATCACTACAGGATCTCCTCAAGAATGCCGCACTAGGTGGTACTGAGACGGCGATTGTCATCCCGCCGATTGAGAACAACAATTTCGAACTGAAGCACTCATGGCTTCAGATGATTTTCCAGACGGCCCAGTTCGAGGGAAACCCCGATGACGATCCTTACTCCCATCTGAAGGCTTTTCTAACCGTTACCGACACTATCAAGATCAACGGAGTCTCGGGTGACACAATTAAGCTCATGTTGTTTCCGTTCTCCCTGAAGTTCAGAGCGAAGGACTGGCTGGAGATGTTACCACCTCGCTCAATCACTACATGGGAGGAGCTGCGAGCCGCGTTTATCGGCCACTATTTCCCACTGTCGAAGGTGCTAAGGTTAAAAACGGAGATCTCTCTGTTTCATCAGAAGGATTCAGAGAACCTCTACGAGGTTTGGGAGAGATACAAGGCGCTATTGAAGCGATGCCCACAGCACGGGATGTCGAAGGCAGCCCAGATCAACCGGTTCCACGAGGGGCTCAACGACCAAACTGTCCATATGCTAGACGGAGCTGCAGGAGGAGGACTCGTGAAGCTCAACGCGACCGACGCTTGGAACCTGATTGAGGATTACTCGAGGAATAGTTTCATGAGGGGCAATACGAGGATGAAAACAACAGGAGTATTTGGAGTGAGCGAGGAGACGGCCACGAATGCAAAATTCGAGGCGCTTCAGCAACAGATCACTGCGACAAACTCTCAGCTGCAGACAGTCATCGGCGCACTACTCCCGAAGTTCGGGCAGACTCAGCCCGTGAACGCCGTGACGACCACCGCACCGACGCAGCACACCCCATACATGCCATTGTGCGGGATCTGTGGCGCAGCCCACGAGAGATCGGAATGCCAACTTGGGCAATCATTGGAGCACATAGACTATATGGAAAATTACCAAGGTGGCCAGCGAAGTTACCAGCCCCGAGCGCACCCCAATCTGGCGTACGGGAATCAGAACAACCAGGGGCAAGGACCGTCGGGATTTCAGCCGAGGTCGTCTGGATTCCAAAATGGGCCGCCACGACAGTACCAGAACGCGCCCGCAGGAGGATCCGATGATATGAAGGAAATGAAGGATATGATGAAGACACTCCTCACGAATTTCAGCAGCACCACCGCAGCCCACGAAAGCCGAATGACAAAGATGGAGGAGTACATGGAGGCGAATGACATCCGTGCTCAGAATACAGACGCCTCGATCAAGAGGTTGGAGCAGCAAGTGGGGCAATTAGCAAAGCAAATGGCGGGGCGAAATCAAGGATCACTCCCGAGCTACACCGAGACAAACCCCAAGGAGTATTGCAATGCGGTAACCCTGAGGAGCGGGAGAGGATTACAAGAAGCTCCCACCAAGCAGAATTTAAAGGAGAAAGTCGATTTCGAGGGCCACGACGAGCCAGAAGTGGAGGAAAGAAAGAGCGACAGAGTCGAGAAGGTCAAGGATGACGAGAGAAAGACGCGACCATTCGTGAAGCCGTATCAACCAAAGATCCCGTACCCAGCTCGGTTGAGGGAAGTTGCACCTGAAAAAGAGAAGGTTCAACCTAAAAAGGAGGAGGCTGCACCCGAAATAGAAAAAGCGAGGGAGAACGAGCGGCCACCAGTGATGCCGTACCAGCCGAAGATTCCATATCCAGCACGGTTAAAGAAGGACAAAGACGAGGCGCTGATTGGCAGATTCATGGGTATGTGCAAAGAATTACATATTAACTTACCGTTTGTTGAAGCTATTGCGCAGATGCCCAGTTTCGTTAAGTTCCTGAAGGACTTGCTGACGAACCGACGGAAGCTCGAACACGTCTCCACGGTATACCTACTAGGAGAGTGCTCGGTGATACTCCAGAGCAAGATACCGAAAAAGCTCAAGGACCCAGGGAGTTTTACTATTCCTTGTCGTATAGGTGATTTAGTTGTTGAGCATGCTTTAGCTGATCTAGGCGCTAGTATAAATTTAATGCCGTACTCCATGTTTAAGCGCTTAGGATTAGGTGAACCACGACCCACTAGAATGAATATTCAACTGGCCGATAGATCGTTAAAATACCCTCTAGGTGTTATCGAGGATGTTCTAGTTAAGGTCGATAAGTTCGTTATCCCTGCTGATTTTGTGATCTTAGACATAGATGAGGATGAAAATGTTCCATTAATTCTAGGTAGACCATTCTTAGCTACAGGCGAGACCATTATAGATGTTAGGAATGGAACATTAACCTTGACAGTAGACGGTGAAAAAGTTACGTTCAATATGGCTGACTCGATGAAAAAGAGCAACGAGCAAGATGATAAATGCTATTTCTTAGATGTATTTGAGCACGATTTTCTCTTTTCCGTGCAAGGTCTGTCACAGGTCAGCAAGCATGATAGGCACACGATTATGGCAATTGATAAGTGTGGGGAGGAGATCGACGAACCCATCATAGCCATCGACGAGAGCATCGAAGAAGTTAAGGACAAGAGCCCAGTCGAGGAGCGACCGCCACTAGAGTTGAAACCGCTGCCCGGCGAAAGGCGACACCTCCAAGGTATGGATGCATGCGAGGGAAACTTAAGCAAAAAAGATATGATGTACCTCGACTTCCAGCCACCCTAAGCGAACGAAAGCACGTCCGGCTAAAGACGGTAAAGGAAGCGCTTCTTGGGAGGCAACCCAGGCTTTATCTATCTAGTATTTTTTTTATTATGTCTATTATTATTATCATTCATATTTTTTTTTTCTGTTACGTTTAGTTTTCCTTTTAGTCATGTCAGGCATCACGAGTCACGATACGACAACCATCACGCGTTTAGTCAAGACCACGTCAACATTTTTGGTCAGGGAAGTTTCGTTCTCTTACACCTACTTTTCCCTTTCGTTTATTCAAATTTTACGTTGAGGACAACGTCAGGTTTAAGTGTGGGGAGGGGAATCTAGTTTGAGAACTTACGTGAAAATTTTTAAATTTTTATGACGCGTCTCTGAGCTAAAATTTTCGTTAGAAAGGCATGAATTCTTGAACGCTGGCACGAGTTTTCGCGTTTATTTCGAGTTAGTCTGCATTACTATGAATCTTTGTGAGCAATTAGGATATGCATGACTGACTGAATCATGTTGCCTGAATAGATATAGCACTGTTTTAAGAGCTTCGTACACATATCCCCATTTCATTGTGAGAGTTTGAGCCTGACGAGCTTATGCTCAATTTTTTTCTGTGTGACGTGCCTAGTCTATATCTCTCTAGAACTTGCATGTCTAATGCGTGTTGAAACTGTTTTTGGTGTGTTAGTGTAGAAATGATGAGGGCATTAGGAACTAAGTCCAGAGCCAAAACTTCCCATCATGACTAGCCCAATAGTTAGCCCCTTTGAGCCTAAGCCTATTCGTTGCGTACCTCATATGATATGAAATGCCCCTGACTCATATAAGCCTCCAGAAATTATATGAACCCGAATTCGTTAGAATAGAGCAGAAGTCGGACTTGAGAGTTACTGTTTCAGTGTATGGTTCGATTTTTCTTCTCTGTTATTCGTGAAATGACTCGCCCCTGATTTGACCGTTTTCTGAAATGACCTGATCCCGTTTTCATAAGCATGCCCATAAACCTTTTGGCAAGATATAGGTTTCGGTAATAAGTATCCCTAGGTACACGGCATTCGCTGTGACGATGTATTCTTTGCGACAAAAGCCGAACCTTGATGTTTTGAGGGGATAAGGGTAGTGCACTAGAGCGTAATAAAAGGGAAAGGGCAGAAAATGAAAGGGAACTGAGTTGACAGGGGTCGGGCAGAAAAGTCTAGGATTTCGGGGCGAGAATGTTGAATCATGTGCTGGAACGTGTGATTTTCTATTCGATCATGCTATGCTCTCTGAAATCTTCTTGATTACATGCTCATTTGCGTACCATTTCATGATCATTTGATCCATGTTCTCCCGAAAAGACCCTCAGATTTATGCTTGCCACTTTAAGTAGTAGATATGCGATTAGCCTGCAAGCCTATGGTAGGAGTTGGACTAGCGCACGAATTTGAGCGATTCACTATAAATCTAGCCTATACACTGAGCGATTTGAGCGAATCCTTGTGAGAGTATGAGTCTCGATTAGCAGTGCGAAGGAAGTTTAGGTCGACAAGTGCAAGTCATTAGTGTAACGTCCGTGATTGTTTGCTTGATTCTTTTTGTGCCTTCTGGCTTTGATGATAAATTGCGAACGATCGTGCCGTTATCCTGATTTATGCCTTATCTAATTCCTAATTTACTTGAGGACAAGCAAATGCTTAAGTGTGGGGAGGTTTGATAAACGCATTCTAGTGCGTTTATCGTAGTATTTATTCGGGGTATAATAAAGCGTTAGCAATCAAATTATGCATTTATTCGATATACTTACACTTATGTTGATATTAAAGGAGCTTAGGACGAGTTTCGGGCGAAAAGGAGCGAAAACGGAGCAAAGCGGAGCAAAAAGGACGAAAACTGCTACAGGTCACGGCCGTGACACCTAGAGCATCTGACCGTGACCCGTGACACAGCGCAAGAAGGAATACACTGCCAGACGTCACGGCCGTGACGATCAATGTTCCAAGCCGTGACGCCCGACAGAAACTAATAGTCGATCACTGCCCCTGGTCACGGCCGTGACAGTTCATGCACTTACCCGTGACCCATGGCAGAGAGGCCCACTGATGATGGTCACGGCCGTGACAATCCATGCATCTGGCCGTGACCTTGGGCAGAAAAGGCGAGACGCGCGCGATGTTGGTCACGGCCGTGACGGCCCATGTCCCAGGCCGTGACCGACACGGAAATCAGCTTAAAAAGCCCAAATTCGACCCAGAAAAAGACACAACTTACCAGAGACAAAACCTAATCATCCCAGGGACGAAAAATAGCAGATAAGAACGCAGAATCACGCCCCGGAGCGGAAGAGACAGAGCAACGACGCAATCACGCCCAATTGATCAGAGAACGAAGATTTATCAAGCGAGCATCGAAAATTCGCCAGTATTCAAGATCATGAATTCCTCTTCTCTGTTCTCTACTTTCTTCGTTGTTTCTCCTTCTAATATGCGTAGCTAAATTCCCTATGTGTTTGGGATTAGATGAACGCTAGGATTATTCGTATTTAAGACATATGTTTATCGTGACTTGCGTATTCAGACTATTTATTTATCTATGAAATTGCTTCGTCGTTTTAATATGTCTATGTGTTAAAGCGATTGTGTGGGAAAACGTTTAGGGCGACAGCTAAATAACGTTTAGACCGTTCGTAGAAGATAGGAATCGAGTATAGGGCGAAAGCAAATACTCGATCCTCGCCGTTAGTAATTACTGAATCTTAGATCCCCGCGAGCGTTTAGGGCGACAGCAAACTCGCGAGCGGGTAGGATAATTACTGCGATCTAGTCAGAATCACGTAGGCACAATATTGCATTGTCTTAGGCGATCACACCTAGCGGGATTCGAATCCCGAGCACATCTTTATTATCTGAAGCTTCGTATCAGTTTTAAGCGTGCTAATTGAATCTCTAGTTTAGTTAGAAGTAATCTGTTGGGTTAAGTCGTCAAAACAATTTGCGTATTTTATTTAGGCTAAATATCGAGTCGATAGGTCATTACTAGTACTTGATTTATTCCTTGTGTTCGATACTCGTCTACTCACTTTACTGCACTACACACGATAGGTCCACTGCCTATCGCACGTCGGTGATAGTAATTAGGTATTCGTTTTAATTATTACTTGTCGCACTTTTCATTCACACACCACGTGTTGATCAGGTCACGAATCAATGGATTAGGATGGGATGTCAGAAGATGTGGGCTATTGAAGGTGCCGCGCGTGGGTCCCCTGTACGAGGGCTATTAGTGTCGACGCCAGAAGAGGCGTGCAGGCTATTTTCGGAACAGCGTCTTCGACGTCGGTGCGCCACACGAAGAGTTCGATGAGGTGGCGACCCTACTGATGGAAGGAGTGGACGTTAGGTGTATTCGTCGTGCGGCTGAAGGTGCTCGTGACCAGCGGGCGGATGCGCTCGAATCAAAAGGCCGAGTCCTTCCATCAGCTCTCTATCATATCGCGGCAAGACGCAGAGAGGGGGCATGGGCTCTGACCATGTGCCGCCGTCGATGTCGTGAGACCAGGAAGTAGATTCTTTTGCGCAAGAATTTTCATGCCTTGTTCAGACATATGACCAAGTTTCTTATGCCAAGTCATTGTAGACTTTTCGCTTGAACTTGTTGTAGCAATAGATGCTTGCCCTTCTTGCAGAGTCTCTCCCTTCAGCGTGTATATATTTGTAGCTATCTTTTCTCCTTTCATCACCACGAACGCTCCTTCAAGATTCTATTCTCAAATTCAATTTTGAAACCAAGATCATCCAGTTGCCCCACGGACAACAGATTTTCTTCAAGCCCTCCACATGTCGCACAGCATGGATGATACGCACATACCGCCGTACAACTTTATTTGAACCGTACCCACCCCGACAATCTTCAGCTCTTGGTCATTGCAGCTGTAGACATATCCTCCAAAGATTGGCTCGTATTGATGAAACCATTTCTTTCGAGAGGTCATGTGAAAAGTAGCTGCTGAGTCGATGAGCCACATGTCGTTGAATCGTCCCTTTTCAGCAATAGTGGTTGCGGCTTCATACACCAAGGCAATTCCATCGTCGGTAGTGTTGGCGGAGTTTCCTTGGGCATTGGGATTTTTGTTTAGAGCCCAATAATCTTTCTTCATATAACCTTTCTTACCACAATGGTAACACTTTACAACCTTCTTATTTTTCGTAACAAGACTTTGTCGTTTTTGACCCCCCTTGGACCAGACTCTCCGAGTCTTGTCCGTTTTCGGCTCACGTTTGGACCATGTGCTCCTGATCATGCCTTTGTCACTGTCAATGCTATTGCTTGTTGGGGCAACTTGTCTTATTTGTTATTGCGCCGACTTCTTCTTCGAGAACCGCAGCAGTAATATTATCGAAGAAAGTTTTCCCGCAACTTGGTTGTTGCTCAGATTGATGACGAGTTGATCGTAGGAGTCTGGCAGGCTTTGCAGTAGAAGCCCGGCACGTTCACTTGGCTCTATTTTGTAGTCCAATTCTTTAAGTCGAGAGAACAGAGTATTCAACTTGTTGATGTGCTCGGTCGCTGATGAAGATTCTTCCATTGGTAGATGGTATAATTTTCTTTTCAGAAAAATTCGGATGTGGAGTGACTTGACTTGATACAGCTTCTCTAGATGTCATCTGGTAATGTCAGATGAATATTGGCAATGGCCCTCATGTCCATTTTCTTCAACTTGACATCACTTATAATAGTTGTTGGTCTGCCGGTGATCGCCTCCAGACAAATTTCTTTGAGTAAAATTGCCTTTATCCTCATTTTCCACAGTGACTAGTCTCTCCCGTTGATTTCTCAATTTCATTTTTAGCTGCCATTTTTTCCCACGTCATTATAATCGGAGAAATTTAGCAGTGCAGCCAAATAGCACTGATCAGATAATTTGCAGAAAGGGTAGCGACCATCTTTCTAGGTAAAATTATCCTTCAAAGTAAATTCTCAAATGAGATCTGGTGGGGTCATAATGGTCCTGCTTGGCACCAGCCACCTAGACAGAACTTACTTACACAGTCTATCAACACGGCTTGCCAAAAAACTCTTCCGTAACGATAAACCTTTTCGATATCCCTTATGATGTGGAAGATCAGACAAAGCTGCAACCACAAAGCATAATCGGAATATCAATCAGGGCTTGCTCTGATACCACTTGTTGCGAAATAACTATGAAGATAAAACGAACACGGGAATTTACGTGGAAAACCCTTCTTTGATCGGGGTAAAAAACCACGGACGAGGTAGAAATTTTATTGCTGGGGTAAAGCAGGTGTTACAACCTCTCAATCTATAAAGGAGAAAACACTCACTATCTCTCTTTATAGTCGGAACAAATAACGAACAAACACTCTATTTTTTCCTCCTCTTTTTCTTTCTTTCTTTCTCTCTCTTACTTTGGTTCTTTGGTGTGTTTTTAGTTCAATGGCTCGTAGCCTATTTATAGGCAAGAACTCACTCTAATACCATAATATTAATATACTTAAATAATATTATTACTAATAATAGAGTAGTTGAAGTGAGTGGGTGGATTGGTTGAACCAACCCACTCTCCCAACATCTAAAATGGTTGGCATCCTTTTGTGTAAGAAAAGTGGCTTGTCTTGCTTCTTCAAACTTTGTTGTTTAGTTTATATAACAATTTTGGTTGCATTGGATAACATCAAGCATGTACATGTTCACAATGCAGTATGTTTTTACCCGTAGACCACGGTTTTGAAGACCGGACAGGATTGGCCGCTTTGGACAGGAAAACCGCCAACCGGCCGAATATCCGGTCCGGTATTTGCTTTAATTCAAAAAAGAAAGAAAAACATTAAAATATTAATAAGTTAGACAAAAAGAATTAAATATACAAAATATTGGGTTGCTCTAGTGGTGAAGGTGTCAGACTCATGTATCTGCTTAATGGGCCTCGGTTTGAATTTGATCCAACCCTTATAATTCTGTTTTATAATTAACTTACTACTCAACATTTTATTTCTATTTAATTTTGACCCCAAGTTGATAGATTCAATACTATATTTTCCATGGTACAATTAATTTTTAAGCACCACACAATTTGATTTTGCCCTTTAATTTTATAAAATAATAATCTGGAAAAAGTTCATAAAAACATGTATATATTTTTTATCATTTGGTTGATTCATAAAATATATATTTATTATATTTAAGATATCGGTTTTACTCTGATTTGGTTTTATACCGGTTAAACCACTAAACCTTAAACCACTAAAATTTCGAACGGGTGCGAAACCCGGTTTCAGAACCTTGCTGTAGACTTATAGAATTCTCCGATTTTGGTTAGTGCATCTCGGCCTATTGCACAGGGTCTATTGCACAGGTTCTCAACCTTTAGGACCAAAGTTTTTTGGCCAATATCACTACAGTAATAAAACTAATTGAGAGCATATCTTGGAATTTCATTTTTTTCACAAGAATGGGGCCACACAAATTAAAGAAAATAGAATTGTCCAATCCATAAAGGACATTATGGCATAAAAGGCTTACTTACTTTTTTGGTCCCGTAACTTCGGGGGTGTGGCATTATAGGGACCGCTAATTTAGGGTGTGGCATAATAGATACAATAAGTTTTAAAATCATGCAATTTATAGACATTGTATCTGATTTTTCCTAAAATACATCACGTGCCACGCACCTGACCAATTTATACCTGATTTTTTCCCAAAATACATCACTGCCACGTACGTGACCGATTTTGTATACCGGAAGGTCCGACATGGCGCAGTACCGATGACAAGCCCGTTGTACAGAGATTTTTTTGTTTATTTAATTTGTTTCTGACATTGCACCAAGTCGGATAATTTTAATGGCGTGGCATTTCTGTAAAACGGGCATGTCATCGGTCCGCCCAAAAATTAGCAAAAACGAGCATGTCCCGGCACCACGTCAGTTTTTCCGGTATAAAAATCGATCACGTGCGTGGCACGTGATTGTAAAAACCAGGTATAATGTCTATAAATTGCACGATTTTAAAACTTACTGTCCCTATAATGTCACACCCTAAATTAACGGTCCTATAATGCCACACCCCATAAGTTACAGGACCAAAAAAATAATTAAGCCTAGCATAAAATGTCACAACGTCCCTAAGCATAGAATGTCGCCTTCTCCAAGAACTTCGTGAGGTTCAACGTGGTTAATTAAAATGCAATAAAAATCATCATTTCATCAATTCATCAATCCATCAGTGGGATATTAACTATATTAATATTGTTGCCTAATGGAAGAAGAATTATTTTACAACCAACAACATGAAAGACGAAGGAAACAACATCATTAATCAAATATATTTTAATGAAAATTTACCAATCAAACCAACGGTGAAGAAAACAACGCATATGAATATATAACCTCCACGTCAAATGAATCGATCAACATATACTTTGAAAATGATGAAACAAGCAACTTATTATTCAAATATCATTTTGAGAAATGACGAAGTAAACAACGTATGCAATCCATACATGCACGTATATAAATCCCCCCAGTAAGTTTGCAATTTCAAACAAAATTAAAAAGAAACAAACTATATATATAGTGAGAGAGAGAGAGAGAAAGAAAGAAATGAGGCATTTTATTAATACGATCACTTTGCTACTACTGGTTTTAAATATCACGACGAAAGTGAAAGCTACTCCAAATACGACACTGTTAGGCATTGTATGTAGCGGCCAAACGTATGGAGCAAACGATGTCTACGGGCAACTTGTAGAGAGCGTGGTTGAAGACCTAGTAATTGAATGTCCCGACGATCCATATTACGAAGTTCACCTTAACAACGCTTATGGTACAACCACTGCTTATGGATACGCTTGTTGCAACTTATATCTTGGTTCTCAAGACTGTAAGGACTGCTTGCTCCAAGCCGAAGAAGATTTGTTCGAATTCTGTGTCTATTCCGTAACTGCAGCAGTTTATTTGGCAGACTGTTGTATGGAGTACGACTATCAATATGTCTAGCGGA
The DNA here is from genome assembly GCA_027422505.1 of Craterostigma plantagineum. Taxonomy (NCBI): domain Eukaryota; kingdom Viridiplantae; phylum Streptophyta; class Magnoliopsida; order Lamiales; family Linderniaceae; genus Craterostigma; species Craterostigma plantagineum. Next base: position 25,843,804 of record JAPQWV010000009.1, read on the forward strand.
CGGACGAACGAACTCCTCCATGGTCACTATGTCAATGTTCTGTGCAATTTTCTTTTACTGTTATAATAACCGTAGATCGTATATTGATCTTCTGAGGGCGTCGAAAGTGGTTTTGGGAATCTTCCTCCTGTACTTGACATAGCAAGATTCAATAAAAAATGGTTTGTCTTACTTTTTGTAGATTTTTTTCAAGAGTTTTAAAGGAGGGGCAATGAAAAAGATTGATTACCATAATTCAATTTGAATGCTATCGTTGTTGAAAGTCGCACTTTGCAACTTCATATTAATCTGAACAAGACCGTCAGTTGCATGCTACCACCTTAATGTCAAGATCATCCATCAGACAAGAAAACATAAAGCTACCTAACATGTTTTATTATGTCAATCATGCTTTGTATTTGAAGTTCAAGAAAAACTATCTCTATATATTGGGACGTAATCGTATTGATTGAAGAAGCAAAAAAAAAAAAAAAACATTAAAAGCAGACGTAGCACTGCAAATTCCCTCTCCTTTGTCTCCAACAATTTGTGGTATCAGAGCCTTGGAGAAATAAAAAAAATAAAAATAAAAATTTGAAGGATAGCATGGGCTTCACCCTCTCATGTCCACACACTTGTTAACCACTCATATCTCTCACTGATCCATCACGTGAAGTCCCAAGCAGAGTAGTTCTTTCTCAAGCGAGCACCTCATTGTTATCACCTCTCAAAGTCACGCAACAAATTATCAAGCCAGCATCATTTTTCTAAAGAAGGCAGCTCAAGCACACACATCCGTATCCTCGACGTGTGAAGCGGGCTGAGCACACAACTGTGAATAACCCAACATAGAGCACTCATACACTACGTGAGATGGCTTCAAATCAAGCGACGACTATGTTTTCTTACACTCCAAATCAAGTTCCAATCTTTGACGGAGAAAATTTCGACTATTGGTGTAGTCAAATGGAAACATTGTTTATCTCGCAAGATCTATGGGAGGTTGTTGAAGAAACATATGCAGAGCCACCACCTCGAGAAGATAAAGACGAGTCCGATGAAAAAGAATGGACAGACGTACAACAAAAAGAATACAACAAAAATCGGAAGAAGGATGCTAGTGCTCTAAGGTTCATCCAACAAGGTCTAAGCAAAACCATCTATCCCAGAATTCATGGTATTAAAAAGTCCAAAGAAGCATGGGATATTCTCAAAGAAGGTTTTCAAGGAAACGAAAACGTAACATCAATCAAACTCCAATATCTTTGGAGAGAATTCGATAACTTGGCGAAGAAAGATAACGAAGCCATGCAAGTCTATCTCACTCGTTTTGCTGAGATCGTCAATCAAATCAGGAGCCTTGGAGATTCTATTGAAGAGAAGAAAATTGTTCAAAAAGTTCTGAGGAGTCTTCCCTCTAAATACGACTATATCGTCGCCGCAATCGAAGAGTCGAAGGACCTGACCAGTTCACTTTTCTGGAGCAAGCTTTTGACTCTAAGATGAACGTGCAAGGAACTAAAAATACCACATGGCATCATAAAGGAAGAGGACGAGGTCATCCGAGTCAATTTAGGCATAATAGTGGAACCTCAAACCAACAAGTCGGCTGTCGAATTTACAGGAAAACAAATCACGACACAAAAGATTGTCGGTTCAAGTGCAAGAAGTGCCGAAACGCCAACCATTCTCAAAGGGATTCTTGGCATCAACAAAATCCGGAGAAAGATGAACCAAATTTCAGCAAAGACGCAGGAGAGCAATTATTTTCTTGCATGACAAATCAGCATCAATCATCATATACGTGGTATTTGGACAGCGGGTGTAGCAGCCATATGACCGGAGAAAGAATGTTGTTTGTTGAGCTTGATCAAAATTTTTTATCAGAGGTGAAACTTGGCGATGGTAAGCTACACAAGGCTGAAGGAAAGGGAACTATCGCTGTCCATACTAAAGAAGGTAACAAAAAGTTCATTCAATGAGTACTTTATGTGCCAAATCTTACGAGTAATCTTCTTAGTGTTGAAAAATTATTGGAGAAGGGATATTCGGTATTTTGACGATGGAAAATGCAGAAGTTTTGATATGAAAAGCAATAATACTATTGCTTATGTTCCTATGAGTTCAAACAAGGTGTTTCCGATGATCATCCCTCTTCAAGAGAAAGTGGCATTCAAGGGAGAAAATCTTGAACAATCTCAACTTTGGCATTTGAGAAACGGACATCTCAACGGCAACGGGCTGAAGCTGCTCAAGCAAAAGAACATGGTGATAGGCCTACCAAATATTGATCGACAAACAGAAATTTGTGAAGGTTGCGTATATGGCAAAATGCATCGACTTCCGTTCCCAAAAACAACTTGACGAGCGAAGGAACTGCTGGAACTTGTTCATGCGGATATTTGGGGACCGACGAGAAGTCCTTCTCTCGGTAACAAAAAATACTTTATTATGCTTGTAGATGATTTTACAAGGGTGATGTGAGTTTATTTACTAAATGAAAAATCTGAAGCGTTTGCTACTTTTCTGAAGTTTAAGGCTCTTGTCGAGAAATAGAGTCATTATAAAATTCAGATACTTAGAACGGATCGAGGAGGAGAATTTATATATCATCCGTTCATGGAATATTGTAAGAAAATGGTATCCAGCGGCAACTCACAGTTCGAAGAAGTCCTCAACAGAACGGAGTCGTCGAACGGAAAACTCGCACAATCGCGGAAATGTCGAGGAGCATGATGATCGGCAAAGGATTACCCAAACATTTCTGGGCCGAGGCTGTTCATACTTCTATTTATATTTTGAACAGGTGTCCGACAAAAGCTGTACGGAATAAAACACCATTCGTAGCTTGGCATAAGAGGAAACCCGTTGTTGATTGAAGATTTTTGGCAGCATTGCGTTCACATATCTCAGCACCAAACCGAGACAAGAGCGACACAAAAGATGAAAAACTCATATTTATTGGCTACAGTGATGAGTCTAAAGGCTATCGTCTTTATAATATTCTAAATTCCAAGCTCATTATTTCGAGAGATGTATTATTTGAACAACGGCGAAGAAGAAGATGTAGTAGCAACTCCACCTCAAAGTCCCGGACCTTCTTTATCAAATTCAGGAGGAGAAAACTCAGATTCGCCGGTCATAAAAACTCGCTCTTTAAGCAATATTTATGAAACTTGCGAAGTTGCTTTCTCCACAGTTGAGCCAAGTAGCTTTGAAGTTGCTAGAAAACAAGAGGTGCGGATAAAGGCTATGGAAGAAGAAATCATAATGATCGAAAAGAACAAAACTTGGAAATTGGTGGACCTACCGGAGCATAAAGATGTAATTGGTCTCAAATGGATTTTCAAAACGAAACTGCTCGAAGATCGAAGCATACAGAAACATAAGGCTCGAATCGTTGCAAAGGGATTCGCTCAACAACCAGGAGTGGACTTTAACGAGACTTTGCGCCTGTTGTCCGAATGGACACTATTCGACTAGTACTTGCTCTTGCGGCACAACTAGAACTACAAGTATTTCAACTTGACGTCAAATCAGCTTTCTAAATGGTGAGCTCGACGAGGAAATCTACGTGCAAAAATCTCAAGGGTTCGAAATACAAGGAGAATTAGATAAAGTATATCAACTCAAAAAAGCGCTATACGGATTGAAGCAAGCTCCGCGAGCATGGAATAAGAAGATTGTTGGATATTTTCAAAGAAATGGATTTAATCAAAGTCCAAACGATCATTCTCTATATGTGAAGAAAAATGGTGAGAATTTTATGATCGTATGCATATATGTTAATGATCTTATCTATTTAGGAACCAAAGAATCGTCGAGATGACAGATTTAGGATCGATGATGTACTTTCTCAGAATTCAGGTCAAACAATCTAAAGGTGAAATATTCATTTCTCAAGAGAAATATACAGAAGATCTTTTGAAAAAATTTCGCATGGAAAACTGCAAGCCTGTTTATACTCCTATGTCTATCAACGATAAATTTTTGAAATCTGACGGAGCTGCAAAGGTTGATGGTAAAATTTTTCGAAGTCTCGTGGGCTCTCTGATCTATCTCACAAACACAAGGCCAGACATTGTGTATGCCGTTAGTTTGATCTCCAGATTCATGAACGAGCCAAGTCAAATTCATTTTTCAGAGGCTAAAAGAGTTCTTCGTTATCTTCAAGGAAGCAAAAATCAGGGCATCAGGTATGTAAAAAGGAGCAAAAATAATCTGCTCGGATTTACTGACAGTGATTGGGCAGGTTCTTTAGATGATCGGAAAAGTACTTCCGGATTTTTATTTTGCATGGGCTCTAACATAATTACCTGGAGTTCAAAAAAGCAAAAGACGGTCGTGCTCTCCACAGCGAAAGCTGAATATATCGCCACCACAGACGCTACTTGCGAGGCGATATGGTTGCGTAGACTTCTAGCAGATCTACAGCAAGTTCAAGAACAACCTACAATAATCTATTGTAATATGTCAACCATTGCTATGACTAAAAATCCAGTGTTCCATTCAAGGGCAAAACATATTAGGATGAGACACCATTTCGTAAGAGACATGGTGAGCAAATGAGAGATCAGTTTGGAGTTTATCAGCACAAATGATCAAGCTGCAGATTTTCTTACAAAAGCTATTTCTACAGAGAAATTTTAGAAGATCAAAGATCAGCTGAAGATTGCAAATTAAGAGGGAGTGTTGAAAGTCATACTTTGCAACTTCATATTAATCTGAACAAGACCATCAGTTGCATGCTACCACCTTAATGTCAAGATCATCCATCAGACAAGAAAACATAAAGCTACCTAACATGTTTTATTATTGTAAAAAATATCATGCTTTGTTTTTGAAGTTCAAGAAAAACTATCTATATATTGGGATGTAATTGTATTGATTGAAGAAGCAAAAAAAAAATAACGTTAAAAGCAGACGTAGCACTGCAAATTCCCTCTCCTTTGTCTCCACAATTAAGAACTTCATCCTAGGTACATCTAGCTGTTTGATTTATGTGACAACTTTGGTTGAATCTCACGAGATATTAAGATGATTTATATGCAGAGTTATCGAATTCAACGATGATAATCCAAAGTGCTAATTAACTTTCAGGCCCCAAAAGATATTTTAAGTTAGATTTCAGGCCCCTGTCAGAAAATTTTTAGGGTTAAGGAACCAATATTTGTAAAATTTAGAGATAAGGAACTAAAATTTACCCAAGTGTTATATAGTGTATATGAACTGGTATCGGACTATCGTTTTGTGTTATTACAGAACAATGAAGTGGTACTGCAGAACGATGAATGGTACTGCAGAACCATGAAGTGGTACTGCAGGTCCATGAAGTGGTACTGAAAAACACTTAAGTGTATCGGGTCCTTAAAACTAAAATTTTTCTAACCGGAGCCTGAAACCGAAATAAAACTTATGTTGGGATCCGACATCAAATTGCCCCTAATCCAAATGCACACGACAATAACTCAAATATCAAAACTAGCTTGAGATTTTAGGGCACATATCTTAAACAAATTCGGACACAAGGTAGTTAACTTCCTCGTTGTTCGTAAAGAATCATGGACTAAGATTTCACATTTCAAAGATGTTTTATATTCACACCACATAAAATAATGAAAGGAGATTTAATAAGAAACTCGCCTATATGTCAAATATTAGAAGTTAACCCTATTACATGTCCCTTTTGGACAGTGGGTATAGAAAAGTTTACCCTATTACATGTCCTTCTGGACAATGATTTGCGTATTTAAAGTTTCGCATGATTAAGTACCGAAAAATATTATTGTCTAAGAAATCCAAGATAGACCTGGGGAAAGACTTTGAAAGTCATTATAAACTAAACTGAAACTAGTCCTGTCAAAGCGAGGCGGCAAATCTGTCAAATCCATTTGTTTTCTTTCAATTTTATGAAGACTTTGAACGTAATATAAGTACGAAGAATTCGATTCTACTATTAAAGTGCAACCATTGTATGGTCTGGTTAAGTGTGATACACCACTATAGTGTTAACTTAAATTTCATTGTCAGCCAAACTATATATGTACAAAGAGGAATATATTCATATCATATGCTATGGGTGGACAGGATAAAATTTCTCTCCATATATATCTTATATTGAAAGTCATCAACTACACCAAGGAAAGGTGTTAAAGCATTCATTATGTTGCAAGCCATTAGTCACAATACTATTGAGACAAATGTAAATAATATTTCAATGTCATGCGTGAACATGGGTAAGGAAAGAGAAAAGAAACCTACTTCGTCTGGTTTGGAGTGAACCATTGTTCAATTAGATGATTAATTTTTTTTTTCCATCATGAATGAATATATTAACTGAAAACTAATATATAGATATAGTATTAAATTTTAAATCAATTAGCTCTTTTAGTAAGTATCGTATAATGGAACGAACAAATGACATTTTCAGTCCCCTAATATCTTGGGCGTAAGTGTTTCTGCTATCACATATTCCGATATGCTACTTTTCATCCCCACCTATTTCAACCTTTTTGGACCATCAATTAACTAAATCGTCAATTTAACCGGAATTTAACATGTGAAAGCAAATGATACTTATGAGGTTTTAAGTCGATTAAAAGGAGATAATGCGCTCTCAAGTGTTAAGTTCCGTATAAACTAATGATTTAATTAACCAAGGGGCATAAATTGCCCAAAACATAGGCGGAGCCACGTGTGGTCCAGTGGGGTCACTGGACCCCACTGGAAATTTTTTTTATTAATAATATAAGGTAAAATTTTTTAATAGTTGTGACTAAATTAAAGAAAATTAAACTAAGGGGTATGGGGTCCAATTATAGTAGTGAAAATACTGAAAAATAATGGGTATGGGGTCCAATTAGACTGGACCCCACTGGTTTACTTTTGCTCCGCCACCTCAAAATCAGTAATATTGGGACTAAAAGTGGCAGCTCAGAATATGAGGGCTCATTTCCCGAAGTTTGGGAACTAAGAATGTTATTCGCCCTATACCGGATCAACAACAAACCACTTTTCGGCCGAATAAGTTGTTGCAGTGTGTGGTCGATGTTAAGTTTGCGTATCGATGACATGATGATGATGACGACGACGATGATATTATAGTATGAAACATGTATGAGAGTCGAGATAGTTCTCAAATATTTCGAGTGATTTAAATCAGATTAACAAGAGTATTGTGACGAACGATGATCCTCCATAAGGCTCAAATAGTAACGAGAAAACCAGAAAACATACTATATGGATAGTATAACTTACCAGAGCAACAAAGAGAAAACACTTGAGAGATTATGGCGACAACTTCTCAGATGCATTATTAGCAAATGCTTTCTTTATCTATGAAATGCAAATGCAATGAGTGAACAATATTACTATTAATATTTCTAATAATGATCATTCGCAATATGTTTTAGCAAATTATTAACGACAAAAAATAGGATGAAACAAGAACGGTAGGAACAAGACATCGATCGTATTTTACCTTGTAGACATAGGGTTTTGCTTTCCATCGTAATTTTCGGAAATTTGTCTTTAACAATATGGATTTTATTAAATAGGCGGTGAGTTACAGATTCCTATGTAATTTTCAACATTTTGTCTTTAACATATGGCCTCTATTGAATTACCCGGTAATTACCGATTCTGTCAACAAAAAGTAACGTAGGTTTCATACAAAACACTTTGTGATATCAAGTAAGTTCCGATAGCTTATTTATATGTATATATACACTCACACACACTCAAACTATTAGTTTCAACTTCTTGTCTCAACCTTATGGATTCTAATAAATAAGCTGACACTATAAACTGTTTGAACATCCTACAATTAACATATACCTTATAGAAGTTCCAATAAAAATGCGCTAGCATATATATTTGACATATAAATTAGAAGTAAATAGATATAGAGAAATTTAATGGTGTTCGCCTTTGGTGACACCATTTGTCGCCGCACCTATCCGGTCGTAGCCGACAGCGCAGTCCATATCCGAGTACGGCGGAGAAAATGTATGTTTAGGTTAATTTATGATTATTAAGATTATTATTACTATTATTGTCATTATTGTTATTGTTGTTATTATTATTATTATCATTATTATATTTTTAGATTCCTCAATATTTGGGACATTTTTTGTCCTCCATATTCCGAGATGTTACTTTTAGTCTCCCAAAGATACCGATTTTCGGCCGTTTTGCTTCCCCGCTTAATTCGTAGGAATTTAACATGTCGGAGCACACATGATTTCATTTTAGTCAACTTAAAAGATAATAAATTATCGTCTTCGATTTGAACGCATGTCAGCGACGTTACACATCACATTCAGGGAAGATTAACGATCTTGGAGTTGGGTTAAATATGCGGCATAATGATGTTTACGTGCGTTTAAATCAGAGAAGAAGATGAGTCATGCGGTTTTACGTTGAATAAAATGAGATCATGTGCTCTCACGCATTAAATTCCTTCTAAATTAATGATTAAACGAATCAGGAGACCAAAACGGCCCAAAGACGGTATGATTGAGGACTAAAATGAGGACCTTGGATATAGAAGAACACGCATGCTCCAAACAACGAGGACCAAAAATATCTTCTCGCATTATTTAATTGAAATATGAGCACAATAAAATTTGTCTATATATACAACAAAATTTGTGTAATATTGTACATAATATACGAAAAAATCAAAGTATAAAAATAATGTATGTGTAATATGTCACCCATAGTATACATGGCATTATGAAATATTATGAAATGTTTTTTCTATTATTTTTGAATTATTGGCATTTGGAGTATTAATATTTAGAGTTATTCTATTGAATGTTTTGAAAATTCGTTGAATATTAATGTTGATAAGATGAGGTGTATAATCGTAGTAAATGTAACTAGTTGTAATAGTGAATTTGTAGTAGTCTAAATATGTGATTTGAGCTGTGTAAAATGTATTAAGAAGTATTGAATAAGTAATTATTTATCTCTCTAGTTAATCTCTGTATATTATTATTATAATCGTAATAGTAAAATATTTAATCATTATAATATTTTATAACACAATCCAAATAAAAATAAAATAAAATACCCAAACTATTGTGGTTAGAGTCACGAATTAAAACTAATAATTAATTCTTATCTAATGTTTTGGTGATTGATTAAATAAACCTTAAAATAGATAAATCCGAAACATGGACTGAAAATGCATAGACAAAACCGACCATCCGTCTCAGATTGGATTCAAGAACTTGAAGCTTAACAGAAAACTAGAATTTGAGTTTGAATCAAGATAAATACTGCATAAGCTATATATATCATCAGAAGTTTAGGCTAAAATTTAAAGAGCCGTTCAACTTGGAATTGTTTAGCTTGTTTCGGATAATTATGCTTGTTGTCCCTAGAGTTTTCAGCTAACGGTAAAATAACCCGCGGATGAGAAGGCGGGAGAAGGAACCCAGGAAAATGTGTTCATACCGGGCTAAGCCCCGAGAAGTCAGATTACCAAAAGGGAGACAGGGTGAAGGGAGAACGATGTAACGTCGCGAAGAGGGGTGAGTAGCCCCTCTCAAGCAGAGGTCATCGCGGCCGAATAGATCGTTCTTGAGGTGAAGTTGTGGTAATCTGAAAGGGTGATCCCTCTCGGGAAGAGGATGTCGATGCTAGATGACGTAATTATTCCCGAGAAGCTTTGCTTCTCCCGAGAGGGGGAGGAAGAGGCAGAGCAAGGCATTTCCTTCATGACTGAAGAAGGTCAATGGGAAGATTGAAGGCAGATGACGCGGAGGGACGTGGGGTGAAGTATGTGGGGTGGTGTGGCGGATCACATCGCCACGTGAGGCCCGATGAAGGGACGATCGTGGGTAGTTATCAGGTCATGGGAAAACTGGACGATGTTAGTATAAAAAGGTAACGGTTGAATCCTTAAAAGGGTACGCACTCACAAGCACCGAAAACCATCTTTCATTTCTAGATCCCTATTTGAGGAAGAAACTGACTTTAGCATCGAAGGGGTGTCGCCGGGAACCACATCGGCCCCCTCTAACCCGTTTTCTTTGGTGTTAGGTTTATACTTTGAGAATGTATATCAGTATCAAGATGTTGAGTTCCACAAATGATCTTCACCACCGCTAGAAGGAGCATTTACGGCAAGATGATGGAAAAGATGCTAAAGACTACTTTAGACGCCGAATTGGTGCGGATGTTGGAGGAAACTACAAATTGAAGGAGCTAGACGACCCGCAAATACCCCTGCCCTTATAGAGGGGATCCCCATTCTCAGACGTAATATCACGGTTACCTTTGCTGTGTAACTTCCGATTCCCGAACATGAATCGATACGAGGATGCTGGGCATCCCGAGGATCACTTAGCCAGCTTCGAAGGAAACACTGCACTTTACCAACTAGATGATGCTATCAAATGTCGTGTACTCACAACGACCCTAACGAAAGGAGCCCAACAATGGTTTACCATGTTACCCGATGAAGAAATCCACAGTTTCTCAGATTTCACCCGAGGCTTCTTAAGGTAGTTCTCGATTAGCCAAAAGAGACCTTTCTTAGTAGTGTCCTCAAGGTTGAAATTCAAAATTTGGCTCTGAAAACTCATCCAAGTAACATCATCACCCCGCTGCCCCACCCACTTGACAACCTGTTGATCTTCCTCCACGCCATCCTTTCGTCCCTTTCGCCATGCTAGCACCTCATCGGGTTCCAATGGAGGCTCTATGGCAGCTCCAAACTTTCCGGCAATTTCTCCTCTACGAGATTGTCTCCCACCACCCGTCGCAGCTGTGACACATGAAAAACGGGATGTACACGAATAGCGGATGGCAAGGACAGGCACTGATCCTATGCGCGCCTCAATAAAAAACGGCCCATAGAACTTAGGTGAGAAGTTCTGAGAAGGTTGGCTAAATGCAGTAGACTGTCTATGTGGCCTCACCTTCAAGAATACCTTATCGTCAACCTGGAATTCCACCTCCCGACGATGTTTATTAGCCTGCTTGACGATACTTTGTTGTGCCTTCTCTGAATTACTTTTCAGTCATACCATCATGGCACCGACTTCCTAGGGCATCGGCAACAACAACACCTTACTTTCACCGAGCAAAAATCTGGGCGGTGGCCTCTCGTACATTATCTCGAATCGCGTAACTCGGGCAGCCGTTTGGACAAATAAAACAACGCAAATAAGTCTCCACACACGATTTAACAACTCCGTTTGGCCGTCCGTTTCCGGCTGATAAGCCGTACTAAACTTCAACTGTGTTTCGAATAATGAAAATAACTCCTCCAGAACGCACTAACAAACAGAGAGTCATGATCACTGACAATTGAGCGCGGAATTCCATGCAAATACACTACTTCCTTAGCAAATAGTTCGGCCATAGAACGCGCTATAATGGGCGGTTTGAGGGCTAAAAAATGTCGTACTTAGACAAGCAATTCACAGCCGCCGAAAGGGACGTATACCCCTTGATTTGGATAAACGAGTGATAAAATCCAATGAAATATCCTCCCAAATCAATTCCAGAATGGGCAATGGCAGTAGCAATCCCGCTGGCGACATCGCTTCATATTTGGCCATTTAGCAAACCAAGCATTGGGCAACATAATCCTGTACCCGACGAAACAACACTTTTCCAATACACGTTTAGCGCTAGCTTTCTATAGGTTCGATTGGCCCCTGCATGTCCCCCTTCTGGCGTATCGTGAAACTCCTCTAACAGTTGAGGAATCCACTTGGACTTGGATGGCAGCACCAAATGACCCTTAAAGAATAATTGATCCCCCAATAGCTCGAAGCCTGCCTTACAAGTGGGTTCAACCTCCAATGCTCGCATAATGGATCGCACAAAGTCATTCCTTACATTGCTCTTTCGCCACATCAGCCAATCCCAACCACTCAAGGCAACTGACGCTCGCCAATGAGGCCTCCTCCACCCTTTGTGAAAGGGCATCAGCCGCGGCGTTTGAAATACACGTCTTATACTCGATCAGAAAATCGTACTTGAGTAATTTCACTACCCAAACCTGCTGTGATGGCGTTTCTATAGGTCGCCGCTCTTGCATGAGCACCGCCGCTACGCCCATGCCCGAAGTATCAAACTCCACCACGAACGGCGAACAAACTGAGACATAGCTAACATGGGTGCCTCGGTCAATGCCTTCTTAAGGCGCTGAAATGCCTCCTTGGCATCTGGTGGGGATGCGAAACAAACACAAGCCTCAATCTTCGAAAGGGCTATGAGTGGGCGAGGAATAAGGCCATTTCTGACAAACCTCCTATAATATCGTGTTAACCCTAAGAATCTCCGAACCTCACTGACGAATGACACACTCAAATACTAGCAAGTGTACTAGGTCGTGCAAGTAGTAAAACGGACGAAGTCTGAGTATCGATCCACTAAGACAGCTTAATTAATTCTAATTTAGACTAAGAGAATTTTTTATAGTTTTGATGATTTGGTAAAAGAAATAAAGGCGCAAATAATAAAATAGACGCAAATGAAATTGATGAGATAAAGATCAATTGACGAAGAGTGAGCAAGGCACATGTTCAGCACAAATAATTCCTACGTCTTCGTAAAATCTATCCTATCTAACCATCATGAATCTCAGTCAAGGTAAAATTTTCTAAGACAACCGCTACTCGTTTGTCCCGTAATAGCGATCTTATGCGATAGAGAACCAACCTGTATATGTCTATAGGATTGTAGTTTCCATGCACGCATTCAATCTCTATCAAATTCCCCGAGCTTAAACGCTTTCGGCGCTTAAGGATTCAGAAACCACACATACGAAACCGAATTCCATCTATGGTCGGTTTTACGTAGTGATGTTCGATGTTTATTGTTCTAACCGTCTAATCACTTTGTCCGCCTCATAAACCAATCAATAATCATGCATATGTTGATCAGGCATACACAAGAATTAAACTCAAACAAGGAACACGTGACTCGATTCACACTATCAAATAGGATAAGAAAAATATGAATACATAGTCATTATTTGGCCTAACATGGCCTTAATCACAAAAGAATCTAAGCCAGCATATTAATAAAATAAAAACACAGAATATTCAAAGTCGACATAATAGGGAAATAATATAAAACTTCGCTTATCACGGAAGGAACTCCTCGCAAGCGTCGACCGTCTCTTTTATGGCAGCTCTTTTTATTTTCCTAGGTCTCTTCGCTGTTATTTCCAGCCGTCGTTCTTCTTTGCACTCTTTCTATTCGCTGCCTTTTTTCTTTTTTTCAGCCGCCAGGTCCACCCTTCTCTTCGTCTGTGCGTGGCTTTATATAGTAGGGAATATATTAAGCCGACTTCATGCAATTTCCAAAGAGATCTCCTTTTTAATTTGATTTAAAAATCTTCCCTTAGCTATCCACGTTATATTCTTACTTCCTTGTACAGCAACACCCAAAGAATTAGAAAGTCTGGTAAACTGCAGATTCGCTCCATAACTTTCGAAAATTACAAAATGGCCCAAAGTGTCTTATTTTAGCGTTTCACTTCGAATCTTCCCGATTTGGTCTAGTTTGCTCCAATATCTGTCGAACAAGATATATGTGCGTAAACTTAAAATATTCGATGATAATTCGATGAATTACGATCAATTAGGTATTTATACGGGGTACGAAAATAGCGAAAATCCTTACTTATCAACAACCCCCAAACTAGCTTCGATCATCCTCGATCATAAAAGTGAAATAGAATTTAATTAAGTTAGGATTATAGACCATCAGTCAATGAAATCCTCATGTTTCATCTCGGAAAACGTAAAAGCATATAAAGTCAAGATAATCATCAACCAATGAACGATCTAGTCAAAACACGAGGCATGAGGTAATAGGTCGCAGTCTTAGCATAGCATGAAAGACATTTCTAAAATTATACCACGCATCAATCCACAACTCTCACAAGGATCGCTCAAATCGCTCGGGGTGTTTTCAAAGGGATTTGTATAAAGACGCTCAATTCACGACATGAAAAGATATTACTCTATGCTTGTAAATATATCATATCATAGTCACATAGTGGAAGTCATGCACGAATCAAAGGCCTTTCATAAAGGGTTGTAATGAGGCTCGGGTTTTGAAATGTGCGTCATATAGGAAAGTGAGCTAAAAGTATCAAACGTGTCAATCATCTAATCGCTCTTCTTACCACTTATTCTGCTTTTCTAACGTCGTGCCTATTTTTCACTGGACTCGTCCTTTCCATTTTCTAGCTCTTCTCGCTACTTTTTATCCTTTTTTTTCGCTTTTTTTTTTCTTTTTCTTCTTCTTCTTTTTTTCCGAACAGCCCCTCCTATCCTTTTTTGTACGTCTTATCGAAAGGAGAGGTTTCTAGTCCGCTGCAAAATTACGACGAGATATCTATCATAGGACGAGTTCATAACTAACATGCATTGACGATTAGCTCCTTCTCAACCAACAAGCCACTTTTCACGATATCGATAAATTAACACGTTGATACGGGGTTGTATAGGCTAAATTTGAGGCAATTAGGCAAAATATCTGGGCTCCAAATCAAGCAAAATAAGTCAAATAAGGCTTAAATGGGCTCACTAAGTGGTAAATACGTAAGGTAGGGAAATATTTAGGCCAATGACTCAATCCTAGTGCCCTTCTCATTTTCGCACACAAAAATCCGCATAGTAACCATTGACATGCATAACAGAGCAACTTCGAAAATATTCAGTCCATGCGTGTCACACAAGAATAAACACCGAGCATAATGACTTGGTCTGAATTTATCTTTGAAGGCTCAAGAACACACATATATAACTGGATTTGTGCTTCATGATACGCAATACTCTCCTAAAGCAGTCAATATAGCCAAATAATCATGCTAATATCACAACAATGCAACATGTGAGACTATAACACTCAATTCATCGAATCATATCTTTACATGGTAAAAATTTAAAAATTTTCATCATTGACAGGAGATTCTACAGATGACGCTCAAATCGCAACCTTCATCAGTTATACCCACTAAAAAGAGCGAAACACATTGATACCTAAATATGTAAAGCATATTAAATCTAACATGTGTCACATCCCACCCCCAAACTAAATAGCACATTGTCCTCAATGTGTAAACTAAAAGCAAAGAGAGAGTAGAAGTGACACTGCCCTGAACTTACGTTGATCGACGTAGAAGACTTTGTTGATCCGCAATAAGCAAGCAACCATCGCGAAAGGGCAACCTCCAAACTAGTCATGAGAAATACTTCCTGTACTATATAGGGGCCTACCCACTTACTCTTTAACTTCCCTGGAAAGAGACGCAGCCGTGAGTTGAATAAAAAGACTCGGTCGCCGATTTTGAACTCCCTTTTTATGATCCTCTTGTCATGGCACTTCTTTGTTCGCTCCTTATATAACTTGGCATTCTCGTACGATTGTTGACGAAACTCGTCCATCTCGTTCAGCTGGAGCAACCTATCTTACCTGCTTCAGACAAATCAAAGTTTAGCTTTTTAATAGCCCAATATGCACGGTGTTCTAGTTCAACAGGTAAATGGCATGCTATTCCAAAAACAAGACGAAAAGGCGAAGTCCCTATTGGAGTTTTATATGCGGTGCGGTATGCCCATAATGCATCATCTATCTTCAACGAACAATCTTTTTTTGAGGCGTTCACCATCTTTTCCAAGATCTGCTTCGGCTCCCTATTCGAAACCTCTACCTGCCCACTAGTCTGAGGATGGTACGGGATAGACATTTATGCTTCACACCAGACTTAGACAACAAATTAGCAAATAATTTATTGAAAAAATGTGTACCGCCATCGCTAATGATTGCCCTAGGTGTACCAAAACGAGTAAAAACATGCTTATTAAGAAATCGAATGACTACGCGCGCATCATTGGTCCTACATGCCTCTGCCTCTACCCATTTAGACACATAATCTACTGCTACCAAGATATACTTATTTGAACAAAGAGCTCTATTTCTAACATGATATTCAAGGGCGTTTCATGTTTTCGAGACATAGCACCCGTGCGCTGACAACGATCACACGAGGCAACATAAGCATGCACATCCTTAAACAAAGTAGGCCAAAACAAACCCGACTGTAATACTTTAAATGCAGGGCCTAGTGGGTCCATGGTGACCACCCGTCAAACCCGCATGACAATGAGATAAAACTGAGCTCACCTCTTCGGCGGGTATACATCGCCTGATTACCTGATCAGAGCAAATCTTGTATAGGAATGGATCGCCCGACAGGTAGTGTTTCGCATCAGAGAGAAATTTCTTCTTCTGATGAAAACTCAAGCCTGTGGGAATCTCACCTGTAGCAGCATAATTTGCAAAATCCGCGAACCAAGGAAATGATGTATCGATCAAAGCAAATAATTGTTCGTCACAAAAATATTCGTCAATAGGTAACTCCTTATCTTGCTCATGCAAATTATCTAACGTAGATAAATGATCAGCTATCACATTCTCAACACCTTTTTTATCACGAATCTCTAAGTCATACTCTTGAAGTAGTAAAATCCAACGAATCAACCTAGGTGTTGGTCCCGAATGCACCAAACAAGGAATCAAAGAGGCTTTAATGGAATGAAAAGGGAGTATTCTCACCTTTGAGTGTGTGTGTTGTGTAAAAAATTTGGATAAGCCTTTGATCTTTGATTACTTTCAAAAGTGAGTTGGTAATTCCTTATATACCACATTAACCCTAGGTATATTAAGGCCCAATCACTAAATATAAAATTAATTACAATCTAGTCTAAAGCCCAAGCTAAAGATAATTACAAAATTAATCCTAAGACTTAAACTATTGACACAATCAATTAAATATCCTAACAATCTCCCCCTTTGTGTCAATTGTTGGGAGTCTTGGATCTTGAGCGTAGCGGTGGTGGTTTAGCGTGTGAGTGTGTCGCGAAGCCCTAGCTTGAACTCGAAGGCGCGGAGATTCCTTCGAAGTACCAGTCGATTAGCTATAGCGTCAATGAGCTTCGCGAACTTGGATCGGCAGAGAGGATCTTCTTCTGAAAGTATGCGGCAGATCTTCATTAGTTTGTCTTGGATGATGGTGAGCGTTCCATCCGAGAACTTTGCCACTTCAGAGCAGCGCAGCATCCTCATCTTTCCCTTATAGTTCGAGTAGGCGACCGCCGGATCGTCTCCGTCGATCACATCGCCCTCTCGGTAGTCGTCCGCGTTCTTGAAAGATGGGCGAGTCAGATTCACCTTCTTTAGATTGTGCTCCACCGCCATCTGCAGATCATGGGTGGCGAAGAATCTGACCTGTCGGAGCATGTGGCGTTTGATAGCCACATATCCCATGGTGACCGGTTCAGCACGTATGAGATGTCCAGAACTTCTGAGGACGAGTCTGAACTGCTTCATGGATTCCAGCATGCTGTACAGGTCGCCCAGGCGCAGAAACTTGAAGTCCGCCTCACTGACTTCACAGTAGCTCTCATCCTGCCTCATTACCGTGAATACTGGGTAATGGACAGGTCCTTTGGACTCTTGGCGGAGGTCAGTGACTTTGCAGATGGGGGCCCGACTTATTTCCTGAGCGATGTTTTCTTCATCGGATAGCGTCCTATTTGAGCATTTGTGGCACAGAAGGCTCCATCGATAGAGCTGCTTCTTTCTCTCGCTCCAATTTTGGATGTTCATCAGCTCGTACTCGTCGAAGGTTGTGATGATCTGCTCCTTGCGCCGCCAGATCCTCTTCCTGATCTCTTCTTGAAACGGCGCGGTTATCTTTTTGTTTTCCCACGGTGCTTCCGGTATATTCACCGTGGGTACATCCGTTTGAGCAGCAGGGGCCTCAGTTTGCTGCGCTTAGAATTGTAGGATGTTCTCGAGCTCGGCCGGTTCAGCGTCGTATTCCTCTCCGTTCTCGTCGTCTGCGGTGTTGATCAGCGTTAGCGAGGCCTCCATGAGCAGACGTCGAGCATTTTCCACCAACTTCCTAGCTGCTACTGCATCGGCGGGCGTGTATAGCCATTCATCGTTGAAGATGTAGGCTTTGATCTCGTTCTGTGCGCAGTAGACATCCTCGGAAGCCGGGTTAGAATCGATGTTGAGAGGGGTATGGCTATGTGGTGGCGAGGGTGTAGCGTCGGAGGAGTTTGTGGATTGTGGGGATGGAATTGGTGGAGATTCTGGTGGTTCGGTTGAGGTGATGGTTTTGGCGAGGATGATTTGAGTGACGGGTGGTGTAGATGTGGTGGTGACCTCTAACGTCGATGTGACAGTCAGAGGTTCTGAAATGGTGGGTGGAGAAGTTATAGAGGTGGTCTCTAATGTCGATGTGACGATTAGAGTTTCGGAGACGGTGGTGGGTGGTGGTGAGGGTGATTTGGCTAGTGGCTCAGGGTAAATGAGATGAGATTTATGGCTAGTGGGGTGTGAGGTTTCTGCTGCGGGCGTTCGTTCAGGTACAGAGGAGGGCAGCGTCGATTGCATGAGTCCTTGGGATTGTGAGCCCAGCTGCCTATTCTTCCCCTCGCGGCGATCTTGATCATCATCTTGATCGTCGCGCCTGATCCTGCTAGACTCGCCTTGTGTGCGGCAAGTCATTGGTTGTGTGATTATTGCCTTCATTTGCCGTTCCTCCTCGTCAGGTTCCGTCATTGATTCGAAGCGAGCTCTGAGGATGTAGAAGAGCTCATTGGCGGAAATGGCGGATAGAACAGCCTCGGCGTCCACGTTTTGTGTAGGTGGTGGCGTCTCCGGGGCCACACCTTTGCCCTTGTCGACGGTGGACGCATCTAGACGCGCGTAGACTTTATCGAGGATAGACGCCTCAAGAGTCTTTGCAAACTCTTGAAGATGAGTCTCTAACGCGGTCTCGGTCACGAACTGGGGTAAGTCTAACAAGTTGGAATCACGAAGATGTCCAACTGTCACCGAATCGGAGAAGATCGCCGATCGGCCGCCCGTTTGCACAGGTCGGGAAAAGACGGGGTCACTCAGACTTCCCGTTGGCATCATCAATGAGACAGACTCAATCGTATGATGGCCTAGGCTCACGGTTGTTGTGATGTTGGCCGTGCTAGTCTTCCGCTCTCAGTCACAGAGACATCACCGAGCGTTCTGACAGAGTCACGAAGACTCTGTGGTGCAGTGGAAGGTGTATGTGTCCTAGAAACGTATGAAACTATGGGGAGTGAGGGCACTAGACTCGAGGTGCATGAAGAGGATGCAGTCTGAGGCGAGGGACTGCTTGTTTCAACATCGACTATCTCCAAGTGGGATGTCGATGGTATACGTGGCTCCTCGTGGAATGAAATATCTTCCTGTAGAGAGGAAGATAAGTGGGTTAGTGGGGTAGTTTGCGTGGTTGAGCCAGATGCCACGACTTCTACTCGGGAGGTGAACACATCACCTCCTGTACCTACTGGTTCGGCTCGGCTTATCTGTGGCGGAGGAGGTCGATCGTGCTTTTGTTTCGATCGGTGCTCCGTGGGGCGGCTTACGTCATCCTCTCGCGACCGTTTTTTCGGAGCGCGTGTGGAAGAGGATGCGGCGCGACTCGAGGACTTTTTGGAGGTGGTGGTGGGGTTTTGGCTAGTCCCGGGGTTGGGAGCAGTGGGGTTGATCTGCTCCGTAGGGACAGTGGATAGTGGTCTGGGGCTTTCTCGGAAAGAGGCGGTTGATATGCGATATTCGCGGACGTGTGGATTTGTCTGGTCGGCGTAGGCGAGAACTTCGTCCGGAATTATCATTGCGTTTCGATCCTTCGCCGGGGTGTTTTTCTTGGCGAACTTCTCGACTGTTGGGATGGCGAAGTGTTCGGCTGCCGGCCGCATGCGAATGCTGGTGGAGTGCATGCGGAAGTGTCTGATGAAGGCTGGGAGCCACCGCATGTAAGGGATGAAGCGGTTAGTGACTCCCTTTGCGACTTCCCGGTCGCGACGTTGGATCATCGCGACGAGATCCATCCAGATGATGTCCGCGTAGTTGTACTTCCGGTTGTGGGCGATGCCGGTTAGGATGGTGAGGATCTGAAGATTTCCGCGGTCCTGACCGGCATGCTTTCCTGACAAGCACTTGTTCACCAGCAGGTACAGAGTTCGCCAAGGTTGAGGTAGGTTGCGGGTGGTGACTTCACTGAGGACAAGTGGGCCCTTTTTCTTCTTGGTATCTGGTTGGTAGCCCAGTCGGTCAATGTCTTCAATAAGTTGATCGTGCGTTGGTAGTGGGTCATAGGGTGTGTAGACGGGGAGTTGAAGCACTTCTTGCACTATTTTGCGATTGAGGACCACCGTTTCTTGATCAATTTGGGCGGATAGGTTTTTGGCAAGATGGAGTGGTCCCGCTATCTGCAGTATATGCCAGAATTGTTGAAGGTACACCTGTGCTTCTGGCTCGCCATGTGTGAAGGCGTGGCGAAGTGGGTGCCCTTTGAGGATTTCTATAATGACGGGAGCATCGCACCGAAAGCTGTCCAAGTCCACCATGTAGTTGTTGGGAATCAAGGCCGCCCATTGACTCGTTGGGAAGATCTCATCGGTTGGTGGGACATATGTACGCGTGTTGAGTTCGATGCGAGCGACATCTCTTTGTATTGCGACGGCCTCAAGTGCTTCAAGTGCTTCGCGATTTGTGTTAGTCATATCTGTGCTTGACAGAAATTGTAGCACGGTTAGCACAGATTAAGTTGCGAAAATAATACAACAAGACATAGAATTGAAGCAAATAAGGGAAATTTTCGCGAAAATGTTTATAGGAGATGAGAATATGTGCTAAGTAAGACACATAGTCATAAAAAAAAAAATAATTTGCAATTTGTGTAAGATTTCGCATGTTAGGGAAAATTTCGCAGATTATAACACGTTGAAATGTCGAGGAAATTGTCGCATTTTTGGAAAATTTCGTATGTATGAAAGAAATTTCGCATGTAAGCAAAATTTTCGCATATAAGGATGCAAATAGGGAAATTTTCGCATATATGAATTTTTGCTTATAAGGTAAATTTTCGCAAGTTTAAGCGATTTCACATTCTGAGTCAAATTTCGCATATATCTGAAAATTTCGCAAGTTATATGAAAGTTTCGCGGAAGGAAAAAAAAACTTTATGCATTGAGAAATTTTTTGTGTTTCATTGTGGTTGCGAAGGAGTGGAGATGCGAAAGTATGTAGTATGAAGTGATGTGTTATAAGATTTTCGCGGGGTGACACTCACTGTAGCAGAGAAAGTATTGACGTGAATAATAAAAAGTTTCTCAGATAAACTTTCGCGGGACTTCAGATACTGTAGCAGTGAAAAAAAGTTAAATTTATGTAAATTCTCGAATGAAAGTTTCGCTTTTCCTTAGTCACTGTAGCAGCGAAATTTTAGCGCTGGAAATTTCTCGGATAAAATTTCGCGGAACTGTCCTCACTGTAGCAGCGAAAATTAACGTTTTAAAGCAAATTTTTCTTGAGAATTTTCGCGGTGAAGAACACAGTGCGAAAGCAGCGAAACGACGCAATGATTTTAGTCTTAGACCTACTCAAATCTCAACCAAAAAGCTATAATCTGGGCTGAATCGACTCGTAATTGAATGGGCAATGCATATTTGGGGATATTAAACATAAAGAACGAAGCATGCATTCGATTCAGAGCCGAGAAAATTTAGGTGTAACCTAACAGATTTAATCTATACGAGGCAAAACAGGATAAAATGAGCGAAAATTGACTAGTTTGAGGCGTATTTATACCGAACAGCTGATTTGCGACAATTTGAGAGCAGATTTGACGACGAATCGATGCGGGGAGTTGCGAAATTTTTAAGAAAGGGGTTGCGAAGGTTTTGAATTTTCTCGAAAATTTTAGGATAGTGAATAACGTTAAGGGTTTTGGGGTTTTAGGGGTTTTAGGCACTGTTCATGCGAAATTTTGTGTAAATGGGCCGAAATTCATGGGCTTGGTCAAAGCTGGGTCCAGATATGATTTTCGCGGGCTTGGTCAAAATTGGGTCCAATTGAGACTTAATTGGTCCAATTTTGACCTTGTTTGACCAGAAATTTTAAAATTCAACCCAAAACATTTTAATCAGTCCAATTTTGACTCAATTTGACCAAGCTTTAAAATTTCAACCCAAAAAATTTTTTTTTTATTTATTATTTATTTATTTATTTATTTTTTTTTTTATATATATATAGGCAAAATCAGAAACTCCCCCTTAATCTAAAAATCCCTTTTTACATAATGGAAAAATCAGACGCTCCTCCTTAATCGAAAACTCCCCCTCAACAGACATAATCAAGGAGACACATAGAAAATGGAGTGAAGTGAAAAGGAAATATGTACACTTTATCAAAGTTCATGTAGGGGTCGATAGATCACAACGGAAGATTCAACATGCCCAACATAGTCACAAGGTGTTGGAATCGTTTGACATCCAACGGTTTTGTAAAAATGTCGGCCAGTTGATCTTCGGTTGTGACGTAGTGCAGTTCAATCGTCCCTTGTTCGACATGTTCTTTGATGAAGTGGTGACGAATGTCTATGTGTTTTGTTCTCGAGTGATGTACCGGATTACTCGTCATCGCTATCGCACTCTTTGAGTCACAATAAATGGGAATTTTATCGACATGAATATTAAAATCTCGTAGTTGGGTTCTCATCCACAAAAGCTGTGAACAACAACTAGCAGCGGCGACATACTCTGCCTCCGTTGACGAAGTTGAGACACAGTTTTGTTTTCGAGACGACCAACTTACGAGTTTACCGCCCAAGAAGTGTGCAGCTCCAGAGGTGCTTTTCCGATCCATCTTGCATCCAGCGTAATCCGAGTCAGAGAATCCAACCAGCTTGAAGTCCGATTGAGTGGGGTACCACAAACCCAGATTGGGTGTTCCTTTGAGATAGCGGAGAATCCTTTTGACAGCAGTGAGGTGGGATTCCTTAGGTGTAGCCTGAAAGCGAGCGCAGATTGTCGAGAGAACGATATCCGGTCGACTAGCAGTGAGGTACAGAAGAGATCCTATTATCCCTCGATAGATGGTTTGGTCAACAGGAGCACCAGATGGGTCCGCGTCGGGTCGACCAGAGGGAGACATAGGTGTTGCAGCAGTCTTAGCATCCTTCATTCCATATTTCTCGAGGATGTCATGGATGTATTTGGACTGGTTGATGAAGATTCCGTCGGGGAGTTGCTTTACTTGAAGACCAAGAAAGAAATTCAGCTCGCCCATCATACTCATTTCAAACTTCTCCTTCATTAGTTCTGCGAACTCTTCACATAGTTGTGGTTTAGTTGATCCAAAAATGATGTCATCGACATATATCTGTACGATCATGATGTTCGGGCCACTCCGCTTGGTGAAGAGGGTTGTATCTAGAGATCCTTTCTTGAATCCAGACTGAACGAGGAAATCTGAAAGGACGTCATACCAAGCTCGGGGAGCCTATTTTAGTCCGTAGAGAGCCTTGTAGAGTCGATAAACGTGATGAGGAAACTCTTCGCTCAAGAACCCTTCAGGTTGATCGACGTACACTTCTTCTTTGAGAAATCCATTCAGAAATGCAGTCTTCACGTCCATTTGGTAGACTTTGAAGTTCTTGTGAGCAGCAAATGCAAGAAACATTCGTATTGCTTCGATCCTGGCGACGGGGGCAAAAGTTTCATCGTAGTCGATGCCCTCTTGTTGGTTGTACCCCTTGGCCACAAGTCTTGCTTTATTGCGGATGACAACACCGTCTTCATCCTTTTTGTTCTTGAAGATCCATTTCGTGCCGATAATGGATCTGTTGTGAGGGCGTGGTACGAGTTCCCAGACTTGTAAACGTTCAAACTGATTTATTTCCTCCTGCATTGCAATCAGCCAATCAAGATCATTGAGAGCTTCAGCTACTCGTGATGGTTCAGCTTGACTGAGATAGCAAGCGAATAGACTTTCATTCATCGTAGCCGAACGCGTTGAGACACCGGATGTGGGATCCCCAATAATCTGGTCTGTAGGATGAGAGCGAGCCCAAAGTGGTACATTTGTCTGTGAGGAGCTGGCCGCATTTGCATCTATTGGAGGCTCATTAGATTGAGGTCCGGTGTCCGAAGAAGAGATCTCAACCGTGGTAGATTGAGAGGGTTCAGCATCAGAATCAGCAATGTTCCCAGGGTTGGGTAAAATGTCGTCTTCGTTGAGGTTGAGATCATCTAAGTTTGGCGGGACGACATCATTGCCGATAGCTGGTGGTGTTGGTGGAGTGGGTGCAGCGGTAGGTTGAGTGGTGGTGACGGGAGTCTTGGGGACTGGATAGAAGTACTCGAAGAGCAGATCGAGATCCAGTTCACCAGAATTGCCCTCAGATGAGGAAGTTCCCCCCGTTGAAGGTTGACCTTTCGTCAACGACTGAAGAAGTCCTGGTTCTGGACTGATATGAGCAGAAGCCATGAGGTCGCCTTCGCTTTCGTCAAATGTGACATTTGTGCTTTCAATGACAGATCGTTTCTCTTTAAGATAGACTCTGTATGCCTTCGAGTTCAGCGAATATCCAACAAAGATTCCTTCGAGAGCTTTTGGATCAAGCTTCCCAAGATGTTGGCGATCATTGGCAACAAAACATCGGCAACCGAAGACCCTTAGATAAGATATATCTGGGATACGACGGTTATTCAGTATCTCGTATGGGGTGCGGTTGAATCTCTTGTGAATGGAAGCCCGGTTCTGCGTGTAACAAGCCGTTTGAATAGCTTCGCCCCAAAGAGAGTGAAGAAGGCCGGATTGGATGAGCAGAGTCCTAGCTGCTTCAACTAGTGTCCTATTCTTACGCTCAACAACACCATTCTGTTCCGGTGTCTTCACAGCTGAGAACTGCTGAGTGATGCCCTGAGTGGCATAGAAATCACTGAGCTTCTTGTTCTTAAACTCAGTTCCGTTGTCAGTTCTGATAACCCGAACCTTCTGTTGATGAAGAGTTTGGGACGTAACAACAAACTCAATAATTATATCAGGAACTTCATCCTTTGTACGAATGACTTTCGTCCATGTGTAGCGTGAAAAATCGTCGACAATCACAAGAATATACCGTCTTCCTCCGAGTGTGGCCGTAGGCATTGGGCCACATAGATCCATATGTAAGAGCTCGAGGATGAGCTTAGAGGACGGTGTTTCCTTGGATATGTGAGACGATCGCTTCATCTTCCCCAATTCACAGGCAGAGCAGAGGTGTTCCTTATGATATGTTAGTTGGGGTAGACCGTTGACGAGTTTATCTTGACGCAGTTTGTTGATAGTCTTGAAATTGAGATGTGAAAGACGACGGTGCCATAGATCATTCAACTTGGGTGCAGCCCGAGAGAGAAGGCATACTGGTCGAGAGGTCGTGAGATTGAGTACGTAGAGGTGAGACGTGCGCGTTCCAGAAAGAAGTGGCAGTCCCGAGGCATCTATAATGCTGCAGATATCAGATTCGAAGAGAACCTTGTATCCTTTGTCGCAGAAACGACCAATGCTGAAGAGATTGTAGCTCAAACCCTCAACGTAAGAGATGCCCTTGATCGTCAGTTTGTCATGGACGAGATCACCAGTTCCGAGAATTGGCGCCATTTGACTGTTTCCGAAGGAGACCCTTCCGAGATAGCGCTCGGAGAAGTTGCTCAGCAGCTCCTTGTTCCCCGTCATGTGTGTGGAGCAACCCGAGTCTAGATACCACACATGACAGACCTGCAATCATTAGCAAATGTTGGGTCCCCGATTACTGACGGGGCATTCTTGTGATACAAGTAAAATTTTCATGCGCTTAATGGGAAATGTGGATTCTAAATCAGATTGTGTTGATTCTAATTTAGCTTTCCCTTTGTCGTTTGTTTGATTAGGCGGGATTGTGGTTTTTCTAATCCATATTTTCCTAATTTGTGCTTGCATGTATGGCGCCGTATACATGAATTGACGTGGGTAACGTGGTTGTTGTTTTCGTGCTTCGATTTTGGTCGCCTTTGGCTTGCGAGTAGTAGGTGAGTTTGCGTTTGACGACGAGAGACGTTTTCGCTTGATCTTAGGTTTTGGCGAGATGGGAGAATTCCAAGATGTCGTAGAGAAGGTTCGCTTGCGAGGTCGGAGTGTTGCGTGTTCATGTGTTTCATATTCATGAAAACGTGGGAGAACAAAATCATTGCAGCAGCACATAGACATAAGTTTGGTAAAAGAAAGATAAGTTTTGGCAACATAATTGTCTACGACCTTAGGATATTGGGATTCAGTACATAGAGAGGAAGGACGAATATAGGATGGTTTTTTCTTCTTGTCATCGAAGAGTGGATTCGCCTTTGTCTGATACGAGCTGCCTCCCAGAGACGTCGAACTCACATTCCCTGTATCCATAAGAATACTAGAGTTAGTGTTAGAACATATGTCAGCTTCAGGAGTCATTTTCGCCGTCCTCTTACATTTACATGTTTGAGAATCGGGTACTTGACTCGATGTGGAGGGATAGTTCGTATTGGGAAATTTTTCTAGTGTGTAGATTTTGCTAAGTAGCTCATCTCGCTCTTTTGCAAAGGCCTTCCTTTCTACTTCTAGTTGTCGTTCTAGTTCTGCTATGAGTAGTAGTTTCTTTGGGATGTAAGTGCGAGAGAGCACATCTTGAAAAGCAACTTCCTGTTCTTTGTTTGGGAGTAAGGTTTCGACATCCTCCGAGAGTGAGGATACCTCAGTCTTATCTCTATTGTTCAGCTCTGTGTAGTCAAACGCGATTTCTGCCCAATGAATGTTCTGTTCTCTTGTTTCTTCTGAGATGGCAGCGGAGGATGATCTCACAAATGGCTTAAGCTGCGGGGGAGCACCATTTCTTGTTTGCAAGAATGCAGTGTTGCACATGTTATATCTTTTAACTGTTAGCGGTGTTGGATTGCAATTGCTAGACAGTCCGATCCCCCCCGGGCGTTGTAGAATTCTGTTTCCACTGGTTGGTTCAATAGGCATAAGATGCGTGAGTTTTCGTTTCTAAGGTGAAGTTGCTCTTCAAGTTCTTTCACCTTGCGGTATAGCCTAACTCTTTCCTTCGTAAGCAGTTCATATTGGGAGGCCGTCAGGAGGCGAGAAGTTTCACATGAACTAATGGCTAGTGTAGTTTCCTTAACCTTAGTCTCACTTTGTTTGTTCTTGCTTTGCAGACGTTTGACTAAAGCTTCAGAGGCCATTAGACGTTCGTTTGCACAGGCAAGTTCTTCTACTTTTAGACTAAGTAAGGCATAGTTGTTTTCAAATTTTAGCTTAAGTTCATCATAATCCCTAGCGTCTACGGTGGGTTTCTTAATGGCGTGTCGGTGAGTAAACACATCATCTAGGTGTGAGATTCGTACCTCAGACGCAGCGTTGGTAGGAGTATTAGCTGTGTTTTCACCGGTGTGACCCATCTCCTCGTCCTCGTCATGTTCAACCAGCCTTGCCATGCAGCAATCTTCATCCTTAGGCTCCTCGTCTTCTGAAGTGTCATTCACCCATTCCGCTTCTTCGGTGAGTAGAACTTTCCCACTTTCCACCTTGCGGGTCATTCTGGCCTTACGGTCGTAGTAGCCGGAGTCCTTTACGCGTGGGGCGTGGCATTCTTTGGCAAAGTGCCCCATCTTTCCACACCGAAAGCACTTCACGGACTTTTGAGGTGCGGAGTCCTCTTCTTTCTTTGTTGGCTTGGCTTCCTCTGTGGGAGTGGTCTTTTTGATGCCGCTATAGGTTCTTTGGCGATTGGAAGAGGATGAGGATTTTTTTCCGATCTTCTTTGAGACCAACTTAGTGAGCATTGCCAGTTGCTTGCGTATATCACGAACATCTTCGTCTGATTCTGTATCAGCTTCGGATCCTGAAGAGGTGTCAGTTACAACAGCTGGTAGCTTCCCTTTGTTCTGTTTGGTCTTAGTGGTGGAAGATCGTTCATTGGTTTTGTTTGAGAGGAGGGCTAGTGGGTCGACTCGAGTGTTGGTGGACTGAGGTTGCACGTATGGAGCATAGGCAGACAGACTGTCATAAAGAGCATGGATGGAAGTGTTGGAGAGGTCCTTACTCTGAATCATCATCACGATTGCATTGCCCCATTGTGGTTTGAGGCTTCCAAGAAAGCGGTTGTTGATATCGAATTTGTCCCTCGAGATCCTGGCTTTCTTGAGTTCATTGATGGCCTTCAGGTATCTGAGGTACGTGTCACGCAGCTCCTCTCCTTCGTAGGCTTGGAAGTGTTCATACTGTGAGAGACAGGCTGATTTCCTCCCTTGAGCACTTTCAGTTGTGCCTGCCATGATTTCTACGAGTTCATCCCATATTTCTTTAGCAGTTGTGCAGCACTCGATGTGAGCATAGACTTCGTTGCCCATAGCCTGGAAGAGGTATCCTTTGGCAGTCTCGTCGGCCTGTACGCGAGCTAGTTCATCCTCATTGATGGGACCTCTTGGAGTGCGGCGTTCATCCATGGGAGGGTTTGCGTTTGGCTGTGCAGGGATGATTGTCCAGAACTGTGCTGGGCCGTTGAAGATGGAGTCCAGAAGATATTGAGAGAGTGGTGCGCCTTTGTTCCTGATGAACGTGAGGAACCGGTTTGTCCATATGCTGTAGTCGCCTTGTCGCAGCATCGGAGGCCTGGTGTCGGAGCCCAATGTGGAGATGTCATTCGTGGTGGACATGGTCGGTGCAGTCGAATCGTCCGTGGTTTTGATCTTGTATAAATGAGAGAGTTAGTAACGAACGATAAGAGAGATGAGTTTAACGAGTAGAGTTTGTGAAAAATTCTTTAAAGAATTTCTTTGAACTAGGTGAGCGTGTGTGATGGTCGATAATGTATGAAGGGAAAATATATCTTGAAATTAGGAGAAGTTCTAGAAATTTAAGAGCGAGATTTGAGGCGAGAAAAATAATTTATGTCAAAAGTGGTCTAGGGTGATAGTACTAAAGTGTAAGGATCAAATCTTGAATAGGTTTGAGAAAGATTCAACCCGAGAAAATTTTAACTCTAGAAGAATTTAACACGTTAGAAAAAAAAAATTCGCAAGTTGAAGAATTTCGCAAGTTAAGACTTTTTAAGCTTCGCAAGAGAATTTTTGCAAGTTATAAAACTTTCGCACGTTGAGAATTTTAAAGTTTCGCAAGAGAATTTTTGCAAGTTATAAAACTTTCGCACGTTGAGAATTTTAAAGTTTCGCAAGAGAATTTTCGCAAGTTATAAAACTTCCGCAGGTTGAGAAAATTTTCGCGGCCAAAAGAAATTCTTGGAATAAGCTTTCTTGGATATGGAATTTCTCGGATTATGAAAGTAAACAGTTGCGAAAAAAATGTTGTATAAGTAAAAGTTTCGCGGCTTAAAATTCTCGGATCTTGAAAATAGGCAGTTGCGAAAAATGTAGTATAAATAAAAGTTTCGCGGTTTAGAATTTCTCGGATTCTTAAAGTAGGCAGTTGCGAAAAAATGCAGTATAAGGGAAAGTTTCGCGGTTTTAAAATTCTCGGATCTTGAAAATAGGCAGTTGCGAAAAATGTAGTATAAATAAAAGTTTCGCGGTTTAAAATTTCTCGGATTCTTAAAGTAGACAGTTGCGAAAAAATGCAGTATAAGGGAAAGTTTCGCGGTTTTAAAAATTCTCGGGATCAATTTTCGCGGTCATGGAAATTTCGCGGACTTGAACGATCAAGCACAAAATTTCGCGGTCAAGAACACGTTAGTACTGTTCCATTGCTTTCACGCGGTTTCTTGCCAGAAAATCGTCCGTTTTCACTCAGATCTCAACCAAAATCGCTCAAACTTGATCCTAAGCATCAGAAATTCTTCCCTAAACACATAATCGACCGATTTGTGAGCTAAAAACAACAAAAAATGGATCAAATCGACCAAAAATAGAGAATGACCGAAATGACTTTTTCTGAAGAACTTTTGCTTAAATCTTGCTCAAAACTCGTTAAAACTGATCCAAAGGTGTTCTAAAAACATTTTAGGCATAGAATCGATCTGGGGAAAGGTTTTAAACACAAAAATGAAGCATCAAAACCCCAAACCAAGCTCAAAATGCCCGAAAGTAAAATTTTGCTCAAAACACCTTTGATCTTTCTTGGAATCGAACGAAACTGGATTCAAATCAGTGCAGATCGATTCAAATCAGTGGCTTAGGACGTCTCCATGTAGCGCACCATGGTGGAATGGATGGCAGTGGGTGGACGGTGGAGTCTGGTACATGAGATCCACATCGCCTAAGCATCGAGATTAGATGGCGCGCCCACTGATGGTTGGTTGAACTCTTGTCAACCCTTCTTTATGGGTCCGGGTTCTGCACGGATTTGTACAGAAGTCATGATGATTGCTCGCTTCTCTGACATCCCTTCATGCACGTGGAGCAACCCGTGTAACGTGCATGATGGGGTTGGTTGCTCGCAGTGCATACCGGTCATGAATGTGGAGCAACCCATGTACCATTCATGCCGGGGTGAGTGAAATTGGCATTTGGAAACTCCGCTCTGAAAAGTTTGGGGGTGACCTAAACTTTTTCTATAATGTGCCAATACCGTCCTAGGTCGATCGTTGGGTACGGTGATCGTTGTCGCGTTTTGGATTTGCCTCCAAAAATTTCACAAAAACGTCGTCTATACCGAAAATTTTGGCCCAGAAAAATTTATTTCGAAAAATTTTAAAAGTGTAAAATAGACAAAGTCCAAAGGCCTTAGAAAATTTTTCTCTATCCAATGATATAAATTTTCCTTGGGCTTAGAAAAAAATTTCCTTCCTTAAAACCTTATTTAATCCGAGGGGGGGCCAGAAATTTTGGTGGTCAAAAACGTTCAAGTGTAATTTTAAAGAGTGATTTTTGCAAGATTTGAAGCTAAAAGGTGTGTTTGGATCAAGTTTAAAGGTTGGGTGCAAATTTCTCGGGGGGTGCGAAAAATGGTGTGTGAAAATGTGCGAAAAATTTTCCCGAGAAATTTCGTTGTGAGAGTGAGTCGCGAAAATAAGGAAATTTCGCATTCACAGTGAATTTTCGCATATAGCACGGAAATTTCGCATTCAGAGGAAATTTTCGCATGTACTGAAAATTTTCGCATGTCGAGAGAAAATTCACATTTGAAGTAAAATTTCGCATGTATAAAAGTTTCGCATGTATAGAAATTTTCGCATGTATAAAAATTTCGCATGTCGAGAGAAAATTCACATTTAAAGTAAAATTTCGCATGTATAAAAATTTTCTCAGGTATGAAGCTTTCGCGGTTTGGAAATTTCTCAGGTTGAAAAACTTTCTCGGGCAGTGAAAGTTTCTCGGGTTGATAAAATTTCTCGGGCAGTGAAAGTTTCTCGGCCAGCGAAATTTTCTCGGCTAAGAATTTTCTCGGGTAAGAAAATTTCTCGGCCAGTGAAAGTTTCTCGGCCAGCGAAATTTTCTCGGCTAAGAATTTTCTCGGGTAAGAAAATTTCTCGGCCAAGAACAAAGCATGGGCAGCGCGACTTTTACCAGAAAAATGGCTCGTTTTCGCTCAAATCTCACTCAAAATCGACGAAACTTGTTCCAAAACTTCAGAAAAACATTCCTAAACACATAATCAACCTTTGGGATGTCTAAAAACAACAAGTCGAGGTCGAAATCGCCCAAAAACTGAAAGTGACGAAAATAATTTTTCAAGCAATTTTTCACTCTAATCTTGCTCAAAACACGCAAATCCGGTCGCGTTGGGCTCTGATAACACTTGTTGGTCCCGAATGCACCAAACAAGGAATCAAAGAGGCTTTAATGGAATGAAAAGGGAGTATTCTCACCTTTGAGTGTGTGTGTTGTGTAAAAAATTTGGATAAGCCTTTGATCTTTGATTACTTTCAAAAGTGAGTTGGTAATTCCTTATATACCACATTAACCCTAGATATATTAAGGCCCAATCACTAAATATAAATTAATTACAATCTAGTCTAAAGCCCAAGCTAAAGATAATTACAAAATTAATCCTAAGACTTAAACTATTGACACAATTAGTTAAATATCCAAACACTAGGCTTAGCATCTTTCTTAGCAAATAAGTATCTAAGTGCAGCATGATTAGTGTAGATGATTACCTTATTCAACACTAGGTAAGAATGAAATTTATATACTGCAAATACCACGGCTAGTAACTCTTTCTCAGTAGTATCGTAATTCCTCTGTGCATCGTCCAGAATTTTACTAGCATAGTAAATGACCTAAAATACCTTACCCTTGCGTTGTCCTAGAACCGCACCTACAGCACCATCACTAGCATCGCACATCAGTATAAATGGGAGTGTCCAGTCAGGTGCGACCATCACTGGGGCTGTGGTGAGTTTCTCCTTTAAAATGCGAAAAGCCTGCAGACAATCATCAGTGAAGTTAAAGACGACATCTTTAACAAGTAAAATAGAGAATGGCTTTGCTATTTTTGAAAATCCTTTATGAAACGTCGGTAGAATCCTGCATGTCCCATGAAGCTTCGAACCCCCTTCACTGAGGTGGGTGGTGGCAACTGTTCAATCGCGTCAACCTTGGCTCGATCCACCTCAATTCCTTTGTGCGATACCTTGTGCCCGAGAACTATACATTCCTGTACCATAAAATGACACTTCTCCCAATTTAAGACAAGGATAGTCTCTTCGCATCGTGACAGAACAAATGCCAAATTATCAAGGCATGTATCAAATGTAGACCCAAATACAGAAAAATCACTCATGAATAACTCCATAAACTTCTCAACCATGTCATGAAAAATAGCAAGTATGCATCTCTGAAAGTAGCTGGTGCATTACATAATTCAAATGGCATGCGTCTATATGCAAAAGTACCATAAGGACAAGTAAAAGTCATCTTTTCTTTATCCTCGGGCGCTATAGAAATCTGATCTGAGTAACCATCTAGAAAGCAGTAAAACTCATGTCCAGGTAGTCTTTCTAACATTTGATCAATAAAGGGGATGGGGAAATGATCTTTACGGGTGGCATCATTCAATTTCCTATAATCTATGCATACACACCACCCCGTAATAGTCCTCATGGGAATCAACTCATTAGAGGCATTCTTTATAACGGTCATACCTCCCTTTTTAGGAACAACTTGGGTCGGACTAACCCATACGCTATCAGAGATAGGGTAGATAATACCTGCGTCCAAAAGCTTAATTACCTTCTTTTTCACCACTTCTTGCATCGCTGGGTTTAGGCATCTTTATGGTTGTGCGACTGGATTGTAAGAATCTTCCATCAAAATCTTGTGCATGCAGACGGTCAGGCTTACTCCTTTGATGTCAGCAACCTTCCATGCCAATGCTTGTCTGTGTTCTCTTAGCATCCCTCACTAGCTTTTCCTCCATTAGATCTGTCAAAGTGGACGAAATAATCACAAAGTATCAAGAGCGCCAAGGTAAACATATTTGAGGTGACTAGGTAAAGGTTTAAGTTCTAAAATCGGAGGGTCCTCTATTGATGGTCGAGGTTGTGTGGCAAATGATCGATCGAGACGCTCTACTTTTGGCTTGGCCGACCTTCGGTGAGGTGGGTTTGCTTCTAAGCTTGCGACGGTATCGGCCATTTCCTTGGACTCGTCTCCGACTAGGCATACTTCCAACTTTTCCTTATTCCTGAAAGTTTTAAAATAGTCCGGAGTACATACGTCAATACTATCAATAAAGGAACAAGAATCATCATCTGGAGGGTGTTTCATTGCCTTATAAACATCAAATATAACTTTCTCATCCCCAACCTGTAGGATGAGCTTACCATTAACAACATCAATAAGAGCTCTTGCAGTATTCAGAAATGGTCTTCCTAGAAGAAGGGGCATGTCGGTGTCCTCTTCCATGTCTAGTACCACGAAATTGACTGGGAAGCAGTGCTCTCCAACCTTTACTAATACGTCCTCCACTACTCGTGGGTATGTGATCGATCTATCCGCTAGTTGTAGGACCGTAGATGTAGGCTGGCTCACCAATCCCTTGTTTTTTCAGAAGTGAAAAAGGTAACAAATTAATACTTGCTCCTAAATCACATAGAACATTGGTAAATGATAATGAGCCTATAGAGCAAGGAATAGAAAAACTCCCCCTATCTTTGAGCTTTGGTGGTAGCATCCTTTGTAACACTGCAGAGCATTCCTCATTAAGGGCTATCATGCCATATTGCTCTAGCTTGTTCCTGTTCGACAAAAACTCCTTGAAAAATTTGGCGTACTTCGAAATCTAAAGGGCTTCACAAAAAGGAATGTTAATTTCTACTTCCTAAAGATATTAATAAAGCGCTCGAAGTGCTTATCCGGTTTTCCCCTTCGTAATGCCGCGGGATATGGAGGTCGAATCTTGACTGGTGAGAGTGGGTCAACCTTCCTTCACCGCGAAAGAATCCGGCTCGTTCTCGACTTCTTCGGCCTGCTTGTCATTTTCGCAGTCAAGAACCTCAGTGTTTGTGGCCGGGAACTCGCTCTGATCAGATGTATCCGTCACTTTTGCTTCTTCTACTTCCTTGGTCTCCTTGGTCGATTCAAGTTTCTTCCCGCTTCTCAGCTGAATGACCTTAACGTACTCTCGAGGATTTCCTTTATGTGTCGCTTGGGAGTGTGCCTGGCTTCTGCTCGGACATAGAACTTGTTAGATGCTTTATTGTAGTCGCCAAACTTTGCATTTATGTCCTCTATTTTGTTGAGTCGTTCGTCTATCTTACGACTCTAATCGCCTTGATAGCCCGTCAATTTCTCAAATGCTATCTCCCAATCAGCCTTTTGTTTTGTTGGTGGGCCACTCTGTTGATTTTGAGCTTTTGGAGGCTTTAAGTAGTGCGAGTTTCCATACGACAAATTCGGATGGCCTCGCCAACTTGGGTCCTATGTGTTGGAGTATGCATTCCTTTGCCTATTTTGGATGTGATTCACAGTCTCACGGTCCGTGGATTGTATCATGTCTAACCTTTTATGTATGGCTTTGAATTGCGCCTCCAACGAGCTACTTATCTCATGTACTCCATCCATCCGCCGGTCCAGATCATGCTCAGTGTATCTTGCTGGGTAGGCTGCAATTCGCTCGATGGCCTGGAGTGCTTCCTCGTCTCCTAACTCCATAAAATTTCATGTGCATCCGCCGTCGACGATCCTTTTATTTGGTGTGCTCAGCCTAAGAAAAATGACTGCATCTGGACGCTTAGGGGTATGCTGTGGTTCGGGCATTGTCTCAGAAGGCTCTTGTATCTATTCCATGCATCGCTCAGAGATTCGCCACCTTCTTGTTTAAAGTTTACTGCTGGCTCCTAATCTCGCTGGTCCTTGACGATGGATAATATTTTCTTAGAAAACACTCCACTAGTTGAGCAACTAGTGATAGATGCATGTGGCAATGATTAGAACGATTCAGAAGCCTTACCTGTCAAAGAAAAGGGAAAAAATGTCAGCTTTATCACTTCTGTCGAGACGCCGGGATACTTAATAGTTCTGCAAATTTGAGTGAATTTAAAAATATGTGAATTTGAGTCCTCGTTTGTAAGCCCATGAAACTGTGCTGAACCCGTCACCATCTGTATAGTAACGGGTTTAATCTCAAAATGATTATTCGGTCCCGCGGGGATCGCAATCGGGTCGTTGTCATCGAAAATTCCCGGAAGCGCTCGACTTAATAAAGTGGGCCGTGGTGGAACCATCTCGTTATTATACTATTCTTCCTCGTTTTCTTGATTCTCCATTCTCTGTCTACGATTTCGATTGTTACGCTGCACGTACTTCAATTTCTGCGTCAAATAGCAATGGTACGTTCCTCGAGCTTCGTGTCATGCACTAATAGGAATTGTCTGCAAAAGATGAAAATTCAATGTAACCGAATTGGCAAAAATACAAATAAAAATATAATAATAAAAAAATAATAATAATCGATGAAGTAAATGTCTAAACTAACCTAAAATTAATAATATAGCTATCTCCGGCAATGGCGCCAAAAACTTGACACGCTCAAATACTAGCAAGTGTACTAGGTCGTCAAAGTAGTAAAACGGACGAAGTCCGAGTATCGATCCACGAGGACAGCTTAATTAATTCTAAGATATTAAACCTAATTCTAATTTAATATAGACTAAGAGAATTTTTTATAGTTTTGATGATTTGATAAAAGAAATAAAGGCGTAAATAATAAAATAGACGCAAATAAAATAGATGAGATAAAGATCAATTGACGACGAGTGACCAAGGCACATGTTCAGCACAAATAATTCCTACGTCTTGATAAAATCTATCCTATCTAACCATCATGAATCTCAGTCAAGGTAAAATTTCCTAAGACAATCGCTACTCGTTTGTCCCGCAATAGCGATCCTATGCGATAGAGAATCAACCCGTATATGTCTATAGTATGTCAATAATCATGCATATGTTGATCAGGCATACAGAAGCTTTAAACTCAAACAAGAAACACGTGACTCGATTCACACGATCAAATAGGATAAGAAAAATATTAATGCGTAGTCATTATTTGGCCTAACATGGCCTTAATCACAAAAGAATCTATGCTAATATTAATAATATAAAAACACAGAATATTCAAAGTCGACATAATAGGGAAATAACATAAAACTTCGCTTATCACGGAAGGAACGCCTCGCAAGCGTCGTTCGTCTCTTTTATCGTAGCTCTTTTCATTTCCGTAAGTCTTTTCGCTCCCGTCGCTGTTATTTCCAGCCGTCGTTCTTCTGTGCACTCTTTCTATTCGCTGCCTTTTTTCTTTTTCTTTTTCTTTTTTTCAGCCGCCAGGTCCACCCTTCTCTTCGTCGGTGCGTGGCTTTATATAGTAGGGAATATATTAAGCCGACTTCATGCAATTTCCTTAGAGATCTCCTTTTGAATATGATTTAAAAATCAAATCTTCCCTTAGCTATCCACGTTATATTCTTACTTCCTTGTACACAACTCCCAAAGAATTAGAAAGTCTGGTAAAATTGCAGATTCGCCACATAACTTTCGAAAATTACAAAATGGCCCAAAGTGTCTTATTTTAGCGGTTCACTTCGAATCTTCCCGATTTGGTCTAGTTTGCTCCAATATCTGTCGAACAATATATATGTGCGTAAACTTAGAATATTCGATGATAATTCGATGAATTACGATCAATTATACTTATACGGGGTACAAAAATAGCGTAAAATCCCAACTTATTACCGAACGAGGCCTCGACCAATCCACCACAGCGCTAACTTTAGCTGGGTCCACTGCCACCCCGACATGAGATAGTGCATGCCCCAAGTGTGATGGCCGCTCGCAACAGCTCGTCAACTAGCCTCTTAATCTCATCCTTCTGCAAGTGGCCATATCTGTAAGGCCGAAGGGACACGGGTTTCTCCCCCGGGGTTAACTCGATGCGGTGGTCCGTCGCGCGAGCGAGGGCAACCCCGCAAACACCTCGGCATGCTGCTTGAGAACATCATCAAATGCTTCTGCCACGGGATTGGATAGCTGTGTTGGCTCACGAACAAAAACAGAGCCCAAACATTCGATCTCGGTGGTCTTGATCAGGGTGCGAAGGCTCACCAAGTTTCGACACATTTTCGGATCTCTCAGTAACTCCACTCGATCTCCACCCCACTCGAAACTCATGGTTAGAGTCTACCAATTCGTGCGGACTTCCCCCAGCGTGGAAAGCCATGCAATCCCAGAATTAGGTCGACCCTGCCTAAAACAAATACATAACAGTTCGCGCTGATATCACACCCCGATAACGAGATAGATACCTTCCTACACACCCCTTCCGACTCTTGTCTATGCCTGTCTCCCAACTGTACCCGAACCTGTCCGTCCTGTCCAGGTTGTCATAGTAAAGAAACCAATGTGCTCGGGATTTTGAATCCTGCTAGGTATCATGGACGAGGCCGTAAATTATCGTTAACACAAAAATAATGACTAGTCGCGATAATTCCTTCTCACGCCCAAATTAGTTGTCGCCCTAGTGAGAATATATATTAGTTTACCTACAGTGAGGATCGATTATTTGTTGTCGCCCTATAATCGAACTCCTATCATTTTATGAAAAACCTAATCGTTTTTCTAGCTGTCGCCCCTAAAACAATATTACCACGAAATCACATCAACAAAGAGACATATCGAAGTGATATTCAATCCAACACGTAGACATACTGAACCGAAGAAAATCATAAATGATAAACAGCCAACATTTCATGTTCGCGAGTATTTTACGCCAATATTTCTACCTAGCGTTCATCTCATCCCAAGCACACGATAAACTTAGCTACTCATATTCACGATTGAAACAAGAGAATACGTAAATATCAAAGATAGTTTCTTCCCTGATATTTGGCTCCGATAACGTCGCATCCCCTCCAAGATTCTCAATCTCGATTCGGTTCTATCTCACGTCATGTCTCAGCCGGTCCGCGTACCGCTGCTCTCTGCTGCAGATGTTAAGCGTGCGATATGAAAACTTAACAGTTGCTCGCTACCCGATAGTTGTGTGCGTCATTGAGTATTTTCGTCAAACAGCTGGTGATCAACTGAGGAAGCTGTACCCGTTCAGCTCAGTGCTTCAGCTATGTGCTACCCCCACCTTCGTCTTTGCTGTCGTGTGGTCAACGTATGAGGAGGAGGGCAGATGTGTGCTTTGGTTCCTTGCAGCTGCGTGCTTCCCTTTTAATTCGGCTGTGATGGTGTATGAGCTTGGAGAGGTATGTGCTGTGTTAGCTGAGGGTACTACGCCCTTGGTGAGGTGCCTCCTAGAGGTGGGTGCTTGAGAGGCTGGGTGTGCAACGTGTTGACGTGGGCGATGGTTGAGAGGTGCTTGCTTTTGGTGAGGTGCCTCCTTGAGGTGGGTGTTTGATCGGTGATTGAGAGGTGGATGATCGATGGTGAAGTGTTCGGTCCTTCAGG
This sequence comes from Craterostigma plantagineum, assembly GCA_027422505.1. Classification (NCBI taxonomy): domain Eukaryota; kingdom Viridiplantae; phylum Streptophyta; class Magnoliopsida; order Lamiales; family Linderniaceae; genus Craterostigma; species Craterostigma plantagineum. The sequence continues at coordinate 25,882,557 of JAPQWV010000009.1, forward strand.
TCTATCTCTCGTGTCCCTCCTTTGAGGTGGATGCTCCCATTTACATTTGAGGTGGATGCTTTCTTTTATAAAATTCATAAGACATGGAACATGGAACGGATTTTTCTCCAAAATGCATGAATTCTTTTCGGCTGTTAAAGAATCCACATTTCAGCAATATATTAGGTAGTGGAGCCTTCAACTTTGTGTGCTCTTTGTCCTTTGGGGGAAATAATACAAAGCAAATAAAAATACGTGTTAAAACATCAATAATAACTCAAAATGATTTTAAACTGCCTGCAAACGACTTAATTAAAATAAAGATAAACGTACAAAAATACGTTTATCATGCATCATCCCACGACGCCTCGAAGCCTCGCTGTGCGGAGCCTGAAGATTCCGGCCATGGAGTAAACCGGAAGATCACAACTTTCTTCGTCTGATTCCACTTGGTCTTCATGCATTTCTTCCTGCCCCGTCAACTCACAGTATTCGTACTGTTGGAGATCCAACTCTTCGTCCTCCTCAGCCAACATCACTCTTAGCTGTTTGAACGAACAATCATGCCCCGGTGTAGAAGGCTTCTTACAGTTAAAAAAGCATAGTTCCTTTGCTCTCAGGTCCTCTAGTACTCTTGGCGGAAGTCCAGTTAATCGAGAACGGGCCATGTTCGGATGACCCCGAATTCATTTCCAAGTGTTGTCCGATCGGCTTAGAGAAACTGACGTTTGAGCCCGGCGCATTGCTGCCCCTATCGTTGCATTACCTCCCCCAAACAATCTCGAAAAAATTCCCCGATCCTATTCCCAACCCACTGAAGGTCTAACTCCCTCATCCTCCAGTCTGAGAGGATAGATTATTCTCAATATCCCTGGCTAGTTCCATTGCCGTCGTCTCCAATCATTTTGGCGATGCAGACGCAATGATGCCCGGATCGGACCCTTCAACCCATTCATAAAATAGCCCAAATAATGTGCATCAGATAGTCCCGGAACTTGACCCGCCAATTGGATGAATATAGAGATGTAATCCTCCACTGTGCCTTTTTGTCAGACTCCAAACAGCTGCTCAAAATTGCAACCCTTAAATCGAGTAACGAAAAGCGCCACCAATGCCTGCGTGAACTCGTCCCACGAAATTCGAGGCTTTCGCGCTTTCATCCATGTCAACCAGTGCAAGGCATATTCGTCCATGGCAACCCCAGCTGCCGCCACCTTCCTTCCCGGCGGGGCGCCGTTCAATTCAAACTGTTGTTCAGACGTGCTATCCACCCAATCGGATCTATCCCCTCAAACGATGGGAGAAGCGCCAAGGCAACGCTCACACGCGCCTGATCGTCTGCGGACGGCGTCACTTTGCCCTTGACGGACGCCTCCGTCTCCTCCCCCGAAAACTTCAGAATCACCTTTGACAGCGCATTCAAGGACGCCGCGATTTCAGCCATTTGCGCACTGTGTGTCCAGCTTTGAACCTTGTGCGTCCAGCTTCACACCTTATGCGTCCAGTTTCTCCCATACGTCGGCTTGATCGGTATCCAACTTATCAAAACGATCACTGTTTCATCTCGTCATCTCGTCATCTCGTCACTGTTTCATTATTATCCGATAAGATGAATATTACATAAGGGTTACATTAATAAAAGACGTGATTCTAGAGAATCAATAATTAATGCTAGAAAATCTTAATAATTAATAAGGAGATTTGCGGTTATTTATAGGAATATAATCTTAGTAATAAATGCTAAAATCTATTCCAGCTCACGAACAGTGGGCTCAAGCCCGTCCCCGCCTTCGGTAAACCAATATGGGCCCTAGTCCTTGCTCCTGCCCTCTATAAAAAAAACATATAAGTGCGATCTCCAGCAGTGCTCTTAAGTAGTTCCAAGCGTTCAACTTCAGTCATGGCTAGAAAAATCAGAAGTTTTTCTGAATTGTTAATAATGGCATCAGAACATCAAACAACTGCATTGGTGACAAGTTCAAAGACATATTTTTATTATTGCAGCAGCCTCCCTTTAATTTTCTGCCTCTGTTCCAGTTCTCGACATTCCTTCCATAAATATTTTAGTCGTTCACGGGATATACCTATCATTTCATTAACACTAGTACAAAAAGGGTTATAGGCGATCGTTGTTATGGCTTATGGGCGATGGTTTCTCGGCTACGCCAAGAAGTCCAACATCCATACTATGACTATAGGGGACGGTTGTCAACCGTCGTATATACTCGACTATAGGCGACAGATGTTGTAACAATTATCGGGTTTAGCAGATAGACCCGATTCGTTCGGGTTTGTAGCGGGGAGGGGCGGGTCCAAACATCAAGCAAAGCGGGCGGGGTTTGGGTCCATAGGGCGGGTCCCGTGTCCTGCCAAATCGGTTCAAACCCGCCCGTTGCCAACCCAACTTGTGTAACGTTTACGACTAAGAACTATATGTTTTCGCATTTTCGTTAGTAATAGAAGTGTTTCAATTTTGATTATTGTGTCTATCATCGCCTTCACTTATTGCAATCTAATCAAATTCATAACATTTATGAATATACTAATCGATTATTTAATTGTCACCCTAAAATAATATACCGCGTAGTTCAAATCAATACATAGACATAGTTTCATAATAGTTAATAGCAAATATGTATTTACGACTAATCCACATCAAGATATCGAATCCACGCGGCGGTCATCTCATCCCAAAAATTTTTCCACGCTTGCATTTTCCCCAATCAATACATATACATAGTTTCATAATAGTTAATAGCAAATATGTATTTGCGACTAATCTACGTGGAGATATCGAATCCACGGAGCGTTCATCTCATCCAAAAAGTTTTTAACGCTTGCATTTTCCCTATATATAGCTCCAACTACCGATTGTAGTTGGTGAGCACAATAATGAATATGAAGATAAAAATGTACCTAAGAGGAGGTGTGGGGGGGGGGGTGAATTAGGCTTATAATAATTTGTGCTTCTTCTTTTCACAAATCCTAAATGTAGTGACTTAGAAATGCCTACTGATGCTTATGACGAGTATGCCTGATATATCCTAGTAACGTCAGATGTGTGTCGGGTCTATCTCACATCGAAAAGGAAATAACTGTAAAGTAAATGCTAGACAGGATTTTTATAGAGGTTATATCCCCAACTGGGGTTTACTCCTCTCCTTGGAGTTTGCTCCCCGAGAGTTTAACCAATCACTATAATGCACTGTAGCTGGATACAAAACTGATTGATTAGCCCAATACACAACCGAAACAAGTCGAACACTAGACACACTAGGTTACCACACGCCGAGTTCCGTTCCTCGGAATCTCCTGATCCCGACAGACATAGCTTGCTATCGAAGGGCCCCCGGAACTCGTCCTTCCCTTCATGTGTGTGTAATCGTCGACCTTGCCTCCTTGGTATTGCTCACGTCCGAAGACAACACGTCCAAAGACAGAATATACGGTGGGAGGTTGAATATCTTAGTACGGCCAGTACTTCGCAAGTGATCGCTCAGGTAAGCAGAAAGCTATCGCAAATGAACGCTCAGGAATCTCTCAATACTGTTTCTGCTCAAAACGCTTATAGTCGTAGGTTCGCAAATTCTAAGTGTCTCGAAATTATGAAGTGGTTCTCATATATAAACCTTTTCATTCAACACTTTACATAGAAAGTTAGATCAAGATATTAATCACCAAATCAAGCATATAGTCCATGTAATTTTCGAGAATCAACATGCCATGTAAATCATGCTTCTAGAAAGTCATCACAACGGTTATAAGCTCATTAAAGCATGATTATATTCCATATAAAGCTCAGATTCGTTCTCAAGGCATATTAAATTATTTCGAATTATATTTACCATAACATAACTTCCCATATGTGATTCCCTTCTATCAGTTTATAGAATAAGTCAATGCAGATTTACTTTCCAAGTTCAGCACACGTGATAGCAACATATCAAGCATTTTCCATGTTTAGCATCACATCATATATTTACCATGTTTAGCACATAATTCAGATCAGATCACAGCTATCACGAATTAATTAACATGTACCTAAACATTATATTTAACATTTATCGAATTGCTTAATTTATAGACCTAACGTCATTACCATTACATAGTTCATCAAAACTCTCTAACGCTCATGGACCAAAAAGGTCAACAGAATATAAATTGTCCACCTGGGTCCTTGTAAATTTTGTTCTCTCGATCCATTAAACCCACCACACTCATATTGGATGCACTGTCATAGTTCGTTTAAACAATGCTAGAAATTATAATTTTGATTTTAATTATAATTATATTAAAAAGAAAAACTAATTTATCATAAAATTAAAGGTAAATAGTTTTTTAACAAAAAGTAGATTGGTAAAATAGTAATTTAAAATGACAAACCAAATTTGTAAAGCAAGCATTGATGCTTAATACAGTGGTGTAGATGTAATCAAGATGAAAGAGAATCGGGTCCGTCCAATTATACATTGCATACTAAGCCCTCACCATATCTTATATAATTATAGAAATGTAGGTGTTCTCATATGTTGCGACGTGTCCCTTAACTTAAAAAATAAATTAAGCAATAAAACCCCCAAATTCCCACTACTACATATTAATATCACAATAACTACCCACTATCAAACATAAATTTAGTAACTTTATTAACATATCTTAATTAAAAATAGTTAACCACGTGCCATGCAAGTTCTGAAACCGGGTTTTCGAACCAGACCGAAAATTTTAGTGGTTTAAAGTTTATTGGTTTAATCGATATTCCGCAGACAGACCGGTGTCTATAAATATAATAAATATATATTTTATGTAATAATTAAACAAATAACATAGATGTGTATAAATGTTTACCTATAAACTTTTACCAAACTAACATTTTATAAAATTAGGGGTCAAATTAATTAAAGGTAAATTGTGTTGGTGGTTAAAAATTAATTATACCATGGGTTGGCAAATATTAAATCTTCAAACTTGGGGTGAACCGCTAGACCATAAATAAGTCCGCCATTTGTTCATTTCCCTTTGTTATCTAATTTTTGTTATCTTTTTTCTAAGTTAGACCGTGACGGAACCGGAAGTCCGACCGGTTCTCGGTCTGAACCGATCGTCCGAGCGGTTCCCGGTCTGAACCGGCTGGCCCGATCCGATTTTCAAACCCCTGATGCCATGCACGAGTAAAAAACTAGTATAATTTTAAATACATGTTAGCCCAATATAAAAAAGAAGCCCAAACAAAAAAATTCTCAAATCTTACCCTGCTCATTTTCTCCAAAATCAAATCTTCCAAATTCTACGTCGTTATAAAAAATCGATCGGTGGAGGCTCCACCATCGATATATATTAATACTAATATGTGTTAATATTTATTACATTAATATATTAGCTCGTTCCGATTTCTGAGCAGAAAGAAATCTTCACCGAATCTTATCGAAGACCCTACTACGCCTATATAAAGAGATTTAATCGACATATCAATGCACGCCCGCCGCAACATACGCTCATTCTTTGATAAGGAAGGATTCAAATAATTTAATTCTTTACGGGAGACTTGTGATCGATCCATGGCCCAAGGCAGGAAAACAACGACGAAGGATTTGGACGACTCCACAATGGCTCTTCTCGAGGAAGAATTCGACCAACGGCTTGTGATTTTTGGATGTTTGGTGTTGGCAGAACTCGAAAAAATAGAGTCTAAAATTACGACTGTTGGGTTTTAAGCCCAATGGGCCTTGGGCCCAAGTGTGGGTAAATTGGCCCACTAAGAGAAGAGCTGAAATGATTTTATTAAATCGAGAAGACGTCGGTCGCCGAAACGAGAAATCGTTGAAAGATTACGAATCTATTCGAGACGAATCTAACGAATATTAATTTGCTCAAAACCGATATCGGGTGAATGAGAAATTAATTATTAAAGTCAGCCCACAAAAAAACAAAAAAAATAAATAAAAAAAAAAAAATTGATGACGTGGCGGGGCTGATGACGTGTCACTGACACATGGACTGACGTGGCGCTGATTAGGCGCTGACTGGGCGCGCTGTGGTGGCTGATGAAATGGTATTGCTGGAATAGTCCAACAGTTGTGACAATTCGCATATAAACCCCAAGCCAATAGTTGTGTCTATTTACAATTCGGTCCAGTCAAAGGAGGTCAACCTGAAAAGTTATGACTTTTCGCGAATTGACCCCTGCAGCTTTTCAGACAGTATAAATAGGTCCCCTGGCAGAATAGAAATTCATTCAATTCACTCCCAGCACTTTAGAAAAGTTTGACAGCACATCCCTTAGTAATAAAAAAGCAAGAAAGGCTCGAGTCTTTAGTAGATTCGCCCGATAATTTCGTTACAGTGTGCGACGTTTCGAAATTCCTGAAGTCGTTGTATCTTCGGGACGTATTGCGACAACCCGAGGCACTGAAATACGGGGCAATAACGTCTTACGGAAAGCGTACGACGTACGTGCCTCGACTTCGACGTATAAAGCCGAAACTCTGTCCGAGTTTTACGAGCGCCACCGACCAGGACGCACAACAACAATCGTAAGACGTTATTCTGTCTGATCGATGGTGACAATAGCGAATATTCCCACCGCCGTACCGCTGACGGGTAGTAACCACGCCGAAAGGCCGGCGAAATTCAACGGAGCCGATTTCAAGAGATGGCAACAAAAAATGCTATTTTACCTGACGACTTCGAACCTGGTGCGCTTTCTGAAAGAGCTCCCGCCCCAAGTGAACGACGACAGCGCCGTAGACGACGACGCACCCGAAGTTGATGGACAACAACAGGCGGCGTTGGACGCATGGAATCATAACGATTTCATGGGTCGTAACTATATTTTGAACGCATTGGACGACTCCCTATACAACGTCTACGCAGTCGAACTGCTAAAGAGTTGTGGGACTCGTTGGACAAAAAGTACAAAATCGATGACGCCGGACTGAAGAAATTCATTGTCGGCAGGTTTTTGGACTATAAGATGACCGACTCCAAACCAGTGTTGGACCAGGTCCGTGATTTGCAGCTGATAATCCACGATATACACTCGGCGAATATGCAAATCAGCGAATCCTTCCAGGTAGCTGCTATAATAGAGAAGCTGCCGCCCCTATGGAAGGACTTCAAGAACTACCTCAAGCACAAGCGTAAGGAAATGGGGCTTGAGGACCTAATCGTGAGGCTTCGAATCGAAGAAGATAATCGAAGGATCGAGGCCAAGAACAAAAGGGGCAGCATGGAAGAACGTGCGAACCTGGCCGAGTCTAGCACCGGCAAAAAGCGCAAGAGGCCTAATACGACGCAGCAGAAGCCGAACAAAATAAGGGGCAACTGCTACAACTGCGACAAACCTGGGCATATGGCCAAGGACTTTCGGCTGAAGAAAAAGAGCAAAAAGAACCAAGCTCACTTGTTCGAGGCAAAGTCGGGGACAGATCTGACAGAGATGGACCTAGCCGCCGTCGTATACGATGCCAACGTGGTAGACAATCCTAGGTCGTGGTATATCGACTCTGGAGCGACTCGCCACATCTGCTCTGATAAGGAGATGTTTTCAACCTACATCCCTATCTCAGGCAGCAAGCTGTTTATGGGTAACGCAGTCACCTCTGACATCGTCGGATTAGGGAGGGTAGTGCTGAAGATGACCTCGGGCAAGGAACTCACTCTTGTGGACGTGCTGCATGTGCCAGACATCCGCAAGAACTTGGTGTCCGGCGCCCTGTTGAGCAAAGCCGGATTTAGGCAGGTGTTTGAGAGTGATAAATATGTACTGACCAAAACCGGTCATTTCGTAGGAAAAGGCTACCTCGAGAAGGGGCTCTTTAAGATGAATGTAATGCCTGTAATACGCGAGATTGAACTCGCTAATAATAATAAAGAAAGTTCATCTTACTTGGTTGAGTGTTCCAATTTATGGCATCATAGATTAGGACACGTGGGTTTAAATAAAATAAAAAAGTTAATAAGTTTAAACCTGCTTCCACAAATGGAAGTCGACTCACAACAAAAATGTGAAGTTTGTGTCGAGGCAAAAATGGCCAAGGCACCGTTCTTCTCTGTTGAGAGAAGTAGTGCGCCTCTAGAACTGATCCATACTGATATATGTGATCTGAAGTTCGTGCAGACTAGAGGTGGAAAGATGTATTTTATTACTTTCATCGACGATTGCACGAGATTCTGCTACGTATATCTGTTAAGTGGCAAGGACGAGGCTCTTGATGCTTTCACAAGATATAAGAGTTAAGTTGAGAATCAACTAAACTCACGAATAAAAATAATTCGAAGTGATAGAGGAGGAGAATACGTGGCGCCGTTCGAAGAATTTTGCCAAGAGCACGGCATTATTCATCAAACAACTGCGCCTTATTCACCTCAGTCAAACGGCGTTGCTGAACGCAAAAATAGGTCTCTTAAGGAGATGATGAATGATATGTTGATCAGTTCTGGGCAACCTCAGAACTTGTGGGGGGAAGCAATCCTCTCGGAAAATCGCATTCTGAATATAGTGCCACACAAAAAGAAAGAAAAGACTCCATACGAACTATGGAAAGGTAGGGCTCCGTCCTACAATTACCTGAAAGTGTGGGGGTGCCTAGCAAAGGTCGAAGTACCTAAACCTAAACAGGTTAAGATAGGACCCAAGACTGTTGATTGCATTTTCATTGGATATGCTAATAACAGTAGTGCATATATTCTAGTGCAAAATCAGAAAACCCTGAAATGAAGGCAGGAATGATATTTGAGTCGAGGAACGCAGTATTCTTCGAGAATATTTTTCCAAATAAGGAAAAGAAAGAAATAAGCTATAATAAGCGAACTTACGAGGCTGTGGAGAGTTCACCTCAAGAAAACGAGGAACCACGGCAAAGCAAACGTAAAAAGGTGGCCAAATCGTTTGGACCTGATTTCCTAACTTATAAGTTAGATGATGAACCACGGACTTTGCAAGAGGCATTGTCTAGTCCAGAAGCTCCGTTCTGGAAAGAAGCTGTGAATAGCGAGATTGAGTCCATAATGCAAAACCATACGTGGGAGCTGGTAGACTTCCCAAAGCGGTGCAAGCCTTTAGGATGCAAATGGGTCCTTAAAAGGAAGCTTAAGACCGATGGATCAATCGAAAAATACAAAGCTCGTTTAGTAGCTAAAGGGTTTAACCAAAAGGAGGGTATGATTTTTTCGATACCTACTCACCCGTGACAAGGATTACATCCATACGGGTCTTGATCGCTATAGCAGCATTATACGACCTCGAGATACACCAGATAGACGTGAAAACGGCCTTCCTAAATGGGGAACTCGAGGAAGAAATATATATGAGGCAGCCCGAAGGGTTTATTGTACCCGGACAGGAAAATAAAGTGTGACGACTCGTGAAGTCACTTTACGGGCTTAAGCAAGCGCCAAAATAGTGGCACGAGAAGTTCGACATGACGATGTTGTCGAATGGGTTTAAGATTAACGAGTGTGATAAATGCGTTTATATAAAAGGCACACCCGATGAGTTTGTGATAGTCTGTCTTTACGTAGACGACATGCTAATCATGGGAAGCAGTCACAGAATAATCGTGAATACAAAGAATATGCTGAAAAATTATTTCAGTATGAAGGATATGGGCTTGGCTGACGTCATTTTGGGAATAAATGTCTCTAAGACGTCCGAAGGAATTGTGATTACACAATCTCACTATGTTGAGAGCGTGTTAAAGAGATTTAACGTCTTCGATGATCCTCCGGCTAAGACACCTGTGGACACTAATGTACACTTAGCCAAAAATAGAGGAGAGCCTGTATCGCAACTCGAATACGCTCGGGTGATTGGCAGTCTGATGTATTTGTCTAATTGCACTCGACCTGACATAGCGTACTCAATTAGTAAACTAATTAGGTTTACGAGTAATCCGGGTAGTAGCCACTAGGTAGCACTAAGAAGAGTGCTAAGATATCTGAAGCACACTATTAATCACGGCATACTATACACGACATATCCCGCGGTGCTAGAAGGGTACTGCGATGCGAATTGGATATCTGATAGTAAAGACTCCAAATCCACGAGTGGTTATATATTTACCATCGGTGGAGGAGCAGTTTCTTGGAAGTCCTCCAAACAAACGTGCATAGCTCGATCCACGATGGAGTCAGAGTTTATTGCATTAGATAAAGCCGGCGAAGAAGCAGAATGGCTTCGAAATTTTCTGGAGGATATTCCGTATTGGAACAAACCTGTGCCACCAATTATGATTCATTGCGATAGCATGACAGCTATCGGCAGGGCACAGAACTGTATGTATAACGGTAAGTCTCGGCACATTCGTCGGAGGCATAACACCGTAAGACAGCTTATCTCTAGCGGAATAATTTCCACCGACTATGTAAAGTCAAAGAAAAATATTGCGGATCCGCTGCCAAAAGGCATAGCTAGAGATCAGTTAGAAAACGCAGTAAGGGGAATGGGACTAAAAATCCACACACCAAAGAACGAAAACAGTGGTAACTCAACCTCGATGAGTGGAGATCCCACGAACTTGTTCAATGAGACAACTAAGCTGCGATTAGTTCAGTAGTATACTTGGAAACTAATAAAGTCCATTCTAGCTGCCCAAGTAATTTTCCGATGACGTGTGGTTAGGGTAAGCATATATGCTTTTAATGATGACTATACCAAATTGGTGGAGTATTTCGGGCTACTCCAGGATTAAGTCCTAATAGTCGGTCACCTATATAAGTGTGAAGTGGGGCCGCTTCAATGGAAACACTTATGAACCGGAGATATGGTCCACTGCCGAAACAGACACAACGTGAGAATCGAAAAGAGACCAGATTCATCACTGTGTGTATACTGTTGTCTTGGTTTACACAAAAAGCCGCCAGTTCAAGACATCACGTTCACTGAGCAGCGAGTAAATCCGATAGTATTTCACTAGGAAAGGTTCAAAGCCACAAGCTACCTATCCTGATGCAGTGATGGGTCGTCGGGACTTTCTTGCAAGAGTCAGCATGCATTGCATTTACATTAATTTCCATTCATGTGGGGGATTGTTGGGTTTTAAGCCCAATGGGCCTTGGGCCCAAGTGTGGGTAAATTGGCCCAATAAGAGAAGAGCTGAAATGATTTTATTAAATCGAGAAGAAGTCGGTCGCCGAAACGAGAAATCGTTGAAAGATTACGAATCTACGATTCGAGACGAATCTAACGAATATTAATTTGCTCAAAACCGATATCGGGTGAATGAGAAATTAATTATTAAAGTCAGCCCAAATTTTGAGAAAAAAACAAAAAAACAAAAAAAATAAATAAAAAAATAAAATTAAAAAAAACGATGACGTGGCGGGGCTGATGACGTGTCACTGACACGTGGACTGACGTGGCGCTGATTTGGCGCTGACTGGGCGCGCTGAGGTGGCTGATGAAAGGGTATTGCTGGAATAGTCCAACAGTTGTGACAATTCGCATATAAACCCCTAGCCAATAGTTGTGTCTATTTACAATTCGGTCCAGTCAAAGGAGGTCAACCTGAAAAGTTATGACTTTTCGCGAATTGACCCCTGCAGCTTTTCAGACAGCACATCCCTTAGTAATAAAAAAGCAAGAAAGACTCGAGTGTTTAATAGATTCGCCCGATAATTTCGTTAAGGTGTGCGACGTTTCGAAATTCCTGAAGTCGTTGTATCTTCGGGACGTATTGCGACAACCCGAGGCACTGAAATACGGGGCAATAACGTCTTACGAAAAGCGTACGACGTACGTACCTCGACTTCGACGTATAAAGCCGAAACTCTGTCCGAGTTTTACGAGCGCCACCGACCAGGACGCACAACAACAACGACTACGATCGACGTGGCCGTGAGCGCTCTCAACCGCCGAGCCGACGATTTAGAGGCACAAATGAAGCTAGTGAATAAGTCGTTGTTGGCCAACGGCGGGCGGCGGCACACTCAATCGAGGCACGTAAGAGAACCAAAGGGTTACTCAGGGGTTCCGGACATTGCAGAGTTAGAGAACTTCTTGTGGGACATGGACGCTTACTTTAGCCTGGCCAAAGTGCCCGAGGCAGATCGAGTTAGCATGGCGGCCATGTATCTCGACGGGCATGCCAAAGTGTGATGGAGAATGAAGTCGTCGATGGATGCTCTGATGGAGAATAATGATGATGATGATTATGGTTATGGTTCGAGGGTTTCCACGTGGGCCGAGCTCAAGTGCGAACTTAAGGCTCGATTCCTACCGAGCTCGTTTGCGGATGCATTTATCGTGTGCTCGTGTAAGGCTTGCCAATCCCGTCGGAGCACGTGGTGCGATCGACGTATGTATGATCGTCGAGATGATATTTAGTATATACTAGTATTTCTCCGCACGCTCGACGTGTGTACCTGTATAAATATATTATATTAACTTATATTTTGAGTTACTTTTAATCGGTGAAAATATAGAATATTAAGTTTAATATTTTATAATCTTATATAATTATGGAATTGTATGTGTACTCAAATGGTGTCATGTATTCCATAATGATTAATTGCAATAAATTAAAAACCAAATGTCATAAAAACATGGAAAACTACCCACTATTAGATGTGGCCAAACGGGTCACAGTCGGTTCTGGCGGTTCCGGGCCCAGCGGTTCCGGTTCCGTTGGTTCCGCTGGGCTTGCGGTTCCGGTTCGGGATATGTTTCGGGAACCAGCTAGGGGCCGGCACAGCTACCATGTGGCCTGGTGGTTTCGGGCCAGTTCCGGGCCCGGGCTTGCCTTGTAATTTTTTTAATTATTTTGTGTATTAATATTTTTTTCATTTAAACATTATAAATTAGATAGAATATCGTTAATGATGTATTATTAATCCATAAAAGTGTATTAAATATAGGAATTTCGTTAATCAATGCATTAGTTATTTCGATAATCACATAAATCACTAATTAGCATTAATTATATATAATATATATTTATTATATTAATAATTTCGTTAATAAATGCATTAATTATTTTGATAATCACATATCACTAACGGCAATCTACATATAAATACCCAATAACAAACTAAAAAGCCACTTAGGTACCTTGTCAGATATATTTTATAGGTAGGTACCCATTTGACTAAACATTTTACACTTAGGTACCTAATCACCTAAGATTACGAAATTACCCTTATTAAATGATTTAGAATTTCATTTCTGTTTTTCTTTCTCAGCAAAAATTGAGGTCGAGCCCGCCGTCGACGAAATTCTTCCCGTCGATCACCTTCTTCTGCTCGTGCCGGCACCGGACAGCGATATAAGAGCCCGTTGAACATTGGGTTTTCGATTTTGGGCGTTGATTTTGTCAGGTAAGCTTGTCTTTTGGTTTGGGTTTGGTTTAGGGTTTTGACGCGTTTGTTCAAGATTTAGCCCAAATCTGGGAGCTCAATGCGATCCAGGAGCTCCAAATAAGAGTGGAATGTTAGGATTTGATAGTTATTTAGGCTAATCCATCGACAATTCGGTTTTTTTATATAACTGTTATCACGTACCATTTCTTATGTATATTGCGTACCATTGTATGTTGTTTTACCGTACCTGAATATATTACGTGACACAGTCCGATTGGACATTTATATTATGTAGTATCTTTGTGTTTTTATATTACGTACCAAGTAACCTGTCTATACGGTACCAAAATGTCTAGTTATGCAGTACCAATATAAACTATACACCGTACCATTTATACAGGTTGCCATATTATCTGAAAATATGGCATCTGCAAATTCGATTGGTGGCGGGACCTTATTTGCAACATGTGAGTATAAAAGGGAGTGTTTCTTACTATTAATCAATGAAGCAACGACGCTTATCGATATATACGTATCCCTCCAAAGAAGGTGGTCGGATATCGATTCCCGGCATGACTCAGTAAAGTATCAAGTTCCGTTCCAAAGTTTGTACTCGACATTGAAGGAAAATGCGGATGTTTTCAATATGTATCAGTTGTTCATTCGATACAAATTTTCAATGATACCGATGAAAGTGGAACGTGCCGATGGATGTGGTACAAGTGGCCCGGCGAACAGGTTTGTTTTTATTTTATTGTTGTTAAACTTTAAATTTAGGGTTTTCATATTGATGATTGATAGCATTTCTTGTAGTACGGAAGAGAACGGAGAATCCGTGGAGTTTGATTTTGAAAGAAACACAGTAGATGCATGGAGTCATTGCATTCGGGGAGATGGACAAATCTTTAGGGATGCAGATGAATTTCGACGGAATTTGAAAAACTACTCCATTGCAATCCGGAGAAACTTTGTCTACGCAAAGAACGAGCGTAAGAAAATCATTGCCGTTTGCAAGGATGAGACGTGCAAGTGGCGGATATATGCATCGCGTTATAAATGCGACAATTCGTTTGCCATTCGGAGATCCAATCTACAACACAGTTGTGGCGAAGATACTCTTAGGAGTCGTGATCATCCGCGAGCGGACGCGCCGTGGGTAGGGAACATAGTGAAAGAGAGGGTCCGAGACGAGCCATCGTATCGTCCCGTTGCCATGGTTAAAGACATCCTAAGGGACTATGGAGTTGAAGTGGGGTACCATAAGGCGTATAGAGGCAAAGAAAGTGCCATTCGTAACATATATGGGCTGGATAATGGTACGTTTGATCAGTTGAGGTGGTATTGTAATGCCGTTAGAGAAACCAATCCGGGTAGTGTGGCGGAGTACGATGTATACCCTCACGACAACAAGTTTCGTCGGTTCTTTATCTGCTTCCATGCTTGTCTCGTAGGTTTTGTTCGGGGATGTCGGCCGCTCATATTTGTTGATGGTACTCACATTAAGACCAAGTTTAAAGGAGTGCTCGTTACGGCCGTCGCAAAGGATGCAAACGAAGATTTGTTTACGATTGCCTTTGGCGTTGTAAGCGTTGAAAATGATGAAAATTGGGAGTGGTTCTTTGCTAAGTTGAGGAGCATGTTTCATCATTACCCGTCGACATTGAGGGAGCTGACGTTCTTTTCAGATCGGCATCCGAGTATTATTAAAGCTGTTTCTATGTCATTTCCAGGAAGTCGTCATGCATATTGCTTGCGCCATTTGGTTGACAACTTCAAAAAAGAGGTAGTTGTTTAGTAATGTGTACACTACATTAGTGAATATGAGGCAAATAATTTGTTATATTTATAGGTGATGAAACATTACCCGAAGCACAACAAGAAACATTGGTCATCCGTCTTCAAAAAAGCGGCTTATGCTACTACTTCGGTACAGTTTGAGACTCACATCGCGAGCATCATCGAGTCTATGCCAATTGCGCAGACTTTTATTGAGAGATCAGATCCAACATGTTGGGCAAATGCGTTATTCGACGGGAATAGGTGGGGTGTTATTAACAACAATCAAGCAGAATGTTGGAATTCTTGGGTAAAAGAAGCACGAGCGTTGCCTGTAAAGGGCATGGTTGATACCATTCGCGTGAAAATCATGACAATGATGCACGAACGACGCGAGAGAGGACTGACCCTTGTTAGCGAGTTATGTCCAAAACAAGAAAAGAAACTTGTTCAGAATATCACTGCTGCTCGCATGTTGAAAGTGAGTAAATCTTCAAACGTGGCATTTGAGGTTGTCGGTGAAGATGGCTCAGTTGCGGTGGACATCCAACAGCGGACCTGCTCATGCAGAGAGTGGGAAGTCTATAGAATCCCTTGTAAGCATGCAGCAGCGTGTATTGCGACTATGAGACATTCTTTTTACGATTATTGTGATCCGTACTTCCGATGCCAGAAGTATAGAGATGCATATATGTCGATCATCAACCCTATTCCGACTCACGAGATGAATGCTCAAACCGATGATGGGAATTTCATTCGTGACCCGGATATCCGTGTTCTCCCCGGTCTCCGAAAGACACGGAGGATTCCTTCTCAGGTAGATAGAAGATCTAACAAGTGTAAAATATGTGGGAAATACGGACATAATCGTCGTACTTGTACAGAAGCCGTAACGACGTAGCGTCCGTATTTTCCATGTATTTTCTTTTTGTCACATAACCTTTTCCGGTGCTCTTTTGTATGGCAATGGCTCATTCTTTTTGTCTAAATGATGCCATTAGGTCATTGTTTTGTTCAAATGTGTCAATAGGAGATGGCTCGTTGTTTTTGTGTAAATCTGATAATGTAATGACCGCCAGTTTGGTACTGAAATATATGTATATTTGGTACCCTAAGATATGAAGATTTGGTACTGTAATATATCACGGTTTGGTACCCTAAGATATGCAGATTTGGTAAGTTTGGTACTGAAATATCCGTAAATGTGGTACCCTAAGATATGAAGCTTTGGTACTGTAATATATCACGGTTTGGTACCCTATGGTATTCAGATTTGGTACTGAAATATATCCACGGTTTGGTACCCTATGGTATTCAGATTTGGTACTGAAATATACCACGGTTTGGTACCCTATGGTATTCAGATTTGGTACTGAATATATCACGGTTTGGTACCCTCAGATATGCAGATTTGGTACTGAAATATACCACGGTTTGGTACCCTATGTATTCAGATTTGGTACTGAAATATATCACGGTTTGGTACCCTATGATATTCAGATTTGGTACTGAAATATACCACGGTTTGGTACCCTATGGTATTCAGATTTGGTACTGAAATATATCACGGTTTGGTACCCTATGGTATTCAGATTTGGTACTGAAATATATCACGGTTTGGTACCCTAAGATATGCAGATTTGGTAAGTTTGGTACTGAAATATCCGTAAATGTGGTACCCTAAGATATGAAGCTTTGGTACTGTAATATATCACGGTTTGGTACGTTAAGATATGCAGATTTGGTACTGTAATATATCACGGTTTGGTACGTTAAGATATGCAGATTTGGTACTGTAATATATCACGGTATGGTACCCTAAGATATGAAGATTTGGTACTGTAATATATCACGGTTTGGTACCCTAATATATGCAGATTTGGTACTGTAATATACCATGGTTTGGTACCCTAAGACTTCGAATTAATACTTGGCTATATTTCGTCAGAAACATGCACATTTCAGTCGATGTTCATGTGTAGAAAGGAAGAGACAATTTCTGACTTTTTCTGTCATGATTGCACACTTTTATGACGTTTTCCTGTCAGATTTGGTACAAATTTCTGACATTTTCTGTCATGAGTGGACAAATTCTGACATATGATGTATTAAATCAAAGAGACAGCTCATAGTACATATCGGTGGCTTTCAATAAATGTTTCTTGTCACTATGTAATTTTGGGTACTACAACCGTGTATGGGTTGGTACGCTTCAAGCAAAACGAAAGGTACCCCTACCATGATATTTAAGGTACGGCGTCCCTTAAATATATGATACGTCATACTAGGGTTAGTATTTTTCGAAGTCGTACGAATTACCTTTTCATCTCGAACCACCGTAGAACAGTAATATAACGTATTAAATACGTTTAAGACCAAAGTCGGTGCATTAGGCCCCGCACACATGTATTAAATCTTAGAATACCAAGTTTCATTATAGTATAAGGATACAAACAAGAACATCTACAACATAATTTGAATAATTTGGTGAGTCCTACATCTACGAAAATGGACCTGCATTAGGATTTGTTCTTTTTTTTTCATTTCGTTATTGTTAGGTATTGTCAAAATCACGCAGGACAACGCGATTCAGTTAGGAATGTATTTATTTTCGATCGTATAACACATGGTACGATATACTTTCATATCTGGGTACTATATATGTATAAGTATGGGTACGGTAAGCCTGCCATTTATGGTACTACATATGTAAATGATAAGGTACCTCCTG
The DNA here is from genome assembly GCA_027422505.1 of Craterostigma plantagineum. NCBI lineage: Eukaryota > Viridiplantae > Streptophyta > Magnoliopsida > Lamiales > Linderniaceae > Craterostigma > Craterostigma plantagineum. The sequence continues at coordinate 25,900,339 of JAPQWV010000009.1, forward strand.
AACAACACAAGGTACCTTAGTGTACAACAAATGAGGTACAGTACAAATTTACCTAATAGTACGATATACATGCATATTAAGGTACTCTATATGTCACAGTTTGGTACGTTTTCCTGTTATATCTGGGTACCGTATATGTATACGTATGGATACGGTAAAACTGCATAAATTGACGACAGACATAGAACACATCGCAGCACAACACTTGCAATAACCGTCCACGCACAAAAGAAAAACCAACATAAACAGCCAAAGGTCTCCAAACAGTCTATCCCCAACTTAAAATAAGTTAACCAAACTAAACATCCCGACAGTCCAAAGAGTCTAACAGCATTTCCAAGAACCTTACTGAAAAAGATCCAGCATACAGCTACGCTCATCACGTAAAATGCGAGCAGCCATAGAAGCACGATACACGTCCATGTTGACTTCTTTGCCATATTTCGCGAACTCTGGGGTGTCGACAACGTACTCCTCCATGGTTAAACATGCATGCACCCCGCAGTCTACAGCGCCAAATTGGGGCCGGTTGTACTCTGGATCCACGGACTTCTTACACAGATAATCGTACTTCCATGCCCAATACTTTGTCAGAAAATCAGCCTGCACAATAAAAAAAACAACATTAAGGCAGAACTGCAACATAGCCGACCGAATCTAGCCAATGTATATACTTACGAAGGCTCTAGCGGCCCAGGTCATCTTATGCGAGGCCATTGGATCCCGTACGTAGAATTTCCGCTCATTGACCTTGTAGACGAGCACTCCCCAATGGTTACCTGTCAACACATGCGTCAACACGTATGACAATTTTGTGAGTGCATCGCCATTAAGCCGATCTAGCCATGCCCGGCTACTCCCCGCCATCTCTTGGACGAACCCCTCTAACTGATCAGCTTCCACCTTCCTCTTTCTCGACACCTTCTGTATCTTCGTCCAGTAATCGATCTGCACAAAACTTGGGAATACAAAGACGCTTTGTCTCCCGGGGATCCCCGCGAAAGGCCGTGTCAAACAATCGACGAAAGCGTCGATAACATTTGACTTAAGCAAATCCCGAAATAGAAGCATATAGAATCCTTGTGCATCGACGGCGGCAAAGTCGCTTTGCCAAACGACCTCACTGCATAAGTATTAATCGTAGTATTAAAAACTTGTCAAACAAAACAATCGAAACATTGAAGAAAACGGTACCTAAGCTTCTTCGCTTTAAGGTACGTGTCAATGCACGATCGCTGCTCCGCATTGATCTCCCGTCGGGCTGCATAGTCATAGCTGTCCGCGTACTTGGAGCAGTATGCCACCGACGGCTCTCGAGCAGACTCGGTGGCCTCGACATCAACCACAACAGCTTTGTTTTTTGCCTTACCCTTCTTTTGTGGCCGCTGAGGAGTTGAATCTGGTGTGAGAAAAGCCGAATTTCGCCGCTTTTTACGATCTTTTCGGCCTCGCACCGTTCGAGCAATCGACGAAGCCTTAGGCTGATCCTCTGCCCCGTATCCTCCCCGTCCTGATCCTCTGCGCCCTTAGCCTCCTCAGCCTGATCCTCTGCGCCCTTATCCTCCTCGTCATCCTCTTGTTCTCCTTCTTCACTAACCTCGTCCTCCGCTTGATCCCCATCACCAACCGCAACATTGCTCTCCTCGGCCTTCTCACCTTCGATAGGAGCCATCTCCTCGGCCATCTCCTTCCTGGCCTTCTCACCTTCGCTATGAACCATCTGCTCGGTCATATCATCGCCCTCGCTGTGATCATGTTCCTCGGCCCTATCCTCATCCCTATCATCGCCCTCCATGTTAGCCATATCCTGTGCCTTATCATCGCCATCATCCTCGCACACATCCTTGTCCTTAGCCTCAACCGCTTCCTCCTCCATCAGGTCCTCGTTGGACATATCAACCTTCGACGTCCGACCACTTGACTGTAGATCTCTTATAAGCTCGTTCTTCGATCTCAACTCGGCTTCTAACCTCTCCACACGAGCACTCAGGTCTAAATGAGATCCGTCAACTCCTCCATCAACCTTAACCACACACAATTCATTAAACAGTTAGAAACAAAGCAAATTATACCTAAAAAAGTAGGGAATTTTATACCTCCGGTAGCAAATTTATCGGATGCACAAACTTCACCTCCTTCTTCGTTGGGTATATTGGGACAACAGAGGCAATTGCAGCCAATTCGGCCTCCGCAGCGATTACGTCATTCGGCTTCCTACTTTCTTCCCAATTGAAGATTCGGGGAAACATATACATTTCCCGCCTCTGCGCCAAGGAGGGAACGTGCTCATACACCCAAATCTGAAAGTTGCCAAAGCATTGAATTCATCAATAAACACATAATCAAAAAAGTAAACTGACAACGTAACGTAGAGTATTACCATTAGCCCAATAGTGCACCCGTTCATCATCAGGCTGGACGAGTCGACCCGCATTGAATTCGCAACAATTTGCTTTATCTCCGCAACCAAAAACTCGTGTACCGCCTTTCCCCATGCATACTCCCCCATCATGTCGACATCGTCGACGTACGCATTCACGAACTTTGGGTTTTTTGAATTCCCCATCGGGAACAATACAGAGTTAAACAAGAAAAGAGCAAACAACCTAACAAACTCATCTGTGTTCTCCCTCCCAGGCTCTCCTACGAACTTCTTCAACAAGTCTAAGATTTTCTTACGGGTTACGTTGCCATTTTTCCCCCCGAAAAGTCGATCAACGGTTTTCGATTTCATTTTAGAATTTAGGTCAACGGGTTGTCCTACATTATGCAAGGCCATTACTACACTAAATTCCTGTGGGGAGAATACCACATTCGTATTCTCCCCCAACCTAAACGTGTTAGCCTCTACACTATAACGCTTTATCAATGCCATAATTCGAGCAAACGAATGAGACATCTTAGGCATATCTAAAAAAAAATGAAACGGGGACCTTCTTATAGCTTCTTTTTGATCAGGGGTCATTCTATCCTTCAAACTGCTGATGGTAGATCGAAAGAGCGCAGATGGCACCTGGAAGACAGCTCAAATCCTTTCCGCTGAGGCATTTCTGCAAAAAAAGCAAAACTGTAAAACACTTTTATCAAACAGTACCATTTTATTGACACAAGGGGTACCAATTTGCCCAAACAGAGGGTACCAAATGGAGTGATAAAGTAGTACCAATAAAAATTTACCCCATTTTTGAAAAACACTTTTATCAAACAGTACCATTTTATTCACACTAGGGGTACCAATTTGCTCAAACAGAGGGTACCAAATGCTTGATAATGTCGTACCAAAAACTTTTGACCCCATTTTCCAAAAACCCACTGTTAACAAGCAGTACCATTTCATTCACACAAGGAGTACCAATTTGCCATAACAGAGAGTACCAAATGCATTCATAATGTAGTACCAAAAAAATTGGACCCCATTTTCGAAAAACCCACTGCCAACAAGCAGTACCATTTTATAACACAAGAAGTACCAATTTGCCCTAACAGAGGGTACCAAATGCAGTCATAATGTAGTACCAAAACAAATTTGACGATATTCAGAAAAACCATTCTTAACAAGCACTACCATTTTATTCACACATGAGGTACCATTTTCTCAAACATAGAGTACCAAAACCAATTGACCCGATACGGAAAAACTACTGTTAAACACGAAGTACCATTTTATTCACGCAAGGGGTACCAATTTGCCGAAACAGATAGTACCAAAACCAATGATAAGGGCTTACCAAAACAAAAATTGACCCACGCGAGAAAACCTAAATTGACTCACTCGAGAAACCAAAATCGACCCATTCCAAATACCCAAAATCGAGACTATCCCCCATCTGAGCACGCACAGAAAAACCCTAATTTAGCCCCAAATCAATCTCATTCCAAAAACACGCAGCAATTGATGCGAAAACTAACCGAAAATGCTTAAACACAACGAATTACGACAAAATCAAACTAGATACAAGCCCATTCAATATCGCGACGACGAACGAGTGGACAGACGAAGGAAATACGGTGAATGACTTACCTATCGATTTCAGACGGGCAATAGCACGAAGAACGACTAGACAGAGGCGCAATACCGCAACGAACGAAGGGAACAAGGTCGATTTCTGGGACTTCCTCGCGCGATTTCGAAGAGGGTTGATCGGTTTTTTTCTTTTTTTTTTGTACGAAGGAACGAGCGTGAAACAATAAGAAAAGCAGGTAAAAATGTAATAAGCTGTTTTAGTAGGGGTAAATCCGTCAGTTAGGTACCTATCAGTAAAATAAAATTCATCTAGGTACCTAGTTTAAAAATCTATCTGACAAGGTGCTGATCTGTTTTATATTTATTGTTGTAGGGATTTAAGTGTAGAAGCCCCTATCACTAATTAGCATTAATTATATACTATATATATAATTACTATATTGATAATTTCCTCTATAGCATTAATTACATAGTATATATAAAATTATTATATTATATATATATTTATTATTTTTGTAAACAAACGGGCCGGTTCTAGCGTTTTCAAACGCAAAACCGGCGTGCCTGTTCCGGTGCCTGTAGTGGTTCCGGGGCGGTTCGTGGGGTTACGGGCCGACCCGGCCCGTTGCCCACCTCCACCCACTATCATAGGACTATTGATTATTATATGTTCGGCAGGGATGATTGCTTTCTACATTTTGCAGAGTCAATATTTAGTCTGGATGGATAAAACATATTATGCAAGAATAGTTGCGATGTTTAGTTGTTGTGATGGAGTTCATCATTGAGGATACACCTTCACTGAGGAGAAGGCGTGTCTATATTATCATCTCCCTGAGCCGTGGTTTGCTCACCCCGTGTCTACATATTTCTTAGGTTGATATCACTTTTGACAGGAGGTTGTCTCTTCGTCGATCGTCATCCTTCTGCTGTTTCTTCCAGTTCGGTATTTTTTCGTTTTTTTCGCTTTGGAGGATCCATTGGCAGGAAATTGGGAGGAAATTTTCTTTGTTAATATATTCCTACATTGATCGACGTCTGAGCTATTATTTTGGCATAATGTAAACTTCTTTCCATATGTAATATATGTTTTCGTTTGATCTCTATTTCGTTGAGCTTTCTTGAAATTTCTTTCGTGTGATTTAACTTGCGATGCGTGAGTTGATTGAGCCTTGTGTCCATTGAGAACGCGGCGGCTGTCGTGGCCTCGACGCGGGTCGGGGCGTGACAGTTTTGGTGGCATAGGTAATAAACTAGTTTTAAGTATATAAAAAAGTAATTGTAGATTATATATTTGGAATATATATAAAATCAAGGTAAAATAGTAATTATAATAATTTCATATCAATTAATTTGAGAACAGTTATTTCTAGGTGTTGTCTCTTAATAACTATATTTATATATATATATATATATATATATATAGAGTAATGTTATGGTGCTCACCTTGCGTGAGCACCTTCGTGAGCACCAACCACATCAACGCGCCAAATCAGCATATAATGGGATTTTTTATTGATCTATAACCTACACATGGGATTAGTGAACCCGTCGGGGGTTGATTTGGCATGTTGACGTGGCACAAAAAAATGCCACACAAGAGGTGCCCACGGATGGTGCTCACGCAAGGTGAGCACCATAACATTTCTGTATATATATATATAAATATATATATATATATATATATTTATAGAAATGTACGTGAGCACCATCCGTGGGCACCTGTTGTGTGACACTTTTTTGTGCCACGTCAACATGCCAAATCAACCACCGACGGGTTCACTAATCTCATGTGTAGGTTATTGATCAATAAAAAATCCCATTGTATGCTGGAAATGTATATATAGCATATATTGTTGTTTTTAGATATTATTTGCTTAGAATAAAAGATAAGAGAAAGCTTTTAATTTTTATTGCGCACAATAATGGATCTTACAGCATGTTCATATATAGACTACACATGCACTAGCTTTGGAATATGAATGACTTCCAAATTAACATAATCATTGTAACAAGCTTTATTATTATTTGACTACTCCTTCCAACTCTTAACATTGGAAATCACAAAATATTATTTCAACACCCCCTCTTAATTTGTGATTTTCATCGTCTTCTTGAACTTCTCAAGTTTCTCGATTCTTACCACCTTCGTAAGAAAGTCTGCGACTTGATCATTTGTGTTGACGAAGTCAATGTGAACTTCATTGTTACTCACCAGATCACGGATGAAATAATGACGATGTTTGATGTGTTTCATCCTCGCTTGGAAAACCGGATTTGTAGTCATTCCAATGGTCGACATATTATCACAAAGGAGCTTAGTTGATTTCTTCTTCTTTTGTTGTAGATCTTCAAGAATTCTTCTTAGCCAGACCGCTTCACAAGTTGCCTTCGTAGTAGCAATATATTCGGCTTCTCTTGAAGATAATGCAACTGTTTTCAATTTTTAGAACACCAAGCTATCACTTTTGATCCGAGACAGAACACATAACCAGATGTGCTCTTACTATCGTCAAGTGAACCGGCCCAATCGCTATCCGTGAAACCGTTTAGCTGGTTGTCTTCTTTTGCATACAAAATCCCGTGCTTATGAGTCCTTTGATGTACCACAAGACTCTTTTTGCCACTGCGAGGTGATTTTTACTCGGTTCACTCACATAACGAGAAACATAGCTTACCGAGTGAGCAATATCTGGTCTCGTGGTAGTGAGGTGGATCAACAATCCTACAACGCTTCTATATATTCCAGCATCAACTTTTTTTTGCACCATCCGATTACTGCAATTTCTCATTCGAGGCCATAGGAGTGTTCACTGGTTTGCTATTCTGCATATGAAATTTCCTTAATAGATCGACATCATGTTTTGCTTGAGAAATAAACAACTTCCCTTTCGTCAACGTAAAATCACATGATCAAAAAATCTGCCATACCAGATTTTAGAGAGATGGCTCACTAGGGCTTCGTCGAAATCATTCTTGAGATAAATACCAGTCGATTTTTTGTTGTTCCAAGCTATAGGTGCTTGCTTTAAGCCATAAAGCTCCCGTTTTAATTGGTATACCTTTCTCGGGATTTCGTTGATTTCAAATCTCTGCGGTTGTTGAACAGATACTTCTTCTTCGAGTTCGCCACTGAGAATCGCTGATTTTACGTCCAATTGGGCAGCAAGCGCAAGTACGGTACGTATGGTCTCCATGCGAGCAATTGGGGTGAACGTTTCATTGAAGTCGATTCTCGGCTGTTGAGAATTCCTATTGCAACAAATATCGCCTTGTGCTTTTTAATAGAACGGTCTTCGTGGAGCTTTGTTTCAAACGCCCATTTTAGACTGATAACTTCCTTTCTTTCCAGCAAGTCAACGAGCTCCCAAGTACTATTTACTATTCTTTTCGATGACATTTATTTCTTCTTTCATAGTATTTCTCCAAACGTCTTGCCTAGAGGCTTCTTCAAGATTCTGAGGCTCACAACCAAAGAAGGCAAAATCACAAGTAAATGTCTTGAAGTGATCGTACCTTTCTAGGAGGTGATCCGAGTCAGAATTTTCTTCGTTAGGAGAACTTGTATTAGGCGAGATTTCATGTGTAGATGGTTGAGTTTTAGTTGATGGGTGCTGGTCACGCTGTAGCAGTATCTATTGTGATAACGCCGTTGGTTGTATTTGTTCTTGAGAATAATCATCTTCTTTCCAAGCTGCCTGCTCATCAAAGATTACGTCTCTTGATACAACCGATCTATTAGCCATTAGATTATAAAGTCTATCCCTTAGACTCATCGCCATATCCAACAAAAATAAGTTTCTCCCCTTTGCATCATACTTATCTCTATTTGCAACTGAAATGAGAGAGGATCCCCTGCATCCAAAGTTTTTAAGTGACTTACAATCGGTTTTCTATTTGTTCCAAGCTTCGAACGGAGTTTTGCTGAGAATTGCCTTTATGGGCGAGCGATTGAGGATATAAGCAGCCGTATGAACAGCATCCGCCAAAAACTTTTCTCCAACCCCTTTCCTTTGAGCATACTCCTTGCCATCTCAACTGTTGTTCGATTTCTCCTCTTGGCAACTCGATATTGTTGCGGGGTTCTACTAACTGTTAGTTGCCGTTGGATGCCATTCTTCTTGCAATACTGCAAGAATTGAGTATATGAAAATTCACCCCCATGATCTGTTCTTAAAGATTGTATTTGTTGGCAGCTTTGTTTTTCCACGAGCGCTTGAAAGTTTAGGAAAGCTGAAAAAACTTAGTCTCTTGCAAAAAATACAGACATATCATTCTGTAAAATCATCGACAAAATGAATGAAATATCGTTTGTTACCGAGCGATGGTGTTCTAGTAGGACCATATATGTCAGCATGCACCAACTAGAGAGAGGTTTTGGCTCTCCAAGACGTCTTTGGAAATGGAATACGATGCATCTTTCCATATATACAACCTTCGCACACATGTTCCTTTTGCTCAATGGTTGGAATACCAACAACCATATTTTTCGTTTTAAGAAGCTGCAATCCTTTGCCATGAAGATGACTGTATCTCAAATACCACAACTGCAATGAATCAATGTTTTCTCTTGCAAAGGCCACTTTTCCTCCCGAAGGCATTACAAATGAACAAACTTTATTTGGAGACATGTCAGCCGAGGCAACAAAGGTATTATTCTTTTGTCGAAGATTCTGCACTTGTTCTCATCTAAGGAGACTAAATATCCTTTTTCATCAATTGCCCGACGCTCAAAAGATTCTACTTGAGGTTGGGTACGTAAAGAACATCGCTAATGAGTTTTTTGTTACCTCCTTTGCTATATGGACCGCATTAACTCCTTTGCCTTTTGCATCTTAAATCATCCCATCGCCGAGCTTAACGTAGGAAGTGTAGTTAGTATCCATCTTTACAAAGAACTTAGTACCAGTCATATGAAAATTGCAGCCGCTACCAACATGCCACAAATCTTCATTTTCTATGTTTGCATTCGTGCAAGACAATACTTGTTCTTCTTCATCCTTCGTAAAGTTTATGACCTCTTTCTCATTTTTCTTATTCGGACAGTTGGAGAAACAATGGTCTGCGTTCTTGCAGCTTTGCATCTGAAAAAGCAATTCTTCATCTCATGATTCGTCTTTTTGCAGATATGGCATTGTGTACTGGACTCTTCTTTTCGATGCCCTTTGTTCTTGTGATGCAAAACAAGCAAGTTCGCAAGTCGATGGTGAGGGTGCGACTACGGCTAGACAAGAAAATATAAAAGCGCTCGACGATTGATAAACGTATTTCAATGCGTTTATCATAGTATTTATTTGGGGTATAATAGAACTTTAGCAATGAATTTATGCATTTATTCGCCATATTTAGACTTATGCTTATGTTAAAGGAGCCTAGGACGAGTTTCGGGCGAAACAGAGCAAAAACGAGGCAAAACGGTGCAAAAATGAAGAACACTGCCATGTGTCACGGCCGTGACACCCCATGCACGTGGCCGTGACACTCGGCAGAAAATCAGGACGAAGACACTGTCCTTCGTCACGGCCGTGACGACCCTTGCACCAGACCGTGACACACGGCAGAGAGGTCGACTTAAGATGGTCACGGCCGTGACGGATCTTGCACGTGGCCGTGACACTGGGCAGTGAGCATATCAAGTTAAGTCGGCCATGGTCACGGTCGTGACGGCCCATGTCCCAGGCCGTGACCGTCACGGGAATCGCTATAAAAAGCCCAAATTCGACCCAGAAAGGACACAACTCACCAGAGATCAATTCCCAACCATCCAGAGACGAAATTAGGGCGAAAAGAACAGGAAATCCCGTCCCGGAGCGCAAGAGACGGATCAACGAAGAATTCACGCCGAATTAACGAAGAACAAAGATCTTTCCACGAGATCACCTCAGATTCGTCAGTAGGAAAGATCATGAGTTCTTCATCTTTATCTTTTAATTCTCTAGTTGTTTTTCCTTCAATTATGAGTAGCTAAATCCCGTTGTGTTTGGGATTAGATGAACGCTAGGATATTTCGTAGTTAAGACATATATTATCGTGACTTTGTGTTTTTGACTATTTATCGTTCTATGAATATGTTTCGTTGCTTTAATATGTCTATGTGTTAAAGTGATTGTGTGGAAAGACGTTTAGGGCGACAGCTAAACAACGTTTAGGCCGTTCATAGAAGATAGGATTCGAGTATAGGGCGAAAGCAAATACTCGATCCTCGCCGTTAGTAATTATTGAATTTTAGATTCCCTCGAGCGTTTAGGGCGACAGCAAATTCGCGACCGGGTAGGAAATTACTGCGATTTAGTCTTAAGTACTTAGGAGCAATTTTATTGTCTTAACCGATAATATCTAGCGGGATTCGAATCCTGAGCACGTCTTTATCATCTGAAAACTTTCGCATCAGTTAGTCGCGTTCTTTGAATTTCTGGTTGATTTAGGAGTGATCTGTTAGGTTAAGTCGTCAAACAATTTGCGTACTTTATTTAGGCTAGATATCGAGTCGATAGGTCATTACTAGTACTTGATTTATTCCTTGTGTTCGATACTCGTTTACTCACTTTACTGCACTGCAAACGATAGGTCCACTGCCTATCGCACGTTGGTGATAGTAATTAGGTATACGTTTTATTTATCACTTGTCGCACTTTCCATTCACACACCACGTGTCGATCAAGTTTTTGGCGCCGTTGCCGGGGAATAAGTTGATATTAGGAACACCGTAGTTCGGTAATTTAGCCACTTTTATTTTGACGTTTTCTTTGTCTTTGCTATTTGCGTCATTAGTGTTAACTTCGTTATTTGTTTTCCTACGTGATTGTTAGTATCGTATTATTTTCGACGTATTTGTTTATTTCCTTGCTAATTTTTGTTTTCACGTCTTGAAGGTGCGATTCAGCGGTGAATGACCCGAAGCCATCCATCGGGTCCCATCGTTGACGCAGATCCGGATTTTGAGCGAAAGTTGCGAAGGAAGCTTAAGTACAATATCGAAGGAGCTTCCACCAGCTCTCAGGATCCTTTAGTTTGCTATTCAGAGGATAGTTCGCAAGAGTCAACCCAATACTCTCGTGTAGAGGCATCCGTAGATAGTCCCTACACAGAAGTAGACATGGCGGACCACCGAGTGCCCGTCCATAACATTCCCGAGGAGGAACCATCACTTCAGGACCTCCTCAAGAATGCCGTGCTAGGCGGTACGGAGTCGGCGATTGTCATCCCGCCGATCGAAAACAACAACTTCGAGCTGAAGCACTCTTGGCTTCAGATGATATTCCAGACGGCCCAGTTTGAGGACAACCCCGATGACGACCCTTACTCCCATCTGAAGGCGTTTCTGACGGTGACCGACACAATCAAAATCAATGGTGTCCCAGGCGATGCAATCAAATTGATGCTGTTTCCATTCTCGCTCAAGTTCAGGGCGAGAGACTGGTTGGATATGTTGCCGCCCAGATCGATCACTACCTGGGAGGAGATGCGAGCTGCCTTCATTAACCACTACTTCCCACTCACAAAGGTGTTAAGATTGAAGACGGAGATTTCTCTGTTCCACCAGAAGGATTCCGAAAACTTGTATGAGGTGTGGGAGCATTACAAGGCGCTACTGAAGAGGTGCCCACAGCACGGGATGTCGAAGGCAGCCCAGATCAACCGATTCCACGAGGGGCTCAATGATCAGACGGTCCATATGTTAGACGGAGCCGCAGGAGGAGGGCTCGTGAAGCTCAACGCCACTGATGCGTGGAATTTGATTGAGGACTACTCGAGGAACAGTTTCATGAGGGGCAATGCCCGGATGAAGACAACCGGTGTGTTCGGAGTTAGCGAGGAGACGGCCACTAATGCCAAGATCGAGGCGCTCCAGCAGCAAATCGCTTCGACGAACTCACAGTTGCAGACGGTGATTGGTGCTTTACTTCCCAAGTCCGGGCAGACTCAGCCCGTGAATGCCGTGACGTCCGCCGCACCGACGCAGCATACGTCTTATGTGCCATTGTGCGGAATCTGTGGCGCAGCCCACGAGACCTCAGACTGCCAACTTGGGCAGCCGCTGGAGCACGTAGACTATATGGGCAATTACCAAGGTGGCCAGCGGAGTTACCAGCCCCGAGCGCATCCCAACCTGGCGTACGGGAATCAGAAGAACCAGGAGCAAGGACCGCCTGGATTTCAGCCTAGGCCTTCCGGATTCCAAAACGGGCCGCCACGCCAATATCAGAACGCGCCCGCGGGAGGATCCGACGACATGAGGGAGATGAAGGACATGATGAGGACGCTTCTCACGAATTTTAGTAGCACCACTGCAGCCCACGAAAGCCGAATGACGAAGATGGAGGAGTACATGGAGGCGAATGACTTGCATGCTCAGAACACGGACTCCTCGCTCAAGAAACTGGAGCAACAGATGGGCCAGATGGCGAAGCAGCTGGCGGGGCGCACTCAGGGATCGCTCCCAAGCTACACCGAGCCGACTCCCAAGGAGTACTGCAAGGCGGTGACGCTGAGGAATGGGCGAGAGTTGCAAGAAGTGCCCGCAAAGAAGAAGGCCAAGGAGAACGCCAGCTTCGAGAGCCACGACGAGCCCGAAGTAGAGGAGACCAGAGGCGACGACATCCAGAAGGCCAAAGCTGAGAAGGAGAAGGTCGAACCCGAGAAGGAAAAGGTGACGGAGATCCAGCGGCCACCGGTGAAACCATACCAGCCGAAGATCCCGTATCCGGCCCGACTGAAAAAGGACAAGAATGAGGCTCAGTTTGGTAAATTTATGGGTATGTGTAAGGAGTTGCATATTAACTTACCTTTTGTTGAAGCTATTACGCAGATGCCCAGCTTCGCCAAGTTCTTGAAGGACTTGCTGACGAACAGAAGGAAGCTCGAACACGTCTCCACCGTCTGCCTAAGAGGAGAGTGCTCGGCGATTCTCCAAAGCAAGATCCCGAAGAAGCTTAAGGATCCAGGGAGTTTTACTATTCCCTGTCTTATAGGAGATTTAGTGATTGAGCGTGCGTTAGCATACCTAGGCGCTAGCATTAATCTTATGCCGTATTCTATGTTTAAGCGTTTAGGACTAGGTGAGCCACGACCCACTAGGATGAGTCTCCAACTAGCTGATAGGTCGTTGAAGTACCCTCGAGGTGTTATTGAGGATGTCTTAGTTAAAGTTGATAAGTTTGTGATTCCCGCAGATTTCGTTATTTTAGATATGGAGGAAGACGAGAATGTTCCCTTGATCTTAGGTAGACCGTTCCTAGCGACGGGGGAGACCATGATAGACGTTAGGAACGGGACTTTGACCTTGACAGTAGACGGCGAGAAAGTTACTTTCAATATGGCCGACTCGATGAAAAAGAGCGGCGAGCAAGATGATAAATGTTACTTTCTACACGTATTTGACCGCGACTATCTCCTTTCCGTGCAAGGTCTGTCACAGGTCGATGATCACGACATGCACACACTTATGGCGATCGATGAGTGTGGGGAGGAAGTCGACGAGCCCGTAATAGCCATCGACAAGAGCAGCGAAGAGAAAAAGAGCTCGGTCGAGGAGCCACCGGTCCTGGAATTGATGCCGCTACCCGAACATCTCGAGTACGCGTTCCTTAGCAGCAATGGAGGGCTGCCGGTCATCATATCGCCAAGCCTTGACGACGGACAGAAGGGCCAGCTCTTAGACGTGTTGAAGGAGCACAAGAAGGCGGGTGGCGTGGAAGATATCTGACATAAGGGGTATCAATCCGAGCTACTGCACGCACAAGATCCTCATGGAGGACAACTTCAAGCCGGTCGCTCAACGTCAAAGGCGCCTCAATCCCAACATGAAGGACGTTGTCAAGAAGGAGGTGATCAAGTTGCTAGACGCAGGGATGATCTACCCCATTTCAGACAGCGCATGGGTCAGCCCGGTCCAAGTGGTCCCAAAGGAAGGAGGCATGACGGTCATCACCAACGACAAGAACGAACTGATCCCGACGAGGACCGTGACCGGATGGCGCGTCTGCATCGACTACAGGAAGTTGAATGATGCCACGCGAAAGGATCATTTCCCTTTACCATTTATCGATCAAATGTTAGAAAAGTTAGCCGGTCACTCATTTTATTGTTTCCTTGATGGTTTGTCAGGTTATCTACAGATTCCCATAGCACCTGAGGACCAGGAGAAGACCACTTTTACGTGCTCGTTCGGAACGTTTGCATACCGAAGGATGCCGTTCGACTTATGCAATGCCCCAGCCACCTTCCAGCGATGCATGATGGCCATATTCGACGAATTGGTAGGTGAGGTAATGGAGGTATTTATGGACGATTTTTCTGTTTTCGGGTCGTCGTTTGATGCATGCTTATCGAATCTGAAGCTCGTACTCGCACGATGCGAGGAGACGAACTTGGCACTTAATTGGGAAAAGTGCCACTTCATGGTTCGATAGGGTATAGTTCTCGGTCACAAGATCTCCTCTAAAGGAATCGAAGTGGACCGGGCTAAGTTAGAAACTATAAAAAAATTGCCTGTCCCCTCGAACGTGAAGTCGATTAGAAGTTTTTTAGGACATGCGAGGTTTTATCGTAGGTTTATTAAAGATTTTTCTAAGATCGCGAGACCCATGTCTAGGTTTCTAGAAAAAGATGCCCCGTTTGAATTTAATAACGAGTGTCTGCATGCTTTTAATTTGCTTAAGGAGCGTTTAGTCGCAGCACCTATTATGGTAGCCCCTGATTGGGGGCTGCCCTTTGAACTAATGTGTGATGCTAGTGACTATGCAGTTGGGGCCGTGCTAGGGCAGCGTAAGGACAACCACTTCAGGCCGATATACTACGCGAGTAAGACGCTAGACGCAGTCCAGGCCAATTACACGACCACCGAAAAGGAGCTGTTGGCCGTCGTCTTTGCTTTCGACAAGTTCAGGTCATATCTGATCCTATCTAAAGTTATTGTTTTTACTGACCACTCTGCTCTTAAGTACTTGTTAGCAAAGCCCGATGCCAAGCCACGGCTAATTAGGTGGATCCTGCTACTGCAAGAGTTCGACATAGAGATCCGCGACAAGAAGGGTGCGGAGAACCTGGCGGCTGATCATCTCTCTCGACTAGAGGAGTCCGAGATATACCATAAGGACGAAAGGGCGATACACGATCGGTTCCCAGACGAGCACCTTTAGTCGATACATGTGGTAAGTGACGACACTCCCTGGTTTGCAGATTACGCTAACTATCTTGTTGCGAAGGTCCTAAAAGGAGTACACGAGTCAGCAAAAGAAGAAATTCTTTTCTGATTTGAGATACTACTTTTGGGAAGACCCGTATCTTTTCAGGCGATGTGCAGACCAGGTGATACGGCGATGCGTGGCGGCCCCAGAATCGACGCAGATCCTTAGACATTGCCACAACGGACCGACCGGAGGGCACTATGCAGCAAATCGTACCGCTCAGAAGGTGTTGGAGAGCGGATTCTACTGGCCCACGATCTTCAAGGACGCCCAAAGGTACGTTGACACTTGTGATCAGTGTCAGCGCGCAGGTAATCTCTCGAAACGCGACGAAATGCCCCAGAACTTCATCTTAGTTTGTGAAATTTTCGATGTATGGGGTATAGATTTTATGGGTCCATTTCCTAGCTCGTACAACAATAGGTACATCCTAGTCGCTGTCGATTATGTTTCGAAGTGGGCCGAGGCGCAAGCCTTACCCACGAATGATGCTAGGGTAGTCGTTAGATTTTTGCGAGCATTGTTTTCACGTTTTGGGGCACCTAGGTGCATTATTAGTGATAGAGGCACTCACTTTTGTAACACCCAGTTTGCACGCACACTAGAACGTTATGGTGTTAGACACAGCCTATCCACCCCGTACCACCCCCAAGCTAGTGGCCAAGTCGAAGTAGTGAACCGTGAGTTGAAACGCATCCTAGAAAAGACCATAGAAGGATACCGTAGGGAGTGGGCAAATAAGTTGAATGATGCACTTTGGGCATATAGAACTGCATATAAGACTCCCATAGGCACTACACCATATAGATTAGTCTATGGAAAAGCATGCCATCTTCCCGTAGAAATAGAGCATAAGGCATATTGGGCCATCAAGTCCTTGGATCTTGATTTGGGGAACGCCGGCGGAAAGCGGCAACTCCAAATCAACGAGTTAGACGAGTGGCGTTTATCGGCTTACGATAACGCTCGCATGTATAAGGAACTCTCCAAAGCCTATCACGATAAAAGGATTAGGCAAAGACGAGAGTTTCAAGAGGGGGACCAAGTCCTTCTTTTTAACTCTCGACTTAGGCTTTTTCCTGGCAAGCTTAGATCACGCTGGTCAGGACCGTTCACTGTCACCCGTGTTTTCCCTTACGGTACTGTTGAGATTTCAGGTATGGAGCAGGGGACTTTTAAGGTGAACGGCCATAGGTTGAAGCATTATCACACAGGCGAGGAAGACGCGACCGAGAAGGAAGTGATGTACCTGGACTTCCAGACGTGAGCGAACAGAAAGACGTCCGGCTAACGACGGTAAAGTAAGCGCTTCTTGGGAGGCAACCCAGGTATTTTCATTTATGTCTTAGGCACTACCTTAGGCAAGATGGTCACGGCCAACTGCTTAACCGGTCACGGCCGTGACTCCCTCCAGGGGCCTCTACTGCCCCACGTCACGGTCAATGGCCTAAGACATCACGGCCGTGACCTAGAGGGACCTCAATTCGAGCACTCTGCCACTTGTCACGGCCAACTGCTTAAGCAGTCACGGCCGTGACCCCCTCCAGTGACCCCCTCTGCCTCATGTCACGGCCAACGGCTTAAGCCGTCACGGCCGTGACTTTATTGAAAAAAATAAAAAATAAAAAATAAAAAATAAAAATAATATCTCGACATGGTCATGGCCTATGACGCGGACGTCACGGCCGTGACCACCGACAGAGGCAACACTGCCTCGCGTCACGGCCACGTGACCCAAGCGTCACGGCCGTGACATATGCGACTTTAAAGGCAAATAGCCTTTCTTTCTCCCTATTTTTTCTCTTTTCTCCCTCTCTCTCTCGCAATTTCCCTTCCTCTCCCTCTATCTCTCTCAAACTTCGACCACCACCGCCGCCGTCACCCCAACTCCGGCGACACCCACAACACCACCCTCAACCTCCATTTAATTCGATTAAGAATACAAGGTATGCTTTTTATCCTATCTCCTCCGAATTCGAAATTGTGGTCGAAATTGCTAATTTGTGGATGCTATTTGCTATTATTCGTTCACTATGTGCCGTAGATGCTAGAGAATCGCTTGATTACGTTAATGTGTGGATGAATTTCGTGATTCGTTGACGAACCCTAATTTTCGAAATTGGGGATTTTTGAAATTGGGCCTCAATTGTTGTTTATCTTGCTCTCTTATAATTAGATACATGCTATGAACGCTTTGGGTGTGCTTATTTACATGAATTCGTGGTTCAATTGGGGGGATTTTACGATGAACCCTAATTTAAAAAATTGGGGATTTCTGGAATTATTTGGTGAATTCCGTTGTGTGATGATGTTAATTAGCCTCGATTCATAATATTATATATTTGGGTACATTAGCTTGTTCAATTTTGGACTTGGATGGAGTGATTTTGGTTGCACGCCACATGTTCGACAAAATGCCACTTTGCGCCTTTCATGTGTATTGCATATACAAGTTGCTATTTTGGTCGAGTCGAGCTGCTTTGAATTTAATTGCTACATTCTCGTTGCGCTCACACTTTTCTTTCAGGTACTATGGGTAAAAGTCGATCCTCGGCCTCACGTGACCCCGCCTCGCGTTCGCCGGTTCGTCAAAGGCGACGCGGGCCCCCGCCGACAATGCTAGAAGCCATGGGTCAGTTCACTGACAAGGCCCAGACGGCACGATACACCAGACTGAAGGGAATGGAGTTCATAGCCGTGGACCAAATCGACCATGAGATGCTGGCGAAGCACCACATCGACCAGCAGGTCGCCCAGTACTTATCACTCAGTGGGTGGAACACATTCATGGGCATCGACGAACCGGCGTACAAGGAACTCACCCTGGAGTTCTTGCCACGTTCTCCTACGACGAATACGGCGACAGCAAGCTCAGATTCCGGGCGTTCAATGAAGAGCAGATAGTGATGGACGACAACCTGTGCCATGCACTTGGCGTACCACGTCCACACCCACATCAGCACTACGCGACTTATTTTGATCAACCGGCGGACGACAGGGTTGCTGGGCTGACATCGCTCGACCCGGCGAGCCGGCGTACAGCGCGAAGACGTCGAAGGCGTCTGCACTGAGGAGCCCAGGACTGCGCTACATTCACCGCCTCCTGACGACCTCGCTTACACCGAGGGGTGACTCACACGGAGCAGTCACCCTCCGCGACTTATTTTACCTGGCCAAGCTACAGCGAGGCGAACGGGTCCATTTGGGGATGGCGGTGGCCCACACCAGCGCTCAGGCGGAAGCAAGACGCAATGGGAAGATCGCTGTAGGATCACTCATCACCAAGGTGATCAAGGGATTAGGCTACTGGCCAGAGAATGCGCCCGAGATGGAGATTGTAGGCGGGCGCCACCCCGTGAACGAGGAGGTATTAGTGAAGACGAAGATGCTCGTGAAGGTGCCCACCTGGACTCGTGCCAACAAGGTGTACATCTGGCACGAGATGTATCGCGGCCAGACCGACCACGGAGCCGTCCCCAGACCAGCTTTACCTCGAGGGTCCCCACCCAGTGGAGACAGACACGACGACTACAGGGCCCTCCTACTCATCCGGATACCACCACGGCGAGTCATCCGGCGTCGCCCGCTTCGCGTCTACAGCGGACCAAGAAACGCTGCGCCAGGATATGATGCGAATGAACGCCAACGCGCTGCAGCGGGACGAAGATGCCCGGCGATACAGCGAAGAGACTCGGCGCCGACAGGAAGAGTACGAGCGCCAGAACGAAGAAGCCCACCGCAGGTACGACGCATAACTTGAGCGCTATAACCAGGCCCTTCAAGCCATGGACACAGCACTCAGGTATTCACAGCAGTCGATGGCCTTCCTTCGCCCAAGGCCACCATCGCCGCAGCCACCGCAGCCACCACCTTAGGGATTTGTTTCTCCTTTTACTTTTTATTGACATTTCGTGTTTGAGTGGTCGCGTGTGTTTTCAATTTATTTCCACCTTTACCGCTTATAACTATGTTTATAGTTAATCTATGACTACTCTCTATTTATGTCTACTTATCTCTTTAGCTAGCACGAGGATACGCCTAACGGATCACAACGTATAACGGCTTACAACACGACCCTCACGCGCGAAATAAATGACTACGTCACGACCACGGCAGGGGAGTCCCGTTCTTTTTAAACTCTTTTTCCTTCTCTTTTACCGTTTTTACGTTGGGGACAACGTCTGACTTAAGTGTGGGGAGGGGAATTTAGTTTGAGCACTTACGTGAAATTTTTTAAATTTTTATGACGTGTCCGTGAGTCGTAGAGTTCGTTGGAAAGGCATGAATTACTGAATCAGGCATGATTGTTTGCGCATATCTCGAGTTGGTCTGCATTTTATGAAATTCTGTGAGCAATTAGGATACGCATGACTGATTGAATCTTATCTGCCTGAATAGATATAGCACTGCTTTGAAAGACCGTACACATAACCCTGTGTCATTGTGAGAGTTTGAGCCTGACGAGCTTATGCTCATATTTCTTGGTTATGTGACGTGCCTAGTCTATATCTCTCTAGAACTTGCTTGTCTGATGCGTGTTGAAACTGTTTTGGTGTGTTAGTGTGAAAATGATGAGGGTACAAGGAATTAAGTCCAGGGCCAAATCCTCCTTACCATGACTAATACCCCCTAGTAGTCATTTTGAGCCTGAGCCTATTCGTTGCTTACCCCGTATGTTATAAAATGCCCCTGACCCGGATAAGCCTCCAGAGATTATATGAACCCCAGTTAATTAGAATAGAGCAGAAGTCGAACTTGAGAGTTACTGTTTCAGTGTATGATTTGATGTTCTTCTCTGCTATTCGAGAAATGACTCGTCCTGACTTGACAATTTTATGAAATGACCCGATTCCTTTCATAAGCATGCTCATAACCCTTTGGCAAGATATAGGTTTCGGTAATAGGTATCCTTAGGTACACGGCATTCGCTGCGACGATGTATTCTATGCGACAAAAGCCGAACCTTGATGTTTTTAGGGAATAAGGGCAGTGCATAAAAGTAGAGAGTAACTAAGGTGAAAGGGCAGAAAATGAAAGGGAACTGAGTCGAGGGGGTCGGGCAGAAAAGTCTAGAATTTCAGAGCGAGAATATCGAGTCTTATATTGGGGCATGTGATTATCATTTTGATTATGCTATGTTCTTTGATACTATTCGCTTACATGCCCTAGCTCTAAGATTACGTGACCATTACATGCTTATCGTTTTATAACTATGTGACCCATGTCCACCCGAAAAGACCCTCGGATTTATGCTTGCCACTTTAGATAGTAGAAATGCGATTAGCTTGCGAGCTTATGGTAGGGGTTGGACAAGTGCACAAAGAGCGACTCATCATATGCTAGCCTATACACTTGAGTGAATTGAGTGAAGCCTCGTGAGGTATAGGTCTTGATTTGCAGCGCTAGGGAAGCTCATGATTGATAAGTGCAGGTCATTAGTGTAATGTTCGTGATTGTTTGCTTGATTTCGTATCGTGCTTTCTATGCTTTGATGATAAATTGCGAACAATCGTGCCGTTATCCTGATTGGATGCCTTTTCTGAACTCTAATTTACTTGAGGACAAGCAAATGCTTAAGTGTTGGGAGGTTTATTAAACGTATTTCAATGCGTTTATCATAGTATTTATTTGGGATATAATAGAACTTTAGCAATGAATTTATGCATTTATTCGCCATATTTACACTTATGCTTATGTTAAAGGAGCCTAGGACGAGTTTCGGGCGAAACGGAGCAAAAACGAGGCAAAACGGTGCAAAAATGAAGAACACTGCCATGTGTCACGGCCGTGACACCCCATGCACGTGGCCGTGACACTCGGCAGAAAATCAGGACGAAGACACTGTCCTTCGTCACGGCCGTGACGACCCTTGCACCAGACCGTGACACACGGCGGAGAGGTCGACTTAAGATGGTCACGGCCGTGACGGATCTTGCACGTGGCCGTGACACTGGGCAGTGAGCATATCAAGTTAAGTCGGCCATGGTCACGGCCGTGACGGCCCATGTCCCAGGCCGTGACCGTCACGGGAATCGCTATAAAAAGCCCAAGTTCGACCCAGAAAGGACACAACTCACCAGAGATCAATTCCCAACCATCCAGAGACGAAATTAGGGCGAAAAGAACAGGAAATCCCGTCCCGGAGCGCAAGAGACGGATCAACGAAGAATTCACGCCGAATTAACGAAGAACAAAGATCTTTCCACGAGATCACCTCAGATTCATCAGTAGGAAAGATCATGAGTTCTTCATCTTTATCTTTTAATTCTTTAGTTGTTTTTCCTTCAATTATGAGTAGCTAAATCCCGTTGTGTTTGGGATTAGATGAACGCTAGGATATTTCGTAGTTAAGACATATATTATCGTGACTTTGTGTTTTTGACTATTTATCGTTCTATGAATATGTTTCGTTGCTTTAATATGTCTATCTGTTAAAGTGATTGTGTGGAAAGACGTTTAGGGCGACAGCTAACCAACGTTTAGGCCGTTCATAGAAGATAGGATTCGAGTATTGGGCGAAAGCAAATACTCGATCCTCGCCGTTAGTAATTATTGAATTTTAGATCCCCGCGAGCGTTTAGGGCGACAGCAAATTCGCGAGCGGGTAGGAAATTACTGCGATTTAGTCTTAAGTACTTAGGAGCAATTTTATTGTCTTAACCGATAATACCTAGCGGGATTCGAATCCTGAGCACGTCTTTATCATCTGAAAACTTTCGCATCAGTTAGTCGCGTTCTTTGAATTTCTGGTTGATTTAGGAGCGATCTGTTAGGTTAAGTCGTCAAACAATTTGCGTACTTTATTTAGGCTAAATATCGAGTCGATAGGTCATTACTAGTACTTGATTTATTCCTTGTGTTCGATACTCGTTTACTCACTTTACTGCACTGCAAACGATAGGTCCACTGCCTATCGCACGTTGGTGATAGTAATTAGGTATAGGTTTTATTTATCACTTGTCGCACTTTCCATTCACACACCACGTGTCGATCAACGATCCACTTCACAACATAACCGGGCCAATGACGCGATCAAGAAAGAAATAGATAGATGAGGCCTTGAATGGATTAATTCACCGAACGTCTCAAGGGTCTACTCCAATTAAAGACGACCCGACCAAATTCTACAACATCTTAGAAGTGAGCGATATCGAATCAAGTGGGCTCGAGGCTATCTTAGCACCTGATAACTACATCAATTAGAAGCCCAACTAAGTCCAAATAATGGTATATATTTCGATGGGTAGTTCGAAGGGCTAATGGAAATGAAGCATCATGCACACACATCTTGAATGCATCTTGACTATATAGGTTTCGATCAAATTAATTTAGTTATTAGAACCTAGTTAATTGTCATTAATTATTGTGTTGACTGTTATCTTTATATTTTTCGTTTTGCATGTCGTTGAGGGCAGACTTTGAATTTTCGAATCAACCTTTCCTTTCGCTAGTTTCTCGCAAATTAGCTTGATTTTGCTTCGTAATTCCGTCGACTTATCAACCACTATTTTCTCATGCAATTTAGCTAGTTGTTGCGTCAAAACTTGCGTCCAAACGCAGCCCGTAATTCAAAGGTGTTAGGCGTCATCCTAATGTTGTTGTTTGAGGCTCGGTTAGGGTTGAGGGGATAGAATTTCGGAAACCACTCGTTGTGATTCGAAGGAGATAGGTACATCCTATTTTGGTCGTGTTCAAGTCACGCAATTCGTATTCTCCAAATTGCATCCTATCAATTTTCGTTTTGCGTCAAGCGTTATTTTTATTTATTTATCTCTGGAGCGCGTTATTGTATTATTTTGTTTAATCTGTCATCGAGTCTTTTTTTTATTTACCGAGTACAATCCCTAGTTGTGTCAAGTCTTTCAAGGACGATCTCAATGCTCACGTGTGAATGTCATCCCGAGTTCGTATCAGCTTGTATCAGAGCCGGTCTCCTTGATCGATAGTTTTCAATTTGAGTAAAAAAAGTGCAAAAAAACGCAGAAAAAACAGAAAAAAATAGTCTGCGAAAGAAAGAAAAGAAAAAAACAGAAGAAGAAACACATAAATTAAAAGAAGTCTGCGAAAAAAAGAAAAAAAAATATAGTTCAACAATATTATTATTATTTTTAGTCGTCATTTTCAGTTTCTATTTTTCTTCTCTATCCATCTTCGAGTCTACGTCGTCCTTACATCGTATTTTGTTCTCTTCTTGTCGTTGGAATTCTTAGTCGAGTCGTGCTAAGGCGCTTGATTTCGAGCGAAAGGAAAAAAAGAGTGGAAACAATCGAGTGACCCAACCCCACACATAAGCCGAGAGTACACCGGTGATTGATGTTTTGGGTAGGGAGGGGTAGGGGATGTGAGGCATATTTAAAAAAAAATTGATAATGTACGGAGCACCGCCGCAAGATCCGATCCAAGCCTCTAGAGAGGAGGTGGAGTGAATTAATAACAACTACGTCGCCATCTTAGCTCAACTGCGTGAATTGAGGATAAACAACGAAAGAAGGCATGACGATAATGCTAGCACGCATGGGACAGATTTTGAGCGAGACGATGACGACGAGACTGAGATGTCGGAGAGGAATAGGAGGAGATCACAGCCAGCTCGTGATCATCTTAGGAACGTTCAGATCAAGCTACCGATGTTTCGCGGCCAAAATGATCCCGAAGCCTATCAAGATTGGAAACGAAGGTGGAGCATGTCTTCGCTATTCATTACTATTCCGAACACCGAAAAGTTGAGCTCGCAGCATTGGAATTCCAAGGGTACGCTCAGATTTGGTGGGACAAAGTCTTAAAGGATCGAAGACGTTACGGCGAGCGCCAAATCACCACGTGGGAAGAGATGAAGCGGTTGATGAGGAAGAGGTTCGTACGACCCCACTACTATCATGAGCTCTACAACAAGCTTCAAAATATCCAGCAATGGGGAAAGAGCATTGCGGATTATTATCAGAAAATGGAGACGGCCATGATGCGCGTGAATATAAACGAAGACGAAGAGGCGACGATGGCCCGATTTTTGGGCGGATTAAGGCGCGAGATTGCCGACCGAGTTGAGCTGCACCATTACATGGACCTAAACGATGCACCAAGCAGAAAAAGTGGAGAAACAGCTCCAACGTCGAAGTGGCAAAGCATCAAATTTTCAGCCACCGGGTCAAAAGAATGAGCCGAAACCGAAGCTTGAGTTCAAGAAAAATGATCTGTGCAAGGCTGAAAAGGGAGAGAGTTGCAAGGGTGCTACCTTGTGAACATCAAAGATCAAATGTTTCAAATGTTTGGGTAAGGGACACATCGCGTCGCAATGCCCGAATGCCCGGACCATGACGATTTTGGAAGATGGAACATACATAAGCGCCAGCGAGGATGAGAAAGATGAAGCATTGGAGGACGAGGGAGAGCAATATGTTTTGAGTGGTGAAGATGTGTTGGTGGCCAGGAGGACGTTGAGCGCTCAAATGACCGAAGAGGAAACCAAAGGCACAACATCTTCCATACACGTTGCAAGGTCCAAGAGAAGGTATGCTTAATTCTCATTGACGGGGGTAGCTATACTAATTGTGTTAGTTCGTACCTTGTTGAGAAGCTAGGGCTGCCCATGGAGGTCCATCCGACACCGTACCGACTACACTGGTTGAATGATCACGGAGAGATACGAGTGAATCATCAAGCTCGGGTGAAATTCTCGATCGAGAAGTACGAAGATGAGGTGGACAATGTGCCAATGAGCGTCGGACATATTCTGCTCAGAAGGCCTTGGGAGTTCGATCACAATACCACCTACCATGGACGATCCAATAAATACCAGTTGGAGCATAACAAGAAGACGTACACTCTCGTACCACTCTCTCCAATTCAGGTTCATACCGAGACAATAAAAATGAGGGGAAAAGGCAAGAGGGAAGTGGGCGAGAAAAGCCTAGCGAGAGTGAGAAAAGAACCGAAAGTGAGAAAAAATAAGTAAGAAAAATGAGATTGAAAAATAAAAAGCCAGAAGCGAGTGAGAGAAAAGGCACTTTCTATGCGAGTTTGAGAGATGTAGACAGGGCTGTAAATTCTCAAAAGTCGTTCATCTTGCTTTTGCACAAGGAGACATTAGTATCTTCTAGTGATCTTCCTCATGAGTTGCCTTCGGAAATACTTTCTATTTTAAATGAGTTTGCAGATTTTATGCCTGAGGAGGTTCCCGGCATCCACTCCGAGGGATCGAGCACCAGATCGACTTCATACCCGGATCAACCATTCCGAACCGACCAGCGTATCGAGCCAATCCAGACGAAAGAAACAAAGGAATTTCATAACCAAGTTGAGGATTTGTTGTCGAAAGGTCACATTCGGGAGTCCTTGAGTCCGTGCGTCGTACCAGTCATTCTCGTACCAAAAAAGGATGGAACTTGGCGCATGTCCATCGACTGCAGGGCGGTAATAAAATCACCATTAAATATCGTCACTCCATTCCCCGTCTAGATGATATGCTTGACGAATTATATGGTGCGTCTTTATTTTAAACAATTGATTTGAAATCAGGATATCATCAGATTCGAGTCAAAGAAGGCGATGAATGGAAAACAGCCTTAAAGACTAAATTTGGCTTTTACGAGTGGTTAGTGATGCCATTTGGCTTAACTAACGCTCCAAGTACTTTTATGCACCTAATGAATCATGTCTTAAGACGTTATATCGGCAAGTTTGTGGTTGTGTGCTTTGATGACATTCTTGTTTATAGTAAGAATTTACATGATCATGCCGAGCACCTTTATATTGTTCTTAATACTTTGCGTGAAGAAAAACTATATGTCAATGCCAAAAAGTGCACTTTTTTGCAAATGAGGTTGTCTTTCTTGGATTTGTCGTGGGTAGCAACGGCTTGAGGGTCGATCAGTCCAAGGTTCAAGCAATCCTTGAATGGCCGATCCCTAAAAGCGTGACTGAGATTCGGTCTTTCCATGGCCTTGCTAGTTTCTATCGGCGGTTTGTTAAAGATTTCTCGACAAAGGCTGCCCCTTTGAATGAACTAATTAAAACGAATGTGAAATTCGAATGGGGGAAGCTCAACAAAATGCCTTTGATCGATTAAAGCATGATTTAACGAATACGCCCGTTCTTATTTTATCTGACTTTACTAAAACATTCTAGTGATGCTTCAGGAATAGATATAGGCTTTGTTTTACTCCAAGAACGCCGGCCCATAGCCTATTTCAGCGAGAAGCTTAACGGAGCAACCTTGAACTACCCGACCTACGACTAGGAGTTGTACGCCGTGGTGAGGGTTTTGGAGACGTGGCAACACTATCTGCTGCCCAAGGAGTTCGTCGTGCACACGGATCATGAGTCGATCAAGTACCTCAAGGGGCAAAAGAACTTGCACAAGAGACATGCTAAGTGGATCGCTTTCATCGAGACCTTCTCGTATGTGGTAAAGTATAAGAAGGGTAAGGATAATATAGTCGCTGATTCTTTATCACGAAGGTACTCTCTGATTACTTCTCTTAGCACGTCTATTTTGGGCTTCACATTTATCAAGGACTGTACGAAAATGATCACGATTTTGCATCAATTTATA
The DNA here is from genome assembly GCA_027422505.1 of Craterostigma plantagineum. Classification (NCBI taxonomy): domain Eukaryota; kingdom Viridiplantae; phylum Streptophyta; class Magnoliopsida; order Lamiales; family Linderniaceae; genus Craterostigma; species Craterostigma plantagineum. Next base: position 25,927,043 of record JAPQWV010000009.1, read on the forward strand.
TTGAATGCGAAAAAGTTGCCGTAAACAAGTTCTATCGACTTGATGGATTCTTGTTTAGTGAGGGAAGCGCATTCTGGGGGATTAATGGGACACTTTGGGGTAACGAAAACCCTAGATATCTTGAAAGAACATTTTTATTGGCCTTGCATGAAGCGAGATGTCGAGAGGATTTGCGCTAGATGTCTAGAGTGTAAGAAAGTAAGTCTAAGTCTATGCCACACGGATTATGTACTCCACTATCCCCTCAAACACCTTGGACCGATGTGTCGATGGATTTCATACTTGGGTTACCAAGGTCTCAAAAGGGAAGGGATTATATCTTAGTTGTGGTTGATAGGTTTTCTAAGATGTCTCATTTCGTTGCATGTAATAAGTCGGATGATGCTAAGTATGTCGGCGATTTGTTCTTTAAGGAGATTATTGGTTTGCATGAGTTCCAAGAACCATTGTTTCTGATGGGGATGTTAAATGTTTAAGTTATTTTTGGAAGAGTCTTTGGGGAAAATTAGGTGCGAAATTATTATTTTCAACCACTAGCCACCCCCCAAACGGATGGCCAACAGAGGTAACGAATAGCACCCTAGGCGTTTTACTTCATGTTAATTAAGAAAAATTTGAAAAGTTGGGAAGATTGTTTTCCTATAGCTGAGTTCGCCTATAATCGTACGATTCATTCTTCTACGCAATTTTCTCCATTTTTTGAGCTAGTTTACGATTTTAGTCCTTTAACTCCACTCGATTTAACGCGATTGCCTTTGAGGTATCAGATTAATATGGATGGTGTTGACAGAGCTGAACAGGTAAAGATGTTACACGAGCAAGCAAGCGCAAGGAGACAAATAGCCAAAAGGTCGCGACCAAGGCGAATAAAGGGCGTAAGCGCGTTATTTTCGAACCCGGCTAGTGGGTTTGAATTCATATGTGAAAGGAACGATTCCCGGCAGTGAGGCGAACCAAGTTACACCCACGAGGTGACGGACCATTCAAATTTTTGGCGAGAATCAATGATAATGCCTACAAGCTCGACCAACCGAGTGAGTACGGTGTTAGTACGAGGTCTAATGTTGTTGATATATCTCCATTTTAATTTACAGATTACGTGGATTCGATGATGAATCCTTTTCAAGGGAGAGGAGATGATGCGAAACAAGCAAGTGCACAAGTCGATGGTGAGGGTGCGACTACGGCTAGACAAGAAAATATAAAAGCGCTCGACGATCCACTTCACAACATAACCGGGCCAATGACACGATCAAGAAGAAGCAGATGGACGAGGCCTTGAATGAATTAATTTACCAAACGTCTCAAGGGTCTACTCCAATTAAAGAATATTGTTAGGTCCTCGATTATCAACTCCTAGATCCTAGACTTGAAATCCTAAGGAAATCGATTGGAATTATAGAAAATGAGATTTCGATCGAAAACCTTCTTTGAGAGCTTGAGAGAGAATTCGTGTAGTGAGAGAATGAATTCTTATTTTCTCTCTCTAGATTTAAATTTACAAGCCTTTCGGATCAATTGACTAATTTTCTCTATTAAGCTCAATGTGTACAAATGTATTTATACCAAACATACTTGGGTATAAATAACAAATAAGTCCTAATCTAAGGACAAATACAAATAAAGCCCCTAATTACAAGGACAACTAATCAAATCAAAGCACAACTAAAACTGATATTCTACATTCTCCCCCTTTGTGCTTGATTGCTTTTCCGTGCTATCTGTCCTCGTCGGACGTAGTATGACCTGTGCAAGCCCAGTGCATGCTCATAGTTCCTGATGCTGTTCCTCAGCACCAAGCGCTCTTTGATGACTTCAAGTAGTTCCGTCAGGAGGGGTTGCTCTCTCACGAACCTGTGAAGCTTCAGCATGGTCTCTCTGTTGAACTCTCCGAATCTCTTCTATATATTCTGCCTGATGACCTTGAGAGTCCCATCACAATACTTATGAACTTCAGTCTTTAGCATCAACCTATTCTTCTTTGTAATCGGATTGTGGTAGGTGATTTCTAAGACTGAGCTGATGTGTACGTGATTGTTGGGAAGCCCTTCGACCTCAGGTCCTTTGTTGAACGGAGCGGTCATGTTAACCATGTTGCTCTCCAGAGCCATCTGAAGGTCGTGTGCGGCAAAGTATTTGACTTGGCGCACCATGAACCTGTAGAGTCCCTCGAGTCCTTCTTTCTTTATGAAGCCTTGATGACCCTTGTACTTCTCTACGTACAGCTCGTAGAGTCGGTACACCTCCTTGGTAGGGAGGTACGGTAGGTCACTCTCGCTTATCTCTTCTAGAGTTCTGTCTACCCTTTCTATGACATAGTATGGAGTTGGAAGGTAGCCATGTGCACAGTAGACGCTTAGCAGCTGACAAATTGGGGGTAGACTCTTGAAATGACTCTTCAATTGTCCTTTTGGAATCCCCAGCCTCACATTTGGTCCAAGATGGATCAGCATCCAAAGATACGTCATCCTCTTCTGTTGATCACAGTGAGAGATGCCTCTGAGCTCTAACTCGTTCAACTGCTTGACTTTATTCGGTGACCTCCATATGTGTGCACGAACTTTTTCAAGGAAGGGAATTTCTATTCTGATGTTTTTCCACGGCGTGTCGATCCGAACGGACCCTGGCATTAGTCTCGTAGGGGAATCCGCTCGTTGAGCAATCAGCTCTGGAAGCCTTTGGGGATCTTGTTCATGATCTTCACCTTCCTGAAGTTCTTCGTCTTCTATTAGAACTAAGTCGATCGAAGCTTGTTGCAAGAAGTGTGGAACGTCCTTGAGTCGTTGCCTTCGATGCTCATCGGGCATAGTGTGGGTCATCCACTGTCCTTCGAATATGTATTTTTCGAGGAACTCGTGTGGGTTGACACCATGCCAGATGGTCCCTTTTGGTCTGGAGCGATCGAGCTGGGAGTGGCCTGAGTAGCTGCCAAGGCCATGAGCATTGCGGCACTTACTTCTTCTTCCGAAAGCAAGGGGCTTGTGAGGGCCTGTAGTGGTGTGGGCGGAGGCGTCCTTAGGTGAAAGGTTGGAGGTTCGATTTGGGTTAGAGTTTGGATAGTGCGGTGGGTGGTGGTGGTTGTTTGGGTTGTGGGTTATGGGGTTTCAGCGACTACAGCGCTTGTCTGCATAGCGCCCGAGCTTTATCCTTGACCGCTCGTGGAAGTCCTTGGCCTCTTCTGTTGGGTTACCCGGTGTCTCCCGGAGACGCCACGCCCCGGGTACGGTGCGGAACAAAATATTTTCGGGTTCCCCGATTGCCCTCGTAGCTCGGATCAGAATAGTACACATAGACACGTAATAGGGCGGGTCAAACCCGTAGAGAATTACCAGTTGAAGCGAGTGGCAGCTTCTCATCCTTTTCTTCAAGACTTCGTCGATGGTGGTGGAAGGCACTAGATCGTCACGCCGACCTCGCAGGGTACCACGGAATCAGTTCTCTAAAGATGGCTAGAGAGAACCGAGCCGTCGCGAGGGAGAAAAGTGTGTGCGTTCGGTGTGTGTGTTTTGTGCCTTGTGATGAACGAAATTCTCACCCAAACACCAAACTTCTACTAAATACAATTTATCTCCCCAAACTACTACAACCCATTAATAACAAAATATAAACCCAAGACTTAAATAAATAGAGGACACTATAATTAATTCCTAACAAGACTCGCAGTATGAATCTTTTTATATAGACTGAGTTAATCACTCAGTGTCGCCTAACTCTCTAACATCAATTTTATGATTTTGAAAAAATAAATAATAAAATAAAAAAGGTCCATAAGTTATCATTGCTTACTATACTAAGAATAATAAAAATTATATTTAACTATTATATGTAGGCGGTAATAATAGTCGGTTATAACCGCCGGTTTACGGTTTGCAAAATAAATAACCGTAATCGAACCTTTATAATTGACTGTTCGATTACGGTTCAAATAGTAACCATTGCTGTTAACCGAACCGTTGACCGACGATTCGGTTACGGTTTTGTTACGATTTTTCAAACCGTATTGAACACCTCTACTATCAAGCAATCCATTCGGTTTAGAGAGAAAGAACGCCCACTCGATCATCAACTTCTTACAAGATGGAAATTTATTATGACATTTTAAATTATTTCCCAAAGATTTGCGAGAACAACCAACAATCCTAATGAGTTCAAGAAAAACTTAACTTCCCACAATCAAACTCGGTCATATTCTTACCAAGCCTTATCGTTATCCCCGACAAGAACATCTTCCTCAAGAAGCTCATGACCACACCTTCGCTCTCTTGCACGAAACCGACGACATACGACACGCAAATCAAGTTAAAACTCCGCAATCTCCTCTAAGCCCTTTTCGACCCTTTCGGCGAAATATTCTTCGTTGTTAATTTTTCCTTCGTTCGCTTTCGATCCCAAATATTCAGACAGAGCTCTGGCTATAGACCTCGCTAGAACGACGCTGTCCTCTAAGGCCGAGCAACCTCCTTGCCCTATGTCCGGCGTCATAGGGTGAAGCGCGTCGCCTGCTACACATACGTTGTTCTTCGAGATGTTTCCGAGCAAAATGTCCCATGGCAATCTGCATTTTAAGGGGAAACACGAGATGAAATCTAGCTTGGTTCTCTCTACCATTTGTGTTACGAGCCTTGGCGCGTTTTGGATGTTGCTCAAAACGAATTGCTTCATTCCCAAGGGATCGTGCTTATTCTTGTCATCTGTTGGTAAAATCAACGAGAACAAAAACAACAATAATAATAAACTCATAAAGCCATAAACAAGTTGAAATATCTCCGTGATTAAGATTATTATTTATTATGATAGTTAGTGGACGATGAGTCACGCCGAATCGCGAGCTCGATGAGCCGGCCCGAGCTCGAACTCATTCATGAGTGCTCAAAAAGCTCGCGAGTCGATTTGCGACCTTGTTTTATTTTATTATGTAATATTTTTACTTTATATAACTTTCATTATAGTTTTAATTTTTTACCAAAAAAGCCCAAGGTCGAACTCGAGCTCTATTTTGGATTCGAATAAAGAAATCATAACGTTTTTCAAACAACGGATTTGAATTTGAAATAAAGATTTTGAAAGTTCATGTTCAAATCTATGCGATTTCGTCCAACGAATCCGAACGCACGCTAAGGGAGTTGTGTTGAATTATCATCGGGCATGGCAGAGTGAATCATCATCTACCTTCATGTCATATATCCATCTATATTTCGGTAAAATTGAAGTTAGTTGCTAATAGCATATAAGTATATAAATACGCACTTACATTTACAAAGGGCAGATGGGCAGGTGTAGAACCAATATAATGTCTTGGCATCGACAGGGAGGAAACCAAATCGAATGCCTCGAAGGTAGAGATGGAACTTAGGATCGACGCCATGACCCTCTTCGAATTCCACAAAGCCTCTTATCTCCGTTCGACCAACGCTAATCGGCGATCCAAACCCTAACCACTTAGCCACTCTTGAGTTGATACCATCACATCCAATTAAAACCTAATTATTACAATATTCAGTATTAACCATCAAATATACATGGAACATTATATTGTTAATACACAGTTTTGGTTAGTTAACCTTCGTTTTGACAAGTGAACCATCGGCGAGTTGCATCAGTTTGAAGATTCCAGATTCTTCTATGGAGACGACCTTCGAAGAGTACCTTATGGTCCCCTTTGGCAGCTCCTTCTCTAAGGTTTCTAACAAAAGTTTTCTTCGCACAGTACGAGTTTCTCCCTTGTCACTGTAAAGACAGCAGAAACTCAACTATTTTCTTTTTTTAATCAATACAGAAAAGCGAAACAAAGGGTTTGAAGAGAGAAAGTCACAATTTCTTTTCTGCATCGGGGTTTTGTCCGGAATCTCGAGATAACACCTTAAAACTGCCCAGAAGAAAAAAATCAAGAAAACCCATAAAAAACATATATAATAAGCTTACTATTGATATTGAATATGTATTCAAACGCGGGGTTATCTTTGGAGTGACATTATAGGGATATAAAATTTAGGTTGTAACGTTATATGGATAATAACTAGGGGTGAGCAAAACTATTCAGAAACCGGATTCCGATCCGGTATCCGATTTTCAAAACCCGAAAAAACGGATATCCAGTTATTTTCAAATAAACAGGATCGGATACGGATAGTGGTTTGTCTAAAATTATCCGGTATCCGGTTTTATATTTAAAAAATAATTTAAAAAATAAAAAAAATAGCCCATAAAGAAAAATGAAGTTCCAAAGATAGAAAATAAAATCCTCAAAGTAGAATATTTAAATTTTATATTATTTTATTATTGCAATAAAACTTTTTAGAGAATTGAAATAAAAGAAAAAACATAAAAACATCGAGTTGCAAGTGAAAAAATTAATGTGAATTTGTGGTACTGTGTTTATTATTTATTTTGTGATTTTAAATCACAAATTCACATACTGTGAATTACCATGTGTAGAAATTTTTGGTATAAACGTATATTTTTTTTTTATTTTGATAAGAAATGATTTTGAAAAGAAAATAATAAAAGCTATAAGAAAAATATAATTAAAAACATGATGCGGATATCCGGTTTAAATATCCAAATAAAGCGAACATCCGATTAGAGCCGGACCGGATACGGATATCATTTCGATATCTGAAAATCAATTCGGATATCCGAAAATTCGGATATCCGTCAGGACTCTAGATTATACGTCGAAACCCTAATAAAAATGCACATTCCCTAAATGGCACGGGATATGTGCATTGGGGCCCCAAATCATTGCAACTATAGATTTGGAAAAAATGCACATACCCTAAATGGCACGAGGTATGTGCAGTACGGGCCCCAAATCATTGCAACGATAGATTTGGTCGATTATCAGAAAGAAAAAGCAACCAGCTTCTGTTCTTAATTTGACTAATTTCCCGATCTAATTACACGTTAAACCTAGATTAGTTCCTAATACGGGAAGTCCCCCATGAGTGGATTTCATATTTTTTAACGAATCCTAACTATTGACAGTCTCCATTATGGAATGTAGATGTATGTGTAAAAGAAACAGTACGTTGATAAAGAAATACCAAATCTATAGTTGCAATGATTTGCGGCCTCACTGCACATACCCCGTGCCATTTAGGGTAAATGCATTTTTTACCCTAAATGGCACGGGGTATGTGCAGTGGGGCCCCAAATCATTGCAACTATAGATTTGGTCTAAATTGTTTACTTTTGAAAGTTATTGTCTGTCACTACAGTCACCCTAAATTCTCTGACCCCATAATGCCACATTCCTAAATTAGAGGACGAAATAAATTTAAGTCTTAAACTGGCAAAGCCGTAAAAATTATAGAATATCTGTCGTTAACATATATTCGTCGATATCTTCGTATTTTGATATACTAAGCTTACCCTTGAATTTGTAAGGTTTCTTTTCTGAGTTTATCTCCGACGCCAAGAGCATCGAGCGCTCTCCACGCATTGGTCCACATGCCGAGTGCATAGCCAGTGGTTCTTAAGCTGTCCGAAGACTCCAAAACAAGGCTAAGTATGCCTAATCTGCTTATAATTATATCATTACAATAATTGAGAAATTCACACGTAATACATATAGGTATGTGTGTAATATATAAAGCAATACATGAATATACAAACACCTATGTAGCCCGAGAGCTGTAGCGAGCCCAGCTAAGCCAGCTCCAACGATCACTATATCTTCATTAATCAATTCATTAGTGTCTGATTGCTGCATAGTTGTTCTTGAGAAATGAAGTTATTTCTTTTTCTTTTTATATATCGATTTTTCATATATCGAGAAGAAATGGTGGAGTGATAAGTTTGTTGAGGATAAGATGATTTTTAGCTCACGGATATAATAATGTCAAGAATGCTTGCTCGTCGGTGGTTGATGACACGCTAATCGACAATGCAATAATAAAATGGAGAACTCAAACTTATTCGTAGTTCAATAATTATCTTCCGGCTGTGAAACAGTTGGCAACGGGTGTTATTTTTGCTCAAATATGTTATTAATTTATATTGCCATAATTGGAATTTTTTTTTTGATGGAGATACTGTACATTCTAGACAAAATCAAGAACTGTATCTTTCGGATAAGATGCTAATGGATTCACTCCAAGTACAAAATCACCTATCGTCCATCGCAACAAATTACCAAAACCCCCACTGAATTGACATGAGCTGTAATAATACTAATAGTGTCATGTTGGGCTATTGGCTTCTATTTCCTCTACACAAGATAAAATATTTTCTTGTTTCAATTAAAAACATAAACTAAAACTGTCCCATTAGGCCAAGATGGAGATTAATAATATTATGATTAACCTGTTGAATTTGATATTTGTTCACGACGTTATGACATATATCGATATAGTCGTTCCTGTATGTTGTGAAACTAGGGGATCTATGAAAATAATACGCTTTTGCATCGTCCACGTTTCATCTGTCCAATGGGCGGTCACCACCAGATAAGATTGCGACGTTACGTTTGTCCAAATATCGGTAGTCAAACTAACCCTACACGATTGGCCAAATGAGTAATTAAGTTAGACTGATATTCTTGAATAAACGCTTGACACTTTTTGGTAGTTAACCGGTTATGCGTTTAGAGGGGGTGAATAAACGCTTGACACTTTTTGGTAGTTAACCGGTTATGGCTAATACCGGTACTTGATATTTTTCTAAGTGTGATTTGTGCGGAAGCAAGACGGCCGGTTTTGAACCAAGACCGATGATAGGTCTGATGTGTTAGCGTGTGTGTGTAAAGAAAACACCGGTTTGTTTCTGGAAGTTCGGAGTTAATTCTCCTACGTCTCCCCTTCTTGCCCGCAAGGAAGGTTCACTATACTTCAGTTATACACTCACTGTACAACCTACCCAGTTGCCCTCAGCTTAATCTAGTGAATCACCTAGGCAGTCGTATAATACAATCCACCTACTTCAACACCTTTTTACAGTCCGTCGGAAAACAACTCACTTACTTAACCAAACTGGTTTTCGTACAGTAAGGACAACACTTTCTAATTTCTTTCTTCACTTAGAGGGATTTGAATCTTGTCTTTGATTTCTTGTAGAGTGTCATGTCTCTTCAGTGCCTCTTCTCTGATATATATAGCTGATCTTTTTGAATAAGGCCGTTGTGAGATAGCTCCTTGTAACGGACAATGCATTAAATGCATTTTACCGAAAACGGGTACTGTCCGGTCTTCATAGCAGTTCGCGCTGTGCCATTTGCTTTTACCTTTTTAAGCTTAGCTCGACTTCAACTTGGCTCCTCCTGGCAGCCTTGCATTAAATACTTTTAGCAAAAGTCTTCAACATCCCGCCTTGAATGATTTTGAATCTTCGTCCACGTGGCAGGTCCGGTATCTGTACTCCGGTCTTGGCACTTGTCATGTCCGGTATCTGTACTCCGGTCTTGGCACTTGTCAGGTCCGGTATCTGTACTCCGGTCTTGGCACTTGTCATGTCCGATATCTGTACTCCGGTCTTGACAGTTTGTTAGGTTTCTAGCGCGCTTGTGAACTGCTGACTGGTATCCGGTCTTAAGTCTTCGTTTAACCGGCATACTCAGTCAAGTTTGGACAACCACCAACTGTTTAATCTGAATTCTTCGTTTCATGATTTCTAACAATTTCCCCCTTTTTGGTGATTGTCAAAACTCTACGAAGCAGAAAGGTATTCATTATATCAAAGGAAATTCGATACATAAACTACCGATCTATTACAACCGTTGTTAGCCTATCTATTCCTTAGATATGCCACAGTTCTTCAATCCTCCGGTTGTTGGCATCCCCGGTCTCTCTGGTACGTCCGGTATGCCTGCTGCTTCGTCTAAGTACTGCCATCTGCCCTTTCTCCTGAACTGGCAGTACTCTTCTTTCCCCTTTTTGATAATCATATGTCCGGTATGAGGGAAGGTAGTCATTGTGCAAGAGAGCCGTCATTACAGTTGTTCTCTCCTCGTAATGCACAATGAGACCGGTAGCTCTGCTGCTGTACTGGCGATTCTTAATAGAAGATCGCTCAGTCACGACGAGACTTCTGGAAGATCTGAAGAAGTCTTCTTCTGGGCCGCACCGTTTTAGCAGCTCTTAGAGCTACGGTGACCCCTGAACCCACGCCTTGTCGAGGGTTTCTTCGGGAAATTAGATGTTGCGGCGAGGAGATCCTTCACTTGTTCCCTCCTTGGAAAACGCAACGAATTTGATAGGAGCTGAGGGACACCGTCTGGCATGGCATTTAATCCTCGGTATCCACTTACCAGCTCCAGTTCCGTTTCTTGGTGGGTTCTCAACCTTTTCTCCACCAAGAGACTGGGACGTGCGCCATCTTCTCCTTTGGGTCCTTGTAGTGCCAGGATGGCTTGCTCGGCCCGCGGCATCTTCTTTCAGCTATTACTCCGTGTGGGAAACTGGAGACTGGGTGCATCTTTTCCAACTCGTCCAGTCCGCAGAGGAGTTTCTCAGAGCTAGCCTTCTATGCCGTCGGACTTGTTTTAGTATTCTTGCTGGTCCGAAACAGCATCTTTACGTCTTTGTTGGACCGCCAAGAGGTCTTTATATACCCCAATGGGTCGGTTTCCATCCAAGGTGGTGTCAATACCGCTTTGAGGTGGTTGGATAAGAGAATCGGATTCGGACTAGTTAGGCTTTTTCTGGTTGTAAGGCTTATTCTGACTAAAGGTGGTGGATGTTTCGGAAGTTTAAACATTGTGAACTTAGTCGGTTGTGAGCTGATGGATTTTGAAGGAGGATGCGAGGTCCTTATATACTCGAGAAATTTCTGTCGAGTTGTATCACGGGTGTACAGTAGTTCAGACCATCCTTATTTCTTCTTCAGCGCGTCGGAACTTTATGTCTTGTCTGGTGGCAGAGATTCGTTGATGACAAGACTATTCACGCACTCAGATAACCTGCAAGCTCAAAGTCAGTTGTACCAAGACATATAATATGTGCATTGATGAAGCGCAATAATCGAGAAAGTTCGGTCTTTATTCGGCCAGTGAGGGTTATGTGTATATCCACTGGTTAAAAGATAGTGCCGGTTTCAGAAGAAACCCGGTATCAGACTTGTAGAGCTTTTTTTAAACAATATGGGACTCATATGTTTATATTTCTCTGTGTATACTGACTCATGCCGATTTTAGATGAAACCGACTGGGATAAGTGTATAGGCCGGGACTATGAAGAAGTGACCGTTTTAAACAGAATGGCTTTGCACTCAAATCATCTATATTTTTGTAATGTCTAGGCAACTTATTATATCAATGAATTTGATATAACTTTGTTCCCCCCGACTTTATGCTAGGACCTTTAAGGTAAGTCTATATGTCCTAAAAGCACTTAGAAAGAGGATAGACTTAGCTTTGAGGAGCGGTTTAGTGTAGATGTCTGTCGCTTGCCGGTTTGTCGAGCTGTCATCCAGTCTCCCCTTCTTGATCGCACGACTTCTGATTATTTTTTAATGGAGTACTGACCGGTCTTGTGATTTCGATTTTTTCACTCCATTACCCCCAAATCAGTGTTGAACGTTCAACCTTTCGTCGCGTGTCGTCCAATGTATTGGTTTCTCGAGAGATAGGTCAGCTTCTGCTGAGAGGTTCAAACCTCGATCTGTAGGATCTGCTGGAGCTTAGGCTTGTAGACGGTCGCCATAAAATAAGATATTCTATCTGGTCACCATATCCAAATTTTGATCTTCTAAGTATCTGCTTGTTGATCCATGTTTGTTGGTCCTTTGGTTGGATTGGCTTTCTGAATGCTCTAGTCTTTTGGTTGACACGTTTCCTCGTTACGAAAGCAGCAACTTCCTGCCAGACTGGGTTCGGCTTTTGTTGTTATGGCCACTTAAGCTTGTTCGATTTTGAAAGCTGACTGGTCATCATAGTATTGGTATGTACTGATGCTTTGGTCCATCTTGCAACTGGTGTTAATTCCATCCGTATCATCCTTGGAGTCTGACTGGAACTTTCCTCAGAAACTGAGACTACATGTAGTATACAATCTTCTTCATCTTCAAATCTTGGTGAACTCATCGGTGTTGGTGCCTCTGATCAGTCATCCATTCATCTTTTCTCCAAATTGTTCCTTGCCTGCATCCATCGTGTGCTATGTTTGAACTGGATGACCTTAATTCTTGCGACTGGTGCGAGGGTTTCTTAGTCGATTCCTTCCATCTGCCGGTCATCATGGTCAGTTTCACTTCGTTTTTAAGCACATGTTCTTTGTCGGTCACCACTTGACCTGGTATTGGAATTGGTTTCCAAAACTTGGCAGTGCTCAAACTGATTCAGTTCATGCTTGACTTTCATCCAAGTTATTCTCTAATGCCTTGGTCCTCAGTCTGGGGCTCCAGTCAGTTGCTAAGCCGGTTGCCTTTCTTACACATGAATTCCTTGACTAACTGATGTTGCTTAGAGTATGATCATTGGTCTTGCTCTTTCAGTCGTCCGGTTCCCTTCCTTAGCTGCACCGTTTCCTGAACTGTTCTGCCAGTAGGTGACTCACGGGGTGCGCCATGGTCCTCAAAATATGATATTAGTGCTAAGTTGGGAGGTTCCGTTTTTACCTAGTTTCCCCATACGCTTATTATTGAGAATAATTGGTGAAGGTAGATCAAGAACTAGGTTACTCCTAATCGTGTATGGGACAACTTTTAGAATTTTAAGTAATCCAATCTTTCTGTATCATAGTCATCTCTTGGACTCACCGGTAACCAAACACATTGGACTATAAGCTCTTGCTTATACCAATTCAGAGTGTCGGCATTGTTGGTTCCTTGTCCGGTTAGTGTAGTTATGCCTTAGTTTTTAGTGAGAGAATCTAAATATCTTCATATCTTTACCTTGGTAGCTATTCCCAAGGGTAAAGGTTGGCTTGGCACATGGTTTGATCCCAGTGAGAGTTCTTCTCTCTCGGGTCATGTGCCGACAGCATCTGCTGTCTAGAAATCAGCAGGACTGGTTGAGTTCCTGCAAGTATTCCTGAAAGAGCAGACAAAATCTTTGGTACCCATGTTATTTTGGGTCCGGTTAGATATTAGATCCTTAGGTATCCAGACTTGAATTACCCTAACATGTCTACCAGTTATAGGATCAATGAGATATCTATATTTATTGTTCCTGTCTTGAGACCGATATCTAGGTCTTCTGTGACCTTGTGTTTCCGGTTTTGGATTGTGAGCATTCCCCCTCGGTTGTTGAGGTCTTCCTCTTCTTGGGTTGCTGCTCGCTCTTGTATTTTCCCTTGGTTGTTGAGGTCTTTCCTTTTGTGTGTGTTGTTCGCACTGGTATTCCCCCTTGGTTGTTGAGATTTTCCCTTCTGTGGGTTGTCATATATACCAGTACTTCTCCTTTGTTGAGATTTTCCCTTTTGCGAAGCGTTATTCACATTATTCCCCCTCACTATCTGAGGTATTGTACTTATGTGGGGAATCGAGGGATTGAAGTTATATTCCACTCCGATTTCCTTAGACCTGTCCATAGGAGAAGCAGAAACTGTATTATAGTCTGTAGGACGAACAAAATTGATTACCCGTGAGGTAGTCGGTTGATAGGATGTCGTCGCCTCATCGATGTTTGCTTGTTCGTTGTACCCAAGCCCGGTCCTGTCGTCGGCATCCCTTAAGGATCCTTGAATACACCGGAATGTTTCGGTTGACTTAGTCCATGACTGGACCAAGACAGACAATCTCTGGTTTTCTGAGGCATTCTTTTCAGCTGCCTCCCTCAATCTGAGGTTTTCTTCCTCTAGTTGAATAATTTTTTCAACCAGAGGTGCGATATCTTCATGTGCTGGTGCCTTTCCCTTTTCTGCAGCCTTCAACTTCTCGCTCAATTTCCAGTATTCATCAGCCATGTTCTGAAGAACATCCAGGACTTCTTCATAGGTGAACTTATCTTCTGGATCTGTTTGATCTCCCACCAGGCAGATAAGCTCTTTCTCACTTTCATAGTTGCTCAATTCATCTTTAGAGCTGGACTCTTCGGAGTCTGTATCATCCCATCTGTGGGAGTTCTTTTTAGTCGTAGAAACTTGTGACTTCTTTCTGCCTTTGAGCCGGTTTGCCTCCTCTTTGGAGACGTTATTGGTGGTGTGCCCGGTTCTGTCACAATTAAAGCAAGTGTTAGTATTTTCATTTTGTTCACCTTGCTTAACCTGTGTCATCTTGGAAGGTTCTCCTCCTCCTAGTGCTTTTACTGGATGATCCCTGAGCTTATAGACTTCTTGGTTTTCGCCAAGTTGGCATAACTTGGTCCACATTTCTTTCGCAGTCTTGCTTGTCATGACCTGTCTGAATACTTCTATATCCAAAGTCTTGTACATGATGTTTTTGGCAATATTATCGAGGTTCGTCTTTCCTCTTTCTTGCATTGATAGCTCGTGTCTTTCCTTGGGAACTTCTCGCGGTTCATTAGGATGCACGGCGTATCGTTCGTTTGCTTTGTTGAACACGAATGGTCCAGTCTCTAACACATCAACCATCTCGTCATCTTATGCATAGAGATGAGTCATTAGCCTTATCTTCCATTCAAGGAAGTTTTCCCTGCTAAACATAATAAGTTGGTCTGATAAAGTCATGGTAAAAAAAATATCAAGAAACCCTCTCTGATACCACTTGTTAGGATCGGTTTATGCATTTAGAGGGGGGTGAATAAACGCTTGACACTTTTTGGTAGTTAATCGGTTATGGCTAATACCGGTACTTGATTTTTTTCTAAGTGTGATTTGTGCGGAAGCAAGACGGTCGGTTTTGAACCAAGACCGATGATAGGTGTGATGTGTTAGCGTGTGTGTGTAAAGAAAACACCGGTTTGTTTCTGGATGTTCGGAGTTAATTCTCCTACGTCTCCCCTTCTTGCCCGCAAGGAAGGTTCACTAGACTTCAGTTATACACTCACTGTACAACCTACCCAGCTGCCCTCAGCTTAATCTAGTGAATCACCTAGCCAGTCGTATAATACAATCCACCTACTTCAACAGCTTTTTACAGTCCGTCGGAAAACAACTCACTTACTTAACCAAACTGGTTTCCGTACATTGAGGACAACACTTTCTAATTTCTTTCTTCACTTAGAGGGATTTGAATCTTGTCTTTGATTTCTTGTGGTAGAGTGTCATGTCTCTTCAGTGCCTCTTCTCTGATATATATAGCTGATCTTTTTGAATAAGGCCGTTGTGAGATAGCTCATTGTACCGGACAATGCATTAAATGCATTTTACCCAAAACGGGTACTGTCCGGTCTTCATAGCAGTTCGCGCTGTGCCATTTGCTTTTTCCTTTTTAAGCTTAGCTCGACTTCAACTTGGCTCCTCCTAGCAGCCTTGCATTAAATACTTTTAGCAGAAGTCTTCAACATCCCGCCTTGAATGATTTTGAATCTTCGTCCACATGGCAGGTCCGGTATCTGTACTCCGGTCTTGGCACTTGTCAGGTCCGGTATCTGTACTCCGGTCTTGGCACTTGTCATGTCCGGTATCTGTACTCCGGTCTTGACAGTTTGTTAGGTTTCTAGCACGCTTGTGAACTGCTGACTGGTATTCGGTCTTAAGTCTTCGTTTAACCGGTATACTCAGTCAAGTTTGGACAACCACCAAAACTGTTTAATATGAATTCTTCGATTCATGATTTCTAACAAGGGGGTTTAGGGGTTAGTATTAATTGATGTTGTGTTTGGTTGTAGGGTTTTTTTAAAGCTAAGATTTAATATTACGCTCTTAATACCTCTAAAGGTGTTAACTAAATTAGTCTATACTGCTAGCTTTATCTAATACTTTTATTTTGTGACTAAACTGTCCTCTATATAAAATATTATTACCATTTCTAAATCACACTCTCTACGGCCATCGTCAGCAACCCACCCTCTCGTTGGTTTTCAAATAAAAAAAGTTCACATCAGAATAAAAAAAATTCACATAAAAAATGAATACGTAATGAGTAGTAAAAGAATACAGTAAAACAAACAAAAGCTATCGACTTTACAACATACATGATAGGATCGGTTACGTGTTTAGAGGGGGGTGAATAAAAACTTGTCTCCTTTTCGGTTCTTAACCGGTTAAGGTTAGATACCGGTGCTTGACATTTTTGTATGTGACTTGTGCGGCTGACCAGTCGGTTTTGAACCAAGACCGGATGGAAATGTGATTTGCGTGTGTGTGTTTGCCTAAGACGCAAAATTGTTTCTGGAAGTTCGGAGCCAAAAATCTCCTACGTCTCCCCTTCTTCCCCGCAAGGAAGGCACCACTAGAAGACTCGGTTTTACAACCCATGTTGCACGACATTCTTAGCTAGACTAACACAGTACAACCCACGCGGGTATACTCAGCTAACTAAACCCCTAGACACCACTTAGACAGCTTTTTAAAGTCCGTCTACTTTCAAGAGCTTTTCACAGTCCCTTGAGAACAACACACTCACTCTCTAACCGAAACGGTCTAAATACAGTGAGGACAACACCTAAACACTTCTTGCTTATGAGCTTGAACTTTTTCTCGCGTTGCGTAATTTGAAAGATGGTGAAGTAATTTCTTTATCTTGCCTCTCTCCCTTTTATAGTTGGGTTTGATATAGAAGGCCGTCGTGAGATGGCTCCTTGTACCGGACAGAGCTTTTAATGACTTTCCCCAAAATGGGTATGTCCGGTCTTTGCAGCAATCGCCCTGTGTATTTTGCTTTGATCCTTATTTGACTTAGTTTGACTTCAACTTGGCTCTTGCTGTCACCCTTGAATCAATTGCTCATCAGAAGCCTTCAACTTGTCGCTCTTCAAATAATTTGAATCTTAGTCCATCGTGGCACTTTCGGTATCTGTGCTCCGGTCCTCAGTGACCTTCTGATTGCATCTTTGATCCTGTTGATGGTTGCATTTGGCGAACTGCTCTCCGGTATCCGGTTTCACCTATGTCTAACCGGTATACTTAATTAAGTTAAGTCCAAGCACCAAAACTGTTAATCTGAATTCTTTAAATTCACGATTCCTAACAATACAACAATGTCATAATGAGCAAAATAGAGTTGCGATTATCAAACGAAAATAATATCAAAGCAGGCTATTATCAAAGAACCAATCGAAAAGAATATCAAAGTACTATTGCGATTATCAAATCGCCAAAGAAAAGAACAAAAAATTCAGTAATTGAATAAACAAAAAGAAAGATGGATTTGATACCTTAATCAAAATTGTGTATAGCGTATATAATGAACGGCAAACCCAAACCACTAATAAATTCTTAAATCAAAATAAGGGTAGAATTGTAATTGCATTTGATTAAATTTAATACCAGCTAAACTCATTGATCAAACACATACGATATTAACCAAACAGTCAAAAATATCCATATCCTCCATTATTTTAACCCAACTAAAACTAATACCATTTAAACTCATCCCTCCAACCAAACGGGCCCAGGGTTTTATGGGTTACATTATGGAATCTGGGTTGTATCGTACTCGTGTATTCGATAAACTTTCCGCAATGCAAAAGGTTCTTCGCACATTATTACGAATTTCGCTAACGCTTTCCTAGAAATTCCCCTAGTAATAACAAAACTTCTACCCGTACGAACGTTTAGTTGTTGTTGTTGTTTAGGTTCGGTTCCTATTGACTCTAGCGTATCCTTATCGAAATTATGAACCTTCTCAATGGAACCCGTCCCACCTTGATTGGGGGCGGCATTAAATTGGTAGGGAAGACGTCATATTTTACAATAAGTCATTCCAAGCTCGGGATTATCTTTTCTCATTTCTAAGTCGAAAAATTCCATATTTAGATATTTAGACCACTGGCCACGCGGTTGTTGCCTCCTTCTTGTTGTTGTCGTAGAACTTTGGCTCGGTCCCTTGTCCGTCTCCTCCTTCGCCGCCGGTGTCTCGATCTCCGCGTCGGTGTCATCGGCTCCCCGAAACGTATCTCCGTGACCTAAACGCATAAACAAATCGTCACTCGCGTTCGTATTTCTCGATGACGACGTGATTAGTATTTTTTATGATATAAAGAAATAAGAATTGGATTGGATTGTGCGAAAAAAATGGTGATGATAATATTAATAATAATGATGGTGATGATTTTAATACTATGAGAGTGTTTTGAGAGAGAGAGAGAGAGAGAGAGAGAGAATTGGATTGGATTGTGAGAAAAAAATGGTTAAATGAGGTGGTATTTATAGATTTTTTGGATTGGGGGTAAAATTATAATAATTAAATAATTTTCATTATAAAAAAAATAGTCGTTGGACCGATCAAGACCGTTGCCGGTTCTAGGCCGGAACAGGAACCGGGGACGTGGGTCTCCAATCCCAAAACCGGCCCAGTCCAGGTCAAATGGGCCGGGTAGTGGGCCCGGAACCGGTATAACCGGTTCTGGTACCGAGCCGGTTTCACGGGCCGGTCATGGCCCGGTTCCGAATGGACCAGGTCCATTACCCAGGTCTAGCCCATACCCCAAAAGCTCACTATTCTATAGGCCTAATTTTTATTCTTTAACACCTTATTTATGATAATATAACCCACCGAACTAAAAATTATTGAGCTTGTTTAAGTATTGAATTTTGATTGGATTCCATCCGTAACAATCATCTAAAAAATATAAGATGCACAAATTGAGCAATCTATATATTTTCTATTTGTTATATCAATACTTTAATAATTAACACAAATGAAATTATTTGTTTTGTAATTTCTAAAACATTGAAATAATTTTTGGTAAATCTCATTCTCGAACCCGTGTTTGGGTCTAAAACGTAGAGAAGATGAAAACTCATTCTGAGTTTGCATTTGATATACGATTGAAGTATTTTTACCACACTTTTTGGGTCTCGATTAGAGTAGTACTGCACACTCATACGTGTGTGCTATATATTATGTATATTAGTTACAAAATAATAATTTACTAGAAATAAAAGGATAAAATTGGAAATGTAAAAATGTTATGGTTGTTGTGTTTTTTCCTATTGACTACCAAATACGGTTTAACCTATTCCCTAAACCTTAATGAAAGAGTATTAGATAAATAAAATAACCGCCATGTAATCTTATATTAGAATGTAAATGTAGGAACCCTCTTAGAAAAACACGTGTCCATCTTTTTATTAAATCATTATTAAATGAAAGTTCTTACAATATAAAAACACATATAGTATATATTTACTACTACGTGACGAAATCTCACTCACGATCACACGACAAAATTTACATGCCCACCATTGCGGTTTTTTTTGTTACACCGTACGAGCCCATTCTCATTACATTCTGGGCATCTCCTAAAAACGCATTCATGCTCACTCATCATAACATGGAATATATGAATATGAAGATCTCTTAATCATTTGGCTTCCAACATCATTCCTGGTATCAACGTTCACATCACTATTGAGAATTACTTGCTTAGTTTGTGCCACATACATATAAAGTGACTAATGAGTTTACTGCAAACATTATTATAACTAATTTATCTTCCTCATTTTTCATATTGATATTCTATCAGTTCTTCACGAATCAATCGGTTACATCAATTTCATACACGATAAAAATCAAGGTAAGTCTCCCTTTACTACAATTATCTCCATTAGTCAATATTTACTGTTTTCCTACAAACTTGAAATCTGATGCGTTTCAGTGTTATCATTAGATTTTACTACTTTTACATAAATTTAATACGCCTTTGATTTTTATGATCATTGTTGTTAATTGCATTTAATTGGTTAATCATATTTTTTTTCATTTAATCTATTAATTTAATCAATTCGTTACGTATCATTCACTAAGTTTCACATAAGTTCCTCATAAGTTCCTCATATTATGTGTACAAAAAATATGACCATGTCTTTGTACTGGTGTGATTACTTATGGCGTTCGTCTAATTATGCAGGTATATAAAATCAACTTCGACTATCTATAAAGTTTTCAAAACTGTTCGCCTTTCAAAAGGTAATGTCGACACCAAATATGTTTGACAGTAATAGATTATCATTACACTGAACTTCAACTTTAAATATGCAGGTATTAATAATCATCTTCGACTATCTACAAAGTTTAAAAACGTCTTCGACTTTCGGGAGGTAATTTCAACGCCCTTTAATATGACCGTTATCACTTTTTTTTTTATCTTTTTAGTATTTGTTATGCGAGAAGATATAATTTTCACTGAGCATTCCATATAAGGCATTTGTTCCCTAATAAAAAACATGTTAGCATATCTTCGTCATTATTTTTGTTTCCATTACTAATTACTAATGCTTTTAGTTCGTAGATTTTCAATAACTGTAAAAATAACTATGGACACACGTTATTGCGGATCCAATATCCCTCCTAATCATAATATTCAAGCAAGACGAATGCATCAATTGTCACTACAATGGGAAGCTCGAGCTTTCAAGATGACAGTTCTTCGCAATAATCGAGGAAGGCATTTTGCCAATATTCAACCTATTATATCCCGCAATCAAGCTGGTAAAAATTATTAATTTGTAAATGTTTTGTCGTAGTCAATATTTTCACTATTACTAATTCAATTCAAAACAAAACTTTGTAGAAACTTCTACCACAAGTAGAAGATGTTCTTTCTCGCAATGCTTAGACATTGGTCATAGAAATACAAAGTGCCCGAATTGCAATGCCATCATGTGGGTATCTGAGAAAGTTCGAGACAGTAGCTTTAGAAATCCAAGATTTCATTTATGTTGCGGAAATGGTCAAGTACGACTACCAAGTCTTCCAGTGTCACCACCATTCCTTCAGTCCCTTCTATCACAGACAGTCTTCAAAGACAAAATCCGAATGTACAATTCATTATTGGCATTCACTTCAATGGGGGGCCAGATCGACAACAGTGTTAATGATGGTAGGGGACCTTATGTGTTTCGCATTGGTGGTAGCAATTACCATCGAATCGGGTCATTACTCCACGAACCAGGTATTGGTCCTAAATTTGCTCAGCTGTATATATATGACACTGATAATGAGGTTTCCAATCGCTTTAATGCTATGGGATCGTCGACCACTTCAGACATAAATGGTGATATACTCCGTGACCTTCAACACATGCTCAATCATGTAAATCCCTATGTTTCTGTTTTTCGGAGTGCTCGAGATATGTTGGTCGAACAACATAACAATATAAATCTTCGTATACGCATCATTCATGCAAGAGAAGGCAGACAATATACGCATATAAAAACATCAAGTGAAGTCGCTGCTTTGTTGGTAGGTGATTGTACTGAGGAATTGGGACATAGAGACGTTATTCTACAAACATGCAGTGGTGCTTCACAGAGGATAAATGAGACTCATCCTGCTTATATGCCGCTCCAATATCCATTGCTATTTCCTTATGGAACAGATGGTTGGTCAGTCGACATACCAATAATCTCTTCGACTACTTCAAGGCTTAAAGTTTCGATGAGACAGTTTTATGCATTCCGAATGCAAAATAGGGAGGAGGATGGTGATAGCATAACTAGAGGCGGTCGATTGTACCAACAATTTATTGTTGACGTATATTGTGCTATTGAGCAATATCGTCTTCTTTACGTCAAATGTAACCAAGGACGCTTGCGTACAGAATTGTATAGAGGGTTTCAAGATGCTGTTTCAAGCGGTGATGTTAATGCAACATCTGTTGGAAGAAAGTATATACTGCCTTCCACATTTACCGGTGGACCACGTAATATGATCCAACATTATCAGGACGCAGTTGCAATTTGTCGTACAATGGGTCCTCCTATTTTTTTATCACTTTCACATGTAATCCGAATTGGCCTGAAATAACTAGAGAGCTACTTCTGCATGAGCGTGTTGAAGATCGCCCAGACATTGCGGCTCGAGTTTTTAAACTAAAAATGAAGGAATTGTTCCGTGATTTGAAGGACAAACGCATGTTTGGAACCCTTATTGCGGCTCTAGAGAGCTACTTCTGCAATGCACGGGTCTTAATAACATATATAATTTAAATGACTATTATTATTAATACAAAATGCAATGTTATACTATCATAGATTTTAAACTCTAAAATCGTAAAATGAATAAGATAACGTAATATATAAAGCAAAATGTTATATGTGATGAGAAAAATACACAGAAACAGCTAATGACATCGTACTCTTCGCTTGAAGATCCAATAATTATACTCATCCTCCCAATCGACTCTAAAAACATGTGAAACCTTTACTTCATCATCACTTGATTTTGGCGCCCTCAGTATAAATACAAATTTCGACATCAGGCGATTATTCACGTAATGTACAATTCTTAGACTACAAAAAATAGAAATGAGGAAGGCGATCACAAAAAATTGTGGTCCTTGGTTACATTGGTTATATACAATTCTTATATATAAATAGAAATGTAGGAGGTCTTATAAGGTGCCACGTGTTCTTTTCCTTTAGTTGTAATAAAATATTATTTTTTAAAAACCACATTTCGATCCTCACTTTCCATTATTAGAAGAAAAATAATAATTTCTTGAAATACAAAAACCAACCCACGTCTGAAAAAATCAATAACTCTAAATATATCCATTAATCATGTTCGATCACGTTCCCAATTCGAACAGTTAACATAAAAAAGAAACCAACACTCGAATTCCCAACTGAAAATGAAGAAGAGATCTCTATGAAGAACCTCAGAATCCCTTGCGATCGCCTTCCTCACATCTCGACCATCTCAAGCACCGCCAGACGAGAAATCGCGAGTGAATCTCCCACATCTTCGCTTTCTTTGATTCGTCGAAGCAAACGATGGGCGTATCACAATCGAAAATTCTGAATGATGTTGAGTCTTCACAAAGTCCTCTTCACAAGCGATTGCAGGTACAGTTTATTCGGATTGTGCCATCTGCGTGGATGACCAGGTTTGCGATCTTACTTTATATGTTGTTTGATTATGCTTCCTCACGGTCAGATTTACAGGTGGTTGGGGCAGATATGTGGTGTGACTGGTGGTGCTGGGCGGCGACGGGCGACAGTGAACGGCTGTGACGGGCGGCAAACCGATCGGTTAGACGTGGGCTACTTGACTTCAAAGGGTGTCTAGGGGGAACTAGGAGAGACCTACGGGACGGCTGCGAGAAGTTGTGAAAGGGTTCAAGGAGGTGAGCGACGGCGACGTAAGATATGATAAGTTAGGGCCGGTGTTTGGGATGGTGCAAGATGGCTTCTTTCTTTTCTTTTTATAAAAAAATAAAGGTGTTAGCGATGGAAAATGTTCGTCGTCGTCGTGGTTAGTTCAACTGTTTTTCAGCGATGACTCGATGGATTCTTTCATATCATGAACTTAATCGAATTATAGTTTCATCCCACGGACTCATCCAAGTTCGCATCATAGCTGTTACTGAACCACGATACGAAATTGCTAGCTTCTTGGATGTTAAAGCATCTCATAGGTCTACATATTATGCTTGATGTCCAGATAATCCTTTTTAAAATATTAAGCTTTATAATTATAGAGTAATACTTTTGTTTTCTGAAATATGATTAAGTTAACATGGCAACTTACATTGATTATACTAAAGACGTGTTTTGCACGGGCAAAAAGCTAGAATAAACAATTACTATCTCACTTTTTTGGATATTAATTATATAGTTTTAAAAAAACTATAACCCGTGCATTGCACGGGCAATAAACTAGTGTTAAACTAATGCATGTGTGGATACTGATAGTCGTCCTCTCAAGTTACAGCTTTGCTTTGGTCGTTTATTTAAGTATGGTATTGAAAAGGTAAGGTAACTGATATTGTTGAAGAGATTCGCAAACCCATAATCTCAATCGAATCCGTCGATATATTGACGAAGCAGATCCATAATCAGATAGATACTCATACTCGATGTGTGTATATGCCTTTGAGTGTGAAGAAATATTCTGAAATTCTCAGTGTTTAATGGCCGGCCTTAGGTTGGCGTGGAGATTGAGCAATTTCCCGTCAGTGAAATCAGAACATCGACGACGCACGAAAAAATCCCACTATTGTCATCATCATTCCTACACCAAGAGGCCGCAAATGTCTGTTTTCTCCGTAAATCCAGCAAACGCCGCCTGTGGCGGCGGCCCTACGAAGTCGTCACATGATAGAAAGCTTCCGATTCTGCTTTTCGACATCATGGACACAATCGTTCGCGACCCCTTCTACGACGACATCCCCGCCTTCTTTGGGTGAGTTTATGCGTGTCAATTGTGTTTGATTTTGCAATCTCTTGGTCTGAAACTTGGATCTAAATTAGGGGATCTTTCTCATGGATTGCAAATCACCTATTTGTGTAGTTCGATTGCAAAACACAACCCTGATCTCTGTATCTTTTAGTTTATGTGCTCCCTTAGAAGTTGAAAGTTGTTTTTATACTGTTTGATAGAATGTCTCTGAAGGAACTCCTTCAGTGCAAACATCCTACTGCTTGGCTGGAGTTCGAAAAGGGCCACATTGACGAGGTAATAGTTGAAAACCGCTAACTTCTCTCTCTATTTCAAACAGAGTTTTTTTTTGTTCCTAATAGCTGCCTTTCGAACTACATTGTGTGCGTTATAACAAGAAGTCGTTGCGTTTCTTTCTATGCTTATAACGATCAAATTATCCCTGCAGACGGAGCTGGAGAGAATCTTTTTTGAGGATGGCAGATCGTTTGACTTGCAAGGTAAAGCCAATTCTTGTTAGGATAATGACAAACTTTATTGGATTACATTTGCTTTTCAAGAAAAGTATCCTTCGATGAGGCTTTTTATTGCTTCCATTCTGTTTAAAGTAGGTCTCAAGGCTTGCATGAGAGACGGATATTCCTACATTGATGGAATCGAAGGACTGCTCAGTTATCTGAAGAGAAATGGCTATGAGATGCATGCTTGCACTAATTACCCAGATTGGTATTTATTACACGGAGAGCAAAGCTTAGTTCTCTCACAGCTTTGGCTCTGTTGCCTTTTTTTCATCTCATTTTCTCTCTATTGCAGGTATGAAATGATCGAAGAGAAGTTGAAGCTCTCCACCTACTTATCATGGACCTTCTGCTCATGTACAATGGGTCTGAAAAATCAACTCTTATTTACTTTGCAGTATTAGCAATTTCGAAATCTTGGCTTCGATTAAGCCATAAAACACCGTTCGAATCAAATTGCCCAGGAAAAAGAAAGCCCGATACCGAGTTTTACCTAGACGTTTTGAAGCAACTGAAGGTCGAGCCCAGTGATTGCATCTTTATCGACGACAGGTATCGTTCTCATTATACTAGTCGAGTCGATTGCACCTATTTTTTTTGTCTATTGTTTGCATATTATGACTTTCTACAAATTTCACACAGAATGAAAAATGTCGCTGCTGCCATTGATGTTGGCTTCAAAGGTATTCAATTCAAGGACGTCCATTCGCTACGAAAGGAGCTCACTCTCTTCGGAGTTGCTAATGGTAATTCAGACGCTGCTGCCACCTGTAAATGACTGCATCGCCGTGCTGTTTTAGTGAGTATTATCATCTTTCCACAGTTGTACATTGTGATGAAACCAGGTTCATTACACACTTATTCTTGCATCTTGATGAAGACTATTATTACATCATCAACTTTTAGAATCATCAATCAGTTCTTGAACAGCTCCAAGCAGTGTTCTTGGTCCAAATTCCTGCTCCAAAACTTCTTGTAATACTCTGCATAAGTAAAATCCCTATAAACGACCATTTCTCCGCCGGCGCCAGTGAGCTCCTTCGGAGCGCTAATCACCGACCCATCGCAAGGGCATAGGAAGGAAGCCACCGAAAGTCTCGCCTTGTCGGCATTAACCACAGCTCGGTGCCAAACGCTTCTGTACTTTCCATTGCTAAGCGCCTGCTATCCGTCGCAAAAGCCGTCATCGTGTTTTATGTATTACAAAATGGTGTCTATATATATACTAGTATTTTCTGAACACTCAAATGTGTGTGCTATATAATATATTATATTAATTGTAAAATAATACTTATATAATAATAATAAATGGGTTAATTCAGTACAAAAATGTCATAACGAAAAAATTGTAGTTGATTGTTTTCGTTCAATTTTATATCAGATTCTGACGGTTTATACCAATC
Organism: Craterostigma plantagineum; assembly: GCA_027422505.1. Lineage (NCBI taxonomy): Eukaryota > Viridiplantae > Streptophyta > Magnoliopsida > Lamiales > Linderniaceae > Craterostigma > Craterostigma plantagineum. The sequence goes on from JAPQWV010000009.1 coordinate 25,953,066, forward strand.
ACTAAGGCTTAATAAAAGGGTGTATATATGTGTGTTGTGTGTTCTTGCCTGGATTTGATCTCCTAGATTTACGACGAATGCGCCGGGACGAGGCTTCACGGCGAGCCATTTCCCGTTTGTTAGGACTTGGAGGCCTGAGACTTGTAGGTCTTGTAAGAGTATGGTGAGGGCGTTGGGATCCGTATGGGCGGGTAGTCCGTAGGTGAGCTCGGGCTCGGGGCAAGGCGGGTAGTAGTTTACGGCCATGTGTTGGCCTTGCTCGCCTAGTATGCTGGTCAGGGCGTACTTGTCTAATCCCAGGCTCTCCGATATGTATTCTTGGAGTCTGATGCCGAGTTGTCGGACTTCGTTGCAGTAGCTGCTCACGACGTCCCTGTTTCAGACATGTACACATTTATTTATTTATTTTTTATTCGAGAGGATTTGTCTGTCGGGTGAATAGGAAAAAGGACCGGGGCGGGTTTGGCCTGCGCTATGACCCGACCATACAAATTATATATACAAATATATCGGGGCATGTTTGGGTTTCAACCAACCTAAACCGAATTACCCCCTCAAAAATCGGGTCCAAACTTGACCCATTAACTGATGGAGCTATGAAACGGGTCAAGTTTGAACCCATTGGCGTGTTTCGCATTGACCCCAAGTTTTATTTGGTCCCCAACCGGGATCCATGAGTCACCAAAAAAAATGTGTCGAACTTATCTACTGGCCTTGAAAAAAGATGGGCTGCTCGAAAAGGTGATGACAAGCAGTTAAGAAATCGGATCATAAGTACATACGACGAACGAACTTACTTGAAAGAAGTGGGAACGCTAGGCCATTCGGGCGCGTACTTGTCGAGGGGATAGCAGTGAAGCCGAAGATAGTCCCTCCAGTTGCGCACGGTCTCCTTCCTAACGTTAAAGCTCGTCGATAGCCTCATAGTCTTCGAAGGGTCGTCGGAATACAACTTCATCTTCTCCTCGACGGGCAATCCAAAGAAATCCCGAGCCACCCTCACGACGCCTTCCACCGACTCCTCGGGCACGCCGTGGTTGATCACCTGAAAGAAACCGAATTCCCGACACGCTTCGCCTATCTTCCCGACCACAGAGCTACGGTCTTCGCACGACAGGTCGATCACGGGAATGTTATCGCATTCCGAGACCTGCGATAGGTTCGGCCGCTCGTGCTCGGGACGGACGTAGCTCGTCGGGAGGCTCGAGAAGTGGGACCCGCTGATGATGTTTGCTTCCTCCATGGATTTTTAGTAAATACCATTAATGCCCCTCGAGAGACTTCTTCCCGCGTTTCTTCTCGGCGCACGAGAACTAACGTGGCGATGAAGGAAATGTAGTTTTGTGTATAGTTAGTTAAAAGCACGTCGAGTAAAATATAAAGGAAACATTTTTATAAAAAAAAAATGAAAAAGCCTCAATATACCCATGGAATTGTTCTTCTGGCATGCAAGCAACAGATTAATTTTACTCTAACAAAAATGAGAAAAAAAAAAAGATAAATTGGAAAAGAACGAGGAGATTTCCAGTAGAAGGAATAGGAATACACAGTGAAAGTGAAGTGTGTGAAAAGATTAAGGGAAGAAGTGGGTACCTGAGCTCAGCACTCTTTCATTGGAAAAACGGAGAGATGGGCAGCTTTATATAGAAAAATAAATGGAAAAAATTCACAATAGTCCATGTTGTCACCACATTGACTAATTTAGTCCCGATGTTTTACGTAGATCAACTTAGTCCCCGATGTTGTTAATTGTGAACTAATTTAGTCTCTCAGTTAGTATAACCGTTAATTAGGCGGAAAATGCCACGTGCCAACATATGATTGACCAGACTAAAAAATCATAAATTACTATCAGAAAAGGGGAAAATTTCTTAAAAACACCTATAAATTAAAATAAAATAAACAATCAAGAAAAAAAAAACTTAAATTAAAAATAATAATTGAAGATCAAATAAAAAAAGAGCGAATAAAAAGAAAAATATTAAAGTAAATCAAAATAAACGAGAAAATAAATTCCGGGAGTGCTTTGGGAGTCAAAAGCGGGGGACTATTTTGGAAGTTCTCCCCAAAAATAAATTATAGGTAGTGCTTTGAAAATTATTCTGAAAAGAACCCCACCCCTCCTATAACCTAAAATATAATGTATCCTCTCTTAACTACAAAAGTAAATATCGTTGTGTGCATGGATTTTGAATGAAAGCGTAGATCAAGAGGGATGTCAAAAGCCGATAGTTGTTTGGTTCGCAACCAGGCCCGTACCTGAAGAAGTTGGCGCCTGAAGTGAAACTCCAATTCGGGCCCGAACCCTTATTAAATATTTTTTTTCCAAATGATATACGAAATAAAGCATAAATTTATATCATAAGTATAATTTAAATAATTAATATAAAGAAATACTCCATCTATTTTGAAATCAAGTGGTTTTAGACTTTTCTTTTTGTTGTTTAATACAAGTCGTTTTACTTTTTTTTCAAGAAAAATAGCTGGGAACTTTTACAACTTTACCCCTTAAATAAAAATAATTAGACTAATAGGATAAAATAGTTAATTGAGTGTATAATAGAGATTTTGTTTTATTTTATAATATGTATGCAATTACCTTAAACGATTTGTATTTCAAAACAGAAATAGTATGTTTTATAATTAAATGTTCAATAAATACTTATATAAACACTATTTTTTTAGAAATTTTGGTTTGGATTGGGTAAATAGGAAGATGTTGACGTCTAGTTTTTTAAAAAAGATAAAAATAATATTTACTGTTTGAGTAAAATTTTAATGAAAGGTAAAGTTTTTGCTCCCTTTTGTTAACTTTAAGCCGCATATATAACTAACAACTTTTGCACAATTTCTTTTTTATTTATTAAATGAGATTATAAACCAACTTATTATAATATATAACATATATACATGTATATAAAAAATATTGGGCCCCTCGGAAAAAAAAATATACAAAAGTCAATATCATTAGTGCCGTCATCTTAGGATTCTACTACAACAAAAAAAGAACTATTTTTAAATGTTACCATAGTTACTTGGTTGTGGGAATAGCATACATAACTGTATACATTTTTAATAAATGATTTATTTTTTCTCCTTCAATTGCTCCTTTGTCTTAGTTAGTACATATCAATAATAAACAATTTTAAATTTTAAGAAGATAACATTGTCCGAACATAGTGACGTCAACACCATACGTAACGATTGCAAGTTTTGCGGAGTGACGTGTTTTCGTTTCGTGTTGCGGTTTAATGCAAACTATATTATATATATCGTATGTTTAATCTTCCTCTTACGTATGCGAATGGGGGTTTTAATTAAAATAGGGCAATTAAAGCCCATATTCAATAAAATAGGGCAAATGTGGAGGAAATTAATAAAATCGGGTGAAACGCGCTTAATGGCCGCGACAACGCGCCCATTAAACGCGACGAGGGCTCAATCGGGCTTAACGCGGGCTCAATCGGGCTTAACGCGGGCCTTTTTTGTAAAAGATCAATTGGGCCGACTAACGGCCCAATTAACTGGGCGTCGCGGCTAATGGATGCGTCGTCGCACTTAATGACCGCGACGACGCGTTGAATAAAGCCGTGCCGATTCTTTTCTTCCTCATTTCTCCTCTTCTCCTCTCCTCGATTCCTCCGGCGATTTTTCTGGGCGATTGCTGCGCGTTTTGGAACAGTGATAGATCCGTTATTCCTCGTCATCGTCGATTAAGCTTCGTTTGGTATGAAACTCCTAATTTGTTTAAATCTTGCTTTTGATGTTTCGTTAGATTTCGTCAAATTCTTTCGTTTATGTTTGTGTTTTGGAAAAATTTGTGCTCTAGATAGGGTGGGTTGCTTAGTATGTTGATATAACACGTTAATTTTAGATAATTGATTCGATTTAGAAATTTTCCCTAATTTAGAAACCTAATTTTGAAATTAGGGTTTTTAGGTTATTTGATTCGATTGTTAGTACATAAGTCAATTTATGTGTTTGTTTATTGTTATTTGTTGCGATATTGACTTTGAAATGCTAATTTAGGATGGATACGTACGAATATTACGGTCCGGTCGACAGATCACTTCTGATATTCCAGGATAGTCATCGTTGTAACGATGTACTATCCAACGCCGATGGTGCCCTCGACACGCCTTTGACCGTTACGGGTTTGGAGAGTGTCGTATGGGGTAAGCTTTCACGACCGGTGCGGTTGCATGGTCGTATTCTGGAGAGGTTGGATACTATGTCCTTCTACGGCGTGTATAGTTGTGGATCTCAGAAGTTAGATCCACACTTGATCACGGCCCTCGTAGAGAGGTGGAGGAAGGAGACGCATACGTTCCACTTGCCTGTGGGTGAGGCCACCGTCACTCTTGAGGACGTCGGTGTGCTGTGGGGACTCCCCGTTGATGGTCACTCGGTTAGTGGTGTTATCCAGCATAGGACGCAGGGTCAGTGGCTCGATTACTTGGAGGAGCTGACTGGTTACAGACCTGCTGTGGGGGCATACACCGGGACGAAGGTGTCGCTGAGGAAATTTGCAGACTGGCTAGAAGCCAACGAGATCGATGATCACAGCTCAGATTATGAGGTCGATCAGCGGGCACGTGCATATGCGCTATTACTCATGGGATCGGTTTTGTTCCCCGACTCCAGCGGCAGCTCGACGTCCATGACCTTACTCCCGTTGCTCGAAGACATAGACGCCGTGCACACGTACAGTTGGGGCAGTGCCGTGCTGGCTTTCTTGTACAGAGAGCTATGTACTTCGTGTCAGCGTCAGAAGATGAACATCGGTGGAGCTCTACGGTCGCTTCAGGTGCGTTAGTTTGTGTAATTGAATTGTCTTGAGGTGTATACATACTAATTTAAATTTTGTGTAGGTATGGGCATGGATTCGTATATTACATGTGCAGCCCGTTATTATCCGTCCGCGAGTGCGGATGATGCCCACCGTAGAAGATGGAATTCAGTTGCCCATGCCGCCACATGCTGCGAGGTAGGGTATTTTTTATTAAAATATTTAATATATTTAATATATATTCTGTTTTTTATTTAATATATTTTACGTAGTTTTTACTAAAATATTTAATATTTTGTTCCTAAAATTTTATATTTAATAGATATTTCTTGAATGTTAAAAGTATTTATTTATTTTTAATATATTTTATATATATTTTTGATTTCAGGTGAAATGCGCTTTTCGATCATACGACATCGACGCACTCGAATTTGCGTGCGATTCGTGAGTCGATCGATAGCATGTCTTGGGAGCAGTTCGTCTCAGCACCCTACGACGATCAGGCACCAGAGATTATGGCGTTGAGAGCCGACTCTCGACCAGCATGCGTTCGATCGTCGTGTCCACTCATCTTCTATAACATCGTTGAGTGGCACTATCCCGATCGCGTGCTACGACAGTTCGGGATGGTTCAGTCCGTCCCGCAACGTCCGAGACAGCTCGACGTTGATCTTCATCGACACAGTACACGTAATGTCGCCGGAAGGGATTGGAGGGCCTTCCACGAGCAGTACGAAGCCTTGTGGGTGTCTCGCTACGAGAGGATAGTCGGTGCGATGGAGATAGTTGGTGGTGCGCAGTGCACTCCAGATTACTATCCATGGTACTGGAGGGTCACCCGTCGTTACATCTCTCCATCGACGATCCACATGAACCGAGGATTCCAGATGGGAGATAGTGCATTTATCGACGTTATGGTTAGTTACCTGTCCTTCTTTAGGTTTTTATTTTATTTTGGACGTGTTATTTAAGACGTGAATTGTTACCTATTAGGCACAGCACGTCGATAGGGCCGAGGTGATATTTACAGGAGGAGATATGGAAGGAGGATTGGACCTCATACATCAGATGCAGGGTCTTATCCTTGACAGACGACAGCGAAGACACATGTCGTTCGCTGATGTCCCCTCGACACACATGCATGTCCCGCCATCTTCGCGTGGTCGGACGCAGGAACCTGGCCAGTCGTCTTCACGTGGTCGTACGTCACAGTACGGTGATGGTAGTTATTTTACACCGCTGGGGCTTGATCTCGGCTACGGCGATGCTGATGATGATGATGACGACGAGGCCACGCCTCCGTATCAGCCATTTGTGCAGGAGTCACCGCCGCGACCCCAGCAGCGACGTCGTCGCCCTGAGCAGCCCGAAGCTCCTGTTGATCGTGGCCATCTGCACAGGAATAGACGACCACGTAGATGTGGCACAGGAGGGCATTATATACCTTAGTTTTTATTTTCTTTACTTTTTATCTAATTAGGACTGCTGTTGATTTTTATTTGTGTTTCTTGTTGTTATGTTTGCCACATGTTTTTATATTTCTAGCAACTTTTTTAGTCGTAAATCGCCCGAAATTCGTACAACGACATTCTACATCAACCAACAGATACAACGACATATTACATCAACGCCCACGACCTCTCTGTCTCGATCTCCGACTTGAACTACCCTTATCCATTTCGTTTCGAATACGAGTTGTCTTTGGCCTACCCGGTCGTCTTCTTTCACATCGGTCTTCATTATGCACAAGGAAAAAATCAGCCGCATGCCAATATCGCTCGTCCTCGAGTGGATGGAACGTTCCCTGATATGACTGAAAATATGCTACTTTACTGTAGAAAGGAGCAATGAACTGTGTGCTAGAAACATTCCACTGGCGGCATGCTGCCTGCGCATGAGAACATGGAATGAAATGTTGGTCCCATTTTCCACAAGTGCATGTTCTTCTTTGAATGTTCACAACGTGTTTTCTTTGAGTCACCGATGAAGAAGTATACACCTCTGCTGTTTGCATTCGAGGGTCAAATGCAGTTACGAAATGCCCGAACGAGGCATTTGACCAGTCACTAAACATCCTCCACGCATAAGGAGTCCATTCGGTTTCAGAACTCTCCATTGCCGCAGCTGCTTGTTGATATCTATCACGTATGCGGAACATCGATGGAAGCTGAAGTCGACTATCGCTTTTGGAGGCAGTAAGCGAGCCCCTTTGAACACACCATTAAGCGCTTCTGAGATGTTCGTCGTCATTGAACCACACCTAAGCCCACCATCGTAAGCAAATGTCCACTTTTCTCGATCAATCTCGCACAACCAATCATATGCTTCTTTTCGCAGACCCTTAAGATGCCCATGATCCGTTCGAATTTTTGCACCGTATGCGCCATCCCTGCTCTGTGGCACAATTTCTTTAGGTCACTATCTTTGAACTCCTTGTTAAAATTTGATACGATGTGACGTAAACAGTAACGATGCACTCCGTTTGGAGACCTGTAAGCGTCGAGCTGTTCTACTGCGGACATTAAACCTGCATTACAGTTCGTAGGTAACATGAAATAATTTTAGTAAAAAGAAAAAAAACCAACAACAGGATTAATTTTTACCAACAAATACCTGGATGGCGATCCGAAATTAGGCATACCGCTTGTCCCTCCAATACATGAACATTAAGCAAGTTCAAGAACCAACTCCAAGAATGTAAGCTTTCGGTTGTAACGATGGCAAACGCAAGTGGAAAAATTTTCTGATTTGCATCGAGTGCACATGCAATCAACATTTTATGCTTGTACTTCGAATACAAGTGCGTACCGTCGACACAGACCACTCTACGACAATGCTTGAAGCCGTCAATGCAAGGTCTGAATGCCCAAAATACATACCCGAATTTTTTCACTCCAGACATGTCTTGAAGATGCCACCACTTCACCACCGTTCCGGGGTTGTATCGTTGCAACGCTTTCATGAATATAGGAAGCTGTTGGATTGACGTTTCCCAAGTACCATAAACAATCTCTTTTGCTCGCTTGAGTCCATGCCATGCTTGAATGTACGGAATATCGTACCCAAAGGTATCTTTTACGAGCTGTTGCACGTTTTTAGGTAAATACTGTGGGTCGTTCTTTACCGTTTGGATTAATATTCTCGCGATTTCAGTACGCGAAACATTACGATGGGTGCTGGCCAAATCGTGCGTGAAGCATGTGTGCGGTCCACCGTATCTCGTCACCTTCCAAAAAAATTTTCGGTTTGAAGACTGCTCGCAGTGTCCAGTTACAATCGTCGCTGTGGTTGCATCTCACGCTCCATGCGGTTCTGTTACTTTCGGTCACGTGGTACTCACGTCTAACAACCCTCAAATGGTAATCGTTAACAACACATTTTAATTGTTCTTTGCTATTAAACGTCATACCTACGTAAAATGCGGGATCGTCCGTGTCGTAAAAATCACCACCAGTTTCGTCAGCTTCTGTGGGAGCCATTTGATAAGAGGTATTAAACGGCACCGACCAGTATAATGCTCTATTCTCTTCTAGCTCACTTGGCATTGGTTCATCGTCATTTTCATCATCGGCATTTGCGGGATCTGGCAAATCGTCTAGTGCCCCACCCTCGTCATCGGCTTCAGAGTCACTGACGTCACTATCTTGGACGGCGTCGTGATCGATCTCAGGCTGCGCCACCGTCGAACTAATAGGAACGCAACGGCTGCTCGAAGGTATATCTTCGTCAGGGGCAAACGAAATATTTTTCAATCCTTCAGTAACTGAAGCAATGTCAGGAATCGAAAAGCTCGGCGCGGGATTCGTGTACTCGTCGGGAGGATATACGTTGCGCTCGAACTGAACGATCTCGGTTGCCTCGACAAAGACCTCGATGTAATCGAGCTCGTTGTCGGGATCCCAGAAGTATGCCAGGTCGGCATCACTAGACAATAGCAGGAGATTATGATACAGTTGTGAATGTTGATAGTATTCGTTCTTCGCACGAACGATTAAAAAGAGAGCATTGCTGTCGACAGAAGTCATGTCGTACAGCATACTAAGAAATTGCTCGAAATTGGTATCGCGACGAATTCGTCGATAACCGATGGGTTGAAGACTATACTGTATGGTGTTTGATCCGTGTATGATTTCACCGCCATAATAAACAACTATTTGAATTTTTCTAGACACCATATTGGATATGTATGAAATTTTATGAATCAATAGTCGGAGTTGATCGGCTTAAATAGGAAAATTCGCCGAGAGCATTGAGCGCGTCGTCGCGTTTAATGGATGCGACGACGCATCCATTGGGCGCGATTCCTAGTGGCCCAATAACTTCAGTGGGTTTTAGTGGCGTCTTTAGTGGGTTTAGTGGGCTTAGTGCTGGTCTGGGTCAACGCCGCGCCCGTTAAACGCGTCGTGGCGTCCATTACATGCGACGCGGGCCACGAGCGGGCCCAACCGGGCCCCCCTTTGCTTTGTTTCCGCGCCACGTCACCGTCGCGTCCAATAGGCGCGTCGTCGCGTTTAATAGGCGCGTTTCACCCTATTTTAATACTTTCGGTCCCATTTGCCCTATTTTATTGAATAGGGCTTCAAATAACCCTATTTTATTTAAAAGCCCTATGCGAATGTATACCGTTTATCTGTAAAATCTCAAACCGAAAAATTGATTCTCAAATGCAAATTATCCTCAAACTCAAAATGCAGTAATTCTTCTCCAACCATTAAACTCATTCACAAACTCAAAACAATATTTTTGCAATATTCTCTTTCGCATCAACTTTTATAATTTTGCATTACGACTCAAATATTTTACAACTTTTCAAACTTATATAATAAATAAATAACTGATATTTTCTTAGATTAAATTTTTTAATAAAATATTTTAAATATTTTTTTTTTCAATTTTGAACATTATTGGTATATTAATAAATATAATAAAAAACTAATTATAAAATTTATTATTTTTAGTATGAGTTGCTTTGTGAGAGTTAAAAACTTATGCGTTAATGTCAAATGTAAACGTATGCATGCGTTTATAGGAGAGAAAATGACATAAAATCCATTTTGGGTATGCGTTTGAGTGTTGGTTGAAGTATTGTTTTATGTTTACGTCTCGTTATTGGTATTGGTTGGAGATGGTCTCAAATAATGCTAAACGGCGTGTCTTAGCTATCATTGGTGCTTTCAATATCTTTCAAAAGTAGAAGTCATATTTCTAAAGGCATAATTAAAATTTGAATTGTTTTGTATCATATAATAATTGGAAATGTGATGCCAACTTCATTTACTGTAATAAATTTGGATCTCGAGATCATTTCTCGGACAAAAGAAGTCGGAAATATCTTACGTAAGATATTTCATATCCGCTTGCTTACCTGCTGAAATGACATATCGCTTAATAGGATTTCTGACGGATTTTGACACGAGGTTGATTGAATACCAAAATTATTCCGAAACCACTATATAAATTTTTTTTGCTTATGGGAATATCGTAACTCGATTAAATAATTTTGTCTCCTAATATAGAAACTCATACAATAGTACACCACCTCGGGAAAAAATTCGATCTGTATGTTAGAGCATCTCCAGCCGAACTGGATAACCCAAAAAAATATATCGAAATACTGCAATCGTACCCCAAAGCAAAACTCAAAATGGGTTTTTGCAATTCCCTCTCATCAATTGCACGCATATATGCGATTGCGTCAGAGCATTTACGTTTGCTCTTTTAAATTTACATTCAAGTCCCTCTTTCTTTTAATTATTGAAAACACTCATATATTAAATAAAAAAACAAATTAATCTTTTATAAAAGTATGTGGATGGCCTCAACCTGGGAAAGAGTAACATGAGGCGTGACGTGACCTTTTCAATTTGTTGCATACTAATACAGTAAAAGTAATTAATCTTTTTCTTTTATTATTATTTCAGTCAAAATTTCAAGTTTGGTTGGTTTGACTTTTCAATAAGGTATTCTTTTTTGTTTGATTAATAACACGAAGAAAAAATAGAAATTAAATGAATGTGAGAATCAAATGAATATGTGTGAGAATATTATAAACTACATAAAAGTTGTAAACTCAGATTACATATGTGTAAATATTTGAATCAAATCGAGTGTAAAATAATATCATAATCTAATTCGTAAACTTTTAAAATATATTCGTCCTTTCGAAAAAAAATGTTAAAGTTGATGTGGATTTAAATATTCTTTTCAGTTTGAGAATGCGTTAATTTGTAAAGTTGTAAAATATATGAATAATTTTAAAAATGGAGTAGAAGAGAATATTACAAAATGATCCTTTGAGTTTGAGAATTGGTTTGTCGGTTGGAGAAGAATTACTGCATTTTGAGTTTGAGAATGAGTTTGGGTTTGAGAATGAGTTTTTCGGTTGGAGATGATCTTAGTTACCGGACAAAATATCAATTCGGCCCTTTAATATTTGAGGGGTCAAGATTGAAGAAATGAATGTTGTGGCTATTTGTATTTTAATATATAATTTTACTTTTCCCTAGAAGAAGAAAATCGAATATGATGACGACTCTGCATTTGGAATTGAACATCTACACGATCACAACTCATGCATTTCGCACTATCTACATCAAATCCAAAGTTATACTTATCTTCATATCTCATTACAACGGTGGATCGAAACAGAACAGTCCAAGAAAAAATAAAACTTGCAGTATATAGTTTATTATCATATCTTGAGAATCTTTCATATATAATATATTCACAATAAAATGATATTTCAAAAGAAAAGCTACAGAACCCGATTAAAGTTTTTTATGTTGAAAATTGTACTATCATACAAAGATTTCATAACATGAATATTCGGGAAAAAATTTGTAATTGTCCAGCTAAATTTTTAAATTTTTTATTTAAGTAGTATATTATTGTTTAGTTTATTTTGTAGCTCTGTCCTGCTTTCAGCCCGCTGTCTCAACTCTCAATATCATTGACAACCCCTAACTTGACGGAAATTGAAATACCTAAATAATTAAAAAATAATTAAAGCCACATTCCATATTAACAACTAGTGGTCTTGCACTCTCTTACGTGTGCAACTATTAATAAAATAAAAAATTAATTTTTCTAAGTGTCATAGTGGTGTTATGTAATGTAGTGGATGTTTTTATATTTTTATAATTATTTTTATAATAGAACAGCTGATTACAACAACTAAAATCACATAAATGTGAATAATGACATTAAGCGAAAAAAAATACAGACTAGAGTCGAACTCGTCGACTCGTTTGGTTATATAGAAACGTTTTAACTACAAAACAAGCATTATGATGCATCATCCACCTATACATAAATCATCCAACCTCCGTAAGAAGACAAAAATAAAATAAAATATTATTTTACATATATAATAATTTAATGAACGGTTCATATTGAAGGGCAACGCGGCAGATTCCTGCCCGCCGGTTTCGAGCCGTCCAGAAAAGCTAAAGACATCTTTAAATAGGCTGAAGTTCTTCAGTTATTATAATCCCAAATCAAGTGAGAAGAATTCAGTGGGAGAGAATAGTGAGAGGAAAACTTACCAGGGTCGATAAGGGTGAAAGCGGATTTAGTTTTAATGGGGTAGTTGAGAGTATGTACAAATGCATTACCCGGGTGGGTAAGGGGTCTCGAGTTTGGATTTAAACACGAGCGTTAAATTTGTACAGTGTAATATTCTCAATATAGCAAAGCAGGTGCTCTCCGTGGAGCTAGGCGGTATTGGCCGAACCACGTAAAAATCTCGTGTTCTCTATCGGTGTCATTTTGATTTTATACTGTCCAGATAAAAATGTTGCGGGTCCAAAATAAACCTTCTGCTGGGGCTGAAATAATACCGTCCAACCCAACAAGTGGTATCAGAGCCAAGGCTAATTGATATTCTGAGTATGCTCTGTGGTTGCAGCTTTGTCTGATCTTCCACATCAGAAAAAATATCAAGAAGGTTTATCGTTACGGGGGAGCTAATGTCGGGCCAAGCTGTTGAATCTCTGCAAGGATAATGGTGATGGAAAGCAGTTTCAAAGTGCGGCAGTTTGATGGTACGAGAAGTTTCACTCTGTGGCAGAGACGAGTGAAGGATATACTTGTTCATCAAGGCTTAGCTAAAGCTTTGAAAGGGGACACGTCAAAGTCCGAGAAAATGACGAATGAAGACTGGGAGGATTTGGGGTCAAAATGTGTCAGCAAAATCCATTTGTATATTGCGGATAACATTATTATTAACGTTGTTGATGAGGATTCTGCACCAGACTTGTGGGTGAAGTTGGAGGAGCTGCATCTCGGAAAAAACTTAGCTACACAGTTAGATCTGAAGTGGGAGCTATACCGGCTGAAGATGGAGGAAGGTGGAAATCTCATGGATCATATTAACGTGTTCAACGGACTTGTGGATCAACTTATAAAAGTTGCGTAAAGTTAGAGGAAGAAGATAAGTCCCTTTTACTTCTTACCTCGCTTCCTGATTCTTATGAGAATTTGGTCACAACCATCTTGTACGGAAAGACGACAGTGAAGATGGTGGATGTTCAGTCAACTCTTTTGGCGCATGAAAAGAGGAGACGATCAAATTACCCAAATTTGACGCTGGCTATACACGGGGTGAATCATAAGGAAAGTTCAACGCCAGGAAATTTAGAGGTAGCAGCAGGTCCAAATCAAGGAATTGTGGGAAAGGCACATGTGCTACAAGTGTGGTGAGCCGGGACACATCAAGAGAAACTGTCCGACTTGGAGGAAGGACAGGAATGGCGAGAAAAATTCCACAACGATGGTAGCAGAAGATTATCTTGGAGACGTTCTGTTAGGAAATATTTATTGTGTTCAATTAATTAGTTTATCTTAGCTTTGTAATTCGTCTTAATCTAGGACCTAATTGTAAATATACCTAACTTGTGGGTATATTAGTTATATTGGGCCCAATAGCCCATTAGGGCTTATATGTATAAATACCCTAAACGATACATCGTTTAGGGTTGCTGATTCATTATTGGAGTTGACGACTTTGCTGAAGATTACGTGCGTATCATCGTTCCAACTCTACAATCCGTCTCGTGGTATTACTATTCAATCGCTTCCGTATTTCATCGTATAAGGTAATACTAATCCTATGAATCAGATCAAGGTTGGATAAATCGGCCTAACAAGTGGTATCAGAGCCGAAATCGTTGATCAAACTCATCGAAGTTCATCGAGTTTATTATTCGCTGTTTTTATCTTTTTCTCGAAATTTTATCAATCTCTTCTCATCCAATTTCCCAGATCTTTCTCGGCTCATGGAGATTGCATAAGTGTATTTTAGCTTTTCCTTAATTCTTGATCGAATTTTTTTTCCAACCGAAGAACAGATTGTGACTACGAAGAGAATTTTTCGCTGAGATCTCGAAATCTTTTGACCTAAGCTGCCTCGACATTTTACTCAGAATTTAGCTCGACATTTTATTCCAAATTCTACCTGACATTGACTTCGATATTCATCTCGATATTCATCTCGACATTCTACTGGGAAATAAGGGAAATAAGCTTATCGACATCTTGCTTGAAAGATAGAAGGATCTCGACATTTTGCTCAAAATTCCGCTCGACATTGATCTCTAAATCAGTCTCGACATCTTACTTATCTTTTCAAAGATCTCGAAATCCTTAATCATTCGAAAATTGTTTGTGAAGCAAGTCTCGACATTTCAAATTCTCGACATCCTTTCGACTTTTTAATAACCAAATCTCGACATCTCATAAGCTCGACATTTTAAAGCCAAAATCTCTAAATTCTTCGTCTTCTTCATTCACTCACTTCAAATCTCGACATCTTCCCTGTTAAAATTCCTTCGACATTTTCTTTCAAATCTTGACATCTCTCGCCATTTCAGTATCGTTTAAATCCTTAACCCCAAATCTCTCATCGCTTACTGGTAAGACCAACATCAAATTCTTATTTCACACATCATTTCGTTTGCATGACTAAGGGTTTGCGATTCTACGGAAACTGTCGTTCTTAAATTCGCTTCTTCATAAAATTTTCTGGAAAACCACTTCCTCATTTGAACGATTCAAAGTTCGACATTTTAACATTTAATACCCTCGAGATTTTTCTGTTTTCAAAATTTTCTGAATTTCTTGAGATCTCGACATTCGCAGTGAACAGTGCAACATCTCGACATCTGAACTCTGATTTTAAAATTGATTTTAATCTCTTAGATCTCGACATCTTTTAAATTGATTTTCAATTTCTCGACCACCTGTGCTTTCGACATTTTTTTTTCTCTTCAAATCTCGACATCCTCATCTCTCGAAATCTACTAATCCTCATCACTTGTCGAGAGATTCCCTTCAAAATTCACCACTGCCCTCCAAAATTATTTTTATCAATTCGAATTCATTAACTTTTCGAAAGCTTCCAAATTATTTCTAATTTACAACCAATTCTCGATTTCGAAGTTATTAACTTATTGGACCTAAATAAGATCAGACTTTTATCTTCCAAAATCCTATTTAGTATCATCTAATTAAAATATATATATATATATATCCAAATTATTAATATTATTAAATTATGTGATTATATTATCTTTCATCTATTTTTCTAACTTTGTTTGAATCATCTGAGATTTAGCCGATCTACACGATTAAGATCCATATCCAACCAAAATAATTCTAGAACTGAACTTCCAATATTCACTTTCAATATGTCATATATGCCGTATCAGTGGGAACAGAAAGTGAACAAACAAGCTAAAGAAATTGAGGAATTAAAAGCTCGCTTAGAGAATAATCATAAATGTCTCCTTGCCAGCTTAAGTGAAAAAGCGCATCTCAATTGCAAGCTTGAAGCAACGCAAATGAGAGTCGATGATCGTGATAAAGAAATAGAAAGAATGAAAGCGAAAATTAGTGAGTTAACTACTACTTTGAAAAAGAGCGAAGACGAGAGACTCACTAAGACTTGTCAATATAACGTCATGTATAGCGAGCGTAGCGAGTTATACGTTAAAATTAGGAGTTTAGAGGACATTCTAACAAAAAGAGGGCAAGCGGATCAAAATTCCTCTAAGAACCTAGCGTCAAACGGGGAAAGTAATTTACATTCTAACAAACCTGCTTCTTGTTGGGAAATTCCAGAGATTGCTAATAAAATTTCCAAATTAAACGCAACTTTGGAATCAGAAAGAGTAGGTTTTCAAGCAGAAAAACAAAAACAGTCGGGTGTCGTACTCATGGCAGAACAGGAACCATGGCTCAAGGATACCTCTGAGAGTGAGGAGGAAAATCTGGCACTCATGGCAAACGTCGAAGCTGACTCTGAAGATGAGGCGCACAACACTGCAGCCACTCCCACAACTGACTCATCTTCAGAAACTGAGGTACACGATTCTTACTCTGATCTACATTTAGAGATTTCAGTTCTACAAGATAGACTAACATCTATGTCTAGTGAAAACCAATCATTAAGAAAACTAGAAACTAGGTTAGCGAACAATGAAAAGGTCTTGCGAACCGAACTAGTAGAAAAGGCTAAGTTAAACTCATTTCTAGAACAAGCTCAGGATACATCCCTCAGACATGAGACTAGGATAAGAGATCTAGAAGAAAAACTTTCCGAAAAGGAAAATGATTTCAAGAAGAGTGAGCAAGAGCGTAATTTCATATCCCAAAAATATGAATTCTTATCCAAGGAACGAAATCGTCTATATTCCAAAATAAAGAAACTTGAGGATCTCCTAACAAAAAGAGGACAAACAGATAGAACGATTTTTCTAAACAAGCCTAGAGACATAGAATTTTATGATCCCCGTGAAGGATTAGGCTTTGTTCCAGGTTCCGTACAAACAGTCAAGAAACCCCTCCCTCTTTATGATATTAGTTTCCTAGGCTTAAATATACCCAGTCTACTCCCTTTCACTAGTTCGTCTACACTTGACATCCTAGAAAAGAAAAAGAGAAATAGAGAGGACATGGTAGAAATCCCATTTGACTACGAAGAACTGGATAAACGTGACAGAACCACGGACACATCCTTGTCTGAAGACGACTACTTACCTCTATATACACCCTCTTCAGAAGACGTAAGTGGCCAAAATTCAAATCCCTCTATTACATATATCCCAGCATCTCTCAAGGAAATCTGTGATTTGCGCTCGACTCTTGAGGCCGAAAAGATTGCCTTCCAAGTGGAAAAAGGCGTACTTCTGACAGTCATATCGACACTTGAAGACCATATCAACAATCCCATAGGTTTCTGCTCACAACCGCCTCCAGCTGAGTCGAAACTAGAGGCATCACTTTGCAAGACAATGAAAGGGAAAGAAAAAGCCACAAGAGACGATTTGCTGTTTGAAAAATATGCTTCTCCTTCAAATCATTACTATTCCTACGATGATGCACTTGCCCTAACTTCTCGTTTTAGATTAGCAAATGCTAGCACAATCAAGAATGATGCACGCTTCTTTGCTAAGTCAGGCTCGCAAACTCAACTAGACAAGATACAAACAAAAGGAACGACTGACTTTCTCGCTGAAATCTCGCGTCTCCAGAACACCATTAAATTACAAGCAAAGGAACACCAAAATCAAATTGAAATCTTCAAGTTCGAAAAAGAGATACTACTAAATGAAATTTTCCTCCTAAGAAATCTCAACGATCATTCATCTGAAGTTGGTTCTTCTTCGACTTATGATTTAACTCCTAATAATGTGTCAAATTTAGCTATAGGCAAGAAACTAACCAAGAAGACGAAGACGATGGACTGGTTCAGGAAATCAAAATCTAAGCCCTCTCCTACCAAGGCTTTGTACGCTACAAACTATGCTTCTGATGAACATAACTTTATTTCTTCGAAGTCTATTAAGTATTGTGATGTTTCCCGTTTTAATAAATCTAATATTTATAAGATGCATCACTCTTCTACTCGACAGCCATCATCTCATGCAAGCCACGTCTCAAACACTCCCGTATTCAATCGATTGATGCATAAGAACTCAACAGGGCATAATCCTAATGTTAAACAAATTTGGGTGCCCAAGCAAAAACATCACTCCACATCCCCTCAACACTCGAAACAAGGATTGAAGCTATGGATTCCTAAATCACAAATCAAATTGAATAGGACTTCATATGATGACTTAGGATCAATATATGAACCAAATGTGCTTAACCTGTTTTCTGCTTACAAGGGAGGACCCATCCAAAAATGGGTACCAAAGGCCCGATAATATTTTGCAGATATTCCAGCATGAGTAGGTACGAAGAGAGCTGCTCCACACTCATGACTGGTATGCGACGAGGGCAGCCAAACATCCCAGCGTGCATGGTATCTCTGTTTGCTCCACATACACGGCGGGCTAGCGATGCGAGCAACCAAACGTAGGTAAATTCTATATATGCATTCCATAGTTAAACTTTTGGCATGCATATCGAAATGAAAAGATTATATACCTACTTTGAAACTAAAGGGTACATTAGAAACATGCGTGATTCAAAAGAATTTTAAACTTTTAATTTTAGCATGCATATGAGCTGAATGACTAAATACCCTCCTATAGGTACATTTTCATTATGCATGCATCTTAAAGAATTTTCGAGCTTAAATTTTTCTGTATGCATATGACCTGAAGCACAAAATACCTATTTCAGCTTAGAGCGATAAAAACGTACTTTCTAATGCATTTTTAAAGAACAATAATTCTTTAGTTTGCATCTGCTCTGAAAATAAATTAATACGTTCACGCTTATTTAATTGGGAGATAATTTACATGTTTAAACGTGCATGCATTGAGGGGGAGTATCACTCCATATTTACGAGGAGAGAGTACATTTTTAGGGGGAGTACGTCTTAGGTGCACGAATTGAGGGGGAGAAACTTACTTTAACCCATATATGTATATGTATATATACATTTATCTATATATATATATATATATATATCAATATATATTACTATTACGATAATATATACTTATATATAAAAAAATTGCAAAAAAAAAATAAAAAAAAGAAAAAAAAAGAAAAAGGAAAAAGAAAAGAAAAATCCTCTCAGGCGCTTCCACCTCCCATGACGGACTTCACCTGAAAACTCAACCCTCAAGAGTTCAAGAATTCCAAAAGGCTTGACAACCATACACTATCACGAAGATGATGTCAACCGATATGCTCTGACTTGCCTGATCAAGCAGTACTCATCAAATTGACGGACGCATGGATTCTAAGTTCTCATGGATCAGTCAGACCAAACTGAACCTTACCCCGGAACGTAGCCAAGTGTTAGTGAAGATCTCAAGTTCATAAAATCCATATTGGAAATTCTTGACAAGACCGAAGAGCGGAAGATACAAAATTGCCTTAGCTCACAAATTACTCGGACCAACCCCAAATAGGTACAGGTGCTAATTTTATTAGTTCCCGGGTTAGTCGTCGCATCAGGTCCAACGACGCATGCACAACCGAGCCTTACCCACTCATCGATCTCCCAACAGACCGATGTTTCATTAAATCACGGGGAGCCAGTAATCTATCACTACTTCACTTGGAAGCAGGAGATATTGAACTAAGTGGTAGTCAGCCCCACACCACTGAATTTTCTTGAACACATCGAGTCTAGTGTGTCCTCACCATCCACATGTTTTATATCTTTTTAGGACACATACACTTTTTTCTCATCTGGACTTTGTGACCAGATCTGAACTTTCGTAGACATGTCATTCTAAGACATGCTCCGATGCTCGGAAGGAAGTCCTGCCGTTGCAATATCAAAACAACAACGGTTTCAGGCCATCGCCTATGAGCTATGCTCCTAGACTGATGTTAACGGGACGCCTATGTGGTCCCGGTTTAGAAAGCTCTGTTCTCACAGGCCACGTCTCAGAGTTTAACTCTAAAGTCGTGTCGACGGACTGCCTTTGTGGCTCCGTCAGTTTATTACCCAACCTGAGTACCCACCAATTCCGCCGTGCATACTGCTCTGAAGCTGGGCTCTCGTGCTCTTTTGAGGGACAATCCGAAGGGGCCCAGACACATTTTCGGAAAATACACACTACGTACACCTACTTCTTGTCACGACGGCGCGATCTTCTTGCCAAAGACGTGCCCCATTTTGACTCATCGCATGACGATCTCCCTAGCTCGATCTTCATGAGGGGGAGGAGCACTAGAGCAAAATGGGAGCAGCACCACGACGAAAGTGTAATATAAATCAGAAAATGCCAAATCTCAAGCGTCGTCAAGAATCAAACGAAGACCACAGAGTCCAACGATTGAAGTTGTCACCTCATGTACGACTCTCCGATTTTAAAGAAACACCCCAATCAGAACATAAGGTTGAACAAACGTAGGGGGAGTTGAGCTACAATCGAACGGAGAGATCGGACTCAAATGACAAGATACGACAACAACTTCAGCATGGACTTCAAGAATCAAAGCTGCAGACTCGTGTACAACTCTTCGAGTTTAAAGAGAGCTCCCAATCCCAACACAAGGTTGAACAAATGTAGGGGGAGTTGCTACAGTAGAAGGAAGAGCTGGAACACCTAAAGAGAAGATACGACTCGTGTATGTCTCTCAAGTTTAAAGAGAACTCCTCAATCCAACAAAAGGTTGAACAAACGTAGGGGTGGTGACAATCTAGGGGAGAGATCGAACACAAGAGAGACGATCCAACAAGCAGCTTTGAACACTTAGGAGAAGAGAAGTTTAAGAGACGGTGAGCTTGAAAGATCTCCTAAAGAAGAGGTCACAAGACAAGAAAATTGAGGTGAAGATCGAAAAAGAACACGCACGCAGACGCTTTCGCCATATACTCCGATACGTGTTCTTTGAGGACTCTGGACGATTACAAGGCGAAGATAACCAGTGCTGAATTGCAAATTGAACACAAAGGGGGAGATTGTTAGGAAATATTTATTATGTTCAATTAATTAGTTTATCTTAGCTTTGTAATTCGTCTTAATCTAGGACCTAATTGTAAATATACCTAACTTGTGGGTATATTAGTTATATGGGGCCCAATAGCCCATTAGGGCTTATATGTATAAATACCCTAAACGATACATCGTTTAGGGTTGCTGATTCATTATTGGAGTTGACGACTTTGCTGAAGATTACGTGCGTATCATCGTTCCAACTCTACAATCCGTCTCGTGGTATTACTATACAATCGCTTCCGTATTTCATCGTATAAGGTAATACTAATCCTATGAATCAGATCAAGTTGGATAAATCGGCCTAACACGTTCTCACTGTCTCCAATGATGACGCTCATTCTCAGGATGAATGGATATTAGATTCGGGGTCGAAGTACCATGTTTGATTCGAGAGAAAACACTTTGATACGTTCCGAAAAATACGCAGGGGTTCGGTCTCCATGGCTGATGGATATCGTCGCGATGTTCGCGGTGTTGGAACGGTAAAAATCAAAATGGTTGACGGAGCAACGCACACTTTTGGTGGAGTGGTCTTTGTCCCGAAATTACACAAGAATTTAATATCCTTGAGCCAGTTAGATTCCAAGGGCTATGGGAGTTTCATAGTAGGGAGAGTCTGTAAAATCACACTTGGCGGAAAGGTCCTACTGAAGGGAGAAGAGCGTGGAGGTTTGTATCGTCTGGGCCGGAGTGTGGTTCATAATACTCTGCCTTCGATGAGTTCACAAAAGTCACGTGTGCGTGGTGGAAATGCAGACGATGGTGAGAAGGGAAGTCCTGCTGGTGTAGGAGTTGCATCGAAGTCCCTCTTCAGAATCGACAGGTAGAGTCGGTTCGACAACTGCATAAAGGATTGGCCGCGATGTGAATAAAGTGTGTAGGACCTGAATTCTTGATTCGGATATGTGTACCTTGTACAAGGAAGGCCAATGGACATTCGTGATAATTACAAATAGGTTACTCTCAAACAAACTCGCTGGAATGAGCGCTTGGAGAAAAGATGTTGTATGAGGCTGGAGCGGAAGAATTGTTGAGATCCAGCCGCCGCAAGAAGACAAAAATAAAATAAAATAAAATTATTAATATTTTATTATATTTATTTTCTATATATAATAATTTAATGAACAGTTCATATTGAAGGGCGACGCGGCGGATTCGTGGCCGCCGGTTTCGAGCGGTCCAGAAGAGCTGAAGACATTTATAAATGGCTGAAGTTCTTTAGTTATTAAGTGAGAAGAATTCAGTGAGAGAGAAATAGTGAGAGGGAAACTTATCATGGTCGATAAGGGTGAGATCGAGTTTAGTTTTATTGAGGTAGTTGGGAGTAAGTACAAATACATTACCCGACTGGATAAGGGGTCTCGAGTTTGGGTTTAAACACGAGCGTTAAATTTGTACGGTGTAATATTCTCAATATAGGAAAGCTGGTGCTTCCGTGGAGGTAGGCGGTATTAGCCGAACCACGTAAATATCTCGTGTTCTCTATCGGCGTTATATTGGTTTTATACTGTCCAAATAAAATTATCGCGGGTCCCAAATAAACCTTCGCTGGGCCCGAAATATTACCGCTCAATGATTCGTGTATTTGAACGAAATCGCTTGATTTTAAATTATGAATTTCAAAATCGTAATTTCAAATCCAAATTCACTGTTTGGCAAACGTTAAGATTTCAAAATTCGGATTTCAAAACAGAGCTGGACTCTAGCTCGTGAAGCTCGTCGAACTCGATTTCTAACTTTTTCTAAAATAATTTTAAAAAGTACAAAATAAAATAACATAAAAATCATGAATAATATAAAAGACAAGCTCGTGAGCCGGATTGCGAGCTTTCGAGCTCCCACGAGTGAGCTCGAGCCGGCTCATTCGTGACGAGCTCGACCTTGACAAGAGCTCGTCGAGCTCGAGCCGGCTAATTCGCGAATCCATGACGAGCTCGCGTCGGCTCATCGAGCTTGCGCATCGGCTCGACTCATCATCCACCTCCTAATTATTATTATTTTATTATTATTATTGTCATTATTATTATTATTTATTATTATTATACTATTATTGTTGTACTATTATTATTATAATTATTATCCTTTACGAAAAACTCGTTACGTGCTCAGCTTTGTATTTCGAAAACGGACCATTTGACACGGAATTTCAAATCCGACGAATTATAAGAATTTGGATTTCCCCTCGGATTTGGACGAAATCGAAATCCAACTCGGTGCGATTGCCAAACGGAAGATTTGGGCGAAATTCGGATTTCGCCCAAATCGAGATGGTAAGTTAAGAAATTAATGTGAATTGTGGTACTTTGTTTATTATTTACTATGTAATTTTGAATCATAATTACATTTTGTATGAATTACTATGTGTAGAAATTCTTATATGAAAATATTATATTTCTTTATTGTTATAAGAACTAAAAAAATGATTTCGAAAAGAAAATACTAAATAAATTTAAAAACCGGATGCAGATATCCTGTTTAAATATCCGAATAATGCGGATATCCAATTTTCGAATATCCGATTAAAAACCGACCGGATACGAATATCACTTTTAGATATCCGAGATCAAGTTTGGCTCACCCCTAACTAGAACTCAACTCCTTAATGTTACATAACTACAGAGGAGCTAGCACCTCAAAAACTTCGTTTTTTCATAATTAAATAAATGGTGTTTGATTTATTTAATGTTAGCCGTCTTGAGTCTTGACGGTGGAAACTCTTGGCGTCTTGGGCTGCCGACCACTTAATTTGAATATGCTTTCTATTCAAGTATAATTACTCTTCGATTTTAGGTCTTTGAATCTAATAATTATAAAAGTAATATACGTGGGAATGAAATTTTTTATCCACTCATTATTTCTCGTCCAAAATTCCCCATCTACAGTACTGACAAAGAAAAAAAATTCCTTCCATATAATCATCTAGATAAGAGATAATCCCACAATAAATAACCTTCCAGAATATTAGATATTATCCTAATATTTAAATCTATTGAAGTCTAAGGTAGTAAGTCAAGGTCAACCAACATATACAAACAATCAATGTTTTTTCTACGAAAACGTGTTGGAAGGGATAAGACTCGGTCGTAGTGGTGCTATGCTGTCTGCTAAATATTCCAAATTATGACTATTATTCGTTAGTGTCAATTGTATTCTATTCCACACATCATTTCAAATCTGAATCCGACTCATGTCCCAGCAAATTAGTAACGAAAACTTTTTTACTTCAAAAAATTATTGTACTTAATCATTGGTTAACGATGGTCACAAAGTTTTTGAATTTAACTGAGCATGCTCAATTAAGCCCACCAGCGAGAGAAAGAAGCCCACAAACTGAATATTCAAAAACTTTGTGCTGCCAATGATAATACCGATGCTAAAGATGCGTTTAATGTGCGGAATTCGATGCGAAGAAGAAAAGAAAAATGTAATGGCATGCATCAAATCATTATACGTTAAGCTTCGTGTGTCGTACCACTACACGTTTTTTTGTCTTTTCCACCTCGAATTATGCATACGAGACGCACCATAACATTTAACCAACTATGAATTACATTGTGCTTATTGTTGTGCAAAAATTGACACCAATTTAGTTTATTTTCTTTTCAGAATTACTTTTATTATATTGCACAAATTAATTACAAAATAGGCAATTTTTATGTGAATTATACTAATAATATGCTCACGGACAAAAACGAAATAGAAATTAAGTATCCTATCCTCGTAAATGAAACAGAAGTCGAACGCATAAATTGAAAAACCTGCAACTGGAGTACGTTGTTTAACTGGACATCACCATCATTTATGCAAATGGTCATTGGAATCGTTCTGGTAGCACAACGAAATGGATCGATTCCAAGCAGAATCGGAATTGGCTTATATAGAAGTTGTTGACCTTTTTGGTCCATGAGTATTAGGGAAGTTGACTTTGTGGATAAGATGCAAACATATGGTATGTGCTAAAAACGGATATGGAAGTTAAGCAATTCGGATATATATGTTCTGATCTGATTTATGTGCTAAACATGGAAATGTTTGATATGTTGCTATCTCGTGTGCTAAACATGGAAAGTAAATCTGGATTGACTTCTTCTATGAACTGATAGCAGGGAATCACATATGGAAAGTTCTGTTATGATAAATATAAATTCGAAATAATTGTATATGCCTTGAGAACGAATCTGAGTCTTTATATGTTATATAATCATGCTTTAATGAGCTTATGACCGTTGTGAACATTTATTGTGAGCATGATCTACACGGCATATTGACTACTCAAAATTACATGGATTGTATGCTTGATTTTGTGCTTAATATTATGATCTGATTTTCCATGTAAAGTGTTGAATGAAAAGGTTTATATATGAGTAACACTTCGCCACTTAGAATTTGCGAACATACGACTACGAGAGCTTTTGAGCAAAAACATTATTGAGAGATTCCTGAGCGTTCATTGCGATAGCTTTCTGCCTACATGAGCGATCACTTGCGAAGTACTGACTGTACTGAGATATTCCAACCTCCCACCATATATCCTGTCTTCGGACGTGTTGTCTTCGGACGTGAGCAATACCAAGGAGGCAAGGTCGACGTTTACGCACACGTGAAGGGAAGGACGAGTTCCCGGGGTCCTTCGTTAGCGAGCTGTCTCTTGTCGGAATCAGGAGATCCCGAGGAACGAAACTCGGCGTGTGGTAACCTAGTGTGTCTAGTGTTCGACTTGTTTCGGTTGTGTATTGGGCTAATCAATCAGTTTTGTATCTAGCTACGGTGCGTTATAGTGATTGGTTAAACTCTTGAGGAGCAAACCTCAAGGAGAGGAGTAAACCCCAGTTGGGGATATAACCTCTATAAAAATCCTGTCTCGCATTTACTTTACGGTTATTTCCTTTTTGTAGTGAGATAGACCCGACACACATCGGACGTAACTGGGATATATCAGGCATACACAACATGCATTAGTAGGCATCTCTAAGTGACTACATCTTAGGATTTGTGAAAAGAAGAAGAATAAATTTTTATAACCCTAATTCACCCCCCTCTTAGGCACATTTTTATCTTCATTTGGTATCGGAGCGGGTTACTCAAACGACGGGCCTAACAAGTCTGAGTTAAAGATCTAGTGGCTTCTTCGCGTTTTGATGTTTTTGCAGAGGGACAATCTCATTCCAGGCCACCACTCTTCGACGGAACCAACTACGCCATATGGAAGAATCGTATGAAGAAATTCCTGCTCGCTGCTGACTATGATATGTGTGATATCATCACTACTGGACCATACAATTCCAAAAAGGCGGATGGAACTCCAAAGAAAGGTTCTGACTATGATGCAACAGACAAGCGAGGAATCTCACTGAATGCCAAAGCAAAGAACATGAATGCATGTGCGCTTACAAGAGAAGAATACAATCGTGTGAGCTCATGCGAATCCGCCAAAGATATATGGGACATGCTTCAAGTAACACATGAGGGAGCCACTCGAGTTGTACATGAAAGAATATCACTCCTGACTCACCAATACGAGCTGTTCAAAATGGAGGACAACGAGACAATAAGCCATATGTATGCAAGATTCATGAACATCATCAATCAAATGTTCTCTTTGGGCAAGAAAATACCAGATGGTGAGAAAGTGCGACAAACTTTGAGATCTCTTCCAAGAGAATGGAATCCCAAAGTAACTGCCATCTACGAAGCGAAGGAGTTGGACGAATTATCCGTCTCAGAACTAATCGGATCTCTAACCACGTACGAGATGATTCAGATTTCCATAAAAGAGAAACCACAATAAAGAAACAGAAAGCCATGGTCACAAACTGGGAAGAGGCCGAAAGTGAAGAGGAGGAAGACCTCGCCTACATGGCCGATGACGATGATCAGGTATCTTCCTCAACCACTATTAAGAAAATGCTTATTCTGAATGAATTATATGCTAGGCAAGATGAATCTCATGATAACGCTTCCTCAGTCCCTGAAGTATATGAAAAGGAAGAGATGTTTGAAATAATTCGAAACGCAGAAAGGAGGATTAAGTCGCTCAACTCACAAGTAAAGAGATTGGTTAGACAACGAGATGACATAGCAAGAGAGAAGCACCAAATGGATCTATATAATGCATATTTGATAGCAGAGATAGAAACCCTTTAGGAAGAAAAAGCATTGTGTAATTGTGAAGAGAAAGCAAAATAGTTATACATCAAAAGATATTTCTGTTCTTAAGAATTCCTTGGAAGAAAAAACACGTACTGTTGATAGACTTCTTGAAGGAAAACAAAATCTTGATATGTTGCTTAGTATCCCTAGAAATGTTGGGAGATCGGGGAAAGGATATTCCATGACACATGAACATGCTGCACCACCACCTGTTAGAAAGCCTAAGTGTTTTTCATGCGGCTGTCACGGTCACTTAGACATGCCCAAATTCAACCGTAGCCGGCAACCGTAAAGTTCCGGTTACGGGGTGGTTGGTCCGTTCGACCAACAGCCAACCGCCGGTTAGGTTTTAAAAAAAAAATTCAAAATTCAAATTTTTAATTTGGCCGCCATTGGAAAGTAGAAAAAAAAAGAAAGAGCAAACCGCCGGTTAACTGGGCTAACCGCCGGTTACAACGGCTCCAAAACCTAACATTCTATAAAAACCCACCCCACACACACTCTAATCACTCTCTATCTCTCTCTCTAGCTCTCAATCTCTCTCTCGACTCTCTCTATCTCTCACACCCACACCACACCACCACCGGCCACCCACCTCCCGCCGCCGCCCACGCCACCACCACTGGCCACCAACCTCTCGCCGCCGCCGCCCCGTCATCACCACCGGCCACCCACCTCCCGCCGACCGCCGCCGGCCACGCCGCCACCAACGGCCATTTACCTCTCGCCGCCGCCGCCCACGCCACCACCACTGGCCACCGGCCACCCACCTCTCGCCGCCGCCGCCCACGCCACCACCACTGGCCACCGGCCACCCACCTCTCGCCGCCGCCGCCCACGCCATCACCATCGGCCACCCACCTCCCGCCGACTGCCAGCCCCCACGCCACCACCACCGCCCGCCACCTCCCGTCCGGTCCCGCTGGCCACCACCACCACCCCACCACCACGCGCCCGCCGCCACCACAAGCCGCCGCCACCACGCGCCCCCACCACCACACGCCGCCGCCACCACGCGCCCCCACCACCACGCCTATGCGCCACCACCACGCGCCGCCATCACCACCACAGGCCGCCGCATCCTACCGCCGCACCGTCCATCGCCGAGCCGACCACCACCGAGTGCCGCCTCGTCTATCGGCTTTCGCCTCGCCCCTTGGTATCGTTTTTTTGCCGTTTTTCAGTTTTTCATCTAACCATATTTTTCGTACCCGTGGGCCGTGTGTAGAGTATTTTTAGATGGATCGTGGTGGTGGCCGATGTGGTTCTCGTGTATCGAGGGCCAGCAAAGGGAAGCAAGTCGTTGGTAGTTCATCGCAAGATGACTACCAACAATACGACCCGAACGAATTGTTGGATCTCGCCGGCGTGCTCGGCGACGACTTCAACGAGGACGCGTCCGGGTTCGAACCGTCGCCGGGAGAAGAAGGCTTGCATGCCGCGCAGGCGTAACATACGGAGGCGAAGGTGGAGGCGGAAGCGCCTACGCAAACCGGCACCACCGCCCGGCGGCTACAGTCGGACATCTTCGCGGTACACTTCAAGAAGGTATCTACTAGTATAGTTAACCAATTTAGAGCTATTTGTAAG
Organism: Craterostigma plantagineum; assembly: GCA_027422505.1. Classification (NCBI taxonomy): domain Eukaryota; kingdom Viridiplantae; phylum Streptophyta; class Magnoliopsida; order Lamiales; family Linderniaceae; genus Craterostigma; species Craterostigma plantagineum. The sequence goes on from JAPQWV010000009.1 coordinate 25,981,506, forward strand.
TACTGAAGTGTAAAATATGCCTAAGAGGGGGGTTGAATTAGGCTATAAAAATTTTGGCTTGTTCTTCTTTGAAATACTTTTCTTTAAGAAGATATTTGCAGAGTGTGTTATTTCCCAGAAAGCAGTATGAGTATCAAGTATCTCCCTAACCCTGTTTCACAAAATATCACGTTATTCTCAGAAAGCGTTCCAACGATTTACCTAGTTATTTGCAGGCGTTCCGAGTTTGTCTCACAGAAAAATAAATAGCAGAAAGTAAAGTGAGACGGGATTTTTATACAGGTTATATCCCCAACTGGCGTTTATTCCTGTCCTTGCGGTGTGATCTCCCCAAGAGTTCCAATAATCACTGAGTATTACCGGTTATGGTTACAGAATGATCGATTCTTACACAACCGAAGCACTATGGAAACTAGACCTCCACCTAGGCTGTCGCACGCCAAGTTTCGTTCCACGTCCTCCAGGAAATCAGTTCTCCGACTAGACACAACTTGCTACCGAAGGGCCACCGAATCCACCAAATTCGTCCCTCCACGTGCGGAAGACTCCAACCGTGCTCCTTTGTGCGTTCAACACGTTCGAAGACTAGGGTTTTTAGGATAGGGTGTTGCTAATGATCGCTCAAAGGGTACAAAATTCGCAAATGAAAGCTCAACACAAACTACGAATGAATCGCAAATTAACGTTCAATCACTCTAAGGGATTCATTTGCTTGTGTGTTCGTTTCGTTACCCTTCAACGTGAAGTGTTTATCTTCTATATAGACCCACAAATAGCTTCTACACTTCACAAGGAAAGTTAAGCACAGAATATGCAAGAGAAAGCTCAATAATCACATGCATTAACTCAAGAAATCATGCCAAGAATAATCCAATTAAGCTCAACGGTCAAACACGAACATTTACCATAAATACCAGAATCTTACTTTCCTTCCAAGGTGATCTCATCCGTTTGTCAGCACATTCCATATATAGACTCAATCAGCATATTACCACATATAAGCCCAATCAATTAATCACTTTCCGAAATATAAATCCCAAGTCGCATAAGGAAAGATCATGATTCACTGATTTAAAAGTCAAATAATATAGCACTCAAACTGATATATCATTGATATTCTTTCCTAAAATAAATCAGTCACATGTACAGCTCAAACAGAATATCCTTTCCATATAGAGCACACAGTCTTTCATATCCGAGTGATCAAAGCGATATTCTTTCCAAAAATAACACAATCACGTTTTCAGCTCAATCAGAATATCTTTTCCATATATAACATATAGTCATTTATATCCGGGTGATCATAGCGATATTCTTTCCTAAAATAACTCAATCTCGCAGACAGTTCACATATCACTCAACATAATACATTTTCCATATATAACACTCAGTGAGATTCCGTTCATACGTAAACGTTCATAACCAGGTGATCACAGCAATATTCCAGTTAAGCACAAGATCACATAAATTCGATTATCTTAACAATATAAATCACATTGAAGCACTTAATCGAATATTTTCACATACTTAACATCATAAATCATACATATCGACTTTCCTACATTGTACCCCCATAATAGATATACTTGGAATAATCAAAACTCTCATAATCATTTGGACCAAAAAGGTCTACAACTACTGTGGTAGGAAATATAATTTTAGAAAGGGGGGGATATGGGTCAATGAATTACCATCTCCGTTCGAAACACCCGATTAAGTTAGGTATAGGACAAAACCAAACTCAAATGTTCGGCGGAACGGGCTCGTCCGCGTCGGGACCCGCGGGCGGGAGCGGAAGCGCAACGTCGTTGTTTCATCACAACAAAGACGTTGCGCGTCGGGAGCTTGCGAAGTTCGTAGCCGCGAAGCATCTACCATTTCGATTTTCCGATGATCCGATCTACGAGCATTGGATCAAAAACGCATACAACCCGCAAGCGAAGAAAGTTTCGCGGAGCATGCTGACGCGGGATACTAGGAAAACAGTAATCGCGCTTAAGCGCGAGTTAGTAGCTTTATTAGGTAGTTTAGGAACTAACGTGTCAATTTGCTCCGATATATGGAGCGATCATTGGCAACGTTCATCGTAGTTGTGATCTACAGAAGCTTATGAGGAACAAATCCTCTAAAGCCATCATCGTTTGAGTTACGAAATCCCGCCACCATTTCTCCTCGATGGGTTGGTCGGGTTTTGACATATTTTCTCTCATGCATTCATATAGTGGTGCTGTCATAAAGTAGAGCGCACGACGCCGAAGCCTTTTTTTCATTTATTTATTTTTTCTTACAGCCCTCAGGTCCCGATGCTGCTCTCGGTGGAGCAGCGGTCCACGACGCTACTTCAGGCATAGTCGGGCACCCGACCACGAGATGCTCCTCGCACAGATGCGCAGCGCCCAACGAGCTGCGCTCTATGAATAACATCTACAATGAGTGACGAGGCTACCCCGCGCACAACACTCAACAACGCTCCAAGGCGCAACTACGTGCACAGCCGCCCAGCGATCCGCTCCGTGCAATGCCACGCGCTTGAACGCAACCCCCACTTCTTGGCAGGCCGTTCATGCCCGGTTCGCATCTACGATCGCCTCGTCTGAACTCCTCTGGTTTGGCATTTCGCTTAACTGCCGCCTTCTTTCGAAACAGTGCTCGGCTTGCTTCAGCACACCAGCCTTATTATCTTCTTTGGAACTATACTTTTCATTTAATGAAAAGACACAGTTGATCTCTTCGGGGTAGGGGAAAAAACGATGTTTCCCTATAAACGAAATTCACACTTTCACATCCTCCTCCAGCATCCATTGTCATTTTCCTCAGAGAGCTTCCAGGCTTTCCTTGTTTCTTCTCATCCATGCATCTTCGCTTGTCGTGACCAACTTGCTTCAAACAATAGAAACTGCAAAAATTTCGTCTTCAGTTTGGTGTCTATCTTGTAGTCTCTGATAGGTTGACATTGTCTTTAGAAATAGAAAGTGAACTCCTACAAAAGGAGTCAAGCAAAACACAAGTCGAGGCACGTGAAACACGCTCTCCTGAAGACGAAATTGCCCCTCTAATACCCACAGTTACGGCAAACGTCTCCAAGATACAACAACTTACGTTTAGTGTATAGCGGTATCTCAAATAAGCTAAACTTCGGCGAACTTACTCTTGTTTGGGACTCACAAACGGACGAACCTTAAAAGACTATATGCTATGAGTCTAAAATGCAGAGAATGCTCTATCTTTTCCTATGTTTTGAAATAATCACTCATGTGTGGTATTTATAATAGTAGGGGTCCATCGCCAAGTGTCATCAGGTACAAAAGATACCATATTGCATGTATCTTTTCATCTCCAAAAGGCATCATATGTTTAAAGAAAAACACATTTTCTTATGTACCTTTTTGCCAATGTACCTCTTTGGTACCTTTTCAAATGTACCTCTATGTTTTTTAGATATGCCTCTTAGAGTGTGTTTGGTTGGGGGTATTAGGGAGGATTAGAGGAGTTAGAAATAATTAAAGTAGTGTTTGGTAGGAGGATTTATTTAAATGTGGGATTAGTTAATACCCCCTTAATACTCTCATGTGGTTTAATTAAAGGAGCCTATACCCTTCACTTTATTTAATCCCACCTTATTTTTAACCATTTTTATTTCATATTCTATTAACTTTTTTTTTTCTGTTAATAATCTCTCTCTCTCCTTCTCTCTCGACTTCTCTCTCTATATTTATCTTTCTCTCCCCCCTCTCTCTCTCCTTCTCTCTCCCCCTCTCAACTCTCTCTCTATCTCTCTCTATCTCTCTCGCTCTCTCTCTCTCTCTCTCTCTCTCTCTCTCTCTCTATCTCCCCCTTCTCTCTCGCCTTCTCTCAATATTTATCTTTCTCCTCTCTCTATCTCTCTCTCTCCCTTTCTCTCTTTCCTCCTCTCTATATTTATCTCTCTCTCCCAACTCTCCTCTCTCTCTCTCTCTCTCTCTCTATCTCTCTCTCTCTCCCCCTCTCTATCGCGCTCTCTTGCCATCTCTCTATATTTATCTCTCTCTCCCCCTCCTCTCTCTCTCTCTCCCTCTCCCTCCTCTACCTCTCTTCCTCTCTCTCCCACTCTCTCTACCGGATTTTTTAAATAAACGAATGATAGATTTGTAATTTAAACCTAATACCATCTAAATCCATATACCAAACATGTCAGACATCGTTACTCAATCCCGTCAACCAAACACCCCCAAAGCCCCATAGCCTCTATTATATAAACACAACTAAAACTAATAGCATCCAAACCCGTCCCTCCAACCAAACGGGCTCTTAGAGTTAATGTTCACACCCCTTTAATTCATTCACTTTATCTAACAGTTTCGAAATGCTAAATATTCATAATGTTTTAAATGAAAGCCTGAACTAATTTATAATCTCGATTTAAAGCATCAGACCACGAAAAGACTGAGCACATGGATTTATCATTGAAGGGGTCCTGTACTAATGGATGTAAAACACACTAAGTAGTAAACTGATGTTGGACGTGATGTTGGGCTAACACTCACACTCACTTAGAAACGCACAGCGGAAATATTGATAACTTAGTGATAAAACGAAATGAACACAAGATGATTTTATGCAGCAAGTCAAATAACTTGCTGCGTGCCTCAAGGCGCAAAACTCCACTATAAAGATGGATTACAAACTATCAAAAAGGATAGTCAAAAACTCGTTTAGCAAAACCTACGAATCAAAAAGGATTCTGCAAACTACAAGATCTTTCGACCTTTGAAAAGCTAGACTGAAAAGACAACTCTCGCAATATGTAAAACTCGCTCAAACTCGATATGTGTTTCCCTCATCGTTTTCGCTCAATATGTCGCTCAAAGTTACTCCATGAAAGCTCTCTCGAAAGTCGTACTTTGCAGTTCGAAAATAACTCTTATTTAAAGGTCTTGGCTCCATCTTGAATTGATAAAAGATCCCTTGAATATCTCTTCGAAGATCTCTCTGAATATAGTATATATTTAGTTCGAATCTTCTCATCTAATCGGCCGATCTCTTATCTCCTATTTATGGTAGCTGGTTGAATGATTCTCTTTTGATATTCAGATCTTCTAATCTTGGTAGTCACTTGACCAATCTCTTTTGATCTTCAAATATTCTATTTAAGGTAAGTGCGCTTCCCAAATTCGTTCAAGCAGCTCCACACGTTTTCCACACGGTTTGATCCATTACCTATCCTTATATAAGTCCTGCACATCACTAAAAATAGACAAGATACGGATTAAAAAAGTTTTGGGCATGAAAGATAAAACTGAGAAAGGGAACACTCGCAGTCAACAGATGTTGACTAGAATGTTACCCCAACATTGCCAGTGTTGAAGGCTCAACATTAACAATCTCCCCCTTTTTATCTTTCTTCCCAAAACTAAAGCAGATGTTAGATATAGTGAAACTCCCCCTGAAGGCAAAATCTACCCAACCGCAAAACATCAAAAGATGGTTAGAGTAAACGCAAACAGAATAGCGATTAAACTATTCAAAGTACTACGAAAATAGTACATAGCCATAACAAGGTCTTATTAAGTTAAACATCTGCAAAATAAATATTTTCGGCAAGTAAGCAGGCAAACATGTAAACATACCAGGGAAGCAAATCAGCATGCAGATAGTAAAAACAATTCAATCAAGCATGCAAAAGGGGTAACTTAGCATGCAATCAATTATGCATAAAAATAGAAAGGATCAGATCTTTACTCTCAATGGAGTATGGAGTTTCCTTCTGATGCTTTCTCGGCTGCTTCTCCTTCTTGGTCAGCTCCCCCTGTTTGTTTGGCTCCTTATTCTGCTCCCCCTGAATTTCCTTATCTCCCCCTGTTTATCTGCACAACCTTCTCCCCCTTCTGGGAAGAAAGAAAAAAACTCAGAGAACTTCTCTGTTAGTCAACTTGCAGATGTCGAGGTAAATGTGGGGCTAACATCTGGGCCAACATTCTGAGACTCAGAAACAAGTCAGTTAATCCAAAACAAATAAAGTGAGAACAGAATGAGTAACCCTCTATTATATCAACCACAATCAAGGACAGAGAGAGAGATTACCGGTTAGATCACATAAGTATTTTATGAGAAGTGAGAAGCAAAAAAAATTTCCGTTGGACTCAATTAGAATTTAGACAGTTTTGAGGATAAGGTCGAATTAGGTCACAACTGTCTAAGTAAACATGGAGCTAAAATATATTATGTGGACGTATTAGTCATGCGAGCAAATAGGAGCACATCAGATCATGATTCAACCCAAAGACACAAAGTCAAAAGTCAAGGTAGAATCAAGCAAGACTAACCGTTAGAGCGATAATGACGATCACTTGAGTCAAGCGTAACGAGCTGTTCTTCGAGGAGTTCTAATGCAATTCTGAGAGATATCTAAACTAGACACAAAAGACTAACAGATGCTGACCTAAAAGCTAATGCAAATACACGAAAGCACAAAAATATAGCATGTTCAAACTGACAGTCACATATGTTGCCCCAACATAAGACTCAACATTCTATTATGAAATTCCAGACTTTTCTGTTCAACACTCTAAACTCTATTCCCTTTCTTTTTCTGCCCTACTTTACCTCAGCTATAGACTTATTACTTACAGCCCTTATGCGTTCCTTATCATCAAGGTCGGGATTTTTGTCGCAAAGAGTACATCGTCACCGCGAATGCCGTGTACCTAGGGATCTTATTACCTGAACCTGTATCTTGAAAAAGGATCACGAGCAATTTTTTTTTTAAAGAAGAGGGGTCATTTCAGGGAACGGTCTAGGTGAGTCAAATCATTTCACAGAATAACAGAAAGAACATTAAATCAAACATCAAAACAGTAACCATCAAGTTCGACATATGCTATGTTGATCCAAATGTTGGACCAACATTCAGACAGTCTGATGCAAACCTATGGACTTTTTCAGGTCGGAAAACCTTTAAATCCAATGCTTTTGTGAAAATGTCAGCTAACTGATGTTTCGTGTCTATATGCTCAATGCGAAATAACTCTTTTTCTACCATATCTCTCAGAAAATGATGTCTTATATCTATATGCTTCGTGCGTGAATGCTGGATAGGGTTCCTAGATATGCTGATGGCACTAAGGTTATCACAATACATGAGAACAGATTCACACTCTAACCCATAGTCACACAACATGCTATTCAACCATATTAATTGCGTACAGCAACTACCCGCCGCAACATACTCAGATTCAGCAGTAGATAAAGACACACAATTTTGCTTCTTACTATACCATGCAACAAGATTATTACGTAAGAAGAAACAGCCGCCACTTGTGCTCTTGCGATCATTCTCGTCACCTGCCCAATCCGCATCGCTATAGCCTACAAGACTCATATTAGTATCTTTGGAGAACCACAATCCTAGGCTACACGTTCCACTCACATAACGAAGAATACGCTTAACGGCATTAAGATGAGAAACCTTAGGCTCAGACTGATATCTAGCACATGCGCATACGCTATACATGATGTTAGGTCTACTAGCAGATATGTACAATAAACTGCCTATCATAGATCGATACAATGTTGGGTCAACATTCTGAACATTCTGGCCAACATTGTCCTTACTTACCTTTTGCGTAGACCCCATAGGCATTTTCATTACCTTTGCCGTGTCCAACCCAAACTTCTTGACAGTGTTCTTAGCGTACTTCTCTTGGGACATAAAGATCCCGTCGCTGCTCTGCTTAATCTGCAAGCCTAAAAAATAAGTTAGCTCTCCAATCATGCTCATTTCGAACGTGGAGTTCATCGCCTGCACAAACTGTTCTAACATGGACTGTGAGCTCGAGCCAAAAACGATATCATCTACGTAAACTTGAGCAATTAAAAGATCCGAACCGACTCTTTTCACAAACAACGTACGGTCTGCCTCACCTCGAGTGAATCCAAATTCAAGTAAAAATGTAGCCAACCTACCATACCAAGCTCGAGGCGCTTGCTTTAGTCCATACAAAGCTTTCTGCAACTTAAAAACATGGTTAGGAAAATGTGGATCCTCAAATCCCTTAGGCTGTTCAACATAGATGTCTTTATCAATATACCCATATAAAAACGCACCCTTAACATCCATTTGGTGTAACGTGATGTTAAGCCAACATGCAATAGCTAATAACAACCTAATTGATTCTAACCTAGCCACGGGAGCGAAAGTCTCATCAAAGTCTATGCCCTCAACTTGCGTATAACCCTGAGCTACTAAACGTGCTTTGTTCCTAACAACTCTACCAAGTTCATCAGATTTATTCTTAAAGATCCACTTCGTGCCTATGACATTAATGTCCTTCGGCCGTGGGACTAAGGTCCATACTTGGTTTTTCTCAAACTGCAAGAGTTCCTCTTGCATCGCATTTATCCAGAAATTATCCTTGAGAGCTTCAAGGACATTCTTAGGTCAGACACAAAACAATTAAAACGTACCTCAGCGTATACTGTGTTCATGCATACGTTTCTTACCATAGACTTATAATCCTTGCGTGGTTTGTCTCTGGTTCTCCTTCCTTCGTTCACGTCTCCAATAATAAGGTCAGAGGGATGATCTTTCTGAATCTTAGCTGGCGGATCTCGTCGCACTTCACTGGGTCCAGCCTCAGTGTTCTGTTCTGGCACAGATGTTGAGTCAGATGTTGGCTCAACATTTTCATCCTCAGTCTCCTCTGTTTCACTGACAGCTTGTATAACATCTGAAATATCAACTTGAGGGGACATTCTGCTAAGATCAGTAGTATCATCAAACACAATATTCACTGATTCCTGAACGGACTTCAAGCGCAAATTATACACACGATATGCGCGGCTATTAGACGAGTATCCTAAGAAAATGCACTTATCACTTTTCGAATCGAACTTAGTCAAGTACTCACGATCATTCAACATATAGCAGTAGCATCCAAAAACATGAAAGTACTTGACAGTAGGTCTTTTCCCATTCAATAATTCATACGAAGTGATTTTAGTACCATGACGAAAGAACACATGATTAGATATATGACATGCCGTATGCAACGCTTCAGCCCAAAACCTCTTCGAAAGACTCTTAGAATGCAACATAACACGTGCCATTTCTTGTAAAGTCCTATTCTTCCTTTCGGTCACCCCATTTTGTTGGGGCGTCTTAGGAGATGAATACTCATGCATAATACCTTTCTTGTCACAAAATTCATCAAATGATTGATTTTCAAATTCTCTACCATGATCAGACCTAATACGAAAAATAGTAGCACTAAAATTGTTCTTAACCATAGCACAAAATTTTTTGAAGAAATCGAAAGATTCAGATTTTTCCATAAGAAAAAATATCAATGCATATATAGAAAAGTCATCCACGAGCACATATGCATATTTCCTACCACCAATACTATCTACTTCCATCGGACCCATTAAATCCATGTGAACAAGCTGAAAACAGTGAGCAGTTTTAAAATGTTGGGCAACATATTGGTCAACATTATGGCTAGCATGCACTTGCTTACCCTTCAAACATGACTCACAAACAACCTTACCAAACTCCATGAGATTTGAGATACCTCTGATGGCTCCGTGTGTGATAAACTGCTCCAAGGTTCTGTAGTTAACGTGGCCCAATTTGAAATGCCAAAGTACCACATCGTCCTCCGCTTTTTGGCACGCTCAAATACTAGCAAGTGTACTAGGTCGTGTAAGTAGTAAAACGGACGAAGTCCGAGTATCGATCCACGAAGATAGCTTGATTAATTCTAAGATATTAAACCTAATTCTAATTTAGACTAAGAGAATTTTTTTGGTTTTGATGATTTACTTATGAGATAAAAGCGCAAATAATAAAATAGACGCAAATAAAATAGATGGGATAAAGATCAATTGACGACGAACGTGATCAAGGCACATACTCGGCACAGATTTATCCTACGTCTTCATGCAATCAATATTTATTTAATCAATATAAACTAGTCAAGGTAGAAATTCCTAATATACGCGCTACCCGTTATTCACGTAACTAGCGACCCTATGCGATAATGACCAATCTCTATATTCCTATAAGACTGCAATCACTTCACACGCCTTCCGCTTTATGAATTTCCCCAAGTTCAGACGCTTTCGGCGCCTAAGGTCTCGAAAACCACACGTACGAAACCGCCATCTCTGGCCGGTTTTACGTCGTGGTGTCCTATATTTATTATTCTAACCGGTCTAATCACTTTTTCAGTCTCATAAACCAATCAAAAATCATGCACATGGTGATCAAGCATACGCAAGCATTAAACTCAAATATAGAACACGTAACTAAATTCATACGATTAAATAAAATACGAATAGCATTACTACGAATTCATAATCCGGCCTAATACGTCCTCAATCACAAGAAAACTTAAGCTAGCATATTAATAAAAGCACAAAATATTCAATGTCGATAATAGAGAGGGAAAATAAAACTTCGCTTATCACGGAAAGAACGCCCCGCAAGTCGTCGCGCTCTTTATTTTTATTTTCGGCCGCAAGGTTTCTTCGTTGCCGTCGTTTTTCTCTGCTCTTCTTTTTTTTTATTCATTGCCCTCGATCTCTTCCGTCAAAAAGCCCCCTTTTTTTGTTCTCAGTCGCCTCCTATTTATAAATGTAGTAGCCGACTTAATTCTTCAAAGATTTGATTCCCTTTTGATTATTTTGACCAACTCTTTGATATTTTAATATTTCCTTGCGTGATTCTTGGCATAAGATATCCTATTGCCTTATTTGCTCTTCACTTCACGTCATATATTGCCCAAAATAATAGCAAAATCTGGTATATTGCAGGCCTGCCCCAAATAGAGTAGAAAATTGCAAGAAGCTCCCAGACGATTCAAATCATTCAAAAAGTGCCCTTATTTTGCTTTCGTCAATCTCGTTTCCTCGGACATCTGTCGAAAATTAAATCTGAACATAAATATAGGATATCGAGGAAATAATAGGTAAATAACGATCGAAAACACGCTTTTACGGGGTATAAAAATAATATAATTTCCTAACTTATCAACAACCCCCAAACTAGCTTCGATCGTCCTCGATCATAAAAGCGGAATAAAACCAAATCAAGTTAGGATTATAGAACATCTAGCAATGAAATTCTCCTGTTTCATCTCAGAAAACGTAAAAGCATATAAAGTCAAGATAATCATCAACTAATGAACGATCTAGTCAAACACGAGGCATGAAGTAATATGTCGCAATCTCATCATAGCATGAAAGACATTTCTAGAATCGTACTACGCATCAATCCACAACTCTCACAATCGCTCAAGTTGCTCGGGGTGTTTTCCACAGGGATCTGTATAAAAACGCTCAATTCACGACATGAAAAGAATTTACTCTATGCTTGAAAATATATCATATCATAGTCACAAAATAGAAGTCATGCACGAATCAAAGAGTCTTTCATCAAGGGTTGTAATGGGGCTCGGGTTTTGAAAGGTGCATCATATAGGAGAGTGAGCTAAAAGTATCAAACGTGTCAATCATCGAATCGCTCTTCTCACTACTTATTTCGTTCTTCTAACGGCGTCTCTATTTTTCACTCGACTCATCCTTTCACCTTTTCTAGCTCTTATCACTCGCTCACGCCTCTTTTTTTTCCTCTCTCTCTTTTCCTTTTTTTCTTCCTTTTCTTTTTCTTCTTTTTTGTCTTCTTTTTTCTTTTTTTCTTTTTTTTTTGAACCAGCCCCTCCTATCTTTTTTTTTGTACGTCTAATCGAAGGGAGAGGTTCTAGTCCGCTGCAATATTACGACGAGAGATCTATATCATAGGACGACTTAGAGATCTATATCATAGGACGACTTCATAACTGACATGTATCGACGATTAGCTCCTTCTCAATCAACAAGCCACTTTCACGATATCGATAAATTAACACGTTGATACGGGTCGTATAGGCTAAATTTGAGGCAATCAGGCTAAATATCTGGGCTCCAAATCAACAAATAAGTCAAATAAGGCTCAAAGGGGCTCACTAAGTGGTAAATACGTAAGGTGGAGAAATATTTAGGCCAATGACTCAATCCTAGTGCCCTTCTCATTTTCGCACACAAAAATCCACATAGTAACCATTGACATGCATAACAGAGCAAGTTCGAAAATATTCAGTCCATGCGTGTCACACAAGAATAAACACCGAGCATAATGAGTTGCTCTGAATTTATCTCTGGAGGCTCAAGAACTCACATATATAACTGGATTTGTGCTTCATGATACGTAATATTCTCCTAAAGCAGTCAATATAGCCAAATAATCATGCTAATATCATGACAATGCAACATGTAGGACTATCACACTCAATTCATCGAATCATATCGTGACATGGTAAAATTTCAAAAAATTTCATCATTGACAGGAGACTTCATAGATGACGTTCAAATCGCAACCTTCATCAGTTATACCCATGATAATGATTAAAAAGTCACGGTTGTATGATATTTTACACCTCATTAACGCGTATTTTCGGTTGAAATTTGCTCGGATATAAGTATATTTTTATATTTCATATTTGACAGGATCGGAGTAAAATAAACCAAAATTGGGAAGATCCAGATGAATTCGAAGAAATTAAAAACACTGCCCAATGAATTTTGCCATAAGTGGGCCTCGAAGATGGATTGCTTGAGCAAATATTGGGAACTTGATTACGTGATGACTTAGCCCAATTTGCTTAAGATAGGCCAATAGGGTTGTTATGTATTAGTATTGTTTCCTTTACCTTTATATTTTTGAGTCTGGCCGAGAGTTTGAGCGAGAAAGACAGACAGAGTCATCGAGAGTGCTGTAGTATTTTGGTAGTGCTGCTTTCATTTGTTGTTATCATTTTTTTTATCTTTATTCTATTGAGAGTGACACAGAGGTGCGGACGATTGAGTTTGAGAGATAAGACCGAAAAAGAAAAATATAAACACACTAGTATGGTTAGTGGAGAGAAATGAGGTGTCGTCCTTTCCATTAAAAGTATTGTTTTTCTTATAGTTGTTGTCTGGCTTTGGCATTATCTTTTATATTATAAGTCATTTGAGACAAGTCTTAAGCACATATTTGTTAAGCATCGAAGTTATATCTGTTATATTTTGATTCTCGGTGGAAAACGTCAACTCGATCTGAGTTTATTTTGAGGAAGACAAGTCGCAAATAATACGGTTGTAAGTTTTATTTTATATATATATATATATATATATATATTCAATATGCCAATTAATCTCATATGCGCTTCGATTAATATGTTTACCGACTATTATTTTATCATGGTTATAAATATATTTTTATTTTGCACCTAAACTTTGTCAACAAAACCCCCCTTAATATTATTATTATCCTTATTATTATTAATATTATTATTATTATTACTACTGTTATTACTATTATTACTATTATTATCCTTATTATTATTATTATTTATTATTATTATTATTATTATTATTATTATTATTATTATTATTATCGATCGAATTTGAAGTTAGAAATAAATCAACCATTTTCCCTGTGGAGACGATCCCTATTTTCGCTATACTCATATTTAGTGAAGAAGGTTATAAATTTAATTTTTGGCCATTTACGATGCGACCAAATTTTGGCGCCGTTGCCGGGGACGGTGCTGTCTATTGATTTACTTCTACTTCTAATTCGATTTTTTGTTCTAGTTTATGCCCCGATCTTCTCGAACAGGTATATTAATATTCGATCCAGAAATCGAGAGGACTGCGAGGGCGAATCGAAAGGCAAAAAGGGAAAAGGACTCCACTATATCAATATCCAGCACGGAGTCCGAACAAGAATCTTCTGCAGGCGACATGGAGGAAATCGAACAACAACAGCCACTCCGTCTTACGTTGAGAGATATGGCCACGCCTGATGTTAATCAACGACCGCTTTGCATTGAATTTCCCATTCTTCAAACACATTTAATCGGGATTAATTCATTTACTTCCTACTTTTGATGGTAACGCAGGCGAGGATCCGCACAAGCACTTGAAGGAGTTTCACATGGTTTGCTCAACCATGAAGCCAAACGGGGTCACGGAAGATCAGATAAGTCTTCGCGCATTTCCGTTCTCGCTGGCGGATCATGCAAAAGACTGGTTATACTACTTACCATCAGGTTCGATTACTACGTGGGCCGAACATAAAAAACAATTCCTTGCAAAATTTTTCCCTGCATCTCGTGCCGCTAACATTCGTAAGGAGATATATGGGATTCGACAAATGATCGGAGAAACTCTGCACGAATACTGGGAAAGATTCAAGCGGTTGTGCGCAAGCTGTCCATATCATCAAATTTCAGAATTGGCGCTTATCCAATATTTCTACGAAGGATTGCTACCCATGGAGAGAAACATGATTGACGCAGCAAGTGGAGGAGCGCTAGTCGATAAAACGGCAGACGAGGCTCGTCGGCTTATCTCAAGCATGGCTACAAATGCGCAACAATTTGGAACACGTCAAGACGTAGGCCAACAAAGGATGAATGAGGTAAAGGCTTGTGGTATATGTACGTTTGCTGGACATGCAACAGCGAATTGTCCTTCACCTCAGTTTGATCCTAGCGAGCAAGCCAATGCAATTGGAGGGTACACAGGACCATCTCAAAAACGCTATGATCCATACTCAAGTCAATACAATCCTAGATGGCGTGACCACCCAAATCTGAGTTACGGAAATCGACCGCCAGGTTTCATGCAGCAAGCACCAAGGCCACCAAATCCTCCACAACAAGCCGCACCATTAAAACCAGGTATGTCTTTGGAGGATATTATTAAGAATTTAGCAACTAGTACTGCTACTTTTCAACATGAAACTCGATCGAGCATTAACGAAACGCGCTCAAGCATACACAATTTAGAAAGGCAAGTGTCTCAACTCGCAACACAAATGAGTCAAATGCAGAACGAGAAAGGTAAACTACCGGCCCAAGTTGAGATTAACCCAAGAGAGAATGTGAGTATTATGACTCTTCGAAACGGGAAAGAGATCGGTCAGCCTAATCATGATGAAGTTTCCATAAAATCCCCAAGAGAAGATAAGACTAAAGACCATGCAAAGAAGGTAAGTAATGATCCTGTTTTTGATAAACCTAATATTGTAATTCCTCCACCTTTTCCTGGAAGGTTAGTTAAAGCGAAAAAAGAGGAAGAAGAAAAGAGTATAATGGAGACCTTCAGCAAAGTAGAGATCAACATTCCACTTTTGGATGCTATCAAGCAGATTCCACGTTACGCAAAATTTTTGAAGGAAATGTGCTCGAACAAAAAGAAACACAAAGCCGAAGGAAAAATCCTAGTAAGTGATAATATTTCCGCTGCGCTTCAACGAAAACTTCCCCAAAAGTGTAAGGACCCAGGTATGTTTGCTATCTCAGTTACTATAGGGACGCGAAAAATAAATAATGCCATGTTAGATTTAGGAGCTTCTATCAATGTTATGTCATTATCATTGTTCAATGAGATGAGTATGGGACCTCTTAAGTGCACCGATATATGCATTCAATTAGCAAATAGATCTATTATTTATCCCGAAGGATTAGTTGAACATGTTCTAGTAAAATGTGGTAAATTTATTTTTCCTGCTGATTTTTACATAGTAGACATGGGTGATGATCATGCGCTTGATTCTGTTGTTATTTTATTAGGACGATCATTCATGAAAACGGCTAAAACAAAGATAGACGTTGATTCAGGAACTCTTACTTTTGAGTTTGATGGTGAAAAGCTTACTATGAATGTGTTTGATGCTATGAAATATCCTGATGAACCCGAATCTGTAAGTATGATTGATGCATTTGTTCGAGATGATTTTGAGCGTAATTTCACTAACGATACACTCGACTATGTGATTAAGAATAGTAAAACAGAAAAAGATTTGCATTTTGAAGTGGACGAAGATATCAGAAGCGAACTCATGACGTTACACGCACTTCCAGAATCCCACGATCAATCAGGTAAGAACACTTCTTCACTGCCTATTTCTAACACCAAAATTGTTCCCTCTATAGAACAGGCACCTATGTTGGAATTGAAGGATCTACCAAAACATCTCAAATACTGCTATTTGGGAGACGAAGAAACGTTGCCAGTAATTATTGCAAATGACTTGTCCACCATCCAAGAGAAGAAATTGATACGCGTTTTGAAGGAATACAAGAGAGCGATAGGATGGACTTTGGCCGACATAAAGGGAATAAGCCCTTCGATATGCATGCACAGAATTCTACTTGAGCCAGATTCTAAGCCGATACGAGAAGCACAACGCAAGCTCAATCCGGCTATGAAAGAGGTAGTTATGAAAGAAATAATTAAATTATTAGATATGGGAATTATATTTCCAATATCCGATAGCCAATGGGTAAGTCCAGTTCATGTTGTTCCTAAGAAATCTGGGTTCTCACTTGTGAAAAATGATAAAAAAAAATGAACTGGTACCAATGAGATTACAGACGGGTTGGCGCATGTGCATTGATTTTCGTAAGTTAAATGCGGCTACCCGAAAGGATCATTTTCTGCTACCTTTCATCGATCAAATGCTAGAAAGACTGGCAGGTAAGTCTTTCTTTTGTTTCCTCGATGGATTTTCTGGTTATTATCAAATTGTCGTAGCACCCGAGGATCAAGAGAAGACTACTTTCACATGTCCCTTTGGTACGTTTGCATATCGCCGCATGCCTTTTGGTTTATGTAATGCTCCTGGTACATTTCAACGATGCATGATGAGTATATTTTCTGATTTGATCGAAACATGCATTGAAATATTCATGGATGATTTTACTGTTTATGGAGATTCATTTGATCATTGCCCTGATAATTTAGTAGAAGTTCTGAAACGCTGCATTGATAAAAATCTTGTACTTAACTACGAAAAATGTCACTTTATGGTTAAGGAAGGAATAGTTCTAGGACATGTAGTTTCGTCAAGAGGAATTGAAGTAGACAAGGCTAAGGTCTATTTGATCTCTAATTTGCCATACCCCACTAATGTTCGAGAAGTTCGAAGTTTTCTTGGTCATGCAGGTTTTTACAGGAGATTTATTAAGGATTTTTCAAAAATCGCTCAACCAATGTCAAGACTACTTCAGATTGACGTACCGTTCAATTTTGGGGACGAATGTAAGGAGGCGTTTAACAGTTGAAATCGTTACTCACTACCGCACCTATTATTCAACCTCCAAATTGGGTGTTGCCGTTCGAGCTTATGTGCGATGCAAGCAAATACGCCGTAGGGGCCGTACTTGGACAAAAAGAAGGAAGAAAAAGCCACGTCATCTATTATGCCTCGAAAACTCTCGATTCGGCTCAGTGCAATTATACAACAACTGAAAAAGAACTCCTATCTATTGTGTTTGCATTTGATAAGTTTAGATCTTATTTATTGGGATCTAAGGTTATTGTTTATTCTGACCATGCAGCTCTTAAATATCTATTGTCGAAAAAGGAGTCTAAACCACGCCTGATTCGATGGATCCTTTTGCTTCAAGAATTTGATTGGGAAATCAAAGATCGAAAGGGCGTGGACAACTCTGTAGCAGATCACTTGAGCCGTTTGATTCGTGACGAAGAGCCACTACCAATTTCTGAAACGTTTCCAGATGAGCAATTATTTCGCCTTCAAGGTAAGGAATATCAAGAACCCTGGTTTGCCGATATAGTTAATTACTTGGTAAGTGGTGCGTTACCTTCATATTTGAGCTCCTCAAGGAAAAATAAAATTAAAAGCGACTCTAAATATTACATGTGGGACGAGCCATATTTGTGGAAAATTGGTTCGGATCAAATTATTCGTAGGTGCATTGCTAATAGTGAAATTAATGATATACTCACGCACTGTCATACATATGCATGTGGAGGACACTTTGGACCTAAGCGAACTGCTAGAAAAATTTTAGATTGCGGTTTTTATTGGGAAACTATCTTTAAGGATGCTTATTTGTTTTGCAAAAGCTGTCCCAATTGTCAAAGAACAGGTACGATTTCTTTTAGAGATGAAATGCCACAAAATCCTATATTAGTTTGTGAAATTTTCGATGTATGGGGAATGGATTTTATGGGACCTTTTCCAAGTTCGTTTGGTTTTCTTTATATTTTGCTTGCCGTTGATTATGTGTCGAAGTGGGTAGAAGCAAAGGCTACCCGAACTAACGATTCTAAAGTGGTTGTAGGATTTCTTAAATCAAACATCTTTAGTAGGTTCGGAGTTCCCCGTGCAATTATAAGCGACCAAGGTACACATTTTTGCAATCGCACGGTGGAAGTACTCATGCGCAAATACGGAGTCCATCATCGATTAGCCACTACTTATCATCCACAATCGAACGGACAAGCTGAAGTTTCAAATAGGGAGGTCAAGAATATTTTGGAGAAAACCGTAAACCCGAATCGTAAGGATTGGAGCTTGCGATTAGACGATGCACTTTGGGCGTATCGTACTGCTTTTAAAACACCAATCGGAATGTCGCCGTATCGCCTGGTTTTCGGTAAGATGTGTCATTTACCAGTTGAAATTGAACATCGTGCTTTTTGGGCAGTGAAACAGTGCAACATGGATGACACGAAAGCCGGCGAGGAACGAAAATTTCAGCTACAGGAACTTGAAGAAATTCGTCTAGAAGCCTATGAGAATGCGAGAATGTACAAGGAACGCACGAAGCACTTTCACGACAAACTCCTGCATAAAAAAGAATTCATGGTAGGCCAAAAAGTTCTCCTTTACAATTCAAGGTTAAAATTCATGCCAGGTAAGCTCAAATCTCGTTGGATGGGACCATATATTGTTAAAAATATTTTTCCAAACGACGTTATTGAAATTGAATGCATATCTACTAACAAGTGTTTCAAGGTAAATGGTCATAGGCTTAAACCGTATTTTGAGAATGTTTTTATGGCTTGCATGGAAGAGATCAAGCTGCGCCCACCCATTTATGAATGACCTCGAAGAATGGAGACTACGTCTAGCCAAAGACGTTAAAGAAAAGCGCTTATTGGGAGGCAACCCAATATTATCCTATTCTATTTTGTTATCGCAATATTTCCGTTTTATCTATGTTTTCAATGATGATTAAGCAGGTTTTCTCTCGGCTCGGCGTGCTACAAGATCTCACTATGCTCTGGAACAAATATCTTCTCGCTCGGAATTTCTCTACGACTCCATCACTGTCAGGGAAGTTTATTTTCAGTACCACTTTTATCACTTCTTCACATCTACTCTGAAATATTAAAATGCAAATTAGGGTGGGAATCCGTGGATTTTAGCTACTATTTTCATTAGAATTCTACATTGAGGACAATGCAGAGTTTAGGTGTGGGGGAGATTTCTCATGTTAGTTGATGAATACATATCTTGTCTCGAGCAAACCGATATGCATTAATTAGAACATGAGAGAAACAATTAGGAATAACTATTTGGTATTAGGATGATTATTCTTTTTCTTCAACTGATTTAAGACCGAATGCGCAAGAGTCGACACAAAACCTACTTAAATATGTGAGATTTGAGCCTTAAAAAAAAGAGTATTTATCTTTGTACTCAATTTTCTTTATGAGAGCATCACACATGTTTCGAATATTCTAGAACTTGCTCTATTATACATGTTGATATCATTGGCGGCTTTTTGTGTACAAAAGTGATTAAGGCACTTAGGATTAAGCCCTTGGCCTAACATTTCCCCTACCTTGAATATTATCCGCTTAGTGAGCCAACTTGAGCCTAAGCCTTATTTTTCTTGTCGAATTTAAGCCACTATATTTACCCATATATATCCTTTTGGCTTTCGTTTTCAACCCATTGTCGGATTGGATGAGTTATTAATTGCTTAGATTCCACGATTTCGAGATTGATAATAAACTAATGAGTCCAGATATGTGATTTAGGAGTCTCTTAGTTATAGCGGAAAAAAAATCATCCGAAAAAAAATATATTCGAAAAAAAAAAAGCGAATACGAGAAAGAAAAAAAAAGAGAAAACAAGAAAAAAATATGTATTCGAAAAAAAAAGAGAAAAAAAGAAAAAAATTCATAAAAAAATATATGAAGTGCTAGTTAGTTTTGTCGATATTGGGAAGCTTTGAGTTGTCTTGAAAATGAAATCGTAGCATGTTAGTATGATTAGAGTACTTCTCGAACTAGTCGTATGTCACGGTAAAGTCGTGGGATTTAGCGGGTAAATAATCATCTGGTCCGATAATTTTAAATCTACTTCCCAACATTTCCTACCTAATCCTTAGCCCCATTACAACCCAATGAAAGAACTTCTTGATTTGTAAACCAAAGTCGCTATGTGAATACAGTGTGCTATGTTAGCAAGATTATGGTAATATCGTTTCATAGTGTTGATTTGATCGTATACACATATATCCCATAAACACTTTGAGTGCATTGAGAGAATCCATGTGAGAGTTGTTGATTTTTGTGGCGTTCAGTCTTTAATGAGATCGTCGAAAATTGATATGATTGTCTAGTGTTAAAAAATATAAATAATTGCTATCTCTAGAGAAAATTAATGTATGTCGGTGAACTCCTGATTTGAATGTTTGCATCTTCTATCTCGGGTAAATGCTTGAGGACAAGCATTGTTTAAGTGGGGGGGAATTTGATAATGATTAAAAAGTCACGGTTGTATGATATTTTACACCTCATTAACGCGTATTTTCGGTTGAAATTTGCTCGGATATAAGTATATTTTTATATTTCATATTTGACAGGATCGGAGTAAAATAAACCAAAATTGGGAAGATCCAGATGAATTCGAAGAAATTAAAAACACGGCGTTGCAAACTCTCATGTGATTTTTTTTTACATCCACCACTGCCCAATGAATTTTGCCATAAGTGGGCCTCGAAGATGGATTGCTTGAGCAAATATTGGGAACTTGATTACGTGATGACTTAGCCCAATTTGCTTAAGATAGGCCAATAGGGTTGTTATGTATTAGTATTGTTTCCTTTACCTTTATATTTTTGAGTCTGGCCGAGAGTTTGAGCGAGAAAGACAGACAGAGTCATCGAGAGTGCTGTAGTATTTTGGTAGTGCTGCTTTCGTTTGTTGTTATCATTTTTTTATCTTTATTCTATTGAGAGTGACACAGAGGTGCGGACGATTGAGTTTGAGAGATAAGACCGAAAAAAAAAATATAAACACACTAGTATGGTTAGTGGAGAGAAATGAGGTGTCGTCCTTTCCATTAAAAGTATTGTTTTTCTTATAGTTGTTGTCTGGCTTTGGCATTATCTTTTATATTATAAGTCATTTGAGACAAGTCTTAAGCACATACTTGTTAAGCATCGAAGTTATATCTGTTATATTTCGATTCTCGGTGGAAAACGTCAACTCGATCTGAGTTTATTTTGAGGAAGACAAGTCGCAAATAATACGGTTGTAAGTTTTATTTTATATATATATATATATATATATATATATTCAATATGCCAATTAATCTCATATGCGCTTCGATTAATATGTTTACCGACTATTATTTTATCATGGTTATAAATATATTTTTATTTTGCACCTAAACTTTGTCAACAAAACCCCCCTTAATATTATTATTATCCTTATTATTATAATTAATATTATTATTATTACTACTGTTATTACTATTATTACTATTATTATCCTTATTAATATTATTATTTATTATTATTATTATTATTATTATTATTATTATTATTATTATTATCGATCGAATTTGAAGTTAGAAATAAATCAACCATTTTCCCTGTGGAGACGATCCCTATTTTCGCTATACTCATATTTAGTGAAGAAGGTTATAAATTTAATTTTTGACCGTTTACGACGCGACCAACCCACTAAAAAGACCGAAACGCATCGATACCTAAATATGTAAGCATATTATATCTAGCATGTGTCACATCCCACCCCCAAAACTAAATATCACATTGTCCTCAATGTATAAACTAAAAGCAAAGATAGTAAAAGTGACACTGCCCTGAATTTTACGTCGATTGATGTAGAAGACTTTGTTGATTCGCAGTAAGCAAGCAACCATCGCGAACGGGCAACCCCCAAACTAGTTATGAGCCTGCGAGAAAACATGACTAGACGCACCGTGAAAGCGAGTTTTATTAGACAAAAAGTAAGTAATACTAAGAATAATAGGATTAAATATAACATATGCATCGATAATACTTGGGTTGCCTCCCAAGAAGCGCTGTTTTTAAAGTCGTTAGCTCGACTCACAAACCGCTTATTTCGGTGGATAATCGGTGTTGATCGAGTTTTCTTTCCAACCATCTCGATCGTTGTACACCTTGGGCTCGCCTCTTCCTGGTGATAGTGTCTGCATCATCGCATGGGGTCGAGGGTTCTCCTTTTTTCGCCATATGTAGATGTCATCCTCTGTGTAGTCTTTCTGACGAAGCTTCTTCTTCTTCGGCGGAACCACCTCTTTGATAGATTTA
The DNA here is from genome assembly GCA_027422505.1 of Craterostigma plantagineum. NCBI lineage: Eukaryota > Viridiplantae > Streptophyta > Magnoliopsida > Lamiales > Linderniaceae > Craterostigma > Craterostigma plantagineum. The sequence goes on from JAPQWV010000009.1 coordinate 26,003,918, forward strand.
GAGTCATTGCTCTTTTTAGTCCACGGTGTCCATCTGTAAAAATGCAATACAGAAGAAACTAAGTTACGCTTAGATTTAGCTTTGTTCCCATTCGGCGCATCTATTCGAGCATCAGCCTTCGTGTTCTGGCGGTCCTTCAGCTTGCTGGTATTCTCTCCAGACAAGTTGTACCTGAAAGACTCAGAACACTTAAAAGTACAAGGTCAAAGATATCGATAAAGGAACAAGACTCATCATGAGTAGGGCGTTTCATAGATTTGTAAACATCAAATTCCACTTTCTCGTCCCCTGCTTGCAAAATAAGTTTACCGTTACCGACATCAATGATAGCTCTTGCCGTGTTTAGGAACGGGCGTCCGAGTATCAATGGGAGGTCATCGTCTTCTTCCATATCCAACACAATAAAATCAGCTGGGAAGTAGTGCTTTCCTACTTTCACAAGTACGTCTTCCATGATTCCTCGTGGATATGTGATTGATCTATCAGCGAGCTGGAGGATAGTCGACGTGGGTTTCGGCTCGCCAAGTCCCAATTTCCTAAATAATGAAAATGGCATCAAATTGATGCTCGCACCAAGATCGCATAACACGTTATTAAATGTAAGAGACCCAATTGAACAAGGAATAGAGAAACACCCTCGATCCTTAAGCTTCGGCGGAAGCTTCTTCTGTAATACGGCTGAACATTCTTCAGTGAGTGCTATCGTTCCGTATTCTTCTAACTTATTCTCTTGAATATTAGCTCCTTCAGGCATTTGGCGTACTTTGGCATCTGCAACAAAGCCTCAATAAAAGGGATATTAAATTCAAGTTTTTAAAATATATTAATGAAACGATCAAAATCTTCATGGTTCTTCCCTTTTCGTAAAGCTGCTGGATATGGAGGTCGTATTTTTATCGGTGGGAGTGGGTTGACCTTTTCTTTCTCCAAGAACGAATCTGGCTCATACTCGACTTCTTCGGCCTTCTCGTCCTCTTAATCATCGTGAACCTCGGTGTTTGTGGTCGTGAGGTTGCTTTCATCGTTGTTTTCCGTCGCTTTTGGCTCTTCCACTTCCTTGGCCTTTTGGAGCGATTCAAGCTTCTTTTTACTTCTCATCTCAATGGCATTCACGTACTCTCGAGGGTTCTTTTCAGTGTCGCTTGGGAGTGTCCCTGGCTTGCGCTCGGACATTGAATTTGTTAGATGCTCTATTGTACAAACTTTGTATTGTGTTCTCTATCTTGTTGAATCGTTCGTCTATCTTACGACTCTGATCGCCTTGATAGCCCGCCAATTTCTCAAATGCTATCTCCCACTCGGCTTTTTGTTTTGTTGGTGGTCCGCTCTGTTGATTTTGAACTTCTGGAGGCTTTAAGTAGTGCGAGTTTCCGTAGGACAGATTCGGATGGCCTCGCCAGCTTGGGTCGTATGTGTTGGAGTACGCATTCTTTTGCCTATTGTGGATGTAGTTAACCGCCTCAGGATCCGTGGATTGTATCTGGTCTAACCTTTTATGTATGGCTTCGAATTGCGCCTCCAATGAGCTGCTTATCTCATGTACTCCAGCTGTCCTTCGGTCCAGATCATGCTCAATATATCTTGCAGGGTAGGCTGCAATTCGCTCGATGGCTTGGAGTGCTTCCTCGTCGCCTAACTCCATAAAATTTTGCGTGCACCCGCCGTCGACAATTCTTTTATTTGGTGTGCTAAGCCCTAAGAAGAATAACTGCATCTGAACGCTCAGGGGTATGCTGTGGTTCGGACATTGTCTTAGAAGGCTCTTGTATCTACTCCATGCATCACTCAGAGATTCGTCACCTTCTTGTTTAAAGTTCACTAATAGGCTTCTAATTTCGCTAGTCCTTGACAGTGGATAATATTTGCCCAGAAAACACTCCACTAGTTGCTCCCAACTGGTGATAGATGCATGTGGCAACGATGAGAACCATTCAGAAGCTTTACCTGTCAAAGAAAAGGGAAAAAAATGTCAGTTTTATCACTTCTGTAGAGACGCCTGGATACTTAATAGTTCTGCAAATTTGAGTAAATTTTAAAATATGTGAATTTGCGTCCTCGTTTGTAAGCCCATGAAACTGTGCTGAACCCGTCACCATCTGTATAGTAACGGGTTTAATCTCGAAATGATTATTTGGTCCCGGAGGTATGGCAATCGGGTCGCTATCATCGAAAATTCTTGGGAGCGCTCGACTTAGTAAAGTGGGCCGTGGAGGAACCATCTGTTCTTCCTCGTGTTCCTGATTGTCCATTCTCAGTCTACGATTTCGATTGTTTCGCCGACACGTTGCTTCAATTTCTGCGTCAAATAGTAATGGTACGTTCCTCGAGCTTCGTGTCATGCACTAATGGGGATTATCTGCAAAAGATGAAAAATCGGCGTAAGCGAATTGGCAAAAAAAAAGAAAAATAAAATAAAATAATAATAATAATAATCGATAAAATGTCTAAACTAAAAATCAGAATAAGTCCTAAAATTAATAATATAGCTATCCCCGGCAACGGCGCCAAAAACTTGGCACGCTCAAATACTAGCAAGTGTACTAGGTCGTGTAAGTAGTAAAACGGACGAAGTCCGAGTATCGATCCACGAAGATAGCTTGATTAATTCTAAGATATTAAACCTAATTCTAATTTAGGCTAAGAGAATTTTTTTGGTTTTGATGATTTACTTATGAGATAAAAGCGCAAATAATAAAATAGACGCAAATAAAATAGATGGGATAAAGATCAATTGACGACGAACGTGATCAAGGCACATACTCGGCACGGATTTATCCTACGTCTTCATGCAATCAATATTTATTTAATCAATATAAACTAGTCAAGGTAGAAATTCCTAATATACGCGCTACCCGTTATTCAAGTAACTAGCGACCCTATGCGATAATGACCAATCTCTGTATTCCTATAAGACTGCAATCACTTCACACGCCTTCCGCTTTATGAATTTCCCCGAGTTCAGACGCTTTCGGCGCCTAAGGTCTCGAAAACCACACGTACAAAACCGAATTCCATCTCTGGTCGGTTTTACGTCGTGGTGTCCTATATTTATTATTCTAACCGGTCTAATCACTTTTTCAGTCTCATAAACCAATCAAAAATCATGCACATGGTGATCAAGCATACGCAAGCATTAAACTCAAATATAGAATACGTAACTAAATTCATACGATTAAATAAAATACGAATAGCATTACTACGAATTCATAATCCGGCCTAATACGGCCTCAATCACAAGAAAACTTAAGCTAGCGTATTAATAAAAGCACAAAATATTCAATGTCGATAATAGAGAGGGAAAATAAAACTTCGCTTATCACGGAAAGAACGCCCCGCAAGTCGTCGCGCTCTTTATTTTTATTTTCGACCGCAAGGTTTCTTCGTTGCCGTCGTTTTTCTCTGCTCTTCTTTTTTTTATTCGCTGCCCTCGATCTCTTCCGTCAAAAAGCCCCCTTTTTTGTTCTCAGTCGCCTCCTATTTATAAATGTAGTAGCCGACTTAATTCTTCAAAGATTTGATTCCCTTTTGATTATTTTGACCAACTCTTTGATATTTTAATATTGCCTTGCGTGATTCTTGGCATAAGATATCCTATTGCCTTATTTGCTCTTCACTTCACGTCATATATTGCCCAAAATAATAGCAAAATCTGGTATATTGCAGGGATGCCCCAAATAGAGTAGAAAATTGCAAGAAGCTCCCAGACGATTCAAATCATTCAAAAAGTGCCCTTATTTTGCTTTCGTCAATCTTGTTTCCTCGGACATCTCTCGAAAATTAAATCTGAACATAAATATAGGATATCGAGGAAATTTTAGGTAAATAACGATCGAAAACACGCTTTTACGGGGTATAAATATAATATAATTTCCTAACTTATCACTTTTGATAGTTGGCACACGTCCTTCACACCGGATTTGTCGCCGACTAGGTAGCAGTTATCACTCGATCTTTTACCTGCCATCACTCGCACAGAATTGTTGTTAAACACTTCACAACACTCTTTATTAAACCTTTTATCAAGGTCATCATCGCAGAGTTGGCTTATGCTGATTAGATTCGCAACGAGTCCGTCGACATGGAGTACATTGCTCAACTTGGGAAAGTCGGGCACGTTGAGTCTACCTCGGCCGAGAATTCGCCCTTTAGCACCTCCTCCGAACGTCACATATCCACTCCTTAAGGGAATATAATCACTGAGATATTCCTTGGTACCCGTCATGTGTCGGGAACACCCGCTATCGAAGTATCAAGAACCTGTCATGTTAGCTCGCAAAGAGGTATATACAACATGGCATTTATGAACAGATTTCTCGACCCACACTTTCTTCGATGACAGAACAGCATTCTGATTACTAGAACTTGAAGATGAGCCAGCTGAGCTTTCTCCAGACACTCCTTTCAACACTGATTTCTCAATGTTGAGTAGGATGTTGGATGACATTTCAGCCGACATCGATTTCTTTGCAGAAATCTCCCTCTTTAATTTCCAGCAAAATGGTTTTAAATGACCAGTTTGCTTACAATGATTACAAATATATGAGCTATCCTTATTCTCAGGGGTAGCATGCTTCGGACTCGGATTAACTCTCACATTTTCACTAACCTCACTCGTGGCACGAGGTTTAACAAAAACTATCTTAGGCTGAACATGGGTTACGGGTTTTGGATCAGTAATGGGCTGAGAACTAAATCCTAGACCTTGCTTATCAAAAGCACCTAGGGACAATACCTCATCAAGGGTCGATTTACCCTTGTTCAATTTCAAGAAGGTCTGGTCAGCCTCGTCAACCCGCTTCTGTAGCTTGTCAATTTCTGTGTCCTTACGTGTCAGCACGGCCTCCATTTTATTAATACCATCCACCAAGCTTTCGATCAGTTTTTCATTCTTCTCATTCTCCTCGGACAGTACTTTCACCGAGGCTTTGAGTTGCAAAATTTTCGCCTTCTCAATTTCGTATTGTGCGGACATCAACTCAAAGGCTTCGTTCAGATGAACTTCTTCGCAACATTCTGTACCTAAATCATCAGAACTCAAATACTCATCAAAACAGTTTGAGTCATCATAATAAAAAATGATTTGTTTTTCAGATGTTGAGTCAGATGTTGGCTCAACATCAGTTACCGCAGTGAAGCCGACTTGCTGATCATCATCGTCTTCACCATCTGAAAAGGACTGGATAGTGACAGACGATTGCTTGGTCTCCATTTGGTCATCTTCATCATCAGATAGATCGACCCACATGACCTTTCCGTGCTTGCGAAGAGTGTTTGCGCACTCGTTGATGTTCTTCTTCTTCCCGTCTGGCTTACCTTCTGGCTTGCGTTTAAAGAACGGAGGCGCAGACGAAGGTTCTGCTTTGGCATTCTGGCCCTTCCTGAATGTTGGGCCAACATTCTGCTCGACATTCTTCTTCTGAAGAAACTTTGTGAATTTCTTCACGAACATAGCCATATCCTCATTGAAATTTGGGTCAACCTCAGTTAGATCCTTGGATGGCTGACTGATCAGTGCGAGACGTTTTCCGCGGGAGGCCCTATCTTGTACTTCGAGATTGGTCTCAAAGTTCTTCATGATGTTCATCAACGTGTTGAGATCCATCATCGACAATTGTGGGCTTCCTCGACCGCAGCTACATTCACATTAAACTTCGCATTTAGTGTTCGAATTGCTTTAGATATTAATACCTTATTTGCGATCGGCTCTCCGTGTAGCGCCCCGTTCCCTTTTTCCATATTGCGCAGCAATTACATTTTTCCCATAAAATTTTTCTCTTTTCTTTTCCTTTCATAACCATTCCTTTTTAAACATAAACGGGGGCGTACATCTGTCTATTCACTTTCACACATAATGTACATATATGTACGCAACATAATCATTTTAGTATCACATCAAAGTTGCTAACGTTCCTTAAACTATATGCAACTATAAACTATGGGGAGTAGGATGAGAGTGTAGCCAGCCAACCTTGAATCCATGCTTTCGTATGTGGATGCGTTCTAAGTAGCCTGTTAGATATCTACAACACTGTAAAACATTTATTCAGAGTATGATCGCAACATGTTATTCCATAAACATATAAGAAATGAAACTGAAATCATAAATCAATTTGTTCTCCGTAACTATCGTAACACCCTATTCGTATACCCATCATGTAACTCTCGTTTATACAACCATTTTCCATCCGTAGATCATTTTCCATTCTATACACCCATCACAATACCATTATCCATATCAGATCCGTAGATCAAAAGCATGAAATCCTTTCAATCATATGTTCTTTCACATAACTGTAACGTATTCACACATGAATTCCGTCACCTAATCATAGTCTTTATAACCATTCACATGACCTATGAATGCAGTTCTATATGATCATTTCTTTTGATACTCCTGTTATAGACTAGCTAGACTGTACTGTACGCCCAGTCGGCGCCCATGCATGGGACTCTGTAACCATGTCGTAATACCCCAATTTGTAGGGATACGTATTGCCTGTACATGACTCTGTAGAATCCCCCGATTTTTAGGGATATATGCCTAGCATTCATATCATACCATCTGCAGTCATAGCAGTCATACCGGTTTCTCCCTTTCATTTATATGTATGCAATTCTATACAAATACCTTATATGACACATAAATCATATAAGACACATAAGGCAAACAAATTACATGTTGCAAATCATATTCACAGTTGCGCTTATATTCCCGTTCGCTTATTCGACCTCTTCCTTGTCCTTATCGGGATCCTGACCTATACAATTATTATGGTCGGTAAATATGAGATCCCTAATATGATGCATGTGCCATTTTATGCATGTCTATTATGCTCCATCATGTCTCTGTTTATATCCTTTACCTTTGTTTCTGTTGATATCGACACTTTGCTAATTTAGTTCACTGCATGCATTTTCGGATTTATTATATACTGAAATATTCATCTTTCGAAAATTAATAAATTCTAAAATCAGATTTGACCCGTAAGATATTCTATAATGAAGACTTTTGCGAAATGAATCTTTCGAAAATCGTTTCTAAATCAAATCTTTCGAAAATCAAGCTTTTTGCGAAAATCCTTTTCGAAATGAACCTTTCGTGAATCCTTTCGAAAAATCAAACCCTTTTGAAAATTCATAACCTAAATCTTTCGAAAACCTCAAATTACTACTTCATCTTTCGAATTTTCATCTTCGGAAATCATTTTCTTTCGAAATTACACAATTGCGAAACATCTATTCTTTCGAAATTGAATCTTCAAAAATTTGCGAAACTATTTTCGAACGTTTCGCAATTTCTTTCGAAACTCTGAAATACTATTAAACCTATCTTTCGAAAATCATTCTAATCTTTCGAAAATCATCAAATTCCTCTAGAACAACATATATTAAAAATTATCGAACTTAAAATCCTCTTCCAAATTTAGTCCAGACGCGGGAAGTCGTACACCCAAAAATACTTTTATCTTTCGAAAATCTTGAAAACTTCGATCAAACTATAAATCCTTAATAACACGAAGAATTTCATAAAAACCTTAAAACTCTTATTCCGGAAGATGCTAATAATGTTTATGTATCAGAAACTATCTATCAAAGTACTGAAATTTGTACTAACATAATTTCTTCAAAATTTTTGACCCCTTTCAAACCCTAGGAGACTGAAATACTTATCCAAGTTCGATCAATTCTTATGTTCTTATAACGAAAGCTATTCCTTCCAAACAAAAAAAAGTACTTAACCTTGCTAATCTAAATTAAAAAGTTCGATGTAAGGAACGACATGGAGCTAGGATCGGGCCGGGCTTATTCGTGGAGTGGGCTGAAGATGAGAATTACATGGGCCGAACACTACTGCTTTTATCTTAATTTTGGGACCAATAAGTGAGCCCATCTAATTACTTGCATATTAGACTATATAAATGATGTAATCGTTTTAGAGAGGATTAAGCAAAAATGAATTAAGTATTCTCTCTATCGTCTTCTTCATCTATCTCTAATCTCTCTATCTCTATCGATCTCTCTATCTCTCTCTGTTTCTCGAGCTTCTTCGTTCCCAAATCTCTGGGTTCTTCTTCTCTTCTATCTAAATATCATCCTAAATAACACACTCGCAAGCACGCCAAGTGCATATAAGCTGTTCGATAAAAGTACCCGTAAGAGATCGACTGATAACGGGCCGGGATCTTACAACGTGGTATCAGAGCTGACCATCCTCGGATCGCCATGGCTGACAACACTTGGAAAAAGGAAGTGCAAGATATCCTAAGAAAGCACGAGCTGAAGATGACTGATGAAAGGTCTCAAAGAGAAAAGGGGGAAGCTGTGCTGCGAGCTCAAGTACAGTCTACCAATGGAACAGTGGGGATGCTTAATGATCAGCTGGTTCAGTTGAAACACCAGATGGACGAGTTCACACAAACTCAGCAAGGGCTCCAGGTTCAGATGGGTGAAATGAACCAAAATCTGCAAATAATCTTGCAGCAGCTACAAGACTTCAATCTGAACCAAAACCAAAACAGAAAACCCTTACCACACGATTATCAGCATCAAGGATTATCGAGGGCGGATTACAGTTGCTTACAGCAGACGACGAGCAGATTTGAACGAGCTCCTATTACAGGCGGGAACGCCTGGAATGCCTCACGACCTTGCCCCTTACCCAAGCTTGAATTCCCGCGTTTTGACGGCACGAACCCCCGAGGTTGGCTACAAAAATGCAATGAGTATTTTCAGATGGTAACCACGCTCACCGAGCTTCAAAAGGTTCAAGTGGCTTGGCTCTACGTCGACGGCGAGGGTCTCGAATGGTACAACACGTACTGCAACGACAATAATCTCCCGACGTGGACCGAATTCGCTGAAGCTGTGCTCAAGAGGTTTGAAGGTACGGAGCTTGTAAGTGAGGAATCAGTTGTCGTAAGTGATGTGTCGTCATGTGTGGCTGATTCGCTTTCGGTTGGGAATGAATTCGTTGAAATAGAGAAGTCAATCGTAGCCGAGGAAGAGTTGTCGGTGCTGGTTGAGTTTGAACCAATGGGGATTGAGGTTGAATCGGTCTTGGTTTGTGGTGAATCTGTGCTGCCGGGACTGGTTGATCATAGTTCAGTGATGATCGGTGGCGGGTGCGCTGAGGAGAAGCTTCTAGGTGATGAAGATTCGTCGCCGATTGAGGTTGAATTGCCTTTGGCTGCGGATGCATTGAAACTGACGATGCTTGAGTATGAATCGATGCATGCTGATGATGATACGTATGGGATGGCTGCAGAATTATGTGGCAGGGCAGCAGCTGTAGCTGTTCGAGGACTTAAATGCGTTGTTGGAAGCACGAAGGCTAATCTACCATTTGATAGAGGGCGATGTCGTGTTGTCGAAAGAGTGAAGGCGAGAAGGGGAAATCTGATGCAAAGCACTACAGTAGTACGAACAATTCTACCATTCGATCGTGGAGAGAGTATTGAATTGTCTATTGAGGTCGAACTGACAGCGAATGATGACGTTGATGTAGTTTCTGAAGAGCTGAAAAGTTCAGGTCATCATGTGCCTTTCGATCGTGGGGGAGGTGACTAACCTACCATTTGATCGAGGTCGTTGGCGTATTGTCCTGGCCGTGAAGGAATGGGATGCTGTTTTGGAAGGATGCGATAGAGTCTTCGTTGACCGAAGTAAGCCATTTGATCGAGGGAAATGTATCGCTTCTGCGAAGGGCCAAGTTTCCTACGAAAAAGGTATGCTAACCAAATGGAAGAACGCCTTGTCCTTACTAGCCATTGCACCTGTTATGAATCAAAAAGCATTGTCGTGTGATAAGTTTTCCACGGATCCATGGTTGATGCCTTCAGCTAACACAACTTTGAGGTGTATGAGAGTGGGCTTGAGTGTTGCATCGGGGTTATTGGGGCCGTTTTTAGCGGCACTAGTGCAGGGGTTGTTGCTTTAGACAGAGGACCATGCACAGATGGTCGTGGGCTGATTGTATCAAAAGTTTGCTCACATATTTATGGAGATCTTGACAAAGAACTGGTTAGTCAAGGGCATGTTTGGGCTGTTTTTGTCTCTGCACTAAATCGACTTGGGATTGTAGATAGTGTGGCTGCAAGTTTTGGGCACTCTGTTCACTCATTCAAGCACCTATTGAAATATAGAGAACAACCTTTGAGTCTGTCATTCAGTGACACACTACAGGACAATCGCTCAAATGCTATAATAATCCAACACATTATGGGGTCATGCAGCTCATTGGGGAAGGAAGGGCTCTCAGTGGCTAGCATGATGATAGGCTCATTTTTTCCGTTTGATCGTGGGAAAAGAGCAACCGTAGTAGCGAGCGAAATCTGTGGTCTCTTGGCCGGACATCATTTTCACGAGACCTGGTTCACCACTTCCAATCATCTCCTACATCATCGAGAGCTAATGGGTACACCGACGATGGACGATGCTCGTGGTTTCTTTGTCCTACTATGTCGGACTTTCACTCTATCATCCTCGAGGACGAGGATGTTTCCAACGGAGAGGAAATGTAAGGAACGACATGGAGCTAGGATCGGGCCGGGCTTATTCGTGGAGTGGGCTGAAGATGAGAATTACATGGGCCGAACACTACTGCTTTTATCTTAATTTTGGGACCAATAAGTGAGCCCATCTAATTACTTGCATATTAGACTATATAAATGATGTAATCGTTTTAGAGAGGATTAAGCAAAAATGAATTAAGTATTCTCTCTATCGTCTTCTTCATCTATCTCTAATCTCTCTATCTCTATCGATCTCTCTATCTCTCTCTGTTTCTCGAGCTTCTTCGTTCCCAAATCTCTGGGTTCTTCTTCTCTTCTATCTAAATATCATCCTAAATAACACACTCGCAAGCACGCCAAGTGCATATAAGCTGTTCGATAAAAGTACCCGTAAGAGATCGACTGATAACGGGCCGGGATCTTACATTCGAGCACTGAAATACTAACATATGCTAATAGAGAAAACATATCTCAATAAGTTATCCAACCCTTTTAAAAAAAATCTGAAATAAACTCGTATATCTAAGGCTTACGAAAACTTCCCATCGCGAGTGTACTTGATTATCAGTGTACTTAATCATTATCCCTATATGTTATGCAGTAAATAACATAACAGACCTCCCTCACCTCAAATGGAGATTTGAATTCTCCTTCGTTTTATTCTGTTCTCTTCTTACATTTTCAAGAGTGGTCTCTTTTAGAAAGGTTATAGGTGTATATAAATTAATTTGCTAATGGCGAGTGATTTCCTTTCATGCTAAGTTTTATCTTAATAGTTATCCATTCCCATCGAGAACTTTTATTTCCAAAACTTAGCATATAGTTTTTCCACCAATCATAGTTATCCTTATTCAATAATCATGAAAACGTTCTTTATTATCAACTTGTCGATAACTTTCTTTCTCTTCTTTTAGTATTAGTTATTTCCAAGTTTTCTAGATGAATTTCTTTCATACCACACATATGGATACACGTACTATATTACTTTTAGGGTTCAAAAGACCTAGTCATACCTATTACCATTTTAAAATGCATTCCACGTATATCTTCCTTGAAGTAATTATTAGTTAGATTATATCGACATCTACTTGTCCTATCCCTACCAATCATTCATTATTTTACTAATATATTTGCTTTCCTTCATGTTAAGTTTTTCAATATTAACACACATAATTGGGCGACTTCGTGAACTATAACAATAATATTCAAAGTTTTGACGAGTTCACTACACGAATCACATTCTAATTCGCGAATCTACATTCTTCGCAAATCAATATTTTACGAAGGGTCCTACTATTCACACCCCCTACACCCCTTATACCCTTCTTTTCACCCCCTAAACACTTGATTTTTGTAATAATAATTTTAAATAATCACATGATTCAATAAATATTAACTTATTCTCCATTAAATCAATAATATTAATTGCATGGACTATTTAAAAATTATTAATTAAGTCATTTTAACCAATGACACATTTAGAACTAGAAAAAATGCTCGTGGCCCGAGGGCCAGCCCGCCTCACTCTGGTACTGTCAAATGGTCTCGCGGGACGTGGGCCCACCAAAGTGACGGGGCGGGCCTATGCGGGTAAGCCCGAGCTGGCCGCAGGCAGGCCCGCCAAATATCAAAATTATTTTCTTAAAAAAATAATGTATAAATGAATTATATAGGTTTTTTATATTTGTTGAGATCCAATTTTTCATTTAATAATATTTTATAACATAAATAAATTTTTATTAAAGAATTTAAATTGATTAGGAGTAATTCAACTTCATTAGTTATTGTAATGTTTTTTATTTTTCTATATAGTTTATTTCGTTTTTTAGGATGGGGGCGGACTGCCATTTCTCAGGCCCGCCAGTAGGGAGGGGGCAGACTGCCATTTCTCAGGCCCGCCAGAGGGCGGGCTGCGGCAGGCCCGCCAAATATCATAAATATATATATTTTCTAAAATTAATATATAAATGAATTATATAGGTTTTTATATTTTTGAGATCCAATTTTTAATATCATCAAACTTAATTACTAAATAAATTTTTATTAAAGAATTTAAATTTGATTAGGAGTAATTCAACTTCATTCATTTATTTTAATGTTTTTTCTTTTTTTATAAATTTTCTCGTTTTTTTAGGACGGGCCGGGCCCACCAGGCCCGATACCCGCCAGTAGGACGGGGCGGACCTTCATTTACTATGCCCGCCAGATGGAAAAAATAGTCTTTTTTAATCGGCAAGTATTTATTAAATATTACTTTACATATTACTTAAATTATTAACATTAAACTCCTTTTTTTCCTTTTGTAAGGGGTATGTAATTGATAAATAATTAATGTTTAATCTACATATTAATGAGGGGGTGCAAATAGAAAAAGGTGGGTGCCAATAGAATTACCCTTTTACGAATTGACCACTTCACGAATTTGGCAACTTCACGAACTCATCTACTTCACGAAATAATTCTAAATTCGTCAACTTCTTTCAAACTTCTATCCCATTCGAAATTTTCATTTGTAATAGGGACACTTTCTTAATTAATTTTGTATTCTAGTAACATCTGCTTACAAAAATTCCTTAGTTTTGATACTCTCTGTTCCTTTCCCATAATTCTATTTAACAAGAATATAATTCTTGAAATCCATATTACTAAAATCGAACTTTGCGAATCACCAGTTCGAATTTCTATTTTTCGCAGTTAATACTCCCTTTCGAAAATTTAACTCTTATAACTATGCTTTCAAAAATTCAATATTAATATTATTCTTATCCAATAATTCCACGCTTTTGAACATATATAATTTATATATTCCAACCTATTATTTTCATACCAATAACCTAAAACTCCTTAGTCAAATATTTGCATTATCTAAATGCATGCATGAATTCGTGTCAATGCACGAAATTATGATGTCAAGTTTCGGTTTGGTTTCGGTTCCTGACACTCCGAGACTGGCGCACTCGCTTGAGATCGCCAGAATTTTGCCGAAGTATGTGGTAACATCCTCATCATCCTTTCTGAGGTTTTCAAACTGGTTGAGGAGTAGCCGAAAACGTGTCTGCTTCACACTCGCATCGCCTTCACAGTACCTCTGAAGTAGATCCCATGCATCCTTTGCCGTAGTACTATTTTGTATGATCTTGAACATGAAGATATCTACAGAAGAGAAGATGGCATTAAGGGCTTTATCATTGAACTCGATGGCGCTCTTCTCTTGGAGAGTCCACTGATTGACGGGTTTCTCAACGACTTCACTATCAACATCCTGGGCAGTCTTTGGTGTAGAATAACCGTGGAGCACAGATTCCCATGCACGCAAGTCTATGGATTTGATGCACTGCCGAACACGAACTTTCCAATAGGCGTAGTTGGAGCCGTCTAACACTGGGACTTTGCGACATAATTGAACTTGAAAAATCCATTATAAAGGATCAAAAACGCTTAGTCACGTCAAGCGGAGGCTCTGATACCACTTTGAAGGGGGTCCCGTACTAATGGATGTAAAACACACTAAGTAGTAAACTGATGTTGGACGTGATGTTGGGCTAACACTCACACTCACTTAGAAACGCACAGCGGAAATATTGATAACTTAGTGATAAAACGAAATGAACACAAGAGATGATTTTATGCAGCAAGTCAAATAACTTGCTGCGTGCCTCAAGGCGCAAAACTCCACTATAAAGATGGTTACAAACTATCAAAAAGGATAGTCAAAAACTCGTCTAGCAAAACCTACGAATCAAAAAGGATTCTGCAAACTACAAGATCTTTCGACCTTTGAAAAGCTAGACTGAAAAGACAACTCTCGCAATATGTAAAACTCGCTCAAACTCGATATGTGTTTCCCTCATCGTTTTCGCTCAATATGTCGCTCAAAGTTACTCCATGAAAGCTCTCTCGAAACTCGTACTTTGCAGCTCGAAAATAACTCTTATTTAAAGGTCTTGGCTCCATCTTGAATTGATAAAAGATCCCTTGAATATCTCTTCGAAGATCTCTCTAAATATAGTATATATTTAGTTCGATTCTTCTCATCTAATCGGCCGATCTCCTATCTCCTATTTATGGTAGCTGGTTGAATGATTCTCTTTTGATATTCAGATCTTCTAATCTTGGTAGTCACTTGACCAATTCTCTTTTGATCTTCAAATCTTCTATTTAAGGTAAGTGCGCTTCCCAAATTCGTTCAAGCAGCTCCACACGTTTTCCACACGGTTTGATCCATTCCCTATCCTTATATAAGTCCCGCACATCACTAAAAATAGCCAAGATACGGATTAAACAAGTTTTGGGCATGAAAGATAAAACTGAGAAAGGGAACACTCTCAGTCAACAGATGTTGACTAGAATGTTACCCCAACATTGCCAGTGTTGAAAGCTTAACATTAACAATCATAAAGAAATTTTGGAAATTATGTAAGTCGCATGTTATACAGAAATCAAATGACCATAATAAAAGAACGCATTCTCATGAATATTCATTCCTAAAGGAAATATCTTGTAATCTAAAAAGTAAAACACTATATCTATTTCCTAACGTAAACGATTAGAATCGAGCTTTCCGTTGTAGAATCCAAAGTATATGCTCTCCATATCGAGGGCCATTTTTTTTTATTTTTGGAGGCCTTGTTCTGTTGGCCCAAAATATTGAGATTCATGTAAGATTTTTTTTCTTTATGTGACCTTATTAAGAGAAATTTGGCCTATTTTGCTAATTTATATTTTGTAAAAAATAGAGCCCATTTTAAATTAATAATTATGTGGCGCTGTTACTAAATTTATATGAGTGTGTGACCCTCTATTACAATAGGCCGGATTTGTGGCTCTGTGCAGATACTTGGCCTATTTGATAAAGTTTGGCCTCGAACTTAAAGCTCTCGTGTTTGCCTCACTCAATCTCACACCAACAAGAAATGAACAAGACAGATGACACAAGATTTACGGGAAAACCCACTCCAAACTCAGAGTCGGGAAAAAACCCGGTACGAGCTTAAAAGACTCGCACAATAAGTTGCTCGTTTATAGAACTCGCCTAGCTTATATGAACACTCGCACAACAATCGGAGCTACAACCTTAAGCTATCGAAAGTATTACACATTAGAAATTTTCTCGCAATATCTATTGATGCTTGGCAAAATGCTTCACAATGCCTTTTATAGACTTGGCCAAGCCAACCTCCCATGTGCCTTGATGGAATCTCGCCCATGTGAGGTGTTGGCTTGGACCCATGGAATCTCGCCCATGCTTGATGGGACAAGGGCATGCTGCCAATGTTCTTGATGGAACAAAAGTATGTCGCCCATGTTCTTGGTGGGACAAAGCACTTTCGCCCATGTGCTTGGTTGTTTCATCAACTAGCCATGTGATGCCAGTCTGTTAAAGTCACCTTTTGCCCATGCTATGCCAGCCTGGCATAATCAATCTTCCGCCCATGTGCTGCCAGCCTGGCCCATGCAAAAGCCATGCCAGTCTGCCCGATGCCATCAGGTTGCGAGGAACGTCGCTGGCCAAGTCGGGCGCGCGCGCAAGTGGCTTCCGCCAGGCTCCCACATTCGTGGCTGGCTTGTTCCGCAATCAGGCATAAGTCCGCGCGAGCGTGTTGGCCTACTGTGCTGTCATTGTGCCACGCATGTTCGACACAGCTGCGCGCGTCCTTCACCGAATGCCCACTCAAGTCCATCGAGCCGGCGCTTGCCACAAGCTATGTGCGCCAAGGCTATATCCGTCTAGGGTCGCGTATGTGCTCATGTTCGAGCAAACTGCCCATCTGCCTTTCGGCCACCTCATGGGTCAAGTTCGTGTGTGTCCAGACCTACCCATCTGGCCACTGCCCGGCAGATCATTTCTGCCGAACATATCTCGGGGTCTAGGCAGTGAATTTTGTCGCCTTGGACAATCACACATTGTCGGGGTGACAATCACACATTGTCAATGTTGTGGACATTGATGCACAGGCCCAAATCCGGCCCTGTCCATATCCCTATCCCTGTTGGGTCCATTCAAGCGGCAAATACCATGTGCAAGCCAACCCACCACATACACAGTAGATAAGAGACAAAGCATGAGACATAAATGATGGACATGCACGACGAGTGCAATGACAATATGAGTTTTGGCTTGTTGCATCGTGGCTTGCCTATATTAGGCATGCTTTTCATTCGTAAACGGCACCACAAGGAAGAAGAGCGAGAGGGTAAAATATGTATCCACCTTCGGGTAAGGATGTTCATCGGCCGATTTGGTTCGGTTTTCGAAATTTCGGTTCGGTTTGTCGGAATTATGTTTTACATATGCCTAATCCGATATTCGAACCGTTTTAATTTGGTTCGGTTCGGTTTTTACAATTCGGTTCGGTTTTTTCGGTTCGGTTGTCGGTTATAAGATTAATTAATTAAGAAAAAATACGTAGTTTATATTTAATGGTATAACAAGGATGATAAATATTATATTTTGAAAATAAATGAGCAATAAAATATAAATTATTTATTTAAAATCATAATAAGTAAAACGAAAAGAATTTTAATGAATAAATATAATTATGATTGGGCTTAAATATCAACTATTAATGGGTTTATAGCTTTTAGTTTGAAGCCCAACTCATTCAACACATTATAAATAATACTTTTACTAAATATTTCGGTTTTTTTTATTATTTCGGTTTTTTGGTCCTGAAAACCGAAACCGAACCGAAAAACCGAAAATTTAAAAATTCCAAACCGAAACAGACCAAAAAATCGACAGAACCGAAAAAACCGAAAATTTCGGTTCGGCCGGTTTTTCAATTTTATGTAAACTTTGAACACCCCTACCTTCGGGTGTACAAGAGTGAAAGCGGGTGTAGTTTCACTAGGGTAGTTGGGAGTAGGTACAAATACATTACCCGGGTGGGTAAGGGGTATCGCGTTTGGTTTTAAACATGAGCGTTAAATGTGTACTGTGTAATTTTCTCAATATAGTAAAACAGGTGCTCTACGTGGAGGTAGGCGGTATTGGCCGAACCACGTAAAAATCTTGTGTTCTCGCTCGGTGTCATTTCGACTTTATATTGTCCCGATAAAATTGTCGAGGGGCCAACAATCAGAGCCTAGCCTTATTGATAGTCCGAGTATGCTCTGTGGTTGCAGTTGTGTCTGATCTTCCTCATCAGAAAAGATATCAAAAGGTGTAATGATCTAAGGGAGCCGAGTTCATCGAGGTGGTGCCTTGTGTCGAAAGTCTTCCCGGCAAGGTGTTCAGGCAGTGTGTTCTGTTTGGAGAAATGACGGTGCAAGATGATTATCATTGATGGAGTGCTCGGTGCGTGGGAGCAGTGTGGGGTGAGCTTGTGCGGCGGAAGAATTTTTGCAAGTCATGGTACTAGGAAATAGCACGGATAACAACAAAAAAAAGGGTGGAAACTGGTACGGGAGGTTCCACTCTTGGCAGAGGAGAGTGAAGGTGCTCGTTCACTTAGGCTTGGTTATAGCTGCGAAGGGTGACGAGGGAAAGTCGGGAAAATATGTAAGACTGAAGGATTTGTGGTCATGTATCGTTAGAGGAAGAAGTATGGCCCTTTTATTTCTTTCCTTGCTTCCTGATTGTAATGATAATTTGGTCACAACCATATTATGCGAAAGAGACGGTGAAGATGGTGGAAGTGCAGTTAATTCTTTTGGTGTATGAAAAGATGATACTATCAAATTATGGTGATAATCAGGTGTTGTATATGTTTGAAAGAATCGTAGAGGAAGGTTATACGCCATGGGGATTTGGGGCAAGCAGAAGGTCCAAATTCAAGGTGGCGGGAAGGGCATGGTGCGCTATGAGTATGGTAAGCCGGAACACATCAGAATGTACACTAGTACAAAAAAGGGAATTGGCGTCCGCACTATGGGCATCCGTTGTCAAAAAACGGACGCCTATAGTACCGACCAGACCTTTTAAATTTTTTTATTCTTTTTTTGCACTATCGGCGACTGCTGTAAGCTAAAAACAGTCGCCGATAGTTAAATGAGACATTTGGCGTCCGTTGTTAAGGAATAACAGACGCCTATGATTTTCAGTTTTTATTTTTATTTTTTCTTTTTCGACATTTGGCGTTTGTTTCTGGAAGAACAGACGCCGATGATTTTCCGGATGTTTTTCTTATTTTTCTTTATTTGTTTTTAACATTTGGCGTCCGTTGCAAAAACAACAGACGCCAATACCGATTTTTTTATAATTTTTTCGACATTTGGCGTCTGTTACGGCAACAACAGACCATTCTTTGTTTTTTTTTTCATTCGCTCGCAACGACCCCAAAACCCTTACTTCAATTCTGACGACCCCAAAAAGCATTACAGACGCGAGCTCTCTTCCAACGAAGGCGATTCAAGGCCGATTCCCGGCGACAAGTTGCTTCGTTTCCCACGATTTTGAGCTAGGAGAACACGGTAAAACCCCTCACAACCCATTCCCTTTCACTAAGATTTCGATTTTAGTGCTTTAATTTTCGATTTTTAGCCAATTTCGGCTCATCCTCGCCTTGTTGCTGCTGTTGCACGCCTTCGATGGCCGTCTTGAGCTGCGAGCCCAATTTCTCCCACGAGATCTGCAAACTCACGCCCTTGGCTTGGCCAATTATGGTCTCGATTCTGGCGTCGGCTTTCTTCTCTGCTTCGCTATTTGCCGCATATGAAGCAGAGATGAGATTTTCATTTTACCTTATAAGTTCGTTGATGGTGTTCGATTCTTCGTTGTTGCTTGGGATTATGTTCAGGTAGATTTTCGATGGGAAGGTTGTTCGGGTGAAGGTCGCGGCAGCGGCGAGAGTGTTGTTGGTCCGATTCTTGGCGCCAGATCTGACAAGTGAGAGTCGCGGCGGTGGCGAGAGCGTCAATGGCTCGCTGCTCGGCGGCATATCTGACGAGGGAAGATCGCGGCGGTGGCGAGAGCGTCTATTGGTCGCTGCTCGGTGTCGGATCTGGCGAGGGAAGATCGCGGCGGTCGGCAGCTGCCGTGATGATTTCTATTTTTTTTTTAATTTTGGTCACCATAGGCAACCGTTGTTATTTAACAACGGACGCCAATACCTATTTTTTTATATTTTTTTCCACTTTTGGCGACCGTTGTCAGCTAACAACGGACGCCCATACCTAGGCTATGTGCGTCTGATAACAACGGACGCCGATAGCCCGACCTATTGGTGTCGGTGCTCCGGGCGCTGTGACCAACGGTCGCCCATGACCGATAACAACGGTCGCCAAAAGTCCCGACTATACTAGTGGTACTGTTCGTCTTGGTCGTCCTGGAGGAAGAAGGTGTTGGGGAACCCCAGGTGTCCTGAGATCAAATCCGGACGCATCAGAAATTTAAAATTATTCGGGGATCCCCGTAAGATTAGCCCCGGATCGCTTGGTTATAGAAAATAAAAATGCACGTATGACACGTATTTGGGTTAAAGGAGCTTACCCTCGTAGCGAAGATCCCAGCTCTCGCCTATCGCCCTGATTGTCGTAGTTTGGTCCGAGCAACGACGTGACCTCTCCGAGCTCCAACGCCTTGGCAAGATCGTCATGCCGACCCCGGGACGTGCCTCAGACCGACACCCTCCCAAGGATGGCTAGAGAGGGTGTGGATATTGATTAGAAGTGATGTGTAGTGTGTGTTTGAATTTCTCAAATCTCAAACTCACTAGGGTTTTCTCAAAGAACAAACCCTTCTTTTTACCTCAACTTTCTCTAGAACCTTTCTATTAGAGTGAGAAATGAACTTAGACACCATGAATGAGTTAAGCCACGAAATTGCACAATGCCAAATCATAAAAACCAACTTTCAACCATTGAAAGTGACTTTTGGCTTAATTAAATTAAATCATGTCCTACATGACTTAATTCTTATTGATTCCCTTGTAGTAAGTCATCAAATGAGTAGACAATGTGCCACATGTCTAACAAAAGAACAAATAACGAATTTGGATCAGATTTGGTGAAGAAATTGACCCCCGACTGTCGGTCAAGACCGCGTGCAAAGACCTTCACGGCCGTGAAACGTCCCAGGCATGTCACTCCCGGCCTTCACGGCCTAGTGGAAGCACCCTTCACGGCCGTGAAGGTGTCGGGGAAGGAAAATTTGGCTACTGCCCTCTTTCACGGCCTCTTGCAGCTGGTGTTACGGCAGTGATACTTTCGATATCTTTGCGACTGTTTCGTATTTCTCTCAGATCGAGGGGTAAACGATGTCCGATGGACCTAGAATTTTAACCACAGAAGAAGCCTTACCAGTCTTGATTCTGACCAAAGATTCTTAATCAAAGATCTAGATTGAGAGATATGAATATTTGAATCTGCTGCTACTTTTCAGCGGGCTTCACGGCCGTGACGAGCCTTACTCGTGGCTTTGAACCCTGTTTTCGGTCCATTCGTCATCGTTTCGTTTCGGGAATCTATGTCCATGTCAATATAGTTTCTAAAACTTATATTTAACGTTTTATTAACGTCTCCAAGACCGTTAAAATAATAGTACATCTCATATTCGTTAGACACTGTCTCAGTGATCATTTTTAAGCCCGACTCTCTTGGTTCGTCTCAACCCGCCAAGGGAGGAATCCAAGAATTCGGTAAGCACCTAGCCAATCCCGCGGTGCCGAATAGATCCCATGTTGAGTACAATCTTCGTATTTTACGAACCGACTATAGATCGTCGTACTACGTATAGACCATTCACTTATGTCCCGGTCAAGTGAGAGACATGGTTATGTCAAACTCACTAACCCGACACTTAATGATTTCGTGACGACGAAATTACTAAACTACACTCCACGTCCCACGTGAGTTAGTTTATTGCTCTGCAAAGACTTCGTAATTTCCCGTCCCCGAATAGACATAGGACATATACCTCGATTACTTGCGAGGTTGTGAATCCCTCACGACTGTCAAAGCCCAGCAGTTGCACTTCGTTGTCCAGACCGCATGCCGCCGCTGACCTATGTTCTTCCGCGAACAAGGAGGGCCTAGAAAACTAGTGACAAGTCAGGACCCCAAAGCCAACTCTATCAATGACCATTCGGTGTAAGGTTCACGTATACTACTATAGTCAATCAATCGATCATTGACACTCAGCTAGTAATTAGCCATGTGATCGTCGATTACGAGTCGTGTCCAAATATAAGTTAATCCCGATTCAACTTATATCAATGTTACGACCTCTCACTTTCCAAGTGAATGGTTGGCACAACCATTTAGGAGTCGTCAACACATAAGTCATGGTCGACATTCAGTCACCCTACTGATAATATCGAGAATAACAGCTCACCGGTGCCTCCTCTCTCATCCCATGAGAATCGGTGAAACTCGTATATATCGGTTTTATTTATTACCGCCTTGCCAGATGGAAAGCAAGAACTATTGGTAAATAAATAACATGCCTATAAAGGAATTAATTGTAACATTTATTCCATAAATAAATATTCGAATACAATATTCAAATACTATAAAGTGAATAACACGTTCACGTCTATACCCTATTCATTACATCCTCGAATGGCATTCCTATGGTATATATGTAATACCCGTAATTTTAAATGCGGGATTTTGATATAATTAAATATGTAATGTTGAGTATTAGGAAGTTTGGCAAAGAAAATTAAGTTGTGAAATGAAAATATAAATTTCTAGTTCCAACCTTAATTCGGAAGTTACAAGAAGCCAAGTGAGATTATAAGGTTAGACTATATTACATTGGGCTAAATTAAATTGAAATATATTTGGTCTTTGGAATTTAAACCCAAATACTCAAAAATCAACGTTAATAACGAAGTTACTTAGGGCTTAGGGAAAAATAAAGATAACAACCTTGTCCCATCATTTCCTTTCTTTCGAGACATTAGTATATGTATATATCCATACCTTAGTAGATGAAGCTCCCATTTTAGCAAAGTGAGAATAAGCAACGAGAGTAGAAGAAAATTTTAAGCTCAAGCCCTTAATTAAATCAAAAGAAATCGAAGTATAGAAGGTAACGATTTTTCTTTTATGTTGTAACTTTCTATATTGAATATATAGTTATATACTTACACAAACTTACGTGATTATATGCTAACTATGAAGAAGTTTTAAGCATGCTAAGACTTAACTAAGAGTTTAGGGTCCAAAGCTTTATATACGATTGTTATTACAAGAGTAATCCTCTAAAACGAGTATAAGGGTAGGTTAGCATGGGGTTATAAGGATTTTTTTTATAGCTGAACATTGATAGATTTTGGAAAGTTTCGGCTCCTTTAATAGAATAAATTTTCGATATTATAACTATCTAAAATATTTTCGATATATGAAATATTAATGAAGGTTGAATTTAAGGGTACCATATTCTGGAGTAGAAATGACTTTTGAAGTTAATCTTGACGATATATGAATTTTATTTTAAGGGTTTTTGAATGAAGTCGGGCGAATTTAGCTTTGAATAAGTATCGACCGAAACTAGGGTTTTCCTAACATGACCTAACTTTAAATTAAGAACTAAACAAACTCTCGGCGAATCCGGAAATCGGGGTTTGAAAGGTGCAATTGCAAGATCGAAATCGGGCGATTGGGAGCTAGATGATGAACTTTTGCCGTGTTATGGATTCGGCCGAATGTTATATGTATGGTTCTAATAACTATGTGATCGGACGATTTAAGAGCTAAGTGAATCGGGCGACGTGGGATACACTCGGCGAAACCAAATGTTAAGTACAACAATCGGCCGAATCTGGAAATCAACCTTAGAAGATCGAAACTTTCGCCGTGTTGTGTGTAAGGCTTAACCAACCAAGAATCGGGCGATTTCATGAGAGGAGAGCACTCGGCGAATGTAAGCTTCAATGCATATCAAATCGGGCGAAAGTAAATTCCAATGCATGATCAATCGGGCGACTTAGAAGGTTGACTCGGACGACGAAAAGCTCGGCGAAAGTGGAATTCAATGCATGGCAATCGAGCGACGTTGGAGCTTGACAATCGGGCGAATGACCCCTAAACTATGAACTTTGGCCGCGTTATGCATATACATACATATATATATATATTTTAATCTACATGAAATCGGGCGAATTGATAGGAGAATACTCGGCGAATTTAGGTTTTAAACATGACAAATCAGGCGACACTACTTTCGCCGATAATTTTTATAAATTTGAGTTGACCCGACTTTGACAAATGTTTCAATAAGCTTGTGGGGAATTATTGAGGGTTTTGTGAAATTGACCATCGACCCCTAGACTAGTATTAAAATATAATTATTTTATACAAGTACAGTTCGAGAATTGGACCACATACTAATAATACTTATATGTTCAGAGGTCCGAGGTTTAGGCATTCCATCAGATATCACGACTGACTATATCAAGACGACAGGTAGGTGAACGTTTCATCTACGGCACGTAACCCTTTTATGTGAATATATGTGTACGTGTTTTGAAAACTTATGTGATTATGTGAATTTCATGAATTATGTGATTTCATGTATTTGCACCTTATACATATGTTATGTGCACTGCACTTGCATTCCATGTCAGTGCGGAGGGATTGAGTACCGTGCGGAACGGTAACGGATGGGGTGTCGTCGAGTGGTGTAGATGAGAAAATAGTGGGTGAGCGCCACTCTAACGTGACCTGAGTTGGCCGCTCGAGCGATAGATTATTACGTTGGGCAGAGAGGGGAAACTCGGGTGAATGCCACTCTAACGAGAGCGACCTGAGTTGGCCGCCTGAGTATATTCAGGAATAAGCGACTCTAACGAGAGTGACCTCAGGAGCCTACCAACTTGATTGACACGCGGTGTACTAATGTAAAGTGCAAGTGCGACAAGTGATAAATAAAACGAAATATTGAAGGACCTTAGGACGGCTATCGGACAAAAAGGAGAAAAAACGAGACAAAATGGAGCAAGTACGATGAAAACAGGAAGTGTATTACACTAGGACGTGACTATGAGCAGTGTTCACCTCCGCCCAGGCAAAGATGTTCACGACCGTGAATGCAAGTGCACCAGGCCGTGAACCACGGCAGAGAGCCAAGTCAAAGAGGTTCTCATGGCCGTGACACCTCGTGCACCAGGCCGTGACAGAAGTGCGAGAGCTAAACCAGAGAGAGTCACGGCCGTGAAGCCCGCTTGAAAAGTAGGAACGAATTAGAAAATTCATATCTCTCAATCTAGACCTCGGATTGAGAATCCCTCTGGTCAAAGTCAAGATTGGCGAGTACCCTTTCTGTAGTTAAAATTTCAGGTCCATCAGAGATCGTTTACCCCTTGATCTGCGTGACACAAGGATCTGCCACAAACCTGCCGAAAGCGTCAAACGGTGTGAATGTGTTGTCCTAGGCCATGAAGCACGGCAGTGAGCTCATTTTGTGCCCCGACAGTGTTACGGCCGTGAAGGCCGATGTCCCAAGCCGTGAAGGTGTCGAATTTCACTATAAAAGCCCAATTTCGATTCAAAAAGAGGGGAACTCCTTTCAGAACTCAACCCTAATATATCAGAGACGAAAGAGAGCCGTCAAGAACAGAGAAACACCCTCAGAAGTGCAAGAGACGGATTAACAACGCTTTCACGCCGAATTGAACAAGGAATGAGAATATTCCCCCGAGACCATCCCAGATCAATCAAAAGGGAAGATTATGAGTCATCTGCCCTTGTTCTCTCTTTCTTTGCTTTTCCGTTGATTATGAGTAGCTAAATTCCCTCTGTGTTTGGGAGTAGATGAACGCTAGGTTGATTCGTGCTTAAGACATATATTTATCGTGACTCGTGTATCCTGACTATTTATCTATCTATGAAAGTGTTTCTTCGCTTTAATATGTCTATGTGTTAAAGTGAATATGTGGAAAATCATTTAGGCGACAGCTAAACAACGATTAGGCCGTTCGTAGATGATAGGACTCGAGTATAGGGCGACAACAAATACTCGATATCCTCTCCATTAGTTGTCGAATCTCAGATCCCCGCGAGCGTCTAGGGCGGTAGAAAATTCGTGAGTGGGTAGAAAATTACTGCGATCTAGTCAAGAATCACATGCGAACGATATTTTAGTGTCTTAGATGATAGTACCTAGCGGGGTTCGAATCCCGAGCACATTATTCTTATCTGAAAACACTCTTATCAGTTTTAGTCGTGTTCTCTTACTCTCTAATTGCTTTAGGATTGGTTTGTTAGGTTAGTTCGCAGTATACACAATTTGCGCACTTTATTTAGGCTAGATAACGAGTCGATAGGTTATTACTAGTAATCAAGTTTATTCCCCGTGTTCAATACTCGTTTACTAAATAGAGCGGATAAATGCATAAAATGATTACTAAAACTCTATTATAACCCAAATAAATACTGCAATAAATGTGTTGATGTACGTTTATCACCACTCTAACGCGAGCGACCTGAATGGGATACCCGAATACGTGTATTGTCGAGTCACGGGGAGTTGTGAGATGTGATAGGTCGTGATAAGGGGCGAGCTTGCATGTCTTGAGATGTATAGGATGGGATCAAGCGCACGTTGCATACATGCATATTTCACCTACTGAGCATGGGCTAAGGATTTACGTGTTGTAGGTACCGAGCCCGATGCTGGTGCGCGTCGCGGCTGAGGCAGGCTGACGGCGGTGCACACGGACTTTTGAGGGCGAGGCTGTACATGGATGACGACCTGTGGAGCAACTTAGGGTTTTGAATATTTTGGATATTTTGATATTTTGTGGCTACGGCCCGTGTATAGTGATGACGATATAGATGACGTTAGCTGTAATATATTTTATTTAAGGAACGTTTTCGTTAGACGGGTCTTCCGTGACTTACGTTGCGAAAATCCGCCACTAATTGTAATTAGAAAATGAGGATCGTCACAATATCCCCAACAGAACGACGACGGCGTCTAGGAAAATTTCATAATGGCGGTAGCACACTATTTATCTTGGAGACATTCTCACAGTTTCTACTGATGACGCTCGTTCTCAGGATGAACGGATATTAGATTTGGGGTCGAAATACCAAGTTGTGAGTGGAATATTTTGATATGTTCCGGAAAATTCGAACGAGATCGGTCTCCATAGCTGATGGATATCGTCGGAATGTTCGAGGTGTTAGAACGGTAAAAATAAAAACGGTTGATGGAGCAGAGCGCACTTTGGGTAGTGTGGTCTTTGTCCCAAATTTGCCAGGAACTTAATATCCTTGAGTCAGTTAGATTCCAAGGGCTATGGGAGTTTCATAGCATGGGGAGTCCGTAAAATGACACGTGGCGGAAAGGTCCTACTGAAGGGAGCGTGGGGGTTTGTATCGTCTGAAGGGGAGTGTGGTTCATAATATTCTGACTTCGATGGGTTCAAGAAAATCGTGCGCGCTGGATGAAAATGCATACGATCGTGAGAATGGATGTCCTTTGGAGAAAGGGTTGCATCGAAGTCCCTCTTCAGAATCCACGGGTAGAGTCGGTTGAGCAGATGCACATAGGATTGACCGCGGAGTGAATCAAGTGGGGTAGGACCAAAATTTTACGGGCTATGTGTAGCTGGCACAAGAAAGGCCAATGGAACGTTCGTGGTATTTACGAACAAGTTACTCTCAAGTTCAGACTCGCTGGGATGAATGCTTGAAGAAAAGGTGTTGAATGTGGCCGGAGGGGGATAATTGTTGGGTCCATCCAAGCTTCTGGCAAATACCATGTGCAAGCCAACCCCACGACACGCATTAGCTAAGAGACAAGGCATGTGAAGGATACATTATAGGACATGCATGACGAGTACAATGACAATATGTGTTTTGGCTTGTAGCATGATGGTTTGCCTATATTAGGGCATGCTTTCCATTGGTAAACGGCACCCCAAGGAAGAATAGCGAAGAGATATTGAGAGGGTATAATATTTATCCACCTTCGGGTAGATAAGGGTGAGAGCGGGTAGTTGTAGTTGAGAGTAAGTACAAATATATTACTCAGATGGGTAAGGGGTCTCGGGTTTGGGTTTATATACGAGCATTAAATTTGTACGGTGTAATTTTCTCAATATAGTAAATACCTTTGTGTTCTCGCTTGGTGTCATTCGGACTTTATATTGTCCAGATAAAATTGTCATGGGGTCCAAAATCAATCAACCTTCCGCTGGGCCCAAAATATTAGCGCTCGCCCCAACAGTCCCACGGGTATATCTTCCACGTGGAGGAGGAAAAGCCCCGTCTCCATGTAATTTTTGAATATATTGTTAGCTTAGTAGTTAATAAATACTCCCTCCGTCCAGTTATTTTATCACATATATTGGTGGGCACGCAAATTAAGGTGGCATTATTGTAATAATAATATAGTACACTGAAAAGGTAAAAAAGTGTATATTTTGACACGTCTTTTAAGAATATTTAATATTATTAGATTGATTGTTTATGATAGTTTTTACCCAAAAGGAGATGTGATAAAGTTAGTGGGACTCCCGAAATGAAAAAATGTGATAAAATTAGCGGGACGGAGGGAGTAGTAAAGAGATGGAGAGTGACATTTACCGCAACTTAGAAGGAAGATAGATGAAGATTCCGATATTGATAAAGAGTATTTTAATACTTTAGTGTATCGAATCGACGGAGAATGCTGGCCATTACGAAGCCTTTTGAATACTCAAAATCCGAAGGTCCTTATTAACTTGCTTCTTGTTTGATATCACTATTTGTAATTCGATTGTTGTTAGGCCGATTTATCCAACCTTGATCTGATTCATAAGATTAGTATTACCTTATACGATGAAATACGGAAGCGATTGAATAGTAATACCACAAGACGGCTTGTAGAGTTGGAACGATGATACGCACGTAATCTTCAGCAAAGTCGTCAACTCCAATAATGAATCAGCAACCCTAAACGATGTATCGTTTAGGGTAGTTATACATAAGCCCTAATGGGCTAACTGGGCCCAATATAACTAATATACCCACAAGTCGGGTATATTTACAATTAAGTCCTAGGGCGTAATTAAATTACAGAACATAGACTAATAATTAAATGAACACAATTAAATAATATCTAACAATCTCCCCCTTTGTGTTCATTTTACGTAGTAGCGCGGTCTTCTGTTCTGTAGAAGGATTTCCTCAGATTGAGAACGTACTCGAATTGTCTGATGCTACGGCGAAGACATAATCTATTCTGAATTTCTTCAATAGCAATATTGCTTAGACTGACGATTTCATCTCGGAACTGCTCGAGGCCTAAGCTTGCAAGGTCGCCTTTTGAAGAGTCAGAATATCTTCTAACTTTACTTCTCAGTTTCTCGATAATGATCCTGAGAGTGCCGTCGCAGTACTTCTCAACTTCTGAGAGAAACATGACTCTCTTTAGTCCATCCTTGCTGTAGACTACGGAGAGTTCAGGTTCTTTGAAGTGAAGCCATTTGGGTATGGTTTGAGTTCCTCCTCCATGCCGGTGAAGTTTGGTCTTGTGAGGTTTACCTTCCTAGCATTATTCTCAATGGCTATCTGGAAGTCATGCCCTGTGTAGAAGGTAATATCCCTTAGCATGTGTCTTTTGATGGCTTCATAACCCAGCTTGTATCGAAATTCTCGTAGGATGAATTTCCTGTAGAGTCTTGATAGCTTGTATACTTCGCTGGGATCAATGTACTGCAGATTGCCTTCAGTGATCACGTCTTCTGAGCCATCCAGTCGTAGTACTTTGTAGACTGGGTATTTTAGGCTTCTTCCCATTTCCTGGACGGTGACATCCACTATATCCTTGATCGGTGCCTTCGCTCCCATTCTCTTCTTGTCTGCATCCGTGACCCTCGATCCGCCTTTTTTCGTCCATTTGTATAGGAAATGGTAGGCCAATTTTTTGGATCCTTCAACATGTGATAGGCCTCTCAGCTCCATTTCATTGTATGGTCGAATTTGATCACGTTCTCGCCAGATTCTGCTTCTAAGTTCCTCTTGAAATGGAGTTGTTGCTTTGTCCCATGGGATCTCATATGTATATGACGTTCCTTCGTAGTCTTCTCCATTTCTAATCTCGTCTGGCGCCATTCTGAGGCTTGCTTCAACCGCCGCCCAGATTAATCCACTAACGTTGTCCAGTCTCTCTTGAATGTCATCTCCTGCGGGATGATCGCTGTAGCTTTGAGATCCCCATCCCTGATCGATATACTCGTTGAGCTCAGCCAGGGAATTAGGGATGTTCATGTCTACGACTGGAGGCAGTGGCTCATCGATTTCCTGTGGGGGTGGGTCTGGTCTGAAGTCGGATGGTAATGAGGGTAGGCCTTTTTGGTAGGTTAGTAGTTAGGGTTAAATGGGAGGAGGTAGTAGGTTGGGGATTTGGGGATTCTGGTTGAGTTTGGGTTGAGGTTGAGGGTTCTGTATGGGTGGAATGAGAAGAGGTAGGTTGTGGATTTGGGGTCGTGGAGGTTTCTGGTTGAGTTTGGGTTGAGGTTGAGGGTTCTGTATGGGTGGTGGCTGCCTCGACCCGCTGTCGCTTTTCCTCCCCCTCAGGACGACCGTCGCCATCAGGGTCGTCATGTCGACGTTTGTGTGTGGGCGGGTCGTAGTGGCAGTGGTACGGTAGTTGGAGGCGGTGAAGGAGCTCCGTATCCTCATCTTCGAGGTGGTCGGCCTCGCTGAGGAGGCGGGCGAGTAGATTCTGTCGAAGCTCCTTAATGGTGGGGGTAGGTGTGGAGGTAGGTGATGGTGTTTGGTGGGATGAGGTGGATGGTATTGCCCCGACTTTTTGTAGGATAGAGGCCTCCATTTGCTTCATTTCTTCGCGTATAGTTGCTAGGCTCCGTTCAAGGCTCTGGTCGAGGTGGGCTTGGGTGACGAAGGGTGAAAATAACTCAACAGAGCCACGAAGGCGTTCTGTTGTCACGACTTCAGAGTAAAATCCTGTGTCGCGGCCCACATTCACTAAAAAGTGTGTGGGACTTGAGGAACCGGGGCCACTTAGGCTCACCGTTGGCATCGTTGATAAGGCAAGCTCATCGAGATGGCCTGATGGCACGGGTGTAATGATGTTGCCCATGTCAGGTCTTCCGTCCGATCGTCGAGTATCATCAGTAGATGACGTCTCTACGGACGTTCTCGACTGATCACTAAGAAGAGTCGAGAAAGGTGTATGTGTCCTAGCAAAATCGAAAAAATTTGAGAAAGTGGACACTAGACTCGATGTGAGGGAAGAAGGGACTGCGACGTGGGGCTGGGGGTCGCTGATTTGTATATCACTTGCCTCCGAGCGAGACAAGGATGACTGAGGGGGTTCCCCGTGAGCTGTTGAGACATCAACCTGTTGGGAGGTTGATGAATGGGAAGGGCTGGGTTGTGCATGCGCCGTTGAACCAGATGCGGCGGCTTCTACTCGGGAGCTGATTAAATCAGCTCCTGTTCCTAGGGGTTCGGTTCTGGAAGATATAGTGAGGAGGGGAGGTGCGAAGTCGACGGACACCGGAGGAGGCGGTCGTCGGTCGTGTTTTTTCTTTGTGCGCACTTCGCGTTGTCGCTCAGGACCCTGTCTCACACTCGGGCTGGCCCCGGGGTTGGATACGGTGGGGTTTGACCGTATCGTAGGGGCAGGAAGATTCTGGGACTGCCGGTATTTAATCACCTCGGCATCCGTAGGATCAGCGAGGTCCAGGAGGTGTCGTGGGATAGGCATGCCCTGGAGTGTCGATCCTTCCTTTGATTTCTTCAGATAGTTGAACTTGGGGACTCCTAGGTACTCTGCCGCTGGACGACGAGTGATCTCTGGATGGATTTCCATGTAATGATAAATCAAGACTTGGAACCATCGGAGATATGGAAGTCCCTTTCTCTTGGACGTCTTGAGGTGATCCCTGGTATAGATCTGGTCCACTATTTCTTGCATGAATAGGGCAGCGTAGTCGTAGCGTTTCCCGAAGATGACTCCGTAGAAGAGAGTGAGGATGCTGAGGTTGCAACGATCATAGCCGATGTGTTTTGGTGATAGGCACTTGTTAATTAGCATGAATAGGGCGTTCCATGGAGCAGGTATTTTGTTGAAGGAGAATGCTGAGACTTGTGTGAGAGGTGGGGAGCAGCCTATTTCCAGCATTCCATTTAGGATCTCTTGAGCCGTGGGAGGTGGATCGAGCTCATCAAAGGTGGGCAGTTGTAGAATCGTCCTCAGAAGATCTTTGTTAAGAACAACCGAAGTGTTCTCTATCTGACTTTGGAAAATGATCTCCTCTGTGTCTTGAACTTGATCCATGAGTCCCCAGAATTGTTGCAGGTATACTTGGGGAACGCTCGCCGTAATTGTGAAGGCAGGGAGCAGAAAGTGGTTCTTCAGAATGGCTATGATCACCATGTCTGAGCATCTGAATGCCGTTGTGTCCAATTGGTAATTGTTCTTCAGTGGCTCGATCCATTTGGAGATTGGATAGATCGTATCTCGGTTGGGAATCTCCATAATCTGAAAAGTACGATCATAAGGTCATTAGACATCGAATATTCCATCGTTGCCCTCGCTCGCTAGTTTTCCTCTCCCTTTTCTTTCTTTTCTTTTTGTATTTTTTTTTATATTTTTTTTTTATTTTTTTTAAATATATATATATATGTATAAATAGATGGATATATATAAATATATATAGATAACTATATATAAGGAAATAATATGTAATAAAAAGGTTGAAATAAAACATGATGATTTTTTTGTTAAGTAAAAAGGGGCCAAGTCGGGTTTAAAAGAAGTGGGAAGCCCAATTGAAATTGAAATTGATTAAACAGAGGCCCAATATGGTAAATGTCGACGCGGCCCAAATTGAAAAATGTCGAGAGCATGTAAATAAAAGATGTCGAGAGGGTGGATGTCGAGACATTAAAATGTCGAGATAGCCCATTTTAAAATTGAAAATGTCGAGAGGCCCATTAACAAAGTCGAGATAGTTGAAATGTTGAGAAGTCAAAATGTCGAGACGTCAAGTTTAAATAAAATGTCGAGAGGAAGAAAATGTCGATATCGCACAGTTTAAATAAAATGTCGAGAAAAAAATCGATATCGCACAGTTTAAATAAAATGTCGAGAGGAAGAAAATTAGCATGAATATACACAAGGCTCTCTCTTTTGTTGTTCTCCAATGCATGAAGTTATCTGACGATGATGATAGATGTGTCCGATGAGTAATAGATGACAGATATTTGCTATTCTTTTTTCGACTATGGTAGAGGTGAGATGATTGTATTAAAATTTTATTGTACCTATTTTATTTATTCTTTTGTATAATCAACTATCTTCAGGTCCAAGATATGTATTATTTCTGAGTTGATCACATTAGCTTTTTTTATCATAATACATTTATTTGCACTTCGTGTTTGTATTTTTTTTTTTTATTGCAAGATACTTTGTATTTTAATTATGTTAATTTGGCGTTGGTTCGTATTTACTTATTCTTAAAGTCGTTCAGAAAAAAATATATATAATTTCGATATATAGTCAAAGATCCGTGTGTGTTCGCACAAATTATGAAATTTATCACTTGCGTTTGTAAGCTTTTTACAATATAATATCCCAATCATATTTAAATTCCAAGCTTAATTTTTTCCATAATCATGTGATCCATGTATATTTCTTAACCAAGTTTCTTGGATTATTTTTTTATTGTACCAATATTTTCTTTTATTCAGGTTTGTCTCTTGGATCCAACTAACTTAAAGTGTTTTACATTCTAATTTCGAGGTAAGATATATATTTTTACTTATGCAGTTTTTTCCGGATGTTTAGGATGAGACAATCAGTTTTTGTTTGGCGCATTTTACTGATTTGATCATTTGAGTTTTTTTTTAAATGTAATATGCCAATCATATTATTAAATTCCGT
Organism: Craterostigma plantagineum; assembly: GCA_027422505.1. Lineage (NCBI taxonomy): Eukaryota > Viridiplantae > Streptophyta > Magnoliopsida > Lamiales > Linderniaceae > Craterostigma > Craterostigma plantagineum. The sequence goes on from JAPQWV010000009.1 coordinate 26,037,218, forward strand.
TGATTATTAGTTTTTCTCCATAATTGTGTGATCCATGTCTTTTTTTAATCATGTTTCTTGAATAATTTTTTAACTCAATTTAGTTTATAGATCATTTCATATGCAAATTTTGATATATACCCAATTGGACATATTAATTTTCATTATGCAACTTTTTTCGGATGTTTACGATAAAACCATCTGTGTGTTCGCACATATTACATCATTTGATTTTTGTTTTGAAACAAAAAATCTAAAATAAAATATGCCAATCGTATTATTAAATTCCTTTAATTATTATTGTTCTCCTTAATTGTTTGATCTATGTTGTTTAATCATGTTTCTTGATTTATTTTTTAATTGTACTGATCATTTTTGTTTTTTATAATATACTGTGCCAATCATATTATTAAATTCCTTTGATTATTGATTTTATCTGATATTTGTGCGCTTCTCCAAACTATAAAATATATGCACCCAGCTATAAATATAAGATTTTTTTCGTAACATCTAATATCATTAAATAATGCACCCAACTACTATTTACAATGACTGTAGATATTTTAATAATATTATTTTTAGTTTAAATTTGCAGGATTTTAAAAATCGATTGGAGGATCTGTAGATTTACAACACCGCTCGACTGTCAAAAAGGTACTTTAAATTTATAATGCTACAGCCTTTTCATTATCGATCATAATATAATAATAATTTACGTATGTTTTTTTGCCGCATAATATATTTCGTTCACAAATCATTTCAGTTAATAAAATAAATATAAATAAATAATTAAATTAGGATTATAAAATTATGTGCTTTTAGGCATTTCAATTACTTGAGTCTTTTCCTTTTATATGCCGATTGTTAATAACCAGAAAGGATTGGGAGCTCTATTGAGCTATTTATTTGTCTGAGGCTGTTTTAGGAATTCTCTTTTCTTTGTTTTGGGCATGTCGTTGTTGATGACTTGGGGATTGGATCGTTGTTGGGCTTTTATTCCATTTCGTTTAGGATGATGTATGTTGATGTTGTTATTAAAGATGTGATTGTTTTGGGGTGCTCTTTTACCCGTAATGCAATTTGTCAGCTTTGTGATGCATACGATAATACGAGGGGATTTTAGTTTAAACTTCAAATAGGTATTTAACTCTAAAAAACCCATAATATGACTTATATTCACTACAAATAGAAGCAGTTTTTTCTCGGTTCGCTCATTTATTGGAGATAGAACAATCAAATGCCCCAGTTGTAATGCTCTCATGTGGATTTCGGAAAAAGTTCGAGATAGTACCTTGACAAATCCTAGATTTCAGTTATGTTGCAGAAACGGTCAAGTTCGGCTACCAAGTATTCCGATATCACCACCGTTCCTTCAGTCCTTGCATTCCCTGGCAGTTTTCAAAGACAAAATCCGAATGTACAATCCATTATTGGCTTTCACCTCAATGGGAGGGCGGATCGACAATAGTGTCAATGATGGTAGGGGACCTTATGTGTTTCGCATTAGTGATAGCAATTACCATAGAATTGGATCATTAATCCCCGAACTGGGTACTAGTCCTAGATTTTCTCAAGGTATATATTTATGACACTGAGAATGAGGTTTCCAATCGTTTGAATGCGATGAGATCATCGATTACTTCAGATGTAAGTGCCGATATACTTCGTGGGCTACAAGACATGCTCGATGTTGTAAACCCATACGTTTCAGTTTTTTGCAATGCTTGAGATATGCTGGTTGGCCAAGAGAACAATCTAAATCTTCGTATACGTATCATTCAATCTAGAGAAAGTAGACAATATACGCGTCCAACGTCGAGTGAAGTAGCTGCTTTATTGGTAGGTGATTGTACAGAAGACTTGGGACATAGAGACGTAATTTTACAGACAAGGAATGGTAATTTACAAAGGGTAAATGAAACACATCCAGCTTATGTGCCACTACAATATCCATTGTTATTTCCTTACGGAACGGATGGTTGGAGAATCAACATACCGACAAGGGATAAAGTTTCTATGAGACAGTATTATGCGTACCGAATCCAAGATAGGGAAGAGGATGGTGATAGTTTAGGTAGAGGTGCTCTTTTATACCAACAATTTATTGTCAATGTGTATTGCGCTATTGAGCAAAACCGACCTTTTTACGTCAAGAGTAACCAAGGCCGTTTGCGTACAGAACTATATAGCGGGCTTCAGGATGTTGTCTTAAGCGGAGATGTTAATGCGCTTTCTGTTGGTAGAAAGTTTATACTACCATCATCATCTACTGGAGGACCGCGCAATATGATCCAACATTATCAGGACGCAGTCGTAATATGTCGTGCAATGGGTCTTCTTGATTTTTTCATCACTTTCACCTGTAATCCTAATTGGCCGAAAATTACAACTGAGCTACTTCAATATGAACGTGTTGAAGATCGTCCGGACATCGTGTCTCGAGTTTTCAGGCTAAAGATGAAAGAACTAATCGTGATTTGAAGTATAGACGGATGTTTGGAAGTGTCATTGCTGGTAATTTCCTATGTTGATAATATTTTTACTATCAATATTTTATAATATTCTAACAAAACTAAAAAAAATAATGTAGATTTATTTGTTGTTGAATTCCAAAAACGTGGCCTTCAGCATGCACATATACTTATTATGGTGACTCCAACTGATAAGCCCGCATGTGCAGAGGATGTTAACAAATTCATCTGCGCTGAGATACCTGATAAAGTCATTGACCCACTAACTTATGAAACTGTCAATAAGTTTATGATTCATGGACCATGTGGTCCATGCTTAGTCGATGGAAAGTGCTCGAAGCGATATCCGAAGAGATTTTGTGATGAGACGGTTATCGACGATCGAAGCTTTGTGCAATACAGGCGTAGAAGAACATCTGTGACAAAATTAGCAAACGGTCGGGAAATCGACAACAGATGGGTGGTCCCGTTCAACAGGGATTTGTGTGTCAAGTACGATGCTCACATAAACGTTGAACGAATAGCGGTCCGAAGCGTTGTTAAATACTTATACAAGTATATCCACAAAGGACACGATCGTTCAACATTTGTCATCGAACAGAGTGGAGCTCAAAGTAACATTGATGGGGCGCAACAACATTGCGTTGATGAGATTAGGTAATATTTAGACTTTCGTTATGTGTCTGCCATAGAAGCATGTTGGAGGATTTTCAATTTCCCACTTCAACATCAATACCCATCAGTTGTGAGGATGCAGTTTCATCTGCCCGGCGATCAAAACATTATCTTTCATGACAACGACGATCTGCATGAAGTAATTAATCAGCCACAAAACACCATGCTGACAATGTGGTTCGACGCAAACAGAAGGTATCACGAAGCTCAATAGTTGACATATTCGGATTTTCCAACCGAATGGTTGTGGAGCCGTCAACGTAAAATTTGGAGAAAACGTCAGCAAAGAGTTTCAATTGGGAGACTACCATTTACACATCGAAGTGCTGGTGAGCGCTATTATCTCAGGATGCTTCTTACGAAGGTTCGTGGAGCAATGTCATATGAGGACATAAGGACGGTAAGGGGAGTTGTTCAACCTACATTCCAGGCCGCATGTCTTGAATTAGGCTTGCTCGACGACAACAATGAATGGCATGTTGCTTTAAGAGAAGCAGCTACTTGGACTACAGGTTCTCAGCTCAGGAGTATGTTCCGTTCCATATTAATGTTCATCGAAGTAGCCGATCCAATAACGATATGGGAAACACATTAGAAAAGCATGACTAATGATATTGAGAATATGATTCAACGTCGATCTAATAACTTCGACTTGCACCTCACCGATGAAGAACGACGTAACTTGGGTATTCTTGAGATTGAGCATGTCCTCAACAAAAATGGCAAGTCATTGAAAGATTATCCTCAAATGTCGCAACCATCAGTCGAGGATGCGCAGCGCTCCAGCAATCGGTTGATAATGGATGAACTCGATTATGATAGATCACTAAAGAATGAAAACTACGAAAGACTTGCTCGGGGCCTACATTCAGACCAATTTAGGTTATTTTCTACTATTATGGGAGCTCGAGACCAAAATACGGGTGGCTTATTCTTTGTTTATGGTAGTGGCGGAACGGGAAAGACCTACTTGTGGAATACACTGATCTCCAAATTTAGGTCAGACAGACAAATTGTTATTTCGGGTGCTTTTTTTGTATCGCTGCCTTATTACTACCTGGTGGTAAAACTGCTCATTTTACATTTAAGATATCGTTAATACCTGCGGAGAATTCTGTTTGTTCATTTGAGAAAACATCTTCACGAGCTGAGTTAATTCGTTTGGCGTCATTGATTATTTGGGATGAGGCTCCTATGACTAATCGACTTGCATTTGAGGCCGTTGACCCTCATCTAAGGGATATTTGTGACAATAATTTGCCATTTGGAGGAAAATTATTCGTTTTAGGAGGTGATTTCAGACAAATATTACCTGCTGTCGCAAATCGTGGTCGAGAGGCACTTGTTGCATCTACTTTGCACTGTGCTAATTTCTGGAATCAGTGTCAATTAGTGAAGTTGGAAATAAACATGCGTCTCTGTGCTGGTGATGTTTCCGGTGAAGATTTGCTAAGAATGGTACAATTCGGAAAATGGGTCCTAGACATAGGGGATGGTACGGGAAGATCGCTTACAACTAACGGTGAATCAAATTGGATTGATATTCCACAGGAATTATTGATAAAAGACGATGCACAAGGGATTGATCTTTTAATCGGTGCAAAGTTTCAAGACCTTCCAGGACGGTATGGATTATCTTAAGGAATGAGCTATTCTCGCGCCCACAAATAGTGATGTTGACAGCATCAATTAAAAAATATTGTTGGTGCTTCCCGGAATTTCTCAAAATTACTTGAGTTCGGACAAACTATGTTCATCGGAATCTGGTGAATTTGTAGAAGAAATGAATCCCATAGAGTTACTCCATTCGACCAATTTTCCTGGTCTTCCAAACCATTGCCTACAGTTGAAAGTACGAGCACGAGGAATCGGTCGATTGGTTTGTGCAATGGAACACGGTTGGTTATTTACAAGCTAGGGGATAAGGTGATCGAAGCTACAATTATTTTTGGGCCAAAGACTGGAGATAATGTTCTCATTCCCCGAATTGATTTATCGCCCTCCAACGAGGAATCGGGTTTTGCCATCAGAAGAAGGCAATTTCCTCTTAAATTAGCCATTGCGATGACAATAAATAAAAGGCAGGGACATACGTAAAATTAGGTTGGTTTATATCTTCAGAATCCTGTATTCAGTCATGGGCAACTTTACGTTGCAATATCCCGTGTCACGTCACCAAAGGGACTCAAGATTCTAATACAAAACAAGATGTTTTGCCCGAAAATGTTACAAAGAATGTTGTGTACAATGAAGTTTTTCCAACATGTAAGGTCGATACATTTTTATTTTTATATTATTTTCTCATATTTTTGACATGTTCTTAGTTTTTAATAAATTTGTTTTCTACATCTTTTAACCTTTTCCATTATTTCTCATTAATATATTATTTTAATACATAATTAACCTATATAACACGGAGAGGATCTTTTAATTTACAAAATTTTAAAAGGTGATAATTGATACTCAGCTTAAAACACCTATCAAAGCTCGATAATGATACTTAGCTTTGTTTAACCACTTTAGTCCAATCGGACCTAAGGTAGTCAAGCCTTTATACCATAATCGGACTTTCGTTCGAAAGCATCGTTCGACAACAGTTCAACTGATATATCAAACATCAAAATTAAAGAGAAAAATGGAACGTGGCGTTGTTTTGACGTCAGTCCAGCTATCAGGCTGTAAACAGTCTGATCCCGTTCGGACCAAAGGTATTCCAGCCAATATACCATAAATCCAAAATAAAAATATAATTTATTTTTGTGATTATTAGAATTAAATCATCGTATACAAGGATTTTTACATGATAAAATTTTCATTTGACTAATTCAATCGGTAACAGCCATTGCCCTCAAAATATTAAATACATCATATTAATATATGTATAGAAATATGATATAAAACCATGATTAAAGTATTAAGGCATCTTTGTGTAGTTTAACGATGGAATTTAGCCTTTCATTAAGGCTAAGTTAGAATGAAGATAAATATGTAAGATAAAATAGAAAACTTACTTGTAAGGATAATCGTACAAGGAACTTCAACTTTTATTTCTTGTAATATTTTACAGAGAGGGAATTACAATGAGAGAAAGGAGAGAGAGAGAGAGAAAGTGCGTAAGAAGATGCGTACATTGCAAATGGCTTAAGGCCATTTCTATAGACAAAAATAAAGTAAAATGCATAGTAAACATCAATAATTTGCCAAAGAATTTCTTCGACTTGTGCTTGATGAGCTGGCTCCACCATCTTTAAATGTTGGTCGTTTCTTTTTAAAAGATGAATAGTAGTTTGCTTAATTAAAGTCTTCATGATTATCCTCACTTTGTAAAGTGGACAAAGTGGGGAATCATTTCTTCTTATCCTTTTCTTGCACATTTTTGGTAATCGCATCTTTAAGGAGATCGATTGCATCATCCACTATAATATTATCCGGATCTTCCGGATCTTGTCCTTCTCCACCAAGACAAAAGTCTTCGTCTTTTGATGAAGTCTCCATTGAGAAATCCACAGAAGCTTCAATACCACGATTCTTGTGGATATCTTTTTTCATTAGGTCAAAATAAGCCTGAACAATTTCTTCAGTCTTCATTTTTCCCTTTTGAATATTCATCCTTCTTGAAATTATTTCAAAAGGACTTGGGGGTTCTCTCTGTTGATGATTATTAGTCATCTCCTTATACTGAGAAATTTTTTCTTCGATTTTATCAATCGTCTGCTGACTTTCATATTCACCAGTAACAGTTTTTCTTATCATTTTTTTCCAAAATTTTATATAAAAATTTCGTTTAAGACATGGAATTTTTTGTTGGGTATAACCCACTTCTGGAGTCCATCTCCAAATCCATGGAATACTGAATTCAGTATAAAAATGTAAAGAAGTCATTCCTTCAATACATTCATGTTTATGCTCCGCTTCAATTAAATTAGGAGAAATTTTAACCCATTCTTGATATAATCCAAAAAAGGGTTCTTTAAGAATTTCAATTGAGGCTCCATAAGAAAGCCACCATTGATAAAACCAATTAGGGATTTCGGACTTATAAACATCCGCACAAATCTTAATCCACCAAGAATGTTTCTTATTCTCATTCTGGTATAAAAATACTTTATAAAAGGCATCGATATAATCATAGTAATTAAATTTAATTAGAGTTTTTAACTCAGGATGGAAAATTCTCTATCCTTTAAAGGGTGAATAGCCCATTTTTCAGGCGAAATAATTTGCTTGAAAATAATTTTACTAAAGGTATAACCTTTTTTCAAAGCTGTTTGGGAATTTCCCGCATTAAAATGATCAAAATCACACGTTCCTGTGGATTTAAGAATATTTTCATAATTATCACGATTTTTATAAAACGTGGCAGCATATGATGCTCTTTCTAAATATCTTGACATTATAGTCCAAGGTTCATCAGACCATTTTAAATCTTTAAATTCAAGTAATATTATTACCTCAGTATGAGAAATCTTATCATAGTCAACATCATCATCTTCTTCCGCAATAACTTTTGCGTAAGAAGTGCCTTCATTAGAAGACATAGCTTTTTGCTTCTTAAACTCAAGGAATTCCTTATATTCTTCGCCACTCAAAGTATTACTTGAGGACGCTGAGAGATTTTCCTTAACTAGTTTTTTATTGCCCATTTGAGCAATAACATTTTTTCCACCTCTATTAGAGGGGAAATTTCTCCCGTATTGGGACATATCTGCAAAATTCATGAAAGATATTCACGAGTTAAATAATCAGGAAGACTATTATCACTTCCTTTCTTATAAATTATTTCAAAATCAAATGGGGCTAAATGAGCCTGCCATCTCGCAAACATTTGTTTAGAGACATCATGTTTAAAATCTTTTAGAAACATAAATTTTGCAGCTTGACAATCAGTTTTTATTAAAAACTTCTGATTATATAAATCGTCTTGAAATTTAAGAACGCACTTGACAATAGCAAGTACTTCTCTAACTATAGTAGCATAATTTTTCTGAGCATTATTCCATTTCCCCGAATGGAATCTAACTAAATATTCTTTTTTGTCTTCTGGAGAAACTTGTTTTAAGATTCCTCCAAAGCCTAAATCAGACGCATCAGTCTCTATAATTTTTTGCCAATTAGGATTAGCAAGCATAAGACATGGCAAATGCGTAACTTTATTCTTAATTTTCTTAATATCTTCAGTATGACTATTAGTCCACTGACAAGGAACCTTTTTTAATCTATCATATAAAATAGATGTGTCACTCGCAAGATTTTTATAATAAGGAGAAATATAACTAAGACTCTCTAAAAATCTTTGAAGTTGACTTTAATCAAGAATTTGATCCGGAAATTTTGACGCAAACTCAATACTTCTATTGATAGGGTTAACATTACCCTTTTCAATAGTATGACCCAGAATCGAATTTTAGTTTGAAATAAAACCATTTTTGGGCTAGATATAACTAATCCATTTTGAATAACAATTTTCTTAAAAATATCAAGATGTTTAAAATGAGTTTCGATATCTTTAGAAAAGATTAAAATATCATCAATATAGACGATAATAAAATTACTATAAGGATTAAAAATATCGTTCATAATATTTTGAAATTCAGAGGGAGCGTTTTTCAAACCAAAAGGCATAACATTCCACTAAAACTGTCCAATTGGGACTGTAAAAGCTGTTTTACATCTATCTTCTTCAACAATTTGAATTTGCCAAAAGCCTGATTTTAAATCGAATTTTGAGAATATAATAGCATTAAATAATCGATCTAAAAGATCTTTTTTTATTCGGAATAGGATATCTAATCCATTTCAAAACCTTATTTAAGGGTTTATAATTAATAACTAACCTGGGTGCTCCCCTTTCCTTTTCGGCATGATTATTAACATAAAAAGCAGTGCAAGACCAAGATGATTTCGAAGGTTTTATTAAACCTTTCTGTAAAAGAGAAGCTATTTCTTTTTTGCATAATTCTAATAATTTAGAATTCATTTGACAGGGACGAGCTTTAGTGGGAATATTTTTCTCACTAAAATCATCTTCATAAGGTAGAGAAACTATATGTTTCTTTCTATTTCAAAAAGCATTAGGAAGATCGTTACATATCTGCAACGTAAATTCATTATGTAATAATTTAATTTTTTCTGGTAACTTAGGATTTTAGAGTTTATCTTCAATCGTAAGTATACTAATTTCTTGCTTAAGGTAATTTACCTGATTTTCTTTGGCTTTAATAAGAATAGAATCCTTAATTTCATTAAGAATCCTAGAAAAAAGGTTCTGTAATGAATTCAAAGTATACTTCTTTATTTTCGAAGCTTCCTTTAAATCCGTATTCATCAATATTTCTAATAGGAAATATTTTCCTAAGAAAATGAGTACCAAGAATTACTTGGTTCGTAATATTCTTAACTAGTAAGAATGACGTAGGAATGCAGACCTTATTTTTACAAATAAAGGCCTTAGGAATTTTGTAATTAATTTGCAACTTTTCTCCACTTGCAGAGCTAAGAGAATGAGTTGTTTTATGGAAATATTGGGTAGGAATTATTCCTTCTTGAATGCAATTTAAATCTGCTCCACTATTAGTGCAATCAGATTTTTCTGAAAGTTTCCGTCTATTAGTAATGATATTTTTACTAACCATTTTTGAGAAGTGATAACTTCTAAAGTTGAAAGATAATTATCATTTTCATCTTTTGAACTACTAGCGAATTCTTTGTTAGTAAATTCTTCAACAATTTCTTTTCCTTTTTCTAATTTAGAAAATCTCCTTTCTAAGTCTATATGACTTAATTTTAAATTTTTTATTTCAGTTTTAAGATTTGAAATTTCTGAGGTTAAATCTCTAATATTAGTAGGAGATTCACTTTTAAATTTATTTTTAGTATGAGTAATTTCACTACTTCGGACATTCTATAGGGTTCAGATTTAGGAATAACTTCTTTAGAAGTTTCTTCCTCTTTTTGAATTATTTTTTAATTATTAGATTTTTTAAATCTGGATCATCTGTTTCTTTTAATATTTCGAGAAGATTATTGTCAAGAACATTTATTTCTTGAAACTGGGATATAATTTGATATAAATTATTATCTTCTAATTCAGATTCTGAACTATCTAAATTTTTAGAGCAAGGTTGTCGATTTCACAATTTTGACATTCATCAGATTCTGATGTCGTGATTTCTTCGATGACATTATTATTTTCATCGTTTGAAGAAGATTCTGTTTCATTATCAGATTCTAAAAGAATTTTCGATAATGTTTCTTTTAATTCATTATCAATTTCTAAACTATTAATTTTCTTTTTAGTCCAACAATTACTTGCTTTATGACCAATTTTACCGCATTTTCGGCAAATAATAGAAGGAAATTTATTTTTGTATTGATAATTTTTATGATCTTTAGAGAATTTTTGTTCTCTTTCTTTAAATTTTCGATTTTTTTTCTTCTTTCGTATTGTTTAGAAGAATATTTTTTACTTTTGTATTCTTTACGAGTTTTACTCATAGAAGGATTTTCCATGCCAAATTGGCCACAGAATTCTCCTAATTGTTTCTTTTCGTCTAGAGAATGTCTCTTGACTTGTTTATTTAATTTTATTTCATTGCATAAGGCTAAGCCTTCTTGTATGCAAGTTCCTATAAGTTTACCGTAGGTATAGGAGTTATAATCAATACTTGATTCTCCTTTCCTAAGGTTATTCCTTACTCTTTCTGCAAAGAGTGAAGGTAGGCCATCTATAAATTTAGATTTCAAGTGAGTACTATTAGACTCCGGGAGTTCCATAACTCGACTAAGGAAAGTATCTTTATACCATCTAAAAGATGTAAGAGTTTTACACCTAAGTTTTGGAGAAGAGTTCTGATATTTTCAGAATTATCAGATCATCGGCCTGTAAAATGTTCTATAATATTTACACATAATGTATAAACAGCGTTTTTGACGATTTCGTCGTTATCTTCTTTCATAGTTTGATAAATATCTTCTTGTTCTCGTTGGGTTAAATAATTATCCCACCAACCTTTTAACTGACTAGTAAAGCCAGCTACGATCATTTTAGCAACAACTCTATCGCTATTATGATTAGCTTTGCAGATTGTGCTATACATTAACATTCTATTAATCATGTTAAAAATTTGTCTCTCGGTAGAACCATCTAAATTCCACTCATATATACTTCTACCACTATAGGAATTATTGAGTGTAAATTCTTGTTCTTCGAACAATACATCTTGACGAGTTGGCCTAGAGTAATAGTATTTACTTTGAATTGGCCTACTAGCATATTTTGTATGCTTAAGTTTATTAATTTCTTCATTAAATGTGTCTTGCATATTCTGAATATTATCAGAATTTTCGAGTCGATCTTCAAACTCTTCACTAGAGTATTAAGCTTCAGATTCTTAAGTTTTTCTTCAAGTAAATTTTCAATATGAGAAATCGATTTTAATTTAAAATCAATAATTTCAGGAGGAGGCTGAACACTTGGAGAAGCTTTATTAACTGTTCCAAGTTCAGTTTATCCTTTAAAAGATGATTTTTAATACTACCTCTATCCCGGTTATTTCTTCCCAAAGATTAGTGGCACGGAGATTAAGAAACCACATTATTTTAATATTATAGTACACCTTTTGATGTATGGAGAGAGAAAAGTTATTAGTAGACACGCAAATCAAGAAGACTTTTTTTAATATTAATGGTGTAATTAGTTTAATTAGTGGGATAATTTGTTTTACCAAAAATGGACATGAGAAGAATTATGTGCGCCCAAAATAGAAAGATGGGAAGAAATAAGTGGGACGGAGGTAGTATCATTTACTGAAGACGAAATATCTTCAATATTTTTCTATAATAAGGAAATTTGTTCTCCTAAAACAATAACATACATATTTGTATAATTTTGTTGTTTTAAAAGACAATTAATATGACTTATAGTCACAGTAAGCGTACCGTTTTCAAATAATTTTTGGAAAGCATTAAAATATCTAATTTCATTTTCTTTTTCCATTTGGAAACTAGTTTGAGGAGGGTAAACTGAATTTAAAATTTTCCCCGTTGAAAGTTTATAATTTCTTTCAAGAACCGAAACCATGTTTTTAAAATATTTTTCTAAAAACCAAGGAATAAAAGGTAACATTTCATTTCATTTTGACAAATCATTATAAAATTCATTTTGGAAAATAATTTTATCTTCTTTATTAAAACTTCCAAAAACCATTTTCGGAAAAGTTCTCATTTGGGTAAATTAAATTGCTGATTAATTTTCTTTCTTGCCGGAGAACCCGGACTAAAATCAATTTTGGGTTTTAAATCCAGTAAACATGAAAATCAATTTCGGACTCGGTTATTTCCTCGTCTTGATTTTTAAAAACTCCATGAACACTATTATCAGAATTAATTCTTAATTCTTCAACTTTATTTTGAAGATAGTCACTAGAGGTTGATTCTCTAATTTGAGAGGTCGAAGCTCTAGAAGGAGATCTTATCGGATAATCACATGGTGATATATGATAATGAGATGAAGCTGATCTAGTCATCCTAGATCTAGGAGTTCTGATAGACCTTTGATTTTGTTCGAATTGTATTTGAACAGATCTATCGGTTGTTTGTATGATTTGAGTAGGATTATTTTTAATTTGGGTTGAGCAGGCAAAGCTATTTCGATTATCCAGTTTTCTGGAAATTGTATTTCTTCCCATTTTATAGATCTTCTAGTTGTAATATTAGATCTACTAAAATTGGTTTCTATTAAGATAGTTTCGTTGATGGGTTTATCAACGATTTTGCACTGTGGTTTAAGCGTATATAAAGGCTTATAATAAATTCTATAACAGATACATATTACTTCCGATCCAGGAGCGTAATTGTATCCGTGAGTTTTGACATTTAATGTCAGAGCATCCAAAATATTGACATCTGTCAATGATAATTGGAGATTAGGGTAAATATTAAAATAAACTGGTCCATGTGCCAGACTAGACTGAATTATTCCCATAAGGGATTGTTTCCAGTCAAGATTTCTACTATCTGTAAGAGATGCTATAAAACTCTCAGGTAAACATTCTAAAGTTAAAGGCTTAAAGTCTACCTGTACTAACCCAATAATGAGTTGCTATATTTTTCTAAGTCTATTGCTTAGTAGTCTAATAATCATTTCTTCATTATTCAAAGAAATTGTTTCTTCAGTAATTTTAGTACCTGTTTCAACCCTAATTTTTCGAAGGTTCCTAATTTATAGATTATTTTATAATCTATTTTAGGAATTGTCCAACGATTTAATTTATCAAAATCTTGAGGAATATCAGACTCCTCTTCAATACTATTTTTAACAGTATCTTTTCGTGTCATCAAATTTAACATTTGAAAAAGACCGTTAAACTACACCTTAACTTCTTAATACCCTACCATGGCTCTGATACCACACCGAGAGGATCTTTTAATTTACAAAATTTTAAAAGGTGATAATTGATACTCAGCTTAAAACACCTATCAAACCTCGATACGTAGTTAACATCCGTGCACTGCACGGGCAAAAAACTAGTAAGTATATATATATATATATATGTGTGTGTGTGTGTGTGTGTGTGGGCGTGCTTATTTTAATTACTCTGCATCCTGTAATCGTTGGGCAAAAAGAAAAGCAGCATGATATTAATTGTTTTGTTACCATGCATGCCACTCATATTCCAAGGTCATTCATTAGTAAAAAACAACAAACTCATACAGCGTTTTAAATCTTTGCTCATGTAGAATGAAAGTTATAATAAGTACCTCTCTTCTCAACAACAGTTGTAACAATTAATGCAAAAAAACAAGTTTGACAGTTCTCATCTCCCAAAATTGGACTCTTAAAACTTACGTACTTACTTATCACGTACCTATTTAGCCCATCAGAGCTTAAAAGCATCTATTGAAATCTCCTTTTCTGACAAGAGCTTCAGCTTCTGTACAAAAATGAACAATGGGGGCTAGAGTTAAAATCACGCTCATCGACGTGTAACATAGCAATTAAAAGGGTTAATGAGGTGTTTTGTTGTTACCGTGATGTATTGAGGCGGATCGTCGAGGCTGGTTGTGCCGAGGATCACTTCCCTCTTCAGCTTCGCCGTAAGTTTATGACACACTCTAAGCTGACGAGGACCACAATGCCATAATAACAAAAAAGAATCAGTTCGGCGGTATAAAATCATCTTTTACAAGTAATAAAACCAAAACTGATGGGTCTTCTTTTAATGAGATACTTACCTCGGATCTTGTCGCTCCGCCTATTACAAAGACAAATATTCGCTGCCCCATCTTGAAATCGTTGGAAACAGCTCTCAGAACCGAGTCACTGGAGAGTAAAATCAAGAGAGGACGAACGTAAAATAGTGTCACGGTAACGATAAAAAACCTTGAGATGGCTTCAACAAAAGGCCGTGAGTTTTTGTAAAGAAGATAACCCTATGCCACATGTATGCCACATCAATTAATCGAGGAAAAGTTGAGTAAGATATAAGTTAATGAACTACTCCACTTCTCACCAATTAGCTAAAATCTATAATGTGGGTAATGTATCTCCAACCGTACTCCAAACTCAAACTTAAAGTGGTAATATTTGCAAAATTACAATGCATATCTTAATTATTAAAGTACCCGTATAAAAAATAACAAAGTAAGTAAATTATACAAGTGTTACTAATAAATTTTTTTTTTCAATGCTTTTTATATGAAAAATATTGATTTTACTATTAACTTTATAAAAGAAAATTTGTCATTCAAATTTAAAATAATATCGTGGTCTAATGTGTAAAGTTGGAAAATGTATAGGTAATATTGAAGAGTTGGGTACAAGTGAATATTAAAAAATAGTCTTTTGAGTTTGATAATGCGTTTAACGGTTGGAGAAGAATTAATGCATTTTGAGTTTGAGAATGCGTTGTTCGGTTGGATATGGTCTTAGGAAGGAAGCTTATGAGTTCTGTTAGGATCGGTTTACGCGTTTAGAGGGGGGTGAATAAACGCTTGTCTCTTTTTCGGTTTGTCTTTTCAAGGACAGGTACTCAATCAGTGACCAGTCAGTATAAGTGCGGAAAATAATACTGAGCGGTTGAAACCAATATGTAATGAGTAAGTGTGTGTGTGTGTATGTATGAGACCGGTTTGTTTCTGGAAGTTCGGAGTTAGAATCTCCTACGTCTCCCCTTCTTCCTCGCAAGGAAGGTTCACTAGATCTTCAGTTATACAACCTTGTACAACCTACCCAGCTAAATCTCAGCTCAAATCTAGTGAATCCCTAGGCAGTTGTTTACAACAATCCACCTACTTCAACAGCTTTTTACAGTCCGTCGGAAATAATCACTATAAACTTAAATCTAAGTAAGAATGTCTTTGGACTTCACTCTTGTTTCTGTGCTCTCACCACAGCTCGTTGAACAGCTCAAACTTCGTCTTTTTGAGAGTGAGATTTCAAAGTCGTAAGAATGTTGAAGTTCAGTGAAGTGAGTGATCTTCTCCTTGTCTCTCTCCTTTTATGCTTGAGGTTTAAAATTCAAACCGTTGTGAGATAGGTTCTTCACTCTGATCGGTGCTTTAATTGACTTTCCTAAAATGGGTCTGTCCGGTTTCAGCTGCAGTCTATCCTGTCACTAGCTTTATTCCTTATTTGCGTTAGTTGACCTTGTCTAAACTCTGGACTCGCAGCATTGCATTGAATGTCTGAAATTTCCTTTTTGTTTCAGCATGCACTTATCTCGATTGTCCAATCTGTCATTTGTCCGATATTGCATACTGTCGTGCTTTCCTGAATCCTTTTTCAAGACCGGTATTTTCAATCGGTATTAATCATAGTCTTTCGTGCTTGCCCAGTCCGGTCACATATATATACCGCTTTCAATCCTTAGTATAGACGATACTTTAGATCTCCGGTTTTCTCATTATTAGTCAGTTGCGTCAATTCACCAAAACCGATAATCCGAATGTCTGAATTCGTGTTGCTAACAATTTCCCCCTTTTTGGTGATTGACAAAACTAGTCAGCAGAGAACCAGTTTTCATTCATATTCAAAAAGAGATTGATACAGACAACACTTTAGTTGTACCCCCTGCTCTTGAATATCCGCTCTATCTCCTTCCACTTGTTATCATCCTTGTATGCGTCTTCCTTTATGTCATGTAGTCTCCGAAGATCTGCCAGCTGTTCCTTTGTTAAATTGCAGGCAAGATGCCGTAAACTGCTGCCATCATACTGGACTTCAACTGGACCAGTTTCGCTGACTGGTACAGCCGCAGTCTGACTTTGTAAGACTGCATCCGGAATGAGTGCAGCTTCGATTGCAGCTCGTTTTGGATCCTTGGTTTTGACATAAAGTTTGGAGATAAACCTCTGAGGCTCAGATGAGCTAGAGCTGGGAGGTTGCTGTTGTTTTCTGCTGTCGCTTGCCGTACTTTCCCCCTTTTTGGCAATAACCGGGGTGATTAGCCTAGTCAAAGCCGTCAGTTGGCCCTTGATAACCTCTAGGTCTGCACAAACATCCGAGCGGAGACCGGTGATATCTTCCTTTAGAGCTTGAAACTGCTCATTGTTGTGCTGTCGGTCACCGTTGATAGTTTTGCTGAGAACCGAGATTGAGCGATAAGTCTGCTTGATCAAAGAGACTTCTCTCGGTGAGCTTATGATATCAACCGGTACGGATATGCTTGTTGGAGGCACCGTAGTTTGCGACTGTAGATGGATGAAGGACTGAGTAGTTTCTGGCAGCGCAGCGGTGGAGACAACAACAGATTCAGTCAGAATGGCAGAGACAGAGATGCCTTGCCCCGTCGATGTGCCGACTTCGATATCAGTTTCTTGCTCAAATTGAACCTCTACCGGTTTGGGTTCTACCAAGGTAGCTGAAATAGTCTGAATGTTGTTTGGAAAAGTGGGAGAAGAGGAGGATCCAGATTCCCCAGCAAAGGTGAGAAGTAGAGGCAGGGGAGGAAGTGGCTGTGTCTGAGAAAATCCACTAGCTGGGATTGGAATCGGTAGGGATAAGGGTAGAGACAGCCAAGGGAACGATGGAATAGATTGCCGAAATAGCAAGCATTCCTCAGAGACCGGTTCTGGTGAAGAGTGGAGAACTGGACTCTGTACCAGTTGAGATGTATATTCAGGTAGAAAGGAGGATGAAGGCGTGGGCGCGAGGACCAAGGCCGTTGTCATGAGAGAGACGTCCTGCGGCTGATCAAAAGAGGCAGAGATTGAGCCAGTTGGCACAGCTGATGCAACGGCAGAGGATGCCACATCAGGCTGAAGTTTTGCCCAAACAGCAGCATGGTAGACCTGCATACTCTGCAGTTCTGCCTCCAGTCTGGATAGAATTTGGAGCTCATGCACTGCATCTCTCCCTTCGGGCTGAAAGTTATCCCGGCGCTGCTCAATATAGCTCGTCAGTTGCCCCATTTGAAGAGTAACCCGGTATAGCTCTCGCGCATTTACTAGGCGCTTGATGGATTCAATGCCTAGTACCTTTATAAGCTTCCCTTCAGTCTGTCTGGCCTGTTTGAGTCGGTCAGAGAGACCTTTGGACTTCCAGATTTTCTCACTGTATGGAGTAAACCGGAAGTCGACCCATTCGTCATAGGCGCGCAGATCGTCCGCAATTGTCTCCGTGATTTCTTCCCGGATGAGAGTCCAGGCAGTTTCATCGATGGATTCGTGTCCTTCAGGGACCGCAACGGCTTTGCCCTTGCCTTTGTCAGTCGAGATACCTCGGACCGGTTCTTGAATCCTCACCCCACTCTGCGGTGGTGCAGTCCTGATCACCGAACCAGTTGTCTCCGGGAATGGAGTGACAGTGATGGTTGGTGTTACTGTAGAGACCGACTGGACAGGTTGTATAGTTTTTGTCGGTTTCCTTGAAGGGACTGACCCGGTTTTGGGTTTCTTGGTCGGCGTCATGGTCCTTTTCTTGGTAAGTACTTTCTGAAGCGGCTGAGTATCTTCAGAAGAGGAGGAAGACTCCAAGACCAGTTTCTTCTTGGAGGGTTTTGATGAGACTTGCTTGTCATCAGTCTTCTTCTTTTTGATCGGCGAGGGTTTTGGTCGGGAGTCAATCTTCGACGTTCCCAGAGAGTGTTCAACGGCAGACTTCTTAGTTGGCTTGAGAGTGGGCAGATCATCAGTGGCTTTTCTCTTAGCCGGCTTCTTAGTGAGCGAGGCTGTGCTCACCATCTGATGAATGGTTTCATCAGAGATGTAGTTTACATACCCAATCCCTTCAACAGGGCCAACATCTGCAACCTTGCGCTTGAGAAGGAAAGACAGTTGAGGCGCAAAGTTCTTGATCTGCCTATCACGAACCGGCAGTATTCCTTTGAGGACGGAGAAAATTACAGAAGACCAGTTGATCTTCATCCCAGTCAGAATAGCTACCATGGCCTGAACCTTATCGCTTGTGAGCATATCAAAGGATCCTGCCTTCCCCAAGATGGATTTTGCAACAATATCGTGAAGCAGTCGATACTCTGGTTTAAGAACCACTCGTTTATCCGAGTCTTTAAATGTTCCCCCTGTTAAGGACATCGTTGGCTTGAGACGTTCCTTAACATCATCAGAAACGCTGATAACAGTGTCTCCGGAGGTTGGTAGATTGAACAGCTTTGCGAAGTATTCTTCAGTGATGTCGAACTGATGTCCGTTGATCAAACACTGGAAGCGGTCTCCAACTATGAGTACTGTGTTGAAGAACTGATGCAGAGCCTCTGGGTAATATTCTGCAGTGCAGTCGAAGAAGGTTTGAAGGCCGGTTTGAATTAGGGCTTCGAATATAGGGACAAATTCCTTGTGTGCTGTCTCCTTGCAGCTAGCAAAGTAGATTTGAAGCGCCGTCCTTGTAAATTCTTTGTGTGCTGGGGCCATTTGTTCGAAGGATTGGATAGGGTTTCTGTAAAGGGTTTAAGAAATTTTTGGGGAAGAAGATGATGAATCGGCTGGAGAGAGAAGGATAATGATGGAATGTTTTAATTTGAGTATGGGTACTGAGTCTATTTAGCGGGAAGAAGCGTGTATTTGCATTAAATGCATAGGACGTCTTGTCGCTTAGCTTTCCTCTCTCATATACTGCGCTATCATTTTTCTGCAGTGTTGTCAGATTTCCTGCGAAAGTGTTATGATAAAATGTGTGCTATTGATGACGTATATTTAATAAAAACGATTTCGGTCAGTCACCGATCTAGGCAGTTTTCGGTATCAATACCGTTTTGTAAAAGGTGTCCAGGTTTCGAAGAAGGTGTCCCGGTATTAAAAAAAATTATCCCGGTATTAATACTCCGGTATTTGTATATATGTATATATATATATATATATATATATATAGGTGACGAGAACCAGTTTTGGACGAAACTGATAGAATAATGAGTTTTGATCAGTATGAAAGAATTGACTGATAAAGAATAGATGGCTTAATACGATCATCACTTTGCACCATTTGGTGTAGTGTCTAGGTCACCAGTTATACCAATTAATTTGATATAACAAGGTTCCCCCTGACTCTATGCTTAGGTATTTAGGATAAATCCAGTAGACCTAAAGCATTTCGGAAAAAGAGGAACTTAGCTTCTGGTAGTGGCTTGGTTAGAATGTCGGCAACTTGCAGATCGGTTGAGATGTGTTCCAGGCGCACGTTTTTCTTCAGCACATGATCTCGTATAAAGTGATGTCGTATTTCGATGTGCTTTGTTCGAGAATGAAATACCGGATTCTGTGTGATTGCAATTGCGCTTGTATTGTCACAGAAGATAGGTGTGTCGGTTTCTTGTATTCCATAATCTTCCAGTTGATGCTGTATCCAAAGAATCTGAGAACAACAGCTTCCAGCAGCCAGATATTCTGCCTCAGCTGTGGATGTGGTTATAGATGTTTGTTTCTTGCTGAACCAAGAAATAAGTCGGTCACCAAGAAACTGACATGTGCCACTGGTACTTCGTCGATCAATTTTGCAGCCTGCATAGTCAGCATCTGTGTATCCATGCAGTGATAAACTTGAGTCTTTGGGATACCATAGACCAACATTTACAGTACCTTTGAGGTACTTCAAGATGCGCTTTGCTGCAGAGAAGTGGCTTTCTTTTGGATCAGACTGGAACCGGGCGCACAAACAGACACTGTACATAATGTCCGGTCTGCTAGCAGTAAGATATAGCAGTGATCCGATCAGCCCCCTATATTTGGTAACTTCAATTGATACTCCAGTTTCATCTTTGTCCAGTTTGATTGATGAACTCATAGGCGTTGTAGCTTGTGAGCAGTTTTCCATACCGAACTTTTTGAGCAATTCCCTTGTATATTTGGCTTGATTTATGAATATCCCCTGCTCCGTTCGTCTTACTTGAAGTCCCAAAAAGAATGTGAGTTCACCCATCATACTCATCTCAAACTGATCCTGCATCATTTTAGAGAATCGCTTGCACAGCTTAGGATCAGTTGATCCAAAGATAATGTCATCGACATAGATCTGAACGATCAATAGATGCTCTCCTTTAGTGAATCTGAATAGTGTTTTATCAACACTTCCGATTGTGAACTGATGATCAGTTAGAAACTTTGATAGCGTTTCATACCACGCTCTTGGAGCTTGTTTTAGTCCATAGAGAGCCTTCTTTAGACGGTAGACATGATTCGGGTACTCATGATTTTCGAAGCCGGGTGGTTGAGCAACGTATACTTCCTCAGAAATTGTACCATTTAGAAATGCACTCTTGACATCCATTTGATATACTTTGAAGTCCTTATAAGCTGCATATGCCAAGAAAATCCGTATGGCCTCCAGTCTTGCTACCGGTGCGAATGTCTCATCATAGTCAATTTCTTCTTCTTGTCTGTAGCCTTGAGCAACCAGTCTTGCCTTATTTCTGGTGACAAGTCCATCTTCATTTAGCTTGTTCTTGAAAACCCATTTCGTACCGATTACAGTTTGTGTTGGCTTTGGAACAAGAGTCCACACTTGATTTCGTTCGAACTGGTTTAGTTCTTCCTGCATGGCTTCTATCCAGTTGTCATCCTTGAGGGCTTCACCAACCTTTGTTGGTTGAATTTGTGAAATGAACGCATGACTGAATAGATTGGGGTTCGTCTGTCGCCTTGTTTTCATAGGTGCAGCAGGATCTCCTATGATCAATTGCTGAGGATGATTTAACTTTGTGCGGTTCCATTTGATGCGTTCCCCCTCAACTGATTCCTCCGGTGTTTCTTGAGTTCCTGTGTGAGTTTCACCTTCTGATCCAGCTTCGTTACCGGTATTGTATGGACTGATTGTTTCCACAGGTTCCATCTGTATCTCAGTGGTTGTATTTTGAATACTGGTTTCTTCTACAATAGGTATTTCTGTCAGCTCCAATACCGGTTGATTTCTTTCTTCATCACTTTCATCTTCAAGATGGGATCTTTCCAGTTGGTTGCTCAGACGATTGACATTACTTGGAGTATGGTTATCAGTTTCTGACTCTTCAAAGACTACGTGTGCTGATTCCTCAATAGACAGAGTCTTTGTGTTGAAGACCCGGTAAGCTTTGCTGACTGAAGAGTACCCAAGGAATATTCCCTTCTCGGCCCTTGCATCAAATGCTGAGAGTTGATTCTTCCCATTGTTGTGGATGAAACATTTGCTTCCAAAGGTCTTGAAGTAACTGATTGTAGGAACATTTCCGGTCCATACTTCGTACGGTGTTTTGCCTTGTTTCTTGCAAATCATGGACCGGTTCTGTGTATAGCATGCAGTATTAATGGCTTCTGCCCAGAATTTATGAGAGATGTCCGCATCTGCTAACATTGTCCTGGCTGCTTCCTTGAGAGTTCTGTTCCTCCTCTCAGCAACTCCATTCTGCTGGGGTGTCCTAGCAGCAGACAACTCATGGCGTATACCATGGTTCTCAAGAAAATCGGTTATCGTTATGTTCACAAACTCAGTACCTCGGTCACTGCGAATCCGGTTTATGTTACCATTTTGTTCATTCTCTATTCTTCTGAAAAGCTTTATTAAGTTGACTGGTGTTTGGTCCTTGGATTTTAAAAATACTACCCAGGTGTACCTAGAGAAATCATCTACGACTACGAGTGTGTATTTAGCACCACCAAGACTGACTACTGGTATTGGTCCGAATAAATCCATGTGAAGTAAGTCTAGACACCGGTTTGACTCTATACTTCCTTTATTCTTGAAAGTTGACCTAATTTGTTTACCTAACTGACACGCTGTGCAGTGTTTATCTTTTGAGAACCTTAGATTAGGTAGACCTCTAACCAGATTGTTATCCCTAAGGACTGATATGGTTTTAAAGTTTAGGTGACTGAGACGTTTATGCCACAGCCAACTTTTGGAGTTATGAGCTATTAGACAGGTTTGGGTAGAAACTGATTGGTCTCCCCAATGAACCCTATATGTACCCCAACCCTATGCCCAGTTATCAGTATGCGTTCCTCTTTGTCCTTGACAAAGCATTTATCTTTTTCAAATGATATTAAGTAGTTATTCCTACATAGTTGACTTACACTTATTAAGTTATAATGGAGATTTTGTACTAGGTGTACACCTTTTAGGGTAAGGTTTCTGTGAGTAACCACCCCCTTCCCTATTGTTTTACCTTTACCGTTATCTCCAAAAGTGATTGTCGGTCCGGTATGTGCCCTAAGCTCCTTTAGTAGTCCTCCGTTTCCAGTCATGTGCTGACAGCATCCACTGTCCAGATACCATACTGATCGGTTCAGTTCCTCAATGTATTCCTGAAAATATATATATATATATACATACATTGGTACCCAGTTTCACTTGAGTCCAGTATAGATTAGATTCTTAGGAACCCAGATCTGAGAGACTCTAACAGTCCAACCAGTTTGAGGGTCTATGAGATATTTAATGTTTCTATTCCTAGTCATTCCATATCTAGATGTATGGTGCTGTCTAGCCTGGTTTCTATACTCATATTCATACCTCCTATTCCCCCTATGTTCATGCCCTCTTGATATAGATCTGTTTTGTAACGGTACTGTTTTTGATAATCTTCTATTATGTTGAACTTCTTTCTCTATCATAACTGGGGACCTAGGTATGTTACTGGTGTTATTACCTTGCGGAGAACTGGCTGAGATAAACCTAATCCAGCCAGTATTCTTTTTTCTTGCTGTCGGTTCGCTCGATCCGGTTTCACTAAATCCTAGTCCAGTTTTGTCATTGCTAACCTTCAGACTATTCTGGATATTCTCTACTGTTTTCTTGGACTGACTCCAAGTCTTTACGACCGCGTTTAGCTTATCGTTTTCAGTCCTTAGCTGTACTATCTCGTTTCTAAGTTCTCTAACTTCCTCATTCAACACTCTCGTTTGACTAAAATCACTATCAGTTTGTTCGACTGAAGTGATTTTCCCTTTTTGTTTAATCCTAGTGGAAAGTTTCTGATATTCTTCAGCCATTTCTTGAAGAGCCTGAAGAAGCTCTTCCTTAGTAAAATCATCCGGTACAGAATCGCATACCTCATTGTCGGTCATATTTGCCATGAGACATTCATGAGATTCCTGATCACTTTCGGTATCTGACTCATCGCTGTCTGATTCTTCGGAGTCAGAGTCATCCCATGTTTTTCCACTCTTGGCCACCAATGCCTTTTGATACTTCTTTGACTTGGTACCAGTTTTCTCCTTCTCTTTCTTTGAAACCCGACAGTCGATTGCAAAATGTCCTTTCCTGCCACATTTAAAACACGAGACATCAGTTCTTTCTGTTTTATTCTTTGTGAAATTTTTACCTTCAGAACTGTTGCTTCGATTTTTCTTCATGAACTTTCCGAATCTCTTTACAAAGAGTGCCATGACTTCATCAGTCAGTTCTTCTGATGTTTTCGAAGTTGAAGTTTCTGGTGCTACAAGTGCCTTGACAGGTTGTTCTGTGACTGACTCTTCCATTCTCGTTTGTAGCTCGAACTCATAAGCTTTGAGGTCAGCAAATAGGTCATGAACTTGTATCTTGCTGAGATCCTTTGATTCCCTCATAGCCATGGTCTTAACATCCCATTCACGGGGAAGGGCCTTCATGATTTTGATGGCTACATCTCGGTTCTCTAGCGTTCTTCCAAGAGCCGTGAGATCATTAATGATGTTCATGAACCGGCTCTCGAAGTCAGCCATTGATTCTCCCGGCTTCATCTTCGCGCTGTCGTACTTTTGTATGGCAACAATGAGCTTGTTTTCCCGTGTAGACTCGTTTCCTTCGTAGATTTGACATAGTTTTGTCCAGACCTCCTTTGCTGTTTTGCATAGCATCACCTGTCTGAATGTTCCGGTATCCAGTGTTTTGAACAGAATGTCCTTGGCAACATTATCTAGATTCATTAGTTTCTTCTCTGCCTCTGTTCATTCACTTTTTACCTTTGCAATCATTTGTGGCTGTGCGTTGTCTTGCGTATGCAGTGTATTGATCTTTTCTAGCTTTGGAGGTCCATCTGTAATGACATCCCACATATCTTCGTTCTGGGCAGCTAGATGGGTCATCATGCGAACTTTCCACTCCATGAAGTTTTCACGGGAGAACATCGGCAGCTTGCTTGATGTATTCATCTTTATCGGTTTGATGATTGAGTAAAACCCTCTCTGATACCACTTGTTAGGATCGGTTTACGCGTTTAGAGGGGGGTGAATAAACGCTTGTCTCTTTTTCGGTTTGTCTTTTCAAGGACAGGTACTCAATCAGTGACCAGTCAGTATAAGTGCGGAAAATAATACTGAGCGGTTGAAACCAATATGTAATGAGTAAGTGTGTGTGTGTGTGTATGTATGAGACCGGTTTGTTTCTGGAAGTTCGGAGTTAGAATCTCCTACGTCTCCCCTTCTTCCTCACAAGGAAGGTTCACTAGATCTTCAGTTATACAACCTTGTACAACCTACCCAGCTGAATCTCAGCTCAAATCTAGTGAATCCCTAGGCAGTTGTTTACAACAATCCACCTACTTCAACAGCTTTTTACAGTCCGTCGGAAATAATCACTATAAACTTAAATCTAAGTAAGAATGTCTTTGGACTTCACTCTTGTTTCTGTGCTCTCACCACAGCTCGTTGAACAGCTCAAACTTCGTCTTTTTGAGAGTGAGATTTCAAAGTCGTAAGAATGTTGAAGTTCAGTAAAGTGAGTGATCTTCTCCTTGTCTCTCTCCTTTTATGCTTGAGGTTTAAAATTCAAACCGTTGTGAGATAGGTTCTTCACTCTGATCGGTGCATTAATTGACTTTCCTAAAATGGGTCTGTCCGGTTTCAGCTGCAGTCTATCCTGTCACTAGCTTTATTCCTTATTTGCGTTAGTTGACCTTGTCTAAACTCTGGACTCGCAGCATTGCATTGAATGTCTGAAATTTCCTTTTTATTTCAGCATGCACTTATCTCGATTGTCCAATCTGTCATTTGTCCGATATTGCATACTGTCGTGCTTTCCTGAATCCTTTTTCAAGACCGGTATTTTCAATCGGTATTAATCATAGTCTTTCGTGCTTGCCCAGTCCGGTCACATATATATACCGCTTTCAATCCTTAGTATAGACGATACTTTAGATCTCCGGTTTTCTCATTATTAGTCAGTTGCGTCAATTCACCAAAACCGATAATCCGAATGTCTGAATTCGTGTTGCTAACAAGTTCACCTCTCCTCATGTGTGAATGCCTTGTGCGTAGTCCCAATGATAAATTTCAGTTTTAATTTAAAGGGTTGGCTGATTGATACCTCGAATAACCGTCGTCTGAAGAACGAGACTTGGCCCATGTTGCGGTTCTGGACCTTATAGAATGTGGAGCATTGGACTGGCCCGCGGCGGCGGCTCCTCTAACTGATGATGCAGCCTGTGAGGATCCGTCCTTAGTGGATTGGGCACCGCCGGCTTGGGCGGTGTTCATGCACTGATAATCGTCCTTTGCCAGCTCGCCTTTACTCAAGTTTTCAATCAGCTCCTGACAAGACAGAGAAGTTGATTTGACAAAACATATAACAAAGAACAACTCAGTTTTGTTTTGATGCAATTAAATAAATCAGGAGATTTGGTGATATCATGAAAAATCAAAACCTCTATCATGGGATAAAAACGAGATAGTGCCCATGTGTCCTCCTCTCCGGTTTTGTCCTTTCTTGCCGCATGATTCCTCTAATTTTGGAAAAAAAAAGCAGTAAAAATTAGTTATTTACGTATTAAAGCTTGGGATCACGGCTATGTTTTGGTTTTTATTGGCTCGATGATAAACTCATGAAGAGATTTATTTACCTTTACTGAATCAAACTTCAGTGAGAATGACCCTTTCGAGGCCTTTCTTGAATCTGATCCCTCGAGGAGTTTCATGTTTTTCACAGCCTTCATGTCTGCAGCTGACAATTTTGCCAGCTGTAGAAGAGAACAAAGAATATTGATCACTCACGGGATGAAATAGGTAAGGAGCGCGTGCCAAAGCTAGACGCAAATCAACGGACATTCACAGAGACATATACGGATATATCAGACGAAGAGAGAGATAACAGCCACCTGCATGAGTTTCACTGCTTTGTCGCCCTCAAACTTCTCTGGATAGACAGAACCATAAATCATCATAAGCCGCAACTTGCTTTCGCTCAAATGGTCGTAAGAGATGATGAATTTAGTTGTGAGCCAACCATGGAACACAAAAGTTTCAGTTATATGTAAATCCAGAAACGGATCATTGATAATGATCTAATTACCTGCTTCGATCTCAGATAGTTTATAACTTCCTTGACTCCTGCATCACCAAATACATCCTGCTCAAGTTGTCCAAGGTCTCGAAGACCCATGTCTCTTATGAGTTGGTTAAGTTTTCCAGCAATCTGATTGCCAATATATATAATGTCAAAAACTTTTTGCAGGTTTCTTTTAGCATGCTTTTTTTTTTTTTGCATATATGCTCTCCTGATTAATACGTGACTGATCATCCTACGTAAAGAATTTCTGCAAATGAAGTAAAATCAGAACCTTATAAGCCTAATTACTAACAGTGACGAAAATCAAATAAGTTGGTCATCAATAGCTTTATAACTTTTACCAGTAAATGGCGCACAAATATATGAAAGAAAGAAAGAATAACAACCGCAACATGGATAGAAAGCTTCTCCATCTGTTCATTATATTGAGGCAAAGCTTGAACCATTTTCTGTATGTCTCTCGTGGACAGCTCACTACTATCACTGCATCAGAGAAGTGCAGGCTAATAAAAAGAGACCAATGGACAAAAAGACTGGTCTAATACTAGCTTAAAATGGATGACAATTGAAAACTACAACTTCCGTATATCCTGTAAACCATGAGTGTCACAAACCTCTGTTGTAATTGTGCTGCTTTATTTTTTGAAACAAAGTTTGTCATCTTCTCATGCAGACGCTCGCTAGCCTGAAAGTACTATCAGAAACAAAGTATAAGAAACTAAAGAACAACCGGTAGCAATGTGCACACATGTACTAAGCAAATACCTCTGCTATATGAGTATGCCGAAGCTCAACCCAAACCGGGTCATGATCTTCTAATAGAACTTCTTTTCGTTCAGGTTCACCGCCTAATTTACACGGAACCTGATGCCCATCTTGTCATCATAAGCTTTGGAGAACCAAAAAGAGGAATACAGAAATAAGAAACATGCTTGCCCTTGCGAAACAGTACCTCATGCACATATTTATTTCCATCCAAGTCAAGGAGATCATGGCATCATAGGTCCATTCATGTATGACAGGAGCAATCTAGAACATGAAGTTTACAAGCTTAATATGAATAATTATTTTGAAAAGAATAAAAAATTATAAAACAAAAACAACCAGATTCTCTACATTACCTGACCAATTGATCTGTCCACTATGAGTAATTCACATGTTTCTGTCCTTGGAAAGTTGGGGACAGAAGACTTATATGTTGAGATGTTGTTCCAGATTGCTGCAGCTAGCTTCGTGGGAACTAACCCACGCGATGACGTCGTTGTGGTGCTATCTTGTTCCTTGGCTGCTTTATACCGCACAAAAGGAAATTCCTGTAGTCGCAAAAAAAGCCTGGTGAAGAAAGAACGTTCCCATATACAGATAAGATATGGATAGAGGCATTATATGTATGCACCATATTTATAATAGCTTAGTTGACATGGAGCGCAGATATAAGTAAAGCTCGGTTATATGGATCTCGATCAAAGCAACAAATCATGGTAATGGAAATTAGCTTGTATTCAAGATCACTTGTAATTTCAGCCGTCCAAATAGTCAGGAGGTAAAAGAAAGTGAAGGAGAACACAGATATCTGTGTTTACCTTTAAAGAAGCAAAAACAGTAGAGATTCTTGTCGCCATCTCAGTTAAGAACATATCAAATCTTCGAGAATTCTCAGCAGCATCACCATAAAGTTCTTCTAGTGCTCTATCATGATCCGTTATAAATCCCTGTAAATAAATTGACAACGTACGGTGTTCATCCATGGTCTGATGTTACAACCGGATATAACAAACTAGATATAACGATAAATGGGAAATTAATTCTTCGTTTGTCCACTAATAGAACCCAGACTGCCATGATAGATATTAAGTTAAGCCACATGAAACAAGATTAGTCAAAAGATTACCTGGCTGTCTATCGGGAAATACTCCAAATTCATCTGCAACAGTCATTAGTTTCTATCCCAATAAGCCATGTTATATCTCCTGAAAGGCTTTAATGACTACGACCTACGTTTATGTAGATTACAAAGAGAATTGACCTCTCGTAATGCCCCAATTCGTGGTAGAACACTGGAATCATTCTTGATCCGAGTAACTAGGTCCTTTGGAACAGGCGAACTGAAATATACATATGCCCTGCAGATAATTAGATAACGTAGAGAAGGAAAGTAATTTTATCAATCCATTCAGCCGACCGAAAATAAAAATAAAAAATGCTATGTTTAATTTTGTTATTGCTTACATCTTGTACAAAGGTTCCCTTCCGGACATATCTGACAAGAACATGATCACACTGAAATAATAAGACGCTTTTCCGAATAAGTCCCAGTATTCTGTTGAATCGTTCTGAACAAAATTAGGTTTCTAACTACGTTAATTCAAGAGAAAAAAATAACATATATAGGGTAAAAGGCAAGGAATGTGACAGAAATAAAGATTATGTGAGCTCGTTAAGACAAGATAGCGGAGCACAGAAGAAAGTACAACTTAACCTATGCAAAGATTTTATAGAAATGTTGGAGTAGTAGACTCCAAAAATAGCGTGTAAGTTTTCAACACAACAAAGAGACAACATTCCTCAAACACAATTTAAATTATAAATGCGCAAAATAAGTAAATCAAGAGAAGGATGATCATACTTTTCTTTGGAAGGTTGAATAAAGTAGATGGCATCCATTGACGGCATAGGTTGTCTTCTTCTGAAAAGGTCTTCAACCACTAAAAGAATAGAAAAGTTAGATTAATATGCATTGCGAAACTCAATCGACTCCCTCTACAGTAGCCGCTTCAAG
This sequence comes from Craterostigma plantagineum, assembly GCA_027422505.1. NCBI lineage: Eukaryota > Viridiplantae > Streptophyta > Magnoliopsida > Lamiales > Linderniaceae > Craterostigma > Craterostigma plantagineum. Next base: position 26,066,805 of record JAPQWV010000009.1, read on the forward strand.
GGAAGAGATCCAAAATAAAATCAAAGAAGAAATCCAACGATATTTATTGTTGTTGAGCTCAACGAACGAAAAATAAATTCAACTTAGCACAACAGAGCATTAAGGTCAAAACTTGTCATTGCTTACGTGAAACTCCCTGGTCAGTGATATCTGCCATTTTGCAAGAGTGTGACATCACTTTTACTGTAACTTTATCCATGATGAGTATCTGACCAACAAGAAATTCTCTTTAAGCAATGAACACACGGGAACTAGAGGATTCAACATGAACACATTATTTATGGCTTGATTCCGATCAGAAGAGCAAAGATACTAAACATACACATGCACAGAACCTCAACTGATATTTAAAATAAGCTTCCTAGTTTTGAATCAGCTTGGTACGATTATATAGGCTAGTCAATAACGCAAACACATTCTACACGTACTCCACTGAGTTCTTCATAAAACGAAAAAGAGAAAAAAAAAAAAAGAAAAGGGAAAGAGATGACAATTCAAATTATGACGTGTACTACGGAACAAACGAAACACGCACAGCACAAGACAACACAAACGTATGCATATATTTGCACCTTCCAAGACGATTTGGTATCTGATGATTTAGAAGCTTGCAGCATTTCATACAACAATCCTGTAACGGAAGGCAGTCAATCAACCAATCAATATCAGTAGTGCAATTTAGACTAATAAAGTTAACAAAACACGATGAAGCAGAAGACCAAAAAGAAAATCGTCAGATTCTTACGATCGCGACTGATTTGGCGGAAAGTCTTGTACACTCCGCTCGACGTTTCGGAATCTGAGAACGACATCGTTTCGACGGTGAATGTGACGCGGCTGCTAAGGCATAAAAATAAAAATGAATTATTACACTAGTTTCGCAACAAAATCGTGAAGAGACGTTTCAAAATTAGTGTTGCTCACCAAATCGAAGAACATTGGATGAAGAGGTGGATGAAAGCGAAGCTGGCGGAGCGGTTTTGAAGGAGGCGAAGGGAGCCGTCATGCTGTGTTTGTGGGGGCGCATGATTTGCTCCAACGATGCATTTTGCTTATATATTAAAGCATTTTAGTTTCTAATATACTCTCACCTTAGTTTTAGTTTGATTCAATTTTGATTTCGATCACATTATTACAATTTTTTTCGTTACATATTTATTTCCAAAAGCATCTCCAACCGAGACGCAAAAACAAAAAAAGTGACTAAAAGTTCTCCAATCGTACCACAAACGCAAACTCAAAATGCGTTTTTCATTTATCTCTCATGTTTTAAACTCAAATATGCGTTTGAGAATAAGATATCCCAAAAGATGCGTTTGATGTTTTACAATACATACTTAATTATTTTAATTGTTAAATTACCCATATATAAAATAAAATATAAATAAAAATATATAATATGACTCGTGTTATTTTTTTTTCTCGAAACAATAGCTTGCATAAATTAACAAAAATACAGGGGCTAAAAAGCCCAAAGGGTCTCACCGGTACATCGCCAACCTGGATAACAAAGGCTCACCAAACGAGCACAACACAACCCCACAAGGGGCACACACTCCCACGAGGGGAGAAAAAGGTCCACAAGGGACAAAAACCAACATAAAACAAAACTCATTATCTACGACCAAGAACTAAAGAACCTATAACAGAAAAAGCTATTAAGCTAAATCTACGATACTCTTCACTTTCACTTGGCCTTCAACTTCTGGATTTTTATCTTCATCGGACTGAGGTTCCACTAGGGAGAAAAGACTCCCGACCCGAGGGTCGAGAGAGAAGAGGTCCCACAAGGGGAAACTCAAAACTGGAGACGGCGAGGCGGCGGTTGGCAGCAGGGTGGGTGGAGGACGGCCGGCAGGTCGGGACGTGTCACACTCGACCCGCGTCGAAGCTGCAACAGCCGCCGCGTTTCTCAATAAACGCAAGGCTCAATATCAACTCACACATCACGAATAAATATCCCACAATTGAAACTACAACAGAAGTCGATGAAAAAAATATATATTTATATATCGAATGAGATTTTAAACTGTACAGAATAGTTCCAAAAACCTAGACCAATAAAAGAATGTTTAAGAAAATATCTACCGGAAAGATGTACTCTGCCAATGGATCCGCAAATGTAAAAGAAATGTGGAATACCAAAGTAGAAGAATCAACAGTGGAAACGACGTTCGAGAATGGCAAACCTCCAATCAAAAGACAACGACCTAGAAGGAAATATATATGAGCAAAGCTCAATGAGCAGATAATACGGACACACTTTACCCTCACGGAAGGTGCGCCCTTTATCATGAAATCATAACAAATCAAATATATCGACCATTCTACTTATACTACAATGTAATTTCCACCACTCATACGAGGCCAAAATACAACCATTGACTATCACGAGACACATCAAGTACGTCAACAAAATCCAATCACATTAACGACGCGTGGGTGGCCATCTCCTCCCTCGAACTGAGCTCCATCCGAGTCTGTCACCGTAACTCTAGATCGTGGACCGTAAATCGACCTCAACTACTATAACATGCATGTCCCACACATACACGGTGACGTTGGCCAAAATCTCCCCAACGACCACCCTTCAACTATAATCAATATCATATCACCACATGGCACTCCAAGGGTGCAATCGTTGCGCCTCACTCACTCGGGTGTGCCAAGCCATGGCTACTTACTCGATTTGCCACTCCGCACTCACCCGAACGTGGCCATTCGGGCTACTTAGAACCTGGTACCAAGTGTATGCAACAAACAAGACCAACCAACAATCCATAAATCCACAAATCAACTCAATAATATCGAACATTAACGTGCCATCACGCCACGTGTCCCCGTGATCCTGATGATTCACGATACCGCACATACGACCAAGACTCGTACAACATATATACGCACAACCTATAGCCTACAAGGCTCTCTATTACCACATTTAATAAACGACAACATAGAACGACGAAATAAAACGACAACACAAACTGAAGACATCAAATACGGTGTAAAACAACCTGACGCGGGGTCCACACGTCCCACGAAGGGAAGACATCCCCCTATTACCAACTCACAATTAAAACGGCTAGCTTTCTCCGAAGTCTATAACGACTCACGTAGCCTCCCTTGATGTTCCTTCGCCTAATACGAAGATATCGTAGAAGAAAAACGTTAAACAAACAATAAGGACATCAATCTTCTTATATTAAAACTGCCTCGAAATTGTTAAGAGATCATCAAATTGGATCAACGATATTGCTCGACGATCATCGGGACAGCAGGAAATGGAAAATTCGAAAGTACTCTACAAGCGACATAAAAATCTCAAATTCCCACTGGAAACTTCGAAAATATGTAATAATCGTAGAAATGTCGCATTGAGGTCACTCCAGCGGCTATGAACAGCTAAGGAACTCATCTTTCAAAGTATACGAATATATTGGAGTATTATTGATAGGTTAAAACATACAAATACTGAGCAGCAGTAGCAGAATTTCGTTGTTCAAACTGCAGAACATTCAAAAATTCATAACTAGTCGTACGGATGTCGGAACGAGCTGATTCCAAGGGCTGTGAAAAGCTAAGGAAGTTAGCTTTCCAAAGAGTTCATTTTTACTATATTTGGATCAGCATAAATACGTGAGAGTAGCAGAATACAGAAGCTGCGCAGAGATAAATGTTTCTGTTAGTTGCAGAAATTTACAGCTTTGCAGCAGAACTTTAAAAATTCGTAGAAATTCGAAGAGATGTCCAATTGAGATGTTTTCAGCGGCTATGGACAGCTGAGAAAGTCATCTTTAAATAGAAACCAGTTTCGAATAAATCGTAGCAGCCTAGATGGGTCAAAACTGCGAAATATAGCAGCTGCGACAGCAGTATTTTTCCAAAACAATAAAGTATCAAATTTCAGTCCGAACCAACTTCAACAATTCATGGAAAATTGAAGGAATATCGGATTGATTCGATTCCAAGGGCTGTAAAAAGCTGAAGAACGTGTGGCTTTCAATAGAAACAAGTTTCGAAAGAATCGAAGCACCATAGATAGGTCAAACTAGTTGAAAACAGATGCTGCGCAGGAATTTTATTTCAAACTAAAGAAACCCTAACATGAATTACTTGAAGAGAATGATCGGATTAGAGCAAATTAACCTTGCTAAACCTTAAATCGAACAAGGAAAGTACATGCCAAAGCTTCCATTTTGATTGCTTCTTGCTTGATCTTCTCTATCTCGTTCACTTGCCCCTCCTCTCTCTCTCTCTCTCTTTTTTTTCGTTACTTATGGTGAAAGAAAAATAAGAAATGGATAAGTATAGAAATGAATGTGCTAGAGATATTAAATGGGCTGGGCTAAAACTATTTTTGTTTGGAAATGTATTTCGAAATGGTCTTTGGGTTCAAAGGTTGTAATTTTTGGGCCAGGCTAAAATCGAATAGATGTTATAGGACGAGTGCTGGCGGAGACCGGACCGACGCTGGAGGAGGTGGAAGCGATGGAGGAGGAGGAGGTTGACCTCGGCGGGCGGCGACGCTGGCGGGTGATTCATTTTTTTAATGCAAAGAAAGAAAAAAGAATAGAAAGGCGGTTCCCCCAACCTCCATTAATGGAGGCGGGGGAGGAGGTAAGGCGGAAGAGGTGGGGTGTTTGTTGGAGGGGTGGTGGGTGGTGGGGGTGGGTGGGTGGCGGCTTGGAGGTGAAGGAAGAAGAAGGGTAGGGCTTCGCTTAAAAGGACTAGTGTTATTAACAAATATTTTTTCTGTGTTTTTTATATAAAAAAATATTGAATTTATTATTAATTTTATGAAATTATTTTTTTCAATCGAACTTAAAATAATAATTTGGTTTAGTTTGTAAAGTTGTAAATCGTTTAAAAAATTGAGTAGAGGCGAATTATAAAAAAAATGGTCTTTTGAGTTTGAGAATTGGTTGCCGGTTGAAGATAAACTACTGCATTTTGAGCTTGAGAATGAGTTTGAGTTTGAGGGTTCGGTTGGAAATGGTCTAGTTTAGTAATTTTTGGGATGAAATTTCCCATTTTTTAAACATAAACGATAGCTTTTTAGTATCATTCAAAATGGATATATTAATAGCCCAAAAACCTTCTATTTACAAACTTCACAGATCTCCTCGTTCTCTCTAAGCAAAAACCCTCCAACTCTCTAAAACACAAAAAACCCTTCTTCCCCATCCTCCAAATGGAGGTTGGGGGAGCTCCACCCATTTTCATCTTTTTTTTACTGTTTTCTGCACCTTTTATTTGTTTTGGTTTTGTTTTGTCTCCCAATGGGAGTTTCTGTCTCCTCTTTGTAGGGGTGTTTCTTCCCTTGTGGGAGTGTTTTCTCCCCTTGTGGGAGTATCAGCACCGAAGAAGACAAGATCTGAAGTCGAAGAACGAAGAAAGTGATTGTAGATCTGACTTAATAGTCACTTTTGTGGTAGATTTGTTAGTTCTTCGTCTTTAGGGCTCAAATATTGTTTTCTTTCAGTTTTCTTTTCTTTTTTTTTTTTATGTTATTTGGTTGTTGTTGGTCTTATATGAGCCTTTGTTCTCTACAGGATTGCGATGTTACCAGAAAGACCATGTTGGGCTATCTAGCCTATGTAAATTTGTTCATGAAATGAACAGATAGGTAAAGTTCCAATGGAACCACAAAGAAAAATCATAAAAAATCCAGCCTACTGTTTTAGGAACGAAAGGAATCAGTTGTTAATACAGCACATGCAAAGTCACAACTGTAGACGGTTCCTGCATTGGTTCTCATCACCCTACAGCGACCCAAGAAAACAATTCAGCTCAAAAACAAAAATAAATTCAGCAGCAATCCATATATCCGGCCCATTCCAAACCCGCCATCTTAACCACCATTTTGTCCTCTCGCCACTCACCTTTGAAGAGCCAAAGTTACGCGTTTTACACAACATCCAAAGAATGTGGACTAAGAGTTAAACTCTATGTTGCAAACCCTCAATTTTGGGCATATAACATATATATCCCCACTAGTCTTTAAAGCTTCCAAATCCCGTCTTCATAAAGTTCCTGCCATCGGCAGATTTGGATTTGTAAGAATCCACCTAAGTTGTTTAATGAGCAGCACCTCGTTGACTTTTTGAACTTCGAGAAACCCCAAGTCGCCAACTTCCTTAACTTTTGAAAGTTTGTAAGCATTCCAGTGGAGTTTTTCGACCTCCATGTTCATACAAACCCTCCCAAAGTTGCAGTCGGCTTAGTTAAACCTTTGCAAAGCTGTATATGCTATTTAAGTCTTTGCAAAATTGTATAGACAGTTTATAAACAGACAAAACATAAGTGTGTGGGGGGGGGGGGGTTAATTAATCACAACTTTAGTAAGAAATTTCTTCCCTGGACAACTCAAAAACCGTGACTTCCACTTGGTCACTTCATATTTTACAGCATCGACCATAAATTGGAAGGTTTCTCTTCTTGATCTTCCAACGAAGAGCGGGAGCCCAAGGTATCTTGCTTTCTGCTCCTCTTTAATTCCATCAAGGATTTTCACATTAGCTACTTTAACTTCAGTTTTTGTGTGCTTGCTGAAGAAAATTGAAGACTTTTCCATGTTTACTTTTGTCCCGAGGCAAGGCTGAGCAATTCCAAAATATCTTTGGTCACCTGCGCTTGTTCAATCTTGCTTCTCCAAACAATAAAGAGTCATCAACAATGAAAATGTAAGACACCATCGGCCCATCTTTACACACAGTCCCTTAAACCTTCCATCAAACAAAGCTTGTGTAATGATTCGAGAGTCCTTCAGACATAATAAGGAAACAGAATGGGGATAATGGGTCACCTTGTCTAATACCCCTAGATGGGATGATAAAATCGCTATTTGTGATTGATATTAAACGAGAATGAAGTAGTAGTAACACATACCCTAATCCACTCAATGAACTTTGAATCAAAGCCCATTTATAATATAATTTGGAGGAGAAAAGGCCGCTCAACTCTATCATAGTCTTTTGCAACATCAAGTTTAAAAGCCATGAATCCTCTTTTCCCTTTCCTCAAAGAGATCAAGTAGTGGATACATTCATGGATAATTGTAACATTATCAAGGATATGTCTCCCTTGGATAAAAGCATATTGACAAGGATTTATCATTGTACTCAAGACAAGGTTTCAATCTTTCACTCAATAGTTTGAAAATGACTTTGTTAATGTCGAAGATATAAAAAGATTTTGTCTTTCATGTCCAAAATAAGTGATGCACTTACCAACAATAGAAGATATGAAGATCACATCGAATATTGTCTTACATGCCCAAAATAGGAGATTGCATCTACCAAAAATAGAAGATATAGGATCAGCCGATAATATGAGAAGATTCGAACTAAATATTTAATATATTTAGGGAGATCTTCGTGGAGATATTTTAGGAGATTCTCAAGAGAACTTTTACCAATTCAAAAGGGAGCCAAGACCTATAAATAAAAGGAGATTTCAAGGTGCCATGATGAGCTATGCACGAGAAACTTTGAAGAGCTTTTATAGAGTAAATTTTGAGCGACAACGAGCGAAACACATGAGATACTTTGAGCAAACGAGATCTGAATAGAACGAGAGAGCGTTCATCTTTTTTAGCCTAGTATTTTGTCTTTGCAAAAGTCGTAGGACTTTGTAGTTTTGGAAGATCGTAAGTTTTGTTTTTCTAGGCTTGTTCTTTTTGTAATCCATTTTCATTAGTGGAATTTTGCCATGCGCAGCAAGTTTTATAACTTGCTGCACAATTTAGATCTCGTGTGTCAATCGTTTTTCATTACTAAGTTCTTAGTTATTTTCGCTGTGCGAAACTATGTGAGGTTCAATTCCGTTGTGCGTTCTGTGTTGGGTTCAAACTTTATATGTGACATTTCCAAGCAATTCGTTCTCTAACTGAAAAGTACAATGTGAAGGTAGCGATGGTCGAGGAAGCACACATTTGGCCACGATGGATTTCAACTCCTTGATGAATATCATGAAGAACTACAAGACCAACCTCGAGTCCAAAAGAAAGCTTCTCGCGGCAAAAGCCTTGTTCTACTCAGTCATCCCTCTAAGTTTCAAACTGATGATGAGTATGACAATGATAAGAATATAGCTATATCCGGCACATTCCAAACCCGCCATCTTAACCACCATTTTGTCCTCTCGCCACTCACCTTTGAAGAGCCAAAGTTACGCGTTTTACACAACATCCAAAGAATGTGGACTCAGAGTTAAACTCTATGTTGCAAACCCTCAATTTTGGGCATATAACAGATATATCCCCACTAGTCTTTAAAGCTTCCAAATCCCGTCTTCATAAAGTTCCTGCCATCGGCAGATTTGGATTTGTAAGAATCCACCCAAGTTGTTTAATGAGCAGCACCTCGTTGACTTTTTGAACTTCGAGAAACCCCAAGTCGCCAACTTCCTTAACTTTTGAAAGTTTGTAAGCATTCCAGTGGAGTTTTCGACCTCCATGTTCATACAAACCCTCCAAAAGTTGCAGTCGGCTTAGTTAAACCTTTGCAAAGCTGTATATGCTATTTAAGTCTTTGCAAAATTGTATAGACAGTTTATAAACAGACAAAACATAAGTGTGGGTGGGGGTGGGGTTAATTAATCACAACTTTAGTAAGAAATTTCTTCCCTGGACAACTCAAAAACCGTGACTTCCACTTGGTCACTTCATATTTTACAGCATCGACCATAAATTGGAAGGTTTCTCTTCTTGATCTTCCAACGAAGAGCGGGAGCCCAAGGTATCTTGCTTTCTGCTCCTCTTTAATTCCATCAAGGATTTTCACATTAGCTACTTTAACTTCAGTTTTTGTGTGCTTGCTGAAGAAAATTGAAGACTTTTCCATGTTTACTTTTGTCCCGAGGCAAGGCTGAGCAATTCCAAAATATCTTTGGTCACCTGCGCTTGTTCAATCTTGCTTCTCCAAACAATAAAGAGTCATCAACAATGAAAATGTAAGACAGCACTGGCCCATCTTTACACACAGTCCCTTAAACCTTCCATCAAACAAAGCTTGTGTAATGATTCGAGAGTCCTTCAGACATAATAAGGAAACAGAATGGGGATAATGGGTCACCTTGTCTAATACCCCTAGATGGGATGATAAAATCGCTATTTGTGATTGATATTAAACGAGAATGAAGTAGTAGTAACACATACCCTAATCCACTCAATGAACTTTGAATCAAAGCCCATTTATAATATAATTTGGAGGAGAAAAGGCCGCTCAACTCTATCATAGTCTTTTGCAACATCAAGTTTAAAAGCCATGAATCCTCTTTTCCCTTTCCTCAAAGAGATCAAGTAGTGGATACATTCATGGATAATTGTAACATTATCAAGGATATGTCTCCCTTGGATAAAAGCATATTGACAAGGATTTATCATTGTACTCAAGACAAGGTTTCAATCTTTCACTCAATAGTTTGAAAATGACTTTGTTAATGTCGAAGATATGAAAAAGATTTTGTCTTTCATGCCCAAAATAAGTGATGCACTTACCAACAATAGAAAATATGAAGATCACATCGAATATTGTCTTACATGCCCAAAATAGGAGATTGCATCTACCGGAAATAGAAGATATAGGATCAGCCGATAATATGAGAAGATTCGAACTAAATATTTAATATATTTAGGGAGATCTTCGTGGAGATATTTTAGGAGATTCTCAAGAGATCTTTTACCAATTCAAAAGGGAGCCAAGACCTATAAATAAAAGGAGATTTCAAGGTGCCATGATAAGCTATGCACGAGAAACTTTGAAGAGCTTTATAGAGTAAATTTTGAGCGACAACGAGCGAAACACATGAGAGACTTTGAGCAAACGAGATCTGAATAGAACGAGAGAGCGTTCATCTTTTTTAGCCTAGTATTTTGTCTTTGCAAAAGTCGTAGGACTTTGTAGTTTTGGAAGATCGTAAGTTTTGTTTTTCTAGGCTTGTTCTTTTTGTAATCCATTTTCATTAGTGGAATTTTGCCATGCGCAGCAAGTTTTATAACTTGCTGCACAATTTAGATCTCGTGTGTCAATCGTTTTTCATTACTAAGTTCTTAGTTATTTTCGCTGTGCGAAACTATGTGAGGTTCAATTCCGTTGTGCGTTCTGTGTTGGGTTCAAACTTTATATGTGACATTTCCAAGCAATTCGTTCTCTAACTGAAAAGTACAATGTGAAGGTAGCGATGGTCGAGGAAGCACACATTTGGCCACGATGGATTTCAACTCCTTGATGAATATCATGAAGAACTACAAGACCAACCTCGAGTCCAAAAGAAAGCTTCTCGCGGCAAAAGCCTTGTTCTACTCAGTCATCCCTCTAAGTTTCAAACTGATGATGAGTATGACAATGATAAGAATATAGCTATATCCGGCACATTCCAAACCCGCCATCTTAACCACCATTTTGTCCTCTCGCCACTCACCTTTGAAGAGCCAAAGTTCCGCGTTTTACACAACATCCAAAGAATGTGGACTAAGAGTTAAACTCTATGTTGCAAACCCTCAATTTTGGGCATATAACAGATATATCCCCACTAGTCTTTAAAGCTTCCAAATCCCGTCTTCATAAAGTTCCTGCCATCGGCAGATTTGGATTTGTAAGAATCCACCCAAGTTGTTTAATGAGCAGCACCTCGTTGACTTTTTGAACTTCGAGAAACCCCAAGTCGCCAACTTCCTTAACTTTTGAAAGTTTGTAAGCATTCCAGTGGAGTTTTCGACCTCCATGTTCATACAAACCCTCCAAAAGTTGCAGTCGGCTTAGTTAAACCTTTGCAAAGCTGTATATGCTATTTAAGTCTTTGCAAAATTGTATAGACAGTTTATAAACAGACAAAACATAAGTGTGTGGGGGGGGGGGGTTAATTAATCACAACTTTAGTAAGAAATTTCTTCCCTGGACAACTCAAAAACCGTGACTTCCACTTGGTCACTTCATATTTTACAGCATCGACCATAAATTGGAAGGTTTCTCTTCTTGATCTTCCAACGAAGAGCGGGAGCCCAAGGTATCTTGCTTTCTGCTCCTCTTTAATTCCATCAAGGATTTTCACATTAGCTACTTTAACTTCAGTTTTTGTGTGCTTGCTGAAGAAAATTGAAGACTTTTCCATGTTTACTTTTGTCCCGAGGCAAGGCTGAGCAATTCCAAAATATCTTTGGTCACCTGCGCTTGTTCAATCTTGCTTCTCCAAACAATAAAGAGTCATCAACAATGAAAATGTAAGACAGCACCGGCCCATCTTTACACACAGTCCCTTAAACCTTCCATCAAACAAAGCTTGTGTAATGATTCGAGAGTCCTTCAGACATAATAAGGAAACAGAATGGGGATAATGGGTCACCTTGTCTAATACCCCTAGATGGGATGATAAAATCGCTATTTGTGATTGATATTAAACGAGAATGAAGTAGTAGTAACACATACCCTAATCCACTCAATGAACTTTGAATCAAAGCCCATTTATAATATAATTTGGAGGAGAAAAGGCCGCTCAACTCTATCATAGTCTTTTGCAACATCAAGTTTAAAAGCCATGAATCCTCTTTTCCCTTTCCTCAAAGAGATCAAGTAGTGGATACATTCATGGATAATTGTAACATTATCAAGGATATGTCTCCCTTGGATAAAAGCAGATTGACAAGGATTTATCATTGTACTCAAGACAAGGTTTCAATCTTTCACTCAATAGTTTGAAAATGACTTTGTTAATGTCGAAGATATGAAAAAGATTTTGTCTTTCATGCCCAAAATAAGTGATGCACTTACCAACAATAGAAGATATGAAGATAACATCGAATATTGTCTTACATGCCCAAAATAGGAGATTGCAACTACCGAAAATAGAAGATATAGGATCAGCCGATAATATGAGAAGATTCGAACTAAATATTTAATATATTTAGGGAGATCTTCGTGGAGATATTTTAGGAGATTCTCAAGAGATCTTTTACCAATTCAAAAGGGAGCCAAGACCTATAAATAAAAGGAGATTTCAAGGTGCCATGATAAGCTATGCACGAGAAACTTTGAAGAGCTTTTATAGAGTAAATTTTGAGCGACAACGAGCGAAACACATGAGAGACTTTGAGCAAACGAGATCTGAATAGAACGAGAGAGCGTTCATCTTTTTTAGCCTAGTATTTTGTCTTTGCAAAAGTCGTAGGACTTTGTAGTTTTGGAAGATCGTAAGTTTTGTTTTTCTAGGCTTGTTCTTTTTGTAATCCATTTTCATTAGTGGAATTTTTCCATGCGCAGCAAGTTTTATAACTTGCTGCACAATTTAGATCTCGTGTGTCAATCGTTTTTCATTACTAAGTTCTTAGTTATTTTCGCTGTGCGAAACTATGTGAGGTTCAATTCCGTTGTGCGTTCTGTGTTGGGTTCAGACTTTATATGTGACATTTCCAAGCAATTCGTTCTCTGACTGAAAAGTACAATGTGAAGGTAGCGATGGTCGAGGAAGCACACATTTGGCCACGATGGATTTCAACTCCTTGATGAATATCATGAAGAACTACAAGACCAACCTCGAGTCCAAAAGAAAGCTTCTCGAGGCAAAAGCCTTGTTCTACTCAGTCATCCCTCTAAGTTTCACTGATGATGAGTCTGACAATGATAAGAATATTGCTATGATCGTGCAAAAATTCGAGAAATTCCCCAAGATGTATGTGGATCCAAATGTTGGCAAACATTCAAGAAAGGCCAGAGTGTCAAAGAACAGTCTTCTGCTCCTCCATTCTTCAAATGCAACCAGAGGAGAAAGCGAAGAATATCAAATGGGAATCTGTGAAATGCCATGCGTGCACTGGTTGGGCCATTTTGCCAAAGAATGTGCCAATACCATTCGCAAGCGCGAAATAGCTCTTTGGGTGGACCTTTCCGATGATGAAGATGAAGTACCGTGTATAAAGGAGTCTAAGCGATCATCAGTTACTATACAGTCCTTCTCAGACAACGAAAAGACGAAGATCATCATATTGGGTTTACTGCGGTAACTGATGTTGATGATGACTCAAACTGCTTTGTTGGGTATGTGAGTTCTGATGACGCATGTATAGAAACTGATACTCCTAATGAAGCCCAGAGGATGATGCCTTCAAACTGCTATCCGATGAGTATGGGAAAGGAAAAGAAGAAAAACACGGAACTGAAGGCGATCGAGAAAAACTCTGACCGAGGAATGAGAAAAGCGAGAAGATGATCCAGAGTCTTGTTGAAGGGATGAACAATATGGAAGCCGTGCTGACAAGAAAAGATAGAGATCGACAAACTTCAGAAGCAAGTCGATGAAGCTGATGAAACGTTTACGAAGATGAACAAAGGTAAATCGAAACTTGATGAGGTACTGTCGTTAGGTATTTTTGATAAACAAGGTTTAGGATTCAATTATCAGCCTGCTATAGATGTGTCTAATTCTATTACTAACGACCAATCTAAGATTGTCTTTGTTAAGGAGAATCACAAAGTGGCTAACGATCGATCTGAGATTAGGTTTGTTAAGGAAAATTCGAAAAATGCTGCCAACAAGCCAAAGAATAGATCATATAAATGCCATCATTGTATACACCCTGGTCATATCAAGCCGTTCTGCTGGAAACTGAAGGGGGAGATTTCACAGAAATCTGTGTTTGACTGAAATGTCGTCCAACATGAGAAATCAGTGTTGAAAAGTTTGTCTGGAGAAATTTCAGTTGACGCTCCTTCAAATTCTGGTGAACATACTACTGTTTTGACACCTAAGAAAGTCTGGGTAGATAAATCCGTATATAAATGCAATGTTGTTTATACTTCCTTGCGAGCTAATGTGACAGGTTCATGGTACTTCGATAGTGGATGTTCACGCCACATGATGGGTACCAAAGAGTTCCTTATTGAATATATGCCCTCGGTCGTGGCAAGTTGAATGTGCCCGATTTCCCGAAGCTGAGCAATGTTCTACACGTCGACGGGCTTCTGGCTAATTTGATTAGCATAAGTCAACTTTGCGACGACGACCTCGAGGTAAAGTTCAACAAGGAATGTTGTAAAGTTTTTAATAGGGAAGGTGTTTGTGTCATGGCAGGGAAAAGATCTAGCGATAATTGCTATCTAGTCGGTGACAAATCTGGATCCAAGGACGTGTGCCAAGTCTCGAAGGCCGAAGACGATGTGGTACTTTGGCATTACAAACCGGGCAACGTCACCGAACGTTAGAGCAACTTATCAAACATGAGGCGATCAGAGGCATTCCAACGCTTAAGGAGTTTGGTAAGGTTATTTGAGTCATGTCTTAAGGGTAAGCAAGTACATGCTAGTCATAATGTTGACTAACATTTTGCTCAACATTTCAAAACTGCTCACTTTTTTCAATTGATTCATATGGATTTGATGGGTCCCATGGAAGTTGATAGCATTGGTGGTAGAAAGTATGCTTATGTGCTCGTTGATGACTATTCTAGATTTGCATGGATTTTCTTTCTTAGGGAAAAATCTGAATCGTTCAACTTTTTCAAAACTTTCTGTGCTATGATGAATAATTTATGTGCTTCTATATTTCGCATTAGGTCTGATCATGGTAAGGAGTTTGAAAATCAGTTCTTTAATGAATTCTGTGATAAGAAAGGGACTATTCATGAGTTCTCTTCTCCTAAGACACCCCAACAAAATGGGGTGGCCGAAAGGAAGAATAAAACGCTACAGGAGATGGCGCATGTGATGTTACACTCTAAGAATCTTTCGAGAAGGTTTTGGGCTGAAGCTTTGAATATTGAATGTCATATTTTGAATCGTGTTTATTTTCGGCATGGTACTAAGCAAAAAGGGAAAAATCTGACTTTCAAGTATTCAATGTTTTTGGGTGTTATTGTTATATGCTTAATGATCGTGAATACTTGACTATGTTTGATTCGGAAAGTGATAAGTGCATCTTCTTGGGTTATTCTTCGGACAGTCGTGCATATCGTGTTTATAATCTGAGAGTAAAATCTGTTCAGGAATCTGTGAATATAGTGCTTGACGACTCTTTTGACCTTAGCAGAAATGCTCCACAAGTTGATATTACAGATATTATCCAAGCTGTTGGTGAGATCGAAGCTAATGTGGAGGAAAATGTTGAGCCAACACAGACTCAACATCTGCGCCTGAACAGACTACTGATGAGGGACCCACCGAAGTTCGACGAGATCCCCCAGCGAAAATCCAGAAAGACCATCCCACTGACCTGATCATTGGAGAACTGAACGAAGGACGTAAGACCGGGGACAAGCCACGGAAGGACTACAAATCTATGGTAAAAAATGTATGCATGAATTCCGTGTACAATGAGGTACGTTATAACTGCTTTGTGTCTGAAGTTGAGCTTAAAAACGTTCTTGAAGCACTCAATGACAGTTTTTGGACTAATTCCATGCAAGAGAAACTTCTGCAATTCGAGAAAAACTAAGTTTGGACCTTGGTTCCACAGCCAAAGAACACTAATGTCATGGGCACTAAGTGGATTTTTAAGAATACGTCCGATGAGCATGGTAGAGTAGTTAGGAATAAAGCATGTTTAGTTGCCCAAGGCTATACTCAAGTCGAGGGTATAGATTTTGATGAAACGTTTGCCCCTGTTGCTAGACTTGAGTCGATTAGGTTATTGCTTCCTATTGCATGTTGGCTCAAAATTACTTTACATCAAATGGATGTTAAGGGTGCATTTTTGAATGGATATATAAAGATATATACGTTGAGCAGCCGAAAGGATTCGAAGATCCACACTTTCCTAACCATATTTTTAAGTTGCAGAAAGCGTTGTATGGTCTAAAGCAGGTCCTCGAGTTTGGTATGGTAGGTTGACTAAGTTCCTACTTGAATTTGGGTTCGTGCGCGGTGAAGCCAATCGAACACTCTTTGTAAAAAGAGTTGGTTATGATATTCTGATTGCCCAGATTTATGTAGATGATATTGTTTTTGGCTCTAGTTCTCAATCCATGTTAGACCAATTCTTACATGCTATGAATTCTACTTTCGAAATGAGTATGACTGGTGAGCTAACATTTTTCTTAGGACTGCAGATTAAGCAAAGCAGCGACGGTATTTTCATAAGACAAGCATTTGATGTGTGACTCGCTCAAGGATAAATTCCCGAAAAATAATAAGGCTCAAAATCTCACATATATGATGTGGCTTTGTGTCTAGTGGAACAAACGAGTGATCTTTAGACAAAAGAATGCGACTAGACAGACAATATTAAGCAAATTACCCAATCATATATCAAGGAAAGATTTTTGTGAACAAATCAAAGTAGATTGAGTAATCGTCAGTCCCCATTTTTTTCGTTGTTTTTGTTTTAGTTTGATGTTGTTTTTCAAAGCGTTTTTTTTTTGTTCTTTTTTTTTATTAAGGAAAAAAATGAACATGATATGGAAACAAAGAAAAGAAAAAAAAAATTAAGTAAAAATGAATGAATTTTTTTTAATGTTTTTATTTTTATTATTTTTCTTTTATTTATTTTTTTTTAAAAAAATGAAGATGCATGAGAATAAAAATAAAAAATGCATGACTGGTTTTTTTATTTTTATTATTATTATTATTATTATTATTATTATTATTTTTTATAGCTATATGCGTAAAATGCATGATAAATGTTTGAAAAAAAAATTTGGCACTAAACATTTCAGCTCAGATGCATAATGTACCAAATTGTAATCCCTAAGAAAATTAATAGTGCCTTATCCTAGCATTTAAAAGAAATGTGTAAGGATTTTCGTCACCGAGTTTGTCGCTTGGGTAGGGAATTGTTGTAGTTGCTCTGCCGCTCGCCCTTGATCATGTATGTGGAGCAACTATCATCGGAGTACCATACATGAGGGAAATCTGCAAAACTATAGGGACTTTGGTACCCATTTTCGTATGGGTCCTCCCTTATTAGCAGAAACGAGTTAGTCGTAAATCGTGTAAAATTAGATTGTGAGCCTAAGTTGGACGAAGATGCAGTCTTAGGAGTCCATATTTGACTAGGACTTTGTGACTTGATATCCGACTTAGGAATCCATATTTGCTTGATTTTACACGGATAAGTAATTCTAGCATGTGAATATGTGCTCCTAGAATGTGTACTTGTAAAGGTCTTCTCGGTACCTAGTCGTAATAAATGCTTTTCGGAACGAATATTGACTGGATACTTTATGTAAGAATACGAGAAAATAGAGTGATAAGCATGTAAAGTAGAACTGTCGTAATTCCTACGTGGAGAATGCACATTTTTCACATAATGATTATAAGAATTTCGAAAGTCTAGGCTTTTCAAATGAAAAATTAGTAGAATCATTTGAAGCACATGATGAAGTTTGTGCACTAGAACTTGAAATATTTTCGTGAAAAATTTTCTTTTTGAGAGCGGTAGAGGAAGACTTTTGATCTTTATTATTCAGTCTTGGAGCTTTTCTGTTCTCTCGTTTCCGCGGGACTTGTTCCTTGAGTATAGGAAGTGCGGGACTTTTACTTTGAATTTCAGCTTTGGTCAAGATAGACGTAGAATTAGTAGAAGCCGTTTCGGTGGTAGGAACGAGATCATCCGTTTGCGTTCCTTGATCGTGTTTTGAAGACGAGGAAGCTTTGAGACTAGATATCTCCGTAGAAGTGTATTCTTTTCTACTTCAAAATTCTTTCTTTCCGTTTCTAATGTAGAATTTAAATCCTCTATTTTCTTAAGAGGTATATCGACGGAAGAAGAATTTTCAGAATGATGAGATTGTGCTTCCTTGGTCTTAGAAATCACAAGAAGATTTTCTAATTGATTAATCTTAGAATAGAGCTTCCCACGTTCTTCTCTTAAGAAAGCATAGTTATTTTGAGCAGTGCTCTTCTCGGCTTGACAGGTGTCTAGACTCTTTCTTAATTCACTATTCTTAGAATTAGATTTATCTATTTCGGCTTCTAGACTAGTGACCTTTTTGCTCATACCTTCTAGTCTACACTTAAGGAGACTTTTCCCGTCTAAATTCCTAAGTAGACACTTATGGTTATTGTCTAGTCTGTCCTCAAGTTCCTTAATTTTTGAGCTATGCGTCTCTAACTGTGGCGTCTTAGTCTCACTAATTTTTATGCTCTTAGTTAGTTCATCTATTTTCGCACTAGAGCTCCTAAGCTTAAATTCGAGACTAGCTATTTCCTCCTTAGACTTAGTTAATTCGTCATCTAACTCTCTTGTACTTTTCCGCTCATTTTTCATGTTAGCATATCTAGTTTGCAAGGATTCTAACATGTTAAACAATGTAGAGTTAGGAATTACTGCTTGTTCGGAGTTTGTAGTTTCTTGCTTCTTTGAACTTGACTTGGTCTTTGTGGACTTCTTATGTAACTCCTTCTCAATTAACCGTAGTTGACGTCCAAGCTTCTTCAGCGCTTCATCAGTGTCGGAGCTAGAGTCATCAGATCGAGTAATTGAGTAGGTGTCCATTTTGGTTTTAAAATTTTTATTTATTTATTTTTTAATAAATTTGTTGGATATTTGGATCGTAACGTGTTTTGCGATTTGGATTTTTTTTTTTAATACTGATTAAAATATTTGGCTTTTAAAATTTCAGTTTCGAAAAGATTTTGGTTTCTTAAAGTTTGATTTAAAAATTTAATAGTATATAGCAAAAGCTTTTTCTATAATGTGCCAAGAGATAAAGAGATTTTCGTGTGATATAATTTTCGGTTGTTAAGTTTTACGTTGGGTTACTGTTTTCAATCGTTATTTGAGTACTTTTTTTCAGTGTTAGTTTCGCGCTCACAATTTTTTTTTCAATTATTTATTTTTTTTTAATTTTTTTCGATCGTGTTTTTTTTATTATTATTATTGATGAGATAAAGTAATGAAAAGGAACTGAAAGTTTTCGATCCTAAAAAGTGGAAGGAAGTTTTGTGATAAGGGTAAACCAAATTATGATTTTTATAGTGATTGAAATGATGACTAATGATTAGGTGCAATGATGACAAGTGTGTAGTGATGCACGTGTACATGATTAGTGGAGGGAGTGAGCAAAATAAATTTCGATGAGCTGTCCCCCTTTTATTTTCGATTGTTTACTTACAATGAAATGATTTTTGATGACTTAGTTTGACTTTCAAAGCGTTAGAATGGAATTTTGACCAAGTGCTAGCTATTGAGCAATTAGAGAGAAATGTTTTTCGATCGATTTTTCTTTTATGAACATGCAATATAACAAATGATTGCTACGTTTATCAAGTTTGCATATGCAATCAGACTTTCTCGGTGCCTTTCTCGATTGCTTACTATTTGCGATCGGTTAACTATTTCGAGTATTGTTTTCGACCATTAGTTTCGACTTGTATTTTATTCGCCCATTGTTTTCGCTCGCAATACTTTCTCGATCAGTTTTCAATTGCAAAAAGTAGAAAACAACTTCACCGAAGCTTACAAAACATTTATGTAAAATCAGAATTCAACCCAAAACAATTAATACTACAGATTAAGCATGGGTTATTGATCGAAAATCATAGAATAACAATTCTAACACAGAATCAAACCAGAAAACAGCAAAATATGTCAAAATTTTCAGAATTTAGATGAATTTTACGAAGAACACGAAGAACACAAATTATCACAAATTCGAACGAAAACAGCAAATCAGTCTACCAAAGTCCGGGTAATCGATCGAAATCATGAAATTGACAAGAATAACACTCAATCAGCACAATCAAAGCAAAAATCAGTCCAATTTTTGAAAAATCAGATTAAGAACTCGAAGAACAATTTTCAATCAAATCTTCAAAATTCGCTAAAATTTGTGGTTCGATCGAACGAAAACAAGCTCAGATAAATTAGAAACACAGAATCGAACCTCGCTAACATCAAAACAAGTCGAATTAAGAAAAACCAGATTGAAAATCAGCGATGAACAGTCGTGCGTGAATAGTAACTCGCGATGAACAGTAACCACGATGAACAGTAACTCGCGAAATTTTTTTTTTCGAATTTTTCAGATTCGAAATTCAATAAATTAATTCAAATCCTAACACGCTCGGCTCTGATACCAATTGTTAGGTCCTCTTTTATCCAACGCGGATCAAATCACGTAGCGAATTCGTATAAACGAAGATTAAGATCGAGAATTACCTTTCGATTTGTAGAGAGAAACTTTGGGAGGTAATTCTAACTTGGAGAGCAAGCTTCGTTCCACAATAAGCTCAATTTTTAGAAAATGAATTTGCTACAAAAGAGGTGATCACCCTAAAACATGCTTTAGAGTCACTATATATACCATCTACCATGGTATATTTACACAAGTAGTCCTACAAAATGGCTAATTACAATTTAGCCCAAGACTACTAATTTGCATAGCAAGACTAAGACAACTATATTAATGAATACAATAAAATAGTTCCAACATCATGAGGCTATAAATTTTATGATCCCACATCAAGGACATTTTTCGAGACAGGAAATGCCAGATTCTTTGAGGATCTTGAGTTTGGGGAGGATAAGGATAATCGAACAATTTCTATTCGAAGAAGAGGGTTCAGAAATTCCTCTTCATACAGCTCAGGTCGGTCAGGACGAAACTTTTGTCCCTGTGGTTATCCGTCCTCGAGATATGGGCGAAGATGAAATCGTTCCTCCAATTGATCAGCAGACTTCACCTGTAGTTGTTCATCACGATCAGCCTTATGAAGGTGAAGCTGAAGATGATCACCATGTACAAACTCATGAACCTCAGATGGAACAAGCGTCTCTACGGAGGTCAACGCGAGAAAGAAGAAATGCAATTCCGGATGATTACATTGAATTTCTTCACGAGCATGAAGATATTATTGATTTAGTAGGAGATGATCCCTTCACTTACCAAGAGGCAATGAAAAGCTCAAAGGCTCACGAATGGACCAATGCTATAAAGGAGGAAATCCAATCCATGAAAGATAACGATGTTTGGGATCTCATCTCGTTACCTGAAGGCGTGAAACCGATTGGTTACAAATGGGTACTTAAGACCAAACGGGATTCACTGGGTAACATTGAGAGATATAAAGCTCGTCTTGTCGTGAAAGGATTTACTCAGAGGGAAGACATAGATTATAAAGAGATTTTCTCTCCAGTTTCGTCGAAAGACTCTTTCAGAATTATCATGGCGCTTGTGGCACATTTTGACCTTGAGTTGCATCAGATGGATGTAAATACTGCAGATATGGTGCAGTCAGAGGGCTTAGCTTCGGACAAATCTAGCCCACTGGTTTGCAAACTAAAGTAATCCATCTATGGACACAAGCAAACTTCTCGTCAGTGGTACCAAAAGTTTCATAATCTAGACTGTCACGTCTTTTGGTTTTGAGGCTAACTCTGTTGTGGACTGTGTGTATCACAAATTCAGTGGGAGCAGGTTTATCTTTTTAATCTTGTACGTAGATGATATTTTACTAGCTAGCAGCGATGTAAATTTACTTCGGGACACCAAGAGATTTCTTTCGGGTCATTTTGACATGAAAGATCTTGGGGAACCATTTTTTGTATTAGGGATCAAGATTCACCGTGATCGCTCACGGGGAACTCTTGGGTTATCACAAAAGAGCTACATCGAAAAGGAACTGCAAGAGTTTAGCATGGAATATTGTCATCCGCATGACACTCTAGTCTCAAAAGGTGATAAGTTCAGCCTCAAAGAGTATCGGATAACATTTAGAATCCAAGCACATGAAGCATATACCATACGCGTCGGTAGTAAGAAGTTTAATGTATGCACAGGTTTGCACCAGACCAGATTTGGCGTTCATCGTAGGAATGATAGGTCGATGCCAAAGCAATCCGGGTAGAGAACATTGGGAAGCAGCCAAAAGGGTCTTTCGATGTCTTCAAAAGACGAAGGATTATATGCTCACATACAGAAAGTCAAAGTATTAGGAGATCATTCGGTATTGTGACTCTGATTTTGTGGGATGCCTGGACAGACGCAAATCGACATCTGGTTACGTTTTTATGTTGGTTGGGGGAGCGATTTCTTGGAGAAGTGTCAAACAGATACTAATCGCTTCATATACGATGGAGGCAGAATTTGTAGCTTGCTACGAGGCCTCCAACCAGGCTGTTTAGCTGCGTAATTTAGTATCGGGACTTAAAGTTGTCAATTATGTTGAACGACCAATAAAGCTATTCTGTAACAACAATTCGGCGGTCATGTATTCCAATAACAACATGAGCTTTTCCAGGTCTAAGCACATAGACATTTAGTTGTGAAAAAACGAGTTTAGAGTGGATATATAATCATTGAGCGTATCGGAACATATTTGTTGCAGATCCACTTACTAAAGCGTTAGCGCCCGCTATATTTCATCAGCATGTTTCTCGTATGGGTGTGACGAATTAAGTTTTATGTCTTATCGTGGATTCTCTAAATTCTGTGTTTAATGATTATTTAATAAAGTTTCTTTATACATGTTTATGTCATGACATTTGGGGTTTTCAGATATGCATTAGTTTATCTCTGAATTCTGATCTCAATAAAGTAGGACCAGTTGGAAATAGACATGCGTGATCAGTTGAGCATGTAATATCCATACTACATGTCCACACTTTCATTCCATGGAGTTGGTGTTCGTGATTACTGTGGGTTGAGTAACGATATAAGTGTAATGACTACCCCTTAAGTTCTTGCATCGACAATATTGATGGACCAGAATGGTTTCATATACGACACTTCAGTTATAGCTATATTCAGTATGATATTTGGTATACGACGAAGGGTGCTTATTGGATAAATACAACGTCTTATAGTCCAGTGGGAGTAGACATGGGTAATGGATTGGGCTGGGCCGGTTCCGGGCCGGTTCCATCGGTTTCGGTTCTACCGGTTCCGGCACTGTTCCGGTCCCGGTTCTGATTCCGGTTCCGGGACCATTTTCCCGGGACCGGACCAGAACCGCAGAGCAGAACTACTGGCCACTAATGGGCCGGTTCCCATTCCAGAACCGGTTCGGCCCATTATTTTTTTATTCTTTTTTACTATTTTCGGAATTAAAAAAATTGAAATAGCTGTTCCGGTTCCGGTTCCGAACCAGAATCGGGAACCGTGGGTCAGAACCAGTAATCCACGGTTCATGGTTCCCGGAACCGGCCCAAACCACTTTTAATGGGCCGGTTATTGATTTCGGTTCTGGACCGGTTTCGTGGGCCAGTTTTGGGCCGGTTCCGGGTTGACCAGGCCCATTACCCAGGTCTAAGTGGGAGATTTCCCACGACCCGTCGTGCGTATGCTCTAGTAAGAGGCTGTCGATTCCGCGTCGATGCGTCCCCGTCTCGTCGGCGAATCCTACTGTTAAGTTGGGACTATTCGACTATGTATTTCTAGCACGATTAACGTTCGGACATGTAGACGTACATGTAATGCGGTATTAGTCGTATACGAAATATTGTAATTAAGCTAAAGGACTCATTCGGGGATCAGTCATTTTTAATGGGGTCTATTGCAATTAAATAAGACGTGTGGGGGTTAAAATATTTGTGCAGAATTCATGGGGGCTGAACGTAAATATCTCATGAGCTTATTAACGGGCCAGCCCATTATGACATCTATATATATGGGGGTGGTCCTAAGTGCAATACAACGAAACACACAGCCGTCACTCTCGTAAAACCCTAGTAACTGCCGTCTAGGGATATTTGGGGTACCCATCTTCCCGACCTAAAGGTTTCACGGACGCGTACTTGGAAGATCCGCATACCCTGTCTCGATAAGAACGCTTTGGTATTCTCAGGTATGTTTTCTATTTTCGCTGTATTGGTTTATCGCCTTAATTAATCCAATCAAGGTTAAAGCCTTCCATACGGTCACGGATCCCAACAAGACGTGAAAAAGCTCCATTTTTTGTCCCATCACAGACATTTGAGTAAGTGTCAATTGTAAGGGTTCATAATTTTTTTTAGTTTTATTTATTTTTTAATTTCATATTCCATCAAATCCTAATATCGTTATTTCCTTTGATTTATATGAAATTAAACATATCTAATTTATTGTTTGTTTCCTTACGATCATATCCATATCTTATTTTTTCGATCAAATAAACTTAATAAAAACAGCTCTTGCTTTTTTATGACATTTTTTCCCCAGTCCTTGATAGCTATTCTCTAGTCGCCAATGTTTACTCGATCATGTAACACAAGCTGTTCGTGACGACGACGACGATCTACGCCATGGCAGTGTTAGTTCTTAATTATTTTTTTTACTATTATTTTTCTATTTTTGTAATGTTAGAGACCCATAAAGAGAAACTTGAATTTTTGTTTCCTCACCAGACTTATCATTTCTTCTTTGTCCCGAAAACCAGATTCATCTTTTCAAAATCATCCTCTTTTCTTTTTTCAATATAGAGTTATTGTGGAATATGAATATCTGCACTGCTGCACTACTGCACTGCTTCAGGAATTTAGCGCCAATTTGTCATATTCAATAGTTGGGCTATATTAGTTATTAGTTACTGGGCTTGTATTTTTAATTTTAAGTTTGCCCATTTGTGAAATAGTATAAAGAGGCAATCGATTATACTGTAGGGTTTAAGTTTTCGCGCGTAAATATAATTTAAAATCAGAAAGCATCAGTAAAGCAATTTGAAGTTCTTTCTATTTTCTTCTCCGTGCCTCAATTTCAAAGATTTCGTCATGGTATCAGAGCTAGAGTAATCGTCAATTGCAGAATTCAACAATTGCATACACAGAAAATTCATCATCTGTCGTGGCTGGAAGAAACACAGCTCATTTGGATTTCAACAATCCGATGTATATTCATCCATCGGACACTCTGAACCTTGATCTAACAACAAGTATTCTGAAAGGATCTGAGAATTATAAAATCTGGAGCATGAGGATGATGATTGCACTTGAAGCCAAGAACAAGGTAGGATTTATCGATGGCTCTTGTAAGTGTCCGGATAAATATTCTCCTCTATTGTACAGTGGAAGCGTTGTGATGCCTTAGTGAAGACCTGGATTCACCGTTCCATATCTGAAGAATTGATATCAGGAATTGTTTATCATCAGAATACTTTTGAGATCTGGAATGATTTAAAGCATAGATTTGACAAGATCGATGGGGCATGACTATATGGATTGTTTATGTAAATATACTCAAGCACGCAGGGATCATCCACTGTTTCTGAATATTACAGATTGAATCCACTCTGGTATGAATACGATTCAATGATTCCATCACCTGTGGCTGGGTATCTAAAGAGTATAAGGAGTTTTGTGGCTGGCAAAATATGATGCAGTTCTTGTTGGGTTAAATGATTGCTACCAGAATATTAGATCACATATTCTGTTAGTGTCACCTCTGCCGTCACACAATCAGGTGTATTCAGTGGTGATTACTGAAGAAGCCCATCGTGGAATTAATCTACAAGCTGTGAATAATGATTCATCTATTACATTGATGACCAATTTTCCATCCCAGGGATTCAACAACAATAGCAGTAAAGCTGGTAAAGCAGGGATGTTCTGTGACAACTTTAATATCAGTGGACACTCTAGGGAAAATTGCTTCAAAATTCATGGATATCCTCCCAACTTTGTACGAGGAGAAAGGAGAGGTTTTGGTGGTATAAGAGGATTTCAAGGCAGGTTTGGAGGGGGCAGAGGCAGAGTGAACAATGTCATATCTCCAGAAATTGTCAATGACAGGATAAAGGAGGAGAACCTGAATATTCAGCAGGGTTTCACTCATGACCAATGCTCACAGATCCTGAAGCTGCTTGAAAGGAACACCCTACATGAAGATACCAAAGGTGTTGGAACATTTTCCACTGCAAATACATCAGGTATCTCTAACAATATCACTGGTAAAATGTTTGACAGTAGTACTTGGATAATTGATACAGGTGCAAACCACCATATTACATGCAATAACAAGCTGTTTGATGCCATTGATGTTGGTAGTAATGTTTGTAATGTGAAGTTACCTAATGATTCCTGCAGCTAGGGGTGGGATCGGGTCGGTTTTGCGGGTATAGGGTTTTTCGGGTCGGGTACCCGACATGTGCGGGTTTCAATTTTGATACCCGACTCCGACCCGACAGAAATCGGGTACCCGAACCCGATTATCGGGTTCGGGTCGGGTTCGGGTTTTGCTTTTTTTTATTCATTGGTATTATTTAAAAGAAAAAACTTAAATTAAATAAAAAATTACAAGCACCCATATCAAAAAAATCCTAATTTGCTACGGGAAAAAAGAATTGGAGTCAAAATTAAACCCATAAACGCCAGAGATTAGAACTTTAATTAAATCATCTTCTTGAGATCTTATCGCAGGCTCCATCGACTTGAGTTCATCTTTGACTTCCGATCGAAGCGCCTTTTTCTGCTAGAAAATGGCGTCGAGCGGGGCGGCGCTGTCCAAGAAGGTGGTGGCTACGCTGAAAGGTGGTGACATGGAATTGGTGGTTGCGAACGTGATCTGCGCTATCATACGCCGTG
The DNA here is from genome assembly GCA_027422505.1 of Craterostigma plantagineum. Taxonomy (NCBI): domain Eukaryota; kingdom Viridiplantae; phylum Streptophyta; class Magnoliopsida; order Lamiales; family Linderniaceae; genus Craterostigma; species Craterostigma plantagineum. The sequence continues at coordinate 26,093,229 of JAPQWV010000009.1, forward strand.
ACGATCTTCGTAAGAAGAATCCTCTTATCGCTCGTTGTTTATTTAGCTCACAACTCATAATCCAATTTGACATTTTCTTGATTTTCTTTTCTTTGGGAAGCAGTAGGGATGGGCTGATGACTGTGGAGCAGTGGGCTGATGGGCTGTGGTGTTGGGCTAATTCGGGTACCTGATCGGGTAATTCAGGTAGCATTTTGCTACCCGATACCCGACCCGATCTAAGTTATCGGGTATCGGGTTTAAACCCGATACCCGATTAAACCAGACTTTTCACCCCCAATCGGATCGGGTCGGGTACCCGAAACAGACCCCGAATGCCCACCCCTACCTGCAGCAAGGTTTCTATGTCTGGTACTATCATAATTGATGCAAACCTGAAACTGAGAAATGTCTTATATGTACCTGATTTCAAACATAACTTGCTATCTGTTTCTAAGTTATCTAGGGATTGCATTTAAGCTTTTTTCATGATCATTGCATAATACAGGAAATCTTGACTGGCAAGATAAAGGGGATTGGTAAGCAAGAGAATGGATTATACATACTCACACCAGGCCCTGATATTCTGCCTGTAAGGATAATGTAATTGCTAGTGGTTTTTCTAATCATGTTAATAAAGATGCTATTTTTAGACTACATAAGAATGATGATGTTTCAATGTGGCACTATAGACTTGGCCATATGTCTTTTGGAAGGTTCAAATATATTGATCGACACGTGGTGTGTGAATGAAAAGTGCGACAAGTAATAATTAAAACGAATACTAAATTACTATCACCGACGTGCGATAGGCAGTGGACCTATCGTTTGTAGTGCAGTAAAGTGAGTAAACAAGTATCGAACACAAGGAATAAATCAAGTACTAGTAGTGACCTATCGACTCGATATTTAGCCTAAACAAAATACGCAGATTGTTTTATGACTTAACCTAACAGATTAATTCTAACTCAACTAGAGATTCAAATAACACGCTTAAAATTGATACGAAGATTCAGATAATAAAGATGTGCTCGGGATTCGAATCCCTCTAGGTGTTATCGACTAAGACAATAAAATCGTTCCTACGTGATTTTGACTAGATCGCAGTAATTTTCCTACCCGCTCGCGAGTTTGCTGTCGCCCTAAACGCTCGCGGGGATCTAAAACTCAGTAATTACTAACGGCGAGGATTGAGTATTTGCTTTCGCCCTATACTCGATTCCTATCTTCTACGAACGGCCTAAACGTTGTTTAGCTGTCGCCCTAAACGTTTTTCCATACGATTACTTTAACACATAGACATATTAAAGCAACGAAACAAATTCATAGAATGATAAATAGTCAAAACACATAGTCACGATAATTATAAATCTTAACTACGAAACATCCTAGCGTTCATCTAATCCCAAACACAAAGGGGAATTAGCTACGCATAATAGACGGGAAAACAACGAAAGAAATAAGGAATAAAGGCGAAGAATTCATATTCTTGATATCCGGATGATCTGCGATGGAAGCGACGATGATTCTTCGTTCTTCGTTCAATTGGGCGTCATTTCGTCGATGATCCGTCTCTTGCGCTCCGGGACGGGATTTCCTGTTCTTTTCGCCCTAATTTCGTCTCTGGATGGTTGGGAATTGATCTCTGGTAAGTTGTGCCCTTTCTGGGACGAATTTGGGCTTTTTATAGCTATTCCCGTGACGGTCACGGCCTGGGACATGGGCCGTCACGGCCGTGACCACCATCGAGCCGACGCGTCTAAGTCTCTGTCACAGGTCACGGCCAAGTGCATTGGACGTCACGGCCGTGACCATGATCAGTGCTAGTCTCTGCCTCTCGTCACGGCTTGGAGCATCACCAGTCACGGCCGTGACCAAGGCCAGAAACTTCGACTGACTTTCTGCCGTGTGTCACGGTCTGGTGCAAGGTCAGTCACGGCCGTGACCTTCTTCACCGATATCTCTCTGTCCCTCGTCATGGCCAGACACATTATGCGTCACGGCCGTGACCTAGGGCAGTGTTATCCCTTTTCGCGCCGTTTTGCCTCGTTTTCGCTCCTTTTCGCCCGAAACTCGTCCTAAGCTCCTTCAACAACAAAACAAGTGTAAATATATCGAATAAATGCATGAATTCATTGCTAAGGTTCTATTATACCCCGAATAAATAATATGATAAATGCATTAAAATACGTTTATCATATATCAATGATTTACAGCTTAAAATTGATAATTCTGCTCAATATTGTACTTCATGTTCATTAGCAAAGCATGCTAGAGCTAAGTTTCCAACTAGAGAAGTGATTGAGAGGTGCATATTTGATCTTATTCATATTGATATATGGGGGTCCATATAGAGAAATGACATATAACAATAAAAGGTATTTTTTGACTATTGTTGATGATTGCTCGAGAGCAAGCTGGATTTTCCTGATGAAACATAAATCAGAAGCTGTTGAGATTTTAAATCGTTTTTTCATTAGGTGGAGAATCAGTTTAGTACTAGAGTTAAGGTTCTTAGAAGTGATAATGCGAGTGAATTCTTCTCACATGAATGCCATAGTCTCTTAGTCTCGAAGGGAATTGTTCATCAAAGCTCTTGTGCATAAACACCACAACAAACTGGTGTTGTGGAAAGGAAGCATAGGCATATCCTTGTTGTCGCAAGAGCTTTGAAGTTCCATTCCATTGTTCCAATTAGGTTTTGGGGAGAGTGTGATAAAACAGTAGTATACATCATAAACAGAACACATACTCAATTATTAGGTGGAAAGACACCATTTGAGGTACTTTTTGGTAATAAACCTTCTTATTCCCATCTTAAGGTATTTGGTTTTCTTTGCTTTGCTAAGGTTTGACACAAACAGATAAGTTTCAGAACAAGTCAAGGCCATGCATGTCACGCCCCGACTCCTGATTCTACCTATTTTAGCGTATTCCTATGTGCCTAGCGAGTTTTAAATGGGTGAAGCACCCTGAAAATGCGTATAAAATTTTCCTTTTCCATTATATAATGGAATCGTTGTTATATACACGTCAAAAGAATAAAGGTCCGATCTATAAGATTACATTCGAGACCTAACTACATGGATCTTGTGTGACGGCACAGCAAAAGGCTCCTATGCGCCCGGCCTCACAGGTCGTCATCCATACATACACGTCCACCCCAAAAGCAGTGCGAAGCTTCAAAAGGTCAGCCATGCCTTCAAAACACGATCAGGTACCGTGGTCGCTGGTACCTACGACGCATAACATAAAAGGGTGAGCCGCCGGGGCTCAGTAAGCAGAAACTATGCATGAATGCACGTGTCCCTTTCCCCGCAAAGGCAATCCACGCCGATGCATGCAACACTCGCATGGGAGATCCGCGCCGATGCTCATAATGACTCCGCAAAGGCGATCCGCGCCAATGAATCTTGTATTCGTACTAGTATCACTCAGGGCCCTCGGCCTACTTACTATGCACCATAGAGAGCTCAATATCCATAAACATAAATGCGACAGTGACCTACGCTGGGTAGCCTAGGCCGCTCCCTCTCAGGTCGTCCCCTCTGTCATACGGTAGCCTACGCTGGTAGCCTACGCTAGGATTCAACCTAGGTCGCTCCTTCCGCAAACAGGGCAGTTGCCTACGCCAGTTAGCCTACACTAGCATAGCTAGGTCGCCCCTTCCTGGGTCGCTCCTCCTGCCTCATCATAATGATAGTCGACGTTGTACGCCGTCATGGTGTATAGAAGTCGCCTTTGACTCAACTGTGAGTCGACATCAACTACACATATCGGCAGTTATCCATCGCCTTCCGTGATATATTCTATGTACGCCCGCATCGCACTACCCCGAGTGCATCATGCATGCTCATGAATATGCACGTGCAAGGATTCACTCAATTCACTCAAGTGTATAGGCTAGCATATTATGAGTCGCTCAATTCGTGCACTAGTCCAACCCCTACCATAAACTTGCAAGTTAATCGCATCTCTACTATTCAAAGGGCAAGTATAAATCTGAGGGTCTTTTCGGGGAAAAACGGGTCGAACAATCATGAAGCGGCAAGCATAAATAATGAACACTTAATCTTAGAGCTAGGACACGTGCTCGAAAATTATCAGAGAATTTAGCATGATCAAACAGACAGTCACACGTCCCAACATAAGACTCCACGTTCTCGCTCCGAAATCCTAGACTTTTCTGCTCGACCCTCTCAACTCAGTTCCCTTTCATTTTCTGCCCTTTCACCTTAGTTACGCTCTACTTTTGTGCACTGCCCTTATTCCCTAAAAACATCAAGGTTCGGCTTTTGTCGCATAGAATACATCGTCACAGCGAATGCCGTGTACCTAAGGATACTTATTACCGAAACCTATATCTTGCCAAAGGGTTATGGGCAGGCTTATGCAAGGGATCGGGTCATTTCAGAAAACGGTCAAGTAAGGCACGAGTCATTTCATGAATAGCAGAGAAGAACATCAAATCAAACACTGGAACAGTAACTTTCAAGTTCGACTTCTGCTTTATTCTAATCAACTCAGGCTCATAAAATTTCTGGAGGCTTATTCGGGTCAGGGGCATTTTATAACATACGAGATAAGCAACGAATAGGCTCAGGCTCAACGTGTCTAACTAATGGGGTTCGTCATGGTTAAGAAAATTTTGGCCCTGGACTTGATTCCTATTGCCCTCATCATTTTCACACTAACACACCAAAACAGTTTCAACACGCATCAAACAGGCAAGTTCTAGAGAGATATAGACTAGGCACGTCACACACCAAGAAAAATGAGCATAAGCTCGTCAGGCTCAAACTCTCACACGTAACAGGGTTATATGTACGGATCTCTCAAAACAGTGCTATATCTATTCAGGCAGATAAGATTCAATCAGTCATGCATGTCCTAATTGCTCACAGAATTTCATAGAATGCAGACCAACTCGAGATAAGCGCAAACAATCATGCCTGATTCAGTAATTCATGCCTTTCCAACAAACTCAACGACTCACGGACACGTCATAAAAATTTTAAAATTTTCACGTAAGTTTTAAAACTACATTCCCCTCCCCACACTTAAGTCTGACGTTGTCCCCAACGTAAAAATGATAAAAGGGAAAGAAAAAGAGTTTAAAAGAACGGGACTCCCCTGACGTGGTCGTGTCGTAGTTGTTTATTATGCGCGTGGAGGTCGTGTTGTAATCCATAAGGCGTATCCCGGCGCTAGCTAGAGATCAATAGACACGAAAAGAGAGTAGTCATAAGATTAACTAGAAACTTAGTTATAAGCGCAAGGTCATAAATAAAACACACGCGACTACGCAAGAAAACACAATGTCATAAAGGAAAAGGAAGAGATCCTAAGGAGGTGGCGGCGGCGGCTGTGGTGATGGTGGCCTCGGGCGCAGGAAAGCCATCGATTGCTGGGAATACTTGAGCGCCGTGTCCATGGCTTGAAGGGCTTGGTTATAACGCTCTAGCTCTGCGTCGTAACGGCGGTGGGCTTCCTCGTTCTGGCGCTCGTACTCTTCCTGTCGGCGCCGAGTCTCTTCGTTGTATCGCTGGAGCTCGTCGTCCCTCTGTAGCGAGTCGGCGTTCATGCACATCATGTCTTGGCGCAGCGCTTCTAGATCCGCTGTAGATGCGAAGCGGGCGACGCCGGATGACTCGCCGTGGTGGTAGCCGGATGAGTAGGAGGGCCCTGTAGTCGTCGTGTCTGTCTCCACTGGATGGGGACCCTCGAGGTAGAGCTGGTCGTCGGGGACGGCTCCGTGGTCGGTCTGGCCGCGATACATCTCGTGTCAGATGTACACCTTGTTGGCGCGAGTCCAGGTGGGCGCCTTCACGAGCATTTTCATCTTCACTAATGCCTCCTCGTTCACGGGGTGGCGCCCGCCTACGATCTCCATCTCGGGCGCATCCAGTAGCCCAATCCCTTGATCACCTTGGTGATGAGTGGTCCTACAGCGATCTTCCCATTGCGTCGTGCTTCCGCCTGAGCGCTGAAGGCGTGGGCCACCGCTATCCCCAAATGGACTCGTTCGCCTCGCTGGAGCTTGGCCAGGTAGAATAAGTCGAGGAGGGTGACTGATCCGTGCGAGTCACCCCTCGGTGTAAGCGAGGTCGTCAGGAGGCGGTGAATGTAGCGCAGTCCTGGGCTCCTCAGTGCAGACGCCTTCGACGTCTTCGCGCTGTACGCCGGCTCGCCGGGTCGAGCGATGTCAGCCCAGCAACCCTGTCGTCCGGCCGGGTTATCGAAATAGGTCGCGTAGGGCTGGTGTGGGTGTGGACGTGGTACGCCAAGTGCACGGCACAGATTGTCGTCCCTCACTATCTGCTCTTCATTGAACGCCCGGAATCTGAGCTTGCTGTCACCGTATTCGTCGTAGGAGAACGTGGCAAGGAACTCCAGGGTGAGTTCCTTGTACGCCGGTTCGTCGATGGCCAGGAAGGTGTTCCATCCACTAAGTGATAAGTACTGGGCAACCTGCTGGTCGATGTGGTGCTTCGCCAGCGTCTCGTGGTCGATTTGGTCCATGGCTATGAACTCCATTCCCTTCAGCCTGGTGTATCGCGCCGTCTGGGCCTCGTCAGTGAACTGACCCATGGCTTCTAGCATTGTCGGCGGGGGCCCGCGTCGCCTTTAACGAACCGGCGAACGCGAGGCCGAGTCACGTGACGCTGAGGATCGACTTTTACCCATAGTACCTGAAAGTGAAAGTGTGAGCTCAAAGAGATAGCAAATAAACGCAAGCAACCTGACTCGACCAAAATATTTACAGGAGACATGTAGTAATCTCGATCACATGAAAAAGTTCAAAGCGGCATTTTGTCGAACATGTCACGGGCAAGTTGGGGTAAGCATATCAAATCCAAGATTAATGTTCCAAATCAACAAATTACGCATACCCAACATGTCAATAGCATGTAATCATCATAAAATAGCACGAAGAACACGAAATTGGGCTTAATTTCGAAAAGCCCCAAAATCGAAATTAGGGTTCTTCGTAAACATGTCGCAATTCAACGTCAATTCACGTAATCAAGCATGATTGAAGAGCTCCTAGCATGTATCTACCAATAATTAGGGTAAATCAACACAAAATTGATCGCAATTCAAAAAGCCCCAATTTCGAAAATTAGGATTCGTCATCAAAATCCGAAAATTCGCACTAATTTCAACGAATTAAGCATACCCAATAGTAGATACATCATGTAATGATCAATTAAGAACAGATTCATATCCAAAAACTAACAATTTCGACGAGATTCTCCAAAATTTAAATCGAAATAGTGCAAAGAAGAAGAAAGTTCATACCTTGTATTCTTAATCGAATTGAATGTTGAGGGTGGTGTTGTGTGTGTCGCCGGAGTTGGGGGTGACGGCGGCGGTGGTCGAAGGTGGTGGTTTGAGAGAGATGAGAGGGAGAGGGGGAGAGAAATCGCGAGAGAGAGAGGGAAAAAGGAGAAGAAATGGGGAGAAAGAGAGGCTAATTGCCTTTAAATCGCACGCGTCACGGCCGTGACCAATGGGTCACCTGGCCGTGACGCGAGGCAGTGTTGCCTCTGTCGACAGTCACGGCCGTGACGCTCGCGTCATAGGCCGTGACTCGTGGCAGAGTGCTCGTCCCTCTAGGTCACGGCCGTGACGGCTTAAGCCTCTGGCCGTGACTCTCGGTAGTGTGCATATGTACGCACGTCACGGCCGTGACTGCTTAAGCAGTTGGCCGTGACCGCCCTAATTTTTTTTTTTTTATAAATAAGAATACCTGGGTTGCCTCCCAAGAAGCGCTTACTTTAACGTCTTTAGCCGGACGTCTCGTTCGCTCAAGTTTGGAAGTCCAGGTACAGCACTTCCTTCCCGGTCCCGTCTTCCTCGCCTGCGAGATAGTGCTTCAACCTATGGCCGTTCACCTTAAAAGTCCCCTGCTCCATACCTGAAATCTCGACAGTACCGTAAGGGAAAACACGGGTGACAGTGAACGGTCCTGACCAGCGTGATCTAAGCTTGCCAGGAAAAAGCCTAAGTCGAGAGTTAAAAAGAAGGACTTGGTCCCCCTCTTGAAACTCTCTTCTTTGCCTAATCTTTTTATCGTGATAGGCTTTGGAGCATTCCTTGTACATGCGGGCGTTATCGTAAGCCGATAAGCGCCACTCGTCTAATTCGTTGATTTGGAGTTGCCGCTTTCCGCCGGCGTTCCCCAAATCAAGATCCAAGGACTTGATGGCCCAATATGCCTTATGCTCTATTTCTACGGGAAGATGGCATGCTTTTCCATAGACTAGTCTATATGGTGTGGTGCCTATGGGAGTCTTATATGCAGTCCTATATGCCAAAAGTGCATCATTTAACTTGTTCGCCCACTCCCTACGGTTCCCCTCTATAGTTTTTTCTAGAATGCGTTTCAACTCGCGATTCACGACTTCGACTTGACCACTAGCCTGGGGATGGTACGGGGTAGGCTATGTTTAACACCGTAACGTTCTAAAGTGCGTGCAAACTGGGTGTTACAAAAGTGAGTGCCTCTATCACTAATAATGCATCTAGGTGCCCCAAAACGTGAAAATAACGCTCGCAAAAATCTAACGACTACCCTAGCGTCGTTTGTGGGTAAGGCTTGCGCCTCGGCCCACTTAGACACATAATCGACGGCAACCAGGATGTACTTATTATTGTATGAGCTAGGAAATGGACCCATAAAATCTATACCCCACACATCGAATATCTCACATACCAAAATGAAATTCTGAGGCATTTCGTCGCGTTTGGAGAGATTACCTGCGCGCTGACACTGATCACAAGTGTCAACGTACCTTTGGGCGTCCTTGAAGATCGTGGGCCAGTAAAATCCACTCTCCAACACCTTCTGAGCGGTACGATTTGCTGCATAGTGCCCTCCGGTCGGTCCGTTGTGGCAATGTCTAAGGATCTGCGTCGATTCTGGGGCTGCCACGCATCGCCGTATTACCTGGTCTGCACATCGCCTGAACAGATACGGGTCTTCCCAAAAGTAGTACCTCAACTCAGAAAAGAATTTCTTCTTTTGCTGACTCATGTACTCCTTTGGTAGGACCCTTGCAACAAGATAGTTAGCATAATCTGCAAACCAAGGGGTGTCGTCACTTACCACATGTATCGCGTAGAGGTGCTCGTCTGGGAACCGATCGTGTATCGCCCTTTCGTCCTTCTGATATATCTCGGACTCCTCTAGTCGAGAGAGGTGATCCGCTGCCAAGTTCTCTGCACCTTTCTTATCGCGAATCTCGATGTCAAATTCTTGCAGTAGCAGGATCCACCTAATTAGCCGTGGCTTGGCATCGGGCTTTGCTAACAAGTACTTAAGGGCAGAGTGGTCAGTAAAAACAATAACTTTAGATAGGATTAGATATGACCTGAACTTGTCGAAAGCGAAAACGACGGCCAACAGCTCCTTTTCAGTGGTCGTGTAATTGGCCTGGGCTGCGTCTAGCGTCTTACTCGCGTAGTAGATCGGTCTGAAGTGGTTGTCCTTACGCTGCCCTAGCACGGCCCCAACTGCATAGTCACTAGCATCGCACATTAGTTCAAAGGGCAGCCCCCAATCAGGGGCTACCATAATAGGTGCTGCGATAAGTCTTTCCTTAAGTAAATTGAAAGCATGCAGACATTCGTCATTAAAATCAAACGGGACATCTTTCTCTAACAATCTAGACATAGGACGTGCAATCTTAGAAAAATCTTTGATAAACCTACGATAAAATCCCGCATGTCCTAGAAAGCTTCTAATCGACTTCACGTTCGAGGGGACAGGCAATTTTTCTATGGTTTCTAACTTAGCCCGGTCAACTTCGATTCCTTTAGAGGAGATCTTGTGACCGAGGACTATACCCTCTCGAACCATGAAGTGGCACTTTTCCCAATTAAGTGCCAAGTTCGTTTCCTCGCATCGCGCGAGTACGAGCTTCAGATTTGATAAACATGCATCAAACGACGACCCGAAAACAGAAAAATCGTCCATAGAGGTTACCTCACCTACCAATTCGTCGAATATGGCCATCATGCATCGCTGGAAGGTGGCTGGGGCATTGCATAAGCCGAACGGCATCCTTCGGTACGCGAACGTTCCGAACGGGCAAGTGAAAGTGGTCTTCTCTTGGTCCTCAGGTGCTATGGGAATCTGTAGGTAACCTGACAAACCATCAAGGAAACAATAAAATGAGTGACCGGCTAACTTTTCTAACATTTGATCGATAAAAGGTAAAGGGAAATGATCCTTTCTCGTGGCATCATTCAACTTCCTGTAGTCAATGCAGACGCGCCATCCGGTCACGGTCCTCGTCGGGATCAGTTCGTTCTTGTCGTTGGTGACGACCGTCATGCCTCCTTTCTTTGGGACCACTTGGACCGGGCTGACCCACGCGCTGTCTCAGATGGGATAGATCATTCCCGCGTCTAGCAATTTGATCACCTCCTTCTTGACAACGTCCTTCATGTTGGGATTGAGGCGCCTTTGACGTTGAGCGACCGGCTTGAAGTTGTCCTCCATGAGGATCTTGTGCGTGCAGTAGCTCGGATTGATACCCCTTATGTCGGATATCTTCCACGCCAAAGCCTTCTTGTGCGCCTTCAACACGTCTAAGAGCTCGCTTTTCTGTCCGTCGTCGAGGCTCGACGAGATGATGACCGGCAGTCCTCCATTGGTGCTAAGGAATGCGTACTCGAGGTGGTCGGGCAGCGGCTTCAACTCCAGGACCGGTGGCTCCTCAACCGAGTTTTTTTCCTTGTCCTCTTCGCTGCTCTCATCGATGGCTATAATGGGCTCGTCGACTTCCTCCCCACACTCGTCGATGGCCATAAGCGTGTGTGTGTCCGGATCGCCAACCTGTGATAGACCTTGCACGGAAAAGAGAAAGTCGTGCTCAAATACGTCTAAGAAATAACACTTATCATCCTGCTCGCTACTCTTTTTCATCGAGTCGGCCATATCAAAGGTAACCTTTTCCCCATCTACCGTCAAGGTTAACGTCCCATTCCTAACGTCTATCATGGTCTCCCCTGTGGCTAAGAATGGTCTACCTAAAATCAAGGGAACATTTTCATCTTCCTCCATATCTAAGATGACGAAATCTGCGGGAATCACAAACTTATCGACTTTAACTAAGACGTCCTCGATAACACCTCGAGGGTACTTTAACGACCTATCCGCTAATTGGAGGCTCATCCTAGTGGGTCGTGGCTCGCCTAGTCCTAAACGCTTAAACATAGAATACGGCATAAGATTAATACTAGCGCCTAGGTCTGCTAACGCACGCTCAATCACTAAATCTCCTATGAGACAGGGAATAGTAAAACTCCCTGGGTCCTTTAGCTTCTTAGGAATCTTGCTTTGGAGGATCGCCGAGCACTCCCCTCGTAGGCAGACGGTGGAGACGTGTTCGAGCTTCCTTCTGTTCGTCAGCAAGTCCTTCAAGAACTTGGCGAAGCTGGGCATCTGCGTAATAGCTTCAACAAAAGGTAAGTTAATATGTAATTCCTTACACATACCCATACCAAACTGCGCCTCGTTCTTGTCCTTTTTTAGTCGGGCCGGGTACGGGATCTTCGGCTGATATGGCTTCACCGGTGGCCGCTGAATCTCCGTCACCTTATCCTTCTCGGGCTCGACCTTCTCCTTCTCAGCGTCGGCCTTCTCGGTGTCGTCGCCCCTGACCTCCTCAACTTCGGGCTCGTCGTGGCTCTCGAAGTTGGCATTCTCCTTGGCCTTCTTTTTGGCGGGCACTTCTCGTAGTTCTCGCCCGTTCCTCAGCGTCACTGCCTTGCAGTACTCCTTGGGATTCGGCTCGGTGTAGCTCGGGAGTGATCCCTGAGTGCGCCCCGCCAACTGCTTCGCCATCTGGCCCATCTGTTGCTCCAGTTTCTTGAGCGAGGCGTCTGTGTTCTGAGCACGCAAGTCATTCGCCTCCATGTACTCCTCCATCTTCGTCATTCGGCTCTCGTGGGCTGCGGTGGTGCTGCTGAAATTCGTGAGAAGCGTCTTCATCATGTCCTTCATCTCCCTCATGTCGTCGGATCCTCCCGCGGGCGCACTCTGGTACTGTCGTGGTGGCCCGTTTTGGAATCCGGAAGGTCGGGGCTGAAATTCGTGCAGTGTTAACTTGTGGAGTTTAGCTACATTCACTAAGTTGTGGTTCACGACTTAACACGTGAGGGTTCGATTCGCTAAGTACATCTCGCGTATTGTATGTGGGCTCGCAAAATGTCCAACCCGCGAAACCCTAAGAACCCGCGAAGTGCCATGAATTCGCGAAGTGTTAGACCCGTGAAATCCAGCTAAAATTGGTTAAGTATAGTTCGCGAATTGTCTCTAGGTTCTTAAATGGACTCGCGATTTGGCTTGGTTCGTGAAACGTGTTGAGCTCGCCAATTTCGTTTTGCGTGGGATTCGCAAAAGAGCACGGCCCGTGAAAAAGATGAGTTCGCCATCTACGCATGGTTCGCGAAACGCCGAGTTCGCAAAACTCGATTCGTCGCTTTGGTGGGTTCGCGAAATGGCACCAATTCGCGAATTGCCATGAGCCCGTGAAATTGACGGGTTCGCCAAATGAGCTCAATTCGCGAAACTCCCCCTCCCTCAACTCGCGAACTTCTTCAAGTCCCATCATCATCTCGCGAACTTGCATGGACCCGTAAACCTCAATTCACGAAGTAGTTTTGCGGCTTTCTTCGCTTCGCGGCTTTGTGGATTCGCCAAACGGATTGCATGGGGTTTGCGAACCGAGTTCGCAAAAATACCTCGGTCTCTAGTTCGCAATTATGCGAGTTCGCATATGTGGGTTCGCAATCCTTTTATTTTGCGATGCCTAAACAAGTTGATCGAGCGGATCGAGTAATAAATTAAAACGAATATTACGAACTATTCTACGCTCAATAGGCAAGTGTACCTATCGAAGATAGTATAGAAATGGCAAATATTCGAGTATCGAACCCAAAGGAACTATATACTTTAGAAAACCGTCGTTTAAATATTCTAGTAAATATTTGGTTTGATAAAAATATAAATGACGATAAACTATAAACGACAAGCACAAAAATAAAAATATGATAAAATAGCGATAACGGAGTTGGAACGATTTATAAAAGCGAACGTATTTGAGACTTGAATCCCCCTAGCTCGACCGAAGCGAATATCTATTATACATGAACATTACTATTATTAGACCGTGGAGATTTCTATAACATGCATACGAGTCTCTATAGCTGACGAAACTGCGCCTTACTATAAAATAAACGTAAACAACTAATCTACGAATTAAGGAGCCGGGCAAGCTTCCCTAACTACTTAACCGAAGACCGCATTAGAATACGATAAATCTCTCTATTAGATTTGACTCTAATCCGACGGGGTAGCCCAACCTATCTCTAGCGATGGATTTATTCCGCTCGTCTACGAGTGGTCTAATCGTCCGCCCCTCTCTCGAGCGTAGCGTACGATTTCCCGGACTACTTTAACTTAAACACATAGATATGATCAAGCTCATATGCTTCGTAAACGAGTAATAACATAACAACATATTAAATACGCTTTAAACATACGATCGATCGCACTAGGGTTCATCTCATCTCAAATACATCGCACTAGGGTTCATCGAAATTGTTTTAGTTTAATGTTGTTTTTCAAAACGTTTTTTTTTTTGTTTTTGTTTTTATTAAGGAAAAAATGAACATGATATGAAAACAAAGAAAAATATTAAGTAAAAATGCATGAATTTTTTTTAATGTTTCTGTTTTTATTATATATATATATATTGTTTTTTTATGAAGAAACAGATATGAACATGATACCAAAACATAGAAAGAAAGAAAAAATTAAGTAAAAATGCATGAATTTTTTTTTTAATGTTTTTATTTTTTTTATTATTATTATTTTATTTTTCAAAAAAATGAAGATGCATGAGAATAAAAGAGAAAAAAATGCATGAAGAGAGTTTTTTTTATATAGTTATATGCGGAAAATGCGTAAAAGATTTGGCATTTAACATTGCAGCTCAGATGTAAATGTACCAAATTGTAATCCCTAAGAAAATTAATAGTGACTCATCCTAAAAATTTAGCACTTGTAGAAAGAAAATGAGTAAGGAATTTTGTCACCGAGTTTGTCGCTTAAGTAGGGATTTCTTTTAGTTGCTCTGCCGCTCGCCCTTGATCATGTATGTGGAGCAACTATCATCGGAGTACCATACATGAGGGAAATCTGCAAAACTATCGGGACTGTGGTACCCATTGTCGTATGGGTCCTCCCTTATTAGCAGAAAACGAGTTAGTCGTAAATCGTGTAAAATTAGATTGTGAGCCTAAGTTGGTCGAAGATGTAGTCTTAGGAGTCCATATTTGACTAGGACTTTGTGACTTGATATCCGACTTAGGAATCCATTTTTGCTTGATTTTACACGGATAAGTAATTGTAGCATGTGAATATGTGCTCCTAGAATGTGTACTTGTAAAGGTCTTCTCGGTACCTAGTCGTAATAAATGCTTTTCGGAACGAATATTGACTGGATACTTTATGTAAGAATACGAGCAAATAGAGTGATAAGCATGTAAAGTAGAACTGTCGTAATTCCTACGTGGAGAATGCACATTGTTCACATGAGAATAAGAATTTCGAAAATTATTTTCAAGTCTAGGCTTTTTAAGTGAAAAATTAGTAGAATCAGTTGAAACACATGATGAAGTTTGTGCGCTAGAACTTGAATTATTTTCGTGAAAAATTTTCTTCGTGGAGGAAGAGCCACTTTCAAAGTTTGTACTCCTAAAATTGATAGGCTTTAACAAACATGTAGAAGTAACGGCTTTAGAAATTGGAGTATTTGATCTATTGGCGCTCAAAGCCTCTTTCTCTTTCTTAACCTGCTTAAAGATTAACTTTTCTGGTGAGGAAGCTTTGAGATTAGATATTTCCAATAAAAGCGCATTCTTTTCCGCTTCAAAATTCTTTCTTTCCGTTTCTAACGTAGAATTTAAATCCTCTATTTTCTTAAGAATAGGAGGTATATCGACGGAAGAAGAATTTTCAGAATGACGAGATTGTGCTTCCTTGGTCTTAGAAATCGCAAGAAGATTTTCTAATTGATTAATCTTAGAATAGAGCTTCCCACGTTCTTCTCTTAAGAAAGCATAGTTATTTTGAGCAGTGCTCTTCTCGGCTTGACAGGTGTCTAGACTCTTTCTTAATTCACTATTCTTAGAATTAGATTTATCTATTTCGGCTTCTAGACTAGTGACCTTTTTGCTCATACCTTCTAGTCTACATTTAAGAAGACTTTTCTCGTCCAGATTCCTAAGCAGACATTTATGGTTGTTGTCTAGCCTGTCCTCTAATTCTTTTACTATCGACCTATGCTTCTCTAAGGGAATATACTTAGTCTCGCTAATATTGGTGCTCTTAGATAATTCTTCAATTTTCGCACTAGAGCTCCTAAGGTTAGATTCAGAAGTTTCTAGCTTAGATTCAAGACTAGAGATCATATCGAGAGCACTAGCTAGTCTTAATTCTAACTCTAGTTTGACTTTGCATTCTTCTATGGAATTTGTAGCTCTACATGCCTCCTGATTTTCCTCTACTTGGACTACATCAGAATTTTTGCTAAGTTCCTTAACCTTAATTTCTAAGGTTTCTATCTTAGCCTCGAGTATTCTAATATTTCAAGTTCATTCTTATATTTTTCATAATGTCTCACTGCCGAATTAAAATTGATTGTTACTTGGTCTTGTAAAATCTTTATATTTGGATCCATGATGTTTTATTGTAGTCTAAATTTTGGTTGGATATTTTGATCGTTTACGTGTTTTATGGATTTGAATTTTTAATATCGATTAAAATATTTGGCTTTTAAAATTTCAGTTTCGAAAAGTTTTTGGTTTAATAAGGTTTGATTAAAAATTCTTAGAGTAATACCAAAAGCTTTTTCTATAATGTGCCAATTTGAAGGTTACTGTTTTCGATCGAAAAAAATTATGAATTTTTTTTTAAATGTCAATATAAGGCCTGTTTTTTATCGAAAATAATTTTCGAGTAAAAGTTTTTCGAGTGAAGATATGGAGCACTGTTTTCGATTGTTATGTTTTTTCGATGAAGTACTGTTTCTAGAAAATAGTTTTGAATTTCAAACAGTTAGATTTACAATCGTAAAAGTTTTGCAATATGATAAAACGTCGTCGTTTTGAGATTTTAATATCTACACCTTTAAAATCAAATTTTTCGATCGCAAAAGGTTTTGCGGGCGAAAAATAAGTTTTGCGACGACAAACCTGTAAAAGCAACTAAAGAAAATTTGCGATCGTAAAATCACGTAAATGAGTGAGAAATCAATGAAATTGAAAGTTCTGGGGTTAAATTGAAAATTGTGGACTAGATCAGAACTTTTAGGACTTAATTGAAAACTATTTGGGCCCAAATATGACTACAGGGACCAAAATAAAATTCATGGGACTAAGAACGTAATTTGCCCTGTAATTGTATGTATAGGTGTATCTATATTCACGCGAAGAAGATGAAGCTGTATTTCACGATCGAGAAAAAAAAATTCAGACGATTTTCGATCATAAGTATTTCTTGAGCGAGTTTTTCGATCATTTACCCAAGTTTCTCGCGTTGACTTGATTTCTCGAGATTAAAACGAGCTTAAAACAGAAACTTTTTCAATGTTGAGCGGCGAACAGTGACTGTGGTCGAGAAAGTATTTCGATCGAAAAAAAAATTGCAACAATAGTTTCTCGAGCGAAGGTCGTTCGAGGATTCAGCAGCGATGAAGGATTGAGTTGAAGCAATCTCTCGATCGAAGATTTGTTTTTCAACTCAGCTAAGAATAGAGACACACGCGAAGAACAGAGATGTACGATAGCGAACCAAAATAGAGAAATCTCAGTTAAAACACAAAATCGTTCAAATTCAGCCTGGGTTATGGATCAAAATGAGGCACTTAGCAAGAACAAACAATCAATTTTAACACAATCAAATCAAAATCGATCAAATTTGTAGAAATATCACGCAAAGAAGAAATATTCGATCGATCTTGAAAAATCGCAGAAAGTTGGTTCGATCGATTAGAAATAATATCAGAGATGTTAGAAACACTCGATCGAGCAACAAAAACAGCTAAACAAGTCAATTTTTTTAGAATCTGGTCGAAAATTGTAATAACAGTTCGATGAACAAAAAGGCAGAAATCTGCAAAATCCAATCAAATTCATGTTTCGATCAATCAAAATTCAGCTCAGACATGTATAAACGAATTGATCGAAGTCTAAAAATAGAAGATTATATCAGATTTTGAAGAATAAGTTCAATTGCATCGAAGAACAGTGCGCGACACTTTAAAAAAATCAGTTTCGAAAAATAAAAATTCAGCCCAAATCCTAACACGCTCAGCTCTGATACCAATTGTTAGGTCCTACGATTAACAACTCTATGATCCTAGGCATGAATTCTAAGTAATTTGATGATAATTGAAGATATAAATATGCCTAAGAGGGGGGGGGGGGTGAATTAGGCTTATAAATTTTTATACTTCTTTTCACAAAGTGTAGTGACTTAGATATGCATACTGATGCTTGTGACGAGTATGTCTGATATATCCTAGTAACGTCGGATGTGCGTCGGGTCTGTCTCACAGCGATAAAGAAATAACTGAAGAGTAAATGCGAGACAGGATTTTTATAGAGGTTATATCCCGAACTGGGATTTACTCCTCTCCTTGGGATTTGCTTCCCAAGAGTTTAACCAATCACTATAATGCATCGTAGCTGGATACAAAACTGATTGGTTGGCCCAATACACAACCGAAACAAGTCGAACACTAGCCACTACTAGGTTACTACACGCCGAGTTTTGTTCCTCGGAATCTCCTTGATCCCGACAGACACAGCTCGCTACCGAAGGGCCTCCGAACTTGTCCTTCCCTTCACGTGTGCGTAAACGTCGACCTTGCCTCCTTGGTATTGCTCACGTCCGAAGACAACACGTCCGAAGACAGAATATATGGAGGGGATGATGGAATATCAGATGAATCACTCTCTCAGTGATGGATACGCAAGTTAACGCTCAATAAGGCAGAAAGCTATCGCAAATGGAAGCTCATGAATCTCTCTGTCTGTTTCTGCTCAAGAATTTCTCGTAGACTTATGATCACAAATTCTAAGTATACGAAATTCTGAAGTGTAGCTCATATATAATCCTTTTCAATCAACACTTCACATGGAAAATCATATCATATAATAATTACCAAATCAAGCATATGCAATTTTCGAGTCAATCATACCATATAAATCATGCTTGTTAATAAATCATCACAACGGTCATAAGCACGTTAAAGCATGATTATTTTCCATGTAAGAGCTCATTTAAGCATGAATATATTCCACATAAAGATTCAAATTCGTTCGCATGCATATTCAATCAATTCGCATATATTCACTATGTCAGAACTTTCCATAAGTGATTCCCTGCTATCTCTTTCTGGTATAAATCAATCAAGATTAACTTTCCAAACATAGCACATGAGATAGCATCACATAAGCACGTTTTCCATGTACAGCTCATAGTATTAGATCAATATATTTACCATGTTTAGCACGCAAATCAAATCAGAGTATATTTCATTCGATTTATCAATCATGGCAGAATTTTCCTTATTTCAGAGATCACATCCGTTTACAGCATATACCATATAATAGCATCTTTTCCACAAAGTCAATCAAATCAAATCTTCCTTAAATATAATATCCAATCAGCATAAGGAAAGATATCAATTTAATATGTCACATTAAATTCAGTGGAAAGCATGCACATAATCGTAGATGTGATTTTCGTCAGGAATAACAGACTTTGAACAGATATATCACCTTCCATATATAAACAGCATATTTTCCTTTTATAACTCAGTAGGATATCTTGTGCATTATTTCCATATATAGCACACTACGATATATCCTATCACATGGGCTGTCTATAACATGCGATCACTTAGTTTCACCAAATCATCACATAATCACATGCGAATCAAATATTCAACACTTTAATCAATTTAAAGCTCATAATCAATGCATGGTCGAATATTTTCATGAACTTAGACGTTATATTAATCACAAATCGAATTGCTTAATTTATAGACCTAACGTCATTACAATTACATCGTTCATCAAAACTCTCTAACATGTATGGACCAAAAAGGTCAACATTCTCCCCCTTTTTGATGATGACATGTAATTGATGCAGCACAGAAGCATGCAAGCATATTCGATTTTGCAAGTCCTAGCGCATATGTCTAAGTGTTCCATAATTGCATAACAGAGCATATGATATTTCCTAATCACATATGATACATATTTGCTCCCCCTGCCTCAGTGCAGTTATCTCTATGACATGCAACGATATCTCATGAATGAATTTGCTCCCCCTGTCTAAGTGCGGATATACCATGTCATTTTCAAAGTTATATCATGAGTGCAAAATTTTAAATTTACCCGTGAGTGTGCTCCCCTGCCTATGTGCGCATTTTCCAAGCATGATTCAAGCAATCAGATAATCATCGTAGCATGCACTTAGCACTTATCAAGAAATCTCACACTAGTCAATTTGCATAGTTAAGTATCAGACTGTATCACAGCATAAGATCAGATAACGCATTATAATATCAGCACAGATATATCAAGAGATCAGAGCAAAATATTAATAACGCACAGAAGCATCGGAGATATATCATAAAAGCAAATATTATATAGATTAGGGTTCAACGAGCTTCCCTACACATTACCTACCACCAAACAAAACACTTAGACGCTCAACGCCTAACACTTACCTTACTACTTCCCCTTCATAATCAAAAAGGCGGGAGGGACACTTAAGAACTAAAACTGATACTAGCAGAACGGAATATCCTAAGGGCAACTAAGAGCAGAATGGAACATGAGGGGCAACCTACTCGCTTGAAGAGGTTTTAGAATCGGCGGGTTTAGGAAGGGACTTCTTGACCAGCTTAGAGAGCTTGGATAGTTTCAGCGACAGCTCGGTATACTGTTCTTTGAGCTTGCGGAAGCGCTTCTGATTATCAGCCTTGATATCGGAGATATCGCAGCGCAACACTGAGATTCCGGCCTTCCCGACACTGAGCTCATCTTCATAGTCCTCGTCGTCGTCGCTCTTGACCTTTGCCTTTCCCTTCGCAGCAGATCGTTTCTGGGCGCTATCCACTGACCGATTTTCCTTAGCCTTGAACCAACCTTGACTTTTTGTGTAGTGAATCCCATGCGCTTCAAGGTCACTTGGTCCACGATGTGAATGGATCGGTCTTCCCAACCTGGTGGCAGAACAATTCCTTCGCACTCAAACAAGTGAGTGAGTAGCATGCCATAAGGCAGCGCCTTGTCTCTGCTTTCGAAGGCCAGGACCATGTGCTTCAGGATGACATATCCTAGGTTGAACTTGAGGTTCTGGGATACCATGTAGACCGCGAAGGTGCTCATGAAGTTCATGGTTGTTGAGTGGCCTCCACTGCCTATGTTCGCGCTCCATAGTGTGACGCCCGGGGCCGATGAGGGCGGGGAGTGATCGCCGGTGCCAGAGAGGTGCACGGAGGAGCGGCTCCTGGCAGGCTTCTAGGCGAAGGGGTACGTGAACGAACCGATCCGACACCCGAATGAGGGGATCCTGAGACTGACAATGTATGGGCGTGTTAGGCTAAGAATCGTACAAGGGAATTGATAGTACTACTCATATCACCAAGGTCGACCTACCTTTTCGGGAGTCCATCTATAGAAACTCCGAAGTTAAGCGTGCTTGACTTGGGGCAATCTAGGGATGGGTGACCCCCTGGGAAGTTTCTCAGGGTGCGTGTGAGCGAGTGCACGAAGCACGCTAAAAGGTTAAATGGTGGTATAGTGGGGCCAGACTATCAGTCGGAGTGTGGTGGGCCCAACCCCACTAGTCCCGGTAGGGACCGAAGCTATAGTGACACCCGGTATGGGATGGGTTTTTACACATAGGGTCATGTTGAGCAGTTTGTGCAGGAAGAAGTAGTCGATAGGGAGTTGGTTTAGTGCTTCACCGTCAGAGAAACGGGGTTTTGTGCGAGTATTCCAGAGGGTACGAAGGACATTACTGATATCAAACTCATCAGCGTGGCACCAGTCATTCATGTCGTAATGACATAGGCCCTCATCAGCAACTCCCAGCATAGCATTCATCTTCTGAGTGGTCGACTCGATCTTATGGCCGAGAACATAGGAACTAACCTTGATATGCCCTTCGGACTCGTCGTAGTCGAAGTTGGCATAGAACAGTTTGATGACTTCAGGGAAAAAAGGTGTGTTGAGACTGAGGAATTGCTCCCATCCAAAATCCTTAATCCATGTGATAACGTTTCCAGGAGGTAAATTGTCAAAGGCAACTCCGCGACCGCGAGCGATATCTCTGTTGCGAAGCTTTTGTAGGTGGTGCGATTGCTTTCTTGCAGAAAGAGCAGTTCAACTGGGATCTCATTGGGTTTGGACAGATCAATAGGTGGGATGTCTGAAGGTTTTGAACTTGGTTGTGGAGACAGCGAGGCCTTATCATGTGGGGAAGGAGATTTCTGGGTTTCTTTTGGAGTTGGGCTTCTAGAGGGTGATTTCTGGGTTTCCTCATGAACTTCTTTAGCAATCTCTTGACTCGAGACGGATTTTTCAGGCTCAGGTGATTTTGCGGGGGTTCGAGTGGGAGTGACGCTGACTTTCTTGCCTTTCTTCTTCTTCTTCTTGGAGACTTTAGACGGGGATGGAACTTTCTCAACTGATTTGGCTTTGGAACGGGTTTTCCTGGCAGAGGTTGGTGATGGTGATGAAACTGGTTTGGGTGAGTCGGATAATTCTTCATCAGTCATGGGCTCTTTGCGTTTGCGGCTGGATGATTCAGGGACGGCAGCTTTGGATCCGGAAGTTTTAGCCATTTTCAAAGGTTAGGGTTTGAGGTTCGAAGAAAATTTTGGAGAAGATGAATGAATTGATGAAGGTTGAAGAACGGTTCTGAATTTTTAAAGGGATAGAGGCGGTTTATTTTAGGAAGAGATAAGGATGAATTCGAAATTTGAAATTTTAAATTTCAAAGTTGGAAAGTGGAGAACTGTCAGAAATATCGAGCTGATTTGACGGGATCTCATAATTAGGGAAGAGATTTGACAGGGCTGAAAAGGAATATATTTAAAAATAAATGAGTTCCCAAAAATAACTGAACGGCTGGAAATATATCTACGAGTTCCTTCCTAAAATAACCTGATTCCATGCAAGGACAGATCCAGAAGATCGGGCATTCCTAAAATAATCTAAATAGCTGAAGGAATGTCTCGTAATGAGATAACTACGAATTCTTTCCCAAAATACTAAGATCACACTTAAGGAGAAAAAAAATTCTATAAGATTCACGGGAATATTTCAAAGGTTGAATGAACGTCTTAAGTTAGGATAACTATGAATTTTTGCCTAATATGAAATATCCTAGAGTAAATGATAGGATTAGGCAGATTTACTAACCTTATTTTGCTCGATAATTCCCAACCGATCACGGATGTCGCAGAATCTCGCCTCAATTAGGGGCTTCGTGAAGATATCAGCAAGCTGATGATTTGTTCCTACGAATTCCACGCTGATATTTCCCTTTTGAACATGGTCTCGTATAAAATGATGTTTAACCTCAATATGCTTAGTACGAGAGTGATGCACGGGATTCTTAGTAATACTAATGGCACTAGTGCTATCACACATAAGAGGAATTTTGTCATAACTTAATCCGAAATCACTAAGGGTCTGTTTCATCCAAATTACTTGTTGACAACAATTTCCTAAGGCCATATATTCAGCTTCGGTTGTGGAGAGGGCGACAGCATTTTGC
Organism: Craterostigma plantagineum; assembly: GCA_027422505.1. NCBI lineage: Eukaryota > Viridiplantae > Streptophyta > Magnoliopsida > Lamiales > Linderniaceae > Craterostigma > Craterostigma plantagineum. The sequence continues at coordinate 26,116,090 of JAPQWV010000009.1, forward strand.
TTTCTACTAAACCAAGTTACCAGGGAATGTCCAAGTAGTTGACAAGTTCCACTAGTACTTTTCCTATCTTCCCTACAGCCGGCATAGTCGGCATCGGAATATCCCATTAATGGGAATTTATCCGTATGAGGGTACCACAAACCAAAATTGACAGTACCCTTGATATATCTAAGTATACGCTTAACTGCGGTCAAGTGGGATTCCCTAGGGTCAGACTGATATCTCGAACACATACCAACAGCAAACATGATATCAGGGCGACTATCAGTTAAGTAGAGAAGGCTTCCGATCATACCTCGATATTCCGTTTGATCAACTGGGGTACCTGATTCGTCACTGTTTATTTTGGTGGTCTGATGCATGGGAGTCGAAATCGCCTTGGAATCGTTCATCCCGAATTTTATCAGTAATTCCTTGCTGTACTTAGTCTGGGATACAAAGGTTCCATCGTCAAGTTACTTTATTTGCAACCCAAGGAAGTAGTTCAGCTCACCCATTAAGATCATCTCAAATTCCTTCTGCCTAGACTTAGAGAATTCCTCGCAAAGAAGGATATTAGTACTTCCAAATATGATATCATCAACATAGATTTGGACCAGTATCATGTGATCACCTTCATACTTAATAAACAGCGTGTTATCAATAGTTCCAGTCGAAAATCCTAGGTCAATCAAGAACTTACTTAGCCTTTCATACCATGCCCTAGGAGCCTGCTTTAAACCATATAATGCTTTATTTAATTTAAAAACATGATTTTGAAAGTCTTCCCTAGCAAATTCCGGTGGTTGTTCTACATAGACCTCCTCATTTATAAAACCATTTAAAAATGCACTTTTTACGTCCATTTGAAAAAGTTTAAAACGTTTAAAGCATGCATATGCAAGTAAGACACGTATGGACTCTAAGCTAGCTAACGGAGCAAAAGTTTCATCGAAATCAATACCTTCCTCCTGGGAATAACCTCTTGCAACTAACCTCGCTTTGTTTCTTGTGACATTACCATATTCGTCGAGTTTGTTGCGGAAGACCCATTTGGTTCCTATGATAGATTTATCATCTGGTCTTTCTACGAGTGTCCACACTTGACTCTTTTCGAATTGGGATAGCTCATCTTCCATGGCTGAGACCCACGATATATCATCTAGAGCTTCATGGACTGTCTTTGGTTCCATCATTGAGAGCAGTACATCATGAGATTCCTCCGTATCTTGATTTCGTGCAGCTGCTCGAGTTTTGATCCCAGATCTGATATTTCCTATTACTTGATCTGTCGGATGACTGGAAGCGTGTTTCCATTTCTAGGTTGCAGCTCACCAGCTTCTGGTTCCAGTGTCTCAACATTTTCGTCTTTGGGAATATCGTCCTCACCGTCTTTAGTATCCTGTAATTCTGCACAGGGCAAATCTATACCTTCCTCATCAGTAGCATCTGCGTTAGGTATCTCATCAAAAGTAACATGTATGGATTCCTGAACAGTCAGCTTTCTTTTATTATAAACACGATATGCCTTAGAGTGAAGACTGTAACCAAGGAATATCCCCTCGTCTACCTTAGAGTCAAACTTTCCTCTAATCTCTATCGTTCAAGATAAAACACTTACATCCAAACACGCGAAAGTAACCTATATTTGGAGTTCTACCATGCCAGATTTCATAAGATGTTCTCTTTAATATCGGCCTAAGGAACACTCGATTTGACACGTAACAAGTTGTACTAACAGCTTCCGCCCAGAACTGTTTAGGAATATCATACTCATGTATCATAGATCTAGCCATTTCCTGTAACTCTCAGTTTTTCCGTTCAACTACACCGTTCTGCTGGGGAGTTATAGGGGCAGAGAAGTTGTGACTATATCCGTACTGATCACAGAATGATGCAAATGACTTACTATCAAATTCCAGCCCGTTATCACTGCGTATCCTACATAGGTTTATTTCTTTTTCATTCTCTAGTCGCTTCACTAGTGATGCGAAGTTATCTAGTGCCTCATTCTTGTGTGCAAGGAATATCACCCAAGTGTACCTGGAATAATCATCTACAATGACAAAGGCATATCTTTTACCTCGCAGAGACATCGTCTGAACGGGACCAAAAAGGTCGAGATGTAGCAGTTCCAGAGGTCTGGATATAGATATCACATTCTTTGCTTTGAACGATGTCTTAGTCTGCTTGCCCATTTGGCACGCCTTGCATGTTTTGTCCTTGACGAACTTTATATCAGGAACACCTCATACCAGTGCATTGCTTGTAATGTGGGACAGTAATTCAATGTTGACATGTCCTAAGCGTCTATGCCATAACCAGGTGTTATCCTGTGTAACTGCTAAGCACTTGACGTTCTGATCAGTGATATCATCAAGAGTCACAATAGATATTTCTATCCCTAGATGCACTAAATAATACATATCATCATTTCTAACAACACACTTATCATTTTCAAAAGTTACCGTATGGCCCTTATCGCATAATTGACTAATCCTAATGAGGTTATGTTCTAGATTCTTAACTAACCATACGTCATCTATAGTAGTATGTAAAGTGTTACCGACAGTTCCAACTCCAATAATCTTAGCTTTTGTGTTGTCGGCGTAAGAGACATATACTCCGTCATACGCTTTCACCGACACAAATTTACTGATATCACATGTCATATGGTGGGAACACCCACTGTCGAGGTACCACTTGTTTTTCTTGCTGGATTTTCTTCTTTGTACCTGCATGAATCAGTTCTTTTCTGAGGTGCCCAACTTTGATTGGGTCCTAAATGGTTAGCAGCAAAATAACTTCTGTTCACACGTGATATATCATGTGTCACAGACTGTGATCTCTTAAACACTGATTGGTCAGTGTTAGATACTTCAGGAACCTTCTTTGGCCTCCAGACATATCTAGCTTTATCAGCTCTCTTCAGAAAACAATGGTTAGCATAATGACCGCGACGGCCGCATGAAAAGCACTTAGGTTTTCTAACAGTAGGTGGTGCAACATGTTCATGTGTCATGGAATATCCTAATCCTAATTTCCCAATATTTCTGGGAATACTGAGTAACATATCAAGATTTTGTTGCTTCAAGAAGTCTATCATTAGTACGAGATCTTTCTTCTAAGAAATCCTTAAGAACAGACATGTCTCTAGATATATTTTCTTGCTTCCTAAATTTTTCGCAATTACACAAGGCTTTCTTTTCCTTAAGGGTTTCTACTTCGGCTCTTAGGCGCTCATTTTCTAGATCTGTTCGGTGCTTCTCTCTAGCTACATCATCTCGTTGCCTAATCAGACTCTTTACTTGTGAGTTGAGCGACTTGATCCTTCTTTGTGCGTTTTGAATTATTTCAAACATCTCTTCCTTTTCATCTACTTCAGGGACTGAGGACGCGTTATCACGAGATTCATCTTGCCTGGCATATAGTTCATTTAAGAATAGTATTTTCTTAATAGTGGATGAAGTAGATACCTGATCATCATCATCGGCCATGTAGGCGAGATCTTCCTCCTCTTCACTTCCGGCCTCTTCCCAATTAGTGACCATGGCTTTCTGCTTCTTTATCCTTTTGTCACCATTTTCCATCGGGCAGTTTGAGGCGAAGTGGTCTGGCTTGTTGCACTTGAAGCATTTCTGCACATTGTTCCCGGATGACGATATTCCCTTGTTCCTAGGTTGGAACTTGGAGTTTCCTTTGAATTTTTTCTTCAGTCGAGACTTTTCATACTTCCTGGTTAGCATGGCGATCTGCTCCAGTATGTCTTCCTCAGTTTCTTCTTCGCCCTCAGAACATTCTCTTGTTCCGTGTTGAAGGCGATATTTGGTTGATTTCGAACTGGTGGTTTTTCTTTGACGGAGATCTGAGTCATCTCGTAGGTGGTCAGAGATCCAATCAGTTCTGACATGGAAAGTTCGTCCAAGTCCTTCGTTTCGTAGATAGCAGTTACTTTGGGATTCCATTCTCTTGGTAGAGATCTCAGTATTTTTCACATCTTCTCACCATCCGGTATTTTCTTTCCCAACGAGAACATTTGATTTATGATATTCATGAATCTCGCGTACATGTGGCTTATGGTCTCGTTGTCCTCCATTTTGAACAGCTCGTATTGGTGAGTTAAGAGGGCTATTCTTTCTTGTACGACTAGAGTGGTTCCCTCGTGTGTGACTTGAAGCATCTCCCACATGTCTTTGGCAGATTCGCATGAGCTCACACGATTGTATTCTTCTCTAGTAAGTGCGCAGGCAATCATATTCTTTGCTTTGGCATTCAAGGAGATTCCTCGCTTGTCTGTTGCATCGTAGTCAGAACCTTTCTTTGGAGTTCCATCCGCCTTTTTGTGATTGTAAGGTCCAGTAGTGATGATATCCCACAGGTCGTAGTCCGCAGCAATCAGGAATTCCTTCATACGGTTTTTCCATATAGCGTAGTTTGTTCCATCGAAGAGTGGTGGCCTGGAGTGGGATTGTCCTTCTGCAAAAATATCAAAACTCGAAGAAGCCATTAGATCTTTAACTCAGGCTTGTTAGGCCCGTCGTTTGAGTAACCTGCTCAAATACCAAATGAAGATATAAATATGCCTAAGGAGGGGGGGTGAATTAGGCTTATAAATTTTTATACTTCTTTTCACAAAGTGTAGTGACTTAGATATGCCTACTGATGCTTGTGACGAGTATGCCTGATATATCCTAGTAACGTCGGATGTGCGTCGGGTCTGTCTCACAGCGATAAAGAAATAACTGAAGAGTAAATGCGAGACAGGATTTTTATAGAGGTTATATCCCCAACTGGGGTTTACTCCTCTCCTTGGGATTTGCTTCCCAAGAGTTTAACCAATCACTATAATGCACCGTAGCTGGATACAAAACTGATTGGTTGGCCCAATACACAACCGAAACAAGTCGAACACTAGCCACTACTAGGTTACCACACGCCGAGTTTCGTTCCTCGGAATCTCCTTGATCCCGACAGACACAGCTCGCTACCGAAGGGCCCCCGGACTTGTCCTTCCCTTCACGTGTGCGTAAACGTCAACCTTGCCTCCTTGGTATTGCTCACGTCCGAAGACAACACGTCCGAAAACAGAATATATGGAGGGGATGATGGAATATCAGATGAATCACTCGCTCAGTGATGGATACGCAAGTTAACGCTCAATAAGGCAGAAAGCTATCGCAAATGGAAGCTCAGGAATCTCTCTGTCTGTTTCTGCTCAAGTATTTCTCGTAGGCTTATGATCACAAATTCTAAGTATACGAAATTCTGAAGTGTAGCTCATATATAATCCTTTTCAATCAACACTTCACACGGAAAATCATATCATATAATAATTACCAAATCAAGCATAGTTGTGTCAAACCAAAATACCCAACAAGCATTATCTCTCCCTGAAAAGGAGGTGATCCAGCCGCACCTTCCAGTACGGCTACCTTTTCCATGCAATTTTCAAGTCAATCATACCATATAAATCATGTTTGTTAATAAATCATCACAACGGTCATAAGCACGTTAAAACATGATTATTTTCCATGTAAGAGCTCATTTAAGCATGAATATATTCCACATAAAGATTCAAATTCGTTCGCATGCATATTCAATCAATTCGCATATATTCACTATGTCAGAACTTTCCATAAGTGATTCCCTGCTATCTGTTTCTGGTATAAATCAATCAAGATTAACTTTCCAAACATAGCACAGGAGATAGCATCACATAAGCACGTTTTCCATGTACAGCTCATAGTATTAGGTCAATATATTAACCATGTTTAGCACGCAAATCAGATCAGAGTATATTTCATTCGATTTATCAATCATGGCAGAACTTTCCTTATTTCAGAGATCACATCCGTTTACAGCATATACCATATAATAGCATCTTTTCCACAAAGTCAATCAAATCAAATCTTCCTTAAATATAATATTCAATCAGCATAAGGAAAGATATCAATTTAATATTTCACATTAAATTCGGTGGAAAGCATGCACATAATCGTAGATGTGATTTTCGTCAGGAATAACAGACTTTGAACAGATATATCACCTTCCATATATAAACAGCATATTTTCCTTTTATAACTCAGTAGGATATCTCATGCATTATTTCCATATATAGCACACTACGATATATCCTATCACATGGGCTGTCTATAACATGCGATCACTTAGTTTCACCAAATCATCACAGAATCACATGCGAATCAAATATTCAACACTTTAATCAATTTAAAGCTCATAATCAATGCATGGTAGAATATTTTCATGAACTTAGACGTTATATTAATCACAAATCGAATTGCTTAATTTATAGACCTAACGTCATTATAATTACATCGTTCATCAAAACTCTCTAACTGGACCAAAAAGGTCAACAATAATGATTGACATTAAGATTCGATTGAAAAGCTCAAATGAAGAACAAGAGAGAGAATTCGAGTAGAGTGAGAAAGTTGCTATTGTTTCTCTCTCTAGAAATTGAATTGCAAGCCTTTCGGATCAATTTCCAAAACTTTCTCTCTTAAGCTCAATGTGTACAATCATATTTATACCAAACAAACTTGGTATAAATAACAAACAAGTCCTAAACTAAGGACAACTATACAAAGCGCCCATAATTACAAGGACAACTAATGAAATCAAGCACAATTCTAATAGTATACTCTACAAACTTTGAACATCATAAACTAAACTAATTACATATTAAATTGTTATTGTGACTATGTAGTCTGTTACTCGTACTGTATTGCCTCGTTACCTCCTTATCAATTTCTGTTTTTTTCTTCCCCTTAAATTGTTGCTGATCGTTGATAAACCGTTACTAAAGGAAATCAGTAAACAACATAAGGTTTACGTTTAAAATTAATTGAAGATGTCACTAATTTTGTTGAATCATTTATGTTAGGTCGACCATCTGGATTGTAATAAACAACTAATAGTTCATATCCGCAACGTTTTGAGTTAGTAGAATCAATTTCATAGAAGCATGATCATCCTTTCAAGAAGAGTGCTACTTGTTTTCCTTACTATATACTTCAACTTCTTCAATTCCAACGTAGTCTCCACGAAAATCATAACCTAAACTGCATGACTTTGAATGGGCACGTAAAAATGTTTCATTGAAACGCAATTTTTTTGTTAAAATATCATTTGCCAGATTGTTATTTTTACTGACAAATTTGTTATTTGAATTAACTGTGTAGTTACTAATTGTTAATGATTTGGTATTAGCAAAATAAATAATTGTTATTTCTTTTTGATATTTTGTTAGTAAGGTACAGTTTTATAACATGAGATTAGGGTCAATTATTTCTCAATTTTCGACAATTGAAGCTAAGATTCCACCACTAGATTTTCGAATTGGTTTGAAGTAATATTTCGGTATAAACCTAAGTAACCTAATTCGGTCAATAATGTCAACATTTCTACGACTTTAACCTTTTATTAGAGTCGTTGGACATTATCGTAACAAAAAATTGGTATTGGACAATTGTTACTTTTGTTCAATGATCTGTTACTATATTTGTTAAATCTGTTACTATTTGGGTACATGTGTTACTTAAGTTGCATGACTTGTTACCCAGTTATCTTCTTCACAAAATCTTCAATATACGTACGTCGCATAAAAATTCTACTACTTCTTTCTTATCGTTCATTATTAAGACCCATTATCAAATTCACTCAGTTTCGTCTTAATCGGCCATTAAATTCGATATTTGGTCCATTTATATTCTCGTTTTTTCGAGGTGGAATTTCATAATTATTTCGTCTAACACTTTAAATTATTCATTTATTATAACTACCCATGAGGAATCGAAGTCGATCCCATCTTATTTGCACCTTAACAACGATATTTCAGTTGGTTTTATAGTCCTAAAAGCAACCCAAAATCGAACGAAAGAGTCGATGGCAAATGGATGTAATTTTTGGAAACTATGAAGGATAGAATTATCATTTCCTGTCACTTGGGTCCTTCAAACTTATATTTTCGGTAATTAGGTCCTTGGGCCTAAATTAAACTCTTATAGGGCCTGAACTGTTTTGAAAATTAGCTATTAGGGCCTGAACCCAAATTTACCCTTAATTTTTCCCTAACTTCATTTTTATGCACATTTGATGGTCGAACTCTGCCAATTTGCTTGATAATAAATGAAGCTGTCGGTCATTACATGCCTGACCCGTTTTCAAGAAGATGATAAATGCAGCATGACATCTATGTCTCAAGAATATAATCTATCTTTATAAATATATAGAAGAGAAATATAATTTAATATGAAATTAATGTAAAATAGTAATTCATTAGAGGGGTAAAAATGAGAATATAAAATTACAAACCAAATTTAGATTTACAGGAAAAGATAGTGGGTCATTTTTTATAGTTTTTATTAGTATTTTATTATTTTTTTTAAAACATTGGGTAGTGGGTAGTTATCTTTTTCATTTTATATTATTTTTATAAAATAATAATTATTTTGTAGATGATATATGATTGGTCAATAGACAGACCAAATTAATTGAATTAGTGACAGTTTAATCAAAGTCATGAGACTTAATAAAATTGAATAGATACTAGCTTATGATTTTTTCGAATAATTAAATTATTACTAGTTAAAAGAAGAAAATCAAAATATATTCAGATCCGCTTTTTGACATGCTATGCAATTTCCGACTTCTCCTTTTATGCTTGGATGATTGCATGATGACCGATGAAACATATTTTCAGTCTGGCGGAGTGCCAATGCGCAATTTTTAAATTGTATACAGTAGAAACTCTATAAATTAATACCCGATAATTTAATAAACTCTTCAATATAATATTTCCGGCCGGTCCCGACTCGGGGATAACGTACTAAATTAATAATTCTCTAAAATGATAAGATAATAGACTTTTATAATTTCTATAGGTCCCGTATAAATTATAAATTATTAATTCCATAAAAACTTCCTCATATTGTATTATGTAGAAGATATATTTATTAATATTACTTAAATGTACATTAACACCATACGGATTATGATAGACTTGGGAGATTGAATGTTTGATCCTTAATTTGACGTTCATTAAGGATATATGAGTTGGAGGTTATTTGATGTTTGGGAAGTTTGAAAGGTAATATACATATAAATTAATAAAATATTAATTTATCGTAAATTAATAATTATTAATTTATCGATTAATTAATAACTCTTTTAATTAAAAAATTTGGCCGGTCTCAACTGTATCAATTTATAGAGTTTCTACTGTATATAGATACCAAAGTGATCGAAATCCACCAAGATATTATATGAGGGCCCTAAATATTAGCTTTTCAGTAATATATAATAATACATAAATAAAAGTTTAGCTGCCTTCCTTCAATTGTTACTGACCATGTGTGTCAGACCTCCCAATCAAACACATTACGCACAAGGGCAGGCTCATCATAATATGAGGCATAAAGCAAAATTTTTCGGGCCTTTTTTATTGAAAAAATAAATATAATATATTAACAAAAATTTTTAGGTATCAATAGCACAAAGCAAAAAATAATATTAGTAAAAAAATTTAAATAATATGAGGCATAAAGCAAAATTTTTCGATGGGACCGGCAACTATAATTTTAAATTTATAGAAGGCGGAGTTAAAAATTTTGAATAATTTTGTTAGTAAAAAAAGAAAGGATAAAATGCAAATTTAATTTTTATATATATGTTGTATTGGGCTCAAATATTGGGCTTAATTAAATTTTTTGCATATTATAGCACTTCTAAACTAAATGATGGGGCCCTACAAAATGTTGGGCCTAAAGTCCATGCCTTAGTGGATTTACGCAATAGCCGGGCCTACGCACAGTACATTCTTATCATGCATACGAAAAACATTCATAAATCATCTTTCTATTTTACTAGTTGTTGCCCCGTGCGATGCACGGGACTATTTTTATCCCGTTCACTTATTTCGAAGGAAGTAATATTGAAGTCCATCAGGCAATTGATGGCGATGATAATAAGATTAAGTCTATTAGGTAATTGGTGGCGATGTTACTGTGCTTTGCTTAGCCATTGTTATTAGATATAGCATTAAGTCCGTAAAGAAACTATTTGTATCTGGAGCAGGAATGAACTTCAAATAGAAGACAATTAAACTGAGCAAATCAAGCACCTCAAAATAAATCCACTTTTGCATTCACTTGCTGCTAGGGGTGTGCAATGGTTTTAGAAAACCGCCCGAACTGCCCGCACCGCACCACACTGCACCGTATTATACAATTAACCGCCAAAACCGCGGTTTACTTTTATTTACAAAACCGCACCGTAATAATGGTGCGGTGTGAACTTTTGGTACAAACCGCACCGCACCGAAGCGCACTTTAGTTTTCTAATTTTTTTTCTAATTATATCTAACTTTTCTTTATGGTAATCGTACACTAGTCATATGTGAAATTTATTTTTTAGTTAAATTATTTTTCTATACTTATAAGTCTTTCAATTATATGCTAATTTTGTTGATCATGTGAAAGTTATATCATTACTAACATACTTAATTTTCTTTTTTTATGTTAAACATGTTTTTATAAGAACAAACGGCCGACGTGTAGGCTTAAAATAGATACGACTGACATTTAATAACATATTGACCTATTTATATTTTGAGCTTCCAATCGGAGTACAAGGCTAAACCAGTATGTTAAAATAGAAAAATTGGCCCCTAATATAAGTAAAGCCTAATATAAAATAAGATAACGATACTAATTTTTTTGGACAATGGTGACGCTTCGATATATGAGGCGAATACCTCGAGTTGCGCCTTGTTTCTGAGGCAAGGCAACATCACCTTTTTGCGCCTAACGCTTTTATAAACTATTTTTTCATTCGATAAAATATAAGAGTTTTCTTTGTTCGGTTAAAAACCGCAAAACCGCACCACAACCGCATCAAACCGCTCGAAACCGTACGTGTGGTTTTATTTTTCCGAACCGCGGTTTGAGAATTGTTTTTCAAAAAATCGCATATAATGGTTTGGTGCGGAATTGGCCGAAAACCGCACCATGCACACCCCTACTTGCTGCAGTCCGCACGTGAATGACCTGAACCAAAGAGATAAATTTTTTAATGAAATTTGCAAGAAAAAAAATATGACACGTGACGTATGTTTGAAGCCTCTTGATAGTGAAAATAGCTTCCATTGATATATCAATGGCGGTGTAATGGATCCAACAGCTGACTCCATCCCTGAAGATAAAAATCGACATCAAGAGGAAAATTAGAGTTTCAGCCCTGAAATGGAACTGTTTTCCACCTTTGAAGCTCATAGCAAGTAATTATCCTAAAGAGATAATTTGAGTAATGTGTTGGAGGATTCTATAAACATTTACAAAATTATCATTTTTGTTTCGAACTAGATTAAGCCATGAAACAGTAAGAATGTACTCGCTCCACAATGATTGAAAAAAAATAGAAATTAAATTTAGAAGGGCCAATGGATTTGTCAAATTCCAAATCGTTATGGTATTCGGCATATGCGAGTAGAAGTCTTGCTCAATGTTGTTTTATAAACTATATTGACTACCTCATCGTCTCATGTCGTCTTGTGCTTAAAACTTTAATTCATGAGTGGGACGTAACCCCCGAAAGAGCAACGTACAAGTTACAACTTACCATGAGTGAAAACTGGCCTTGAAATAGTACTTTTGTTCCTACATGAGATCATGTAATGATTTCGCATTCGATCACCTTTCGTTCCATGTAATGACAATACCACTTCTGTACGGCAGAGAAGCAGTAAAACTCGATGATGTATTGTCAGCCTTAAATTAAGACAGTTGAATAATCAGAAGGAACAAAGATCACCATCTGCAGAGGGGCTGAGTGTGAGAGGGAGATCTGATAAGAGGGATTCAAGAACTCCTAGAAGAAGGGAAGATCAAAGTCTAGATGGCCTATAAGATGTTATCACTGCCATGAAGAAGGACATATCAGACGTCTCTGTCCTCAGCGAATCCAATCACCAAAGGGAAAAGGAAAGGAACATGTTGAAGGTTTTCTCTCAGATTGATATGACTCAGCGGAAGTCTTAACAGTTTCGAGAGAAGATCCTGAAATGGAATGGATCTTGGACTCTGGGTGCACTTACCACATGACCTCGAACAAGTCTTGGATGTTTGATTACCAAGATTGGGAGGGAGGTACAGTTCTACTAGGAGATGACAAACCGTGCAGAGTTAGTGGAATATGGTCAGTCAGAATAAAGGTTCACACTGGCGCTGAGGTTGTATTGACTCAAGTCAGATTCATACCAGACATAAAGAGAAACCTCATTTCTGTAGGAGTTCTTGATGACCTTGGGTGCAAGATTACAACGGAAAATAGCAAGATGACTATCACAAAGGGAGCAAGAGTGGTCATAAAAGGTACAAAGATAAATGGAATATATCCTCCGATGGGATCAACCGTGGTAGGCTCTGTTCATGCAGCTTGAAAGAAGATGGTGAAACTGAAAACTTGTGGCATCAGAGGCTTGGACATTTAAGCGAAAGGGGCTGATCGAACTATCAAAACAAGGGCAATTTGGAAAGACACAAATCAAGTCTCTAAGATTCTGTGGGACATGTGTCCTAGGGAAGTCCCATCGTGTTAAGTTCAAGAAGGGCAAAAATAGTTCAACCGAGGTTCTGAATTATGTGAACTCAGCCCTCTGGGGACCATCCCAGGTAGCATGCCACTCAGGCTAGATACTTCATGTCACTCATCGACGATCATTCTTGGATACTAATCTTGAAAACCAAGAGTGATGCCTTCAAAAGATTCAAGGAATGGAAGACCATGGTGGAGCTTCAAACAGGGAAGTTGATTAGAACCTTAAGAACTGATAATGGACATGAATTCTGCTCTGATGAATTCAATGATTATTGCAGGGGAGAAGGGAATCAGGAGCACAAGATTGTGCCACATACCCGCCAACAAAATGGCTTGGTCGAGAGGTACAATCGAACCATTCTTGAAAGAACTCGGTGCATGTTGATAAGTGCAGGACTCCCAAAGACCTTCTGGGCTGAGGCAGTGGCAACAGCTGCATATCTGATAAATAGATGCCCCTCAACTGCCCTAAACTGCAAAACACCTGTAGAGGTCTGGACAAGCACGAAACCTGACCTCTCTGACTTGAAAGTGTTTGGGTGTATTTCCTTTGCTCACCTTAAGCAAGGGAAGCTTGATCCGAGGGCAGTGAAGTGTTTATTCATAGGTTATCCTGAGGGAGTCAAAGGGTATAAGCTGTGGTGCCTAGAGCAAGGTTAAGCGGTACATTTTAAGCAGTGATGTAATTTTTCAAGAAACTACTATGGCAAATCTGGTCAAGGCAAAGAGTGAGTTGAATGGGGAGTCCAGTGGAGATAATGTTGAAGTGATCATAGAGCCAGAGAAGACATTTGTTGAGGTGGAGCTAGAGCATCACCAAGCTCAACACTATACAGAGGAAGACATCAACATCACTGAGACTGAATAAGAAAGACATGAAGACTTGCAAGTTCAAAGTGATTATCTAGCTGACTTTACACTCTCTAGAGACAGGACTAAGAGAGCTATTAAGGCCCCATCTCGATTTGGAGAAGCTGATATTATGGCTTTTGCACTATACTTAGCTGAAGAAGAAGGCTAGGAGCCAAGATCATACAGAGAAGCTATGCAAGATAAAGACAAACACAAGTGGATCAGTGCCATGGATGAAGAAATGAGTTCCTTCACTGAAGAATGAAACCTGGACATTGGTTGATAGACCTAAAGGGCATAAAGTAGTCACCTTCAAGTGGCTGTTCAAAAGGAAGCATGAAGAAAAGACTGAGAACGAAATCAGGTTTAAAGCGAGGCTAGTTGCACGTGGCTTCACCCAAACGGAAGGGGTGGACTTCAATGAGATCTATTCACCTGTTGTTAAGCACAGATCTATCAGGTTCATGCTGTCTTTGGTCACTCACAACAACCTAGAGCTGGAACAACTAGATGTTAAGACTACCTTCTTATATGGAGAATTTGAGGAGACCATATACATGACTCAACCCGAGGGATATGAGGAAGTAGGCAAGGAAGATCGTGTGTGCTTATTGAAAAGATCTTTGTATGGGCTTAGACAAAGCCCGCGACAATGGAACAAATGGTTTGATTCGTTCATGAAGAGAATAGGATTCAAAAGGAGCTGCCATGATAATTGCATCTACTTCAGAAAATGTGCAAGAATGGAAATGTGCTACTTGCTCTCTACGTGGATGATATGCTCATAGCCAGCAGCAACAAGGAGGAGATTCAGAGAGTGAAGGAGCTGCTCAAATCAGAAATTGAGATGAAAGACCTCGGGGCTGCAAAGAAAATACTAGGAATCGAAATCAAGCGAGAGACGGATTGGCTGGGAGATTGTGCCTGAACCAACTTGAATACCTATCTTCAGTTCTGAAGAGATTTAAAATGATCGACTCAAGGCCAGTAAGTATCCCACATGCAGCTCATTTCAAGCTAAGCAAAGGTACAGGTAATGTAGATGAAGGGATTGAAGACATGGGAGACATCCCATATGCCAGCATCATTGGGTCATTGATGTATGCCATGGTGTGTACCAGGCCTGACCTAGCTTATGCCATGAGTATACTGAGTCGATTCATGGCGAATCCTATAAAGGATCATTGGACAGCTTTGACATGGGTGATGAAGTATGTGCAGGGAACATTGAGCAAAGGACTAGTATTTATAAGCAAGAACTCTGAATCTGAAGCAAGAGAAGTTATAGCAGGATATGTCGACTCAGCTTTCGCTGGGTGTATTGGTACCAGGAAGTCTCTAACCGGCTATGCCTTTACTTCCTTCGGCACAGCCATTAGTTGGAAGGCAAGCTTACAGCGTGTGGTGGCATTGTCCACAGCGGAGGCTGAGTACATTGCCTTAACAGATGCAATCAAATAGGCTATATGGATGAAGGGAATGATAAATGAGCTTGGAATACTTCAGCAGAAAATTGTAGTCTTCTGCGACAACCAAGGAGCAGCCCATCTGTCGAAGAACAATATGTTTCATGAACGAACTAAGCACGTGGATGTTAGGCTACACTTCATTCGTGACATCGTCGAGAAAGGTAAAGTGGTA
Organism: Craterostigma plantagineum; assembly: GCA_027422505.1. Classification (NCBI taxonomy): domain Eukaryota; kingdom Viridiplantae; phylum Streptophyta; class Magnoliopsida; order Lamiales; family Linderniaceae; genus Craterostigma; species Craterostigma plantagineum. The sequence continues at coordinate 26,131,177 of JAPQWV010000009.1, forward strand.
GTCCAGAAAATAAGCACAGATCACAATCCATCATATATGATCACTAAGTCAGTTCCTACAAAGAAATTTCAGCATTGTTTGGAACTGATTAGGTGCTTGGACACTCTGTAAACAAGAGTGCAGAAGGTCATCAGGTCTATTGAAAGATTATTGCTTCAAGGTGGAGATTTGATAAGATTGAACCAAAATCTCCAGTAAATGCTCAAGTGAAGAACTGCTTGGTAGCAGAGGCTCTGGAGCTGAGCTGAAATAACGAACACCAACTGAGATATATAAGAAGCTGGTTGAATCATTTTGCACCGTCCAAATAGACACTACGGCTATAGATTAAATGAAGACTTACTTATGAAAGTGTGGCCACGCTTTTATAAGTGGGATACAAGTCGGCTGTACAAGAAGGCGTGCAAAGAGTACAAGCAGACTAAGCAGAGCAGTACAGATCAGCAAAACAGAAAGTCTGTTATATCAGTGTGTGTTTTGCATGAGTTCTACGAGAGAGTGAAAACGAGCTGGAAAAATCTTGAGAGTGTGTTCTTGAGCAAGTGCGTACTGAGAGGAAGTGTAATTCTTGTAATCTCAGAAAAGATCAGCAATAAAATAGCCTATTTGACCCGTGGATGTAGGTTCATTGAGGAACCGAACCACGTTAAATCTCTTTGCAAATTTCCAGTTTTTCTGTATTGTTCATCAATTCCTGAATCGATTTTACCCATCCGAAGTACATTGAATCATATACAATCGTCTAAGAATTTAAGACATCTGCTGATTCTACATCAAGAATCTGACAATTTCAGTAAAGAATTGCAACATAAACAAAATGAATCTGAACAGTCGCTTGGAAGATAATGAGAGGAGGGCAAACTGGTAAATACAACTTGTTAGGAGGGCAAACTGGTAATTGTAACTTGTGCCGCTGACGTGTCATGGTTAAAATTGTGATGCTGACGTGACAGCGCATGACAGTCCGGATTCTACTTTTCTCTATTATGGATTAAGTGGGAGATGCTTAGAGTAACTTCTTTCTAATTAATTTGGTGTGTCACTCATAATTACAATTTACCCATGATATTGGTAAATATTACAATTATATCCTCAAATCAATTTTTTTATACATAATAAAAGTAATGAAATTTTGCACATGCATAGAATGTGCTTATGTACTAGTTCATGTAATAGGAAGTCCTACAAAAGTTAATAGAAAATTTATGTCTTATAATTTTAGCGAATTATTAATTAAACATGTTATCTCGGACTGACAAAAAATATTATCTTAGAATCTTAGAAAGTTTATTAAATTGTGGAGCGTTAATCTATGTGTATTAAATGACAGTGCATCGCAAAACTAAAAGAAAAAATAAAGACACTACCTTTTTCTAGATAATAATACCTATCTAATAAATTCAAAGGTTCGAGTATAAATGAAAGAAAAAGGAATAATATCATCATGAGATCCTAATTTCAAAACAAAAGGAAGGGGGATATGGCGAAATCGGTAGACGCTACGGACATAATTGAATTGAGCCTTGGTATGGAAACCTACTAAGTGATAACTTTCAAATTCAGAGAAACCCTGGAATTAATAAAACTGGGTAATCCTGAGCCAAATCCTGTTTTCTCAAAACAAAGGTTCAGAAAAAAAAGGATAAGGATAGGTGCAGAGACTCAATGGAAGCTGTTCTAACAAATAAAATGGAGTTGACTGCGTTGGTAGATGAATTTTTTCATCGAAACTTCAGAAAGGATGAAGGATAAACGTATCTAGTGAATACTATATCAAAAAAAAAAAAAACGATTAATGATGGCCCGAATTATCTCCATAAATTAATATACTCTCGTCAACGAATAGTATGGCCTGCCATGACGGTATATTGAATGAAAATTAATTTGATCTTTATCTATATTGATTTTGCAATTAATGTCTCGTTCCCTTTTTGATATGGGGCAAACCCAATCAACGAAATTTGTAAGTGTGGGAAAAGGAATTTATATAGCCGGAGAATGAATATTGGAAGTTTTTAAGGGCGTAAGGTGCTGTCTTTACGATGGGGACGTAATGGGGACCTGTTTGGGGCATTGGGGACCTGTCTGGGACGTTTGTGGGACATTGGGGCGTATTGGGGGACCTGTTTGGGACATTGGGGATCTGTCTGGGAGCATATTTGGTACGTTGGGGACCTGTTTGGACGCGTTGGGAACATGGGGGGACCTGTTTGAATGTGTTTGGAATGCGGGGGACCTGCTTGAAGACATAAACGAAATAACACAAGGATTTACGTGGTTCGGATCTTTGCAGATCCTACGTCCACGGGGGCACTAAAACTGGTTTTCACTATACCTGGGAGAATTACATGCTCACAACTCACTTTCGCTCATATAGGTTAAAGATCTAGTGGAAAAGAACTATTACAGTGAGAAAGAGAGATTTCTAGGTGTTTTTTGTGTGTGAGAAAGTGATAGAATAAGAATCGTTATTGTGAGAAATGGCCAAGTCTCTCCTTTTATAGCAGCTCCCAACGGCCTTCCCAAGTAATATCACAGGATTTCCGGGGGACGTACCACCTAGGGTGCTTAGGAAATATGACTGATTGCTTGATGGAATGACCTCTGTGACAGTTACAGTGAGGTGCTCAGTGATATCTCCCTGTTGTAAAGCGACACGCGTCCCTGCTACTGCCTTCCTTCCTTTTCACTGTTCCTGCGCCTTTATACACAACGGTTCTTCCTCTTTTGTCCGGTCAAGACTTGTGCCCGTCAGGTCCCTGCAGGTCCTTCTTCCTAGGCTCGTACTTCACTATGGGCCCTTCTTCTTCCTGGGCTTTATTGGGCCTTTCCTTATTTTTTGTTTTCTCGGCCCATCTTAGTTGAGTCCACATCAACCACTCCCCTACTCTAATTTGTCTTTTGGGACAAAAGTGAATTAGAGTAAAATAGAAAGATGGGCCTTACCTCCTTATTTGGGACCTGCCGTAATTATTTCTTGAAGGGACACGGCTTTGCTAGTGGTTTAAGGTCCGGCAGTGTCTTGGGTTCCTGGCGCATGTATGACGTCCTCATGGTATGTCTGCTGGCCAGTGTGGAGAAGGGAACCAGTTCCCCAGTTCCTCAACGTACCCTCTGTAGCTCCCTTACTCCTTCGCGTCATGGTGGCTAAGGATATCCACGAGGAGATTCCTCCCTCCGTAGGAACGGAGGATGTTTCTTTAGTTCCTTCTCTTATTATGGGAGCTCAAGAAGTTCCTATTACCGCCCTGCCTCGGGTGTCAAAAGGAAAACAACTTTATCAAAAAGTTTAGAAAGAAAAAGCAAAAAAGGGGGATTCCTTTACTCCATTCCCCAGGAGGCGAAGTGCTGAGCCTCTTTTGGGGATCTGTAGGGACCTTAGCAGCCGAGCTGTTGGCAGCAAATGAAAGTAGCCTGGGAATTGAATCCGGGTTGCAAAAAGGTGGAGGTGGGACGTGCCAAGTTAGTGGAGTAGCGCGAGGGGGAACTGCGGAGCTCCTAGGAACAAAGAAAGGCAGGAGCACACACTGCTCGTGGAATAGTGCGAAGAGGAGCTGCGAAACTCCTTCGCTAAGGAGAAGAATAGTGGGCTGCCTAGTTGGTGGGGGAAGAGGCTCAAGGCACCTGCTTCTCTCAGCAGCATCTCCCGTCCATGGTGGTTGGAAAGGAGTTCCTAGAGGTCCTAACCGAGGACTTGCACCAAGCTTACCTGAAGGACTTCCCTTTTCTGAGGGAATTTGCACCTTTAACGCGACATTATATTAGGGGACGATACAGAGTCGGAGCCATGTCTGCTCGTCGGAACCTTCTTTCTCTCGAATGCTTCCCGGGGATCTGCAGGTTTCCTTGAACACTTAGCTCCAGCTCCCTGCGGCGCCGATATCTCCGAACTCCCATGCATCTATTTCATTTGTTCGGAGAGCCCTGATCCTGTAATGTTTTAGGGAGCACAACTCCCCTGTGTTTAGTGTCTCGTTGGAGCCCCTTTTTCCTTATGTTTTATAGTCGCCGTTCCGTCCGTCGTCCTTGGGGACTGGAGGGGCCTACTAGGGACCTGATGGCGGAGCTCCTCTATGAGCCTTGGAGGAGATCCTCAGGTCCTACTGCACATTGCTTCTAGCTCCATGGGGCCTCCTCTTTTTGAAGGACTTCGTATTTCTTCGATTGTTTTGAATGAGATCATCAAGCTCTTGAGGATTCTCGTTCTTGGGTTGACGTCGTGAGGGAGCATGTAGAGGTCCTACGGCATTATAGGAATGAGCTGCGGAGCTCCCTATTTATGACTGCATGGTGAAGGACGTAGTTTCCCACTTGTAGGACGTGAAGGCTGAAACTTCGTGATTTTACCAGCAGCGCCATCTGTCCACCACCGTTGGGTGGAAGTTCCTGACTGAGTATTGGCACCAGCGCACTCGGGAGGTCCTTTTTCCTTGAGGGACTTCGTGCTTTTAGTCACGCGAGGATCCTCACTTTAGAATTCCAACTGTCGAGAAGCGCGTAGAGGTCATGGACCATGCTGCTATCTCGTCATTCCCAGCTCCTCAGGAAACTCTGCTTCCTGCAATGCTTCGGGGGAGCTTAACTACCTTGGCGGGGACCTAATGGCGGAAATCCTCTACAAGCATTGGAGGAGATCCTCAGGTCCCGTTGTTCATGGCTTCTAGCTCCCTAGGGCATCCTCTTTCTCTGCCTTTTTCAGGGTGGTTATAGCCTGTAAGAAATTCTATGTCATTTTTTCCTTTCGAGATACGATGGTAAGGACTTGGGGATCTTAACTCCCCATGTTCGTAAGTTTCGTCGGAGTTCCCTTCCTCTTCGTATTATATTTTTCTCACGGGACATGGCGGATGTTTCTGAGAACATCCTTATTGTGGCATGGTTATAGCGCCAGCTTGCTTATTCAATTCGTAAGCCAAGTACAAATTCACGCCCTTGGTTGCAATGACCGTCTCATTGTCCTCGGGTGTCGCTTTGCGCTAGGCTCTTTTTGTCCTTAGCGAATTCAGTAATATAGGCCCGAAGGTCCTAAAAAGTGGGGATCTCCCCCACCGTTTTACCCTGGTTATAGCGTCAGCTACGCTGAGGTACCTATACACGTCGCAGGCCTTACTGATGACCTTTGATGTCCTGTACACCGCAGCCCGTCAGCGGCGGCATCTTGTACGCCCTCATGGGCATCTTTCACGTCGCAGACCTGTGGCCTTTGATGTCGGGTACACCGCCGACCCGTCGGTCTTTGGCATCATCTCACGTCGCAGACTATCAGTCTTTGATGTCTTTGTACGCCGCAGGTCCGTCGACCTTTGGTATCGAGTATATCATATGGTGTACCTTTCATTATATGATAAAATGTACATATCCCGACAAGGCGGGTCTCAGGGATATAATTAGTTTACCCTGGTTATAGCGCCAGCTTCGCTTGAATGCGTAGTTATAGTGCCAGCTCACTTAGACGCGGGGGTATAACGTCCGCTCGCTTGAATGCGTGGTTTATAGCGCCCGCTCGCTTACATGCGTGGTTATAGCGCCCGCTCGCTTAGTATCTGAGCTCCTTGTCGGAGGTCTGGAATTTGAAGTAATGGCGATGTTAAGCTCGCTCTTTGGTTAGAGATGAGGTCCCTGGTCCCAGGTCTCCGAAGGTTGCAGATCCATCTGCGTACACCTTCGATTGTTGCTTCTGTGGTCCTTTGGTAGTTCCAAGTACAAAGTCGGAGAGGGCCAGAGCCTAGAGGGTCATTCGTTGTTCGAGCTCCACATCGTGCCTCCCAGGTGGGACAAGGAATACGGTCGGAGATTTGCTGATCCCTCGGCCGTCTAAATCCTTAGGCGACATGATTTCTTTCAATGGTCGTATCACAGGAGCTTTAAACCCACATAAGGTCGTTGATGTTATTCACGCCGCCAACCCGAAGGTCATTGGTGTCAAAGGTCTTGATGCTAGTATGGAGCTAGCTTGAGGGTCCAGCGCGGAGCTAGGTTTTGAGGCTGAGCCTTTAAATGGAGTTGGTCCTTAAAAGAGGTGGGGGTTGTACCTTTGATCAGCACAGATCCCCCAGACTCCTTGACCTTGGTTGATGCCACGGTCAAGGAAAAACTTCCTCAATTGTCCCATTAGGGGGCACTATCCTTCAAATAATAGCAGTCGTTAATATGATGCATGTATTTATTATGGTATCGATGATATAAATGAGAATAAGGTTTAGAGGGCCCTGAAGTTCCGGCTGAGAGCCTTATCAGTGCGGTATGTCTCTGCGCGTTAGCATGAAGCTATCTTCTAGGTCCCCTGGACCTTCGCATGTCAGCGCAGAGCTTGACCTTTTTGCCTTCAACCAGCACGGAGCTAGGTTTCAGCTGGTTTGGAGATCCCTTATAACGAACTTCGCATGCTGGCGCGGAGCTCAGCGTGGAGATCTCGAACACACGGATCATGTCCCTGTTTTCAGCAAGGAGCTTATCTTTAGGTCCCCAGGAGTTTGGGTCTTCACATCAGCGTGGAGCTGGACTGTGGGTTTGGAACATACAAATCCGCTCTTCGTCTGTCTGCGCGGAGATGCTCACAGATCCCATGAGGCGGGATCATAATGTGTCATATGGAAGTGCCTTACTCGCCCTGGAAAATCAAATCAAGTCGTTAGCCAACTTATACTTATTGAATCTTAGGACCTTTATGGGGGATCATGTCCCGGATGTCGGCGGAGCTCCTGCCGTCAGGTGGGGCTGTGACCCCTTCAATTTCTGCTGTGTTCCACCATTAGCTTTCTCCCAGAACCTCCCTTGGGGTTTGAATCCGAGGTCCGTGATTATGGCAGGACAGAGATAGTCCGCCCTTATCGTTGTCCTCGTCAGGGACTTATATCCCACATACTATCCTGCACATCCCTTCTTGCCTTTTGATTAAGTGCCCTTCAGGACCTTCGGGACAGAGTCCTCTAATTGTCGTCTCCTTCCATGCTTCCCACAACTTCCTTACCTCCTTCTCTTCTTTCGTGAAATTGGCGATGCCATCCTCTCTGATGGTCAAAACCCGGCTCATCATTTTGGCCAAGTAGTCAACTCTACGACTTTTCTTCCAATGACGTCCCATGTCCCATCTCCTTTGCAGTCCTCCAGAGGTTAAGGCTTTGTATTCAGAATCGTTCTCAGGGAATTTGAAGGTCGTGACGAAACGGAGCTCCTCTCCCATCGGGCTAATGATAAGGACCTCCGCTCCAGATCTATGAGAGGTCATAGATCGTGTGTGCACCTCCCATCGCTGCTTATGTGGTCCTTTGGTGATCTCAAGCACAAAGTTGGAGAGGATCTGAGCTTTTTTGGGGGGGCGTCCGTTGTTTTGAATTCCCCGTTGCACTCCCCTAGCTTGATGGTGCATTTCATCATTCTCCCGGATAGATCTGACTGACTTATCACCTGGTTTCATCCTCCGATAGTACCTTGCTTCATAAAGTAGGTCGGCTTGGGGAGGGCTCTTCTTTCCTTAGTAAGACGGAGCTAATGCTTCCATGGAGAAATACAGCGCCAGCTTGTTCCATATTAGATGTTTTGCTGGGAGATGTGTATTGTGGAGGTATTCCTTTAATTCTTCAAAGGCCTCCCTACTGGCATCTGGACCTCCCAAATCCCCTGGTAGGCGTCTATGGCGCTGGGGACCTCACACCTAGAGGTGGAGTCCACCAGCTGATTCACCCGGGGTGATGAAGAATGATCTCTAGGACACGCGTTGCTCAGGTCCCTACTTGGAAGAGCTTGTCTACTTCCTCCTTCAGGATCTGGGCTCTCTCAGTCCCGCACGGTCGGAGCTTCTATTTGACGGGTCATCTTCTCGGTATGATGATGTGTGGTGATATTCGGGCGAACTCCAGACATATTCTTTGGAGAAAATGCGAATGGGTCTGCATTTTTGTAGACATCCCGTCAGCTCCTTGTTGGGATCTTGTTGTAAGTTAGAGGGCCCCTTTTCTTCTATCGTCATTCTCTGATCTCCCGTTTTCTCATAATTGTGGCTTCTTTTATAACATCATTTGCGTCGCATCGTCGGGAGCTTCGTTGATTCCTCCGCCGTCGAATGGGCTCTTCCTCTATGTCCTTTAAGCGACGTGATTTCTTCCATGGGTTGTATCTTTGGAGGTCGGTCTTCCCATGTCTTCGGCGATCCCCGAGGCATCGTTATGTGGCCTGGCCCTATGTGTCCCCTCTCCTGGCACAAATCGAATTTTGGCCGACGCATCCTTGTACGCCTCACAAATCCCCTTGCGTTTGGATTTCCTATCGTATAAGTTTAGAGCTCTTGGGCTCTTGTCGGGATCTTTCTTTATTTGGTCTTCCCTCCATGATGAAGGGCTCTAGGGAGAATAGACGTGACCTAATTTGGAGGAAGTGGGGGTTGTCTGCCTTTATTATGCATAGATCCCCCTACTTCTTTTTTCGGTGAGTTTGGAGTCATGTTTGCCATCGCGGCCAACAGTCTCTGCCTGCTTAGGTATATGATTTTGGGGCTCTGTTGGAGGTTGGGATCCACCTTGCCCGGAGCTCCCATCATGCTAGGGATGTGAGCCCTAATCAGCATTGGCCCTTAGAAGTGCAGGGGTTGTCTGCCCTTAGTCGGCACAGATCCCCAAGACTCCTTGTTGATCACCTTCAAATCATGCTTGCTATCGTGATTGCAACCACTTTAAGGTGTTTCGTCATGGCGAGCCACTTGATCATATCCTTCAAATAACAACAGTTATTAGTGTGGCGCGTATATTTATCATGATAAAATAATATATAATAAAGAATAAGATCTAGAGGGCCCTAAGGTCTAGGCTAAAAGCCTTAAGTGCGGGATGTCTCCCACGAATTTTCATGTGCCCACGTGGAATGGGACTTTTGTCTCTCGTGGATCTTCAGCTGTCAGCTTGGAGCTTGGCTTGTAACTCCCACGTATCGTTGGACCTCAGCATGGAGCATGACTTCTAGGTCCCCACGAACTTCCGTGTGCTAGGTGAGGAGCTTGGCTTGTATCTCCTGCGGCTCTTCAGATGTCGGTGTGGAGTCGGACTTCATTGCAAACACGGAGTTGGTTTTCGTAAACCTCAGTGGGTTTCCACCAAGGAGTTGAGTTTTACGGATCAACTTGGAGCTTGGCTCTTAGATTCCAAATATAGGAGCTCAGGCTTTCATGGAGCTGGGATTTTTAAGACTTCTGCTGGCGCGGAGCTAGACTTTTGGGTCTTCTGCCAGCGCGGAACTGGGAGGTCCTGCACGCGGAGCTTTGGGTCTTCTTGCCAGCATGGAACTGGGCTTTTAGGTCCCAAGGAGGTGCTCGGATCTTTAGCAGGGATCTGGACTCTTAGGTTCCGAAGGCGGAGCTCCTAGTCTTCGCTCCAGCGCCAAGCTGGCTTTTACTTCGTACATATTTCGACGCTCTAGCCAATGTCTTCCTGGCCCGTTTAGAATATCCTCCTTTAGGACTTCCCACTATAATGGGAATGGGGGCCCTAGGCAGTGGCGGAGTTCCTTTGTTTGAAGGTGGTGGAGATGGTTTGTCCTGGTTCGAGGTAGATCCTCTGGATTTTGCTTTGGGACCTGGAATGGAACTTTGGCAGCAAACTCCTTTGATGCGATTGTGCGGTCGAGCCTCAAGGGCCTTATCAACGTGGGATGTCCCCCGGCTTGGTCAGGATCTCCTTGGTGTTGTTTCATGACGATATGAGGTTCTGCGAGATCCCAAGGGGAGATCCCAACAGCTCCCGATCCCAAGGTTGAGGTGGTCTTCCATGGAAGTATGAGGGGGCTCTTGGGACAGCGAGCTCCCATCGTGGGGGCCATTAGTTGGTGCGCTCATTTGTTGTGGAGAAGATGGTGGTGGGTATCCCCAAGGTCGTAATGTTGGACCTGCTGATGTATGCGCGGATGTCCCCTTTCTCCTTCTGAATGGAATTGGGAACTAGCTACAACAGCTATTGAACTATCTTGACTTGTGGACGAAAAGGATCTTCACACAGAAGCATCTCAGATCTTTTATGGAGCTGATATAGTAGGTCCCTAACAGAGGGATCGGTGCTTTGCCCTTATAGTGGAGCTGGTGAGGTTCTCGATAGCGAACCTTCGTATGCAAACGGTGCATGGGACTTGGAAATTTCATACTCATGGCTCGCGTCTTTGTTTCCAGCGGAGCTGGTCTTCGTAAATCCCCTTTGGTGGTTTTCTTATGCCAATAGAGAGCTATAGTCATAGGTCCCAATCCAGCAGATGGATCTTTCGTACGTCATCATGGAGTCGAGTGGTTCATCTCGCCCTTCTTTCGTTTCTAGTGTGGAACTGGTCTCCGAAGATCCCCATTGGATGATTAAGTCTTCTCATGCCAACGAAGAGCTGGGCTTGTAGGTCGCGAAGGGGGAGCTTCGGATTTTCTTGCCAGCACGGAGCTGGGTTTTAGGTCCTGAAGGGGGAGCTTCAGGTCTTCTAGCCAGCGTGGAGATGGAAGGTCCCGAATTCGGAGCTTCGGATCTTCGTGCCAGTGCGGAGCTGGGCTTTAGGTCCTGAAGGGGGAGCTTCAGGTCTTCTAGCCAGCGTGGAGCCGGAAGGTCCCGAATTCGGAGCTTCGGGTCTTCGTGCCAGCGCGGAGCTGGGCTTTAGTCCTGAAGGGGGAGCTTCAGGTCTTCTAGCCAGCGTGGAGCTGGAAGGTTCCAAATTCGGAGCTTCGGGTCTTCGTGCCAGCGCGGAGCTGGGCTTTAGGTCCTGAAGGGGGAGCTTCAGGTCTTCTAGCCAGCGTGGAGCTGGGCTTTAGGTCCTGAAGGGGGAGCTTCAGGTCTTCTAGCCAGCGTGGAGCTGGAAGGTCCCGAATTCGGAGCTTCGAGTCTTCGTGCCAACGCGGAGCTGGGATTTGAGGTCCCTCTGACCTTTGTACGCCATCGAAGTTCCCAGTGTCTCGCGCTCCTACTATGACAGGGACCTGAGTCCTGACTGGAACTGACCTGGAAGAGGTGGACGTCATCTACCTTTAGTCTGCCCAGTTCCTACAGACTCCTTCTCACCCACCTTCGGATCTTGCACTGGGCTATGATCAGTGACCTCCCTCAGATTTGCCTCCATAATGAATCATTCAACTTTATCCTTCAAGAGACAAAAATTGTTAGTATTATGGTCATATTATCATATGGTATATATATGAGAATAAAATTCAAAGGGTCCTGGAGTTCCGGTTAAGGGTCCCTTCATCAATGGAGGTCCCCGGGCTGGTGTCAGTATGTCTTCTGGATCTGCATAGTGGTGTGAATCTCCATGAAATTCTTAGCGGAGACTCCCAGGGTTCCTGGTGGAGAGGCTGTGGCGTTGGAGCTCCAAGCTCCCTTCGCTTTTTCGGGTGGCTCACTAGTGGAACTCGTGGAGGTCCGCATGGGTGCTCTGAGATTTCTTTAAGATTCATTTGTATCTTCTTGCTCGTCTTCATCATTTCAGGCCTGTGGGTCTAGGTTCTTCGATACGGACAAATCTTACTCCATTGACGCCTTGTGTGTCTCGTTTTGTCCCAACAGATCAGAAAAATGGGAAAAACAGTAACTTCTCAACACAACCTCGCACAATAGCAGTAAGAATTACTCACGCCTTCAACTCGGAATTTCCCACAGACGGCGCCATTTGATATGGGGCAAACCCAATCAACGAAATTTATAAGTGTGGGAAAAGGAATTTATATAGCCGGAGAATGAATATTGGAAGTTTTTAAGGGCATAAGGTGCTGTCTTTACGATGGGGACGTAATGGGGACCTGTTTGGGGCATTGGGGACCTGTCTGGGACGTTTGTGGGACATTGGGGCGTATTGGGGGACCTGTTTGGGACATTGGGGATCTGTCTGGGAGCATATTTGGTACGTTGGGGACCTGTTTGGACGCGTTGGGAACATGGGGGGACCTGTTTGAATGTGTTTGGAATGCGGGGGACCTGCTTGAAGACATAAACGAAATAACACAAGGATTTACGTGGTTCGGATCTTTGCAGATCCTACGTCCACGGGGGCACTAAAACTGGTTTTCACTATACCTGGGAGAATTACATGCTCACAACTCACTTTCGCTCATATAGGTTAAAGATCTAGTGGAAAAGAACTATTACAGTGAGAAAGAGAGATTTCTAGGTGTTTTTTGTGTGTGAGAAAGTGATAGAATAAGAATCGTTATTGTGAGAAATGGCCAAGTCTCTCCTTTTATAGCAGCTCCCAACGGCCTTCCCAAGTAATATCACAGGATTTCCGGGGGACGTACCACCTAGGGTGCTTAGGAAATATGACTGATTGCTTGATGGAATGACCTCTGTGACAGTTACAGTGAGGTGCTCAGTGATATCTCCCTGTTGTAAAGCGACACGCGTCCCTGCAACTGCCTTCCTTCCTTTTCACTGTTCCTGCGCCTTTATACACAACGGTTCTTCCTATTTTGTCCGGTCAAGACTTGTGCCCGTCAGGTCCCTGCAGGTCCTTCTTCCTAGGCTCGTACTTCACTATGGGCCCTTCTTCTTCCTGGGCTTTATTGGGCCTTTCCTTATTTTTTGTTTTCTCGGCCCATCTTAGTTGAGTCCACATCACTTTTGTAAAATATGCCTGATGTGGACTAAAATATATGGGCCCGAAAAATTAATAAATAAAGGCCCAGTAGGCCCATAAATTGGGAAATTAACACTTAGTAGAGAAAACAAGAAAAAGTAGGGTCTGCGGGGACCTCCGACAGGCCTGGGGAACTAACAACAGGAGCTGAAGGAACTAGGGACCTGAGGAACCAGCTGGTAGTGCCACAGGAGATACAAAGCTTCTTCAATACGCCACAAGGGGACTCTATAAAGCTGCATGACGTGACTGATGGCTGTGACTGCTGCAAAAAGGACCTCTGACAGGACTGCAGACTGTACAAAGCTGTCCTGACAGCCTATACTGACACGAAATGACCCTATCAACAGGAATTCTGGGACGTGACACAGACCAGATTGCTTGCAGCTCCCTGAGGCGATGAATGCGTCCCATCTCCAGGATTCCAAGGACCTACCTCCGGGCAATATCCAAGGGCTGAGGGACGTACCTTCAGGCAATACCCAGAGAGCCTCCTATATAAAGGAGCCTTCACCATTTTCACCATTCATTCACGTTTTAACACATTACAACACTTAGAAAATACTCTCTCTACACTAAATCGACATCTTGAACGTCCCTTTAGCTAATTTCTTATGTGTTCTTGAGAGAAAAGTGAGGAGGAAGTATCTTGAGTGTGTAAATCTTTAAGTATAGTGAAAAGAGGTTTCAGAGCGCCCGTGGACGTAGGATCTGCAAAGATCCGAACCACGTACATCCTGTGTTCTTTCTGTTTTACGTCCCCTACGTGCCCCAAGCAGGTCCCCCGCGTCTAAACTGTCCCAAAGATGTCCCAAGCAGGTCCCCCACGCTCCAAACACGTCCAAACAGATCCCCCAATGTCCCGAACACTCCTCAACATGTCCCAGACAGGTCCCCGACGTACCAAATATGCCACAAGCAGGTCCCCATCACGTCCCAGTACCCCAAATACGTCCCCAACAAGTCCCAAACACGTCCCCTTCAGTCTCTCTTTCAATAAGCACCTTACGCACCTAACTCTATCGATTCTCCGGCTATATAAATTTCCCTTTCCCACACATATAAATCTTGTTGATTGGGATTGCCCCACATCAAATGGCGCCGTCTGTGGGAAAATTCCGAGTTGAAGGCGTGAGTAATTTTGCCTATGTTGTGCGAAGCTGTGCTTAAAGTCTTATTTTTCTCTTTTCTTCTTCTCATTTCTAATGAGACGAGACAAAAAATGCAAAAAACTGGGCGAAGAAGACTCTCTCTGCCGAAGAGTTTGGACTTACAACCCGCAGGAGCTGTCAAAGCGCAACTGAAGCTCCTGAGACGTAATACCATGTGCACCACCTTGACCGAGAGGAGGAAAGGATGAAGACCCGAAGCTCCCCCTTCGGGACCTAAAGGCCTAGCTCCACGCTGGCGAGAAGACCCGAAGCTCCCCCTTCGGGACCTAAAGCCCAGCTCCGCGCTGGCATGAAGACCCGAAGCTCCCCCTTTGGGACCTAAAAGCCCAGCTCCGCGCTGGCGAGAAGACCCGAAGCCCCCCCTTCGGGACCTAAAGGCCCAGCTCCACGCTGGCGAGAAGACGCGAAGCTCCCCCTTCGGGACTTAAAAGCCCAGCTCCGTGCTGGAAAGAAGACTCGAAGCTCCCCCTTCGAGACCTAAGAGCCCAGATCTGCGCTGGCGAAGCTCCCCCTTCGAGACCTAAGAGCCCAGATCCGCGCTGGCGAAGCTCCCCCTTCGAGACCTAAGAGCCCAGCTCCCCGCTGGTAAGAAGACCCGAGGCTCCGTCTTCGGGACCTCCCAGCTCCACGCTGGTAAGAAAATCCAAAGCCCCGCCTGCGGGACCTCCAAGCTCCGCGCTACCACGAAGACCCGGAGCTCTGCTTTCGGGAGCCAAGAGTCCAGCTCCACCCTGGTGTCCGAAGGTCCGCGGGAGATACAAGCCCAGCTCCGTGCTAACACATGAGGATCCTTGGGACCTAGAAGGCAGCTACACGCTGACATCCAGACATCCGCGGGGGATATAAGCCAAGCTCCTCGCTAGCACGCGAAAGTCCGTGGGACCTAGGAGCCAATCCCCACGCTGATGTACGAAGAGCCGCGGGAGATCAGAGTACAGCTCCGCGCGAGCATGCGAAGGTCTGTGGACCTAGAAGTTAGCTCAACGCCAACACTCGAAGACCAGTGGGAGATGAGAGCCCAGTTCCATGAGGGCAAGATCCACAGAAGACATCCCACGCTGATAAGGCCCTTGGCCAGAATTCCAGGGCCCTCTACATCCCTTCTCAATTATATAATATTGTTATCATAATAAATATGTGACTACACTAACAAGTGTTACTGTTTGAAGGACGAAATAAAGAGGCTCATCCAGGCAGTTTCCCTAAAGGAGTCTGTAGGAACTATGCCTAATAAAGGCAGACGACGTCCACCTCCTTCAGATAGGGGTCAGTTCCAGTCAGAACTAACGTCCCCGTCATAGTAGGAGCGTGAGGCACTGGGGAGTCCAATGGCCAACAGAGCCCGAATCATGTACCTGAGCATTTGAAGGACTTAGAGGTCCAGCTCCGCAATGGTGTGCAAAGGCCAGAGGGACCTCAATTCCCAGCTCCGCGCTGGCAAGAAGACTCGAAGTTCCCCCTTCGAGACCTAAAAGCCCAGCTCTCCGCTGGCAAGAAGACTCGAAGCTCCCCCTTCGAGACTTAAAAGCCCAGTTCCCCGCTGGCGAGAAGACCCGAAGCTCCCCCTTCGGGATCTAAAGCCCAGCTTCGTGCTGGCAAGAACACCTGAAGCTCCGCATTCGGGACCTCCCAGCTCCGTGCTGGTAGGAAGACCCAGAGCCTCGCCTTCGGGACCTCCCAGCTCCGCGCTGGCAGGAAGCCCCTGAGCTCCGCATGTGGGACCTCCCAGCTCTGCGCTGGCACGTGAAGTTCCACAGAAAGTCAAAGCTCAGCTCAGTACGGGCGTACGAGGACCTCCGTGCGTGTAATAGCAGGTCCTATATTGCATCCTTAGGAGCACCTACCACCGTTCCTTCCGTCAAATACGACTGCGCCAACAAACGGCCTCCGGAACAGGGAGCTGTCACGATCTCTCCTTAGGTCCTACGGAACTCCCACCGTTATGCAACAACATGGTGGAAATCCCGACAGTATCCGGGAGACATCCCGCGATAAGAAGGCTCTTAGCCGAAACTTCGAGACCCCCTGAATCTCATTTTCATTTACTTCACCAATATTATTATAAGTATATGCGTCACACTAACAACTTTCATTATTGGAAGGACCCATCCTCGCATGACGTCTAGGGAGGTCCGTTGGGTGTAGCCTCGACCAAGGTCTGAAGGCAGCCAAGAAGGGGCCTGGGGGATCTATGCCGATTAAAGGCAGACAACCCCTGCGTCTTCCAGATAGAAACCAGCTCCATTTAAGGATCCTCCGCATTGGCATGCGAAGGTCCGTAGGACCTCGAAGGGAGCTCAACACTGCCACCAGCTCCATGCTGGCACATAAAGCTCTGCTGGAAGACAATTCCCTGCTCCTCTCTGGCAAAGATCTGCAGGACCTCAGAGCCGAGCTCCTCGTTGGCAATACCCAGGGGACCTAAGAGACAGCTCTGTGCTAGCACGCAGACCCGAATCTCCATATTGGGGACCCACAAATCCAACTCTGCGTTGATCCGAGTAGCCTAGTTACCACAATTGGAACCTAGCAGCCAACTCCACGACGACGCCTAAAAATCCACGGGAGACCTACCTCGTTGATAAGGCTCTTAGCCGGAATTTCAGGGCCCTCTAAACCTTATTCTCATTTATATCATTGAAACGATAATAAATGCATGCATCATACTAACAACTGCTATTATTTTAAGGATGAAATCGAAGTGCCCTCCCTAGTGGGACAACTGAGGAAGTTCATTGACTGTGGCATCAACCAAGGTCGGGAGGTAGCCAAGAAGGAATCTGGGGGATCTGTGCCAATCAAAGGCAGACAACCCCCACCTCCTCCAGATAAGGACCAGCTCCATTTAAGGCTCAGCCTCAAGCCAAACTCTGCGTTGGCAAAGGTCCACAGGACCTCAAAGCCCAGCTCCGGGCTGGCATCCGGAGATCCTAGGGAGGTCGAAGTCCTCCTCTGCACTGGCATATGAAAAGCCACGGGGATTTAAAAGCCCAGCTCCCCGCTGGCACGAAGACCTACAGTCCAGCTCCGCGCTGACATGAAGGCCCTAACTCCAGGGGACCTAAAGACAAGCTCCTTGCTGAAAACAAGGACATGATCCGTGTCTTTGAGATCTCCATGCTGAGCTCCTCGCCAGTATGCGAAGTTCGTTATAAGAGATCTCCAAACCAGCTGAAACCTAGCTCCGTGCTGGTTGAAGGCAAAGAAGTCAAGCTCTGCGCTGACACATGAAGGTCCAGGGGACCTAGAAGATAGCTCCCTGCTGACATCCAAACCTCCGGAGATCTGGGGCCAGGGACCTCGTTATTAACCAAGAAGAAAGGGCGCTCCATTTCTTCCATCACTTTTAAATCAACGGCCTCCAACAAGGAGCCCTGATGCTAAGCGAGCGGGCGCTATAACCACGCACTTAAGCAAGCGGGTGCTATAACCACGCATGTAAGTGAGCGGGCGCTATAACCACGCATATAAGCGAGCGGGCGCTATAACCACGCATATAAGCGAGCGGACGCTATAACCAAGCACTTAAGCGAGTGGACGCTATAAACCACGCATTTAAGCGAGTGGATGTTATACCCACGCATCTAAGTGAGCTAGCACTATAACTACGCATCCAAGCGAAGCTGGCGCTATAACCAGGGTAAACTAATTATATGCCTGAGAACCGCCTTGTCGGGATACGTACATTTTATCATATAATGAAAGGTGCACCATATATTATACTCGATACCAAAGGTCGACGGACCTGCGGCGTACAAAGACATCAAAGACTGATAGTCTGCGACGTGAGATGATGCCAAAGACCGACGGGTCGGCGGTGTACCCGACATCAAAGGCCACAGGTCTGCGACGTGAAAGATGCCCATGAGGGCGTACAAGATGCCGCCGCTGACGGGCTGCGGTGTACAGGACATCAAAGGTCATCAGTAAGGCCTGCGACGTGTATAGGTACCTCAGCGTAGCTGGCGCTATAACCAGGGTAAAACGGTGGGGGAGATCCCCACTTTTTAGGACCTTCGGGCCTACATTACTGAACTCGCTAAGGACGAAGAGAGCCTAGCGCAAAGTGACACCCAAGGACAATGACGACGGTCATTGCAACCAAGGGCGTGAATTCGTACTTGGCTTACCAATTGAATAGCTAACGCTATTAACCTTGACACAGTAATGATGTTCCCAGAAATATCCATCAGGTCCCGTAAAAGAAAATATAATACGAGGAGAAAGGAACTCCGACGAAACATACGAACATGGGGAGTTAAGCTCCCCAAGTCCTTACCATCATATCTCGAAACAAGAAATAACGAAGTGTTTCTTACAGGCTATCACCACCCTGAAAAAAGCAAAAATGAGGATGTCCCAGGGAACTCGGAGATACGTACAGCAGGACCTAGGGATCTCCATACGAGTGCAAAGGCTCAAAGAGGAGCTCCCCCATCAGGTCCTCGCCAGGGGAGTTAAGCTCCCCTAAAACATCGCTTGTCCTAGGATGCCCCAGGGAGCTAGAAGCAATGTGCTGCAGGACCTGAGGATGTGCTCCAAGGCTCGTAGAGGAGCTCCACCATCAGGTCCCCATCAGGTCCCTGCCAGGTCCTTCCAGATTCCAAGGACGATTGATGCAACAGCGACGATAAAAGCCCGAGGAAAAACGAGCTCCAACAGAGACACACAAACATAGGGGAGTTAAGCTCTTTTAAGACATGGCAGGTCCTAAGATGTCTGGAAAGGCCCTCCACATGCTCCTTCCGGACGCCAACCCAGAAACAAGGACTCTCGGGAGCTTGGGGACCTCACTCAAAGCAATCAAAGATGAAAGCTCTTGAAGATGAGCCAAACGCACCTCGTCATACGCGCGAAATCGACATCCCACTCTTCCTTCTCCTTAGCGAAGGAGCTCTAGAGATCTTCCTCGCGCTATCTCATAGGAGCTGCATTTCTGTCTTCCCCTCTCGTACTAATCCGTTGACTTTGTCTAATCAGCTATCCCCAAGTCCCGGGTTGACGACTTGGCGAACGGTCCGGTAGCTACCCACCACCTGGGGGTGATCTCTGAACGTCTGGAAGCACCCAACAACCTAACAAGCTCATCTTTTCACCTATGTTCAGATGGTCCACAGAAGTATGGAGCTCAGCCACTGAGGTCCCCATAGGTCCCAAGAGAGGCTCAGCATATTCACCCCGAGGGGAAGAAGGACGTACTTTCTTTTTGTTTTTCTTTCTGACCCTTTGATGAAGTTGTTTTCATGTTAACACCAGAAGCAGGGGCTGTGATTCTTGAGCTCCCCTAATAGGAGAAGGAACCACAGGGACATCCGTTGTCCCTGCAAAAGGAGGAATCTCCTTGTAAACATCCCTTGCCACCAGTATCCGATGGAGCAAGGGAGCTTAGGGTATGCTGGCTTGGGGAGTCGGAGGAACTAAGGAGCTGTACCCTTCTCCACATTGGCCAACAAACATATCATGAGGACGTCATACCTGCGCCCGAAACCCAAGACACTGATCGAACCTTTAACCACTCACAAAGGCGTATCCCTTCAAGAAATAATTATGGTAGGTCCGTAATAAGGAGGTAAGGCCCATCTTACTATTATACTCTAATTTACTTTTTGTCCCAAAAACCAAATTAGAGTAGGGGAGTGGTTGATGTGGACTAAAATATATGGGCCCGAAAAATTAATAAATAAAGGCCCAGTAGGCCCATAAATTGGGAAATTAACACTTAGTAGAGAAAACAAGAAAAAGTAGGGTCTGCGGGGACCTCCGACAGGCCTGGGGAACTAACAACAGGAGCTGAAGGAACTAGGGACCTGAGGAACCAGCTGGTAGTGCCACAGGAGATACAAAGCTTCTTCAATACGCCACAAGGGGACTCTATAAAGCTGCATGACGTGACTGATGGCTGTGACTGCTGCAAAAAGGACCTCTGACAGGACTGCAGACTGTACAAAGCTGTCCTGACAGCCTATACTGACACGAAATGACCCTATCAACAGGAATTCTGGGACGTGACACAGACCAGATTGCTTGCAGCTCCCTGAGGCGATGGAATGCGTCCCATCTCCAGGATTCCAAGGACCTACCTCCGGGCAATATCCAAGGGCTGAGGGACGTACCTTCAGGCAATACCCAGAGAGCCTCCTATATAAAGGAGCCTTCACCATTTTCACCATTCATTCACGTTTTAACACATTACAACACTTAGAAAATACTCTCTCTACACTAAATCGACATCTTGAACGTCCCTTTAGCTAATTTCTTATGTGTTCTTGAGAGAAAAGTGAGGAGGAAGTATCTTGAGTGTGTAAATCTTTAAGTATAGTGAAAAGAGGTTTCAGAGCGCCCGTGGACGTAGGATCTGCAAAGATCCGAACCACGTACATCCTGTGTTCTTTCTGTTTTACGTCCCCTACGTGCCCCAAGCAGGTCCCCCGCGTCTAAACTGTCCCAAAGATGTCCCAAGCAGGTCCCCCACGCTCCAAACACGTCCAAACAGATCCCCCAATGTCCCGAACACTCCTCAACATGTCCCAGACAGGTCCCCGACGTACCAAATATGCCACAAGCAGGTCCCCATCACGTCCCAGTACCCCAAATACGTCCCCAACAAGTCCCAAACACGTCCCCTTCAGTCTCTCTTTCAATAAGCACCTTACGCACCTAACTCTATCGATTCTCCGGCTATATAAATTTTCCTTTCCCACACATATAAATCTTGTTGATTGGGATTGCCCCACATCAATGCCTACCCTCGTTGTTTTCTCATTTTTTAAACATATTTATGTGTACGTATTTCATTGCAGTTAGGGAAACCCTTTAGTTCATGTACGATCCAAAAGGATATGAATAATTATATATTCATATATATCCTCATACAAGGTGAATTTATGGAGAAGCTTAACGTTGCACGGCATATAATCAACCATTTAATTTATTATGAGTGGAGAATTGATACATCTTATTAGAAATTATTTTCAGCCATGAATCTTCTTAGGTTCGTGCTGAGTATATATGTAATCAGTATGTGCATCCAATGTTTTATGCATCAAACAGTACTCTTCTCTTCCTTCACAGTTCGCTGCTGCGCCTCCATTGTTTGCCTCTCCAACCTCTACGAAGATTAAATAAATAATTAAATAATCCGACAATTTCTTTTTAGAAAAGATACAAATTTTATTTTAAATTTCAAATTCACCTTAAAAGAGGCAGTCTTGGCTGATATATCTGGGCGAGACGCAATAGCTAATGAGAAAAGAAGAGTAATTGTCATGAAGAGGCTCAAAGCTTTTGACATATTGTTTATTACTGAGATATAAGTAGAGAAAAAATTATTGTAACAATGTGTTAAGGAGGATTTGTAAGGGTTTATTTATAGGAATACGGATGGCTAAAGTCTAAAGAGATCGTAAACGTCGCAATTTGAATTAATGCCATCAATTAATGAAAAGATTGTGTCTTAGGTAACAATTGGTTTGAATGACAATTTATAATGAAAAGATTTCCTTTTGTTAATGTAAATTACCTCAATGTATCAATATCCTTGTTGTTTGATTGACAATGTAATAGAATGATTTCTTTATTTGGTATGTCAAATCAATTACAATTTGACCGCATTAATTGATGTCGTCTATAATTTTTATTATTGTATTTATACCCATCACATTATTTTTCCTCTTATATTTAGAAATTTGATTTTTTTTCACCAACAATCTCAGATTAAAAATAATATTAAATATAATTATATTTTAAGACATAGATATGTTGTGCGGAAAACTAGTAATCCTTATTATTAATCGTTGTCTGAATATCCTTATTTGCTATCCTTATTTAACCCCTCCAATACCCTTATCGCCAACCCAACTATCCTGAAATCTAGGAGGTCTAAAATTAGGTAACATCATATATTTATGGAAGTGCATTGGTCAATTTAAGTCGCTTGCCTCCAATGGCAGCTTGAGATTTATCTTGTTTTTTTTTTTGTATGAAAGATTTTCATTACCACAATGCCGAGGTTTACACATCACAACCATAAGAACTACTCGCTAATTACATAGCAGCTCACGAATAAAATGTTCATCTTTTTGAGTCTTCCTCTTAAAACGCATCCCTCGTACTTGCATCTTGAACTCCTTGTTGATCAATACAGCCAAGTCCAATGCATCCTTCTCCCCCGACAAGTGTAATTTAGCATTCCGCTCCTTCCACAAGCTATAGGCAAGCGTAGCAATACCCGCAAGTTGGATCTTGGATATGACATTCTTTTTCTTCCCTAGTTTGACAAGCTCTCTCTCACATCTGTCATATGTCTCCAAGCTATCCATTTTCAGCCACTTGGTAACCTCTGCCATGACCATTTTACTGTAGGAACAGACGAACAGTAGGTGATTCAAGCATTCATCCCCCTGCCAACAGAGAACACATCTAGCATCAGGAACATGCACTACCCATTGGATCAACCGATCCCTAGTGAGCAACCTTCTGTGCATAATGAGCCACATGATAAACGCATGTTTAGGAAGACTCCATCGATTCCACACAGCCTGCCCATGATAACTTTGTCTCTGTTTCCCTTTAGCCATGTGTACCCCGAAGCAATGGTGTAAATCCCATCAGGAGCTGCTCCCCATTTCCCGTCCCTATGACCACTCTGAAACATGCTCCTTACTTTTAGTAGTTGTTTTCATTGCCAGCTACTGTCACCAGACCCTTGGTATCCCCAAAAATCAGCCCCTAGTAGACAGTGTGAAGCCACTTAATCCACAAGTTGTCTTTTTTACTAGCAATATCCCAAATCTGCTTACCAATGCCTGCATAGTTCCATGTCCTGCAATCTTTTATGTTTAGGCCACCCCATTGCTTCTTCAAGCAAACAGTATCCCAAGCCACCAAGGCTTTGATCCTGCCACCTATACTTTCACCCACAAGAACTCTCTACATTTTTTTATCAATCCTCTTCACGACACTTCGAGGCAGCAGAAACAAGGTCCCCCAGTAGCTATGTAATGACACCAAGATAGAGTTGATTAAGCAACACCTACCAGCATAGGAGAGATTCCTTGAGGTCCAACAGGTGATTCTCTTCACAATCCTCTCAACCAAGGCCTCACAGTCACTCCTACTCCACCTTGTAGGTGATATTGGAACCCAAGATTTCATAGGGAATGCTCCCTCTTCATAGCGAGTTAGTGCAAGGAGGTTTTATTTAACAACCAAAGTGGTACCAGCAATATAAATACTAGACTTTAGGGAGTTGGCAGTCAGACCAGATGCCTCCTGAAAATGTTCCAAGCTAGCCTTGATCAGTGCTAGAGATTCCTGTTGTGCCTTGCAGACTATAAGTAGGTCATCCGCAAAGCACATACTTACCAAGTTAACCTGCTTGCGCAAAGGGTGAAATCTGAAGCCCTGCTGTTTGGATGCCAGTAGCAAGCTTCGAGTTAGGTACTCCATGATCAACACAAAGAGTAGTGGAGATAGGGTCTCCTTGTCTCAATCCTCTAGCCCCCCGTATGTTCCCTTCAAGACATCCATTGATAGCCAGTTTATAGGTAACTGTGGTGACACACTCCTTTACCCAAGCAATAAACTTGACTGGAAACTTCAGTTTGGCTAGGTGATTAAGGAAAAATGTCCATTCTACCGAGTCATAAGCCTTCCTTAGATCTATCTTCATCATACATCTAGATGAGGCACTCCCTCTATTGTATAATCTCAGCAGTTGTTGGCTAAGCAAGATGTTATGACCTATGGATCTGCCAGGCACAAATGCCCCTTGATTATCATGTATAAGTCTGGGTAACACTGTCCTTAGTCTGGCATACATGAGCTTGGAGACACACTTGTATATTGTATTGCAACAAGCAATAGGTCTATAATCCCGAGCAATGCTGGGTTGAGCAACCTTTGGTACAAGCGTGATAGTTGTGTTATTAAAAGCTTTGACTAATCGGCCTTCCCTAAAAAATTCCAATACAGCCTTAGTTAGATCCTCTCCCACAATAGGCCAAGCTGATTTAAAGAATTCGCTGTTGTAGTCATCTGGACCCAGGGCTTTTCGACTAAGGATAAAGAACAGAGCATCCTTAACATCCTGCCTGAAAATGGATCTATAAGGCAAAACTGTTCTTCTACATATAGGGTGTTACCCTGAACAATGGCAAGCTCATCAATTTCAGCCAAATCTCTCCCAGCTATCCCCAGCACGTTGTTATAATAGTCAACAAAGTATGACACAATTGCTCCAGGATCACCCCATCCTCATTTGTTATTGAGATAATCCTATTCTGGTAAACTCTCTGCTTAATGATTGCATGGAAATATTTGGTATTCTCGTCCCCCTCTTTCAACCAAACTTCTTTAGCCTTTTGAGCCAAGAACTTGACACAAGCTTTAATGAGGTATCTAAATTCTCTTAGCAGTAGCCCTCTCCATTTCAATTAAAGTAGCATTCAAGGGTTCCTTATTGAGATCCTCCTGGGCAAAGGCTAGCTTCTGGCGGCTCTCCTCAGTCTTAAGGACAATATTTGCATAGTGATCCTTATTGAGTTTTCTCAGAGGACCTCTGATTTTGTAGAGTTGGTGTATAAACTGCCTACCTCTAGTCCTTTCCATAAACCCCTTACTCCAGTTGTGCTCAACAACAGTTAGGAAGTTGGGAGAATCCACCCACATATTGAAAAATTTGAAGTCCCTTCTTGGGTGCGGCTGAGATCCAATGGATTTAAGGAAGATGAGAGAGTGATCAGAAACCCCTTCTTGCAGAAAGTGTGCCTCTGTATCCATATAAGCTTGCATCCACTGAAGGTTCCCAAAAGCCCAGTCAATCTTGCTATAAACTCTAGTTTCAGCCCCCTGTTTATTAGACCATGTAAAATGGTTACCTTTCCTTCTAATTTCTTCAAGCCCGCAATCCCTTAACATTGCCAAAAGCCTCATATTCAGTGGCATGTACAGGGGTACCACCCAATCTGTCCTCAGTTGAAAGTAGATTATTGAAATCACCCCACACTAGCCAATTTTGTGATTGATTTGTGGAAAGTTCTTGGATGCTAGTGTATTAATAATGCACGTGGTACCTATTTGCTGATTTTTTTTTCTTTCTAGTCGACATGAACTGAACTATGAACAATATTGTTAGGTATCTCGATTGGAGTTGAAGATATTGTTTTTAAAGTGTGTTTGTTTTGGGTGATGCTCTAAACATATCACGTTGATCCTCCCTACACATGTTCAACATTTCGTTTGTTTAGGTGATAAAAAAATAGTGTGACATTTCGTTTGCTTTAACCATTTTTCATATTTTAAATTATTTAATTAAACTATTTAAGTCTTATAAAATATTTTACAATTAAAAAAATAATATATTGAAAGAATTTTAATTAAATATTCAAATATAATATCAAAATAGTAATCACGGAAGGTATTATCTTAAGATAAACATATTAATCCATTTTACCAGATATTTATGTAGAGCTAAATGTGAGCTTTGCGCAATATCACCACATACATCACCGTTATTAAACAAACACAACATTTCAATATCATATTGATATGCAAAATAAAGTATGACATATCACATTGATTCACTTTTTGATGATATTTACATTATGGCAATGTGGATATCACCGAATATTGGATTACACTCGTCGTACAAGGAAATATCCACCTAACATAGATAAGACGAAAAACGCCCTCACCCCATCAATTTGGGCGTTTTAGAGAATGATTGTAAGAGGTCAGACAACGTTCACGGAGAAAATTCAACAGAGGCGAGTGTTTTTTTTTTGGATCATCGATTCTTCGTAACGCTCACTAGGTAATGATACTTGAAAAATTGCTTGAATTGCTTATTATGAACCAAGCTTTTGTGAGTTTTACCTGCGTTTTGGCATTGATTTTCTATTCTATTACCAAATGGATACGATTTGTCAAACTTAATTTTAGTTAGCGTAAAATGTTATGTAGTCGGAGATCAAATGCATGCATGATGCTATGTTCACTTATCTATTCCACTCCATATTCCAACTCTCAAATAAAGAAATATTATTGTCATATCTTGTACACCATTCTGAAAATTAATATAGTAATAATCTAAACTAATCTAAATTTAAAAGAAAAAAGGAAAAAGAAAATTTGTCCATATTATGTCGTCACTGGTCCTCACCCCTCTCCTCAGTCGTCGCCGTGATCACAACTCATCTATGGATGTCGCCCCTCGCTGGCTAGAAAATTGCAAAAAAAAATTAGTAAAAAATAAAATTAATTTTCCATTCCGATCTTCTTCGCCCTCACCGATCGTCTCTACCCTCATCTGCCGTTGATGGCGATCATGTTATCAATACATTTTGCCGGCGATCATTTTTTCCTTTGATATATTCATACTCACGTTTTATCGTTTTGTGAAAGTGGACATGTATCGACGGCCATTTTATCATTACATTTTTTTGGCGATCATTTTGTCGTTCGTTACATTCTCACTCCAAATGCTCGTTTTTTAAAATTGGAGATGTATCAAAGAACTTTGTCAATGACTAATCTATAGAATTACTAAACGTTAATGACTAATCTATAGAATTTGAATATATCTGACTGCAGACTTACTAAATGTTCATTCGATACATTCATATTGCGCATCGTTCTCTGACTGCAGACTTACTAAACGTTAATGACTAATCAATAGAATTTGAATATATCTGGTAAACGATAAAATAGCCGTCGATATTGAGATCTCCAACTTGAAAAAATGTACCTTTGAATGTGAACGTATCTTTAGAATACATCTTAGAATTGTGCTTTGATTTAATTAGTTGTCCTTGTAATTAGGGACTTTAATTGTATTTGTCCTTAGATTAGGACTTACTTGTTATTTATACCAAGTTTGTTTGGTATAAGTACTATGTACACATTCGAGATCAATAGAGCAAGTTTTAGAATTTAATCCGAAGGGCTGACAAACTAAATTTCTAGAGAGAGAAATAGCAAAAACACTTTCTCACACTACAACACACTCTCTCGCGCGAAGAACAAAGGTTTGCGATCGAAGATTCGAAGATTCACAATTCTCATCGTAAATCCATGTTTCTCTGCCTAGGATCTTAGAGTTGATTATCTAGGGACCTAACAGTATCAAATAAAGTCCAACATCTATTTTTTTTTAATTTCTGTTAACACTAATATAAATAGGTATTCTCTAAAAGAAACTATTTCGATTACTGACAATATTCTCGGAGCATCATGATGAACTCTTCGG
This sequence comes from Craterostigma plantagineum, assembly GCA_027422505.1. Classification (NCBI taxonomy): domain Eukaryota; kingdom Viridiplantae; phylum Streptophyta; class Magnoliopsida; order Lamiales; family Linderniaceae; genus Craterostigma; species Craterostigma plantagineum. The sequence continues at coordinate 26,158,177 of JAPQWV010000009.1, forward strand.
GGATACTATTATGGTAAGGATCATGGTAAGAGAAGTCTTGGTAGCAACACCACCTTATTTTGGTGGTCTATAACTGTTGGGTTTTACACCTAATGCGCTATTGAGCCCAAATTTTGGTAATTAACTCATTAAAGAAAAGTTAAAACGTTTTTTACTAAATCGAGAAGCGATCACATCGAAACAAGAAACTGATGAAAGATTAAGAATCAACATTTTATGGGAAATTTAACTAGTATTAATATGCTAAAAACCAATATTGGGTGAATGAGAAATTATTTTTCGAAGTTAGCTCAATAAAATATAGTGTTATATGTAAGTGTGGAGAGTTTATCCCACATTGGTTAAACACTTAGAGTCCGTTTGGTTGGGAGGATGAGTTTGGACGATATTAGCTGAAAGAATTGCCTTGAATTGAGAGTTAGCTGAGAAATGGCACAAAAAAGGGGGTCACGTTCGAATGGTAAGCTATAACTAAGAAATCTTTATTGAAAGAGCATTTCCGCAGCCTTTCACAACCACAATCGTTTCGGATCCCCCGTACCATCATCTGGTATGGTTGATGGGTTTAAATAATGATGTCGAATATGTTTGGTAGATAAATGTAGATGGTATTATAGGTTTTCAATTACAGTTCGATTAGGGTTTTTGTTCCGTCTGCACAGTTCGTATACCATCGGCGCAGTTCGTTTTCCATCTAAATTCATTTTTTGTTTGTTTGCTAAATTTTGTTTTAATCATGTTTGGTTTTGTTTGTTTGATTAGTCTTTCTTATCAATACCTGGAATTAATTCGGTTCAATAAACATGTTTATTTGGATATTCAATCGATGTTTGCCATTCACTATCATCGAATGATTGCTGTAGAATAGGGAAGATAAGTTAACGAGATTTGCTACTGAAAGGTAAAATTAGGAAATAAATATTGAAATAAAGGATAAATTCTTGAGTTTCTTGGTTTTTTACTGATTTTGCAAGCTCAAGAGCAAATTAGGCTGTTTTCGAGTGAATTTCTTAAAACTCGGCGAATTTTAATTTTACCCGAAAATTCATGTATTTGGCGAAAATCTCTTTCTGAGTACACCCAAATTTTAAGATTTTTGGACAGATTTTTGAACAGATTTTCGGAAAAAAATTTAAATTACCCAAAATTCTCCTACATGAATTCCTGCTCAACGAAAACTGTTGCTGGTGTTTACGGAGCAAAATTTCTGCGCTAAACACTTCCTAATTTCGCGAGCTTTGTATTTTACGAATCCAACCCCGCTAAACACTTCCTAATTCTCTTAGCCTGACACGCCCATACATTATCAGTCTCAGGATCCCCTCTCATTCTGGTATTGGATCGGTCCGTTCATGTACCCCTTCGCCTATAAGCCTGCCAGGAGCCGCTCATTGTCCGTGCACCCTGGCACCGGCGATCACTCCCCGCCCTCTTCGGCCCCGGGCGTCACATGCTCACCAGCTTCCACCTGGTTCGTCACCGAACCAGCACCGTACTGCGAGAGGTTGTGCTCTGATACCACCTGTAACAACCCGTCCCATACCGGGTGTCACAATAGCTTCGGTCCCTACCGGGACTAGTGGGGTTGGGCCCACCACACTCCGACTGATAGTCTGGCCCCACTGTACCACCATTTAACCTTTTAGCGTGCTTCGTGCACTCGCTCACACGCGCCCTGAGAAACTTCTCAGGGGGTCACCCATCCCTAGATTGCCCCAAGTCAAGCACGCTTAACTTCGGAGTTTCTATAGATGGACTCCAGAAAAGGTAGGTCGACCTTGGTGATATGAGTAGTACTATCAATTCTTTTATACGATTCTTCGCCTGACACGCCCATACATTGTCAGTCTCAGGATCCCCTCTCATTCTGGTGTTGGATCGGTTCGTTCATGTACCCCTTCGCCTAGAAGCCTGCCATGAGCCGCTCATTGTCCGTGCACCCTGGCACCGGCGGGTTCGGGGACGAACCAGGCGGAAGCTAGTGGGCATGTGATGCCCAGGGCCGAAGAGGGCGGGGAGTGATCGCCGGTGCCAGGGTGCACGGACAATGAGCGGCTCCTGGCAGGCTTCTAGGCGAAGGGGTACATGAACGAACCGATCCAACACCAGAATGAGAGGGGATCCTGAGATTGACAATGTATGGGCGTGTCAGGCTAAGAATCGTATAAAAGAATTGATAGTACTACTCATATCACCAAGGTCGACCTACCTTTTCAGGAGTCCATCTATAGAAACTCCGAAGTTAAGCGTGCTTGACTTGGGCCAATCTAGGGATGGGTGACCCCCTGGGAAGTTTCTTAGGGTGCGTGTGAGCGAGTGCACGAAGCACGCTAAAAGGTTAAATGGTGGTACAGTGGGGCCAGACTATCAGTCGGAGTGTGGTGGGCCCAACCCCACTAGTCCCGGTAGGGACCGAAGCTATAGTGACACCCGGTATGGGACGGGTTGTTACAGTGCGTCTGCTACTTTAGTAGGCTCATTTTGGCTTAAGAAGCAGCTGAAAAGATTGAGCTGATGACGTGTCCTTACTCCGCTCGAAAGATCGCCAACTATCTGATCAACCGGATGGGAACTAGTCCACTTGTGCTCATGCGGCAGGGCTGAGGAAGATACGTCAGCCATTTGTGGTTCTAGATTTCCAATTATCTCCGATTGTTCAATTGTTTGAGGAAGTTCCACTTCTGCACTTGGAACGATCGTCTCTGATAGTTTTTCCTCAGTAACCATTGTAGGTTCTTCGTTATTCTGTGGCAATTCTGAATCGGGTGAGGTAGGGACGTGAGAAGTACTAGGTACATCGGTCTCGTTAGGTGGTGAATCCACTATAGATGTTTGTGACCGATATACGGGCTCGAAGAGAGAGTCTAGATCGTCTAATGTGAGTCTTAATGCTTCTTCTGACGGTGATTTCAAAGTTGTTGCCATCTTCTGTTGGTTTTGTGCCAACACACCAGTGAAAACATGTTCTGAACTATTGTATTCAGAAGCTATCTGGTTGGATACGGGTCCTGAACTGAGGTGTGCAAGAGCCATCGGGTTAAGCACGGGTCCTGGACTGACTTGACGAGAAGCCATGTCCGCCACTTCGTGGAAAGTGACGTTGTAGCTTTCTTTGATTGTGTGGTTGGACTTGATATATACACGGTACGCTTTCGAGGTTGAAGAATACCCGACGAAAGTCGCTTCGAATGCTTTAGGGTCGAACTTGGCACGTTGCTCTCGGTCGTTCGCCACAAAGCACTTGCACCCGAAGACTTCAAAGAAAGAGATATTGGGTACTCTATTATTTACAATCTCGTACGGAGTCTTGTTGAACCTTTTGTGAACCACCGTCCTGTTTTGAGTAAAACTAATGGTATTAACTGCTTCAGCCCATAGAAAGTGTGGAAGTCCGGAATGAATCAGCATTGTTCGAGCTGCTTCCACTATGGTTCGATTTTTCCTTTCAACGACCCCATTTTGTTGAGGTGTTTTTGCGGCTGAGAATTGTTGACTTATCCCGAGTTTCTGATAAAAGTCATTGAGACGTCTGTTCTTGAACTCAGTGCCATTTCTGTTCGAATGACTTGGATAGTCTGCTGCAACAAGTTTTGGGTGGTGTTCACAAAATTAATGATCACGTCACTGGTCTCATCTTTGGTTCGGAGGAACTTTGTCGAGAGTAGTCATCGACGATCACTAGCACGTACTTTCTTCCATTTATGCTTTGAGTCTGCATCGACCCACAGAGATCCATGTGGATTAGTTCTAGTGGTCGAGATGTAGACGCAAGTTGCTTGATGTGATGGGATGCTTGCTTCATTTTTCCTAATTGGCATGCCGAACACTGATGCTCCCTTTTTAGTAGTATAGTTGGCAGACCATGAACCAACTGTTTCGTAGAAAGACGTTGGAGAGCTTTCATATTCAGATGAGACAGTCGTTGATGCCATAAGCTGTTCCTCTGTAAATCAATCTGAGATATGAGGCATACAGCTCTCGAGGGCCACACGGACGTCAGGTTGATCGTGTAAAGGTTTCATTTCCGAAGTCCTGACTATCCAAAATTCTGCACCGGTCATCATGAAAGACCACCTGGAAGCCTTTGTCACAGAATTGGCCTATGCTGAACAAGTTATGGCGGAGGCCTTCGACGTATGAGACATCTTTTATAATCAGATTCTTCAGAATGATATCCCCAAGTCCTAGAATAGGGGCTGAATCGTTATTCCCAAATCTGACTTTGTCGCTTGGCTGGTCTTTGTAGTTGCTTAGCAGTTCTTGATTTCCCGTCATGTGTGTGGAGCAACCCGAGTCAAGGTACCACACATGATGGATCTGCAAAAACAGATAAGAGAGCTTTAGGTACCCATTTAAACATGGGTCCTCTCAGATTAGCAGAATTTTTTGGTTCCGATATAGTTCATAAATTATTACTTGGGGGAGTTTTGATAACCCGAGCCACTTTCGGAGAAGTGGGTTTGGGTGTGACCTCTTTAGGTGACTTGGCCTTTCCGACTTTTGTCATCCTAGGCGGAGATTTAGGAACCCATTTGGGTTGAACCTTTCAAGGAAGGTTAATTTCAGCACGTACAAATGCTTTGCTAGGTTTGATTGAGGAAAAGATCTTTTCTTGATGTAATCTCCTAAGGTGCTTGGGGGATTTAATCTCTACGGGATACCTTAGGTGAGTACAAGCATGTACAGCGCTATAAGCTTTCTTTATGGCTGGATCTTGTTTCCTACGAGTCTTCCTAGTGGCATTTGTTTCATAATGATTAATTTTTGACGTAGAGCGTATTTCGAAGTTGTTACTTCTAAAGGTGATCGGCTGAAGTGAACAAGTAGAAGCAACTATATTAAACGTGGAAATAGCTCTTTTATTTTTACGAGTGTCTTTTATTGTAACAGAAGGAATAACATGCTCAGAAATAGTTAAATCTAGTGGCTCCTTCTTTATGTTAGTGCTCGACACTCTCGTGTTTGTTTTTAGTGCTGACGCTACGCTCCCTGTAGACGTGGGTAAAGGAAATTAGTCATAGCACTTTTAACAGAATTATTTTTACAATTTTTATCTTTCAAAGGCGATTTTTCAATTTTCACGCTTTTTGTAATAGCGTGAGAGGTAGTTTGGGAGGACGAGGAGGCCTTGAGATTTTCCATCTCCTTAAAGAATTTTTTCTTTACAGCTTCGAAATTCTCTCGTTCTCTATCTAGCTTTGCCTGTAACTCCTCTATCTGTTTTATGATAGGGGGTTTGTAGAGAGAATTTTTATAATTAACGGCTTTAACTTCCTCGTGGTGAGTTTGAGAGTCAGGAGGTAGAACTTGAACTAAAATGCAGACAGGTGTTAGAGTTTCTTTCCTATTTTTGTCCTTTTCATTTAGTTCTTTGTAGTCAAAGGGGATTTCTGGACCATGTGGGCCTTGTCTAATGGATGAATCGAAAGTATTTTCATATGACGATTCAGTAAATTTCTAAGAGAGGTTATTCCTAAGCCCATGTGTTTGACAACGTATATTTCTTTCTTTTGTAAAACACGCGGGTTAGTGAAACCTATGCCTTCTATAGGATCATAGAACTCTATATCCTTGGGCTTGTTCAAAAATATCGTCTGTTCGGATTGTCCCCTACGCGTAACTATATCATCTAATTTCTTAATTTTAGCATATAGTTTCTTGCGTTCCTCACCTAGGAGAGCATAGTTATTTTCTACCGTAAGTTTGGCGGCTTGACAGGCGTCTAGTTCTTCACTAAGCACACTAACCTTAGCATTTGATATTTCTAATTGAGCTTCTAAGTTAGTGATCTTAGAGGTATCTTCGGTTATCCTACAATTTAAAATGGCTTTCTCGTTGAGATTTCTAACCAAGCAATTGTAGTTATTTGTTAGCCTATCTTCTAGTTCCTTAATTTTTTCGCTCTGTTGTCCTAGTTGAGGTTGACTAGTCTCTCTAGAATGTAGGCTCTTGGTAAGTTCATCTATTTTTGCACTAGAGCTCCTAAGTTCTATTTCGAGACTATTTATCTTCTCCTGTGATCTCGCGAGTTTTTCCTCTACTTCCTTAATACTTTTCTGCTCAAGTTTCATGTTAGCATATTGTTTTTTATATGAATCTAACATGGTCAATAATGTGGAAGAAGAGACTACCTCTTGTGACGAAGTGGAGGCGTTGTCGTCGTCCGTACGATTGGATGTCCCGGCGTCTGATTCATGCCATGAGAGCTAAATTCTCATCTTCAGAACTCGACGTGTCCTCGAGCCATTGGTCCTGTTCGGCCATGAGAGCTACTCCAGCTTCCTTCTGTTTCGTCAATTGGAGCTTCCTGGAGTAGTATTTGGTATCTCTCTTCTTCGGAAGAGTGCACTCTCTGGCGAAGTGACGTGGCTTGCCACAGTTGAAGCATTTGTTAGCCTCCTTAGGATTCTTGACATCGGAACTCTCTGGTGCACGTTCTCTGTTTTTAGAGCTTGTAGTCCGAAGTCGGTTGGCTGAGGTTGAAGACTTCTTCTTGAAGTACTTCTTGCTCATCATTTGTCCTATGAGAGCTAGCTGCTTTCCTAGTGCTTTCAGATTTGGCTCAACATCGGAGTCCGACTCTTTTTCCGACTATGAAGGTGTAGGTGGCTAACGGTCTTTTCCTTTCTTGATCTTGAGCTCCTCTTCTCCGAGACTAAGGCAATGCTGTCATCGTTCTGTATGCCTTTCTGCTCCTCGAGAATCTCGCTTATATCATCCTCATGCTGTGCGAGATTGTCAAACACGGCATGGACATCCAACTCCTCTAAATCTTTATTTTGTCGAATCTGAGTGGATATTTTCTTCCAGTCCGCGGGCAGAGAAGATAGAAATCTGATGTTTGTCTCCATGTTGGTCTTCGTGATCTCTATCTTCCTCATCTCGTTGAGAAGAGTGAGGTATCTTTGGTAGATCTCGTATAGACTCTCCTCAGGCTTTGCTTTGAAGGAGTCGTAAGCGGTGAGAATGTTCGCCTTTTTGGCCTTTATGCCAACTTTCGTCCTCTGCATCATCCTATGCAGTTCATCCCACACTCCATTAGCCGATGAAAGGCTATCAATCTGTCGGTATATGTCGTTGGGGATGCCCTGCATGAGGGTGTTCATGGCTACTAGATCTGCCTTAGCTCGAGCTCTCTCCTCGATTGTGTACTCCCTAGGCTCCTTCAGTCGCCTAGATGCAGGAATTTGAGGAGTTGCCGTTTCGTCACCGGGGACATGTACCCAAAACTGTGCGGGTCCCTCTTCTATTGACTTCGGTAAATTCTCGGCTTGATCTTTTAGAGCGATGAAATTGAGAAAGCGGCTCCTCCACATTGTATATTCGCCTCGTTGCAAAATCGGTGGACAGTTATCATTTCCGAGCGAGTATGCATCCATTTCGTTTTGTAATTGAGTTTTTGAAGGATCTTCGTTACGTGTTTTGAATGTTTGAAGATGATGTAATGTGCTTTACAAGTGACAAAATTCGTTAGTAGCGTTTGATTCGAAAAATAGATCGAGAATTATTTTCGATTCAATCTTTAAAGTTTGATCAAAAATAATTTCGTCGAAATAGAATATAGTGTGTACTGTTTACGTGCGAGATAGTTTGTCAGTGAAATATTTTTCGAGCGAAAAAAATTGCCCAAAATCGTTCGGTCGAGAAAAATTTCCGGATCGTGAATTTATTTCGATCGTAAAGAACAGGACGTGAGTAAGTTTCTCGACAAGTCAAAATAAATCGGTTGGCTGGAAAAGTTTCTCGCGTGTAAATGATTTTTAGCTTGGTCAAACTTTAAATGTCTAACCGAAGATGTTTCTCGAGAGAAAGTTTTCACGCGTGTAAAGTCAAAATTGGTCTCCCTCGAAAAAGATTTTCGCTAAATAATGCTCGAGAAATATTTCTAACTAAAATTGTTTCTAGTGTTGACGATTTTAGCACCGACTTCGTATTCTGATCGAGAAAAATTATGGCGCCAAGTTTTTCGATTGAGAAATTAATCCGAGCGCAAACTAGCGAGAAAATTAGAACGATCGAGAAAAATCACAGAATACAATTATCACAGATTCAAGCAAAAACAAAGAATTAGACACTGAACTTTCAGGTAATTGTTCGCAATCGATTACTAACTACGCACAAACACGCAATTAAACACGTTATGAAGCACAATATGTCGAATTTGGTCAAAATAAGAACGTGCTCTTCATGTTCTTACGCAAACAGTAACTCACAAAATCGATTTAATCCAAATACGAAGTTCAAACAGCTATGGATTTGATCGCAATCAACATTTGACACTTAAACAAGCATAGAAACATCAAATTCAAGTCAATTAGGCACAGAATTATGCTATTGGATCGAGAACATATTTCGCGCCAAACTGTTCTTCGATGAACAATGAACAGAATTAAATTTTCGATCCAAATCTAACAATTTTTGATCCAAAACAGAACGAATCCGCTCTGATACCAATTGTTAGGTCCTACGATTAACAACTCTAAGATCCTAAGCAAGAATTCAAAGTAATTCGATGATAATGATAATCAATAAGATTCGATCGAAAAACTCATTTGAAGAGCGAGAGAGAGAATTCGATTATAGTGAGAAAGTTACTGTTGTTTCTCTCTCTAGAAATTGAATTGCAAGCCTTTCGGATCAATCTTCAAAACTTTCTCTATTCGGCTCAATTGATTTACATGTATTTATACCAAACAAACTTGGTATAAATATCAAACTAGTCCTAATCTAAGGACTACCATACAAAACGCCCCTAATTACAAGGACAACTAATAATATCAAGCACAATTAAATGTATACTCTACAAAGCGGGATGCAAGCTGTACAAAAATAGCACCTCTGGAGCCGCTCAATTTCTCGGGGGTAAACTCGTAAGATGGTCGTCTCGAAAATAAAATTGTGTCTCAACTTCGACAGCAGAGGCAGAATATGTCGCTGCTGCGAGTTGTTCTTCACAAATTTTGTGGATGAGAACCCAACTACGAGATTTTGGTAAATCGTATTCCCATTTTTAGTGACTCAAAAAGTGCTATTGCTATAACTAGTAATCCAGTACATCACTCGCGCACAAAAAATATAGACATTAGATATCACTTTATCAAGGAACATGTAGAACAAGGTACAATCGAAATGCATTTTGTTCACACAGATCTTCAACTTGCTGACTTATTCACTAAGGCATTGGATGAAAAGCGATTCCAGTTCTTGGTATCTAGGTTAGGCATGTTGAACTATAAGACATGATCGATTGTCCCTACATGAACCTGTTTTTGTGTAAATAAGTCACTTACTTCTGCTCTATATGTTTACATGTGTATGTTGAAAATCCTACTATCATATCTAGGGGGAGTCTTATAAAAATTTATCCATGGATCTAGGGGGAGTCTTGATAAATTATGCACTAATTTAGGGGGAGATTTTGAACACCTTGCAAAAATTACGGGGGAGCTTCTATGATTTTTCGTCAAATTTTCCTTCAAATTGAAACGTACAATTATAATTTCACATATTTAAATCCCATATTTAAAAATTATAAACTCGTTTCGATCGAAACTGAAAGTTCTAAATCCATTTATGATTTTACAAGGCGAAATTGATCATCGCCCGAAACTATTTCGATTCGATCAACACAGAAATTTTAAATCATTTTATAATTTCACACGGCGAAACTGAGTATCGCCCGAAACTCATTTAAATTCAATCGAAACAAAAATATTCAAATAGTTAAAATATTTTCTCGGTGAAATTGGCTATCACCCGAAACTCGTTTCGATCGAAACTGAAAGTTCTAAATCATTTTATAATTTCACACGGCGAAACTGATAATCGCCCGAAACTAGATCGAATCGATCGAAACTTAAATTTTTAATCCCTTTGTAATTGTTTTCTCAGCGAAACTGAGACTCGCCCGAAACCACTTTCGATCAAAACTCTTCCCATATATATAATGTTTCGCCCGAAACTCAGTCTTTCCTCATCGATTCTCCCAAATCCACTTTCAAAATCTCTCTGCAATCGCACACAAATCTCATCACCGTCCCACACAAACTCTGTTTTTCACGATTATTGCAGCTTCAAACTACTAATGGTAAGGAATAACCTTCATTCTGCAATTCTAAACTGATGTTGTTTCCGTTTTTTTTGCAGGATTCGCAGTTTAGGGTTTGAGTGAAATAGCTCGAATCGCTTTCAAATTGTGTTTCGATGCAGATTTCATTCGCCTGAGACTCATGCTTCGATTTCACCACACAATCGGCTTTTTTTTAAATTTAATTATTCTGAGAGTTAAATCGAGCGATTCCACCACTTTCGACCGAAACTGGATTTTATAATTTTACTATGGTTTAAATCGTTCGATCGCCCGAAACAAATTACATTCGCCCAAATCTAACCAACAATTCAATTTCGTATTACAATTGAGCGAAACTGTCTATTAATTGAAACTTGATTTAATTTCGCGCAATTCAGGACTTCGATCGAAACTGTGCTTTGAATTACTTCGCCGAAACTGATTTCAATGTCGCCAAATGTTATTCAAAATCTTGTCAAAATTTCTCTAAGTCCTAGCTATTCAAAATTTTGTCAAAATTTCTCTAAGTCCTAATGTATTACAACAGTTACCTTTGACTCATACAGTACATTCTCTTTCCAAGCGTTGTAATGGTTGGATCCTACTAATCCTTTGATATTATATTATAGGTATATTAAAATGGTGCGACAGATTGATGAGATTTTTGCTTCAAAGGACTGGGCACAGAGAACACCCAACAACCTTCAACTTGACTTTGACAACACCTCGTGCCCAGATCCTATTATTATCAAAATTCTAGCAAACCAACCTCTGAAAACAGCCCTAAATATCACCGAGGTTGTCCCAGAAGTCTATGTCCAACAATTTTGGTCTTACCCTTCAGAACCCAACAAATAACCCAAAAGCAACCCGTCTTTTTGCTAAAATCGACAACACCGTAGTTTTTTTACCACAACCATTCTTCGCTCCATACTGAACCTGCCATACTCACTACTATATAATCCCCATCCCTCTAACGATGAACTGATCAGGGACTTCCTATTCAAGGCCCACAAACCAAATGCCCAAAATTCTATTCACCTCCCTGACTTCACTGCCAAAGACATCCCTGGACCTTGGTGGACCCTATTTCTGATCGTCAACAAATGCCTCTCGCCGAAGCATGCAGGGTCTGACAAATGCAACCGCAACATCATGCTAATCTTCCATGGGATCGTCTTCAACAAGAATTATGATGTCGCCCAACTGATCTGGACGGACATCCTTGATCAACTACGAAGGCGAGGTCTCGGATCCACGAAGCCAGTTCTTCCTTACCTACGGTGGCTCCCTGTCATCGTCCAACACTTCGTGGATCTTCATCCCGGAATAGAGAGCCGACCCAGAACTGAAGGCTATCAAGCTCCAAAGCTCAACAAAATTCAATCTAACAAAAAAGCAAGCTTGATCAGGAGGGCATGATCATACCAGACCATCTACTTCGACTCCTCGATCCAACTGCGCACGAGCTTCTCAAATACCTACGAGCCAACAACCTTGATGATGTTCCCATAGTTCAACACATCCCAGTTGAACCTAACCCAGGGAGAAGCCAACCCTCACAGCCAAATGTAGGTCTAGGAAGCTCTTTATCCCCAAAGCCAAAACAAAAGAGAAAATCCAAAAGGGATGACAGAAGCAGTCAAAAGGAATGGCGTACTAAACAGAAACACGACCGTACTCCTCAATCCACTAGTCCACAAATAAGCCGGACTGAGCCAATAGACGGGTCCAATCGCGCAAACTACCCTTCCTAGCCACTCAATCATCTCCCAACAGATGATTGTTTCACACACTCACGAGGTGCCACGTCAACCATCGCCACCTTGCTCGGAGGGGTAGATGTATCAAGCAGTCCGCAGCCTCAGACTGCACCTTCTTTGACCACGACAAGTCTAGTGCCCTCACCCTCCAAAGTTTTTCCATTTTCTAGGACACTTACTTTTGTTCCTGCACCTCTAGATCTTAGTGATCTAGACCGAACGTTCCACAACGTCTTCGTACTAGAATCTAGTACGGAACAGAGCGGAAGACCCAACGGAGTCAACATCACAGCAGCTATGGACATGGGCCATCGATTTGAGTCTGTCTCACCATCGATGCCAACGGTAAGCCTAGGTGGCCCCAGTTCTTCAAGACCTGTACAAACAGGCGACACATCAGTACCTTCTACTGATGTTGTGTCGACGGAACGTCTTCGTGACTCCGTCAGGTTATTTTCCCCCTTTGTGACGGAGGCCAGACTGAATGATCGCCTCGCTGCGTTCGCAAAAGATCTCGAGGACTCCATCATGACCCAGGTGTACAGCGCAATTGGTACATCCTCTCGAGACAAAGGCAAAGCCCCCGTCTCCGAAGAAGCACCCACATGCCGATCCCTCTCCTGACTCTAACGGCGGCCCGTGGAACGTTCCAATCACGGAACGCATCGAAGTCCTGCTGGCCAAACTCCGCACGGCACCGAAGCTCATCGATTATGAATCGGAAGTCCTCAGACGTCTCGAGCTTCCGTTCACCTGTCGTGGTGAGGCCCAGACATCACAACAACCACGTGACGACCCAGACGGAGGAGATCGTCCCGAGGGGGAGAAGACACGAGACACCGGGCCTCAACATCAACAGCCATAGCCTAGAGCCACCCAGACACCTGCTAGAACAAAATCACCTACACCCACACAAACAAAAAATCTACCCGAACTACTACCAAAACAACCCAACAACCCTCCTCACCAGCTATGAGCCTATCTCTTCCTCCTCCCATAAGCCAAAGCAGTCTTTCGATATCTCCATCCTCTCACATCCTATCCCTTCAGTCAAATAAACCAATCATATCTCGCGAAACACTTTACAACCCACACACAACGGTAGAAAAATACAAACGGCGACTGGTTAACAAAGCCGATGCATCCAGCCTTGGCCAAGGGCTTACTGGATAATGCCAGATACTTCCTGATGAAAGCAATAGCCTGGCCCTTATCAACGATGATGAACTCGAGGAAGGTGAAGGCTATGAAGCTGACATTCTAGAACTTCCTGAGCTTCTCAAATACGTCGTCATCGATGAGGAGTGCCCCCCTCGAAGTCGAAGATAGGAGAAGAATAGAAGCCACCGTGGGAAAATGTCAAAGTGATCGCTCCATATCAAGAAGAGATACGGAGAAGAATCTGGAGGAAGGAAGACAGGATCAAGAAGTTAGACGAGCTTGATCTAAAAGACCTAACTCATCTCCCGAGACCAACCGCTGTACGATACCTGCTCTCTCTTCGTAGAGGGCTTGTGTGGAGAGGAAAAGATACTAATGTTGATACTCTTAGAAGAGAAGAGAAGGAAAAAGCCAGAATTAGCAAAGTCTTGGGAGTACGGCGAGGTCGTCTTGACTTCTATGAATATCCTATCTACAAAGTGCAGCGAGAAGATGGAAAGGTCGAGGAACTGACTGAAGGCGATCTCTCCTACATCAGAGGTGAAGATGTTGATCAGATACTGGGAAGCTTCAGATTTCTTGGAACACTTCAGAATCCAGACTTAAAGGTGGGATACGTCGCTCTTAAGCGATCATGATGCGCCAAATCAAATTCAATACGACTCACGACCTTCAAATGGCTGTAGAAAGCAACATGAAGAGGGTGAATCTCACAAAGCCATCCTTCGAAGTCCCCGACCCAAGTCTTGGTGAAGGCCACATAATCAATGAAGACAACGATCCATCAGTGGACTACATCAACTACAAGGGAGAAAAGAGGCTGATGAAAACATCCGTGATTGCAAAATTTAGCGATGGAATGCTGCTGATCATTCGAAGCAAACTCGAAAGGATTCTGGAGCAGCTAAGGTTCGAAGAAGCAGAAGTTCAAGAGAAGTACGAGAAGCTGATCAACATCATCTCAGATCGAATATCCTTACGAATAACGATACGATCATACGAGTTCAGACATGGACTCAGGAAATCGGTCTATTCTGTGGAGACAAAGGAAGAAGAAGAGGACACCAAGGACACCAAAGCGAAAAGGATGCTAAGGGGGAGATTGTTAGGAATACATTGTAGCATCCTTTAATTTATGTAATCTTGGGTTAATATGTGTTTATTTAATGGGTTGTTGTAGTTTGGGGTGACTTGGAATATTTAGTAAGAGTTTGGGACTGGGCATTAATATACCAAATACTTGTGGTATATAAAGCCCCAACTTACCCTAATTAGGGTTTATCAAAAGAAATCAAAAGGTAAGCCACCTTGTACTTTTCCATAGAAACACACACACTAACATGCAGTCAAGGTGTTCTTCACGTTTTCAACATTCTACCATTTCTTTTGATCCTTGTTTGGTAATAAAAGGGCCAACACGAACGCACCGAAAGTTCTGCTTTTGTTTTCTTTTTTTCTTTTTGTAGTTCTTCTTTTGACTTCGTCGTTATTTCATTAAGCCCTTCTTCTGTCATTCTTAGGATCACATATATTTTTATTTTATTTTTTCGAGAAATTGAAAGATTATCGGAAGAAGGGTTCTTAGAATTTTTTTTTCACGGTGCTAAGCTCCCCTTCTCTCAACCTCTTTGCGAGTGAGAGATTATCAATGGAGGAGTTCTTAACTTCTTTTCATGCTAAAATTTGGTATAGGTCCGGCTGCACTTTTCAACTCCAGCATTCAACCTCCACTTCCACTATTGCTCCGGTTGGGTTTATTTCTGAAGGCTTATTTGAGTCGGACTTTTTTTTTTCAGAAAGAAAAGGTTCAGGCTCAAAGTGGCAAACTACGGTGATCAGTCGTTGTTGGGAACTTTGGCTATGGACTTAATTCCTAATACCTTCCGTATTTCACGCAATCTCACTTTAAGCAATTTCAAACCGTAATACGCAAGCAAGTTCTAGAGAGAAATAAATCAAGCATGATTCACACAACCAAATAAATGAGCAAAAAGCTCGTAGGCTAAAAATCTCACAAAAAATTGGGTTATGTGTAGAATATCAATTTTAAATTGTGCTTTGATTCATTAGCTGTCTTCGTAGATTGGGGCTTTTATTGTATTTGTCCTTAGTTTAGGACTTATTTGTTATTTATACCAATATACCAAGCTTGTTTGGTATAAATACATTTGTAAACATTGAGCTTAATAGAGAAGATTTTAGAATTTGATCTGAAAGGCATGCAATTCGATTTCTAGAGAGAGAAACCAAAATATCTTCTCTCACTACTCGAGATTCTCTCAAAAGCTCTTCAAGAAGGTTTTCGATCGAAATCTCTATCTAAGCAATTCTTATCGATTCCTTTAGAATTCATGCCTAGGATCATAGAGTTGATTAATTAGGACCTAATAATTGGTATTAGAGAAGATTCGTTATGTTTTGAATCGAAAATTGTTAGAATTGGATCAAAATTTTAATTCTGACACTGTTCCATCGAAGAACAGTTTTGGTGAGGAATTCAATTTCGATCTAATAGCTCAATTCTGTGCTTATTTAGCTTGAATTTGATGATTTTGTGCTCGTCTTAGTGATATAAGTTGATTGCGATTAGATCTATAGCTGTTTGAACTTCGATTTAGCAGATTTGATTTGATTCGAGAAGTCACTGTTCGCGCGAAGAACAGTTTGAACATGTTCTGATTTTGCTCAAACTCAAAATTTTTTGCTTCATGACGTGTTTAATTGCTTGTTCGTGCGTAGTCAGTAGTTGATTTCGAGCAGATAGGTCTAATTTCACGGTATAATTCATCTTGAATCACTGTTAATTGTATTGTGTGATTTTTTGCGATCATCTTAATTTTTCTCGCTAGATTCTTCGATCAGATTAATTTCTCGATCGGAAAACTCTGCGCGAGAATTTTTCTCGATCAGAATACGAAGTCAGACGTAAGGTCGTCTCTGTCAAGAACAACTTTAGTAGAAAAAATTCTCGAGCATTAATTAGCGAAAAACATTTTCGACAAAGAACAATTTTGACTTTGCGTACGTAAAACTTACTATCGAAAAACTTTTTCGGTCAGACTCCTCAGTTTGACTAAGCGAAAACCTTTTGCGTCCGAGAAACTTTTTCAGTCAACGAATTTATTTTGACCCAGCGAGAAACTTATTAAACAATACTGTTTCTCCGCGCTCGAAATAAATTTGCGACCCAAATGTTTTTCTCGACCAAAAGATTTCGAGCAATTGTTCTCGCTCGTAAAATTTTCGGGGATATACTCTCTCCCACGAGAACAGTAACAGTGACAATTTTTCTCGACGAATTAATTTTTGATCAAACTTTAAAGATTGAGTCAAAAATAATTCTCGAATCTAATCTAGAATCAAATGCTACTAACTAATCGGCTATTGCTGAAGCACATCACATAAGTTCAAGACATCAAAACAACAAACGAAGATCCTACATCAACTCGAAGAAGACACGGATGCTTACTCACTAGGAAATGATAATCGTCCTCCAATTCTCAAGATAGGCGAATATACAGTCTGGAGAAGCCGATTTCTAAATTTAATAGAGCTAAAGGAACAGGCAGAAGACCTTCTCTCATCAATTGATCAAGGTCCAGCTCAGTTCTGGGTAGATGTTCCTGGGGACAACACTACCAACCCTCCAATTCCTGCCTCTAGGCGACTGAAAGAGCCTACGGAATATACTGCGGAGGAAAGAGTGAGAGCAAAAGCTAATGTAATAGCCAAGAACACGCTTATGAAGGAATCCCAAATGATATCTATTGACAGATCGA
Source organism: Craterostigma plantagineum (assembly GCA_027422505.1). Taxonomy (NCBI): domain Eukaryota; kingdom Viridiplantae; phylum Streptophyta; class Magnoliopsida; order Lamiales; family Linderniaceae; genus Craterostigma; species Craterostigma plantagineum. Next base: position 26,174,949 of record JAPQWV010000009.1, read on the forward strand.
TAGTATCCAACCGCTAAGGGAATGTGGGATGAGCTGCACAATATGATGCAACGAACAGAAGTCGGTATCAAGGCCAAGAAGGCTAATATTCTCACAGCCTACGATTCATTAAGAGCTAAACCAGAGGAGTCCTTACATGATCCATACCAGAGATATATCACCCTCTTAAATGAGATGAGGAAAATCGAAATCTCTGAAACAAACATGGAAACCAACATCAGATTTCTTTCCTCCCTGCCCTCAGAATGGAAAAAGATATCCACTCAAATTAGACAGAATAAAGACCTTGAGGAGCTGGATATGCATGCCATGTTTGACAATCTTGCACAGCACGAGGAAGACATAAGCGAGATTCAGAAGGAGCAGAAGGGCAAACTTATCGACGACTCAGTTGCCCTAGTCTCAGACAGGAGGAGCGCAAAATTGAGAAAAGAAAAGATCGTCAAGCCTCCTACCCCCTCAAAATTTGAAGACGAATCAGATTCAGACATGGAGCCTAACATAAAAATACTTGGAAAGTGGTTGGCGCTTATTGGGAAAATGATGAACAAACAGTACTTCAAAAAGAAGTCCTCATCATCAGCCAATCGATTTAGGACCTCAAGCTCGAAGAACAAAGAACCTGCACCTGAGACTTATGAGGTCAAGACTATCAAAGAACCGACCAAATGCTTTAACTGCGGAAAACCTGGTCATTACGCCCGAGAATGTACTCTCCCGAAGAAGAGAGACACTAATTACTACTCCAGGAAGCTTCAACTTACGAAACAAAAGGAAGCGGGAGTAGCTCTAATGGCTAAACAAGACCACTGACAAACAATCAGACGCCGAAGACTCAAACTCGACGGACGAGGACCAAGCATCCGATTCTTCACATGAGGTAATCTATCCTTCCACATTATTGACCATGTTAGAATCATATCAATTAGCATACACTAACATGCAACGTGAGCAGAAAAGCGTAAAGGAAGTAGAAAAGAAACTAGCTAAGTGTTAGGTCCTACGATTAACAACTCTAAGATCCTAGGCAAGAATTCAAAGTAATTCGATGATAATGATAATCAATAAGATTCGATCGAAAACTCATTTGAAGAGCGAGAGAGAGAATTCGATTAGAGTGGGAAAGTTACTGTTGTTTCTCTCTCTAGAAATTGAATTGCACGCCTTTCGGATCAATCTTCAAAACTTTCTCTATTCGGCTCAATTGATTTACATGTATTTATACCAAACAAACTTGGTATAAATATCAAACTAGTCCTAATCTAAGGACTACTATACAAAACGCCCCTAATTATAAGGACAACTAATAATATCAAGCACAATTAAATGTATATTCTACAATCTCCCCTTTGTGCTTGATTGCGTTTCCACGCCGTTTGTCCTCGTAGGGCGTAATACGATCTGCGCAAGCCCAGCGCATACTCGTAGTTCCTCAGCGTGATCCTCAGCTCCAGTCGCTCCTCGATATCTTCAAGCAATTCCATTAGGAGCAGCTGTTCTCTCACGAACCTGTGGATCCTCAGCATAGTGTCTCTATTGATTTCTTCCAACCTCTGCTCGATAGTCCTCCTGATGACCTTGAGCGTCCCATCACAAAACTTGTTGATTACAGTCTTCAGCATCAACCTATTCTTCTTTGCTATTGGATTGTGGTAGGTAATGCCTAGGACTGAGCTGATATGCACGTGATTGTTGGGAAGCCCTTCGATCTCAGGTCCTTTGTTGAGCTGAGCGGTCATGTTGACCTTCTTCATGTTGCTCTCCAGAGCCCTCTGAAGATCGTGTGCGGCATAGTACTTGACTTGGCGCATCATGAACCGGTAGAGACCCTCGAGCCCTTCTTTCTTGATGAAGCCTTGAGGACCTTTGTACTATTCCACATATAGCTGATATAAGTTGTAAACTTCTTCAGTAGGGATGTACGGTAGGTCGCTCTCGCTTAGATCCTCTCGAGTTCTGTCTACGCGCTCAATGGTGTAATGAGGTGTTGGAAGTCCTCCTTTGTCACAGTAGACGCTGAGTAGTTGGCCTGTTGGAGAGAGACCCTTATAATGGCTCTTGGCTTGTGCCTTAGTCATCCCCAACCTTATATCAGGTCCTAGTTTGGTCAGCATCCAGAGGTAGGTCATCCTCTTCTGCTGATCCTAATGAGAGATCCCTCTAAGCTCAAACTCGTTCGGCTTCTTCACTCTGTCCGGAGACCTCCAAATGTTCTCACGAACTTCTTCTAGGAAGGGTATTTCTATTCGGATGTTCTCCCATGGCGTGTCGATCCGAACGGTTCCTGGCATTAGCCTTGTAGAGGGAACCGCCCGTTGAGCGATTAACTCTGGTAGCCTTGGGATATCTTGCTCGTAGTCTTCACCTTCCTGAAGCTCGTCGTCTTCTATGATTACGAGGTCTATAGATGCTTGTTGTAGAAAGCGCCGAACGTCGTGAAGCCGTCGTCTTTGATGCTCCTCGGGCATGGAATGGGTCATCCACTGTCCTTCGAAGATATACTTGTCTAGGACCTCGTGTGGATTGACGCCATGTCCAGAGGGTCCCGGTTGGTCTGGAGCGATAGAGGGAGTGGCTTGGGTAGCTGCTAGAGCTACAAGCATCGCAGCACTTGCTTCTTCTTCCGGAAGCAAGGGGCTTGAGTAGATCGGTGGTGTGGGCGGAGGCGTCCTGAGGTGAAAGGTTGGTGGGTTGATGTGGGCGGTGCGGTGCGTGGTGTGGGTAGTTTGGGTTTGGGTTTGGTGAGTAGTATGGGTTTGGTGGGTAGTATGGGTTTCGCCAGCTCCAGCGCTTGTCTGCGTAGCTCCCGAGCCTTGTCCTTGGCCACTTGTTGATGTCCTTGGCCTCCTCTCCCCCTCATGATGGTCCTGATCGTCAGGATCGTCATGTCTGCACCGGGAGTGGGAGCTTTGGCCTCGGCATGATTGGGTAGGTGGCTCAGGATGGTCTACCAGTCGCCTATAGAGGGACTCTTCCTAAGGCGACCGTATGGTAAGACCGATGAGGCGGGCCAGAATGATGTCATGGAGCTCGGTGATTGGGATAGTGTATGGGTTGATTGGGATGGAAGAGTGTTGTGGAGGGTCGGTGGATGTGGGTTGTGGAGGTGTGAGGTTGGGTTGTGACCAGGTGCCTTCAGACTGTCTCGAGTGCTTGGAGTACTCTCTCCGTGATTTTGTCTTCCATAGACTGTACAACGGCAGAGAGAGCGGCCTGGAACTGCTCATTCGTCACAAAGGGTGTGGACGCCTCCTTGAATGGACCAGGACGACTGATGTCGCCTGTTATCAACCCTTGAGTAGACACCGACTCTTCACGTTGGCTCACGGTCACTTGAGGTTGTGACTGTATGAGACTTCCACCCAATCTTTGAGTCGAATCTTGAATATTCGGCTCTATGGGCGTTGTGGCAGGCTCGGGTTGTGCCTGCGATCCAGACACCACGAGAGTAGGTTGCGCCTCAAGATTGATCGAAAAAGTGCCAGCAACACTTGCAGATGTGGTCAGCGTAGTATCTGGTGCGTTGGTGACGGCCGGGAAGAGGGACTCCAGTTGAATGCTAAGTCTACTTGGAGTCCTCCTCATCAGGCTTATTTCCTCGTCCGATTCCGTGTCAGACGGGGTGGCCGTGTGAGGAGTGAGGTCACGATGGACGTCCTCCAGTGCCTGATCCGTCACCAGTGGAAGAGAGCTTTGCCCCTTTTCTACTTCGGGCTGTGCTACTGATGGAAGAACCTCCTCAAAGGTTTCTTCGAGCACGCCAACATTAACGGGCACTTCCACTTGTAAGTCATGAGCAGGAGCCTCGAGCACCATATCTGTAGCCACGAAGTCTATCAGGGTATCATCTACGTCGGGCATTGGCTCTTCGACCAATGTTGGCTCCTGAGCTAGCTCCTGAGCGAACATCATCAATCATCGCATCCTCAGGGCTTAGCTGTTGTTGTTGTTGTTGAGGGCTAGCTCCAAGCACTGTCGGGGGCCCTCGAGTCATTTCCTCGGTGAGATTTTTGTCTCGGCAGTATAGCTTGTTGACGTCTCCGTTGGGGTCCGCGAGACGAAGGAGCTCGAATGAGATCGGCATCGACGGTTGGTCCAGGTCCGTGAGCCGTGGGTTGTGGAAGAACTTAAGCCTTGGTGGTTGGTAATTTTTGCCAAGAGGCAGAGTAGGGATTGTCTGGTGCAGCGCCATGATATCCCTGATGATGATGCTGAACCACCGAGCATAAGGCACGTTCTTTGATCGCCGGTTCTCCTTCTGCCGAATCTGATCCGCGAGGTCGTTCCAGATCAGCTGAGTGTAGTCATAATTTCTTGAGAAGGCGATGCCGTGGAAGATCCTCAAAATTTTATTGTTGCCCTTATCGAATCATGCGTGCTTGGGCGACAGACACTTATTCACTATTCCGAATAGTGTCTCCCACGGGTGTGGGATTCCGCTGCTCTGGACCTGAGCTAATCTTGTGAGCGGCGGTTGGTATCCCATGTGCAAGAAGTCTTGAATCATCTCAGCATCCGATGGGAGCGGGTCGTAATTATTGCTTTGGGGCAAGTCCAGTACCATGCCGAACTGGTTCTTGTCCATGCTGATATGCCGCGTCCCTATCCTTGTTGAGAATCTGAAGGCTCCATTGTCCACTTCTCCTTGTATGCAACCCCAGAATTGCTGGAGATATACCATCGGCACTGATGCGGTGACCGTTAACGCATGCCAGATGGGGTGGCCTTGTAGGATTGATACGATGATCTCGTCTGGACACCTAAACGTGCTCAGATCGAGCTGAAAGTTCCTATCTTGAACCTTTAGATAAAGGTTGTCATCGTAGATGTGGTTGTATTTCGGGTAGCGATCCATGTGAAAAATAAGATATATAGAAGTTTATTAGTTCAATTTTATTTTCAGTCGAAATATGAATAAATTTCATCAAACTATAGTAATATTGCAAGTAATAGCATGTTCGATGAATTTTGAATTGAAATCGTATCAAATGCATAGCGTATGCTCAATTTTGAAAAATCGTAATGGCATGAATGTAATTTCGAATGAAATATATATCGCGTGAAAAACAGTTCGAAATTTCGCTAAGTGTTTAATCGAAAAAAATGTCACTGTTCATGCCGAGAAATTTTTCGGTCAGTAAAATTGATTTTGAGAATGATTTCCTATGCATTGATTTCAATTGTAATGATTCAGTTTAATTTTTCGATCGAGAAAATTGTATTCGGTAATGTTCGCTACAGAGTAAAAGACTTAGAAAAATTTTCTAAGTGTTGAACTTGAAATCGAGACTGTAGTCGGTCAACTTTTCGATCTAGAAAAATTTCGCGTAAATTTACGATCGAGAAATTAATTTCCCAGGTAAATTTACTATCGTAAAATTTTCTTCGATTGAATAAAATTTTTCGATTTGAAAATTTGTCGAGCAGTATGTGATTTTCGATTGTAAGAAAAATTTTCGCTGCGATATGTTTCTGTCGAGAAATTAGTCAACGAAAGACTAAGTCAATCGTAGAGAAATTTTTCGATCAATTAAGTCCTAAGCGGCGAATTTTACGATCCAACAAATTAAGCGTTGAGAAAGTAATTTTTCGCTGCTAAATTTTTGCGACCAAATTGAAATTAAATCGAAAATTCTATTTTGCGAGAGAAAGTTTTACGCTCGATAAAATTTGCATCTAATTGTCTATTCAGTCTTAAGTTTTTTGCTTACAAAAATCCTAATTAGATTTCTCGATGGTAAATAATTTTTCGGTCAAAATCTTCTTATCGTAGCGACTAAATCAGAATTTTATCGATCGAAAAACTAATTCGATACAAACAGTCTCTCAATTAAATCGGAATTCAATTAAGACTGTTTGCGATCGACAAAGTTCTTCGATACCTTTAAACATTAAAAAAAAACCCAATTTTATTGAAACTCAAATCTCAGTCGAAGATGCAGATTTTCCGAAGATTTATACTACCAGATTCATCAAGAACATCGAAACTATGTTAAGTGCAGGCATTAATCTCAGATAACACTCATAATCAAGCCTAAATCACTATAAAACAGTATACGATTTCTCAATTTTGAAGAACAGTCGAAAATCTAAGTCTAAACATGCGAAAAACTTCAAAATGCAGATGCTAATGAAGGTAAATCACACCCAAATATTTCTACCTTAAACAGACAGTTTGGTGTTGAAAATCGGAAGTTTTTTTGAGAAATTTAAGCTGTCTGTGAAAGTTTTTCGCGAGAGAGATTTTTTGCGATTAGGGTTGCGTGAGAAGAAGTTTTTCGACTGACAAGAAAGTGAACTTTTATTAATTCGCTGCAGATCAATGTTAGGTTTTTGCGATTTGACGTTTTACGATTAAATGGATCAGGCCCATTACTATTTGCGCTCGAGAAATTTCTGATTCGAAAATTGCTTCTCAATTCAAGTTTTTCGATCGCAAATTATCGCGGTTAATCAACAATTGTTCCCGACACTGTCTTACGATCGAGAAACTTATGATAGCGAATTAATTCTTATATCCAATTTCTCGATTGTAAATGCTTCTAAAAATTTCAGATTGATCCCTATTTTAAATAAAATCACATTGTAAAGCTCCCCCTTAGAAGTAAAATAAATGCAATTAACTCCCTGTATTTTCCGTGTAGTAACGTCTAGCTCCCTTGGCAGAGATCAAAAAATCTGTACCACTTAGAAAGAGGACGTTAGAAATAATGGAGTTAATCAACAATTATTTTAGGCGTGAAATATTTGGTCTTGTGACTAGCCCCTTTCCTTGTAGTGTCGACGTCTTGCTCCGTAATTTTGTTTGTAGGAATCTGAAACGCTTAGAGAAAAAGGTCAAGAATATTTGGAGCTAATGCACGAATTTTATATTTGCTCCCCCTCAAATAATGCAAAAATTGACTAACTATGCAAGCATATGAAATCTCTTCAATTCACGAGCATAGAACACACAATTTTGCCAAGTAAGCACATGCGCAGGGCTGAGGAAGATACGTCAGCCAGTTGTGGTTCTAGATTTCCAATTATCTCCGATTGTTCAATTGTTTGAGGAAGTTCCACTTCTGCACTTGGAACGATCGTCTCTGATAATTCTTCCTCAGTAACCATTATAGGTTCTTCGTTATTCTGTGGCAATTCTGAATCGGGTGAGGTAGGGACGTGAGAAGTACTAGGTACATCGGTCTCGTTAGGTGGAGAATCCACTATAGGTGTGTGTGACCGATATACGGGCTCGAAGAGAGAGTCCAGATCGTCTAATGCGAGTCTTAATGCTTCTTCTGACGTTGATTTCAAAGTTGTTGCCATCTTCTATTTGTTTTGTGCCAACACACCAGTGAAAACAGGTTCTGAACTATTGTATTCAGAAGCTATCTGGTTGGATACGGGTCCTGAACTGAGGTGTGCAGGAGCCATCGGGTTAAACTCGGGTCCTGGACTGACTTGACCAGAAGCCATGTCCGCCACTTCGTGGAAAGTGACGTTGTAGCTTTTTTTGATTGTGTGGTTGGACTTGATATATACTCGGTACGCTTTCGAGGTTGAAGAATACCCGACGAAAGTCGCTTCGAATGCTTTAGGGTCGAACTTGGCACGTTGCTCTCGGTCGTTCTCCACAAATCACTTGCACCCGAAGACTTTAAAGAAAGAGATATTGGGTAATCTATTATTCACAATCTCGTACGGAGTCTTGTTGAACCATTTGTGAACAACCGTCCTGTTTTGAGTAAAACAAGCGGTATTAACTGCTTCAGCCCATAGAAAGTGTGGAAGTCCGGAATGAATCAGCATTGTTCGAGCTGCTTCCACTATGGTTCGATTTTTCCTTTCAACGACCCCATTTTGTTGAGGTGTTTTTGCGGCTGAGAATTGTTGACTTATCCCGAGTTTCTGATAAAAGTCATTGAGACGTCTGTTCTTGAACTCAGTGCCATTGTCTGTTCGAATGACTTGGATAGTCTGCTACAGCAAGTTTTGGGTGGTGTTCACAAAATTAATGATCAAGTCACCGGTCTCATCTTTGGTTCAGAGGAACTTTGTCCAAGTGTAGCGAGAGTAGTCATCGACGATCACTAGCACGTACTTTCTTCCATTTATGCTTTGAGTCTGCATCGGCCCACATAGATCCATGTGGATTAGTTCCAGTGGTCGAGATGTAGACGCAAGTTGCTTGATGTGATGGGATGCTCGCTTCATTTTTCCTAATTGGCATGCCGAACACTGATGCTCCCTTTGTAGTAGTATAGTTGGCAGACCATGAACCAACTGTTTCATAGAAAGACGTTGGAGAGCTTTCATATTCAGATGAGACAGTCGTTGATGCCATAAGCTGTTCCTCTGTAAATCAATCTGAGATATGAGGCATACAGCTCTCGAGGGCCGCACGGACGTCAGGTTGATCGTGTAAAGGTTTCATTTCCGAAGTCCATAGAGGAGTTCTGTGTCCTGACTGTCCAAAATTCTGCACCGGTTAGCATGAAAGACCACCTGGAAGCCTTTGTCACAGAATTGGCCTATGCTGAACAAGTTATGGCGGAGGCCTTCGACGTATGAGACATCTTTTATAATCAGATTCTTCAGAATGATATCCCCAAGTCCTAGAATCGTGGCTGAATCGTTGTTTCCAAATCTGACTTTGCCGTTTGGCTGGTCTTTGTAGTTGCTCAGCAGTTCTTGATTTCCCGTCATGTGTGTGGAGCAACCCGATTCAAGGTACCACACATGATGGATATGCAAAAACAGATTAGAGAGCTTTAGGTACCCATTTAAACATGGGTCCTCTAAGATTAGCAGAATTTTTTGGTTCTGATATAGTTCCTAAATTATTACTTGGGGGAGTTTTGATAACCCGAGCCACTTTCGGAGAAGTGGGTTTGGGTGTGACCTCTTTAGGTGACTTGGCCTTTCCGGCTTTTGTCATCCTAGACGGAGATTTAGGAACCTATTTGGGTTGAACCTTGCAGGGAAGGTTAATTTCAGCACGTACAAATGCTTTGCTAGGTTTGATTGAGGAAAAGATGTTTTCTTGATGTAATCTCCTAAGGTGCTTGGGGGATTTAATCTCTACGGGATACCTTAGGTGAGTACAAGCATGTACAGCGCTATAAGCTTTCTTTATGGCTGGATCTTGTTTCCTACGAGTCTTCCTAGTGGCATTTGTTTCATAATGATTAATTTTTGACGTAGAGCCTGTTTCGAAGTTGTTACTTCTAAAGGTGATCGGCTGAAGTGAACAAGTAGAAGCAACTATCTTAAACGTGGAAATAGCTCTTTTATTTTTACGAGTGTCTTTTATTGTAATAGAAGGAATAACATGCTCAGAAATAGTTAAATCTAGTGGCTCCTTCTTTATCTTAGTGCTAGACACTCTCGCCTTTGTTTTTAGTGCTGACGCTACGCTCCCTGTAGACGTAGGCAAAGGAAATTAGTCATAGCACTTTTAACAGAATTATTTTTACAATTTTTATCTTTCAAAGGCGATTTTTCAATTTTCACGCTTTTTGTAATAGCGTGAGAGGTAGTTTGGGAGGACGAGGAGGCCTTGAGATTTTCCATCTCCTTAAAGAATTTTTTCCTTTCAGCTTCGAAATTCTCTCGTTCTCTATCTAGCTTTGCCTGTGACTCCTCTATCTGTTTTATGATAGGGGGTTTGTAGAGAGAACTTTTATAATTAACGGCTTTAACTTCCTCGTGGTGTGTTTGAGAGTCAGGAGGTAGAACTTGAACTAAATTGCAGACAGGTGTTAGAGTTTCTATCCTATTTTTGTCCATTTCATTTAGTTCTTTGTAGTCAAAGGGGATTTCTGGACCATGTGGGCCTTGTCTAATGGATGAATCGAAAGTATTTTCATATGACGATTCAGTAAAATTTCTAAGAGAGGTTATTCCTAAGCCCATGTGTTTGACATCGTATATTTCTTTCTTTTGTAAAACACGCGGGTTAGTGAAACCTATGCCTTCTATAGGATTATAGAACTCTATATCCTTGGGCTTGTTCAAAGTCCCTTCAATTATATTTCGGTCCCTAATAATTTTCGGTTTAGTCCTGAAAAGTTCTGATCTAGTCCTAGGTTTTCAATTTAACCCCAGAACTTCCAATTTTATACAATTCTCACTATTTTACTTGATTTTACGATCGCAAAATTTTGTTTAGTTGCTTTTGCAGGTTTGTCGTCGCAAAACTTATTTTCGCCCGCAAAACTTTTTGCGATCGAAAAATTTTATTTTAAAGGTTTAGATATTAAAACCTCAAAACGACGACGTTTTATCAAATCGCAAAACTTTTACGATCGTAAGTCTATACATACTGTTTGAAATTCAAAACTATTTTCTAAAGACAGCACATGGAAAAAAAAACTTAACTATCGAAAACAGTTCTCTACATTTTCATTAAAAAACTTTTACTCGAGAATTATTTTCGATCGAAAATAGTAATATTCAAATTGGCACATTATAGAAAAAGCTTTTGGTATATACTATTAAATTTTTAAATCAAACTTTAAAAACCAAAATCTTTTCGAAACTGAAATTTTAAAAGCCAAATATTTTGATCAGTATTAAAAAAAAATCCAAATCATAAAACACGTGAACGATCAAAATATCCAACCCAAAATTAAACTACAATAAAAACATTATGAATCCAACTATAAAGAAATTACAAGACGAAGTAAAAACATTACAAGACAAAGTAACTGAGCTAAATCGTCTCGAACTCAAATCAACTCAGTGGAATGAAGTTTCTGAACAATATGAGATTATCCTAACATATCGCAATATCTGGTACACTAGAGTTATCTCTTTAGAGAAAATTATTGCGAAGCTAGTAGAAACTAACACATCCTCTCAAGAGGCTGTGATTTCTAACTCTAAATTGTTTAAGTTGTTAGAATCCTTACAAACAGGGTATGCTAACACGAAAAATGAGCGGACAAGTACAAAAGAGTTAGAAGAGAAATTATCTAAGTCTCAGGAACAAATAGCTAGTCTCGAATCTAACCTTAGGAGCTCTAGAGCGAAAATGGATGAATTAACTACGAGCTTGAATTCTAGTGAGACTAAGCGTATTTTGTTAGAGAAGCATAGTTCGGTAGTTAAGGAATTAGAGGACAGAGACTAGACAACAACCATAAATGTCTACTTAGAAATCTAGACGAGAAAAGTCTTCTTAAAAGTAGACTAGAGGGTGTGAATAAAAAAGGTCACTAGTCTCGAAGCTCAAATAGAAAAATCTAATTCTAAGATAAGTGAGTTAACTAAGAGTCTAGACACCTGTCAAGCCGAGAAGAGAACTTGTTGGTCCCGAATGCACCAAACAAGGAATCAAAGAGGCTTTAATGGAATGAAAAGGGAGTATTCTCACCTTTGAGTGTGTGTGTTGTGTGAAAAATTTGGATAAGCCTTTGATCTTTGATTACTTTCAAAAGTGAGTTGGTAATACCTTATATACCACATTAACCCTAGGTATATTAAGGCCCAATCACTAAATATAAATTAATTACAATCTAGTCTAAAGCCCAAGCTAAAGATAATTACAAAATTAATCCCAAGACCTAAACTATTGACACAATCTATTAAATATCCTAACAATCTCCCCCTTTGTGTCAATTGTTGGGAGTCTTGGATCTTGAGTGTAGCGGTGGTGGATTAGCGTGTGAGTGTGTCGCGAAGCCCTAGCTTGAACTCGAAGGCGCGGAGGTTCCTTCGAAGTACCAATCGATTAGCTATAGCGTCAATGAGCTTCGCGAACTTGGATCGGCATAGAGGATCTTCTTCTGAAAGTATGCGGCAGATCTTCATTAGTTTGTCTTGGATGATGGTGAGCGTTCCATCCGAGAACTTTGCCACTTCAGAGCAGCGCAGCATCCTCATCTTTCCCTTATAGTTCGAGTAGGCGACCGCCGGATCGTCTCCGTCGATCACATCGCCTTCTCGGTAGTCGTCCGCGTTCTTGAAAGATGGGCGAGTCAGATTCACCTTCTTCAGATTGTGCTCCACCGCCATCTGCAGATCGTGGGTGGCGAAGAATCTGACCTGTCGGAGCATGTGGCGTTTGATAGCCACATATCCCATGGTGACCGGTTCAGCACGTATGAGATGTCCAGAACTTCTGAGGACGAGTCTGAACTGCTTCATGGATTCCAGCATGCTGTACAGGTCGCCCAGGCGCAGAAACTTGAAGTCCGCCTCACTGACTTCACAGTAGCTCTCATCCTGCCTCATTACCGTGAATACTGGGTAATGGACAGGTCCTTTGGACTCTTGGCGGAGGTCAGTGACTTTGCAGATGGGGGCCCGACTCATTTCCTGAGCGATGTTTTCCTCATCGGATAGCGTCCTATTTGAGCATTTGTGGCACAGAAGGCTCCATCGATAGAGCTGCTTCTTTCTCTCGCTCCAATTTTGGATGTTCATCAGCTCATATTCGTCGAAGGTTGTGATGATCTGCTCCTTGCGTCGCCAGATCCTCTTCCTGATCTCTTCCTGAAACGGCGCTGTGGTCTTTTTGTTTTCCGTGCTTCCGGTATATCCACCGTGGGTACATCCGTCTGAGCAGCAGGGGCCTCAGTTTGCTGCGCTTGGAATTGCAGGATGTCCTCAAGCTCGGCCGGTTCAGCGTCGTACTCCTCTCCGTCCTCGTTGTCTGCTGTGTTGATCAGCGTTAGTGAGGCTTCCATCAGCAGACGTCGAGCGTTTTCCACCAGCTTCCTGGCTGCTACTGCATCGACGGGTGTGTACAGCCATTCATCGTTGAAGATGTAGGCTTCGATCTCGTTCTGTGCGCAGTAGACGTCCTCGGGAGCTACGTTGGGGTCGGTGTTGAGAGGAGTGTCGCTGTGTGGTGGCGAGGGTGTTGCGTCGGAAGAGTTTGTGGATTGTGGGGATGGTTGTGGTGGAGATTCTGGTGGTTCAGTTGTGGTGATGGTTTTGGCAAGGATGATTTGGGCGTCGGATGGTGTAGGTGTGGTGGTGGCCTCTAACATCGATGTGATTGTTAGAGGTTCGGAGATTGTGGGTGGAGACGGTGTGGGGGTGGTCTCTAACGCCGATGTGACGATTAGAGTTTTGGAGACGGTAGTAGGTGGAGGTGAGGGTGATTTGGTTGGTGACTCGGGGTTGATAGGGTGGGATTTTTGGCTAGTGGGATGTGAGGTTTCTGCGGGCGTTGTTTCAGGTGCAGAGGAGGAGGGCGGCGTCGATTGAGTGAGTCCTTGGGATTGTTGGCCTAGCTGCCTATTCTCCCCCTCGCGGCGATCTTGATCATCGTCTTGATCGTCGCGCCTGATCCCGCTGGACTCGCCCTGAGCGCGGCAAGTCATGGGCTGAGTCATCATTCTCTTCATCTGCCGTTGCTCGTCGTCGAGTTCCGTCATCGACTCGAATCTTGCTCGTAGGAGGTAGAAGAGCTCCTTTGCGGAGATGGCAGAGAGAATGGCTTCAGCGTCCACATCTTGAGTCGGTGGTGGCGTCTCCGGGGCCACACCTTTCCCTTTGTCGGCGGAGGACGCATCGAGACGCGCGTAGACTTTATCGAGAATCGACGTCTCAAGAGTCTTTGCAAACTCTTGAAGACGTGTCTCTAGCGCGGTCTCGGTGATGAATTGGGGTAAATTTAACAAGTTGGAATCACGAAGAACTCCAACTGACACCGATTCGGAGAATATAGCCGATCGGCCGCCCGTTTGCACAGGACTGGAAAAGACGGGGTCACTTAGACTTCCCGTTGGCATCATCGATGAGACAGACTCAATCGTATGATGGCCTAGGCTCACGGTTGTTGTGATGTTGGCCGTGCTAGGTCTTCCGCTCTCAGTCACAGAGACATCACCGAGCGTTCTGACAGAGTCACGAAGACTCTGTGGTGCGGTGGAATGTGTATGTGTCCTAGAAACGGATGAAACTATGGGGAGTGAGGGCACTAGACTCGAGGTGCATGAAGAGGATGCAGTCTGAGGCGAGGGACTGCTTGTTTCAACATCGACTATCTCCAAGTGGGATGTCGATGGTATACGTGGCTCCTCGTGGAATGAAATATCTTCCTGTAGAGAGGAAGATAAGTGGGTTGGTGGGGTAGTTTGCGTGGTTGAGCTAGATGCCACGACTTCTACTCGGGAGGTGAACACATCACCTCCTGTACCTACTGGTTCGGCTCGGCTTATCTGTGGCGGAGGAGGTCGATCGTGCTTTTGTTTCGATCGGTGCTCCGTGGGGCGGCTTACGTCATCCTCTCGCGACCGTTTTTCGGAGCGCATGTGGAAGAGGATGCGGCGCGACTCGAGGACTTTTTGGAGGTGGTGGTGGGGTTTTGGCTAGTCCCGGGGTTGGGAGCAGTGGGGTTGATCTGCTCCGTATTGACAGTGGATAGTGGTCTGGGGCTTTCTCGGAAAGAGGCGGTTGATATGTGATATTCGCGGACGTGTGGATTTGTCTGGTCGGCGTAGGCGAGAACTTCGTCCGGAATTATCATTGCGTTTCGATCCTTCGCCGGGGTGTTTTTCTTGGCGAACTTCTCGACTATTGGGATGGCGAAGTGTTCGGCTGCCGGCCGCATGCGAATGCTGGTCGAGTGCATGCGGAAGTGTCTGATGAAGGCTGGGAGCCACCGCATGTAAGGGATGAAGCGGTTAGTGACTCCCTTTGCGACTTCCCGGTCGCGACGTTGGATCATCGCGACGAGATCCATCCAGATGACGTCCGCGTAGTTGTACTTCCGGTTGTGGGCGATGCCGGTTAGGATGGTGAGGATCTGAAGATTTCCGCGGTCCTGACCGGCATGCTTTCCTGACAAGCACTTGTTCACCAGCAGGTACAGAGTTCGCCAAGGTTGAGGTAGGTTGCGGGTGGTGACTTCACTGAGGACAAGTGGGCCCTTCTTCTTCTTGGTATCTGGTTGGTAGCCCAGTCGGTCAATGTCTTCAATAAGTTGATCGTGCGTTGGTAGTGGGTCATAGGGTGTGTAGACGGGGAGTTGAAGCACTTCTTGCACAATTTTGCGATTGAGGACCACCGTTTCTTGATCAATTTGGGCGGATAGGTTTTGGCAAGATGGAGTGGTCCCGCTATCTGCAGTGTATGCCAGAATTGTTGAAGGTACACCTGTGCTTCTGACTCGCCATGTGTGAAGGCGTGGCGAAGTGGGTGCCCTTTGAGGATTTCTACGATGACGGGGGCATCGCACCGAAAGCTCTGCAGGTCCACCATGAAGTTGTTGGGAATCAGGGCCGCCTATTGACTCAGTGGGAAGATCTGCTCGGGTGATGGAACATAGAGTCGTGTGTTGAGTTCGATGCGAGCAATGTCCCGTTGGAGTGCAGCCGCCTCAAGAGCTTCAATCGTGCTTTGATCCTTTTCAGTCATATCTGTGCTTGACAGAAATTGTAGCACGGTTAGTACAGATTAAGTTGCGAAAATAATACAACAAGACATAGAATTGAAGCAAATAAGGGAAATTTTCGCGAAAATGTTTATAGGAGATGAGAATATGTGCTAAGTAAGACACATAGTCATAAAAAAAATAATTTGCAATTTGTGTAAGATTTCGCATGTTAGGGAAAATTTCGCAGATTATAACACGTTGAAATGTCGAGGAAATTGTCGCATTTTTGGAAAATTTCGTATGTATGAAAGAAATTTCGCATGGAAGCAAAATTTTCGCATATAAGGATGCAAATAGGGAAATTTTCGCATATATGAATTTTTGCTTATAAGGTAAATTTTCGCAAGTTTAAGCGATTTCACATTCTGAGTCAAATTTCGCATATAATTGAAAATTTCGCAAGTTATATGAAAGTTCCGCGGAAGAAAAAAAAACTTTATGCATTGAGAAATTTTTCGTGTTTCACTGTGGTTGCGAAGGAGTGGAGATGCGAAAGTATGTAGTATGAAGTGATGTGTTATAAGATTTTCGCGGGGCTAAACTCACTGTAGCAGGGAAAGTTTTGTCGTGAGGGAAAAAGATTTTCTCAGATAAACTTTCGCGGCACTTAGCATACTGTAGCAGCGAAAAAAAAATTTTAACACATGTAAATTCTCGGGCGAAAGTTTCGCAGTTTCCTAGTCACTGTAGCAGCGAAAAAAAAATTTTAGCATAAGAAATTTCTCGGAGAAAACAAAGTTTCGCGGGGCTTAACATGCTGTAGCAGCGAGAAAAATTTTAACATATGTAATTTCTCGGAGAAATTTTCGCGGAACCTCACTCACTGTCGCGCAAGAAATTTCTCGGATAAAATAAAGTTTCGCGGGGCTTAGCTCACTGTAGCAGCGAAATTTAACGTTTTAAAGCAATTTTTCTGAGAATTTTTTTCGCGGTGAAGAACAGAGTGCGATATCGTGCGAAACTACTAAATGATTTAGCCTTAGACCTACGCAAATCTCAACCAAAATGCAATAATCTGGACTCAATCAACTCGAAATTGGATGGGCAATGCATATTTGAGGGTATTAAACATCAGTAATCTAATATGCGTTCGATTTAGAGCCGAGAAAAATTAATTCAAACCTAACAGATTTAATTAAAATGGGGCAAAACAGGATAAGACCAACAGATATTTGGATTATTTAAGGTGTATTCATACCGAAAAGCTTGATTTTGAAGTCGAAGAATGCAGATAAGTGGATTTTGAATGCAGATTGGACGTCGACAATGATGCGAGGGGTTGCGAAATTTTGAAAGAGGGGGTTGCGAAAATTTTGAATTTTCTCGGGAATTTTAGGAATGTGAAAATCGTTAAGGGTTTGGGGTTTTAGGGATTTTGTTACTGTACATGCGAAATTTTGAGTTACTGGGCCGAAATTTCGTGGGCTTGGTCAAAGCCTCAACTGAGCTGAATTTTCGCGGGTTTGGTCAAAGTTGGGCCCAATTGACGTTCAATTGGTCCAATTTTGACCCTTTTTGACCAGAAAATTAGAAATTCAACCCAAAACATTTTAATCGGTCCAATTTTGACTCAGTTTGACCAAACTTTTTAAAATTTCAACCCAAATTTTTATTTATTTATTTATTTATATAATATTTATTATTATTATTATTTTTTTTTATTTTAAAATAAATAGAAAAATCAGAAGCTCCCCCTTAATCGAAAAACTTCCCGTTTTAAATGATAAAAAATCAGACGCTCCCCCTTAATCGAAAACTCCCCGTTTTAAATAATGAAAAAACAATAGATGCTCCCCCTTAATCGAAAACTCCCCTCAAAAGACATAATTCAGAAGACACATAGATAATGAAGTGAAGTGGAAAAAGAAATATGTACACTTTATGAAAGTTCATGTAGGGTCGATTGATCACAACTGAATATTCAACATGCCCAACATAGTCACAAGGTGTTGGAATCGTTTGACATCCAACGGTTTTGTAAAAATGTCGGCCAGTTGATCTTCGGTTGTGACGTAGTGCAGTTCAATCGTCCCTTGTTCGACATGTTCTTTGATGAAGTGGTGACGAATGTCTATGTGTTTTGTTCTCGAGTGATGTACCGGATTACTCGTCATCGCTATCGCACTCTTTGAGTCACAATAAATGGGAATTTTATCGACATGAATATTAAAATCTCGTAGTTGGGTTCTCATCCACAAAAGCTGTGAACAACAACTAGCAGCGGCGACATACTCTGCCTCCGTTGACGAAGTTGAGACACAGTTTTGTTTTCGAGACGACCAACTTACGAGTTTACCGCCCAAGAAGTGTGCAGCTCCAGAGGTGCTTTTCCGATCCATCTTGCATCCAGCGTAATCCGAGTCAGAGAATCCAACCAGCTTGAAGTCCGATTGAGTGGGGTACCACAAACCCAGATTGGGTGTTCCTTTGAGATAGCGGAGAATCCTTTTGACAGCAGTGAGGTGGGATTCCTTAGGTGTAGCCTGGAAACGAGCGCAGATTCCTGTCGAGAGAACGATATCCGGTCGACTAGCAGTGAGGTACAGAAGAGATCCTATTATCCCTCGATAGATGGTTTGGTCAACAGGAGCACCAGATGGGTCCGCGTCAGGTCGACCAGAGGGAGACATAGGTGTTGCAGCAGTTTTAGCATCCTTCATTCCATATTTCTCGAGGATGTCATGGATGTATTTGGACTGGTTGATGAAGATTCCGTCGGGGAGTTGCTTTACTTGAAGACCAAGAAAGAAATTCAGCTCGCCCATCATACTCATTTCAAACTTCTCCTTCATTAGTTCTGCGAACTCTTCACATAGTTGTGGTTTAGTTGATCCGAAAATGATGTCATCGACATATATCTGTACGATCATGATGTCCGGGCCACTCCGCTTGGTGAAGAGGGTTGTATCCAGAGATCCTTTCTTGAATCCAGACTGAATGAGGAAATCTGAAAGGACGTCATACCAAGCTCGGGGAGCCTGTTTTAGTCTGTAGAGAGCCTTGTAGAGTCGATAAACGTGATGAGGAAACTCTTCGCTCAAGAACCCTTCAGGTTGATCGACGTACACTTCTTCTTTGAGAAATCCATTCAGAAATGCAGTCTTCACGTCCATTTGGTAGACTTTGAAGTTCTTGTGAGCAGCAAATGCAAGAAACATTCGTATTGCTTCGATCCTGGCGACGGGGGCAAAAGTTTCATCGTAGTCGATGCCTTCTTGTTGGTTGTACCCCTTAGCTACAAGTCTTGCTTTATTGCGAATAACAACACCGTCTTCATCCTTTTTGTTTTTGAAGATCCATTTTGTGCCGATAATGGATCTATTGCGTGGTCGTGGTACGAGTTCCCAAACTTGTAAGCGTTCAAACTGATTTATTTCCTCCTGCATTGCAATCAGCCAATCGGGATCGTTGAGAGCTTCAGCTACTCGTGATGGTTCGTCTTGACTGAGATAGCAAGCGAACAGACTTTCATTCATCGTAGCCGAACGCGTTGAGACACCGGATGTGGGATCCCCAATAATCTGGTCTGTAGGATGAGAACGAGCCCAAAGTGGTACATTTGTCTGTGAGGAGCTGGCTGCATTTGCATCTATTGGAGGCTCATTAGATTGGGGTCCGGTGTCCGAAGAAGAGATCTCAACCGTGGTAGATTGAGAGGGTTCAGCATCAGAATCAGCAATGTTCCCAGGGTTGGGTAAAATGTCGTCTTTGTTGAGGTTGAGATCATCCAAGTTTGGCGGGACGACATTATTGCCGATAGCTGGTGGTGTTGGTGGAGTGGGTGCAGCGGTAGGTTGAGTGGTGGCGACGGGAGTCTTGGGGACTGGATAGAAGTACTCGAAGAGCAGATCGAGATCCAGTTCACCAGAATTGCCCTCAGATGAGGAAGTTCCCGTCGTTGAAGGTAAGAGCATGGATGGAAGTGTTGGAGAGGTCCTTACTCTGAATCATCATCACGATTGCATTGCCCCATTGTGGTTTGAGGCTTCCAAGAAAACGGTTGTTGATATCGAATTTGTCCCTCGAGTTCCTGGCTTTCTTGAGTTCATTGATGACCTTCAGGTATCTGAGGTACGTGTCACGCAGCTCCTCTCCTTCGTAGGCTTGGAAGTGTTCATACTGTGAGAGACAGGCTGATTTCCTCCCTTGAGCACTTTCAGTTGTGCCTGCCATGATTTCTACAAGTTCATCCCATATTTCTTTAGCAGTTGTGCAGCACTCGATGTGAGCATAGACTTCGTTGCCCATAGCCTGGAAGAGGTATCCTTTGGCAGTCTCGTCGGCCTGTTCGCGAGCCAGTTCATCCTCATTGATGGGACCTCTTGGAGTGCGGCGTTCATCCATGGGAGGGTTTGCGTTTGGCTGTGCAGGGATGATTGTCCAGAACTGTGCTGGGCCGTTGAAGATGGAGTCCAGAAGATATTGAGAGAGTGGTGCGCCTTTGTTCCTGATGAACGTGAGGAACCGGTTTGTTCATATGCTGTAGTCGCCTTGTCGCAGCATCGGAGGCCTGGTGTCGGAGCCCACTGTGGAGATGTCATTCGTGGTAGACATGGTCGGTGCAGTCGAATCGTCCGTGGTTTTGATCTTGTATAGATGAGAGAGTTAGTAACGAACGATAAGAGAGATGAGTTTAACGAGTAGAGTTTGTGAAAAATTCTTTAAAGAATTTCTTTGAACTAAGTGAGCGTGTGTGATGGTCGATAATGTATGAAGGGAAAATATATCTTGAAATTAGGAGAAGTTCTAGAAATTTAAGAGCGAGATTTGATGCGAGAAAAATAATTTATGTCAAAAGTGGTCTAGGGTGATAGTACTAAAGTGTAAGGATCAAATCTTGAATAGGTTTGAGAAAGATTCAACCCGAGAAAATTTTAACCCTGGAAGAATTTAACACGTTAAAAAAAAATTCGCAAGTTGAAGAATTTCGCAAGTTACGACTTTTTAAGCTTCGCAAGAGAATTTTTGCAAGTTATAAAACTTTCGCACGTTGAGAATTTTAAAGCTTCGCAAGAGAATTTTCGCAAGTTATAAAACTTCCGCAAGTTGAGAAAATTTTCGCGGCCAAAAGAAATTCTTGGAATAAGCTTTCTTGGATATGGAATTTCTCGGATTATGAAAGTAAACAGTTGCGAAAAAAAAAATGTAGTATAAGTGAAAGTTTCGCGGCTTAAAATTCTCGGATCTTGAAAATAGGCAGTTGCGAAAAATGTAGTATAAATAAAAGTTTCGCGGTTTAGAATTTCTCGGATTCTTAAAGTAGGCAGTTGCGAAAAAATGCAGTATAAGGGAAAGTTTCGCGGTTTTAAAATTCTCGGATCTTGAAAATAGGCAGTTGCGAAAAATGTAGTATAAATGAAAGTTTCGCGGTTTAAAATTTCTCGGATTCCTAAAGTAGGCAGTTGCGAAAAAATGCAGTATAAGGGAAAGTTTCGCGGTTTTAAAAATTCTCGGGATCAATTTTCGCGGTCATGGAAATTTCGCGGACTTGAACGATCAAGCACAAAATTTCGCGGTCAAGAACACGTTAGTACTGTTCCATTGCTTTCACGCAGTTTCTTGCCAGAAAATCGTCCGTTTTCACTCAGATCTCAACCAAAATCGCTCAAACTTGATCCTAAGTATCAGGAATTCTTCCCTAAACACATAATCGACCGATTTGTGAGCTAAAAACAACAAAAAATGGATCAAATCGACCAAAAACAGAGAATGACCGAAATGACTTTTTCTGAAGAACTTTTGCTTAAATCTTGCTCAGAACTCGTTAAAACTGATCCAAAAGTGTTCTAAAAACATTTTGGGCATATACTCGATCTGGGCGAAGGTTTTAAACACAAAAACGAAGCATCAAAACCCCAAAACAAGCTCGAAATGCCGAAAATAATTTTTTGCCCAAAAACACCTTTGATCTTTCTTGGAATCGAACGAAACTGGATTCAAATCAATGCAGATCGATCCACGTTTGCTCTGATACCACTTGTTGGTCCCGAATGCACCAAACAAGGAATCAAAGAGGCTTTAATGGAATGAAAAGGGAGTATTCTCACCTTTGAGTGTGTGTGTTGTGTGAAAAATTTGGATAAGCCTTTGATATTTGATTACTTTCAAAAGTGAGTTGGTAATACCTTATATACCACATTAACCCTAGGTATATTAAGGCCCAATCACTAAATATAAATTAATTACAATCTAGTCTAAAGCCCAAGCTAAAGATAATTACAAAATTAATCCCAAGACCTAAACTATTGACACAATCTATTAAATATCCTAACAGAACTGCTCAAAATAACTATGCATTCTTAAGAGAAGAACGTGGGACGCTCTATTCTAAGATTAATCAATTAGAAAATCTTCTTGCGATTTCTAAGACCAAGGAAGCACAATCTCATCATTCTGAAAATTCTTCTTTCGTCGATATATCTCATGTTCTTAAGAAAAAAAAGGATTTAAATTCTACATTAGAAACGGAAAGAAAGAATTTTGAAGCAGAAAAGAATACACTTCTAAGGGAGATATCTAGTCTCAAAGCTTCATCGTCTTCAAAACACGATCAAGGGACGCAAACGGATGATCTCGTTCCTATCATCGACATGACTTCTACTAATTCTACGTCAATCTTGACCAAAGCTGAAATTCATAGTAAAAGTCCCGCACTTTCTATACTCAAGGAACAAGTCCCGCGGAAACGAGAGAACAGGAAAGCTCCAAGACTGAATAATAAAGATCAAAAGTCTTCCTCTCCCGCTCTCGAAAAGAAAAATGTTCCCGAAAATATTTCAAGTTCTAGCGCACAAACTTCATCGTGTGCTTCAAATGATTCTACTAATTTTTCATTTGAAAAGCCTAGACGTGAAAATAATTTTCGAAATTCTTATTCTCATGTGAAAAATGTGCATTCTCCACGTAGGAATTACGACAGTTCTACTTTACATGCTTATCACTCTATTTGCTCGTATTCTTCCATAAAGCATCCAGTCAATATTCGTTCCGAAAAGCATTTATTACGATTAGGTACCGAGAAGGCCTTTACAAGTACACATTCTCGGAGCACATATTCACATGCTAGAATTACTTATCCGTGTAAAATCAAGCAAAAATGGATTCGTAAGTCAGATATCAAGTCACAAAGTCCTAGTCAAATATGGACTCCTAAGACTACATCTTCGACCAACTTAGGCTCACAATCTAATTTTACACGATTTACGACTAACTCGTTTTCTGCTAATAAGGGAGGACCCATACGACAATGGGTACCAAAGTCCCGATAGTTTTGCAGATTTCCCTCATGTATGGAATTCGACGTAGTGGCTCCACGTACACGATAAAGGGATGAGGCGTGAGCTACTACAAATAAGTTTCAACGAGGTATATTTCAAACTTACATATGCATATGAGTTTCGTCGAAAAAAAAATTTATATACCTATTTTCTTGGAAAACTTTTCAAATGATACATTTTCGATATGCATTTCAGCGCTTTAAACGAGTTTTAAAATTTTCAAATGCATATTACGAACGGAAACGATAAATATCATTTTTCGATTAATACTTTCAAATGAGCTTTAATTGAGGGGAGCTACTCGTTATTTTAATGAGGAGCAACCTTTATATTTTTAAGGAAGCACAAATTTTTAATTCTTGAGGGGAAGAAAAACTTACAACGAGCGATTTAAGGGAATGAGATTCTTAATATTCGTCAAGCTAACTACGCAAATTTCTAGGGGGAGAAATTTATTTTCGAAGCATATTTTTAGGAGATATAAATATAATATTACTTTACTAATAATACTCATATATATATATATGAAAAGGGGAGATCTATAAAAAAAAAAGGGGAGATAAAAAAAACAAGAAGAAGAAAAAAAAAAGGAGATAAGAAAAAAAAAGAGAGAGAAAAAAAAAAGAAAAAAAAAAGAAAAGAGGAGAAAAATTCTTGCCTCAGATTATTTATATGTTTTCATATTGTTGTTTTCTCTAGATTGTGTAGTTACAAAGTTCAATTTTGTGAGACCAATCTTTGATTTTTACTATTTGTTGATGATGATTAAAAAAAAACAAACAAACAAAAAAAAAGGAAGAAAAAAAATATAATGAAAAAAAAAAGTAAAAAAAAAAGGAAGAAAAAAATATATAATGAAAAAAAATATAAAAAAAAAAAAAAAAGAGAAAAATTCTTTCTTTTTCGATATGCTTCTCGGATTTATTCTCCCACATCCAAAGATGGACGTACCACGAAGAATCTCGAGCTTTCAAACGGACAAAATTTTCCAAAGACGACGGCGACGATCTAAGTGAAGATCAAATGCTCCGTATTTTCATCGACCGGCTCCGGCTTGCTAATTCAACTAGAGCAACACTGCTCACATACCCCGGAAGCACGGATTTCATGTTCCTATGGTTCAGTCTAATCTGACTTGATCCTAACCCCGGAACATGTTCGAGCATTTGAGACCAAGCAAGATTATTTCGATGATGCCTAGGAAGTCTTGGAAGATACATCACTCCCTTATCTCACATAAGTTTCGGACCAACCCTCATAGGTACAGGTGCTAATTTTAATTAGCTCCCGGGTAGAAGTCGTCGCATTAGGTCCAACGGCACATGCACAACCGAGCCTTACCCACTCGTCTATCTCTCAAAAGATAGGTGTTTCATAAATCACGGGGAACCACGTATGCTATCACCGCTTCACTCGGAAAAGGGAGATATTGAACTAAGTGGTATTCCTCCCCGTACCACGCTTTTATTGATTCACTCGCGTCTAGTGTGTCCTCACTCCCCAAAAAATTTTCAAATTTTTAGGACACATACACTTTTTAATACACCTAATCTTTGTGATTACGTTAGAACTTCCGTAGACATGTTCTTTTAAAAAGACATGCTTCAAGGATCGGAAGGAAGTCCGACCGTTGCAACATCAAAGCAACAACGGTTTCGGCCATCTTCTATGAGCTTTGCTCCTAGTTGATGTCAACGGGACGCCTATGTGGCCCCGGTACTCATTTCGACGGATTGCCTTTGTGGCTCCGTCCGGTTATTACCCTCACCGACCTTTTGGTATGTCCTTTTCTACCCCCAAATTAACATGCCGAAATCGTTAACACGATTCGCCATGAGGGGGAGAAGGGGCTATGCATACACAATCGGTCGGTCCACCCACCAAATTCCGCCACGCGTACCACTCTGAAATTGGGCTCTCTCACAACGCCACATTCAAAGGAAGCTCGGTACAACAAAAATATCAAAGAAAGAGACGACCTACCTTCTTCTGGAACTAGAGACGCTTCTTCGAGGCTGAACCAGACAACTTCCATTCGGAGAAGACGAATCTGGCGAAACGGAGAAGATGGCTAAATCCCGAGCCCCCTCCTCGACTCTCTCATGCCCCTGCTTTCAGAAGAAGAAGCATGGACTGAGGACCGAACGACACGTGACTCAAGCATCACAAGGACTGAAGTTGCCAACCGTGTCCACTGCATCAAGGACCAAAGTTGCCAACTGTGTCCACTGCATCAACGATCGAGGTTGCCAATCGTGTCTACCTCTCCAAACCTCACATCGGACTCTCCGATCTCAACAAAAAGTTGACCCAAACAGGGGGAGTTTCGAGTTTCGTGTGCTTTCACCGGGAGAAATGGAACGCGGACTTTCTAAATCCGGCAAGAATATTTCGTACATCTTATGGCATTTAGGATAAGAACTTCAAAGGAAGATTCGAAGAAAAAGCCAATGCCTAGAAGACCAGGTGAGCTTGAAGACATTCTAAAGAGGAGATTTCGAGGACTCGAGGACTCTTTCCACTTGCAAGACGAAGACAACCCGCGCTATATTGGAAATTGATTACAAAGGGGGAGATTGTTGGAACTATTTAATTGTATTCAATTAATATAGTTGTCTTAGTCTTGCTATGCAAATTAGTAGTCTTGGACTAAATTGTAATTAGACATTTTGTAGGACTACTTGTGTAAATATACCACGAGGTGGTATATATAAGTGAACTCCTAAGAAAATTAGGAGTGCGCTTAGTATGGTTTTCGGATCGAAAAATTGAAGAATTGGAATTTTAGAGAGAAAACTTCAAGCGCCTTTGTGTTCTTCAACGTTGTTTCTCTCTCGAACCTCAACGTCGGTAAATCTTAAGCGTAAGTGTTCGAATTCTTTAGATTAACTATTCAATTCTTCTAGATTCGATCTAGGTTGGATATTTGGGGTCCTAACAATTGGTATCAGAGCCAAACGTGTTAGGATTTGGATTAAATTTGGACTGATTTCTGAATTTTTTAAACTGATTTTTGTTAATTTTTCGACACTGTTCTTCGTTGCATTTGAACTGATTCTTCAAAATGTGATTTAATCTGCTGTTTTTAGGCGTCGATCGATTCGTTTATACCGTCTGAGCTCAACTTTGATTGATAGAAACATGAGTGCATTTTGAAGATTTGAGCCAATATGTTCGTCGAACTCTTCTGAAAATTTCGAACTGATTTGTCAAAATTTCGAGCTGTTTTGCTGTTGTTACGGTTCGATCGGGTGTTTCTAACCTGTCTGTGTTAAAACCTGATCGATCGAATCAATAGTTTGTGCTAATTTGGAGAATTAATCGGAAATCTCATTTGAGTGTTCTTCGTGAAATTTTTCAAAATTTGATTCTGCTTTGATTTTGTTAAATTGATTGTTCATTCCTGTTAATCTGCTCAGTTCGATCCATAACCCAAGCTGATTTTGAACAATTTCGTGTTTGGATCGAGTATTCTTCGTTTTTCGCTTGCGTTTGGTTTCACGTTTACACCTATGTCCGTCTGTTATGTTCATCTCTGTTCTTCGCTGAGCTAGAAAGCTTCTTCGATCGAGAAACCCGTCGACGCGATCTTCGTTGCCGCTGCATCGTCGAACGTTCTTCGATCGAGAAATTCCTCGTCATAATTATTTTTCGATCGAAATACTTCTTCGACAGCAAACCCGCTCGAGAGATCTGTTCATCGCACTCATCGAAAAAAAATTTTGTTTTGCGATCGAGAATTCGGGTCAAAGCGAGAAACCTTGGTCAAGCTCGCAAATCTCGTTCGTGAAATCTTATCAATCGAAAAACTGGAATTTTTATCGATCGTGAAACTCAGAATTTCATCTTCTTCACTCGTTATAGATAGATACACATATGCATACATGAAATTGCAGACCTAATTGCGTTCTAAGTCCCAAAAATATTATTTCAGTCCAACGAGGTATGAGGCGTGAGCTACTACAAATAAGTTTCAACGAGGTATATTTCAAACTTACATATGCATATGAGTTTCGTCGAAAAAAAATTTACATACCTATTTTCTTGGAAAACTTTTCAAATGATACAATTTCGATATGCATTTCAGCGCTTTAAACGAGTTTTAAAATTTTCAAATGCATATTACGAACGAAAACGATAAATATCATTTTTCGATTAATACTTTCAAATGAGCTTTAATTGAGGGGAGCTACTCGTTATTTTAATGAGGAGCAACCTTTATATTTTTAAGGAAGCACAAATTTTTAATTCTTGAGGGGAAGAAAAACTTACAACGAGCGATTTAAGGGAATGAGATCGTCAAGCTAACTATGCAAATTTCTAGGGGGAGAAATTTATTTTCGAAGCATATTTTTAGGAGATATAAATATAATACTACTTTACTAATAATACTCATATATATATATATATGAAAAGGGGAGATCTATGCTTCTCTAACGAAATATGCTTAGTCTCGTTAAGGTTCGAGCTCTTAGTTAGTACATCTATTTTCACACTAGAGCTCATAAGTTCAAATTCGAGACTAGTTATTTTCTCCTCAGACTTAGTGTAGAGTATACATTTAGTTGTGCTTGATATCATTAGTTGTCTTTGTAATTAGGGGCGTTTTGTATAGTAGTCCTTAGATTAGGACTAGTTTGATATTTATACCAAGTTTGTTTGGTATAAATATCAAACTAGTCCTAATCTAAGGACTACTATGTATAAATACATGTAAATCAATTGATCCGAATAGAGAAAGTTTTGAAGATTGATCCGAAAGGCTTGCAATTCAATTTCTAGAGAGAGAAACAACAGTAACTTTCTCACTCTAATCGAATTCTCTCTCTGGCTCTTCAAATGAGTTTTTCGATCGAATCTTATTGATTATCATTATCATCGAATTACTTTGAATTCTTGCCTAGGATCTTAGAGTTGTTAATCGTAGGACCTAACAATTGGTATCAGAGCAGATTCGTGCTGTTTTGGATCAAAAATTGTTAGATTTGGATCGAAAATTTAATTCTGTTCACTGTTCATCGAAGAACAGTTTGGCGCGAAATCTGTTTTCGATCCAATAGCATAATTCTGTGCCTAATTGACTTGAATTTGATGTTTCTGTGATTGTTTAAGTGTCAAATGTTGATTGCGATCAAATCCGTAGCTGTTTGAACTTCGTATTTGGATTAAATTGATTTTGTGAGTTACTGTTTGCGTAAGAACATGAAGAACACGTTCTGATTTTGACCAAATTCGACATATTGTGCTTCATAACGTGTTTAATTGCGTGTTTGTGCGTAGTTAGTAATCGATTGCGAGCAATTACATGAAAGTTCAGTGTCTAATTCCTTGTTTTTGCTTGAATCTGTGATAATTGTATTCTGTGATTTTTATCGATCTTTCTAATTTCTCGCTAGGTTTTGCGATCGGATTAATTTCTCGATCGAAAAACTTGGCGCGATAATTTTTCTCGGTCATAATACAAAGTCGGTGCTAAAATCGTCAACACTAGAAATGATATTAGTTAGAAATATTTCTCGAGCATTATTTAGTGAAAATCTTTTTTGAGGAGACCAATTTTGACTTTACACGCGTAAAAACTTTCTCTCGAGAAACATTTTCGGTCAGACATTTAAAGTTTGACAAAGCTAAAAATCATTTAAACGCGAGAAACTTTTCCAGTCAACCGATTTATTTTGACTTGTCGAGAAACTTACTAACGTACTGTTTCTTTACGATCGAAATAAATTCACGATCCGGAAATTTTTCTCGACCGAACGATTTTGGGCAATTTATTTCGCTCGAAAAATATTTCACTGACAAGCTATCTCGCACGTAAACAGTACACACTATATTCTATTTCGACGAAATTATTTTTGATCAAACTTTAAAGATTGAATCGAAAATAGTTCTCGATCTATTTTTCGAATCAAACGCTACTAACGAATTTTGTCACTTGTGAAGCACATTACATCATCTTCAAACATTCAAAACACGTAACGGAGATACTTCAACAACTCAACTACAAAACAAAATGGATGCATACTCACTCGGAAATGACAACCGTCCACCGATTTTGCAACGAGGCGAATATACTGTGTGGAGGAGCCGCTTTCTCAATTTCATCGCTCTAAAAGATCAAGCCGAGAATTTACTGAAGTCACTAGAAGAGGGACCGGCACAGTTTTGGGTACATGTCCCCGGTGACGAAACGGCAACTCCTCAAATTCCTGCATCTAGGCGACTGAAGGAGCCTAGGGAGTACACAATTGAGGAGAGAGCTCGAGCTAAGGCAGATCTAGTAGCCATGAACACCCTCATGCAGGGCATCCCCAACGACATATACCGACAGATCGATAGCCTTACATCGGCTAAAGGAATGTGGGATGAACTGCATAGGATGATGCAGAGGACGGAAGTTGGCATAAAGGCCAAAAAGGCGAACATTCTCACCGTTTACGAATCCTTCAAAGCAAAGCCTGAGGAGAGTCTATACGAGATCTACCAAAGATACCTCACTCTTCTCAACGAGATGAGGAAGATAGAGATCACGAAGACCAACATGGAGACAAACATCAGATTTCTATCTTCTCTGCCCGCGGAATGGAAGAAAATATCCACTCAGATTTGACAAAATAAAGATTTAGAGGAGTTGGATGTCCATGCCGTGTTTGACAATCTCGCACAGCATGAGGATGATATAAGCGAGATTCTCAAGGAGCAGAAAGGCAAACAGAACGAAGACACTGTTGCCTTAGTCTCGGAGAAGAGGAGCTCAAGATCAAGAAAGGAAAAGACCGTTAGGCCTCCTTCACCTTCAGAGTCGGAAGAAGAGTCGGACTCCGACGTTGAGCCAAATCTGAAAGCACTTGGAAAGCAGCTACCTCTCATAGGACAAATGATGAGCAAGAAGTAATTCAAGAAGAAGTCTTCAACCTGAGCCAACCGACTTCGGACTACAAGCTCTAAAAACAAAGAACGTGCACCAGAGAGTTCCGATGTCAAGAATCCTAAGGAGGCTAACAAATGCTTCAACTGTGGCAAGCCAGGTCACTTCGCCAGAGAATGCACTCTTCCGAAGAAGAGAGATGCCAACTACTACTCCAGGTAGCTCCGATTGACGAAACAGAAGGAAGCTGGAGTAGCTCTCATGGTCGAACAGGACCAATGGCTCGAGGACACGTCGAGTTCTGAAGATGAGAATTTAGCTCTCATGGCCCGTCTCGACAATGAATCAGACGCCGGGACATCCAATCGTACGGACGACGACAACGCATCCACTTCGTCACAAGAGGTAGTCTCTTCTTCCACATTATTGACCATGTTAGATTCATATAGAAACAATATGCTAACATGAAACGTGAGCAGAAAAGTATTAAGGAAGTTGAGGATAAACTCGCGAGATCACATGAGAAGATAAATAGTCTCGAAATAGAACTTAGGAGCTCTAGTGCAAAAATAGATGAACTTACTAAGAGCCTACATTCTAGAGAAATTAGTCAACCTCAACTAGGACAACAGAGCGAAAAGATTAAGGAACTAGAAGATAGGCTAACAAATAACTACAATTGCTTGGTTAGAAATCTCAACGAGAAAGCCATTTTAAATTGTAGGATAACCGAAGCTACCTCTAAGATCACTAACTTAGAAGCCCAATTAGAAACATCGAATGCTAAGATTAGTGAGCTTAGTAAGGATTTCGATGCCTGTCAAGTATCGTCTGTTCGGATTGTCCCCTACGCGTAACTATATCATGTAATTTCTTAATTTTAGCATATAGTTTCTTGCGTTCCTCACCTAGGAGAGCATAGTTATTTTCTACCGTAAGTTTGGCGGCTTGACAGGCGTCTAGTTCTTCACTAAGCTCACTAACCTTAGCATTTGATATTTCTAATTGTGCTTCTAAGTTAGTGATCTTAGAGGTAGCTTCAGTTATCCTACAATTTAAAATGGCTTTCTCGTTGAGATTTCTAACCAAGCAATTGTAGTTATTTGTTAGCCTATCTTCTAGTTCCTTAATCTTTTCGCTCTGTTGTCCTAGTTGAGGTTGACTAATTTCTCTAGAATGTAGGCTCTTAGTAAGTTCATCTATTTTTGCACTAGAGCTCCTAAGTTCTTGTTCGAGACTATCTATCTTCTCCTGAGCTCTCTCAAGTTCGTTCTCTACTTCCTTTATACTTTTCTGCTCACGTTTCATGTTAGCATATTGCTTTTGATATGATTCTAACATGGTTAATAATGTGGAAGCAGTGACTACCTCATTTGAAGACGTGGATGCGTTGTCGTCGTCCGTACGAGTGGATGTTTCGGCGTCCATTTCATTGTCGAGACGGGCCATGAGGGCTAAGTTCTCTTCTTCGGAGCTCGACGTGTCCTCGAGCTATTGGTCCTGTTCGGCCATGAGAGGTACTCCAGCTTCTTTCTGTTTTGTCAATTGAAGCTTCCTGGAGTAGTAGTTTACATCTCTTTTCCTCGGGAGAGTGCATTCTTGTTAGGATATTTAATAGATTGTGTCAATAGTTTTAGTCTTGGGATTAATTTTGTAATTACCCTTTAGTTTGAGATTTGGACTAGAATGTAATTAGTTAATATTTAGTGTATGGGCCTTAATATACCTAGGGTTAATGTGGTATATAAGGTTTTACCAACACAATTTGAAAGGTAATCAAAGATCAAAAGGCTTATCCTATTTTTCACACAATACACACACTTGAAGGTGAGATCCTCTCCCCTTTCATTCTATTAAAGCCTCTTTGATTCCTTGTTTGGTGCAATCGGGACCAACAAGTGGTATCAGAGCAAACGTGGATCGATCTGCATTGATTTGAATCCAGTTTCGTTCGATTCCGAGAAAGATCAAAGGTGTTTTGGGCAAAAATCACTTTCGGGCATTTTGAACTCATTTTGGGGTTTTAATGCTTCGTTTTTGTGTTTAAAACCTTCCCCCAGATCGATTCTATGCCTAAAATGTTTTTAGAACACTTTTGGATCAGTTTTAACGAGTTTTGAGCAAGATCGAAGCAAAAATTCTTCAGAAAAGGACATCTCGGCCATTCTCTGTTTTTGGTCGATTTGACCTGTTTTTTGTTGGTTTTAGCCCACAAATCGGTCGATTATGTCTTTAGGGAAGAATTTCTGAAGTTTAGGATCAAGTTTGAGCGATTTTGGTTGAGATTTGAGCAAGAACTGGACGATTTTCTGGCAAAACGCATGAAAGCAATGGAACAGTGAAAGCTCGTTCTTGACCGCGAAATTTTTGCTTAATCGTTCAAGTCCGCCAAATTTTCCCATCTGCGAAATTTGATTCCGAGAATTTACCTAGAACCGCGAAAAATTTCACTCTCACTGCATTTTTCGCAACTGCCTATTTTCAAAATCCGAGAAACCTTCATCTGCGAAATTTGCTTACTCTTCATATATCCGAGAAACTTTGTACCTGAGAAAGCTTATTCCGCGAATTTCTCTGAGCCGCGAAATTTT
Source organism: Craterostigma plantagineum (assembly GCA_027422505.1). NCBI lineage: Eukaryota > Viridiplantae > Streptophyta > Magnoliopsida > Lamiales > Linderniaceae > Craterostigma > Craterostigma plantagineum. Next base: position 26,207,058 of record JAPQWV010000009.1, read on the forward strand.
TCAAAACCGAGAAAGTTTACAAATTCGCGAAATTTTCTTAATTTTCAGCCGAGAAAGTTTATTTCATCCGAGAAAGTTTTTCAAAAAACCACAATTCTTTCAAATCCGAGAAAAACTTCCTAAAATCACACTTCAACTCTTGATGCGAAATTTCTTGCGTAGGTGGTAAAAATTCAAAATCAAGAATCCTTCTCACATGCGAAATTTTAAATCCGAGAAATTTTCAACTGAGAATTTTTTTTCTTCCGAGAATTTCTCTTTAAAACTCACAAATACCGAAATTTCTCAACACATAATTTCTCGGATAATCCTTCATATAATCATGTCCCTTCAAACTGCGAATTTTCTTTTCCTGACGTGTTAAGGTTTCTGCCTTTTTCTCGAGCTAAAATTTTCTCGGGTTAAAATTTTTCTCAAACTTATTTAAGATTTGATCCTTACACTTTAGTCCTATCACCCTAGACCACTTTTGACATAAATTTTTTCTCGCCTCAAATCTCGTTTTTAAATTTCTAGAACTTCTCCTGATTTCAAGATATATCTTCCCTTCATACATTATCGACCATCACACACGCTCACTTAGTTCTAAGAAATTCCTTAAACAATTTCTTTTTCAAAACTCTACACGTTAAACTCATATTTCTCGTCTCGTTCGTTACTAACTCTCTTATCTATACAAGATCAAAACCACGGACGATTCGACTGCACCAACCATGTCTACCACGAATGACATCTCAACAGTGGGCTCCGACACCAGGCCTCCGATGCTGCGACAAGGCGACTACAGCATATGGACAAACCGATTCCTCACGTTCATCAGGAACAAAGGCGCACCACTCTCTCAATACCTTCTGGACTCCATCTTCAATGGTCCAGCACAGTTCTGGACGATCATTCCTGCACAGCCAAACGCAAACCCTCCCATGGATGAACGCCGCACTCCAAGAGGTCCCATCAATGAGGATGAAGAGGCTCGCGTACAGGCCGACGAGACTGCCAAAGGATACCTCTTCCAGGCTATGGGCAATGAAGTCTATGCTCACATCGAGTGCTGCACAACTGCTAAGGAAATATGGGATGAACTCGTGGAAATCATGGCAGGCACAACTGAAAGTGCTCAGGGGAGGAAATCAGCATGTCTCTCGCAGTATGAACACTTCTGTTGGTCTGAGATTTCACCAACAATACGACTTCGGACGGATTAAACACGCCTAAAGATCGAGATTTAGGTTAGGGCGTGTGGGCTTGGTGGTGTTCTTGAGGAGACTCTCTCACTCTAACATATGTTTATTTTCTTAGCACACACAAGCACGCCTAACTATGTGTTAGGGTTTTAGTATTTATACCACAAGTTGGTATGTAATACTTGGGCCCTTGTGTAAGCCCATTACAAAATAACTAAGAACTAACCCAACTAAGAACTAGCCCAAAGTTTTAATAAAGCTAACCAACAAAGATAATATAATGAAATTGAACACTACAAAATATTTCCTAACAATTTCCCCTTAGTGTTCAATCTTCAGTTCAGCGCGGGATATCTTTGTTGGGCATATTGGAGATCTCGATTCCTAGCAAACTTCCCCTACAAGGGATATCTCCTCTTCTTGCGGAGGCATTGATGACTCGGCTAGGACTCACTTGTTAAGATTCTCCCATCTTCTTCTTCGTGGCGCCGGATTTGTTGTCTTCGAATGGAAGTTGTCTAGTTCGGCCTCGAAGATGACTCGTCTGGCTCCAGAAGAAGGTAGGCGTGGGGCGTAAAAAATGTGCCAAGGCTCTATTGAAATGTGACTTTCAAGAGTAGGGAGCCCGGTCTTCAGAGTGGTCAGCGCAGTGGTGGCGGAATGTGGTGGATGAGATGTGCCATGGCTCCTTCGAGTGTTCCATTATGAACATAATAGCTTGACACATAAGAATGTGCGCGGAGGTAGTGGAAGCCTCCGGCGGGGTGTAGTTGGTGGAGGTAGCGTGGATGATGGTTGCTGCTGATGCTGCTGTACGATCTTCAACTCATTTCTTCTCCTTTACTCCCCCTTGAGATGATCTCCGTCTTCAGGATCGTCACGTCGTCCGTGGGACGAGTCTGCCTCTGGTGTTGATGGTGGTGATGATGGTGTGGTGTGGTGTTGAGTGAGGCAATCAAGTGGGATTCTCAGGAGTAGCAGCATTTGACTTTCCTCTAAGTTCATTTCGAAACTTGGAAGAGGCGGAGCAGCATGTGGTGGCATAAGCGTAGGCGTGGTGGAGTGGTGTCGGTGATGGGACCTTTTCCTTCATAGATCCTCGTTGAGCGCGGCATGGAATGTGTAAGTTCCTCGCTGATTGCTATGAGTCGGGGCTCCATCACGAACGGGGTAACTAACCAGACGGGGGTCACAAAGACGCTCCGTCGTCACAACATCGAAACATGTGTCCGATGTGCCGCCTGTTTGTACAGGACAAAAAGAACCGGAGAGCCACAAAGGATTTCCGTTCGCACGGACGATGAGACAAGCTCGTATCCGTGGCCCATCGACAGTTGTGGTGAGGGTGGCTGTCGTGGGTCTTCCGCTCTCGGTCACAAGGACGTCATCAAGCGTTCGGGCAAGTTCACGAAGAACCTGCGGTGCGTAAAGAGTGTTTGTGTTCTAGAAAGTGGAAAATTTCGGTGGGTGAGGACACTAGACTCAACGTGGGTGGAAGAGGTGCAGTGAGAGGCGGGGCACTGCATGTTCAATATCAACCGTCTCCAAGTGGGGCGGTGATGGCTAACGTGGTTCCTCTTGTGCGAAATGAAACAGCTATCTGCGAAAGGATAGCTGAGTGGTTGGGAGGGGTTAATTGCGCGGTTGGACCAGATGCCATGACTTCTACTCGGGAAACGAGCGAGTCGTCTCCTGTACCTATGGGCGAGGTTCGGGTTGTGGTGAGATATGACAGAGGAGTGCGATCATGTCCTCGTTGGTTCGCAACTCCTGCAAGCGACTTACGTCATCCTCCCGAGATCGTTGATTGGATCTTTGCGTGGAGGAGGATGTCGCGCGACCTAGACCTAGACTAGAGAGGCTAGGGTAGGCTCGTTCCTGGGTTAGGATCAGGGGGGTTTCACTGATCCATGGGAACTATGGTGGCGTGGCGTGATCGCGTTGAAAGGCGACCACGAGTGATGTCGACGAGGATGGCCCAAAACTGTTGATCAGACACTTCTGAGACTCGTCAGGTGGTGGTGGTGGTGAGGGCGTAAAGAGGATCACGGTGGCTTAGGACGTCTCCATGTAGCGCACCATGGTGGAATGGATGGCAGTGGGTGGACGGTGGAGTCTGGTACAAGAGATCCACATCGCCTAAGCATCAAGATTGGATGGCGTGCCCACTGACGGTTGGTTGAACTATTGTCAACCCTTCTTTATGGGTCCGGGTTCTGCACGGATTTGTACAGAAGTCATGATGATTGCTCGCTTCTCTGACATCCCTTCATGCACATGGAGCAACCCGTGTAACGTGCATGATGGGGTTGGTTGCTCGCAGTGCATACCGGTCATGAATGTGGAGCAACCCATGTACCATTCATGCCGGGGGTGAAATTGGCATTTGGAAATTCCGCTCCGAAAAGTTTGGGGGTGACCTAATGCTAATGAGGTTATGTTCTAGATTCTTAACCAACCATACGTCATCTATAGTAGTATGTAAAGTGTTACCGACAGTTCCAACTCCTACAACCTTAGCTTTTGTGTTGTCGGCGTAGGAGACATATCCTCCATCATACGCTTTCACCGACACAAACTTACTGATATCACCTGTCATATGGTGGGAACACCCACTGTCGAGGTACCACTTGTTCTTCCTACTGGATTTTCTTCTTTGTACCTGCATGAATCAGTTCTTTTCTGAGGTGCCCAATTTTGATTGGGTCCTAAATGGTTAGCAGCAAAGTAATTCCTGTTAACACGTGGTATATCATGTATCACAGGCTGTGATCTCTCAGTCACAGGCTGGCCAGAGTTAGAAACTTCAGGAACTTTCTTAGGTCTCCAGACATATCAAGATTTATCAGCTTTCTTCAAGAAACAGTGGTTAGCATAATGACCAAGACGACCACATGAAAAACATTTAGGTTTCCTAACGTTTTGTGGAGGTGCAGCATGTTCATGTGTTGTGGAATATCCTAATCCTGTTTTCCCGATTTGTGCAGGAATACTAAGTAACATATCAAGATTTTGTTGTCCTTCAAGAAATCTAACATTGGTACGAGAATTTTCTTCTAAGAAATCCTTAAGAGCGGACATGTCTCTAGATATATTCTTTTGCTTCCTAAGTTTCTCGCAATTACACAAGGCTTTTTCTTTCTTAAGAATCTCTAGCTCGGCTCTCAGGCGCTCATTTTCTAGATCCGTTTGATGCTTCTCTCTAGCTACTTCATCTCGTTGCCTAATTAGACCCTTCACTTGTGAGTTGAGTGACTTAATCCTTCTTTCTGCATTTTGAATGATCTCAAACATCTCTTCTTTTTCATCTACTTCAAAGGCTGAGGAAGCGTTATCATGAGATTCATCTTGCCTAGCATATAATTCATTCAGAAATAATATTTTCTTAATAGTGGATGAATCCGATACCTAATCATCATCCGCGGCCATGTAGGCGAGATCTTCCTCTTCTTCGCTCCCGGCCTCTTCCCAGTTTGTGACCATGGCCTTCTGCTTCTTTATCTTTTTGTCACCATTTTCCATCGGGCAGTTTGAGGCAAAGTGGTCTGGCTTGTTGCACTTGAAGCATTTCTGTATATTGTTTCCGGATGACGATATTCCCTTGTTCCTAGGTTGGAATTTTGAGTTTTCCTTGAACTTTCTTCTCATCCGAAACTTATCAAACTTTCTGGTTAGCATGGCGATCTGTTCCATTAGGTCTTCCTCGGATTCTTCATCGCCTTCAGAGTCGTGTTCTTGTTCGGTATTAAAGGCAATATTTGGTTGATTTCGGACTGGTGGTTTTTCCTTGATAGATATCTGAGTCATCTCGTAGGTGGTCAGAGATCCGATCAGTTCTGACACAGAAAGTTCGTCCAAGTCCTTTGCTTCGTAGATGGCGGTCACTTTGGGATTCCACTCTCTAGGAAGAGATCTCAGGATTTTTCGCACCTTCTCACCATCTTCTATTTTCTTTCCCAACGAGAACATTTGATTAATGATGTTCATGAATCTGGCATACATGTGGCTCATGGTCTCGTTGTCCTCCATCTTGAACAGCTCGTATTGGTGAGTCAAGAGGGCTATCCTTTCTTGCACAACTCGAGTGGTTCCTTCATGTGTGACTTGAAGCATGTCCCACATATTTTTGGCAGATTCGCATGAGCTCACACGATTGTACTCTTCTCTTGTGAGTGCGCAAGCTATCATGTTCTTAGCTTTGGCATTTAGAGAGATTCCTCGCTTGTCTGCTACATTGTAATCAGGGCCTTTCTTTGGAGTTCCGTCTTCGTTTTTGGGAATGTAAGGTCCTGTTGCGATGATATCCCACAGGTCGTAGTCTGTAGCGATCAGGAATTCCTTCATGCGATTTTTCCATATGGCGTAGTTTGTCCCGTCGAAGAGTGGTGGCCTGGAATGGGATTGTCCCTCTGCAAAAACATCAAAACTCGAAGAAGCCATTAGATCTTTAACTCAGGCTTGTTAGGCCCATCGTTTGAGTAACCTGGTTCTGATACCAAATGAAGATATAAATGTGCCTAAGAGGGGGGTGAATTAGGCCTATAGAAATTTTTGCTTCTTTTCGCTAATGCTAAGTGTGGTGACTTAGATATGCCTACTTATGTTTGTGACAGTATGCCTGATATATCCTAGTAACGTCGGATGTGCGTCAGGTTTGTCTCACAGCGATAAAGAAATAACTGAAAAATAAATGCGAGACAGGATTTTTATAGAGGTTATATCCCCAACTGGGGTTTACTCCTCTCCTTTGGATTTGCTTCCCAAGAGTTTAACCAATCACTATAATGCACCGTAGCTGGATACAAAACTGATTGGTTAGCCCAATACACAACCGAAACAAGTCGAACACTAGCAACTACTAGGTTACCACACGCCGAGTTTCGTTCCTCGGAATCTCCTTGATCCCGACAGACACAGCTCGCTACCGAAGGGCCCCCGGACTTGTCCTTCCCTTCACGTGTGCGTAAACGTCGACCTTGCCTCCTTGGTATTGCTCACGTCCGAAGACAACACGTCCGAAGACAGAATGTATGGCAGGGATGATGGAATATCGGATAAAACACTCGCTCAGTGATGGATATGCAGGTTAGAGCTCAGGTGGGCAGAAAGCTATCACAAGTGGAAACTCAGGAATCTCTCAGTATGTTTCTGCTCAAGAATCTTTCGTAGGCTTATATTCGCAAATTCTAAGTTTTCTTCGAAAGTCTGAAGTGCAGCTCATATATAATCCTTTTCAAATAGCACTTCACATGGAAAATCATATCAAACAATAATTACCTAATCAAGCATAGTTTCCATGCAATCATACCATATAAATCACGCTCTTAACAAATCATCACAACGGTCATATAGCATATTTAAGCATGATTATATTCCATATAGAAAGGTCAATTTCGTTCTCAAGCATATTCAAGCATTTCGCATATAACTACCATATCAGAACTTTCCATAAGAGATTCCCTGCTATCTGTTTCTAGAACGAGTCAGTCCAGATTTTCTTTCCAAGTATAGCACATAAGACAGCATCACATCAGCACATTTTCCATGTATAATTCATAGTATAATTACCATGTTTAGCACACAAATCATATAAGATAATACTTAATACGATTTATCAATCATAGCCAACCTTTCCTTATTTCAGAGATCACATCCGTTTATAGCATATAACACCTTATCCAAAAATTCAATCAAATCACATCTTTCCTAAATATAATATTCCAATCAACATAAGGAAAGATATCAATTTAATATTGCACATTAAATTCAGTGTAAAGCATGCAAAGAATCACATAAGTGATTTTCGTCCAGGAATAAACTAGTATCAACGGATATATCACTTTCCATATATAAACAGCATATTTTCCATATATAGCTCAGTAGGATATCTCATGCATTATTTCCATATATAGCACAGTACGATATATCCTATCTCATGGACTGTCTATAACATGCGATCACCTAGTTCCATCAAATCATCACAGAATCACACGCAATTCAAATATTCAACACTTAATCGATTTTATAGCTCATAAACAATGCATGGTTGAATATTATCATGAACTTAGACATTTTATTTGTCCCAAATCGAATTGCTTAATTTATAGACCTAACGTCTTTACAATTACATCGTTCATCAAAACTTTCTAACATATACGGACCAAAAAGGTCAATAGAAACGATGCCAAAAACCGACGGGTCGGCGGTGTACCCGACATCAAAGGCCACAGGTCTGCGACGTGAAAGATGCCCACGAGGGCGTACAAGATACCACCGTTGACGGGCTGTGGTGTACGGGACATCAAAGGTCCTCAATATGGCCTGCGACTTGAATGGGTACCCAAGCGCAGCTGGCGCTATAACCAGGGTAAAACAGTGGGGGAGTTCCCCACTTTGTACTTAGGACTTTCAAACTCCGCGTTATTAAGCTCGCTGAGAACACAGAGAGCCTAATACATGAACAATACCTTAAGATAAGGACGACTGTTCTTACAAACCAAGGGTGTGTACATATTACACTTAGCCTATCATTGGGGTGTACGAGAAAACGTGATAAAGTGAGACATTAAAGGTAGTAGGATAATTGATAAAGAGGTCCTTACATAGAGAAAAAGGGGGACCCCGAAAGGGACATACAGAATAGGGGAGTTAAGCTCCCCCATAAGGAAAATCCTAAAGATGTTCACAAAAGCATAAAAATAAAGAAGTTCATTACACAACATTACAGAAAATACTAAACAGAGGGATCTGCGGGAGGGTAGAAGACAACGCCCGGGAGGTCGGAGATATTGGCCCGGGCCAAAACCTCCTTGTGCTTCTCCGCAGCAGGACGCCAGAACTGAGGATTCTCTTCGGCCAGAGGATCCCCCTTAAAGGATCCCGGAAAAGGAAGGTCCCGGAGAGCCTCGGTTACCCCAATACCAGCGGATCCCGCGCGATGGCCTCCCAGGAAATAATGCTGCATATAGGGAACAAAGTCCTTGAGAGAGAGGGGGTCCTCCAGGTAAGCCGTACGCCAATCATCCGCCAGATCCCACAAAAACTTCTGACCAGCCGCCGTAGACAGAAGATGTTGCTGACAAATCTGAGCGCCTATGGCCTTCATGCTTTCCAGCTCAGCGGCAGTGTGAACCTCTGTCATACGAATAAAATCTGCGTCCCATTTCGCCTTCTCCCTGGCAAAGGAGCTCTGGAGTTCATTCTCACGCTGTTTCAGGAGCAAGGCGTGCTCCTCCCTCTCCTTCTCCAAGGAACTACGCAGCTCCTCATGCTGTTTCAGGAGCATTGCGTGCTCCTCCTTCTCCTTCTCCAAAGAGCTCCGCAGCTCCTCCCGCTGTCTAGAAAATTCATCTTTTTCTTCCTCCAAAATTCCTTTCTCAGCCTCTAGCTTGGCTCGAACCTCTGCGGCGGCTCTCTCACGAATGGCCGAACTGGCCTGAATCTCCTCCAACCGCTTTTGAAGGGACCGATGGCGTTCCTCCAAGTCCCGGACAGATACATTCTCAAAGGGGCATGCGGACACTAAACCTATGACCTAAATACGGCAGAAGAAGGTCCAAGACAAAATAAAAAAAAAAAAAAAAAAAAAGAGAGGGGAGGGGAGAAACAGCCACCCAAGAAAAATAAAGGAGCGTACCTTGATAAGATGACGCGCGAGCTCCGCCTCATTCTCGGCAGGGGACCTCTTGGAGACTGCCGCCATGTCCTCGGAAGGGATCAGGCGGCGTAGCACTTCCATACCGCCCTCTTTGGTCGGCAAATCTGCAGAAGGAGGGGTGTCGACCTCTTCAGATATCTCCTGCACTACTTCCGCCGGGACCTCATCACCTCCACCTTGGGACGATGAAGATTTTTTCTTAATCTTCTTGGACAATGTGGAAGCAGCAGCAGCTTTCCTTTTAGGCCTCACGACAGGGGAAGGGGCCACATCAGGGGACGTTGACCTCCCAAGATCTTGGGAAGGAACAGGAGGGAACTCTTCGCGAATGTCCGGGGCCCCTGAAAGAAGGGGGAGCTCAGTAGTTGGCATGGATGCATCAGCCCTAGGAGGTTGCGAAGTACCCCCTTCCCCTATGTTGGCCAACAAGTTGAACCAAGAGCCCGTCATCTCTGCACCAAAAGGAGGATTCATGTCAACAAACACCAAATAACAAGGATAAGAAAATACAGACTAGTACCCTGAGGAACAAAGTTGGCGAAGAAAGGAAAGAACCCAAAATGATATAGAACCCCGGGGAACTCACCAAATAGAAAGGGTTCAGAGAACTGTGTTCATCTGCAAAAGTATTCAGGAAAGACAACGCCTCGCGATTCCGTTTTGAACACTTCCTAGCGTCACGAGGAGGAGCTCCTTTCACCCATTCATCATGAGGAAAGTCCCATACACCACTGGGGGACTCCCCAAAGAAATAAGGACCTTGCCAGTCCTTATCCATCTTATGGTTCTTCATAAAAAAGCGAGTTTTCCCCCCTCGCGAAGAGGAAACTGACGAAAGATAGGAAAAGGGACCGTGAGCCTTCGGAGAAAATTGAGAGAGCACCAGATCTGGCGATGGAACACCCCCTGCAGCCTGCACCGCCACAAAAAAGGCAATAAGAAGGCGTATTGAAGAAGGCTGAAATTGATTCAAAGGAATTCTAAAGGCCCTCGACACTTCTGATAAAAAAAGAGGAACAGGAAAGCGTAGCCCCGCCCTAATTTGGGCCTCCCAGAACGCCAGACAAGAAGGGGGCGGATGGTCCGCCCGCTCTAAGGACGACGGCGTTCGCATGGCGAAACCCTCAAACGCAAAACCCCCCTCTACCAGAGTATCAAGGCTCTCTGACAAGCACGTTGACGCAGGAAAAAGGCTGGACGGCGCAGACAAGGAAGAAGAAGGCCTAGACCTAGGGTTAGAAAGAGGCGGTGGGTCGGAAAGAACAATCAAACCTTGAGACCCGGACGGCGAAGCGTCAGCTCCCGTCCCGCCGAGCAAAAGGGGGTCCATGGCGGAGGCTAGTGCCGAACGAGTGCGAGGACGGTAATCTGTCCGTAGCACGACAGTACGACTATCACTGGGCTCCGGAGCAAGGGCGGGCTGAGGGAGCGAACGACGGATCCGACGCCGTTGCAGAAGAAGATGATTGCAGGGACGGGGCGGAAGAAGGCAAAGGATTTTCCGGATCGGAATTCGTAGAAGCCATGGAAGACGCAGAGTGTTACGAAAATTCAAAATGAGAGAGAGAAGTGTGAGAGAAAGAGTACCTGATAATTAGCAGAAGCAATTTCAGCAATAAATCCCCCAAGTCTCCAGAAATGACCCTTAAGAAAAAAGCAGTTCCCAATAAATTGACGTGACGTCTTGGAAAGGACACCTCCCTGCTAAAAAGCTCAATACCAGGTCCTTAGGGGGGAGTAGGGCTCATACCATTATTTACTCTAACTTACTTTGTTCCTCAAAGATAAATTAGAGTAGGGGAGTGGTTGATACAGACCTAAAAGACATGGGCCAAAGAAAAAAAGAAAAGTAGCCCATCAAGCCCATCAAGAAGGGAGGCCCAAAAGCAAGCAGGGAAAGTAACAGACGAGAGGACCTACAAGAACTTTTTGGGTAAAGGTATTATCCGGACCAAGGAAATTCACTGAGGATATCCAAGCAAAGATGTATGGGGAACAATGGAGAAGAAGGCTATAAAAACACGTGTCAAGCTGTAATAGGAAGAAGACCCTGTCCAAGAAGCTGCAAGCCGCCATCAGAACCTTTTCAATCAACGGTCCTTTCTCTGATCTTAGTACCTCATGCAGTGTGCCTTCTTGAAAGACTGAAGGGTAGCAGCACGCAAGCTGTTGGGAGCTACTATAAAATGAGGACTTATCCTTATTTTCTAGAGACGATCATCTCTCTAAATAAGTATTCATTTAGTATTCTTGCCTTAGGTTTCTTAGACATATTTTCTACACTAAAAGAGCGAAGGAGAGGATTAGATGAGGGTGTAATATGTTATGACTTAGTAAAAGAAAGTTCCCAGCGCCCCGTGGACGTAGAATCTGGTCAGATTCGAACCACGTAGATCCTTGTGTGCCTTTTCTTTACGTCCTTCCTCATAAGCATCTCATATATCCAATTAATGGCTTAATAAATTGGCCCACCATTTAACCGAAAGCCCAGAACCCCCACACTTAAAAATCTTGTTGATTGGGAGAGCCCCATATCAAACATCATCACACATAAGATGTAAAAAAACATGTAAAATGAAAAAAATAATTAGACATTACCTAGACAAGCAAACGATATAAAACTCAAATATATTAAAATGTAAAAGAACTTTAATTTATAGCATATCGAAGACTAGACATGGATGTTCAACACAAAGTATAGTCAAATCATTATCGCTGAAAAGAATTGCCTTGGTGTGTGAAGCCGCAACCACTATCGCTGAAAAGGGGAGATTCAACGACGTGTGGTTCATTGACTCAGCAACTACTTTCCACATGACCTCTCAAAATGAATGATATCATCAATACGAGCCAACCTTTGGAGGATATATCTACAGCTGTACTGACCAAGCGCTGAAGAGTTTTCGGGGTGGGTATGGTTCAAATAAAGATGTACGACGGCACTGAGCGTACCATCCATGCTATGCGACATGTGGAGGGCTTGAAGAAAAATCTGTTGTCCGTGTGGCAACTTGACGATCTTGATTTCAAAATTGAATTGGAGAACAAGATCATGAAGGTTTCCAAAGGAGCACTAGTGGTAATGAAGAGAGAAAAGATAGCTGCAAATTTATACGTAGTGAAAGGGAAACTCTGCAAGAAGAGCAAGCATCCGTTACTACGATAAGTTCAAGCGAAAAGTCTCCAATGACTTGGCATAAGAAACTTGGTCATATGTCTGAACAAGACATGAAAATTCTTGCGCAAAAGAATCTACTTTCTGGTCTCACGACGATGACGCTACCATTCTGCGAGCATTGTATTGTGAGCAAGCATCATCTCCTGAATTTCTCCCCATCCGATTCTAGACTTGATCAACTCTGATGTATGGCAAGCACCGGCCCCATCCCTAGGAGGATCCAACTACTTCGTTTCCGATCAAGAAGAAGGACGACGTGTTTCCTATCTTCAAAACATACAAGGCTTTCGGTCAGATAATGGAGGAGAATATACTGGCAAAGAATTCACTAAATTATGCAAAGATGCGGGCATCAGAAGGCAGTTCACCACGGCTTACACTCCACAACAGAACGTAGTGGTAGAGCGGTGATTAGGACCCTCTTGGAAAGAATAAGGGCTATGTTGAGAACTGCTGGCCTGGAAAGAATTTCTGGACGGGAGCAGTTGTACTGCCTGTTATATGGTGAATCGAGCTCCATCTACTGCTGTAGAGATACGGACACCGATGAAATGTGGACTGGTGCAGCTGCAGACTATTCAAACCTCCATATATTTGGAAGTTCAACTTACGCGATGTACCACAACCAATAAATGACAAAGTTGAATACAAAGTCCAGAAAATGTCTATTCTTGGGGTACGCTGATGGAGTAAAGGGTATCGCTTGTGGGATCTCACTGACCACAAAGTGATTATCAGCAGAGATGTTATCTTCTTAGAGGATAGCAATCAAGAGCAAGTCGAAAATGTAGCAGTTCAAAAGGCGTGACAAAGACTACACCGATGAAAAGAAAATTGGAGCAATATAATTCTTCTGAAGCTGAACTGGCGCATGAAGAGCTCAACCCCGTCGAATATGAAATACCGGATCTCTGGTGATCATCACGCGAGCGTACCCGCCCAATTGGCACTCAGATTATGAAACAGAGAGCAATCTTGCATGTTGTTTTCTAACTGAGTATGAACAGCCAACCACTTTTCAAGAAGCACTGAATAATTCAGTGATGCAAAATGAAATGGAAGCTCTCTATAAAAATAAGACATGGGAGTTGGTGCCATTATCGCAAGGAAGTAAACCCATTGGCAACAAATGAGTGTACAAAATCAAGCGGAATGGTGATGACTAGATATAGCGATACCGTGCTAGACTGGGTGTAAAAGGATATGCTTAGAAAGAGGGAATTGACTTCCCCGAAATTTTCTCACCGATGGTTCGACTTACAACAGTCAGGGTGGTCTTGTCAATGGTTGCTACATTCGATTTATCTTCAGCTGGACGTTAATACGGCCTTTCGCCATGGAGATCTGGATGAAGAAATATATATGCTTCAACCAGAAGGTTTCGACGAACAAGGAAAAGAAGATTTGGTTTGCAAATTGATCAAATCTCTCTACGGGCTCAAACAAGCACCCCGATGCTGGTATAAGAGATTTGACTATGTGTGGCGCCCCGCCATCTACTAACCTTTATAACGTTATCTTACGTGACTAAATACAATATAGAGTAAACAATACGCGAAAATGCGTATTAAATTTTTCCTTTTATATAAAGGAATTCATTATGTACATGCTCAAAATATCGCTCCACTATATACAAGGGAGGTGTATTAGTGCGAAGCAAAAGAAACCCTAACGCCCGGCCACACAGGTCGCATCCATGTACACACCACCCCCAAAAGTCGCTGGAAGCTTCAAAAGGTAAGCCTTGCCATCAAAAGCGATCACGTACCGTGGTCGCGTGCGCCTACAACACATAAAGTAAGGGGTGAGCTATAAAGCTCAGTAAGTAGGAATATGCAATGTCGTGAACGTGAAATCCCCGCAAAGGCATCCGCGCCAATGCATCCCACACCTCGTAAATCAAACTCAATCTCATATCTCTCAGGGCCCTCGGCTAACTTGGTATGCACCATAAAGAGCTCTAATCCAACATGGATAAACGTGGCAGCGACCTACGCTGGGTAGCCTACGCTAGGTTTCCCTAGGTCGCACCCTCCCAGGTCGTCCCCTCTGCCGTGCGGTAGCCCACGCTGGTAGCCTACGCTAGGGTTTCCCCCCCAGGTCGCTCCTTCCCAGGTCGCACCCTCCAGGTCGCATCCCTCCGCTATCAGGGCATCAGCCCAAATAAAATAAACAGGGCAGAAGCCCAAATAAATATATAATATAATCGACGACGCACCACGCCGTCATGGTGCCATAGAAGTAGCCTTGACTCAACTGCGAGTCGACATCAAATGCCTATATCGGCAAATATCATTCGCCCTCGGGCGATAAATACTGTGCACGCTCATCTCACATAACCCCGATTGTCTCTTGCATGCACATGGATATGCAACGTGAATTAATATCGTAAGCACTTACCATGCAGAAGCATGTCAATTAATTCACGTAATAATATAAACACCCAAGCACATAGTCACGTAAGCACATACAAATAAATTATGTGTTGTAGTTGAAATTCCCACTTACCTGGTATCTTTAGCTTATTAAATTTATCGTACGGTAAGTCGTAAATCTTCAAACCCTAAATATAGAAACATATAAAATTAGGGTTTGTTAGTCTAATTACAGTTTTACTAAAATGGCTTAATTTGAAAACCCTAGTTTCGACTTCTATAATTTCGAAGCCCTAAAATTTAGAACTTACCCTAAACTGGGAAATAAAATTTTCAGAAATAGATTTCGACATGTTCCATGAAATATATGTCTTGACATTACACAAAGATTTCGAGTTTTATACTAAGTAATGTACAATATCGATATAGTTATAAGTTCTCGAGATTGGTAGTAAAATAAGATTTCGAGACATTGATATACAAAGTCGGTGTAAGAATTAAATGTCGACAAAAGATCTCGAACTAACATGGACTTCGATATTTCATCTCTACACATTTCGATATTTAAACTATACAACAAGATTTCGATATAGCTTGCACAAAACTCGAGCTTGGTTAGACATAAATCTCGATATTACATTTGAATGTCGAGATGTATTTTAAGTTATAACAACTATTAGATGCAAAACTTCGATATATATCTCTCGACATTTTCAAAATACTTCTCGATGTATTATATATAAAATTTCGATACCTACACTATGCTCAAAGGTCTCGATATAGATAAACATAAACTTCGACATGCTATTGAAGCTTAGTCTCGAATTCATTCTTATCAACTAACATGGTTTCGATCTTAAAATCTGGAAAATCATATTTCCTTCGATCACATCTAATTTCCTTCAAGAATAATTGGGATATTACTAGGGTCTCATGGCTGTGAATGTTTTCAAAACTTTCGTTATTTGAAGCTTATAAAAACCCTAGTATAACCTCGAGCTTCAGAAGCTAAAAAGAATTCATATCACCATTCAATAAACCTTCTGAACTTTCGATCAAGACTTTCCAAGCTACTTACTTCTTCATAATTTGATCTCTTAACTCGTTAACTATTCCAGATACTACATACATAAAATCCATACATAAACTTCTAAATAACCCCGTTAGTATAAATTTAGGTTAGAAACCCTAACATCCATATAAACCTTAGTAATCGATATTTTAGTGTTTATGACCCTTAGGGTATGCTATAACTTAATTATTGTCACAAAATCATGGCCAAAGAATTATACCTTCCTCAGATTTCAGCCCGTTCTTGGTCGCCGACTTAAAGACTCAACTAGCCAGTGAATTTGAAATGAAGGACTTGGGACCAACAAACAAAATCCTTGGTGTGCAAATATCTCGAGACAGAAACAAGCGGATGATTTGCTTTCACAGAAGAATTATTTGAAGAAAATCTTGCGAAGGTTCAACATGCAAGATAGTAAGCTAATATCTACCCCTCTTGCTGCTAATTTCAAGCTATCCTCCGAGATGTGTCCTACCGATGAAAACGAGAGGATATAGATGTCTCGACTGCCATATGCATTGGCGGTAGGAAGTCTAATGTTCGCAATGATCTGCACCAGACCAGACATTGCCAATGCAGTGGGAGTTGTTAGTCGATACATGTCCAACCCTGGTCGGGAGAACTGGAGTGCTGTTAAGAGGATTCTCAGATATATCAAGAGAACCTCGTATCTTGCCTTATGTTATGGAGGTACATATTTCACTGTCCATGGTTTGTTGATGCAGATTATGCAAGTGAACTTGATAAAAGCATATCTACAACCGGATATGTGTTCAATCTTGCTCCCGTAAGCTGGGTTTCAAAACTGCAGTCCATTGTTGTAACGCAACAACGAAAGCCGAATATGTCGTAGCTATGCAAGCCAGTAAAGAGGCGATATGGAAGATGTTGCTGGAAGAACTCGGCCATAAACAGGAGAATATTTTTCTCTATTGTGATAGCCAGAGTGCGTTGCATCTTACAAGGAATCCAGCATATCATTCAAGAACCAAACACATTCGGGTCCAATCATGAACAAGTCAAGAGGGGACTGTGGACATGCAAAAAGTTCACACTGCGGATAATGTGGTAGATTACATGATCAAGGCAATTATCGTGGACAAGTTTTATGTGGTGTCGTTCCTCATGCAGATTGACCGAACATACATAACATGCAATTGTGTGAAAATCTGATTGGACTTCAATCAAATCTTCAAGTGGGAGATTATCGGCAAAATAATATTGACAAAATTAATAAGACAAAAGAATCAATTTAGTAGGCCATCATTATTAATATTTTAGTTAATAATGAGCTAATCAATGACATATTTATTATTGTCATTAAGCTTAAGCTCTAGCCTATAAATAGGCTTCTTCCATTCATTGTTCGTATTGCTCCGACTATAAAGAGAGATAGTGAGTGTTTTCTTCTTTATAGATTGAGAGATTGTAAACCCTGTTTTTACGCCAGTAATAAAATTCCCCTGTTTTCTACCCGATCAAGAAGGAATTTTCCACGTAAATTCGTGTGTCCATTTTATCTCACAGTTATTTTTAATATTGTTACGCAATTCATTTCGCAACACTATCGCCAACATCGGTTAGTTCAAGTATAGAGGTCAAGTTGTTGGGCCTACTGAACCCAATATTGTGCTTGTTTCGACCTAAAACGCTCGACAAGGACAAAGTAAGCAATCTTTAAAACATCCATAAAATGACAACAGTAAGTGATTATAAATTCTAATTAATGTCAACTTCAAATTCGAGGAGCATCAATTGTTCATAAATAAATTATGCCACCCCCACGCCTTCCTTTCATGCAAAAACAAACACAAAAAGCATACTCTCACGTAATTAACTCTTCTTGGCCATTAAAGGATACAACTGATTATAGCAATTAAAATTTAATTCAGATTCCATCGAAATACTAAAATAAAGAAATAAAAATCTAATTTAACACGTGTCGGGAATTGACGCCTTGTTAATGCTGGCAGCAATTTTTTTCCCGAACGCCTATGCAAAACGCCACCCGTTAATTAACCCCCACAATTTAAAGTCTTTTCCCAGAAATTGAAGTAACAAATCACATTGGTGAGATTCTCGTTATACCCGTGAGGACTGCGACACACAAACACACACAAGGGTACGTTTCACAAATACTTGATGTTGATGATGATGATGATACAGATGTAGGCTAGTTGGTTGATGAGGCGGTGTATGTGAATAAATGTAGGTGTACATGGCGGTGGATTTTGATATTCTTTTTTCGACCTGTTTGGTTAGGAAATGAGCGAGTAATCGTGAAGTTTCGTGCCGGTGATTTATTCATCTTTTCATGTGCTCCGTATCCTTCGAATAGTTTGTTTATATTGATTCTCGTTTCTGTCTGATCGATGGCGCTTCGTTTCTTGCTACTCTGCGCGTTTTTTAGATTCTTTGGGACGTGATTAGGTTTACTGAGTTTCTTCAATTTCTTGCGTTAAAATTTCGTTGATAGCGTGAATTGAATTGGAGGTTAATCGTTCGTTTTTACGTGAAGAAGAGGACGAGAGGAATCAGTTCGTGAAACTTTAAAACCCTCGTCGTGTTCCTTGGTTTTTTCTGGGTGGCTTTTCATTTTATCTCTCTGTCTCGTAGCTAATCGTACTTCTGCACTTAGTTGTTCAATTTTACGGTGTGCAATGTGTCTGTTAAGTCATGAAACTGCATTTCCATGATGCAGATATACGTAAGCTTTGCTGTTTGTGAACTGTAGGCAGGTAAGCTTCTGGCAACTATGTCCTCACTTACAGAGGACGAAGTGTCACAGAATGGAACTATCAAGAACGTAGACTCATCGAGCAGCGTGCGAGAATTGGATGAATTCGATTTTTCGAGGCTGCCCGAACGACCCAGACATTTAAATCTGGAAAGAAAGAGCTCATACGATGAAAGGTCGCTGGTCGATCTGTCACTGGCCATGTCTCCTCACCCTTCTTCAAGAGCAGATAACTCTTACCGACCATTCGACAACTTGGGTTCGCCTGGAAGAATGTCGGGACTAAATACACCTAGGTCACTGTTCGGTCCCCCAGCCAATGAACCGAGTGCCATCGTATTGGAGGCCTGGGATAACCTGAGGCGTACTTTGGTTTTCTTCCGTGGCCAGCCCGTCGGGACAATCGCCGCACTGGACAGCTCCGATGAAAAGCTCAACTATGATCAGGTGATCGCTTTTGTCTGTCTATCAATTGTCTAATTAATTGCTTCTGTCTTCTGTTGAATTAATTTCATAACTCTGTAGTTCGAATTGTGCCAAGTATTATGGTTTTATCATCACAGATCGTTAGATAATTGTACTTTCTGTGTGTGGGATTTCGTTCCAAGAGCAGGTCTTTGTGAGGGATTTCATTCCAAGCGGATTGGCCTTTCTAATGAATGGGGAGCCAGAGATAGTAAAGAACTTCCTCCTGAAAACTCTCCGCCTCCAATCGTGGGAGAAGAAGATCGATCGTTTCCAACTTGGGGCCGGGGTTATGCCGGCGAGCTTCAAGGTTCTGCACGACCCGAAGAGAAACAAAGAGACGCTCATCGCAGATTTTGGCGAGAGCGCGATAGGCAGGGTCGCCCCCGTCGACTCAGGCTTCTGGTGGATCATACTTCTGAGGGCTTACACCAAATCCACGGGAGACACTTCATTGGCCGAGCTTCCCGAGTGCCAGCGGGGCATCGGGCTCATACTCAGCTTGTGCCTCTCTGAGGGCTTTGACACCTTCCCGACGCTTCTCTGCGCCGATGGCTGCTGTATGATCGATCGTAGGATGGTGAGCTTACGATCTTTGCCCTTTTCTGGTTTGTCTATCATCTTTGCTCTGTTTTTCCTTACATTTTTAACAATATGCTGATGGATGCTGTATGATCGATCGTAGGATGGTGAGCTTACGTTCTTTGCCCTTTTATGATTTATCTATCATCTGTGCTCTGTTTTTTCCTTGACATTATCATCTTGGCTATGTTTCTTCCCCTACATTAGCATCATCTTGGCTCTTTTTTTTTTTTTTTGATGATTTAGGGGGTATACGGCTACCCGATCGAGATACAAGCACTCTTCTTCATGGCCCTGAGGTGCGCTATGATTCTTCTGAAGCCCGACGCCCACGGAAAGGAAATCCTGGAAAGAATCGTCAAGCGCCTCCACGCACTGAGCTACCACATGAGGAGCTACTTTTGGCTCGACCTGAAGCAGCTCAACGACATATACCGTTACAAGACCGAAGAGTACTCCCACACGGCAGTCAACAAGTTCAACATCATGCCCGACTCATTGCCCGAGTGGGTCTTCGACTTCATGCCGCCCGGCGGGGGATACTTCGTGGGCAACGTTGGGCCTTCGAACATGGACTTTCGATGGTTCTGCCTTGGTAACTGCATCGCCATCCTCTCTTCCTTGGCCACGCCCGAGCAGTCCACAGCCATCATGGACCTCATAGAGTCACGCTGGACCGAGCTGGTGGGCGACATGCCACTCAAGGTCTGCTACCCAGCCATCGAAAACCACGAGTGGAGGATAGTCACTGGCTGCGACCCGAAGAACACAAGGTGGAGCTACCACAACGGCGGTTCTTGGCCAGGTAAGATAGAAGATAGGGAATCTTTTATGAAGTCCTTGAGAATAGTGTGAAGTCCTAGACACCGTGACCATCCCCCATGGGTGGAGACGTGATCTCATAAGCTTGATGAAGTTTCATCACGAAAACCAATGCGGCTGATAGGTTGAGCAGGCCATCAACGTGTATATGCTAGTGGGATAGGATTTTTCATTCTTAACAAATAGTATTCATTAGTTGATTCAGTCGTTTGTATTCTTTGGCATTTTTTATAGTGCTTTTGTGGCTACTTACGGCGGCTTGCATAAAGTCGGGCAGGCCTCAGATTGCTAGGCGGGCCCTCGAGCTGGCGGAGGGTAGGCTGTCGAAGGATGGTTGGCCCGAGTACTACGATGGTAAGCTCGGTAGGTATGTTGGGAAGCAGGCCCGAAAGCATCAGACGTGGTCGGTCGCAGGTTATTTGGTGGCGAAGATGATGCTCGAAGATCCTTCGCACTTGGGAATGGTGGCTATTGAAGAAGACAAGCAGATGAAGCCTATGCTCAAGAGATCCTCTTCATGGACCATTTGATGATGAGCTTTTCCCGTCCTGTTATTACGGTGATGTTTGCTATATTCTTGAATCTGCTCTGCCTTTTTACCTTGCGTGGTGACTCATCAACATGATATCTCGGACACATACCTATGTTTACATTAGATTCTAATGTGGGTACTATGATGATGATGATTGATTAGTATGTGTTTGTTTATTGGGTTAATTAAGAAACAAAAAATAAAAAGATGAAATAGCAGATCGATGACACGATGTATCTTAGTGCTAATTATACATAGTAGTCTTTTTGCATGCTCAAATGCCGTGCTAAAATATATAATGCCTAATAATAAATTTATTTTAATTTAGAATATTTAATAGAAATTATAATTTATATGTAATTATATAAGTATAATTAGTAATTAACTAAAAATAGTAAATGAAGGTAATAAAGTTTTTTCTTATTTTTATTATTAATTTTTTTTGAAATTGACAGGACTAAAATGACAGTTTATAGCCAAGCTTCACGCTTAGTATAGTAGTTTTATTATTTAATTTTTTTAATTGACAGACTAAAGTGACAGTTTATAGCCACCCCTCACGCTTAAAGAATAGATATGATAGCCTCACCTCATCCGTCTATCTCTATCTTAAATATATCATTTCCATTTGTTCTCAAACGTGTAGGTGCATATCATAATGCATTTTTTTGTTGTTGTTGAAGAAGACCTTAAAATATGATCAAGTACATGATATAAGCTAAAGCCTGTGTAGGTGGGATTCGACCCTCTGCATTAGATCCTAACACCTTTGCTAAATAGTGCGCGATGACCCCAATCGAAGTAACAATTCGAACTCCAGCCCTGCATATACGTTGAAGATGTATAAGGTTGATCGGTTGGTGCTTAATGAAAATCCTGACACATCCAAAGCTCTTGCAACAATCTCCTCTGTTAGAGCTGTTTGACGCCTCATAACCCATTTATTCCTTGAATCCCATAAAGCCGCAATAATGCTAAGAACCGTGAGTTCTCTTCAACATCTAGACCTTCATGAGCATTCCGGATCCATGAGTCTGAGTCTCCAGTCCAAAGTCGTCGAACATCCAGCGAGGATCCTGAGATTTTCCAAGCTTCATTCGTAATCGGACAACCTAAAAAACATGGAAACTATCTTCATGTGGGTTCAACAAGCATCCCCGTTTAATGAGGTTGATCGATGTCGGTAAGGCCTCGAGACAGAGACGCCAAATAAACGTTCGAATCCGCGAGATAACTCGAGCTTTCCATATGAAGTCCCATGATTTACGGAGCTTGAACTTGCAGAAGCTAAAGATTCCAAAGACTTGGCCAACGCATATGACAGACTTTACAGAATATTTTCCATCCTTCGAGTAATGCCCTATCAGTTTGTCCGAACGCAACGGCGAACTAAGAGGGATTCCTAGTGTTACCTTCGGATTTACCCGTTCCGCGGCAAAAATGCTCGAACGGTTATAACAGACATAACTCCGCTCGGGAGGATAACCGTGGCAGGATTGGCCTGGCCCTTGAGTAGGATTGATCAAAAGGGAGGCCCAGAACCGAAGAGGGCACTTCGGGCGTTTTGCCCGGAGAGATGCGAACCCGAGGAGTCCCAAAGTTATTCTCGCGGGATAGAAATGGAATTCTGTCGGAGGCGTAAGGACCCCTCAGGAGTCCGGCATGGAGAACGCCCGAGACCACAACTCCATGAAAATAGGCCAAAGACTTCAAAGAGGACTCGCTCAGCTCTTAAGGAAATTTCCTGAGGCATGAAGGGAAGGATTCTCTGGGAGGAAATACCGGAGGTGTGAAGAGGAGTTTTCTCCAGGCAGGGAAGAACCGAAGCAACGTGGGATTGTGGGAGCACGCGATCCATCCCTTGCGCAATCAGCTAAAGTGGAAGAGTAGGAAGTTAGCAAGGTGAACGTGAGAGCGTGGGAAAACGTGGGGTTAAAAAGATGTATGTTCTTAAGAAGCCATAATGTTGGTCCCTATTACACCAAACAATCTAACCTAGGATGGATTAACCACACAAATAATCTTGAAATCAAAGCAAATGGTGTGGGGTGCTTGAGAGGATAAGATGGAGGCTCAAAAAATTTTCTCTCTAGAATAGAAACACTCACAAGCACACCTAACTATGTGTTAGGGTTTTAGTATTTATACCACAAGTTGGTATTTAATACTTGGGCCCTTGTGTAAGCCCATTACAAAATAGCTACGGGCTAGCCCATTACGACCTAGCCCAAATTAATTAAAGCTAACCAACAAAGATAATATAATGAAATTGAACACTACAAAATATTTCCTAACAATCTCCCCCTTAGTGTTCAATCTTCAATTCAGCGCGGGATATCTTTGTTGGGTGTATTGGAAAAATCTCGAGTCCTAACAAACTCCCCCTACAAGGGATATCTCCTCTTCTTGCGGAGGCATTGATGGCTCGGCTAGGACTCACTTGTGAAGATTCTCCAATCATCTTCTTCTCGACACCGGATTCGTCGTCTTCGAATGGAAGTTGTCTGGTTCGGCCACGAAGTTGACTCGTCTGGCTCCAGAAGAAGGTAGGCGTGGGGTGTAAAAAATATGCCAAGGCTCTATTGAAATGTGACTTTCAAGAGTAGGGAGCCCGGTCTTCAGAGTGGTCAGCGCAGTAGTGGCGGAATGTGGTGGATGAGATGTGCCATGGCTCCTTCGAGTGTTCCATTATGAACATAATAGCCTGACACATAAGAATGTGTGTGGAGGTAGTGGAAGCCTCCGGCGGGGCGTAGTTGGTGGAGGTGGCGTGGATGATGGTTGCTGCTGATGCTGCTGCACGATCTTCAACTCATTTCTTCTCCTTTACTCCCCCTTGAGATGATCTCCGTCTTCGGGATCGTCACGTCGTCCGTGGGACGAGTCTGTCTCTGGTGTTGATGGTGGTGATGATGGTGTGGTGTGGTGTTAAGTGAGGCAATCAAGTGGGATTCTCAGGAGTAGCAGCAATTGGTGTTCCTCTGGGTTCAGTTTTGAACACTGGAGAGACGGAGCAGCATGTGGTAGCGAAGGTGTGGTGGAGTGGTGTCGGTGATGAGACCTTTTCCTTCATAGATCCTCGTTGAGCGCGGCATGGAATGTGTAAGTTCCTCGCTGATTGCTATGAGTCGGGGCTCCATCACGAACGGGGTAACTAACCAGACGGGGGTCACAAAGACGCTCCGTCGTCACAACATCGAAACATGTGTCCGATGTGCCGCCTGTTTGCACAGGTCAGAAAGAACCGGAGAGCCACAAAGGCTTTCCGTTCGCACGGACGATGAGACAAGCTCGTATCCGTGGCCCATCGACAGTTGTGGTGAGGGTGGCTGTCGTGGGTCTTCCGCTCTCGGTCACAAGGACGTCATCAAGCGTTCGTGCAGGTTCACGAAGAACCTACGGTGCGTAAAGAGTGTGTGTCCTAGAAAATGGAAAATTTCGGTGGGTGAGGACACTAGACTCTATGTGAGTGGAAGAGGTGCAGTGAGAGGCGGGGCACTACATGTTCAACATCAACCGTCTCCAAGTGGGGCGGTGATGGCTAACGTGGTTCCTCTTGTGCGAATGAAACAGCTATCTGCGAAAGGATAGCTGAGTGGTTGGGGGGGGTTAATTGCGCGGTTGGACCAGATGCCGCGACTTCTACTCGGGAAACGAACGAGTCGTCTCCTGTACCTATGGGCGAGGTCCGGGTTATGGTGAGATATGATAGAGGAGTGCGATCATCTCGTCGTTGGTTCGCAGCTCCTGCATGCGACTTACGTCATCCTCCCGAGATCGTTGATTGGATCTTTGCGTAGAGAAGGATGTCGCGCGACCTGGACCTAGACTAGAGAGGCTAGGGTAGGCTTGTTCCTGGGTTAGGATCAGGGGGTTTCACTGATCCATGGGAACTATGGTGGCGTGGGGTGATCGCGTTGAAAGGCGACCACGAGTGATGTCGACGAGGGTGGCCCAAAACTGTTGATCAGACACTTCTGCGTCAGGTGGTGGTGCTGGTGAGGGCGTAAAGAGGATCACGGTGGCTTACGACGTCTCCATGTAGCGCACCATGGTGGAATGGATGGCAGTGGGTGGACGGTGGAGTCTGGTACAAGAGATCCACATCGCCTAAGCATCAAGATTGGATGGCGCGCCCACTGATGGTTGGTTGAACTTTTGTCAACCCTTCTTTGTAGGTCTGGGTTCTGCACGGATTTGTACAGAAGTCATGATGGTTGCTCGCTTCTCTGACATCCCTTCTTGCACGTGGAGCAACCCGTGTAACGTGCATGATGGGGTTGGTTGCTCGCAGTGCATACCTGTCATGATTGTGGAGCAACCCATGTACCATTCATGCCGGGGGTGGTTGCTCACGTTGTGTACCAGTCATGTATGTGGAGCAACCCGAGTACCATACATGCTGGGTGTGAAATTGGCATTTGGAAATTCCGCTCTGAAAAGTTTGGGGGTGACCTAAACTTTTTCTATAATGTGCCAATACCATCCTAGGTCGATCGTTGGGTACGGTGATCGTTGCCGCGTTTTGGATTTGCCTTCAAAATTTCACAAAAAAAAAAACGTCGTCTATACCGAAAATTTTGGCCCAGAAAAATTTATTTCGGAATTTTTTTTATTTTAAATCTATCTAATGATATAAAATTTTCAACCAAATATATATATATATATATATTTTTTTTCAAACTTATTTAATCCGAAGGGGGGACCAGAAATTTTTGGTGGTCAAAAACGTTTAAGTATATTTTTAAAGAGTGATTTTGCAAGATCCGAAGCCAAAATTCGGTTTGTATCAAGTTTAAAGGTCGGGGTGCAAATTTCTCGGGGGGTGCGAAAATGATGTGTGCAAATGTGCGAAAAATGTTGTTCCGAGAAATTTCGTTGAGAGAGTGAGTCGCGAAAACTTTGAAGTTCCGAAAAATTTCTCAGTTTGAAAAAAAAAATTCTCAGTTTTTAAAAGTTTTTCAGGTTGAAAAATTCGCGGGTTGAGGAAAAAGCAGCTGTGTGAGAGAGACCGCGAAAAAATCATGAATTGTGAACTGAGAAAGTTTCGCAACTGAAAAATTTCTCGGATAGAAATTTCTCAGCCTGGAAAAGAAAATTTCTCGGTTTTGAAAAACTTCTTAGTTTTGCAAAATTTCTCGGATTTGAAAAATTTCTCAGTTTTGCAAAATTTCTCGGATTTGAAAAAATTTCTCAGTTTTAGCAAAATTTCTCGGGCAGTGAAAGTTTCTCGGCCAGCGAAATTTTCTCAGGCAAACTTTCTCGGCTAAGAATTTTCTCGGGTATGAAAATTTCTCGGGCAGTGAAAGTTTCTCGGCCAGCGAAATTTTCTCAGGCAAACTTTCTCGGCTAAGAAATTCTCGGCCTAAAAAAATTTCTCGGCTAAGAATTTTCTCGGGTATGAAAATTTCTCGGGCAGTGAAAGTTTCTCGGTTTCGAAATTTCTCAGCCTGAGAAAAAAAAATTTCTCGGCTACGAAATTTCTCGGCCAAGAGCAGTGAAAAATTTCTCGGTTTCGAAATTTCTCAGCCAGAGAAAAAAAATTTCTCGGCTATGAAATTTCTCAGCCTGAGAAAAAAAATTTCTCGGCTATGAAATTTCTCGGCTATGAAATTTCTCGGCCAAGAACAGTGTACGCGCGACTTATACCAGAAAAATCAACTCGTTTTCGCTCAAATCTCACTCAAAGTCGACGAAACGTGTTCCAAAACTTCAGAAAAACATTCCTAAACACATAATCAACATTTGGGATGTCTAAAAACAACAAATCGAGGTCGAAATCGCCCAAAAACTGAAAGTGACGAAAATAATTTTTCAAGCAATTTTTCACTCTAATCTTGCTCAAAACACGCAAATCCGGTCGCGTTGGGCTCTGATACCACTTGTTGGTCCCTATTACACCAAACAATCTAACCTAGGATGGATTAACCACACAAATAATCTTTGAAATCAAAGCAAATGGTGTGGGGTGCTTGAGAGGATAAGATGGAGGCTCAAAAAAATTTCTCTCTAGAATAGAAACACTCACAAGCACACCTAACTATGTGTTAGGGTTTTAGTATTTATACCACAAGTTGGTATTTAATACTTGGGCCCTTGTGTAAGCCCATTACAAAATAGCTACGGGCTAGCCCATTACGACCTAGCCCAAATTAATTAAAGCTAACCAACAAAGATAATATAATGAAATTGAACACTACAAAATATTTCCTAACACATAAATACCATCAGTCACCCCTAGGGTGCGCCATTCGCCGACATCGTCACTTTACTATTCTTTACCAGTTTTCGCTACCATTTTTACACTTCATTTTCTACTGTTCAGTTTACATGAAAAACGAACCACCCGCTTGACTAAGGAGAGAGGGCAAACACACCCCATCCCTAATCCTGTTCAACCGTTTTCGGAGCGAGTACACGACAAAATTCGGGCGGGAAGAAGCTCGTCGGCTATTTTACGCGGTAGGTCATTTTTGGATGGCATCACCTAAGATTAATTCTTGCATCAATAGGAGCGAATATCGATCATGAGACTTTCGTTCCATGGCCCAGTTGGGTGAGTACGTAGGTCTGCCACTCTAGATAGTAATTGTGACGGCTGATACGGAGAAACTAGTTAAAAAGATGTAGGCCGAGGAAGCCACGGATCCAACCATATATTGACATCCGCATCAGAGTAAACTTGCCACCGAATGCCAGAAAGGAGCAGAGGGCGAGCAGAGAGGATGCCTCGCCAGGTTGAGGAAGCATTAAGACCAATATTAGCATTCATAAAAGACTCATTTGGGAAATATTGAGCCTTTAAAATCCGACCACTAGTAGAAAATGATATATAGGCTACGGCAGTATGGGCGACGGTTTTCGAAAAACCGTCGCCTATAACGGACGCGGTGGCATTACGATAATTAAATTTAAGTTCAGGCTATATTGGGCGACGGTTTTGACGCAGAAGGCATCGCCTAAGATGTTAGCTACTTTTGGGCGACGCTATCTACTGGCCAAACCGTCGCCTATGCCAGAGGTTTTTTTAAATTTTTTTTTTGTTATGGGCGACGGTTATTAGCTATATCAAGAATCCGTCACCCAAAATGATATTTTTTTTAAAAAAAATTAGATTTTGCCTCAGGCGACGGTTTATTCGTCAAAAACCGTCGCCTATGTGTTTTACTTATGGGCGACGGTTACGGGCTCACAACCATCGCCCATGAGCTTATATATCTCATCTCCTTTAAGCAACCCTTCACTTAGCCGCGACCAAATCAAGCAACAGGGCGATTTTGGGGCGATTTTCCGGCCAAATTGCTCAGTTTCCGACGTCTTCGAGCTACAAAAACACGGTAAAACACCTCACGACCTATTCCTTCCTCTTTGGTGGGTCTAAAGTTTCGAAATTTTGAGATGGGCGAAATTGGGGTTTTCGAATTTTTAGCGATTGGGGCATAGTTAATTCGATTTGAGGGTAGGTTTAGGATTGTGCTTATGCTATACTCGATTGTGGTTGATTTGGAGCTTGATTAATTCGAATTTGTGGCGAATTTGGGGCTTTTGAGTTCGAAAATTTGGGGCTTATTTTGAGTTCGAATTGTAGATGTTTTGTGCGATTTAAACGCTTAATTTCTGCTATTTGAGAATTAGGGTTATATTAGGTTCGATGTGGGGTTGATTTGGAGCTCGGTTAGTGCGACAAAAGTGGCGAAATTTTTGTTTTTTGGGCGTAGTTGAGTTCGAATTTTTCGAATTTGGAGTTGTTTTATGCGATTTCATGGCTTAATTCATGCAATTTGAGGCTTAAACTTGTGTTATATTCAATTTGAGGTTGTTTTTGTGATTTGAGGCTTAGGTTTAATTTATTATTTTTGTTGGGTGATTTTCGAAATCCAAATATTTATTTTAATAACTTTTATTTTGAACGAAATTAGGGCTTCGGGCTTGACGTGCTAGGACTCTATTATCGTGCTTCTTGACAAGTTCACGGACGATTACGTAAGTTTTCAAACCCGTATTTGATTTATATGCCTTCGTCTTTGTGAATTTAAGTTTTTATTTAACCTTAGATACCCGTTCAAGGTTATCTCATTAGGAGAAAACCTTGAATGGTCCCCGATTGGGACCGTTCTTAAACGTTCATTGTCACTTTAGGATGTAAATGTGTGTTTGAGCGTCGATGTTGATGAAAAATTTGGTTAGCGTTTCCCTTATATGTTCTCCGGGTAGACATATGGATTGGATGTATATCTTTTTCATATTTTTTCGTCTACTTGGAGAACTGTGGGGAAATGCTGCCGAATTTTTGTCAACATAAGACACATTTACAAGCGATAGTGAATGTTTGAGATGGGTTAGGTTGGAGCAATAAGGACCCTATCAAAGCCTCTCGATCGATTGTACTTGCTTTTATGTGAATTACTCGTAAATTTTTATTTGTATAGTACTTTAGGCTATTGGAATGGATCGGGGTTGGATGTATAGTATGCGAACAACGGCCGAGTATGCGAAGGGTGTTGACGAATTTATGAGATGTGCGAAACCGAATCGTAGGAAAAAAAGGCAATCGAAAATTTCGTGCCCGTGTTGTAATTGCAATAACATGAACTGGTGGAATAGTGATGTTGTGAAGGAACATTTGCTAATAGCCGGTTTTAAACCTGGGTATACGAATTGGATATGGCACGGTGAAGCCATCATAGATGTAGCTAGTTCTGCGGGTGTCGGAACTAGTACGTGCCACTAGATTTGGAGGACGATGTCGTAGCTGAAGATTCTGTGGACGACGATAATGATCGTATCGAGGAAATGATGCGTGATGTCCAAGAGGATTTTGAAGAACGTCCTCCCATATTTGAAAGCCTTGTTAGGGACAACAATATTCCGTTGTACACCGCGTGCTCAAAGTACACAAAGTTGTCTGCTGTCTTCAAGCTGCTGAACGTTAAGGCTAAATTTGGTATGTCAGACAAGTGTTTCTCAACACTTCTAGAAATATTCACGGATATGCTTCCAGATGGCAATGAGCTTCCGACGTCGACCTACGAGGCGAAGAAGCTATTGTGCCCATTAAATTTACAGTACGAAAGAATACACGCTTGTCCGAACGACTGCATACTTTATAGGGGTGATTACGAGTCGGCTGATAAGTGCCCGACGTGCGACACCTGGCGTTATAAAAGAAAGGACGAAGTCGGTGGCCCCCCCGCTAAAGTTTTGTGGTACTTACCAATAATTCCGAGACTAAAACGCATGTTCTCAAATGCCGACGACGCTAAAATGCTTAGATGGCATGATGAGGAAAGAAAAAAAGGATGGAAAATTGAGACATCCGGCGGATTCCCCGCAATGGAGGAACATTGATTCGATGTATCCTGAATTTGGAGGCGAGGCACGAAATCTCCGACTGGGGCTTTGCACTGATGGGATAAACCATTTTGGCGATTTAAGCAGCCGTCACAGTACTTGGCCGGTGCTGCTTTGTATCTATAACCTCCCTCCGTGGCTTACGATAAAAAGAAAATACATCATGTTATCGTGTTTAATTTCCGGTCCAAAACCCAAAGTTCATATATTAGTAACTCTATATCAAAACATTAATTTATTTTATCTAATTCCGAGTTTCAGGGCAATTCTCACGGCGTCGCTGACGGGTGCAGTCCAAAATCGAAATAGGAAATCGAAGGTTACTTGGAAGAGATGCAAGGTTCGCATTTGACATATGAATTTCAGTGTTATTTGTGTTAAATTATTACCATTATTCGATATTGAATCACATGAAAATCTTTCTAAATTAGTGCCCACGACAACCAAACGGGAGCGAGTTATGTGGATTTACATCATGAGATACATGTACGATATTATCTGCAATCGTATCGGCAGAGATGATACATCCAACTTGCCAACGTTATTGAACTTTAAAACTATCAGCTTCTTTAAGTTTCAAGTTTAATAGTTTATTGGTATGTCTTATCTTGTTTTATAGGTACTAGAACACTCCTCTTACGGCGACGAAGAGCTCAATGAAGTACGTGAATTGTGGGCGGAGCATTTTATATGCAATCTTTGATGTAGGTTAGACGACTTTTACGTTATGTTTGTGTTTATGTTACGAGGATTTGTTGGACTATGATGTAGATGTTAATTTTAATTACCATTATTAGTAATTTAATGACTGTTGGTGCTATATATTTTGGGTTGCATTGTTGATTTTGGATATGATTTGTTGGGGCATAAAAAAAAAAGGAAAAATATTTAAAAAAATAAGCGTGGGCGACGGTTTCTACCATAGAATCCGTCGCCCATTACTAAAAAATGGGAAATATTTTAAAAAAAAATTGGAGCATGGGCGACGGTTTCTAAGGTAGAAACCGTTGCTCATGCTATGGGCGACGGTTAATACACTAGAAACCGTCGCCCATGATACAATCTTTTCTTAATTATTTTTTTCCATTTAAAGAACGGGCGACGGATTCTACGGTAGAAACCGTCGCCCATGACTATCTTCGGCGACGCGTGTACGTACGTCGCCCATAATTATGCGCATGGGCGACGGTGATCTGGGCGACGCATAGAAACCGTCGCCTATGATCCGTAACAACCGTCGCCCATGAGCTTTTCTGCACTAGTGGACATAGCAAGGTATCTGGTTGCGTTCTCCAAGCTTGTTTAGCTAATAAAGCCATGTTGAAAAGCCTTATGTCACGGAATCCCATTCCCCTTCCGTTTTATGCGCAGTAAGTTTGTGTCAAGCAACTCAGTGCAGTTTATACCTATCCGATAAGTTCCACCAATTGCGGAACATGCGCCTATGAATATCGTTGATAATCTGATACGGTAGAAGAAAGCAACTCATCGCATACGCCGGTATTGCTTGAATGACCAACTTTATCAACACCTCCCTCCCTGCTTGTGATAATAATTTCGTCGACCAACTCATGACTTTGTCCCAAACTCGATCCGTGATATATGAGAACACCTCTTTCATGTTCCGGACCAACACCGATGGGAGACCCAAATATAAGTTGTGTTTTGCTGAGTATACATTTCCAATTTAAGACAGACAATAGTATCTTATGCTTGTAATCATACTATTGTCGCAATAAATTTCAATCATTTTTGTACAATTCAAGTGAGAATAGTTTGTGTGTCTATCTAGCAATCCCTCCAGTTAATTTGTTTTTCTCCACTTGGTGGTAAAACTATAAATGACAGTTTTTAAGTATAATTATCTCGAATAATTAGTTTTAGTTTTAAACCAATATTGTTATCTATTTTTCTATTCTATTATATAAAGGGTGTGGACTGTGGGGAGTCTATAAATTGCCACATTTGGTTTATCACTTATTTTCAATTTAGTCATCTCTTTATAATTAAGCTTAATTATTTTTTTAATCCCATAAGTTGGGGGTAGCGTTATAGGGATCGTTATTTTAGGGGTTGATAATATAAGGACGTTAACTTTCAAAAAGTAAGCATTTCTAGGAATATACGCGCGATCCGGTATTGTAACCCAAAGCCGCTGACGTGGCAGCCGATCCGCTGACATGCACGTTTGCAAGAAATCCGACATGGCACCACGTCATAAAACTGCTGAATTGGCGCCACTACAAAAAAAAAAAAAATTAGCGACAGATATACCGTCGCTAAATCACTGTCACTAAAAAAAATTACTCTGTGACGGAGAATCCGTCGCAGAAACTCAACTGAAAAATAAAAAAAACTGTTGCCGGTTCCCGTCGCCCCACCACCACTCCTGGATCTGAAGCAGCCCGTCGGCGCCCAACTCCGCCACGCATAGAGAGATTATTTGGCTGAACAATCAATTGGTTTTTGAACTGTAAGAAATTAGGGATTCAATTTCGATATTGAATAATTACCTTGCTGATTTTGGGGACGATCGATCTAAGCATTAGGAGGCTGGCCGTCTAGTTTCCTCGCCTTACTCTTCCTCTCGCCATCGCCATACAGATTCGCTTGACCGACTCCACAATGTCCCCCAAATCGGACATCAGCAGCTCCCTATTGTCCCCAATCGTCGATCCATAGCTGCTAATCAGCATTAGCAGCAGCACGGCCGAGAAATCCAGGAGCATCGTAGCACTCTTGCTGAAGCATCGGCATTATAGGAGCTGGGAAATGACCGTCGTGGTCGTCGAAGTACGAGCAGCTGAGCTGTTGGCCTTCTTCGTGTCCAAGACAGCAGCATCACGAAAACCTGAAAAACAATCAACTTCATTTTCAGAAAATTATGTTTCTCCAGATTTTTCATCCCATCTTGCCACCGAGTTTTCACCATCTTCCTCCCCAATATCTGAGCTAGGGGTGAGCAAAACCGGATATCCGGTTTTTCGGATATCGAAAAATTGTATCCGTATCCGCTCCGGTTTTAATCGGATATCCGAAAATCGGATATCCGGTTTATTCGGATATTTACACCGGATATCCACATCCGGTTTTTAAATTTATTTTTCTTATATTTTTTATTATTTTCTTTTGAAAATCATATTTTTTATTTCTTATCACAATAAAAAAATATGTTTTTTAATATAAGAATTTCTACACATAGTTATTCACACAACATGTGAAGTTATGATTCAAAATTACATAATAAATAATAAACAAAATACCACAAATTCACATAATTTTTTAACTTGTGTCTCGATGTTTTTATGTTTTTTCTTTATCTCAATTCTCTAACAAAGTTTTTTGCAATAATAAAATAATGTAAATTTAAATATTCTACTTGATGACTTTTTTTTCCTTTTTGGACCTTCATTTTTCTTTTTGGACTATTTTTCTTATATTTTTTAGTTTTTTAAATATAAAACCGGATACCGGATATCCGGATTTTAGACAAACCACTATCCGTATCCGATCCGGTTTAGTTTAAAATAAATCGGAACGGATATCCGATCCGGTTTTAAAATCGGATATCCGTTTTTTCGGGTTTTGAAAACCGGATACCGGATCGGAATCCGGTTTCCGGATATTTTTGCTCACCCTTGATCTGAGCTATTCTCCACCTCCGAGACTACCCTACCTTGTGGCTTTGAAGTGCCTTCATCTCTTGGCACGAACAGCTCCATTTCGGGCTCGGAAAGATCATCACAAGAACTCAACAAAAGCAGCCCAGTAGCAGGTTTCTGTTTTTCTGGTTCGAGCTTCACTTTTGCTCCATCTTTCTCCACCTCGAAATGAGTCTTCTGTGGCTCGTCTGCGCACCATTTGAACCACCACATTTCCTAGTTTCCCCAGGCATGGTTGTCACCACGGAGCATCCTTTCAAGACATAGATACCATGCCTTTTTGCCCCTTCCAGAATCAGCCTGCCCTATTTTCTTACTTGAGTTTTTCCAGCTGCAACATGGGTGTTGTATCCCCTCCTATCCAAAGCTTCGATGGATATCAGGTTCCTCTTCAACTCTGGGACATATCTTACATCTTTTAAGATCCCCAAAACACCATTTGCCAGCCTCATTTGAATCGAACCACAGCCCTGAACATCACAACTTTTTCCATCGCCTAGCTTGACTGTTTTTCCCTTCAACACCTTGAAGTCATGCAGCCATTCTCTCTTGTAGGTTATGTGAAAGCTAAATCCAGAGTCTAAGATCCATTCTTCACTTGCTCGGAGACATTGAGAACCTCAGCATATTCGAACACATCATCCGCAATGTTTGTTGAATTCGAACTTCCTCCTTTCTGCAACTTTGGGCAAGATCTCCTGAAATGTCCCACCTCATTGCAGTGACAGCACCTCTTAGGCTCAGGATACTCCTTCTCTTTTCCCTTCTTCTACCACGATTTGGCCTTATTCTGCACCATTAGCATCTCAGCCGCACCTGCAGATTCAACAGTTAGTTTTGATGAATTTCTATTGTTTAGCTGCTTTGTGCTTAACGCAGAAATCACATCCTCCATATTGAGCTTCTCCTCCCATAAAGAAGAGCTTCCTTGAAGTAATCGTGGCTTCTGGGCAGTGAACATAGCAGCAACAGAGCCTTATCTTCATTTTTGGTCTCCTCCTCGATATTCTGCAAATCGAGTACCAGTTTTTTAAACTGGTTTACTTGCTCGTCTTAGGCTACTTGCTCACCGCACCACTTGTTGAGGAATGGGTACCGTTGGATTCGTGTTGCAATGTATTTTTAGTGTATGCTAGTTGTTAGGATCGATCCGAGCTATCAGAAGCTCAATCGAAGCTCAAAACAGCAATGAACGCACACACACTCTCTGAAAACAGCTTTTAACGTGGTTCGGCTGACTTCAGCCTACGTCCACGGATCAACCGAGCCTCGATTTGTATTACTCACAACACGAAGTTTACAGATCTCTCAGCCTCTACAACTTTCATGTTTACACCTTTAAGAGATTTTCACTATACACAAAACTACTAGCTTGCAAAGTTGCTGGATCAAACCAGAAAATCTAATATATTTATAGCTGTAATTCACACCTTAAGTGTGACTCGAGCTCGATCCCAGCCGTCAATCTCATCTTAATCGATGCCCCAAATTTCTCCACGTGGCCCGTGCATTGTGCACGACTCAAGCAAGAAGCTTGTGATCATTCACGGCCTCCTACACATCACTTCACGGCCTCGAACATATGCTTCACGGCCGTGAACAAAGCGGGGTGGTCTGAAATCTTTCTGCCATGTGTCACGGCTCTTGCAGCTGATCGGATGTCACGGCCATGACTTATAGCAGAGACCAAAACTTCCATTCCAACTTTTGTTCTTCATCCGACCATTTTCTCCTGCCGATTCTGGCGACTTCCGGCGAGGTTTAGACTCGCATTTCCCCACACTTTTTGTGACGGAGCTGAATTTTCTTTTTTTATTTTCCCCTCCTTTAGCGACGGTACTTCCGTCGCTAAATTCCGTCGCTAATCCGTAAAGAGTCTTTAAGCACACATGTCTCCATGTCGGGTTCAACGTCAGCAGGTTTAGGTCAAAATACCGGGCCGAAGCGTATATTGTCCTAAAAATGCTTACTTTTTGAAAGTTAAAGTCCCTATATTGCCAACCTCTAAAATAACGGTCCCTATAACGCCACACTTAAGTTAGAGACAAATATGATATATATTGTTTGACCAAGGAATATACATGTTATGGGTGCACTTACTATACATATTATTTTATATTTAACAAGGCATAGATTATCATACCTAAGCCCAACCAGACTTGCGTTGTAACAGTCAGTCCCATACCGGGTGTCACTGTAGCATCGGTTCCTAACGGGACTAGTAGGGTTGGGCCCACCACACTCCGACTGATAATCTGGCCCCACTGTATCACCATTTAACCTTTCAGCGTGCTTCGTGCACTCGCTAACACGCACCCTGAGAAACTTTCCAGGGGGTCATCCATCCCTAGATTGCCCCAAGTCAAGCACGCTTAACTTCGGAGTTTCTATAGATGGACTCCCGAAAAGGTAGGTCGACCTTGGTGATATGAGTAGTACTATCGATTCTCTTATACGATTCTCAACCTGGCCCATACATTGTCAGTCTCAGCATCCCCTCTCATTCGGGTATGGAATTGGTTCATTCATGTACCCCTTCGCTTAGACGCATGCCAGGAGCCGCTCCTTGTCCGTGCACCTCTCTGTCACCGGCGATCACTCCCCGCCCTCATCGGCCCCGGGCGTCACATGCCCACCAGCTTCCGTCTGGTTCATCCCGGAACCACACTGTACTGCCAGAGGTTGTGCTCTGATACCACCTGTAACAGCCCGTCCCATACCGGGTGGCACTGTAGCATCGGTTCCTACCGGTCTTTCCCTTCTGATCATAGTGCTTTAGCTTGACTGCTCTCCCTTTTCGCTATAACCGAACTTAGCATTGGCCAATTCCCCCGCTCTAGCCCTGCCTATTTGAATATGACTTTCCAAAGGTTTTGATTGAGGAATGGCCGATTTACACCCACCCTTACCTTACTCTGGTTGGGGAAGGCCTTGTTGGTTGTCGATAAAGAATTCTCATTTTGACCATTCTCTGAACCTTATAGTTCAGAGTGATTAGCCCCCAAAGGGTCTCGAATCCGTCAATCATATTAACGAATATCTAAATCACTTTCTGATTTAAAATATGATGCAATATTATTCACAATAATACTCTAACACATTAGAGATGCAAATTATCTAGTAACCTTGCATAATACATCACAAATCAATACACGTAAAATCAAGGTAATCTGAG
This sequence comes from Craterostigma plantagineum, assembly GCA_027422505.1. NCBI lineage: Eukaryota > Viridiplantae > Streptophyta > Magnoliopsida > Lamiales > Linderniaceae > Craterostigma > Craterostigma plantagineum. The sequence goes on from JAPQWV010000009.1 coordinate 26,243,850, forward strand.
TTGAACTGAACGCACGCAATATGTAGCATAATACAAATGTAAGTCAACTTCAGTTTAAGCATATGAAATTACACGTTGGCCATATGATTGCACAGATGCATATACATATTCTGAATATTATTATAATGATAAAACCTATCATAAGCCAATCATCATTGCATCACATGAAATAATAATCTTGCAAGGCTTTCTGTACTTTGACTTAGGCATATAGGCAATATATCGGAATATTGTAATCATCAACAAGCCATGAGATCACGTTGAATCATGCATGTGAAATACATATTCTGAATCGAAAATATGAAGGCATCATCATATCTAACATTGGACATAAGAATGCATATAATAATCTATTATATGTACAGTTCCTCTAAGCAAAGCAGCTTTGATCATCACATGATATTACACTGGTGGCATACGATTGCTTCTATATACACATACATATATATTATAATATCTGATGGAACAACACGTTGAACAGCAATCAAATTAACCATGTGAATAAAATAATTAATCAAAACACTCTTATTCCATAACAAATTAGGCAACGCAACCTTGCTTTGATACCACTGTAATGAATCGGCGGCATGATTATCGAATTACTTACGCAGCGGAAATTAAAATTTTATATCAACATATCCAACCGATTCCACCAAGATCCATGCGAATTAAACTTAACTCGTTCGTAGCAATCATACCCGATATTACCTTGAGATGAGTACGTATCCAAATACATAACGTATGGTATCTCTACCGATATCAACCAAGAACAAGATCAGAACCGTTCTTTCTTTTGCTAGAAATACTCGGATGATCGAACTTGATTCACAGAAACAGAAAACTCATTTTATGCCTTTTCTTTTTCTAATATACACATAGAGAACTCACAATATGGATAATGAGATGATATTATTCTTTGAAGGTTACGGCCTTTTTATATATCCATGCGTCTTATGATTGGATAAGATATCATTCATTAAATAGAATCAATCATTGCCTTGTATTATCCCATAATCATTGCCTTGTAGTATCCCATAATTTAAGCAATAACGTATTATTCTATATCAATGATGCCCCTTTCCATGTATAATCGATTCCTTCAAATACATTAAGATTACCCAAGTGACACAGATAATAAGTATCTCATACCGGGTGTCACTGTAGCATCGGTTCCTATCGGGACTAGTGGGGTTGGGCACACCACACTCCGACTGATAGTCTGGCCCCACTGTATCACCATTTAACCTTTCAGCATGCTTTGTGCACTCGCTCACACGCACCCTGAGAAACTTCTCAGGGGGTCACCCATCCCTAGATTGCCCCAAGTCAAGCACGCTTAACTTCGGAGTTTCTATAGATGGACCGACCTTGGTGATATGAGTAGTATTATCAATTCTCTTATACGATTCTCAGCCTGACACGCCCATACATTGTCGGTCTCAGGATCCCTCTCATTCGGGTGTGGGATCGTTCATTCATGTACCCCTTCGCCTAGAAGCCTGCCAGGAGCCGCTCCTTGTCTGTGCACCTCTCTGGCACCGGCGATCACTCCCTGCCCTCATCGGCACCGGGCGTAACATGCCCACCAGCTTCCGCCTGGTTCGTCCCCGAACCACACTGTACTGCGAGAGGTTGTGCTCTGATACCACCTGTAACAGCCCATCCCATACCGGGTGTCACTGTAGCATCGGTTCCTACCGGGACTAGTGGGGTTGAGCCCACCACACTTCGACTGATAGTTTGACCCCACTGTATCACCATTTAACCTTTCAGCGTGCTTCGTGCACTCGCTCACACGCACCCTGAGAAACTTCCCAGGGGGTCACCCATCCCTAGATTGCCCCAAGTCAAGCACGCTTAACTTCAGAGTTTCTATATATGGACTCCTGAAAAGTTTGGTCGACCTTGGTGATGTGAGTAGTACCATCAATTCTCTTATACGATTCTCAGCCTGACACGCCCATACATTGCCAGTCTCTAGATCCTCTCTCATTCGGGTGTGGGATCGTTCATGTACCCCTTCGCCTAGAAGTCTGCCAGGAGCCGCTCCTTGTCCGTGCACCTTACTGGCACCGGCGATCACTCCCCGCCCTCATCGGCCCCGGGCGTCACATGCCCACCAGCTTTCGCCTGGTTCGTCCTCGAACCACATTGTACTGCGAGAGGTTGTGCTCTGATATCACCTGTAACAACCCGTCCCATACCGGGTGTCACTGTAGCATCGGTTCCTACTGGGACTGGTGGGGTTGACCCACCACACTCCGACTGATAGTCTGGTCCCACTGTATCACCATTTAATCTTTCAGCGTGCTTCGTGCACTCGCTCACACGCACCCTGAGAAACTTTCCAGGGGGTCACCCATCCCTAGATTGCCCCAACTCAAGCACGCTTAACTTCGGAGTTTCTATATATGGACTCCCGAAAAGTTTGGTCGACCTTGGTGATATGAGTAGTACTACCAATTCTCTTACATGATTCTCAGCCTGACATGCCCATAGATTGTCGGTCTCAGGATCCTCTCTCATTCGGGTGTGAGATCGGTTCATTCATGTACCTCTTCGCCTAGAAGCCTGCCAGGAGCCCTCCTTGTCCGTGCACCTCTCTGGCACCGGCATCACGCCCCGCCCTCATCGGCCCCAGGCGTCACATTCGTGTTCTTGAAGGCAAAGCTTCCTAGGGTTGAGAGTGAAATGATGATAAAAGAACAACGAGGAGTTTACATAACTAATACTAAGGCGGTGTTTTTTCCTTTTCCATTAAGTAATAACTTTGCAAAATTAATATTTGGGGCAGTAAATTAACGTGATTCCCTATTGGAAAATTAGCACGTCTATAATGTAATTCTTATATATTTTATGAATATTTATTCATACAAATCGTTTTTCATTAATTCAACTATACATACTTGCTAGACACGTATAACTAGCGGCATTTTACCCGCAAACACGTATAATTGGTCGTACTTTAGCAATTGACACGTGTCTTATTACTCGACACGTATCATAAAAGAAAATCGACTAAAGTAATTAAGCTAAATTTATTAATTAATTATTAATTTATTTATTATTTTCTTTTTCCATAGTAATTATTTTGTTTTGTTTATTATTATTGTTATTATTATTTTCTCCCCCTTTCATTTTTTTTTTTGTGATGTCAAAATAGTAGATCGTATGTCAGTAAGTTATTCTATATAATATGCAACACTTAAAAATGCACATAACATGTAAGACGTATGGGTCAAATAATATGCAAAAACATGCACACATATTAGCACGTAATTCACATAAGGTAGAGAATGCAATGCATGATTCATATTGGCCAAATGAGGGTTAGGAAATACCGGTTAACACATCCTCCCCTCCTTACAAAAATGTCGTCCTCGAAATTTCACTTACAGAATAGGTGGGGTATTTCATTCTCATTCCGTCCTCTGTTTCCCAACTAGCCTCTTCTGTTGATTGATTTTGCCAACGTGCTTTGACTAATGAAATTTCCTTATTTCGGAGACGCTTCACTTCTCGTGCAAGTATTTCCACATGTTGTTCTTCGTAGCTTAGATCTGGTTTCAGTTCCAAGGGTTGTTCCCTTATAACATAAGACGGATCTGAAACTATATTTCCTTAGCATCGAGACATGGAATACGTTGTGAACTTGAGGCATAGATGGTAGATCAAGCTTGTAGGCGACATCTCCTATTCTCTCGATTATAGGGTAAGGGCCGGTGTACCTTGGACTAAGCTTTCCCTTCCCAAATCGCATGACACCTTTCATTGGTATTTATTTTAACTTATATCCCTACTGATATGGGGCTATCCCAATCAAAGAATTTTTATGAGGTTCGGGGAAATTTATATAGCGGTAGAATTGAGTATCACAAAGTTTAACACGTGCGTAAGGTGCTTGTTTGGAAGGGACGTCAAAGGGATGTGTTTGGGACGTGTTTGGGACATGTTTAGGGCGTGTTTGGGACGTGCGGACGTGTTTGGAACGTTGGGACATGTTTGGAACGTGTTTGGGACGTAAACGAAATGACGCAAGATGTACGTGGTTCGAATCCTTGCGGAATCTACGTCAACGGGCGCTCTAGAACTGTTTTCCACTATACTTTAATAATTTACACACTCAAACTACTTATTCCTCACGTTTTCTCTCAAGAACACTAGACATAATAAAGAAAGGTGTTTTCATAGTGAGAGAGAGAGAGAGAGTTTTTTTATGTTAAAATATGAATTATATTTATTGGTTTGTAGAGTGGACAAAGACCTTCTTTTATAGTTGAGGTTCTGCTAAGATTCCAGCTTAGCTCCCGATTTCCCGAATATGGGACGTATTCCATCATGTCAGGAACTTCAAGCTGTCTGGTCTGGCTTACATTCCATAATTCCTGGGAGATGGGACGTATTACGTCCCGTCAGGTACAATTCACAATCTGACAGCCGTCTGTCAGAGACAGCCTTTGACAGCTTTCAGACAGATTCTACAGTGATGCGGCCCAATCTTCAGCAGCCACGTGGCGACTTCTGATTCTTCAATAAAGCTTATCCATGGCGCTTCCTCGGGACCTACTCAGCATAATAGGTCCCAAAACAGTTTCCTAGTATGGGCATTAGTTCCCTAAAGTCTCTTGGAGGTCCCTAAAATCCTTATTTCCTGTTGTTAGGTCTCTAAAGTCTGTCGGAGGTTCCTAAAATCCTCTCTTCACAATCTAACTTCATGTTTTTTCCTAGAAACTCATATTTTTTTACTAAATTCTCTTAATAATTATCATAAGCTAATTATTGCCTTAATTTTATTATTTAGCCTGCCTAATTTCTGTGCCGCCTACACATTATTTTTGTTTATATAGTTAAACATTACAATATAAAACATTACAAATATCGAATATGTGTAATATAAATATAATTATATTATAAGCACGCTGCATAGATTATAGGAAAACGTACTACTCTCTCCGTCCCACTAATTTTATCACATTTTGCCATTTCGGACGTCCCACTAATTTTATCACATTTCCTTATTTAGCAAAGAAACTATCACAAGCAATCAATATAATAATATTAAATATTCTTAAAAGACGTGTCAAAATATACACTTTATTACCTTTTCATTGTACTATATTATTAAATAATACTACCTTAATTTACGTGCCCGGCAATTTATGTGATAAAGTTACCGAGACGGAGGGAGTAGTTACTAATTGACGCGTTTTGACTCTACGGCTAAGTTGTGTGAAAATTTTGTCAATACATTATTTAATGATTCAAGAGTAAATTAGACAAAAATACCTAAAATGAGTTTAATCTTAGTCATCAGTCCCTACGAAATTTGTTTTGGGAGGAGGTGTTGCCATTAGGCAACATTTAGTTTTAACTCCCTATCTGAAAGTTACAATAATACCCTTTGTCTTCTCCAACTAAAAAAATAAATAAAGCAAATAAAAATATCTGCAGTACACGATGGAGCAGAGAGAATTCATCCAATTGTCCTTGGTGAAGTATGATTTAGGGTTTTGACACGAGAAGACAATAGGGTCTACAATTAGTTCGGTGATGCTGACTTGGGGACGAGCTGAAAACAATATGAGAAGTTGAGCTGAGGAAAATGAGGTCGTGCACCGCATAATGGAGCTCGTAGGAGATCGTGGTCGTGGTGGACTCTCCTGGGCAGCGCTGGTAATAAGAATTCTGAGAACCTCTTCTTAGTTTTTGATGATTTGCAGATTCGATTTGGTTATCTTCTTCGAAGGGTGGAGGCATCATTTCGTGGCGAGTGGGAAAACCCTATAGACGAAGGAGAGCTTTCGATCTTCATGCTCATCTTCTCCACGGTTTGATTCATTGCAATGGTTTTGGTCATCTTTGCTACTTTAATGGGTTCGAAGATCATACACGGCGAAGAGATGACGAATCTATGTGATCGTATCTCACCCTTCGAGCCAGGTAATTAATGATCATAGGCATAGATACCTTTTTATCTACTCTTTCGAAGTTTTACGATCATCGTTTTTCGCTCGTAGGATGATATCTCTCGAAGACTACAAAATATTCTTAGGCGTATGTTTAGCGGTTACAATGATGTACTTGGTGCCAGCCACGATGGTGGCGGCGGCCCTCGGGTTTTAGTTCATCCTCCACATGATGTTTCAGGATTCAATGCAAAGCTTTTCTATGAGATTGGAAGATGCATAAGGGTTTGGACTATTGAAGATTAAAATGAGATGAAAATTAGATCGGAGGATGCATACGGGTGCTGAGAAGGTTAAAGAAATGTGATAGTATTGAAGATAGATATGATATGATTCATCTATGCTCTGTTCTGTTGATCGCTTATGTACTTTGTTATGTAATTCTTGCACACGCACTACATGGACTGCCTTAATATAAATGTTTGAGGCTGCAAGAAGCATCAACTATTTTGTTGTATGAACAAGGCTTCTGCAAAAGTTAGAAATGAGGTTGCAAGGATTAGGCGTGAAGGTAATTTGTTTTATTGGGTTAATAGTGGGTAGTTTTTCACTTATCGGATACTTGATTTCGAGGATAAAATACCTAAATCGTCACAATAAATACCTAATTTGGGTGTCAAAATACCGATATTTATGAACGAAATACTGTCAATCGGGTCGATACATCTAAGGCTAAAATGGTTGGTTTTCGTAAAAAGATCTATCATTGAATGTATATTAATCATCATAATCAAAAAGAAAGCTTTCCCACAACTCTTCATTTTAACTAAGTCGGGTACTTGATTGTGAGGGAAAAATACCTAAATCGTGACGATAGATACCTAATTTGGCTATCTAAATACCGATATCTATGAACGAAATACCTGTCAATTGGGCGATACATCTATGGCTAAAAGGATTGGTTTCCGTAAAAAGGTCTATCATTGAACGTATATAGTCATCATAATCACAAAAATAAGCTTTCCCACAACTCTTCATTTGACCGTGAGTGAATGTGATGTTGCTAGAAAACTAATTTTATATTGTTTATGTAGTGTCCTTAATATGTAATATGTTGATTAAAAACCATCATTTTAGACTTAGATAACTCAACCATACACTCAAGTATTTTATGCATATAGATCAGTATTTGTGGCCTTAAATTAGGTACTATTAGTCTCAGTTTAGGTATTTTATTGCTGAATTCAAGTATTTTACCGTGAATGAATGTGAAGTTGCTAAAAAACTCATTTTATGTTGTTTATGATGAGTAATGTCCTTAATTTGTAAGATGTTGATTAAAAACCATCAATTTAGACTTGGATAACTCGACCATATACACAAGTATTTTATGCATACAGGTCAGTATTAATGGCCTTAAATTAGGTACTTTTAGTCTCGATTTAGGTATTTTATTGCTGAATTCGAGTATTTGGCCGTGAATGAAAGTGAAGTTGCTAGAAAACTCATTTTATATTGTTTATGATTAGTAATGTCCTTAATTTGTAAGATGTTGATTAAAAACCATCATTTTAGGCTTGGATAACTCGACCATATACACAAGTATTTTATGCATACAGATCAGTATTTGTGGCCTTAAATTAGGTACGTTAAGTCTCGGTTTAGGTATTTTATTGCTGCATTCGAGTATTTGGCCGTGAATGAATGTAAAGTTGCTAGAAAACTCATTTTATATTGTTTATAATGAGTAATATCCTTAATTTGTAAGATGTTGGTTAAAACCATCCTTGGATAACTCGACCATATACACAAGTATTTTATGCATACAGATCAGTATTAGTGGCCTTAAATTAGGTACTTTTAGTCTCGACTAAGGTATTTTATTGCTGAACTCGAGTATTTGGCCGTGAATGAATGTGAAGTTGCTAGAAAACTCATTTTATATTGTTTGTGATGAGTAATGTCCTTAATTTGTAAGATGTTGATTAAAAACCATCATTTTAGACTTGGATAACCCGAACATATACACAAGTATTTATGCAAAAAAATCATTATTTGTGGCCTTAAATTAGGTACTTTTAGACTCGATTTAGGTATTTTATTGCTGAATGCAAGTATTTTACCGTGAATGAATGTGAAGTTGCTAGAAAACTCATTTTATGTTGTTTATGATGAGTAGTGTCCTTAGTTTGTAAAATGTCGATTAAAAACCATCATTTTAGACTTGGATAACTCTACCATATACACAAGTATTTTATGCATACAGATCAATATTCGTGGCCTTAAGGTACTTTTCGTCTCGATTTAGGTATTTTATTGCTGAATTCGAGTATTTGGCCGTGAATGAATGTGAAGTTGCTAGAAAAATCATTTTATATTGTTTATGATGAGTAATGTCCTTAATTTGTAAGATGTTGATTAAAAACCATCCTTGAATAACTCGACCATATACACAAGTATTTTATGCATACAGATCAATATTAGTGGCCTTAAATTAGGTACTTTTAGTCACGATTTAGGTATTTTATTGCTGAATTCGAGTATTTGGCCGTGAATGAATGTGAAGTTGCTAGAAAACTCATTTTATATTGTTTATGATGAGTAATGTCCTTAATTTGTAAGATGTTGATTAAAAACCATCATTTTAGACTTGGATAACCCGACCGTATACACAAGTATTTTATGCATACAGATCAGTATTTGTGGCCTTAAATTAGGTACGTTTAGTCTCGATTTAGGTATTTTATTGCTGAATTCGAGTATTTGGCCGTGAATGAATGTGAAGTTGCTAGAAAACTCATTTTATATTGTTTATGATGAGTAATGTCCTTAATTTGTAAGATGTTGATTGATAACCATCAATTTAGACTTGGATAACTCGACCGTATACACACGTATTTTATGCAAAAAAATCAGTATTTGTGGCCTTAAATTAGGTACTTTTAGACTCGATTTAGGTATTTTATTGCTGAATTCAAGTATTTGACCGTGAATGAATGTGAAGTTGCTAGAAAACTCATTTTATGTCGTTTATGATGAGTAGTGTCCTTAATTTGTAAGATGTTGATTAAAAACCATCATTTTAGACTTGGATCGACCATATACACAAGTATTTTATGAAAAATAATCAGTATTTGTGGCCTTAAATTAGGTACTTTTAGACTCGATTTAGGTATTTTATTGCTGAAATTCGAGTATTTGACCGTGAATGAATGTGAAGTTGCTAGAAAACTCATTTTATGTCGTTAATGATGAGTAGTGTCCTTAATTTGTAAGATGTTGATTAAAAACCATCATTTTAGACTTGGATCGACCATATACACAAGTATTTTATGAAAAATAATCAGTATTTGTGGCCTTAAATTAGGTACTTTTCGACTCGATTTAGGTATTTTATTGCTGAATTCGAGTATTTGACCGTGAATGAATGTGAAGTTGCTAGAAAACTCATTTTATGTCGTTTATGATGAGTAGTGTCCTTAATTTGTAAGATGTTGATTAAAAACCATCATTTTAGACTTGGATAAATCGACCATATACACAAGTATTTTATGCATATAGATCAGTATTAGTGGCCTTAAATTAGGTACTTTTAGTCTCGATTTAGGTATTTTATTGCTGAATTCGAGTATTTGGCCGTGAATGAATATGAAGTTGATAGAAAACTCATTTTATATTGTTTATGATGAGTAATGTCCTTAATTTGTAAGATGTTGATTAAAAGCCATCATTTTAGACTTAGATAACTCGACCATCCAATACTAAAATTGTTGGTTTTAATCAAACATCTTACATAATAATGTCATTCATCTTCGTCAACACCAGAAATTTTCTAAAATTAGCTTCTTAACAAGCTCGCCTTTGTAAAAGTTCAAGTACTTGAATTCAACATGCAAATACCTCAAATCGAGACAAAAAAAAACTTAAATTCAGGCAAGAACTACTTATATCTGTGCAGAAAATACATGTAGATCTAATCATCTAATATTAAATTGTGGATTTCAATCAGACATCTTATATTTTAAGGTCATATATCTTCATCAACACCACAAAATGTACTAAAATGAGTTTTCTAACAATGCTATGATGGCATGGATAAATCCTTAAGCACTGAAAGTAGATGGCTTAGATAAATCTCAGGATCCATCATGGCTATTCTTTCACACATTCTTTAAGGGTGCGTTTGGTCCGCGGAATTCGACGCGGAAAAGAAAAGAAAAGTGTGGTCGTACGCATTGAATTATTGTACATTACGCTTCACGTGTCGTACCATTCAACTTTTCCTTTTCTTTTCCACGTCAAAATCCATAAACCAAACGGAGCCTAAACCTCATCGCCAGAGAATGCCATCCACGCCCATCCAACTTCTGGGAACAAGCAAACGTCTCTCAGCAACCCATCCTCAGCCTTCATAAACCGCGGACTTCATCGCCTCCCAAGACCAAGTCAAAATCCATTTTAGTATGATTCAACAAGAAATAAATTAAGCTCGAAAACCTAATATAGTGTAGTGAACCTCAAAGGAAATAAAATCAAATCGAAAATAAGCACATCAGATCAAATATGATTCCTTCGAAAAGCACTTGTAGGATCCAACAGTTGTTTATGCCATACCAAAAAACCTTATGCGATTAGCCAATAAGCTACCTAACAAGTCGACAAATGAACAACAACAATATGAAGTATCTCTATCTCACCCTAAATCTCAGAATTTCTAAATGAGTTTCAACATAAATAGGGATCTGACGGAACCCTAATTGTGGAAATAAAATACATACTCTTGATTGAAGCTAGTGAAGAACATGAGTTGGGCGCCTAAACGTGGTGGAGACTGGAGTAGCAGTGGTGGCCAGGTAATTGACCGAAAATGAAGCTCACTGTGGACTGTGGTCTTTTTTACCCTCTATCTTATTCGCCAGATCATTTGAGTGAAACAAGGGCACTAGAGTAATTTATCATTTGAGGAAGTTTAAACAAAAATTCTGCCTAGTGTCAGTACTTGTTTACAAATTTAAACATAGAGGGACTGATTCATAACATTAAATTCTCATCGGGTATTTATCTCTAAAATCCCCATGATTCAACGCTCCCAACCTTCCCCTCCCATATCACAAATTAATTATTAATCCGACACGAAGGGAGAGGAAAGATATTTACTACCGTGTTTTCGGACGACGGAAGGAACAAAGCTTGCTCAACAATACAATTTCGATCTCGAGTTTCAACCTAGTAGAAAGTTTTGAAAGATGAGGCCAGCGAAGACGCCAATCCAAGTGGTGTCGTCGTGGGTTCGCCGTCAGCCACCGAAGGTGAAGGCTTTCCTGGCGGTGATTGCCGGAATGATGGCGATCGTTGTCCTCCGTGCGATCGTCCACGATCACGACAATCTGTTCGTTGCCGCCGAGGCTGTTCACTCTATTGGGATTTGCGTTTTGATTTATAAGCTGATGAAGGAGAAGACATGTGCTGGTTCGTCTTCTTTCGACCTTCCTCTTCATACTTTTTTCGTTATCTCCTTTTAATTTATGTTTGGAAAGCTGTGTTGTTGGCGGGGATGTTTTGGGCTCTGTGTGTTGAGCCTAGTTGAGAAAAGTTCGAGTTTTTCCTTTCTTTTTGGTGATTGATTGATTGTGGGGTGGATGCTTTTCCCAAGGATTTCTCTTTTCTCTTGCATCTTTTAGCTGCTTTAGACGTGAAGATTGTATTTCTTTTTCCCGATTAAGATGTTGTCCTCATTCATGTTTCGCCCTATATATGGGACTTTGAAGATCAAATTTTTATATTTGAGATGGAGATGTGTGGGTTTCCAGATTTTTATCGACTTCGTTGCACGTTTATGCTTTTCTAATAATACGTAAGCGATTCCATTCTTGTCTTGGCTATGACCTTTTTTCCCTCATTTCCCGGAACTACTGCTTTAATTTGGGTGGCATAAGTAGTCAGTCGATAGTCGATATTCATCATTTCTTTCCTTGCACTAATTCGTTTCTGATGTGTTCTACTCCCATTTGTTGACATATTTTTGCAGGGCTTTCGCTCAAATCCCAAGAGCTCACAGCTATATTTTTAGCCGTTAGATTGTACTGTAGCTTCGTCATGGAATACGACATACACACTTTGCTCGACTTGACGACGCTGGGCACCACTGTCTGGGTCATCTATATGATCCGTTTTAGCCTGAAATCGAGTTACATGGAGGATAAAGACAACTTCGCTCATTACTACGTGGTCAGTCTTAGATTGCAGCTTCTGATAAGAAAAACATTTAATTTTCTGTAGTTGTGTACGAAACTTGAAACATTCCCTTCTGTACAGTTGGCCCCTTGTGCTGTTTTAGCTCTGCTAATGCACCCTTCAACAAGGCACAACATTGTAAATAGGATTGCCTGGGCTTTCTGTGTTTACTTGGAGGCAGTTTCTGTGCTGCCTCAACTGCGCGTCATGCAAAACACAAAGGTGTCATTCATTGAGTTCAAATGTTAGTGTTGGGAAACGTTCGAGTTCGTGTTAAAAAACCCTTGAATCTGTGGCAGATTGTTGAACCGTTCACTGCACATTACGTATTCGCATTGGGTGTTGCAAGGTTCTTGAGCTGTGCCCATTGGGTTCTCCAGGTTAATATCTTCCTTTTTTCTTTTTTTTTTGTCTGATGCGCTTAAGTAGTCCCATGATTGATATTATATGACTGGTAAATCCAAAATTCAGGTTATGGACACACGGGGTCGTCTCCTCGTGGCATTGGGTTATGGACTTTGGCCCATGATGGTTCTTGTGTCGGAAATTGTTCAGACTTTTATCCTAGCCGACTTCTGCTATTACTACGTTAAAAGGTTCGTTTTTTTTTTTGCTTGTTCTTATGTTCTGACATTTTTCTTTATTACATAGAGATAGATTGACGCAAGTATTCCGATATTTAGTGTTTTCGGAGGACAACTTGTGCTGCGGCTTCCTTCTGGAGTAGTATAAATGATACGGTGTCTGTTAGATGTTAGCTTTTAAATACAGTTTCTTTTGGTGCAAAATGTGGTGGTTTGAGCTGTTAGCTTTGCCCTCTGAAAATAGAGTATCATTGTTTTAATCGATTTCTTTTAAGTTTCCAGAAAAGGTGTTAGGCTATCAACTGTATCAGATTTTTCAGTTTCCTCTTGAATTGAAAACCTAAGGTTATCATCTTTTTCTTTTGCTGTTTCGAGACAATATTTTGAATGTTTAACGAATTCGACTTACTTTAGGCGTGCAAGATTCTGCACTACTGTAGAGAAGCAGTTGAATAAATAGGAATCATAAGCTAGCATAGGATTAGAGAGTCAAACAGTTAGCCTCCGAGCGAGAATCCCCTCGAACGTAATCCCAGGCCCAAACGCCAGTATCAATCCCCACTGACCACCTCCATCTTCATCTTCTTTTTCCTTTTCTTCCTCAAGCATATACTCGAGCACGTAAACGATCGTATTGCTGCTAGCATTCCCATAGTCCTCCAAAGCCCTTCTGCTCGAGCTAAGCTTTCTCGGTAGAAGCTCCAACCTCTTCTCCAGCCTGTTGAGGATCGCGGGCCCGCCCGGGTGAACTGCCCAGAACAGCTTATTATAGTCGTCCCACCCTTCAAAGCCCGCAAATCCCATCAGCTCATGGCAAAACTCTTCGATGTTGTCCTCAATAATCTGAGGCAGCTCCCTCTCTAGCTTGAAGCTTATCCCTTCTTCGGTCAGCTTCCCCTCGATGACCCTCTCCGTGCCCGGCAAGTAGTGCTGCATAGCAGCGTGGAGCTCGAACAGCGGCTTTTCGGGCCCTATAACGGGGCCCGACCCGACCACCATGGCACCCGCCCCGTCCCCGAAAAGGGCCACGCCCACCAAGTCGTAGGGCCTGTCGACGCTCGGCGGCTTGAATCCTATTATTGTAGTCTCGGAAGTGGCTAGCAAAACCCTGCTTCCCGGGTTGTTCTCCGCTATGTCCTTGGCCACCCTCAGGCCCGCGACGCCGCCTGAGCAGCCCGAGAAGTAGAGCATGACCCGTTTGACGTCGGGCCTTAGGCCCAAGCCCGCGGCCAGGTAGAGGTCTCCGCCGGGGAGTCGGGCCTCGCTGGACGAGACGTAGACTAAGTGTGTTATTTCCGAGGATGGTCGGCCCCATTTCTCGAGGCAGGCTCGGGAGGCTTCGATGGCCATTTGTGTGACGGCTGAGTTGCAGATTTCGAGCCTTTGCTTCACTGTTGGGAGGCCCTCGACGGCCAGCTCGGGGTATTTGTTTAGGATCTCTTCGGACATCACTACATACCTTGTTTTCACCGTGGTCGTCTTGCCTGGGAGAGATTATGAGAGAGAGAGAGATTTAGGGAGGGAGAGAGAGAGAGATCTAGGGAGAGAGAGATTGATTTACGTACAGAGTCTGGTGAGTTTCTGCCTGAGGTCGGGATCGTCGCAGTTTGTGTTCTTGAAATAGCCGTCGACCAAAAAGTCTTGCATGACGAGCTGGTGAGGGAAAGCCTTGCCGAGCGAAAGGATCGCAGCTTTGCTAGAGCTGCTGCAGATGGTTGTTCTTCTTCCCTCGCGTCCCATGGTTGGATCGAAAGATAATGTGTTGTTGGATGAATATCTTCTCAATTGTGATGAAGCAAGCATGCATGAGACATCTATTTATACTACCAACAATGGTAAAATTCTTGTTATACCAAGAATCAGATGAGTTAAGGTTGAATTTGTTAAGATTGTTAGTTTAGCTGCAAGGAATTCATGATAATGGTGATTGTCTGGAAAGAGTTGGATGAAGGGTTGGTTTGTGGATTATCACTGTGCTCTGAAAGAAAGACGCCACCCATTTCTTTTCCTCTTCTAATCCACCTGCAAAGCTTATTACACCTTGCGGTTTCATAATTCTACATAGAATTTCGCTGCCTGAAGAAGAGAAATCTTGAACATGAAGTTGCTAATAAATAATGATTTAGCTGCCATGTTCGATAAAATTACTCATCGAGGAACCCCAAAAAGAATCCGGGAGAGCTACTATCTGATTCTGCCATGCTCGAGCTCGAACAACTGGGTGAGAAAATCCATATGTTGTCTTCAACGTTGGCTTGTTTACGTAGTAAGTTGATATTGCATTACTTTCATAGAGACCTGGCGGTTGAAGACTCCATCAATACGCATAATCTTAGGCTGCGTTTGGTATGAGAATTTCCGGTTTGGGAAAAAGAAAAAGTGTGAACGTACGTAAAATGGTCGAAGCGCAATGGATCGTTGTTGTATGGGCTACGCATTGTTTTAAAAAGCGTATTGCGCAGCGTTTTAGTTCCGATATTGCGTAGAATAGATATCGTAGCGTGTTGCGTGAGTATTTTTATCATGCCACATACACAACAAAAGATATATATCTATACATATTATATATACATATATATACAATACAAGCAAACACCATTATATATAAAAAAAGAAATAACAGTGAACATTAAATCTAATTATATATAAGCACACTTCACGAGCTATATATATATGTGTGTGTGTGTGTGTGTGTGTGTGTAAATATATACATATATCTATTCTATTTTATTAAGCGTAAGGTGTTAGATTAAACTGCTCATTTGGTCTGTCAATTTCACCAAAATACTTAATAAGTAAAATAAAAAAATCACCCACTAACTCTATTTACAATATTTAGATATTTACTATTTTTAGTTAATTATTATATTTTAATCTTATAATATATATATATATTATATTGAAATTATAATTCCCAATTAAATATATAAAATTAAAATAAGTTTATTATTTCTTATTTATATATTATAGCACACTGGGTGTGCAAGGTATACTAGTATATATATAAGTGTGTGTGTGTGCGCATGTGTGTTACGTTCTATTATTTTCAAATTTTTAAGTAAATCTTAATTTTATATTATTTCTCTAATAAAAATCCTTTTTCGTACGATGTATGGCAAAATTGAAGAGTTGGCCGACACATCGCCTTAATTTGAAGCAGTTTTGAAATTAGGATAAATATATTTTATGATTTTTATTTATTTTTAGCTTTATAAAAGAAAAGAAATTAAAATTTACAAATAAAATAAAAATGCTATTTTTATTACGCTACAACGCGTTTTACGAAAAACTTACGCTATATACGTTACGAAGCGCGCGCTACGCTGGCGCTTTTTAAAACATTCGCGCTACGTCGCAATTTTCACTCACAAATTCCGCATATCGAATTCATGATAAAGAGTCTGCGACAACATAACGTATAAATTTGTCACTAAAGCATATCGATTCTCGAATATATTCCTAAATTCACATTTCACAATTCTTTGGTCTTTGGTAATTTTTTCGACAAAATTATCGAAAATCCTTACTGATTTTGAAAGTCTTAAATTAAATAGCATATCCGCTTTTCGAATTCTATGTTTGTAACAGATCAGCAACTTTCATAAGTCGGAACGAATTTGGATTTCTATATTAATAATTACAAGAATAGAACACACTAACTTGATATGTGAATAGATTCGGATTTTCCAATTAATTTCTTGGACAAACATAACGCTCAAGCCCTAAGCCTTGGTTAAAATTTTTTGTTTTAATTACAAAAAATTATCATTTTTCAACTTTTAAAGCTGCATGAAGAAGTAGATACAATATAATTAAGACTTGCACCAGCCACCACCTTCCCACCAGCTTCTTCTTCACTGTGATCGCCTGGGGTTCACAATACATTCACGTAGGATAATAATATACGTTCATAAAAGCACATCACAAATATGTAGCGATTTTTTAAACGGCGTTTAATGACTTGATCTGTATAGTGTTTGTTGTGTGTGTATATATATAGATAGATAGATAGAGAGCGACAGAGAGATGCAAGCTTAGCTTATTATTACAAGTAATGGAAGAAAAGAGAGTGACGTCATCATCAACGGTGAAGCTGCTGCTTCTCGTAATAACGCTGAGCGCATCGTCGTCGTTCTTAGGCGCGGCGAAACCCGAGGAAGGCCACTGCCTCGCGAAAGAAAAGGCGTCGAAGCTCCGTTTCTACGTCCAAGACTTCATCGGCGGGCCCAACGCGACGGTCCTGCCCGTGGCCTGCTCCAACCTGACGACGGGCAGCATGTTCGGGCTCGTGGCGGTTCTGGACAACCCGGTTACTTCCGGGCCGGATCGGGGTCGGTCACGGGAACTGGGTCGGCTCCAAGGTCTCATCGCCCTCTCGGACTTCCACGAGGTTTCCTTAGCAATGCTCGTCAACCTCGTCTTTACGGCTGAGGATTACTACAAGGGAAGCACTCTGAACATCCTGGCGAGGAATCCCTTGCTCGAGGAGACCCGCGAGCTCAGCATCGTGGGCGGGTCGGGTCATTTCAGGATGGCCCGCGGGTATGCAGTCACGAGCACCTACGCCGTCTACTCGGAGGTTCACCGTGTGTATCAGTATGATGTCGTCGTCTGCCATCGTCATCATCATCATCATCATCATAATGGTGCAGAGGAGTAGAGAGATTTTTGCTGGTTGTAATTTATCACACGAGGGCCGATGGTTTTGAAATAACTTGTTGTTACGGTGTATGGGACGAATAAGAAGTATCTTTTTTTTCGACAATAATTTTTTTTTAATATTTAGCGATGCACGTGCTCGTAAATTAAGTTTTGTTCATTAGTAGTGTTTCTATTTGGCATAGTAATATTATTCAAGAATTAAGATCCACATAAAGAAACCATTTTTGGATCAATGGATACTTCCGACCTACTTTCTTTTCGATGTAGAAATCATATGATCAGGAAATGGAGTTAACGTGTGTGACGTTCTTTCCTAAATTAGTTGCACGAAAATGGTTTCTCACCCGGGGATATCTATTCTATTTTAATGTTCCTATATCTGTTCCACCACATGCTGACATGTGTTGAATCCCGCTTGGGATCCTCTATTTCACCTTTCTATTCCACTAAATATTCCACCAATTAATAATAATTAATATTATATGATTTTTTTATCATACTAAACACAATTTCTCTCTTATACCTCATACTATGTAACCTCCTTTCTCTCAATAATAATTTGATAGTTATTTTCATGGAATTGAACTTTTAATTAGACAAGAAAATAATAGAAAAATAATATCATGAATTAATGATGCGAGTTCGATATAAAATTGGTGTAACTCTAAGAAACATGTAAATTCATAATAATAAAAAACCAAATATTTCAAAAACAAAAAAACAAAACTACTGTAAAATAGAACAAATATGTTTGCACGTCAACTAATTGTAATAAACCCTACTACAGTATCATGTATATATAGAAAGTGTATCATTAGCGTATACAAGAAAGTGTATCACAGGGGCGGATCCAGAAATTTTTAATTGGGAGGGCCGTAAAATTTTTTTTTTCTTTCCCGAGTCATTTTCATTTAATCGACTATAGTCTTCCTTCGCACATTCGAAGATGAGTTAATCATGTGAGGATGTTTTTCTTTAAATAATTATTATTGACTAGTTCAATTACTATCGCTATCAAAAGTTAATGGAAAAGATAAAAAAAATTGCATATATTAGATCATATATATTAAGGAATATATATATATAAATAATTAAAAAGAAAAAAATTAATACGTAAAGAAAATAAGTGTCAAAATAACTAAAAAGTAAATAAGAATAAAAAGAAAAAAGAAAAGAACTAAACGGAATGATAACAATAAAAGACTAAAAATTTAAAAGAAGCGTTAAACTTGAAAATAACTACAAATAGAAGAAAATAATAGAATAAAGCGTCACAGGGGCTCGATCTCATGACCTTGCCAACACGAGTTGAGGTTACTGACCACTGTGCTATTTGCAAAATTGATTATATTTAATATTAGAAATATACATAGTTTAATGAATATCATACATATATAGTACTAGAAACTTCGAAAATTTTCGCGGGGGCCGTGGCCCCCCCCGGGCCACCACATAGATCTGCAGACTGTAGATATCTTTGCTAGTAATATGTTTGTATAGTTTTATAAATCAAGGGTGTATGAGAAATCAAGGCATAGAGCCTTTTCCAATCTATCAAATCTTTTTCGTGTTATGGTATTAGAGAAAAAAGATCTCTAATTCTTTTGCTGCCATGGCGAACTCTAATGAAAATACTAAAAGCTATCGAATATGGTGATGAGGTTGTTTGACGGAAGACGATTACGCCATACGATCTCACTGCCAACGAAATCCGGGGATTGTTATCACTCAAGTTCAATTGAAGGGTGAAAGCAATTACGATGAATGGTCCCGATCCGTAAAGACGGCTTTGCGGGCAAGCAAAAAATTTGGATTCGTTGATGGTAGTATTCGTCAACCGGCTGAGGAATCGCCGGATTATGAAGATTGGTGGACGATTAATTCATTGTTGGTTTCATGGATCATGAATACTATTGAACCATCCTTTCGATCTACGATTACTCATATAGAGGTCGCTGAAGATCTATGGGTGGATATTAAAGAGAGACTCCCTATTGTCAACGAACCGCGTATACAGTAGCTCAAGGCGGATTTGGTGGATTGTAAGCGAAAGGATAGAGCATCGTCGCATATTATGGTCGTTCGAAGAAAATCTGGAAGGAGCTGGGTACCTACGATCGCCTCCGACGTGTTCATGTGGACTTTGTGTGTGCAATCTTGCGGCTGCGGCGGATAAGAAGCGTGAAGAGGAAAAGATCCACCAATTTCTTTTGGGTTTTTGATGAAAACCTACATGGTACCGCTCTTCCAACATTCTTGCTCAAGATCCATTGCCCCGTCTTAACAAGATATACTCTACTATGGTGCAAGAGGAACGGTTGAGATTGATTACGCCAAAGAACGAGGTCATGGGTGAGACGATGAGCTTCGATGTGCATGCGGGGACTGGTTCATGAAACTCAGCTGAATCCGGCGATACATCAGTATTTGCAGCATCTTCTATCACCAAAGGAAAGGGTCGTGGAAGTTTCAAGGATAGAAATACAGTGTGCTCTCACTGTAACTGTGCTGACCACGACGTTCATAATTGTTACCAATTAATTGGTTATCCGGAGGGATGGGACGAACGTGCGCATGGATCTGGTGGTCGGGGACGTGGTCGCTCTGGTGGTTCTGACTAGAGGTGGTGGGGTTGGTGGTTCTATGCATCCACCTGCGGCAAATACGATAGTATCTCCTACGGTGGAGCAGGCCGCTGCGGTTACAGGGTTGAATCAAGAGCAATGGAGCACACTGTTGAAACTCTTGAATTCGGCAAAAACGAGTTCAACTGATAAGCTTTCTGGTATGAATTTCTCGAACATGTGGATGTATGATTCTGGTGCTACTCGTCATATGAAAGGTGCACTCGCACACTTCGACGATGTCCGTGTTATAGCTGGTGTTCCAGTTCAGTTGCCGAATTGACAACACACTTTTGCTACTAAAGCTGGGACTGTGGTTCTTAGCGGCAAAGTGACGTTTCATGACGTCCTCTACGTACCCACTTTGTTGTGTCACTTAATCTGTGTCTCAGTTGTTAAAGGATTCCACTTGTGATGCTTATTTTACACGTGAATCGTGCGTTGTACAGGACCCCAATTCGAGGATGCTGATTGGAGCGGGTGAGCAACGAGAGGGGCTGTATTTCTTTCGTGATGTGGAAAGTGTAGCGTCTGCGATAACTAATAAGACACCTTCGTTCGACCTGTGGCATCAACGACTAGGGCATCCGTCTTCTAAGGTTCTGGAGTTAGTTCCTAATGTCGGTTCTAGAAGGAATAGTAGTAATTTGAATAAACCTTGTCATATTTGCTTTAAAACCAAACAGTCTCGAGATGTTTTTCCAGTTAGCACAAATAAAACTCATGAAGTATTTGAATTAATTCATATTGACTTGTGGGGACCGTATCGTGTACCTACTTTTTCTGGCGCTCGATATTTTCTGACGGTTGTTGACGATTTCCACGTGGTACTTGGATTTACCTGTTGGTCGACAAGAAAGAAGTTTATTCCACCGAGACGATTCGGAAAATTGGTGAAGATTGTCCGAAGTGACAATGGCACTGAATTCATGTGCCTGACTGAGTACATTCGAACACATGGTGTAGTACATGAACTTCATGTGTTGGCACTCCACAAAAAAACAGACGAGTGGAGCGTAAGCATCGACACATTCTTAATGTTATTCGAGCTTTACATTTTCAAGCTCAACTACCTGTTGATTTTTAGGGAGAATGTGTGTTGGCTGCTGGATATCTGATTAATCGTACTCCTTCAAGTGTTTTGAAAGGGAAAACGCCGTGTGAAATTCTCTATGATGCTCCACCATCCCTCTCTCATTTGCGGGTTTTTGGATGCTTATGCTATGTACACAACCAAGATCGTAAAGGAGATAAGTTCTCGAGTCGCAGTCGGAGATGCTTGTTTGTTGGATACCCGTATGGTAAGAAAGGATGGCGGGTTCATGATTTAAAATCTGGGATTTTTTTTTGTGTCTCGTGATATAGTGTTCTCTGAGTCTGAATTTCCATATCACAACAAGACTTCTGAAGCTGTGACTCTTCCTAATCTTGGCACTGAGATTACTATTGACGACGACGATGATGATGATGATGATGATGATGAGATGATCATGATGATGATGTTGGTCCTCTAGAGCCGAGAATGTGCATGGGTCATCATCTAGTGACGACGTGTCCCCGAACGAAGTTATGTCTGGGTCGACTGTAATACCGCTTTAGATAGGGGGTGTGAGTGCCTAACAGCAAGAGGAAAGTCTGGGTCGGGGACATCGGGCAAATATCGTTCTACACGTTTACGTGACTTCGTAGCTCACACTATTGATCCGTTAAGCCCCTCTCTCAGCTCATCCTCTCCATCAGCTTCTTCAGGTATGTCCTATCCTATACACAATTATGTGACATGTGACTCTTTCTCTTCTCACCATCGAGCTTTCTTGGCTAGTGTTACTTCAGGTACTGAGCTACGAACATTTGCGGAGGCTGTCACAGATGTTCGTTGGTTCAACAGGAAATTCAAGCTTTAGAAGCTAATGGCACTTGGACAATGGAATCTCTTCCTCCTGGTAAGCGTGCCATTGGCTGTAAATGGGTGTTCAAAATCAAATATTCCGATGGTTCGATCGAGTGTTACAAAGCTCGGTTGGTTATTTTGGGTAACAATCAGGTAGAGGGTCTCGATTATAACGAGACTTTCGCTCATGTTGCAAAGATGGTGATTGTACGTATGTTTTTATTCGTGGCTGCTGCTAAATGCTGGGAGCTTCTTCAAATGGACGTCCACAATGCCTTTCTACATGGCGATTTGGATGAAGAGGTATGTATGAAATTTCCTCCAGGTTTCTCTTCCAACTTTGCTGGACAGGTTTGTCGGCTTCGACGCTCTCTTTATGGCTTACGACCAGCTCCTCGTTGCTGGTTTGCTAAATTGGCCAGTGCATTGCAGAGATATGGTTTTCAGCAGTCGAATTCTGATTATTCTCTCTTCACTTTGCATCGTCGCGCCTTGCAACTTAATGTCCTAGTTTATGTGGATGATCTTCTCATTTCTGGTAATGACAGTGCTGCCATACAACATTTTAAGGACTACTTGAGTGGATGTTTTCATATGAAAGGTCTTGGGGATCTTAGGTATTTTTAGGGATCGAGGTGGCTCGCAATACCTCTGGTCTTTTTTTTGCCAGCGCAAGTATGCTTTAGATATTATTGTTGAAGTCAGTTTGTTGGGAGCCAAGCCTGTCGGCTTCCCGATGGAACAAAATCACCAACTTTCTTTAGCTGATAATGCTCCACTCTCAGACCCTGCTCAATATCGGCGTCTCGTTGGACGTTTAATTTACCTTGCTGTTACACGACCAGAGTTGTCATACATCGTTCACTTGCTTGCTCAGTTTATGCACGAACCAATGCAAGCTCATTGGGATGCGGCGCTATGTGTTGTGCGCTACTTGAAGGGCAACCCTGGTCAAGGCGTCATTTAACGTACTGCTTGTGACTTACAGCTTTCTGCTTGGTGTGATTCTGACTGGGCTGGTTGCCCTTTAACGAGGCGTTCTCTTACAGGGTGGTTTATTCGTTGGGGTAATTCACCTATTTCTTGGAAAACTAAGAAGCAAAAGAAAAGACTGTTGCTCGTTCATCGGCTGAGGCTGAGTACCTCTCTATGGCTTCTACCATCTGTGAATTAAAATGGTTAAAGGAACTACTTTTGTGTCTCGGTGTTCGTCATTCTCAACCCATCCGTCTCTACTGTGATAGCCAAGCTGCATTACACATTGCATCCAACCCAGTTTTCCATGAACGTACGAAACATATCAAGGTGGATTGTCATTTTGTGCGAAATGAGGTTGTCAAGGGCACCATTCTTCCTAGTCATGTGTCCACGGATGTGCAACTTGCTGATACCTTTACCAAGGCGTTGGGAAAACAACAGTTCAATTATTTTCTCGGCAAGTTGGGCATACGAAATCCGCATGCTCCAACTTGAGGGGAGGTATTACAGTATCATGTATATATAGAAAGTGTATCAATTAGAGTATACATAGAAAGTGTATAGATGTATAAATCAAGGGTGAATGAGAAATCAAGGCATAGAGCGTTTTCCAATCTATCAAATCTTTTTCGTGTTAAACCCTAAACCCAAAATTCTAAACCCTAAACCCTAAACTTTTAACCCTGAACCCTAAACCCTAAAGCCTAAATCCTAAACCTTAAACCCTGAAGTCTGAACTAAACCCGAAACCCTGAATCATAAATCCTAAACTTTGAACCCTAAACCGTAATCTCTAGATCCTAATGATATATATATATAGTATATAAGATAAAATTATAAGATATTTTAGGAGAAAAGAGAAAAAAAGGTGTGATATGAGAGGGAAAAATAATTTAGGAAGGGCGAACCTAAGATTGGGAAGGTGGAGAGAGAATATAAGATTTGATATGAGGTGGAAAAGAGGTAATCCAATCCATGAAACAATTTGATCTATGGACAGCAACATTGTGGTACACGTTGTGGTGTGGGAGAGAGACTGTGATGGGTATGATAAAGAAATCAAATAATATTAATTATTAATTGGTGGAATATTTAGTATAATAGAAAGGTGGAATAGAGGATCCCAAGCGGTGAAATTAGGGTTGTCAATGGGGCGGGGATTCCCCGTCCCCTATTTTTCCCCGCGGACATCCCCGCCCCGTCCCCGATAATTAAAATAATATTTATTATATTCAATTAATATTATTATTAGATAAACAATATTAAAATATACTTTGGATAATATTAAAATAAGTTAAATAGAATTAAAATCTAGTTTAAATAATATTAAAATAAAGTTTAAATAATACTAAAATAATATTAATTGAATTATTTTTAAATACTCGGGGAAGGGGACGACTCCATCCCCATTTGCCTCGCGGAGACGGGGGCGGGGGTTAGCTCCCCGCCCCCGCTCCGCCCCGTTGACAACCGTTGGGTGAAATCCTATCGTTGAGAAATTTTATTTTATTTATTTAATTTTTTCACTAACTTTTATTAAATTTATAATCCACCAAATCATAAAATCTTCATTATTTTATGTGATTTATATGATAAAAATAAAAATATATTTGATTTATGCTCTGTTTTATGATGATCATACATATCTTATATTTCGAGATTTATAGGAATCAAGTTTTTTTTTTATATAAATTTATATGTGGAATATGTAGTGGAACATTGCTGGTGGAATAGAGGATTTGAACCCCTTGTATAGAGGTATGATTTTTAATAGTTTAAAATAATTAACCTATATATACCGCACACACGAATCCCTATACCTTGCGGGGCTGATTAACACGCTCGTTTTGGACTTGGTTACAAATGCCAATACCAAATACTCTATTATTAATGCGTAGTAATAGTTCCATTTGAGATACCTTTGGAATATGAGGGTTGCACAGAAGACCTATAAGAGTCTAAGGACCTTTGGACAATCCCACTTTAATTCATTAATGGCGGGAATAAATGTTATTAAACCGTAAGATTAAATACGAGGTTCGTAATTTAGTATATCGGCCGAACCGACCGAATAATAAAAAACTCGGTACCAACCGGATAACTCTTTTTATTAACAAAAGTGAGCTTAAATTGTTATAGTGAGACCTATATCATGAGATCATTGTAAAATTGCTCCATTTCCGATGCTCCCTATTTATTTATAATAGCATAGCATCGCCAAGCCTATTGGAGATTAATAGAAGGCCCATTTACACATTTCATATCGGGGATCTCCATTGCCAAACCTACCCCTTATTATCCTTGGTTAGAAGGTGTTAATATCAACACATAACGTAGTTATTGGTCCAATATGACTAATGAATTAAATGTTGTAAGAGGATCAAGTTTTTTCGATCGCATATAATCAATTCGAATTTTGCAGTTGTCAAAGTGGAGAACACAAATAAAATTACATGTGTCCTACATCAGTTAATTGAGAAGAGATTGAGCTTATAACGGCAGCGGGAAAAACTTGTTCGACGGAAAAGCCAAACTGTAGAAATTTGGGCCGGACCTCCGGTAATTTTATCCGTTAACGAGGCCACGCACATGCGTCACGCGGAGAAGGGGTACCCAGTATGAGCTTTGATGGGGTTCCTTCTTAAAACCAATTGGTGATAAGAGGAGTTAAGCCATCAAGCTATATACCCATTAATTTTTCAATCAATTATCGGTGTGGGACTCTCTTTGTCCATTCACACGTGATATTCAACACTCCCCCCTCACGTGTGAGCCCATTTATTTTAATGGTACGGGAACGCCATTCTTTTCGAACCCGTCATATATGTTTAATTGAGTGGATCTCTGCCCGCTCTGATACCATGTAGAAATCTGGGCCGGACCTCCGGTAATTTTATCCGTTAACGAGGCCACGTACATGCGTCACGCGGAGAAGGGGTACCCAGTATGAGCTTTGATGGGGTTCCTTCTTAAAACCAATTGGTGATAAGAGGAGTTAACCCATCAAGCTATATACCCATTAATTTTCCAATCAATTATCGGTGTGGGACTCTCTTTGGCGTGTTGAGATTCTAAGTGGGTTTCGTCCCACAACGGATAATTCAAGCTCTTGAAGCTAGTATATATATATATACGAGGCTTTCTCCTCCTAACACCAATTGGTTTTAGGAATGACCCATCGACTTCTAATATGGTATCAGAGCGAGCTTCCGCTCACCGTCACCCGATTCATATGTCCACGTGTTAGGCCAGTCATGCCACACGTGAGGGGGCGTGTTGAGATTCTAAGTGGGTTTCGTCCCACACGGATAATTCAAGCTCTTGAAGCTAGTATATATATACGAGGCTTTCTCCTCCTAACACCAATTGGTTTTAGGAAGGACCCCTCGACTTCTAATACAAACCCAAATAAATTAGCCAAAGCCAAAATTTGGTTCCGTTCAATGGAAAAACTTGTGAGACTGCGCCGCCGCTGCCGCGGATGATGATGATGATGATGATTGAAAGCCACACATATCTTGCCTCCGAAAAATATGATTGATGATTCACTTTAAAATCTTACGCTTAGATACAAAATTTTTAGAATTTAATTTATATATTTATTTTAAACGTGCCTCATTTTTTCTCGTCTTAATTTTTCTTTTCATGTGCAGTTGAATTTCCAACCACGACCTCTTACCCTATGATGTGATACCTAAATTATTTATGTTTTTGCTACTCGGAGTATTGCCATTCAACCGATTATGGGCTTGCATCCCACATTCCCGGGATGAAACTACTCCCACATTCTTCGAACCCGAGACATCATCCACATGCCCACCCGCTTGCTCAGTACACTTTTGGGACTGATACCTAAATTATCAATTCTCACCTACAAAAACATAAAGCCTCCAAGGCCATGACCTATTGTGGCTCTTGAATTTGTGGTGCACAGCAGGATGTTGGTGCGACGAGCGCAAAATGTGTATCGTAAGCCCATAATCGACTTGATTGGGATACTATGGGATTTTATTTATTTTTTTATTTTATGGGTGAAATGGGCGTTCAAAAGTATAATATAAGTTATAACTTTGTTTGTACGGTTGAGGCCATTAGATGACTGGAGGTAGCCGTGAGTATAAAACTGAGACTACGCGTATCAGAGAACTAAAATATTTCTTTTTGCTCTCTGTTACTTGCTCACGTGAAGAAAGACCAAGAAAATATAAACTTGCCAACCTTTTTTTTTTTTTTTATTTTTCTCTTGCTTACATGCACTCACACGCTTTCAGTTCTCTCTAGTTTTACTCACGCTCACACCTCCATATATGCCATTACATGTGCGTTAAGCCTGCTTCTCCTTAAAGGATAACTATCAATTAAATGCATATCATGCCTATATCTCATTTTGCTGCTGTATCTTGACTTTTCTCTTTTATTTTTGATCATGCATGATTCTCAAATATTTTATCTTGGCTTCATACCGCTATAGTTTCTATCACTCAAGTGGGCACCGAGATTAGTTAACAAATTCTCCCTTAAGCTCAATGCCATTCGATCATTATCCCGAACTTTCTTTTTTTCGTCCATCCACGCAGCTTTCCGATTGCCGTCTTCGATCACATCATCAAAGCAGATACCTCGACCCAAGAGACACACTAAGTGCAGTTCACTTGTTGCCGTGTAAAAATCTCGTAGAATGCTGGTTTTTTGTACTCTTCCATCTCAAGATGACGTTTCGTTGGCAGCGGTTAGTGTTGACCCTGTTGGAACTATTTAATTGTATTCAATTAATATAGTTGTCTTAGTCTTGCTATGCAAATTAGTAGTCTTAGGCTAAATTGTAATTAGTCATTTTGTAGTACTGCTTGTGTAAATATACCACGAGGTGGTATATATAAGTGAATTCCTAAGAAAATTAGGAGTGCGCTTAGTATGGTTTTCGGATCGAATAGAAGAATTGGAATTTTAGAGAGAAGATTTTAGCGCCAAACCTTGCTTGTTCTTCAATTAACTCTCTCTCAAGCTTCAATGGTAAATCTTATGCTTTAACTTTCGAATTGATTAGATTTACAATCCGTTCTTCGTAGATTCGATCTAGGTTGGATATTAGGGGTCCTAACAATTGGTATCAGAGCCAAACGTGTTAGGATTTGGATTAAATTTGGACTGAATTTTGAATTTTCGGAACTGTTTTTTTTCAAATATCGAGCGATGTTCTTCGATAGGTCTAGGCTTGATTCTTCATAATCCGATACAATCTGTCGATCGATTCATTTATACATGTCTGAGTTGAATTTGGATTGATCGGAACACTAATTTGATGGAATTTTGAAGATCGAATCCACCGAAATTTCCTTTGATGTTGAACACGACTGAGATTTTTTTCGTTCTTCACTGCTCAAATTCTGACTTTCAAAATCTCGCCGTAATTTGTTGTTTCTAAGCTTCGATTGAACGTTTTAATCCTTTCTGTGTTTATATTTGATCGATTGAAACAACATACTTAACGATTTTTGAAGATTGGATAAATCGAGTTCTTACTGATATTCTTCAGATTTCTCAGACATTCGACATATTTTGGTAGTTTCTTGTTCGATTGAGTGTTAAAAACTGAAATTCTATACTTTTCGATCGATAACCCGGATCCGAACGATTTTGCGTTTGGATCAAGCTTTCTTCGTTTTTGTTCATTCGCAGCATTGTCTCTGTTCTTCTCTGTGTCTCTGTTATTCTCTGTTTATCATTGTTCGATCGAGAAACCCGCCGACGCGACAGTCCTTCGTCGCTGCTCCATCGTCAACAGATCTTCGCTCGAGAAACTCCTCGTCGCAATTTTTTTTCGATGAAAATACGTCTACGACCAACCTCTGTTCGTCGCTCTTCATCGAAGAAAATTTTGTTTCACGCTCGAAAAATCGGTCAACGCGAGAAACTGGTTCGACGCGAGAAACTTTGGTTAAGCTCGCAATTCGTTCGAGAATTTTTTTTTCGATCGAAAAAAATTATTTGGTTTTTTTTTCTCGATCGAGAATCTATAGCTTCGTCATCTTCTTCGCGTTAAACATATCGATACACATATACATACAAGTCAATTGCAGGGCAAATTGCATTCTAAGTCCCAGAAATACTATTTTAGTCCCTGTAGTTATATTTCGGCCCAAATAGTTTTCAATTAAGTCCAAAAAGTTCTGATTTAGTCCAAAATTTTCAATTTAACCCCAGAACTTTCAATATTATTGAATTCTCACTCATTTACGTGATTTTACGATCGCAAATCCTGTTTAGTTGCTTTTACAGGTTTGTCGTCGCAAAACTTATTTTTTGCCCGCAAAACCTTTTTGCGATCGAAAAAGTTGATTTTAAAGGTTTAGATATTAAATTCTCAAAACGACGACGTTTTATCAAATCGCAAAACTTTTACGATCGTAAAACTATACGTAACTGTTTGAAATTCAAAACTATTTCTAAAACAGTACTTCGGCGAAAAAAAAAACTTACAATCGAAAATAGTGCTCTACATCTTCACTCGAGAAACTTTACTCGAGAATTATTTTCGATCGAAAGCAGTGTCCTTTATTAAAATTAAAAAAAATAATAAAGAAAAACTTTTAACAAAATTTTTTTTCGATCGAAAACAGTAACCTTCAAATTGGCACATTATAGAAAAAGCTTTTGGTTTATACTATTAAATTTCTAAATCAACTTTATACACCAAAATCTTTTCGAAACTGAAATTTTAAAAGCCAAATACTTTAATCAATATTAAAGATTCAAATCCATAAAACACGTTAACGATCAAATTATCCAACCAAAATCTAAACAAATAAAAAAAACCAAAATGGACACCTACTCGATTATTCGGTCCGACGACACTGACTCCGACGTTGATGAACGACTGAAGGAGTTTGGGCGTCAACTACGATTAATAGAGAATGAGTTAAACAAGAAGTCCACAAAGACCAAGTCACGCTCAAAGAAGCAAGAGACTACAAATTCCGAACAAAAGACGCACTTGGCTTTGGCACACGAAGATGAAGCTAACACATCCTCTAAGGAGGCAGTGATTCCTAACTCTACATTGTTTAACATGTTAGAATCCTTACAAACTAGGTATGCTAACATGAAAAATGAGCAGAAAAGTACAAAAGAGTTAAAAAAAAATTATCTAAGTCTAAGGAGAAAATAGCTAGTCTTGAATTAGAACTTAGAAGCTCTAATGCGAAAATAGATGAACTAACTAAGAGTTTGAGAATTAGTGAGACGAAGACGCCACAGCTTGAGACGCATAGCTCAAAAATTAAGGAATTAGAAGTCAGGCTAGAAAATAATTACAATTGTTTGGTTAGGAACCTCGACGAGAAAGCTAGCCTCAATTGTAGATTAACAAATGCCAACTCTAAGATCACTAGTCTAGAATCTCAATTAGAAAATTCTAATGCTAAGATTAGTGAATTGACCAAGAGTTTAAATACCTGAGAAATCGAAAAGAGCACCGCTCAAGCTAACTATGCTTTCTTAGGTGAAGAACGTAAGAAGCTCTATTCTAAGATTAAAAATTTAGAAAATCTTCTTGCGACTTCTAAGACCGAGGAAGAAAATTCTCATCATTCTGAAAATTCTTCTTCCGTCGATATACCTTCTATTCTTAAGAAAATAGAGGATTTAAATTCTACACAAGAAACGGAAAGAAAGAATTTTGAAGTAGAAAAGAATACACTTCTAACGGAGATCTCTAGTCTCAAAGCTTCCTCGTCTTCAAAACATGATCAAGGAACGCAAACGGATGATCTCGTTCCTACCGCCGAAACGGCTTCTACTAATTCGTCAATCTTGACCAAAGCTGAAATTCAAAGTAAAAGTCCCGCACTTTCTATACTCAAGGAACAAGTCCCGCAGAAACGAGAGAACAGAAAAGCTCCAAGACTGAATAATAAAGATCAAAAGCCTTCCTCTCCTGATCCCGAAAAGAAAAATTTTCACAAAAATATTTCAAGCTCTAGCGCACAAACTTCATCGTGTGCTTCAAATGATTCTACTAATTTTTCATTTAAAAAGCCTAGACTTGAAAATAATTTTCGAAATTCTTCTCATTCTAATGTGAAAGGGTGTGAATTCTAACCATAGGAAATACGACTTATGTGCGATAGATGCTTATAATTCTATATGCTCCTATTCCTACATGCAATATCCGGTCAAGGTTCATTCAAAGAAACATCTTGTGCGCTTGGCCTCGGAGAAAATTTTTAAACCTTCTCCGAAACACACTTTCACCCGAGCGAAAATACCTTATCCGTGTCAAATCACTCCCACATGGGTTCCTATTTCTTCACAAAAAATTTAGGTAGTCCCAAACAAATTTGGGTACAGAAAGGTTAATTAATGGATGATTTAGGACAACATTTAACTTTGACACATGTTATGCTTAAATCGTTATCTACTAATAAGGGAGGACCCACACAACAATGGGTACCAAAGTTCCGATAGTTTTGCAGATTTACCGCATGAATGGAATTCGACGTAGTGGCTCCACGTACATGATAAAGGGATGAGGCGTGAGCTACTACAACTAAGCTTCAATGAGGTATATTTCAAAATTTACATATGCATATGAGTTTCGTCAAAAATAAATATACCTATTTCCTTTCAAAACTTCTCAAATGATACATTTTCGATATGCATTTCATCGCTTTAAATGGTTTTAAAATTTTCAAATGCATATTACTAACGGAAACGATAAATATCATTTTTCGATTAATACTTTCAAATGAGCTTTAATTGAGGGGGAGCTACTCATTATTTTAATGAGAGCAACCTTTATATGTTTAAGGAAGCACAAATTTTAATTCTTGAGGGGGAGAAAACTTACAATGAGCGATTTAAGGGAACGAGATTCTTAATATTCGTCAAGCTAACTACGCAAATTTCTAGGGGGAGAAAATTTATTTTCGAAGCATTGTTTTTGGGGAGATATAAATATAATACTACTATATTAATAATGTACATATACATATACATATATCCAAAAAAAGGGGGAAATATGAAAAAAAGTGAGATATGAAAAAAAAAAGAAGAAAGAAAAAGGGGAAATATGACAAAAAAAGTGAGATATAAAAAAAAAAGAAAAAAAAAGGGGAAATATGAAAAAAAAAGTGAGATATGAAAAAAAAAGGAAATATATATAAAAAAAAAGGAGATAAAAAAAGGAGAAAAAAAAGAAGAGAGAAAAGTTTATTATTGCCTCATATTATTTATATGCTTTCTTTTCAAAGATTGTGGAGCTACACAGTTCAGTTTGTGAGCCAAATCTTTAATTTTTTTTTTCTTCTTAATTGTTGGTGATGATCGAAAAAAACAAAAAAAAAAAAAACAAAGGAAAAGAAAAAAAAGAAAACAAAAAACAGGAAAAACAAAACAAAACAAATTTTTTCGATATGCTTCTCGGATATATTCTCCCACATCTAAAGATGGACGTACCACGAAGAATCTCGAGCTTTCAAACGGACACAACTTTCCAAAGACGATGGTGACGATCTAAGTGAAGATCAAATGCTCCGTATTTTCATCGACCGGCTCCGGCTTGCTAATTCAACTAGAGCAACACTTCTCACATTACCCGGAGGCACGGATTTCAAGTTCCTATGGTTCAGTCTAATCCGACTTGATCCTAACCCCGGAACGCATTCGAGCATTTGAGACCAAGCAAGATTATTTCGATGACACCTAGGAAGTCTTTGAAGATACATCACTCCCTTAACTCACATAATTTTCGGACCAACCCCCATAGGTACAGGTGCTAATTTTAATTAGCTCCCGGGTAGAAGTCGTCGCATTAGGTCCAACGGCGCATGCACAACCGAGCCTTACCCACTCGACTGTCTCTCAAAAGATAGGTGTTTCATAAATCACGGGGAACAACGTATGCTATCACCGTTTCACTCGGAAACGGGAGATATTGAACTAAGTGGTATTCCACCCCGTACCACGCTTTTATTGATCACTCGCATCTAGTGTGTCCTCACTCCCCAAATTTTCAAATTTTTTAGGACACATACACTTTTTAATACACCTAATCTTTGTGATTATGTTAGAACTTCCGTAGACATGTTATTTTTAAAGACATGCTTCGAGGATCGGAAGGAAGTTCGACCGTTGCAACATCAAAGCAACAACGTTTTCGGTCATCTTCTACGAGCTCTGCTCCTAGTTGATGTCAACGGGACGCCTATGTGGCCCCGGTACTCATTTCGACGGATTGCCTTTGTGGCTCCGTCCGGTTATTACCCTCACCGACCTTTTGGTATTGTCCTTACCTACCCGAAATTAACATGCCAACATCGTTCACACGATTCGCCATGAGGGGGAGAAGGGGTTATGCATACACAATCGGTCGGTCCACCCACCAAAATTCGCCGCGCTTACCACTCTGAAACCGGGCTCTCTCACAACGCCACATTCAAAGGAAGCTCTATTCAACTTAAAACAATCAAAGAAAGAGATGGCCTACCTTCTTCCGGAACTAGAGACGCTTCTTCGAGGCCGAACCAGACAACTTCCATTCGGAGAGGACGAATCTGGCAAAACGGAGAAGATGGCTAAACCCCGAGTCCTCTCCTCGACTCTCTCATGCCCCTTGATTCCGGAAGAAGAAGCAAGGACTGAGGACCGAATGACACGTGACTCAAGCATCATCAAGGACCGAAGTTGCCAACCTTGTCCACTGCATCAATGATCGAAGTTGCTAACAGTGTTCACCTCTCCAAACCTCACATCGCATTCCCCGATCTCAACACAAGGTTGACCTAAATAGGGGGAGTTTCGAGTTTTGTATGCTTTCAACGTGAGAAATGGAACGTGGACTTTCTAAAATCAGGCAAGAACTTTGTACATCTTACGGCATCTGGGAGAAGAACTTCAAAAGAAGATTAGAAGAAAAAGCCGATGCCTAAAAGACCAAAGTGAGCTTGAAGACATTATAAAGAGGAGATTTCAAGAACTAGAGGACTCTTTCATTTGCAAGATGAAGACAACCCGCGCTATATTGGAAATTGAATACAAAGGGGGAGATTGTTGGAACTATTTAACTGTATTCAATTAATATAGTTGTCTTAGTCTTGCTATGCAAATTAGTAGTCTTGGGCTAAATTGTAATTAGTCATTTTGTAGGACTGCTTGTGTAAATATACCACGAGGTGGTATATATAAGTGAACTCCTAAGAAAATTAGGAGTGCGCTTAGTATGGTTTTCGGATCGAATAGAAGAATTGGAATTTTAGAGAGAAGATTTTAGCGCCAAACCTTGCTTGTTCTTCAATTAACTTCTCTCTCAATCTTCAATGGTAAATCTTATGCGTTAACTTTCGAATTGATTAGATTTATAATCCGTTCTTCGTAGATTCGATCTAGGTTGGATATTAGGGGTCCTAACAGACCCGCTCCCATAATTGCACTCGGTTTTGATAGATCCGATGATACACTAGCATGATCGGCATCCTTGTGAATTCTTTCCGTCATTGTATTCCAATCCCACGTGGCTCCTTCATCGATCTGCACATCACGACTTATTCATATTCTTTTGTAGTGGGATCAAGAAGTTTATTTGCCTTCAATCTATCGTCATATCTGATGATAATCAATTATAAGTTTTTATCGCCAAACTTTGTACGCTTTTGATCTGGTATGTCTGCGGATGCTGCTGCCTAACACCTTTAGATGAGATACGGTTGGTTTAACTCCACTCCAAGCTTCTTTAGGTGTCATGTTCGCCAACCTTATCGTTTTGCACCGTTTAGTACATAAACAACACAAAGCTTCCGCCCAAAATTTCTTCGGCATGTCTTTGCTTTTTAACATGTTTCATACCATGTTGAGAATTATTCGGTTTTTGCGCTCGGCGACATCGTTCTGTCGAGGCGAGATTGGTGCCGTGAATGACGCCAAATACCATTTTCTTCACAAAAAGTAATTAAAAGGAATTGAGGTGAACTCTCCGCCCGATATGATCTTAGAGTCTTGATATAAAAGCCACTTTCCTTCTCGACAAGAGCTTTAAACCTCTAAAGATTTTGAAATCCTTGGATTTTTTCCTTCAAGAAGTAAACCCAAGTTTTACGAGAAAAATTCTCGATAAAGGTAATGGAATACGATTTTCTCCACAAGAGCTTCGCTTGATTGGACCTTAGATGTCTGTGTGCACCAGCTCGAGGGGCCGTTTCGCACGATATTTATTTGCTTTAGGAAAACTGCTCTCTGGGTGCTCATCGATTATACAACCTTCGCAAAACTCGCTAGTGAGTTAATTTGTGGCAGCCCGTGTACCATTCTTTTGCTTTCCATTTCTCCTAGTAAGTCGTTGTTCACGTGCCCAAACCTTAAGTGCCATAACCAATATTTATTGTGTACACATGTCTTCAAACACTTCGAAAACGCTCGCCAGGTTCAGCTTGAACATCCTATTCTTCGCCATTTCAACTTGAGCCAACAACTAGTTCTTTTGGTCTCTCAGATGGAGAGATCGATCCTTCATGAAAACCGTATATCCCTTTTCTAGGAGCTGTCCCAAACTTAGGATGTTGGTCTTCATATCCGGCACGTAATACACTTCTTAATTTATATTTTGTGTGCCATTTTCAACTTGAATGAGAAGTTACCCTTTCCTTTAACTTGTACCTTTCGAAGCATCTCCAAAAGAAACATACTCGTGATCTATCTCCTCCAAGTCGGTGAATAGATGTTTGTGTCCGCACATGTGGTTACCTGCGCCTGTTTGAGATACCACACGTCATTTTTCGGACCTTCTTTTTTGTTCATCAGTAATACTACATCATCGTTCTCTACCTTTTCTTCTTCGGCAAGATTCGCATTTTCGTCACCTTTTTGTCGATGTAACACTCTCTAGCGTAGCTCCATATTTTTCGCAATTATAACAATCGATGTAGGCGCGATTTGTACGACCACCTCTTCCACGGCCATGCCCTCGTGCACGCCAGTTTTGATGGATGGTTTCGTCTTCGGCTTTGCTATTTTCTCCCGACCACGATTTGTGTTGCTGTTGAAATTGGGACTTCCTCGGGTTCGTCCTCTCCCTTGATCGTGATGTGTATACATCGACATGTCTTCTTTGAATGATAATTTCATCTGTAAGGACTCGTCTAGAGACTCCTGCCTTTTCTTTTTCTTTCCTCGTGAGCTTCGAGCGAACCAGAGAGTTCATCGACCGTCATTTTTTCAAGGTCTTTAAATTCTTGAACTGCACACACCACGTTCTCGTACTCGTTTGTCAGCGATCGCAAGATTTCCTCGCCCTTGCATCAGTTAAGACTTCGCCGTTTGTCCTCAATTGGTTCACGATGTTTGCACTCTCGTTATCGGACACGCCTTCGCCCTCCTTCATTTTGTCATTTCAAACTCGCCACGAAGCATCGGCAACCGTACTTATTTTACTCGATCTGCACCTTTGTACGCTTTCTCCAACGTCTCCCGAACATCCTTCGATGTTTTGGCCTCGGCTATTTTTTCGAAGCCATCTACAGATTGATAGATATAAAGTGCGATCTTATCTTGTTGGCGGGATTCGTTCAGCATATTCAATTGGGTTGTTGTGTACCCATATTTACTTTCCGGTTGCGCATATCCGTTCGTAACTATCTCTCACGTATCTTGAGACTGGAGCAACACTTTCATATGAATGATTCATTTGTCGTAGTTGGATTTGGTCAGCTTCGGGATTGGCAATATGCCAGCGGTTGCTCCCATTGTCACCATCGGATCTGATACCAATTTGTTATTTGTATGGTTGAGGCGATTAGATGACTCGAGGTGGCCGTGAGTATAAGAACTGAGACTACGCGTATAAGAGAACTAAAATATTTTTTTTTTGCTCTCTGTTACTTGCTCACGTACAAGAAGAAAGACCAAGAAGATAAACTTGCCAACCTTTTTTTTTTTTTTTTTAT
This sequence comes from Craterostigma plantagineum, assembly GCA_027422505.1. NCBI lineage: Eukaryota > Viridiplantae > Streptophyta > Magnoliopsida > Lamiales > Linderniaceae > Craterostigma > Craterostigma plantagineum. The sequence continues at coordinate 26,280,663 of JAPQWV010000009.1, forward strand.
TTTTCTCTAGCTTACATGCACTCACATGTTTTCAGTTATCTCTTTGTTTACTCACGGTCATGCTTCCAAATCCAACATTATCTTCGACTTGGTATGCATATAATATTGTTTTGAACCCAACTTTTCGTCCAAATCCATATAAGCTTATGGGGTTTAACTCTAAAATCAATTGGCTATCGAGGCAATAGACCAGAAGCTTATCTACAGGTCACAACTCTTGGATTTATCTAATGAGTTTCAGTGAATCCGTCAATGTACCGGCCATCCAAATCAATTTTTAGGCGCGAGTTTGTCATGGCATAGAAAAAAAATACGGGGCATTTAGGCATTCGAAGACATCACACCGAGCGATTGGATGAAAAAATCAAATCTGTACCTGTTCTTTGCAAGTTGTGTCGTCACATTGCATTCCGACTAAACTTCACATGTAATTCGATTGAATATATCATATCACACGGTCCTTTGCATGAGATTTATAAAACTTTGGAGAACCTATAAAATAGTTCTAAGCTAGGTCGAAAATTGCGAAGAAATTTGATGTGGCACAGAAATTAGGCAGGCTAAAAAATATATATTAAGAGAATAATAAGATTAGAGTGATTATTAGAAAGATTTAGTAAAAAATAGAGTTTTGGGTAATAGGGAGATAACAACGGGAAATAAGAGTTTTACGGACCTCCAACTGACTTTGGGAACTAACGCCCGTGTTAGGGAAGTGTTCTTGGGACCTATTATACTAAGCAGGTCCTGAGGAAGCGTCCAGGATAAGCTTCACTGATGGTCCAGAAGACGAAAAGACACTAGGGGAAGTAAACATGCAAATGACCACGTGGCTGTCAAAGGTAGGGCCGCACCACTGCCAAAACTTGAAGCTTCTTGCAGAAGCTAATGGGACGGGATAATTGCAGGAAAAGCTGTCAGAAACATGCCTGCTGTTCCTGAAAAAGCAGGGGACGTTTCATCTTCAGGAGATTAGACATAAAGCTTGAATCATTGGCAAAATCACACCTATATAAAGGGTACTTCGCCATTTCATCATAATAATCACATAACACACGAAAATTACTTAGAATTTCCTCTCTTTTATCATCTTTCATCTGTTTTTAGCATAGATATATGAGGGAAAACGTGAGGTATCATATTTTGAGTGTGTAATCTTCTGAATTATAGTGAAAACAGTTCCTGAGCGCCCGTGGACGTAGAATCTGTGAAGATTCGAACCACGTACATCTTGTGCCCTTTCGTTTATGTTCCAAACACGTCCCATTCAGTTCCTTTACAAACGAGCACCTTACGCGCGTTCTAAACTTTGCAATTATCGATTCTACCGCTATATAAATTTCCCGAACCATAGAAATTCTTTGATTGGGATAGCCCCACATCAAACTTGTTATGAAATCAGCTGCAATCGACTCGCAACTGATCAGTGATTACTCGCTCGCCGATCTCTCAGCTCAATTCGAGCAATCGCAGCTCGAATCGACGCAAAAACAGAACCGAATTCAAACCAGAAAATGACACAGAGATGTAACGTGGTTCGGCGATCTTCGCCTACGTCCACGGACCAACAGAGCGTTCCTTTCGATTAATCACCAACACGTGTTTTACAGTACTCTATGTCTACTATAAAACCCTAGTTGACAACTCTCTCTAATTCTCACTCTAGAGAAAGTTACAAGCTCTCAAAAGTCAACTAGCTGAAACTTGATTTCTGGTATTTATAACAGAGCTCTCAGCTCGTTATTCTGCTCCACGCATCAGCGGCTTGTACCTTGGGCATAACAGCTTATACATCACGCCAGCCTCTCTTCTGATAAGTTGCTACGCGCCTTTATAAGTGAAATGGCAACATTTCACTTCAGCCATCCGATCTATCTTGCTGCATGATCCAACGTTCCATATTCAAAGCTCCCAAATGAACTTCTACCGTCAGATCTGGCGCCAACCATCCAAGAGCTGATATTTCATCTGGGAATGGAGAAGAAACCTGAAGCTTATCCGATCTGCTCCAACAGTGGTCGCCACAGCTCTTTCCAGCCACCCTCGCGGCCACTCCCCGACGAGTTTTAGCTCATAATTCCCAACAAACTCCACCTTGAGCGTAGAACTCGCATTTCATACTCCGAGATCCACCATTACTGATCAAACACCAGAGTTATTTTCAGCTCAATCACTACCAGAAATCAGCTTTGCTACTTCGTTCATCTTCAGGAATTTTTCAGAAACTCAGCTCTAACTCCTCTCACAGCTTCAATCGATGCTCCACCTCGATTCGTAGCTCCGCTCTGTTGGTCATCAAGCTCCCTTAGGAGCTTCGATCCTCGAAAGAGACCTTGTCGAGTCCAAGCGAGATTGAAATCTCCCACTTGGAATCGATTCGGGCTTTCGAGCTTCCAATCTTCGTTTCCCCCGAAGATTCTCCCTTCACAGCCTCAAGATCTTCCCTCCAAGCTCTTAAACCGCTGCCCTTTGCCTTTCCCTTGCCCTCATTCACAATAGAAGGCTCAGCAGCCCGCAAAGCATCACAGCTTTCAAGCTCATTTTCAGAAATTTCAGCTTTTTCCTCAGATTTGGTCGAGCTTTCTCCCTCTGATTCGACCTCCATATCTGAGCTGTCATCTACCTCAGAGCTTGTCCTCATAAGTGACTTCGACATGCTCTCATTCCTCGTCGAAGACGGCTCCACCTCGAGCTCAGAATCAGCCCCATCCGAGCTCAGTTTCTCCAAGCTCACAACAGCAGTTTTTGCTAAAACTGCTCCAAGCAAGGGTTTTGCAGCAGCTCGTTTCGCCCCCAAACGAGCTTTCTGTGGTTTCCCTTTCACCACATTTAACAGCCCATATTTCCTAGTTTCTTTAGGTACAGCTTTCATCACAGAACAGCCTTCCAAGACATAAATGCCATGTCTCCGAAAACCGGACAGAATCAATCTTTTCTGTTTTGAAACTGTCAGTTTTCCAGCTGCGGCTCTTACGTTGTAGCCCTTCGAATCCAACTCTCCTATGGAAATCAAGTTCCTCCTCAAGTCAGGTACATACCTAACATCCTTAAGGATACCAACAGCACCAGATTTTAGCCTCAAAAGCACAGATCCAATTCCACGAACCTTGCAAAACTTGCCATCACCAAGCTTCACCTTTTCAGCTGTTTCTTTGAATCCTTTCATCCAATCCTTGTTGCAAGTGATGTGATAGCTGCACCCTGAGTCAAGGATCCACTCCTTGTTCTCCACATGCTCAGACACATGCAAAACTTCAGCATCTTCATAACCATCACAAGCAAAATCTGCCACAGCTTTTCTATTGTCTTGGTTCGAGTTTGATCCGATCCTCTTTGGACAAAACCTTCGAATGTGACCTTCCTCTTGACAGTGGAAGCATCTCAGAGGACCCCTAGCCTCATTCACATCCTTTCCTTTGCCCTTCTTTTGAGGAAATTTGGCTTTCTCCTTGACAAGCAACATCTGCGCCGAATCTGAAATTTCTGCTATTTCAGAATTCTTCCTTGTGTTGAGCTGCCTCGAACTCAACGCTGAGAGCACATCATCGAGCTTCAAGGTCTCCCGACCATACAACAACGCCTCCTTGAAATGTTCATGACTCCTAGGCAGTGAGCAAAGCAATAGCAACGCTTGATCTTCGTCCTTCAATTCCTCACCGATATTTTCCAAATCCAAAATAAGCTTTGCGAATTGATCGATCTGAGGTTCTAATGCTTCCTCATCTGCCATCCTAAACGTATACAGAGCTTGCTTCAAGTACAAGCGCCTAGCTAGGGACTTCGTCATGTACAATTCATCCAGTTTCTTCCATAATTCCTCGGCTGTGGTCGCCTTCGCTACCTTGCGAAGCACTTGATCGCTCAAACACAAAATCAGCGTTGCATACGCTCGTTCTCTCGTTTTCTTCTTCAACGCCTCTGCCATTTCCTTCGGTTCCATGTCCTTCTCAGGCTTAAGAGCCTCCTCAAGGCCTTTCTCAGTCAAAAGCGCCTTCATCTTCAATTTCCAGAGACCGAAATCGTTCGATCCATTGAAGATCTCCATTTCGAGTCGAGTTGCTGCCATCGTCTGAAGATCGACTTCGATCCGCAGCTACACCGCACCACTTGTTATGAAATCAGCTGCAATCGACTCGCAACTGATCAGTGATTACTCGCTCGCCGATCTCTCAGCTCAATTCGAGCAATCGCAGCTCGAATCGACGCAAAAACAGAACCGAATTCAAACCAGAAAATGACACAGAGATGTAACGTGGTTCGGCGATCTTCGCCTACGTCCACGGACCAACAGAGCGTTCCTTTCGATTAATCACCAACACGTGTTTTACAGTACTCTATGTCTACTATAAAACCCTAGTTGACAACTCTCTCTAATTCTCACTCTAGAGAAAGTTACAAGCTCTCAAAAGTCAACTAGCTGAAACTTGATTTCTGGTATTTATAACAGAGCTCTCAGCTCGTTATTCTGCTTCACGCATCAGCGGCTTGTACCTTGGGCATAACAGCTTATACATCACGCCAGCCTCTCTTCTGATAAGTTGCTACGCGCCTTTATAAGTGAAATGGCAACATTTCACTTCAGCCATCCGATCTATCTTGCTGCATGATCCAACGTTCCATATTCAAAGCTCCCAAATGAACTTCTACCGTCAGATCTGGCGCCAACCATCCAAGAGCTGATATTTCATCTGGGAATGGAGAAGAAACCTGAAGCTTATCCGATCTGCTCCAACAGTGGTCGCCACAGCTCTTTCCAGCCACCCTCGCGGCCACTCCCCGACGAGTTTTAGCTCATAATTCCCAACAAAATTCATGCTTCAAAACCAATTATATAAGAAGATCAATTTACATTTATTATACAAGATAACAAAGCACACGCGTACCCGAGAATTCTCACCGTCGATAGTTTATTTATGATGCCTTAATAAGGACGCTCGCCAACGTAGTTGCCCGGTGGATCGTAGTTGCACGTGACAAACCACCACCCGTTATCGCACCGAACCCTAGCGCATCCAATCCTTACTGAATTGCGCCAAACCACTTGCGTGTAATCACCGCAAACGAAATTGCAAGAATTAGACGGATAGTCGTAGTTCGCCTTTTCTCTGACCCAAAGGTCGACGGCTTTCAGGCCCGTGAAGTTTCCGCTGCCCACCTCAAGATTCTCTCCGTATGCAGGCCTGTAGCTCAAGATGTGGGGACCTGAGGCGAACCTCAAAGTTCGGATCCCGAGCCCTTCTAGAAGGAAACTTTTTTCAGATAAAATGTAATAGGGCATACAATGTAACCTAACACCATCTAAATGTTTTAAAGGCAAAATATTGATCAAATCTGCATAATCTAAATGTAAAGAAAAATCGAACTCACATAATCGAGCTTGATTTTCATACAACGAACTCAATATAGACGTTTAAAATGCAAAGGAATGTAAAAGAAATAAGAGTCATACTTGAATTATGGAAAACTTCAAGAGGAACAAATTTAAAAGAACAAAAACAAAAACAAAAAGCGTGTAAAATTAGGTAAAAGTATGTTTTAATTTGGGAATTATTCATTTTTTAATTTAATTTTAACTAAAAAAATTAGAAATAATACTCCCTCCGTCCCGCTAACTTTATCACATTTTTCCATTCCGGGCGTCCCACTAACTTTATCACATTTCCTTTTTGGGTAAAAAATTATCACAAACAATCAATATAATAATATTAAATACCCGCATTCGCATATATAATAATGCACTTTTTTACCTTTTCCTTATACACTTTTACCTTTTCATTATACTATATTATTATAATAATGCCACCTTAATATCCGTGCCCACCAAGAAATGTGATAAAAATCATGGGACGGAGGGGGTAAAAAATACCCGCATTCGCATATATAACATGACTTATAATATCACATATGACGACATTGACTTTCTTTTTGTCTTTTCGACATCATCACTATTTTATGGTCTATACAAAAAAATTAATTTTGCCTAGTTAATATAAATAGGATATGATTAATATTGGGCCTCCCTCGAAAGCTGACTCGCCTTACATGAGCTACGGCTCTGTCTGTAGGACCCGTCCGAGCGTACCAAAGCGCAGTCTCCCATCCTTTTGTTTGCGTAACTTTGGGCGTACGACGCCACGTTATCGTCCCAACTCACGGGCCCGGCGCCAACTTGGGCTCTCGCGTTGTTGTGGGCGTTTATGAAATCTTGAGGCGAGTTTTGGGCGTCGACAAGGGCGAAGACCAATAAGGGTGTGAGTGCTAGAAAGGTGATTGTTAAGAGTTGCTGATTTATTAGGGTTTGCAAGAACCAAACTAACTATACGAGGGCTTTATATAGCGGAGTTGAATGGAATTTTTTGAATAAAACATAGCAATCGGTCACTACAGTGCAATACTTTTCCACGTTGGAATTTTACGCACTTGGTGTTACGCGTTGGGCCATCTGTGAAGTGTTTTAATTTGAGGTTTTATTACATCATCCATATTGGTTGACCTGCGTAACGATAAAAAATTAATGGTCTTTCTATATTTTAGTTTTATAACGTCACTATCAGTTTAAGTAAATCCATACCGACCTTTTATCGAGATAATAGATGGGGTTTTAATCGTTTTTGTTATGTAGGTGTTAAGGTTGGGTGATCCAAAACTCGAAAGTACGAGGTCGAGAAATCGATAACGGGGCGAAACGAGCACGACAACCATCCCCACGGCCTGGAGCATGAAGCCCCACGGCCGTGGGCTTCTTCAGGCAGCAGAACACCTCGCCACCTCCACGGCCGTGGAGGTGGCTGCATGAGGCCGTGGGGGAATGGCAGTAGCTGAATTGAGATGCTCGACATATCCACGGCCGTGGATGTTCTTGACTGAGGCCGTGGGGTCATCACTGAGCATGCAAATGAGCAGCCCGACACCTCCACGGCCGTGGAGGTGTCTCGTCGTGGCTGTGGGAACCTCAGAAAACTGTTTTGACAGTTATATTTTGATCGGTTAGGATTTAATCCGCCCAATCACGCGGATCAACGAATTAAGGGCCGAGATCAAGACTTGGGAAACACATAAACACATCATATGGTTGAGATCAATCAAGGATTCGAGCTCTAGAAGGTTCTATGCGTTACAAGTTGAAGCTAGAAACCTCACTCTATAAATACAACTTAGAGTGGTGAAGTAGCTAAGTTTGAGGGTTCATATCTTGTAAACAAGTGAGAATTAGAGCTGAGTGAAAACTAGTGAGTTGGAGAGAAAGTGTGAGTCTTGTAATTCTAATTCGTAGTTTGAATAAAGAGCCGATATTCTGCCGTGGACGTAGGCTCGAACTATCGAGTCGAACCACGTAAACCCTACTCTGTTTTTCGTGTTTAGCGCTGTTTTCTTGTTCGTTCATCGTCAAGAACGAATTTTTCTATCTTCAAACCACAACCCATCAAAAGATCATCGAGTTAGGAATCTAGGGCGGCGAATTACCCAACAGTAGGTTAATGGAATAAATCAATATATGGATGGAATCAAATAGAAAAATCAAGTGTAGATAATGTTAACAGAACCATCAAATATGTATAGAAGAATCATGTGGACGGTAACTTCGGGGGAATATTTTTCATTGTGATAATAGACATCTTGACCAAATTAGAAGCGTTGTTCACCCAAATCAATTTTAGGTTCGTGACCAGACCTAAAAGTGCACGAATAAATGTTTTAAGAATGTATTCACAATATTTAAAAGGCCTTCATCTAAGAAACGTTTAAGAAGACGCTAATCCATCTTCAAAAATCAAGGTCAATAAGTTTTGCGAATTTCTTCAAGGTTTTGACGATCTAGCTCGTTTTGGTCGTCCCTAGTACGACAGACGACCTACGAATAATGAAGAAAAGTTATTTCCACATGGTACGATTTCTAGCACGTATCAAGTTCCATTTTCCACTATCTTGATTTAATGTTTTGTCAAGAACGTTTTAGACTGACATTGTTTTAATTATTATTGATATGTTTTAATGCCTAAAACATTTTTAGGTCAATGTCTTTTTATTAAGTTAATCCAACTTCTGCAAACGACCCATGCTCCATGTCCTTTATTGAAGATAAAATCAATCAAATCTTAAATGTAAATAGATATTAATTTGTTACACAAGGGTTGCCTTTGGTTGTGGAATACGTCACACAATTTTATCTCGAGATTATAATCTCGACAGTTATATGGGTTATATGTTCACTTTGTAACCTATACTGTATAAAAGTTCGTCAAGGGCTTTGAATATAGGCTTATATGTTGATTTTATTACGAACATTGCCACCCCCTATAGCCGGCTGCTATGAGAGACGTCCGATGTTCATGAGGATGCCATTTAAAAAAATAGTAAAAATAATGTCCACTTTAGCCTTATGTGTGGGTTGAATTACATCAGTGGCATCATAAATGCGATCTGTATTTAATCGATATTTGGTAATATTATGCATTTTTTATTCGTTTGAATTTAATATGTGGTGCTTGGAATATCATCAGTCGTTAGACGAAGGGTCATCTCGGATAGGAGTCTTATTTATATGTTCTGACTGGACGCTTTGGTGTTGCTGGGGTTGTTTTGTGATTCATTGTTGTTTGTTGATGCTCCGTATTTGTGTGTGTTTTTTTATTGTTGCAGGTTTGAAGCTATGATACAGCCGTGCAGCGTCCTGCGGGTATGAATTTTTTGTATATCATGGTCGTTTATAGTTGTTCTGTATGTGTGTCTGTTTGTTTACTGTTGCAGGTTAAAAGAGGTACAGCAATGCAGTTATGTTGCGATTGCGTAAGGTCGTGTATTGTTGGGGTCATTTTTTGGTTATTGTCGTTGGGCTTTTTTAATGATGCAGTCGTTCATTTATCATCCCATTGCGTGTGATCTGTGATGTGTTCCAATCTATATTGCAGTCGTTACTCCACCTATTGTCTACTGGAGTTGTGATAGATTTCGATACAGTCGTGGGATTATCTCTCCCCTGTTTGTTTACTATTTCGGGTTTAAATAGATGGAGGTAAGGTCGTGCACGATTTTTGCAGCCAACGGCATATCTCTGAGGTTGGTAGGATCATTTTTGGGTTAGCGCCATTGATGTTTTGTAATGAAATGGTCGTGCGCCTATCATTCCATTGCGTGGGATTCGTATGGTGTTTTGAAGGTGTTGCATGTACGTTTTTGGTGATAAAAAGTTAACTTCTATATTATATAAAAGTTCGTCAAGGGCTTTGAATATAGGCTTATTTGTTGATTTTATTACGAACATTGCCACCCCTATAGCCGGCTGCTATGAGAGACGTCCGATGTTCATGAGGTTATTTATGCCATTAAAAAATAGTAAAAATAATGTCCACTTTAGCCTTATGTGTGGCTTGAATTACATCAGTGGCATCATAAATGCGATCTGTATTTAATCGATATTTGGTAATATTATGCATTTTTTATTCGTTTGAATTTAATATGCGGTGCTTGGAATATCATCAGTCGTTAGACGAAGAGTCATCTCGGATAGGAGTCTTATTTATATGTTATGACTGGACGCTTTGGTGTTGCTGGGGTTGTTTTGTATTTCATTGTTGTTTGTTGATGCTCCGTATTTGTGTGTGTTTTTTTATTGTTGCAGGTTTGAAGCTATGATACAGCCGTGCAGCGTCATGCGGGTATGAATTTTTTGTATATCATGGTCGTTTATAGTTGTTTTGTATGTGTGTCTGTTTGTTTACTGTTGCAGGTTTAAAGAGGTACAGCAGTGCAGTTATGTCGCGATTGCGTAAGGTCGTGTATTGTTGGGGTCATTTTTTTGGTTATTGTCGTTGGGCTTTTTTAATGATGCAGTCGTTCATTTATCATCCCATTGCGTGTGATCTGTGATGTGTTCCAATCTATATTGCAGTCGCTACTCCACCTATTGTCTACTGGAGTTGTGATAGAATTCGATACAGTCGTGGGATTATCTCTCCCCTGTTTGTTTACTGTTTCGGGTTTAAATAGATGCAGGTAAGGTCGTGCACGATTTTTGCAGCTAACGGCATATCTCTGAGGTTGGTAGGATCATTTTTGGGTTAGCGCCATTGATGCTTTGTAATGAAATGGTCGTGCGCCTATCATTCCATTGCGTGGGATTCGTGTGGTGTTTTGAAGGTGTTGCATGTACGTTTTTGGTGATAAAAATTTAACTTCTATACTATATAAAAGTTCGTCAAGGGCTTTGAATATAGGCTTATATGTTGATTTTATTACGAACATTGCCACCCCTATAGCCGGCTGCTATGAGAGACATCCGATGTTCATGAGGGTATTTATGCCATTAAAAAAATAGTAAAAATAATGTCCACTTTAGCCTTATGTGTGGGTTGAATTACATCAGTGGCATCATAAATGCGATCTGTATTTAATCGATATTTGGTAATATTATGCATTTTTTATTCGTTTGAATTTAATATGCGGTGCTTGGAATATCATCAGTCGTTAGACGAAGGGTCATCTCGGATAGGAGTCTTATTTATATGTTCTGACTGGACGCTTTGGTGTTGCTGGGGTTGTTTTGTATTTCATTGTTGTTTGTTGGTGCTCCGTATTTGTGTGTGTTTTTTTATTGTTGCAGGTTTGAAGCTATGATACAGCCGTGCAGCGTCATGCGGGTATGAATTTTTGTATATCATGGTCGTTTATAGTTGTTCTGTATGTGTGTCTGTTTGTTTACTGTTGCAGGTTTAAAGAGGTACAGTAGTGCAGTTATGTCGCGATTGCGTACGGTCGTGTATTGTTGGGGTCATTTTTTTGATTATTGTCGTTGGGCTTTTTTAATGATGCAGTCGTTCATTTATCATCCCATTGCGTGTGATCTGTGATGTGTTCCAATCTATATTGCAGTCGCTACTCCACCTATTGTCTACTGGAGTTGTGATAGAATTCGATACAGTCGTGGGATTATCTCTCCCCTGTTTGTTTACTGTTTCGGGTTTAAATAGATGCAGGTAAGGTCGTGCACGATTTTTGCAGCTAACGGCATATCTCTGAGGTTGGTAGGATCATTTTTGGGTTAGCGCCATTGATGCTTTGTAATGAAATGGTCGTGCGCCTATCATTCCATTGCGTGGGATTCGTGTGGTGTTTTGAAGGTGTTGCATGTACGTTTTTGGTGATAAAAATTTAACTTCTATACTATATAAAAGTTCGTCAAGGGCTTTGAATATAGGCTTATATGTTGATTTTATTACGAACATTGCCACCCCTATAGCCGGCTGCTATGAGAGACGTCCGATGTTCATGAGGGTATTTATGCCATTAAAAAAATAGTAAAAATAATGTCCACTTTAGCCTTATGTGTGGGTTGAATTACATCAGTGGCATCATAAATGCGATATGTATTTAATCGATATTTGGTAATATTATGCATTTTTTATTCGTTTGAATTTAATATGTGGTGCTTGGAATATCATCAGTCGTTAGACGAAGGGTCATCTCGGATAGGAGTCTTATTTATATGTTCTGACTGGACGCTTTGGTATTGCTGGGGTTGTTTTGTATTTCATTGTTGTTTGTTGATGCTCCGTATTTGTGTGTGTTTTTTTATTGTTGCAGGTTTGAAACTATGATACAGCCGTGCAGCGTCATGCGGGTATGAATTTTTTGTATATCATGGTCGTTTATAGTTGTTTTGTATGTGTGTCGGTTTGTTTACTGTTGCAGGTTTAAAAAGGTACAGCAGTGCAGTTATGTCGCGATTGCGTAAGGTCGTGTATTGTTGGGGTCATTTTTTTGGTTATTGTCGTTGGGCTTTTTTAATGATGCAGTCGTTCATTTATCATCCCATTGCGTGTGATCTGTGATGTGTTCCAATCTATATTGCAGTCGCTACTCCACCTATTGTCTACTGGAGTTGTGATAGAATTCGATACAGTCGTGGGATTATCTCTCCCCTGTTTGTTTACTGTTTCGGGTTTAAATAGATGCAGGTAAGGTCGTGCACGATTATTGCAGCCAACGGCATATCTCTGAGGTTGGTAGGATCATTTTTGGGTTAGCGCCATTGATGCTTTGTAATGAAATGGTCGTGCGCCTATCATTCCATTGCGTGGGATTCGTGTGGTGTTTTGAAGGTGTTGCATGTACGTTTTTGGTGATAAAAATTTAACTTCTATACTATATAAAAGTTCGTCAAGGGCTTTGAATATAGGCTTATATGTTGATTTTATTACGAACATTGCCACCCCTATAGCCGGCTGCTATGAGAGACGTCCGATGTTCATGAGGGTATTTATGCCATTAAAAAAATAGTAAAAATAATGTCCACTTTAGCCTTATGTGTGGGTTGAATTACATCAGTGGCATCATAAATGCGATATGTATTTAATCGATATTTGGTAATATTATGCATTTTTTATTCGTTTGAATTTAATATGCGGTGCTTGGAATATCATCAGTCGTTAGACGAAGGGTCATCTCGGATAGGAGTCTTATTTATATGTTCTGACTGGACGCTTTGGTGTTGCTGGGGTTGTTTTGTATTTCATTGTTGTTTGTTGATGCTCCGTATTTGTGTGTGTTTTTTTATTGTTGCAGGTTTGAAGCTATGATACAGCCGTGCAGCGTCATGCGGGTATGAATTTTTTGTATATCATGGTCGTTTATAGTTGTTCTGTATGTGTGTCTGTTTGTTTACTGTTGCAGGTTTAAAGAGGTACAGCAGTGCAGTTATGTCGCGATTGCGTAAGGTCGTGTATTGTTGGGGTCATTTTTTTGGTTATAGTCGTTGGACTTTTTTAATGATGCAGTCGTTCATTTATCATCCCATTGCGTGTGATCTGTGATGTGTTCCAATCTATATTGCAGTCGCTACTCCACCTATTGTTTACTGGAGTTGTGATAGAATTCGATACAGTCGTGGGATTATCTCTCCCCTGTTTGTTTACTGTTTCTGGTTTAAATAGATGCAGGTAAGGTCGTGCACGATTTTTGCAGCCAACGGCATATCTCTGAGGTTGGTAGGATCATTTTTGGGTTAGCGCCATTGATGCTTTGTAATGAAATGGTCGTGCGCCTATCATTCCATTGTGTGGGATTCGTGTGGTGTTTTGAAGGTGTTGCATGTACGTTTTTGGGGATAAAAATTTAACTTCTATACTATATAAAAGTTCGTCAAGGGCTTTGAATATAGGCTTATATGTTGATTTTATTACGAACATTGCCACCCCTATAGCCGGCTGCTATGAGAGACGTCCGATGTTCATGAGGGTATTTATGCCATTAAAAAAATAGTAAAAATAATGTCCACTTTAGCCTTATGTGTGGGTTGAATTACATCAGTGGCATCATAAATGCGATATGTATTTAATCGATATTTGGTAATATTATGCATTTTTTATTCGTTTGAATTTAATATGTGGTGCTTGGAATATCATCAGTCGTTAGACGAAGGGTCATCTCGGATAGGAGTCTTATTTATATGTTCTGACTGGACGCTTTGGTATTGCTGGGGTTGTTTTGTATTTCATTGTTGTTTGTTGATGCTCCGTATTTGTGTGTGTTTTTTTATTGTTGCAGGTTTGAAACTATGATACAGCCGTGCAGCGTCATGCGGGTATGAATTTTTTGTATATCATGGTCGTTTATAGTTGTTTTGTATGCGTGTCTGTTTGTTTACTGTTGCAGGTTTAAAGAGGTACATCAGTGCAGTTATGTCGCGATTGCGTAAGGTCGTGTATTGTTGGGGTCATTTTTTTGGTTATTGTCGTTGGGCTTTTTTAATGATGCAGTCGTTCATTTATCATCCCATTGCGTGTGATCTGTGATGTGTTCCAATCTATATTGCAGTCGCTACTCCACCTATTGTCTACTGGAGTTGTGATAGAATTCGATACAGTCCTGGGATTATCTCTCCCCTGTTTGTTTACTGTTTCGGGTTTAAATAGATGCAGGTAAGGTCGTGCACGATTTTTGCAGCCAACGGCATATCTCTGAGGTTGGTAGGATCATTGTTGGGTTAGCGCCATTGATGCTTTGTAATGAAATGGTCGTGCGCCTATCATTCCATTGCGTGGGATTCGTGTGGTGTTTTGAAGGTGTTGCATGTACGTTTTTGGTGATAAAAACTTCTATACTATATAAAAGTTCGTCAAGGGCTTTGAATATAGGCTTATATGTTGATTTTATTACGAACATTGCCACCCCTATAGCCGGCTGCTATGAGAGACGTCCGATGTTCATGAGGGTATTTATGCCATTAAAAAAATAGTAAAAATAATGTCCACTTTAGCCTTAGGTGTGGGTTGAATTACATCAGTGGCATCATAAATGCGATCTGTATTTAATCGATATTTGGTAATATTATGCATTTTTTATTCGTTTGAATTTAATATGCGGTGCTTGGAATATCATCAGTCGTTAGACGAAGGGTCATCTCGGATAGGAGTCTTATTTATATGTTCTGACTGGACGCTTTGGTGTTGCTGGGGTTGTTTTGTATTTCATTGTTGTTTGTTGATGCTCCGTATTTGTGTGTGTTTTTTTATTGTTGCAGGTTTGAAGCTATGATACAGCCGTGCAGCGTCATGCGGGTATGAATTTTTTGTATATCATGGTCGTTTATAGTTGTTCTGTATGTGTGTCTGTTTGTTTACTGTTGCAGGTTTAAAGAGGTACAGCAGTTCAGTTATGTCGCGATTGCGTAAGGTCGTGTATTGTTGGGGTCATTTTTTTGGTTATAGTCGTTGGACTTTTTTAATGATGCAGTCGTTCATTTATCATCCCATTGCGTGTGATCTGTGATGTGTTCCAATCTATATTGCAGTCGCTACTCCACCTATTGTCTACTGGAGTTGTGATAGAATTCGATACAGTCGTGGGAATATCTCTCCCCTGTTTGTTTACTGTTTCTGGTTTAAATAGATGCAGGTAAGGTCGGGCACGATTTTTGCAGCCAACGGCATATCTCTGAGGTTGGTAGGATCATTTTTGGGTTAGCGCCATTGATGCTTTGTAATGAAATGGTCGTGCGCCTATCATTCCATTGCGTGGGATTCGTGTGGTGTTTTGAAGGTGTTGCATGTACGTTTTTGGTGATAAAAATTTAACTTCTATACTATATAAAAGTTCGTCAAGGGCTTTGAATATAGGCTTATATGTTGATTTTATTACGAACATTGCCACCCCTATAGCCGGCTGCTATGAGAGACGTCCGATGTTCATGAGGGTATTTATGCCATTAAAAAAATAGTAAAAATAATGTGCACTTTAGCCTTATGTGTGGGTTGAATTACATCAGTGGCATCATAAATGCGATATGTATTTAATCGATATTTGGTAATATTATGCATTTTTTATTCGTTTGAATTTAATATGCGGTGCTTGGAATATCATCAGTCGTTAGACGAAGGGTCATCTCGGATAGGAGTCTTATTTATATGTTCTGACTGGACGCTTTGGTGTTGCTGGGGTTGTTTTGTATTTCATTGTTGTTTGTTGATGCTCCGTATTTGTGTGTGTTTTTTTATTGTTGCAGGTTTGAAGCTATGATACAGCCGTGCAGCGTCATGCGGGTATGAATTTTTCGTATATCATGGTCGTTTATAGTTGTTCTGTATGTGTGTCTGTTTGTTTACTGTTGCAGGTTTAAAGAGGTACAGCAGTGCAGTTATGTCGCGATTGCGTAAGGTCGTGTATTGTTGGGGTCATTTTTTTGGTTATAGTCGTTGGACTTTTTTAATGATGCAGTCGTTCATTTATCATCCCATTGCGTGTGATCTGTGATGTGTTCCAATCTATATTGCAGTCGCTACTCCACCTATTGTCTACTGGAGTTGTGATAGAATTCGATACAGTCGTGGGATTATCTCTCCCCTGTTTGTTTACTGTTTCTGGTTTAAATAGATGCAGGTAAGGTCGTGCACGATTTTTGCAGCCAACGGCATATCTCTGAGGTTGGTAGGATCATTTTTGGGTTAGCGCCATTGATGCTTTGTAATGAAATGGTCGTGCGCCTATCATTCCATTGCGTGGGATTCGTGTGGTGTTTTGAAGGTGTTGCATGTACGTTTTTGGTGATAAAAATTTAACTTCTATACTATATAAAAGTTCGTCAAGGGCTTTGAATATAGGCTTATATGTTGATTTTATTACGAACATTGCCACCCCTATAGCCGGCTACTATGAGAGACGTCCGATGTTCATGAGGGTATTTATGCCATTAAAAAAATAGTAAAAGTAATGTCCACTTTAGCCTTATGTGTGGGTTGAATTACATCAGTGGCATCATAAATGCGATATGTATTTAATCGATATTTGGTAATATTATGCATTTTTTATTCGTTTGAATTTAATATGTGGTGCTTGGAATATCATCAGTCGTTAGACGAAGGGTCATCTCGGATAGGAGTCTTATTTATATGTTCTGACTGGACGCTTTGGTATTGCTGGGGTTGTTTTGTATTTCATTGTTTGTTGATGCTCCGTATTTGTGTGTGTTTTTTTATTGTTGCAGGTTTGAAACTATGATACAGCCGTGCAGCGTCATGCGGGTATGAATTTTTCGTATATCATGGTCGTTTATAGTTGTTTTGTATGTGTGTCTGTTTGTTTACTGTTGCAGGTTTAAAGAGGTACAGCAGTGCAGTTATGTCGCGATTGCGTAAGGTCGTGTATTGTTGGGGTCATTTTTTTGGTTATTGTCGTTGGGCTTTTTTAATGATGCAGTCGTTCATTTATCATCCCATTGCGTGTGATCTGTGATGTGTTCCAATCTATATTGCAGTCGCTACTCCACCTATTGTCTACTGGAGTTGTGATAGAATTCGATACAGTCGTGGGATTATCTCTCCCCTGTTTGTTTACTGTTTCGGGTTTAAATAGATGCAGGTAAGGTCGTGCACGATTTTTGCAGCCAACGGCTTATCTCTGAGGTTGGTAGGATCATTTTTGGGTTAGCGCCATTGATGCTTTGTAATGAAATGGTCGTGCGCCTATCATTCCATTGCGTGGGATTCGTGTGGTGTTTTGAAGGTGTTGCATGTACGTTTTTGGTGATAAAAATTTAACTTCTATACTATATAAAAGTTCGTCAAGGGCTTTGAATATAGGCTTATATGTTGATTTTATTACGAACATTGCCACCCCTATAGCCGGCTGCTATGAGAGACGTCCGATGTTCATGAGGGTATTTATGCCATTAAAAAAATAGTAAAAATAATGTCCACTTTAGCCTTATGTGTGGGTTGAATTACATCAGTGGCATCATAAATGCGATCTGTATTTAATCGATATTTGGTAATATTATGCATTTTTTATTCGTTTGAATTTAATATGCGGTGCTTGGAATATCATCAGTCGTTAGACGAAGGGTCATCTCGGATAGGAGTCTTATTTATATGTTCTGACTGGACGCTTTGGTGTTGCTGGGGTTGTTTTGTATTTCATTGTTGTTTGTTGATGCTCCGTATTTGTGTGTGTTTTTTTATTGTTGCAGGTTTGAAGCTATGATACAGCCGTGCAGCGTCATGCGTGTATGAATTTTTTGTATATCATGGTCGTTTATAGTTGTTCTGTATGTGTGTCTGTTTGTTTACTGTTGCAGGTTTAAAGAGGTACAGCAGTGCAGTTATGTCGCGATTGCGTAAGGTCGTGTATTGTTGGGGTCATTTTTTTGGTTATAGTCGTTGGACTTTTTTAATGATGCAGTCGTTCATTTATCATCCCATTGCGTGTGATCTGTGATGTGTTCCAATCTATATTGCAGTCGCTACTCCACCTATTGTCTACTGGAGTTGTGATAGAATTCGATACAGTCGTGGGATTATCTCTCCCCTGTTTGTTTACTGTTTCTGGTTTAAATAGATGCAGGTAAGGTCGTGCACGATTTTTGCAGCCAACGGCATATCTCTGAGGTTGGTAGGATCATTTTTGGGTTAGCGCCATTGATGCTTTGTAATGAAATGGTCGTGCGCCTATCATTCCATTGCGTGGGATTCGTGTGGTGTTTTGAAGGTGTTGCATGTACGTTTTTGGTGATAAAAATTTAACTTCTATACTATATAAAAGTTCGTCAAGGGCTTTGAATATAGGCTTATATGTTGATTTTATTACGAACATTGCCACCCCTATAGCCGGCTGCTATGAGAGACGTCCGATGTTCATGAGGGTATTTATGCCATTAAAAAAATAGTAAAAATAATGTCCACTTTAGCCTTATGTGTGGGTTGAATTACATCAGTGGCATCATAAATGCGATATGTATTTAATCGATATTTGGTAATATTATGCATTTTTTATTCGTTTGAATTTAATATGTGGTGCTTGGAATATCATCAGTCGTTAGACGAAGGGTCATCTCGGATAGGAGTCTTATTTATATGTTCTGACTGGACGCTTTGGTATTGCTGGGGTTGTTTTGTATTTCATTGTTGTTTGTTGATGCTCCGTATTTGTGTGTGTTTTTTTATTGTTGCAGGTTTGAAACTATGATACAGCCGTGCAGCGTCATGCGGGTATGAATTTTTCGTATATCATGGTCGTTTATAGTTGTTTTGTATGTGTGTCTGTTTGTTTACTGTTGCAGGTTTAAAGAGGTACAGCAGTGCAGTTATGTCGCGATTGCGTAAGGTCGTGTATTGTTGGGGTCATTTTTTTGGTTATTGTCGTTGGGCTTTTTTAATGATGCAGTCGTTCATTTATCATCCCATTGCGTGTGATCTGTGATGTGTTCCAATCTATATTGCAGTCGCTACTCCACCTATTGTCTACTGGAGTTGTGATAGAATTCGATACAGTCGTGGGATTATCTCTCCCCTGTTTGTTTACTGTTTCGGGTTTAAATAGATGCAGGTAAGGTCGTGCACGATTTTTGCAGCCAACGGCATATCTCTGAGGTTGGTAGGATCATTTTTGGGTTAGCGCCATTGATGCTTTGTAATGAAATGGTCGTGCGCCTATCATTCCATTGCGTGGGATTCGTGTGGTGTTTTGAAGGTGTTGCATGTACGTTTTTGGTGATAAAAATTTAACTTCTATACTATATAAAAGTTCGTCAAGGGCTTTGAATATAGGCTTATATGTTGATTTTATTACGAACATTGCCACCCCTATAGCCGGCTGCTATGAGAGACGTCCGATGTTCATGAGGGTATTTATGCCATTAAAAAAATAGTAAAAATAATGTCCACTTTAGCCTTATGTGTGGGTTGAATTACATCAGTGGCATCATAAATGCGATCTGTATTTAATCGATATTTGGTAATATTATGCATTTTTTATTCGTTTGAATTTAATATGCGGTGCTTGGAATATCATCAGTCGTTAGACGAAGGGTCATCTCGGATAGGAGTCTTATTTATATGTTCTGACTGGACGCTTTGGTGTTGCTGGGGTTGTTTTGTATTTCATTGTTGTTTGTTGATGCTCCGTATTTGTGTGTGTTTTTTTATTGTTGCAGGTTTGAAGCTATGATACAGCCGTGCAGCGTCATGCGGGTATGAATTTTTTGTATATCATGGTCGTTTATAGCTGTTCTGTATGTGTGTCTGTTTGTTTACTGTTGCAGGTTTAAAGAGGTACAGCAGTGCAGTTATGTCGCGATTGCGTAAGGTCGTGTATTGTTGGGGTCATTTTTTTGGTTATAGTCGTTGGACTTTTTTAATGATGCAGTCGTTCATTTATCATCCCATTGCGTGTGATCTGTGATGTGTTCCAATCTATATTGCAGTCGCTACTCCACCTATTGTCTACTGGAGTTGTGATAGAATTCGATACAGTCGTGGGATTATCTCTCCCCTGTTTGTTTACTGTTTCTGGTTTAAATAGATGCAGGTAAGGTCGTGCACGATTTTTGCAGCCAACGGCATATCTCTGAGGTTGGTAGGATCATTTTTGGGTTAGCGCCATTGATGCTTTGTAATGAAATGGTCGTGCGCCTATCATTCCATTGCGTGGGATTCATGTGGTGTTTTGAAGGTGTTGCATGAAGTTTTGGTGATAAAAATTTAACTTCTATACTATATAAAAGTTCGTCAAGGGCTTTGAATATAGGCTTATATGTTGATTTTATTACGAACATTGCCACCCCTATAGCCGGCTGCTATGAGAGACGTCCGATGTTCATGAGGGTATTTATGCCATTAAAAAAATAGTAAAAATAATGTCCACTTTAGCCTTATGTGTGGGTTGAATTACATCAGTGGCATCATAAATGCGATATGTATTTAATCGATATTTGGTAATATTATGCATTTTTTATTCGTTTGAATTTAATATGTGGTGCTTGGAATATCATCAGTCGT
The DNA here is from genome assembly GCA_027422505.1 of Craterostigma plantagineum. Classification (NCBI taxonomy): domain Eukaryota; kingdom Viridiplantae; phylum Streptophyta; class Magnoliopsida; order Lamiales; family Linderniaceae; genus Craterostigma; species Craterostigma plantagineum. The sequence goes on from JAPQWV010000009.1 coordinate 26,300,927, forward strand.
TAGACGAAGGGTCATCTCGGATAGGAGTCTTATTTATATGTTCTGACTGGACGCTTTGGTATTGCTGGGGTTGTTTTGTATTTCATTGTTGTTTGTTGATGCTCCGTATTTGTGTGTGTTTTTTTATTGTTGCAGGTTTGAAACTATGATACAGCCGTGCAGCGTCATGCGGGTATGAATTTTTTGTATATCATGGTCGTTTATAGTTGTTTTGTATGTGTGTCTGTTTGTTTACTGTTGCAGGTTTAAAGAGGTACAGCAGTGCAGTTATGTCGCGATTGCGTAAGGTCGTGTATTGTTGGGGTCATTTTTTTGGTTATTGTCGTTGGCTTTTTTAATGATGCAGTCGTTCATTTATCATCCCATTGCGTGTGATCTGTGATGTGTTCCAATCTATATTGCAGTCGCTACTCCACCTATTGTCTACTGGAGTTGTGATAGAATTCGATACAGTCGTGGGATTATCTCTCCCCTGTTTGTTTACTGTTTCTGGTTTAAATAGATGCAGGTAAGGTCGTGCACGATTTTTGCAGCCAACGGCATATCTCTGAGGTTGGTAGGATCATTTTTGGGTTAGCGCCATTGATGCTTTGTAATGAAATGGTCGTGCGCCTATCATTCCATTGCGTGGGATTCGTGTGGTGTTTTGAAGGTGTTGCATGTACGTTTTTGGTGATAAAAATTTAACTTCTATACTATATAAAAGTTCGTCAAGGGCTTTGAATATAGGCTTATATGTTGATTTTATTACGAACATTGCCACCCCTATAGCCGGCTGCTATGAGAGACGTCCGATGTTCATGAGGGTATTTATGCCATTAAAAAAATAGTAAAAATAATGTCCACTTTAGCCTTATGTGTGGGTTGAATTACATCAGTGGCATCATAAATGCGATCTGTATTTAATCGATATTTGGTAATATTATGCATTTTTTATTCGTTTGAATTTAATATGCGGTGCTTGGAATATCATCAGTCGTTAGACGAAGGGTCATCTCGGATAGGAGTCTTATTTATATGTTCTGACTGGACGCTTTGGTGTTGCTGGGGTTGTTTTGTATTTCATTGTTGTTTGTTGATGCTCCGTATTTGTGTGTGTTTTTTTATTGTTGCAGGTTTGAAGCTATGATACAGCCGTGCAGCGTCATGCGGGTATGAATTTTTTGTATATCATGGTCGTTTATAGTTGTTCTGTATGTGTGTCTGTTTGTTTACTGTTGCAGGTTTAAAGAGGTACAGCAGTGCAGTTATGTCGCGATTGCGTAAGGTCGTGTATTGTTGGGGTCATTTTTTTGGTTATAGTCGTTGGACTTTTTTAATGATGCAGTCGTTCATTTATCATCCCATTGCGTGTGATCTGTGATGTGTTCCAATCTATATTGCAGTCGCTACTCCACCTATTGTCTACTGGAGTTGTGATAGAATTCGATACAGTCGTGGGATTATCTCTCCCCTGTTTGTTTACTGTTTCGGGTTTAAATAGATGCAGGTAAGGTCGTGCACGATTTTTGCAGCCAACGGTATATCTCTGAGGTTGGTAGGATCATTTTTGGGTTAGCGCCATTGATGCTTTGTAATGAAATGGTCGTGCGCCTATCATTCCATTGCGTGGGATTCGTGTGGTGTTTTGAAGGTGTTGCATGTACGTTTTTGGTGATAAAAATTTAACTTCTATACTATATAAAAGTTCGTCAAGGGCTTTGAATATAGGCTTATATGTTGATTTTATTACGAACATTGCCACCCCTATAGCCGGCTGCTATGAGAGACGTCCGATGTTCATGAGGGTATTTATGCCATTAAAAAAATAGTAAAAATAATGTCCACTTTAGCCTTATGTGTGGGTTGAATTACATCAGTGGCATCATAAATGCGATCTGTATTTAATCGATATTTGGTAATATTATGCATTTTTTATTCGTTTGAATTTAATATGTGGTGCTTGGAATATCATCAGTCGTTAGACGAAGGGTCATCTCGGATAGGAGTCTTATTTATATGTTCTGACTGGACGCTTTGGTGTTGCTGGGGTTGTTTTGTATTTCATTGTTGTTTGTTGATGCTCCGTATTTGTGTGTGTTTTTTTATTGTTGCAGGTTTGAAGCTATGATACAGCCGTGCAGCGTCATGCGGGTATGAATTTTTTGTATATCATGGTCGTTTATAGTTGTTCTGTATGTGTGTCTGTTTGTTTACTGTTGCAGGTTTAAAGAGGTACAGCAGTGCAGTTATGTCGCGATTGCGTAAGGTCGTGTATTGTTGGGGTCATTTTTTTGGTTATTGTCGTTGGGCTTTTTTAATGATGCAGTCGTTCATTTATCATCCCATTGCGTGTGATCTGTGATGTGTTCCAATCTATATTGCAGTCGCTACTCCACCTATTGTCTACTGGAGTTGTGATAGAATTCGATACAGTCGTGGGATTATCTCTCCCCTGTTTGTTTACTGTTTCGGGTTTAAATAGATGCAGGTAAGGTCGTGCACGATTTTTGCAGCCAACGGTATATCTCTGAGGTTGGTAGGATCATTTTTGGGTTAGCGCCATTGATGCTTTGTAATGAAATGGTCGTGCGCCTATCATTCCATTGCGTGGGATTCGTGTGGTGTTTTGAAGGTGTTGCATGTACGTTTTTGGTGATAAAAATTTAACTTCTATACTATATAAAAGTTCGTCAAGGGCTTTGAATATAGGCTTATATGTTGATTTTATTACGAACATTGCCACCCCTATAGCCGGCTGCTATGAGAGACGTCCGATGTTCATGAGGGTATTTATGCCATTAAAAAAATAGTAAAAATAATGTCCACTTTAGCCTTATGTGTGGGTTGAATTACATCAGTGGCATCATAAATGCGATCTGTATTTAATCGATATTTGGTAATATTATGCATTTTTTATTCGTTTGAATTTAATATGCGGTGCTTGGAATATCATCAGTCGTTAGACGAAGGGTCATCTCGGATAGGAGTCTTATTTATATGTTCTGACTGGACGCTTTGGTGTTGCTGGGGTTGTTTTGTATTTCATTGTTGTTTGTTGATGCTCCGTATTTGTGTGTGTTTTTTTATTGTTGCAGGTTTGAAGCTATGATACAGCCGTGCAGCGTCATGCGGGTATGAATTTTTTGTATATCATGGTCGTTTATAGTTGTTCTGTATGTGTGTCTGTTTGTTTACTGTTGCAGGTTTAAAGAGGTACAGCAGTGCAGTTATGTCGCGATTGCGTAAGGTCGTGTATTGTTGGGGTCATTTTTTTGGTTATAGTCGTTGGACTTTTTTAATGATGCAGTCGTTCATTTATCATCCCATTGCGTGTGATCTGTGATGTGTTCCAATCTATATTGCAGTCGCTACTCCACCTATTGTCTACTGGAGTTGTGATAGAATTCGATACAGTCGTGGGATTATCTCTCCCCTGTTTGTTTACTGTTTCTGGTTTAAATAGATGCAGGTAAGGTCGTGCACGATTTTTGCAGCCAACGGCATATCTCTGAGGTTGGTAGGATCATTTTTGGGTTAGCGCCATTGATGCTTTGTAATGAAATGGTCGTGCGCCTATCATTCCATTGCGTGGGATTCGTGTGGTGTTTTGAAGGTGTTGCATGTACGTTTTTGGTGATAAAAATTTAACTTCTATACTATATAAAAGTTCGTCAAGGGCTTTGAATATAGGCTTATATGTTGATTTTATTACGAACATTGCCACCCCTATAGCCGGCTGCTATGAGAGACGTCCGATGTTCATGAGGGTATTTATGCCATTAAAAAAATAGTAAAAATAATGTCCACTTTAGCCTTATGTGTGGGTTGAATTACATCAGTGGCATCATAAATGCGATCTGTATTTAATCGATATTTGGTAATATTATGCATTTTTTATTCGTTTGAATTTAATATGCGGTGCTTGGAATATCATCAGTCGTTAGACGAAGGGTCATCTCGGATAGGAGTCTTATTTATATGTTCTGACTGGACGCTTTGGTGTTGCTGGGGTTGTTTTGTATTTCATTGTTGTTTGTTGATGCTCCGTATTTGTGTGTGTTTTTTTATTGTTGCAGGTTTGAAGCTATGATACAGCCGTGCAGCGTCATGCGGGTATGAATTTTTTGTATATCATGGTCGTTTATAGTTGTTCTGTATGTGTGTCTGTTTGTTTACTGTTGCAGGTTTAAAGAGGTACAGCAGTGCAGTTATGTCGCGATTGCGTAAGGTCGTGTATTGTTGGGGTCATTTTTTTGGTTATAGTCGTTGGACTTTTTTAATGATGCAGTCGTTCATTTATCATCCCATTGCGTGTGATCTGTGATGTGTTCCAATCTATATTGCAGTCGCTACTCCACCTATTGTCTACTGGAGTTGTGATAGAATTCGATACAGTCGTGGGATTATCTCTCCCCTGTTTGTTTACTGTTTCTGGTTTAAATAGATGCAGGTAAGGTCGTGCACGATTTTTGCAGCCAACGGCATATCTCTGAGGTTGGTAGGATCATTTTTGGGTTAGCGCCATTGATGCTTTGTAATGAAATGGTCGTGCGCCTATCATTCCATTGCGTGGGATTCGTGTGGTGTTTTGAAGGTGTTGCATGTACGTTTTTGGTGATAAAAATTTAACTTCTATACTATATAAAAGTTCGTCAAGGGCTTTGAATATAGGCTTATATGTTGATTTTATTACGAACATTGCCACCCCTATAGCCGGCTGCTATGAGAGACGTCCGATGTTCATGAGGGTATTTATGCCATTAAAAAAATAGTAAAAATAATGTCCACTTTAGCCTTATGTGTGGGTTGAATTACATCAGTGGCATCATAAATGCGATATGTATTTAATCGATATTTGGTAATATTATGCATTTTTTATTCGTTTGAATTTAATATGTGGTGCTTGGAATATCATCAGTCGTTAGACGAAGGGTCATCTCGGATAGGAGTCTTATTTATATGTTCTGACTGGACGCTTTGGTATTGCTGGGGTTGTTTTGTATTTCATTGTTGTTTGTTGATGCTCCGTATTTGTGTGTGTTTTTTTATTGTTGCAGGTTTGAAACTATGATACAGCCGTGCAGCGTCATGCGGGTATGAATTTTTTGTATATCATGGTCGTTTATAGTTGTTTTGTATGTGTGTCTGTTTGTTTACTGTTGCAGGTTTAAAGAGGTACAGCAGTGCAGTTATGTCGCGATTGCGTAAGGTCGTGTATTGTTGGGGTCATTTTTTTGGTTATTGTCGTTGGGCTTTTTTAATGATGCAGTCGTTCATTTATCATCCCATTGCGTGTGATCTGTGATGTGTTCCAATCTATATTGCAGTCGCTACTCCACCTATTGTCTACTGGAGTTGTGATAGAATTCGATACAGTCGTGGGATTATCTCTCCCCTGTTTGTTTACTGTTTCGGGTTTAAATAGATGCAGGTAAGGTCGTGCACGATTTTTGCAGCCAACGGTATATCTCTGAGGTTGGTAGGATCATTTTTGGGTTAGCGCCATTGATGCTTTGTAATGAAATGGTCGTGCGCCTATCATTCCATTGCGTGGGATTCGTGTGGTGTTTTGAAGGTGTTGCATGTACGTTTTTGGTGATAAAAATTTAACTTCTATACTATATAAAAGTTCGTCAAGGGCTTTGAATATAGGCTTATATGTTGATTTTATTACGAACATTGCCACCCCTATAGCCGGCTGCTATGAGAGACGTCCGATGTTCATGAGGGTATTTATGCCATTAAAAAAATAGTAAAAATAATGTCCACTTTAGCCTTATGTGTGGGTTGAATTACATCAGTGGCATCATAAATGCGATCTGTATTTAATCGATATTTGGTAATATTATGCATTTTTTATTCGTTTGAATTTAATATGCGGTGCTTGGAATATCATCAGTCGTTAGACGAAGGGTCATCTCGGATAGGAGTCTTATTTATATGTTCTGACTGGACGCTTTGGTGTTGCTGGGGTTGTTTTGTATTTCATTGTTGTTTGTTGATGCTCCGTATTTGTGTGTGTTTTTTTATTGTTGCAGGTTTGAAGCTATGATACAGCCGTGCAGCGTCATGCGGGTATGAATTTTTTGTATATCATGGTCGTTTATAGTTGTTCTGTATGTGTGTCTGTTTGTTTACTGTTGCAGGTTTAAAGAGGTACAGCAGTGCAGTTATGTCGCGATTGCGTAAGGTCGTGTATTGTTGGGGTCATTTTTTTGGTTATAGTCGTTGGACTTTTTTAATGATGCAGTCGTTCATTTATCATCCCATTGCGTGTGATCTGTGATGTGTTCCAATCTATATTGCAGTCGCTACTCCACCTATTGTCTACTGGAGTTGTGATAGAATTCGATACAGTCGTGGGATTATCTCTCCCCTGTTTGTTTACTGTTTCTGGTTTAAATAGATGCAGGTAAGGTCGTGCACGATTTTTGCAGCCAACGGCATATCTCTGAGGTTGGTAGGATCATTTTTGGGTTAGCGCCATTGATGCTTTGTAATGAAATGGTCGTGCGCCTATCATTCCATTGCGTGGGATTCGTGTGGTGTTTTGAAGGTGTTGCATGTACGTTTTTTGTGATAAAAATTTAACTTCTATACTATATAAAAGTTCGTCAAGGGCTTTGAATATAGGCTTATATGTTGATTTTATTACGAACATTGCCACCCCTATAGCCGGCTGCTATGAGAGACGTCCGATGTTCATGAGGGTATTTATGCCATTAAAAAAATAGTAAAAATAATGTCCACTTTAGCCTTATGTGTGGGTTGAATTACATCAGTGGCATCATAAATGCGATATGTATTTAATCGATATTTGGTAATATTATGCATTTTTTATTCGTTTGAATTTAATATGTGGTGCTTGGAATATCATCAGTCGTTAGACGAAGGGTCATCTCGGATAGGAGTCTTATTTATATGTTCTGACTGGACGCTTTGGTATTGCTGGGGTTGTTTTGTATTTCATTGTTGTCTTTTGATGCTCCGTATTTGTGTGTGTTTTTTTATTGTTGCAGGTTTGAAACTATGATACAGCCGTGCAGCGTCATGCGGGTATGAGTATATCATGGTCGTTTACAGTTGTTTTGTATGTGTGTCTGTTTGTTTACTGTTGCAGGTTAAAAGAGGTACAGCAGTGCAGTTATGTCGCGATTGCGTAAGGTCGTGTATTGTTGGGGTCATTTTTTTGGTTATTGTCGTTGGGCTTTTTTAATGATGCAGTCGTTCATTTATCATCCCATTGCGTGTGATCTGTGATGTGTTCCAATCTATATTGCAGTCGCTACTCCACCTATTGTCTACTGGAGTTGTGATAGAATTCGATACAGTCGTGGGATTATCTCTCCCCTGTTTGTTTACTGTTTCGGGTTTAAATAGATGCAGGTAAGGTCGTGCACGATTTTTGCAGCCAACGGTATATCTCTGAGGTTGGTAGGATCATTTTTGGGTTAGCGCCATTGATGCTTTGTAATGAAATGGTCGTGCGCCTATCATTCCATTGCGTGGGATTCGTGTGGTGTTTTGAAGGTGTTGCATGTACGTTTTTGGTGATAAAAATTTAACTTCTATACTATATAAAAGTTCGTCAAGGGCTTTGAATATAGGCTTATATGTTGATTTTATTACGAACATTGCCACCCCTATAGCCGGCTGCTATGAGAGACGTCCGATGTTCATGAGGGTATTTATGCCATTAAAAAAATAGTAAAAATAATGTCCACTTTAGCCTTATGTGTGGGTTGAATTACATCAGTGGCATCATAAATGCGATCTGTATTTAATCGATATTTGGTAATATTATGCATTTTTTATTCGTTTGAATTTAATATGCGGTGCTTGGAATATCATCAGTCGTTAGACGAAGGGTCATCTCGGATAGGAGTCTTATTTATATGTTCTGACTGGACGCTTTGGTGTTGCTGGGGTTGTTTTGTATTTCATTGTTGTTTGTTGATGCTCCGTATTTGTGTGTGTTTTTTTATTGTTGCAGGTTTGAAGCTATGATACAGCCGTGCAGCGTCATGCGGGTATGAATTTTTTGTATATCATGGTCGTTTATAGTTGTTCTGTATGTGTGTCTGTTTGTTTACTGTTGCAGGTTTAAAGAGGTACAGCAGTGCAGTTATGTCGCGATTGCGTAAGGTCGTGTATTGTTGGGGTCATTTTTTTGGTTATAGTCGTTGGACTTTTTTAATGATGCAGTCGTTCATTTATCATCCCATTGCGTGTGATCTGTGATGTGTTCCAATCTATATTGCAGTCGCTACTCCACCTATTGTCTACTGGAGTTGTGATAGAATTCGATACAGTCGTGGGATTATCTCTCCCCTGTTTGTTTGCTGTTTCTGGTTTAAATAGATGCAGGTAAGGTCGTGCACGATTTTTGCAGCCAACGGCATATCTCTGAGGTTGGTAGGATCATTTTTGGGTTAGCGCCATTGATGCTTTGTAATGAAATGGTCGTGCGCCTATCATTCCATTGCGTGGGATTCGTGTGGTGTTTTGAAGGTGTTGCATGTACGTTTTTGGTGATAAAAATTTAACTTCTATACTATATAAAAGTTCGTCAAGGGCTTTGAATATAGGCTTATATGTTGATTTTATTACGAACATTGCCACCCCTATAGCCGGCTGCTATGAGAGACGTCCGATGTTCATGAGGGTATTTATGCCATTAAAAAAATAGTAAAAATAATGTCCACTTTAGCCTTATGTGTGGGTTGAATTACATCAGTGGCATCATAAATGCGATATGTATTTAATCGATATTTGGTAATATTATGCATTTTTTATTCGTTTGAATTTAATATGTGGTGCTTGGAATATCATCAGTCGTTAGACGAAGGGTCATCTCGGATAGGAGTCTTATTTATATGTTCTGACTGGACGCTTTGGTATTGCTGGGGTTGTTTTGTATTTCATTGTTGTCTGTTGATGCTCCGTATTTGTGTGTGTTTTTTTATTGTTGCAGGTTTGAAACTATGATACAGCCGTGCAGCGTCATGCGGGTATGAATTTTTTGTATATCATGGTCGTTTATAGTTGTTTTGTATGTGTGTCTGTTTGTTTACTGTTGCAGGTTTAAAGAGGTACAGCAGTGCAGTTATGTCGCGATTGTGTAAGGTCGTGTATTGTTGGGGTCATTTTTTTGGTTATTGTCGTTGGGCTTTTTTAATGATGCAGTCGTTCATTTATCATCCCATTGCGTGTGATCTGTGATGTGTTCCAATCTATATTGCAGTCGCTACTCCACCTATTGTCTACTGGAGTTGTGATAGAATTCGATACAGTCGTGGGATTATCTCTCCCCTGTTTGTTTACTGTTTCGGGTTTAAATAGATGCAGGTAAGGTCGTGCACGATTTTTGCAGCCAACGGTATATCTCTGAGGTTGGTAGGATCATTTTTGGGTTAGCGCCATTGACGCTTTGTAATGAAATGGTCGTGCGCCTATCATTCCATTGCGTGGGATTCGTGTGGTGTTTTGAAGGTGTTGCATGTACGTTTTTGGTGATAAAAATTTAACTTCTATACTATATAAAAGTTCGTCAAGGGCTTTGAATATAGGCTTATATGTTGATTTTATTACGAACATTGCCACCCCTATAGCCGGCTGCTATGAGAGACGTCCGATGTTCATGAGGGTATTTATGCCATTAAAAAAATAGTAAAAATAATGTCCACTTTAGCCTTATGTGTGGGTTGAATTACATCAGTGGCATCATAAATGCGATCTGTATTTAATCGATATTTGGTAATATTATGCATTTTTTATTCGTTTGAATTTAATATGCGGTGCTTGGAATATCATCAGTCGTTAGACGAAGGGTCATCTCGGATAGGAGTCTTATTTATATGTTCTGACTGGACGCTTTGGTATTGCTGGGGTTGTTTTGTATTTCATTGTTGTCTGTTGATGCTCCGTATTTGTGTGTGTTTTTTTATTGTTGCAGGTTTGAAGCTATGATACAGCCGTGCAGCGTCATGCGGGTATGAATTTTTTGTATATCATGGTCGTTTATAGTTGTTCTGTATGTGTGTCTGTTTGTTTACTGTTGCAGGTTTAAAGAGGTACAGCAGTGCAGTTATGTCGCGATTGCGTAAGGTCGTGTATTGTTGGGGTCATTTTTTTGGTTATAGTCGTTGGACTTTTTTAATGATGCAGTCGTTCATTTATCATCCCATTGCGTGTGATCTGTGATGTGTTCCAATCTATATTGCAGTCGCTACTCCACCTATTGTCTACTGGAGTTGTGATAGAATTCGATACAGTCGTGGGATTATCTCTCCCCTGTTTGTTTACTGTTTCTGGTTTAAATAGATGCAGGTAAGGTCGTGCACGATTTTTGCAGCCAACGGCATATCTCTGAGGTTGGTAGGATCATTTTTTGGTTAGCGCCATTGATGCTTTGTAATGAAATGGTCGTGCGCCTATCATTCCATTGCGTGGGATTCGTGTGGTGTTTTGAAGGTGTTGCATGTACGTTTTTTGTGATAAAAATTTAACTTCTATACTATATAAAAGTTCGTCAAGGGCTTTGAATATAGGCTTATATGTTGATTTTATTACGAACACTGCCACCCCTATAGCCGGCTGCTATGAGAGACGTCCGATGTTCATGAGGGTATTTATGCCATTAAAAAAATAGTAAAAATAATGTCCACTTTAGCCTTATGTGTGGGTTGAATTACATCAGTGGCATTATAAATGCGATCTGTATTTAATCGGTATTTGGTAATATTATGCATTATTTATTCGTTTGAATTTAATATGTGGTGCTTGGAATATCATCAGTCGTTAGACGAAGGGTCATCTCGGATAGGAGTCTTATTTATATGTTCTGACTGGACGCTTTGGTGTTACTGGGGTTGTTTTGTATTTCATTGTTGTTTGTTGATGCTCCGTATTTGTGTGTGTTTTTTTATTGTTGCAGGTTTGAAGCTATGATACAGCCGTGCAGCGTCATGCGGGTATGAATTTTTTGTATATCATGGTCGTTTATAGTTGTTTTGTATGTGTGTCTGTTTGTTTACTGTTGCAGGTTTAAAGAGGTACAGCAGTGCAGTTATGTCGCGATTGCGTAAGGTCGTGTATTGTTGGGTTCATTTTTTTGGTTATTGTCGTTGGGCTTTTTTAATGATGCAGTCGTTCATTTATCATCCCATTGCGTGTGATCTGTGATGTGTTCCAATCTATATTGCAGTAGCTACTCCACCTATTGTCTACTGGAGTTGTGATAGAATTCGATACAGTCGTGGGATTATCTCTCCCCTGTTTGTTTACTGTTTCGGGTTTAAATAGATGCAGGTAAGGTCGTAAGAGGTACATCAGTGCAGTTATGTCGCGATTGCGTAAGGTCGTGTATTGTTGGGGTCATGTTTTGGTTATTGTTGTTGGGCTTTTTTAATGATGCAGTCGTTCATTTATCATCCCATTGCGTGTGATCTGTGATGTGTTCCAATCTATATTGCAGTCGTTACTCCACCTATTGTCTACTGGAGTTGTGATAGAATTCAGTACAGTCGTGGGATTATCTCTCCCCTGTTTGTTTACTGTTTCGGGTTTAGATGCAGGTAAGGTCGTGCACGATTTTTGCAGCCAATGGCATATCTCTGAGGTTGGTAGGATCATTTTTGGGTTAGCGCCATTGATGTTTTGTAATGAAATGGTCGTGCGCCTATCATTCATTTGCGTGGGATTCGTGTGGTGTTTTGAAGGTGTTGCATGTACGTTTTTTGTGATAAAAATTTAACTATTGAAAGTCGGTATCTCTTAAATAGGGGCTCATACATGGTCGATTTTAAATGTGTTAATGAGTGAGATCATTTTGAAGGTGTTTCCTGTACGATTTTTGTGAAAAAAACATTTTTTGTTCATTTTAATTTAAATAGTGTTATGTATTTGTTTGTTGTCGCCAAGCTATGTTGCAGTCGTTCCTCTACCTATGTGTAATGAACGTGGGATTGTCCCTCCACTGTTTATTTACTTTTGACGGTTTCGAGAGATACAGTCCTGTAGTGATCTCTGCACTGCGTGAGGTCGTGCACATTTTTGGCTGTTGGAAGCATATCTCTATGGTTGTTAGGGGCCTTTTTTGGGTATAACCATTGGTGTTTTGTAATAATACAGTCGTGCACGGTTGTCAAGACATTTCTTTGGGTTATCGTCGTTGGTGTTTTGTAATGATACAGTCATGCACTTATCAGCCCAATGCGTGGGATTCGTGTGGTGTTTTGGACGTGTTACACGTACGATTTTTGTGATAAATGCGACGGTATTGATTTTATTTGATCTATGGACGACCTTTATTGTGCTTTTTTTATTCATTTTAATTTAATATGTGGTGCTTGGAATATCATAGGTCGGAGAACCAATGGTCATCTCGGTTGTTGCATTTAACGACCTTTAATATGATTTTGTAGTTCATCTGTTTTGCTCTACGTTTTGTATTATCATTATATTGATAAAATGACTTTAAATAGGTCGCACGAGTTGTTTAATGATACATGTGTTTATTTAACAGCAATGATATAATTGTGTCGTTTTGTTTTTGTTAATTCCATTAATGAACATTTTAAGGATTTTGTTACTCAGTGGTTAATGAAGTGGTCCCGATATGATATGGATGTAAACGCTAAGTAGTAAACTGGTGACTGATATGTTGAACCTAATGTTGACTCAACATTACTCTCAACATATGAACGCACAGCGGAATAAACAGAATACTCAGCGATGAAAACGTAAAGACACGAGATATAAATTTTGTGCAGCAAGTTAGAAACTTGCTGCGTGCCTCATGGCGAAATTCCACTATAACGATGGATTATAAAAACAACTATCAAGCGATAGTAAAATTCAAGCCTGGAAAAACTACGAATCTAAACGATTCTGCAAACTACGAATCTAACAATTCTGCAAACCTACAAAGTCCTAAGAAGACTTTTGCAAACGAAACTAGGCTAAAAAGATGCTCTCGTGACAAGTAAAACTCGCTCAAACTTGATATGTGCTTTGCTCATGATTTTCGCTCAATATGTCGCTCAAAAGAGACTCCATGAAAGCTCTCAAATTTCTCGTCCAAAAGCACACCTATGGCAGCTCGAAATTCCTTCTTTTATAGGCATTGGCTCATCCTTGAATTGGTAAAAGATCCGTTGAATATCTTCTAAAATATCTCCTTGAAGATCTCTCCAAATATAGTAAATATTTGATTCGATCTTCTCTTCTTATTGGTTGATCTCATATCTTCCATATTTGGTAGTTGCAATCTCCTATTTTTGGCATGTAGGTGCACCACTTATTTTGGGGAAGGAAGACAAAATCATTTTCCAAATCTTCGAAGATCTCGACATTAACAGTTAAGTTACTGTAATGGCATTAAACGTATTAATGAATGGGCGACTGCAATCCAATCGGTCTTACAAATTTCACCATTGAAATTTTCCGCACAACTATAGCCCCGCAAGTGAGTGAGGTCATCGTCTCTTAAATATGGATTAGGGCTCGGAAATCGCAGAGAATACAATACTGTTGAAAATGTTTTTGTAATTCAAAGGTTTTGTTTGTTGACAATAAATCATTTCATATTATGATAATGTTGTTTTAATAACGTTATTATAATTGCATTAAATGCATTAATGAATTAACGCCTGTAATACACTTCGTCATTTAAAGGTACATTATTGACTTATACTTGCTCAGCTGAAAACAGTTGACTGAATGAGGTATTTTATGTAGTCGTGTTAAGACGTTTATGAAAAATGTGGGAGATACTGAAAACAGGCGACTAAATGAGATCGTTGACGGAATCCGTCTGTTGTAGACTTTATTAATTAGTGTCTTATGCATAATCGATGCTTATGAATATCATAATTAATGATACGCAGGTTAATGGAACGAAACATTTTCTTTTGGAATTATGGCAACGAGGCCATTCGTATTCCTATTATATTGATTTGGTGAATTTAATATAATTGCAGTATGTTAACATACATTGGAGATAGGCAAGGTTCGAAAATCGATGAGGGTACAATGCTGTTGAATCGTATTGTAGTATGATAGTTATAGTCAGGGTTTGGAATCGGATAAGAATATACTACTGCTGAATTTCACGCGTTTGGTCTGTATATTATCTTATTGTGGCTCAAAGGTTTGGATTTTAATTATTAGAACAAATCGTTTCGTCTTCTAATTAAATTACATTAACCGTATGTAACATAATATGGCTGTTGACGCGGCTGGGAAATAGATGAGAATACAATATCGTTGAATATCTTATTGTAGTTAAATGCTTTTAATTCTGAACATCAGTGATTCCGCATTATCATTAGATTACTATAATTTCATTATCCGTATTAAGATGACATTATTGTAGTTTAATGATACATGTGTTAATTTAACAACAATGATATAATTGTGTCGTTTTGTTTTCTTAAGGTTTATATAATTCCATTAAATGAACTTTCTAAGGATTTTGTTGTTCGGTGGTTAAGTTACTGTAATTGCATTAAACGTATTAATGAATGGGCGATTGCAAATCCATTGCGTCATCAAAATTTCACTAGAAGTTTTCCGGGCGACTATAGCCACGCGACTGAGTGAGGCCATTGTCTCTTAAATACGGATTAGCGCATGTAATACACTTCGCCATTTAAAGGTATATTATTGACATATACTTGCTCCGCTGAAAAACAATGTAGCGAATGAGGTCGTTTATGTAATCGTGTTAAGACGTTTTTGAATAATCGTTGACGGAATCTGTACGTTGTTGACTTTATTAATTAGTGTCTTATGAATAATCGATGTTTATGAATATCATAATGAATGATACGCAGGTTAATGGAACGAAACGTTTTTTTTAATTATGGCAACAAGGCCATTCGTATTACTATTACATTGATTTAGTGAAGTTAATATAATTGCATTACCACGTTAACATACCTTGAAGATATACTACTGCTGAATTTCACAGGTTTGTCTGTATATTATGTTATTGAGGCTCAAAGGTTTGGATTTTAATTATGAGAACAAATCGTTTCGTATTCTAATTAAATTACATAACAGCTTACCTTCTGATTCTGAACATCGGTGATTTCGCATTATCATTAGATTACTATAATTTCATTATCCATATCAAGATGACATTGCTATAGCTAATGTTGGGCCCCCGATTAGAATACCCTACTGCTGAAGTTGATATGGTTGTGTTCCTTAATTGATGACCTCTCAATCGTTTTTAAAACACTACCTCATTTAAATTTGCGAAATTGAAAATTATTTAGGCGATTGAAAAACAGTCTACTGAATAATCTACTGTTTTCTGAAATATGTTATGTATAAAGCGGTGTAGAAATAAGTTTCCCTTTATGCATGACAAATACATGTTCTATACCCGTTTCAAATACATTCGCTTAATCTTCTCTTATTGTAGTTGAAAGGTTTTTCCTTTAATCCTATGACAATCAATCGCTTCATATTATTCTTATATATATATATATATATATATATAGAATCCTTTGTCCAATTCTTAATATTAAGAAAAGTATTAGTTGTGTGGTTTTTAAATCATCATGGTTATACCGAGTAATTATTCCTTACTTAACTCTTTAACCCCGAAGATGGGAAACACTACAATAATTGTTCGGCTGTTGCGTTCCTGGAGAGCTACTACTTTTAGAAGAAATGGAGAGCTGATGTTAGTTGGCTTAATGTTACTGGATGAAGAGGTATTAAATTTTTACTTTATATGCAATTCCACCTCCTCCCCCACCCCACACCCCAGCCAGTCTAATTTGTTTTGTTTTGTTATAGGATACTCTCATGCAAGCTACAATTAATAGTGCGCTGGTGGGAAATTTTGAGCGCCTGCTTGAAGAGGGCTGTCTGTTTTCAATATCAAACTTCGATATTGTCAATTCTCCAGAAAGATATCGTACAACAGAGCATAGTTATATGATCGTTACAATAGACGTACAACTATGTCTCAGGGTGCTGGTCATGATCTTATGATAAAAACAGAAAAATTTCAGTTTCAGTCCTCTCAGTATTTGGAGATGAATGCCGGCTTGCAGATTTATTTACCAGGTTTGCTCCCCTATCTCTATAGAATGGCTATGTATTCCTCATCTGGACGTGGAGTTATATTGGTTCATCTAAGAAATTTAACCCCCCCCCCCCAATTAGATGTCATTGCACTGGTTTCATCCATTGTTGAGCCGGATGACAATGGTAATGGGAGTTCATCGCGGACTATGGTGAATATAATTCTGGAAGGGTATGTTTTTTTGTCAACAATCTTATTATTCTCATTCATAGTCTGCATTTAGTCAACTGTCGATAAGGAAATGTTTCTATTTGTAGCGGTTACCGTGCAACCGTTACTGCTTGGGATGAGAAGTCGCACGAGTTTTATAAGAGGCTGAAGGGAATTGTTGGGGGCGATACTGTGATTATTGTGACAAATATCAATCCACGGATGTTTCAAGGTGTTTTCTATGTCAAAGTACTGTTTTCTGCTCAATAAACATTTGTAATGGTATTGTTTAATCAGGTGGTTTATATCTGAATACAACCTCTTCAAGTGCTCTTTACATTAATGGAGATGGCCCGTCGGTTTTGGATTTCCGCAAACGGTAAGAATTTCTTTGTTCATGTGTACAGTTCCATCTATTCTGTAATTTCGTATTTTTTATATTGATTTAACAGTTTATGCTTATTTTTTATAGGATGAATCTAGAGGACGGTTCTACATCTATGCCATTAGTTACCAATGTCAGACCAGTAACAAAGAGCAATCTGTCGGATATATACGCTATGCTACGTTCGGACCCTGAACAGGTTTGTTCATATATTTATACGATGGAATATTATGTTGTTCCATTGAACTAATGTTATTTGTTCGTTAGGAGCGTGATTTTTCGTGCGAAGCAAGGATAACTAACATAATTAGCCGAAGTGGTTGGAGTTATATCTCTTGCTCCACATGTTCATCCAAGTTGAGAAAGTCTGAGGGCTCACTAATTTGCAACAAATGTGACAATTTGAATGCTTTGGGGGTTTTGCGGTATTGTTCACTGTGATATATTAACAACTAACACCCGGTATCACCCGCTTAAGTAATTCATTCGTGTTTATTTGCTACATTTTTCTTTGCATAGATTCCGTAATGAGGTGACTGTTAATGATGGCTCTGAATCCGGTACTTTTGTTATATTTGATGGGCCAGCTAGAAAATATACGAATACAACGGCGGAAGACCTGAGGAACACTATCGTGAATACCTATTTGTACCTATATTTTGATAATAGAATTATCGTTACGTATTTTTCAATTGTCGCAGAAGACTGTAATTGAAGACGACGGTATTGGAGTTGAAGAGCTTCCTGATTGTATTCGTTCTTTAGTTGGGAAGTCTTTTAACTTTATTGTGAGGATCAAGCCGTTTGATTTTAAGAGTTTATATAAAAGCCTGACGGTTACCCGTATGTCGGAAATTCTTGAAGTTAAGGGCGTGTCCGATCAGCAAAAGCCAGCTGAGGTAAAACCCAGAGATAGACTGTGAATGTTTAGATGGTGGTTTATTGTGTTTCATTTTCTAAATGCAGGCATCGATTGGTGCTCTTCAGTCTTCGCATCCCCTGTCAGATAGAGTATCCATGGTTGAACACGTTCTTTCAGATGAATTGCAGGATTGTACAGAAAAACCAAAGGCGCCTGTGGGAAAAAGCGCGATGAGGACTCGAGCTGCTACAAAGGACCTCTGTGCAATAGAAAGCAATACAGATGATGAGGATGCTGTTTTAGCAACGTTTCAGAAGAGTAAACACAAGAAAATCAAGAAGGAACCAACGGACCAGTAGTTTTCCTGACTGTATTCTTATCTTATCGTTGTTTTGCACTGCTTTAGTATGTTGAGCTATCTATTTCACCGTCTACGTTGAAATTCTTAGTTCATTTATCGTTTAATATGATCAATTTATACAACAAAATTGTTGCCAATAAGAAATTGATACCAGCATTATAGTACTGGCGCTTTATTATAGAAAGCTGTTATAATAATGTAAATGCTGGTGTTATTCAATTTCAACTATCTAACTAATCACAATTGAAGGTTCACTTTAATATTAAGTCGCGACTTTTGTATTTATTTAAGTATTAATAATGGGTAGTGGTTGATGGCAACATTATATTACTGAGAGTGTATTATGGAAAACTGTTACAAAAAGATTTATTTGTTGACATCCTTCATAATTGAGGCCTGAAAGCGTAGTACTGAATACTGTATGTTATAATCGCTTGCATAAGTTGCATTGCTTAATTGCGCTGTTTGAGGATCGTTTTAAAATTAGGCCATGCCTTTTGTATTTATTTAGTTATTGATAAAGGTTATTGCTTATATATTACCATTATTCAGAATAGAACTACGACTGACATTTAAAATTCCCTGTTTAAATATTTAACTACTTAATTACATATAAATTCTTCTATAATAATCCAATAAAATGCACATTACTTGAAAATAAAATGTGTCAGTCTTATAATTTTATCCATAAAAACTTTTTAATTAGTTAAATACATATCAATTCATTTATAATAACAATGAAATAGTACAGCTGTTTAGCTTCCAGTCTTTCATTAATTCATTCAAATGAGTAATTGGTTCGTGGGGGTCCTGAAGGGTTTTTGGGTGAATATGTGAAGGGGCATAGGTTTTGGACAGGTGCTATTCTGTGAATAGCTAAAATAACTGGGCCCTTTAATCAACTCTTATATTCATTTCAGACTGCTTCGTCTTATCGGTAACCTGCGATACAGGTCACGCCCCTTCACCTTGACGCACCTGATTAAATTGTATGCGACCGTTCAGCTTATCTCTGGGTATTTAATCTCGCGATATTTTAAAAGAACTAAATATACCTATTGTTTTCGAAAACTTAATATGATGAATGAAATACGCAGTTATTTACAGAGAAGTTTTGCAGATTTACAAAATTCACTATCTCAAATGATCGTCCGTATCGACAGAAAGATTGATGACTAGGCGCAAAGCGCTGTTCAGTGGTTTGATGCATTGCAAACTAGATACGATGTCCATGCCACTATGCTGAAGGATATGGGAAGAAAGATTGACCAACGCTTTGAACAGATCAACTTGAAGTTGACGACGTTAGAGAACAGATTAGGTATTACTGTTACACGCCAATTTATGTAATAATTTATATGCTTTATTTTCATTTAAATATCTCGCTTCCGATGAATTCTTCTCGCTAATATTCCTACACATGCAGATGATTTGCGCGGGCCATCGAATACTTCTGTTCATGCGGAGGACGAGCAACGAATACGTCGCAAAATACAGAGCACTCTTTCAACTATGGGAAAAAAAGGAAAGCATCCGGTCATTTCGCCGACTACCATACCAAACTCCCTCTCATATACTGTCACAGATATTTCCTCTAACAGTGCATTTGATAATCGTATTATTAGGATTCTTGCTATGTATCCACATGTATCTGTGATCGTTGAGAACATGGGCCCGGATGTGTACGTAACCGGATCTTTGCGTATCCAGCGTGGACAGCAGTTTCTTGCAACGCTGATGAAAAATGCTGCGTGGCTGCTTGACGAGGTATGTTACGTTATATTGAGGGGTGATATTTGGGATCCTATAATTGAATAAAAATTGTTTTTTTGTAGCATAATGATGAATGCCTGCGCGGGTTTATTGAACTCCAGAGGAAAACGGATATCGCACGCCCTTCCATTGCATTCATGAGTACTGCTTTCAATCAGGTATTTGCAGCAGAGTACAGATTGGAAGGCGAATATGACCTTTCTGTAATCAAGCCTTATGCCGACGGCATCGTACTCGACTGGCCTGCAACGCCGTGGAACGAATCTGATATCATCGTTGTCCCAGTAAACGTTAATTAATGTCATTGGTTTCTCGCAATAGTAGACTACAGAGCAGGGAGTGTTACTGTACATGATTCAGACAAAACGTGCGATATGGATATGAGATTTTTCAACCAGGCTTTTGATAGGACATTGCATACCATGCAATTTCTACTTGACCATCTTCATTTGACGAATGGGCGTACTGAGTTTACCATTACAAGAGATGAAAATTATCCCCGCCAAGCTACAGCGTAAGGCGCCGTTGTTTATTTCATATATGTGTATGCATGAAACGTACGTACCATTTTTGAAAATTGTTCGTTCCTCTAATTTGCTGACAGGGGTGAGTGCGGTGTACACGTCTTGCGGTCGGCGTTTGCCTTGATGTTTACAGACAATCCTGTCTACGGAATCACCAAAAAACAAATAGAAGATTTCAGAAAGTATCTCGCGGTTGCTCTTACCTGCAATAGATGGATATGAATGCTTCAGTTGGCAGTTTAAGTTCTTTGTCGTCTTCTCTTCCTTGCTATGTTAGTAAACATTTACTTTTATGTTATTTGATGGTCTTCCTCTCGCCCAGAAAAAATAAACGTTGCACTATTAACATTCAATATAACAATTTAATTTGCAGTACTGACCAGTATTTACACGTCACGTTAGATTGGAGGAATTCTGTACAACTGAAGTTTACACGACTGATTAATAATAGTCAATTATATATCACAAGTTTTTTAATGACATTGTTAAATCATATAGTCATACAATCATTATATATCCTATAATTACATATTGAGTACGGATACATGTATGTTACCGATTGATAAACTCTAATGCTAAAGAGCAACGTCAAGTCAATTATTAAATTCTAAATGATGTATATAGCGCATAATAACTTTCTATCGAAGGTCATTATAAGCTCACATACTGATACTGAAATCTGCTAACTTATTAAACCTATAAAGGCCTCAGAAGTAAAGGTTAAAATGATCGGCCCACAATTAGTTTATTTATTTCAGAATACTGGGTTATTTGAGAACGAGTGGCCCAACTTTATCTTATTATTACTGAATTAAATTTCCAATCCCGCTACTCTAAACCCCTCCCTCGCAAAGAAAGGAAGTATCGAAAACAGTCAGAGTATATTGTTCTCGGAATTTGGAAGCACGGTCTGGTGTTGCGCAATTGAGAGATTAGCAAGATTATTTCTATCTGTAGGATTGAATCTATTAATATTTGTCGTTGAATTGCCATGGGTAGCAAGATCTTTGAGGTTAGTACTATATTGTATTTATGACTGTGAAATATGATATTTTCCAAACCTCCAAAATTTCTGGGAATGGGTTTTTGAATGTATCCTGTGATGTTGTTAAATGATGTGTTGTTATTGTGCTAAGTATCAATTTGCGTTTCTGAATGTATCATATGATCTGATATGCTGTTATTGTTCTGAGCATCAATTTTCGGCCGTACATTGTTTTAATACAGACAGTATTAGAAACACAGTTCCCTAGAGAATCTGTGAAGCCAGGAAGGGTGGTGATATTTGCCACTTTTAAGGAAATATGCACGCATCTAATGGAAGTCTTGAACACAGCAGAGATAGCTGAGATGGTTTCAAAAAGCCAATTTGGACATTGAATAGTGTCCGCAGAGAATTTTCAGTTATCAGGACAGTTGTTGTGGTATATGATGCAGTGTCAAATCAAATATGATGACACGGATGAGCTGTGGATGGTTATTGAAGATAGACCCGTACGATTTTCATCGGTGGAATACTCGCTGCTAACAGGCCTCAAATTTGGCCCTGAGGATCCAATAGATGTTAATACAGCCTTTATTACAAGACATTTTGGAAACAAAAAGAAAATTATGTTGCGAGACATAAAGAACAGACTGAATACGATGAGAAGCCATTCGGATAGTACCATTGATGTTGAGAAGCTAAAGTTGGCGAGTTTGATGTTTGTCGCCGGCGTGATTCAATTACGAAGTAATAGAGAGAGTGCTCACATCGATCCTGCAATAATGTATCTGCTGGAAGATTTTGAGAAACTCAATGCTTACCAATGGGGAACCATAGCATTCAATGAAGCCCTAACGTCACTTAAGAGGGATCTCTCCCAGTACACTGATGAGTCGAACGTTGAGCAAGCGAACAAAAATCCAAACTTAAGTTTAGGAGGTTTTGTACATCCATTTCAGGTAATAATACTGTGTTTATTAATTCAGTTGCTGGTAACTATTATTTCACATTGACTTTGAAATAAAATGTACATCCTTATTTAGATATTTGCTTATGAATGTATCCCTGGAGTTGCAAAGTCGTTTGCGAAGAGACTTGAGGGAGTGGAACCCAGCCTTCCACGAATGTGTCGGTGGAAGACAAAAGATTGGAGTACTAAGTACTCGCCGAGGTTGGAGCAGGTCATAGAAGCTGTTTCTTCTGAAGGTGTTGGCAGATGTATTTTGCAGCCAACTGTTGAAGAATCCGCTTCCTTCTTTATTAGATCAAGTCACTCCGAAGTAAACCGCACTCCACTGCTGCGGAAGGTCAATATGTGTTTGGAGAAGGGAAATACGGTTATTTGTCCTCGAGTAGCAGGAAACGTTTCAGCTAAGCATGCAAGAAATGTAGATGCAACAGAGATTGAGGAAGAGTGTGACGCAGAAGAGGACAATGAACGTAACAGTCCGAAATCATTGGGTAGTAAAGATTCGGCCAGTGGTGACTCTATATCAGAAGACGTTGTTGTTGTTGAGGGTAGGAAAATGTCTGGTAAGAAATCAGGAAAGGTAATGAACAAGGTGATTAGTCGGAAGTCCACACAGGGAAAACGTCTGAGTGAAACTGATCCGTCAAGTGGGTTCGTCGATTCGGTGAAACAATCAAAGTTATCGAATCAGAAGCGCGGTGTCACGGTTAATGCAGAGAGCGAAAGAGACGATGAGATGGAGAATGAGGATGGTCAGCCGAGAACACGAGGTGCCAAAGGTAGTCAGCACATGCCTGATGAAGACGTTACACAGGCGGAAGAAATTTCGGGTTTGTTAGATTTATTCTGATTTAATTATATTTTTATATGCCTCTACGTATCACTACTAACATTATGTACTCGGTTTGATAATTATCCTGGTCTAACCGCTTAACTTTTTACGTGCAGTTGTGCGGAAAATGCAGGCGCTGGAACACAAAATGCAAATTCAGTCAGAGGAAGTATCTACTGTGAAAATGTCATCTCTGCAAGCATTGGATGGAATTCGACAAAGATTGGTTGCTGTTGAAAGGAATGGAGGAACACTTTGGGATATTAATTTCATAAGTGACAGGATGACGTCCATCGAAGAGGGTTTGAAGGTGTTAGACAAGAAGGTAGTACAGCTCAAGGCGCAGGTTGATGTATTAACAGACCCTCATTGCACAGGTGGTATTTATTTTTTAATTCTCGATATTGATATTTTGAAATAGCATTGGTTACAAATAAATCTACCATCTGCTCACAAATTATTTTCGCAAGACCAGCCGCTGACGTAACGACCCGTCCCATATCGGGTGTCACTATAGCATCGCTCCCTACCGGGACCAGTGGGGTTGGGCCTACCACACTCCGACTGATAGTCTGGCCCCACTGTACCACCATTTAACCTTTTAGCGTGCTTCGTGCACTCGCTCACACGCACCCTGAGAAACTTCCCAGGGGGTCACCCATCCCTAGATTGCCCCAAGTCAAGCACGCTTAACTTCAGAGTTTCTATAGATGGACTCCCGAAAAGGTAGGTCGACCTTTGTGATATGAGTAGTACTATCAATCCTTTTATACGATTCTTAGCGTGACACGCCCATACATTGTCAGTCTCAGGATCCTCTCTCATTCTGGTGTTGGATCGGGTTCGTTAATGTACCCCTTCGCCTAGAAGCCTGCCAGGAGCCGCTCATTGTCCGTGCACCCTGGCACCAGCAATCACTCCCCGCCCTCTTCGGCCCCGGGCGTCACATACCCACCAGCTTCCGCCTGGTTCGTCCCCGAACCAGCACCGTACTGCGAGAGGTTGTGCTCTGATACCACCCGTAACGACCCCGTCCCATACCGGGTGTCACTATAGCATCGCTCCCTACCGGGACCAGTGGGGTTGGGCCCACCACACTCCGACTGATAGTCTGGCCCCACTGTACCACCATTTAACCTTTTAGCGTGCTTCGTGCACTCGCTCACACGCACCCTGAGAAACTTCCCAGGGGGTCACCCATCCCTAGATTGCCCCAAGTCAAGCACGCTTAACTTCGGAGTTTCTATAGATGGACTCCCGAAAAGGTAGGTCGACCTTTGTGATATGAGTAGTACTATCAATCCTTTTATACGATTCTTAGCGTGACACGCCCATACATTGTCAGTCTCAGGATCCTCTCTCATTCTGGTGTTGGATCGGTTCGTTAATGTACCCCTTCGCCTAGAAGCCTGCCAGGAGCCGCTCATTGTCCGTGCACCCTGGCACCGGCGATCACTCCCCGCCCTCTTCGGCCCCGGGCGTCACAGCTGACATGGCTGTCATTACCAAAAACGTAAATAATATTATAAACAATATAACGTCATGTGCAGTTGAGGGGAATCAGCAACTTCCAGCTTCTGGAAGGCTTAAGCTTGCAGAGGATGCGTTCCTACGTAGCAATTCTGCTGTTTCAAGACAAGCTTATACCCATCGTAAGCTTGACGAGCATATTCTGTATAAGCTAACATTCTGGCCAATGGCAGAACAAGAGATTAAAACTATGCAGCAGTGCCGCCAGAGTGGCCTTTCTGGAAATCCTTTGACGCCGACCTTCTTCCGGACCCTAATGAGAGCAAGCCAACCACTGCAAAATGATGTGAGTGTGTAATTGAATATATATCGTCATAGTAATATGTAACACCGCTGTTTACAACAATATAAAGACTTACGTATATATATGTGCATATTCATGGTTATGTGATGAATTGATTGGTTCTTTGTTTTTAAAGCATGTTGATGAATGCATCCGCGGTTTCATTGAGATGCAATAGTGCAAAATCCCCTCGAAGAATGTCGCTTTCATGAGCACGCTATTCAGTCAGATTATCATGTCACTCTCCGATGTAAATGAAAGTGTTAGCTTGAGTGAATTTACGCCAAACACGCTTGGAAAGTACCCAGGGTGGCCTTCGTGCCCATGGAGCAGAGCGGAGACAATAGTTTTCCCGCTGGAAGTAACTAGCTGTGTGCGTTATTCATCCGAATAGCGCTGAAATGGAAATTTGGGACCCGCAGAGGGGAGCTCATGCAGATGCCAAGTTAGTCGATAACGCAATAGACAATGTTTCTATCATAATCAGTCGTTTGCTACAGGAATTGTCACTCTTGGCAATGGACTATGCGTTATCAATTAAGCATTATGAGCGCCTTCAGCAGCTAGCTGACAGGCAAGTTCCAGACGTCTTTCATAATAATTATATGTGCATTGAAAAGGTCATTAAAGATTTGTGTTTTCGTCGTATGCAGTGGTGATAACTGCGTGGAAGTAGTTTTCAGCGCATTTACGACGATGTTTTCTGAACATATTGCCGCTGAGGTAACCAAGTCTCATTTAACGGAGTTCAGAAAATATTTGGCGGCAAGCGTGTTCTTCTCCTACTGGCACTGACCACCGTGGAGTGAGTGAATGAGTGTGAATCATGGTTAATTGCTGGACTTTCTGCTATGGACGTGTCTTGACATTAAACAATTGCATTTTGTGTTGTACGGTATCATTTCTCTAGCTGTCCATTTGTTGACTTTAGTATCTAAGTATGTCTGCTCTAATGGTAGGTCGTATCTTGAAGCTTTTCATAACCTATGCGTCGAACCTGTTTCCTAATTATTTTCTGATGTTACTGTTATCGATTAATCCACATTTTAGACCGACTTCATTGATTGTTAGATTATGTAGTTTTTCATTTAACACTTTTAAGACAACCATAATTGATATTGCGGTATTCTAAATAAGGCATGTGTTGGGCATCCCGGCGACAAAATACGGTTCTGTGTATCTTATACATAATTATAATATTGCAGGATACCTTAGAAATCATTTTTAGTTGATATAGTCCATAATTATACTCCAATCGTGTATTGTAAGTATTGTCAAATATAGATTTTATACGTGTAGTAATGTAAAAATATTGTGTTATGTTTTATTAACAGTCGTCCAGTAATTTTCATAGTCGTCCAGTTCCTCGCGGATGTCAAGAATACGGGATGAATAAATCAATAAATCTATCAGTGTTCAATATTTATGAAGGCTTAACCAAACCTCCTAATATTATTCAGCAATGTTGATTTGTTGACACATTTAATTTGATTTTAACATCAAAATTTTAACATTTCTTCGTGTATCACCCTTAAAACCAGAAAACGTGGATTTTATATGACAATAGCT
Source organism: Craterostigma plantagineum (assembly GCA_027422505.1). NCBI lineage: Eukaryota > Viridiplantae > Streptophyta > Magnoliopsida > Lamiales > Linderniaceae > Craterostigma > Craterostigma plantagineum. The sequence goes on from JAPQWV010000009.1 coordinate 26,327,238, forward strand.
CATTCCCAGTTTCCTGATAGTTTACAAGGTATGTTGTATATTGCACGACTGATGCTGAGGATATCGTGTAACTAAACAGTTTCTCCTATTTTGCGCAACTCTTATTGAATTCTTTGCACATTTATTCTAATAATAATAAATTTCCAAATAAACAATTATGCTACACTGTTATGTACCTCTCTGAGGAAGTCTAAGAGACAAACTGCATGATAAATTGATTCAGTAGAACATTTTTTATATTAATACGTGCATGTATTAACCTTATAGCACCCCTATTAAATATGCATTAATTTATTGAATATCTGCAACAATCAGTTATAGCTATATGTTTCGGCGAATTGAAAAATTTCATGCAATTGTCTTACATTGTATGTATCTGATTCGAAAGCAACGAATCTTAATTGACTCTTCATATCTCTCCAACAGCGTTAACAACTTACCCTTACTGAGTATAGAGTAAGGAGTCGAAGTATAGTTGCAAAAGGGAATTTGACATAATAGAAAACGAATCGGAGTACATTTACCAAAAAGCAAACATTCGATAATTGAAGAGGATTTTGAAGATTCCATCGACAAGATATTTCGGGAACTACACGATGTGATTAATCATTTAGCAGGGAGGATAGCAAAACAAGTCGATTGTTATTCAAGAACTGAAAATCGACAGTGTGGGAATTTGCTAATGAGTTACGATTCACTTACACAATATATGCAATATAGATCTCGAATTTCCGACAATCGGTATCAATCAATATTGCAGGCAAATTCTGGAGCAGCTTTGCGACTTGGTATTGCAATCTTTCATTAATTACAAATATATTCTTATAAAAATTATCTGATTCTTCACTTATTATTCAATGTGGTAGATTATAATACAGAGGTGCAGCATGGAAGGAAAAGACTAATCTCCGAGGAAAATAATGTCAATGATTATAAAGATCACCGCGCAACTGGTACGACAAATTTCCCCTACAATTATTTTACATGATGTGCTGCTATGCTCAAAGCTAATATATTTGATCATTATATCGACGTATGTAATGTGCAAAATTTCCAATATCAGCATCAAAGAGAAGCCGCAGCAAGCACAGCAAAGATGCGGAAGCTGTTGGATACAATGAAGAAAGACCCCAGACTTTGTTACAAGGTAATTGAACAAAATACCTAGGTTTGGAATTTGTCATAGAATAGTTTCAAAAATGATTTTCTGATATGAATTCAGGGGTCGCTCGGAGATCTTTATTGTCAAATAAAAGGAACATCTCAACTTCTACAGTGATTACCACAGAGAAGATTAGCCATTGTCCTCACTGTCATGCATTGATGTGGAAATCAGAATCAGCAAAAGCAAGAGCGAGTAGCAAAAATGTAGTGTTTACGCTTTGTTGTGGCCAGGGAAGAGTTTCACTCCCTCCACTTGAACAGCCTCCGTTATATCTTGAGGAAAAGTTGTCAGATATATCTTTTCGGCAATCTATACGAGTCTATAACTCAATCCTTTCCTTCACATCAATGGGTGCAAAAATAGACCCAATGGTGAAACCAAGAACAGGTTCATACGTCTACAGAATTCATGGACAAAACTGTTCATTGCTTCCTGCTGAAGGTGAGACTCCAAAATTTGCTCAGCTCTATATCTACGACACATCAAATGAAGTTTCAAACCGTTTAGGAACGTTGTCCAAAAAAAGTGCAGAAAATTTGGATACAGAAGTGGTTTCAGCACTCATTCAAATGATGGATACATACAATACGCTGGCGAACATTTTTCGAATGGCACGGGACAGATATGAATCTGGTGAAACTGCTGAACTATCAATATTACTACTTGGACGAGGGCGTAGAGGAAAGCAGTACGAACTTCCCTCCACGGATGAAATTGCTGGATTGATAGTTGGAGATCTTCCTGAAACGATTGGGGAAAGAGACATCATAGTCCAGACAAAAAATGGTCCGCTAAAGAGAATCAGCGAATCGCATCCTTCATTTATGGAAATGCAATATCCTTTGTTATTTCCGTTTGGACAGTCTGGATTCCATGACCAGATACCCTGCTCAGATAAGGTCCACAGCTCTACCAAAAGGGAGAACATAACTATGCGTGAATACTATGCATATCAAATACAGACTAGATTATCGGAAGGTCAAGGTATTGTACGGTCTGGACGTCTACTCCATCAGTATGTTGTCGATGCTTACACAGCGATCGAACAAGAAAGGCTGCGTTGGATAAGAAATAATCAAAAGACGCTGAGAGCGGATGTTTACAGTAACATTGCTGATGCTGTAACGAGAGGAGAGACTAATGCAAGATCTATTGGCAAGAAGATCATATTACCCTCATCGTTCACAGGGTCTCCCAGATATATGTTGGAAAACTACCATGACGCTCTGGCTTTATGCAGGTGGTACAATAATTCACATCTATTCATTACTATCACAGCAAATCCTAACTGGGACGAAATGACAGATCATTTGCAAAGATATGGAAATGATAGCTCTAATGATAGGCCAGACTTGCAGTGTCGGGTATTTAAAATAAAGCTGAACAGTTTGATTTCTGATATCCGGAAAGGATTATTCTTTGGCCCCGTGGTTGCAGGTATATTTTCTACACAATACTCTCAGATATTTTATGTCATTGATGACGAGGATATTTTACGAAAAGTTTCAATGATACCAGCATTTCTGTTTTTTTTTTTTTGTAGTGTTGTATACAATAGAATTTCAGAAAAGAGGCCTGCCACATGCACATATATTGATTTGGCTAAGTGGCCGTGATGGACATCCAAGTCCTTCGGAAGTAGACTCAGTAATATCAGTAGAAATTCCAGACATGGAAGTAGACGAGGAGGGATATCATTTGGTCAAACAATTTATGATGCATGGACCATGTGGTTTTGACAGACCAAACAATGCTTGCATGGAAAATCACAGGTGCACAAAAGAATTCCCTAAACAGTATATTGAGACGACAATCGATGAGACTGGTCACGTGAGATATCGGCGGAGAGGAATCGATAGGATTTATATTACAAAGAAGAAAATCCGCATGGATAATAGTTATGTTTTGCCACATAATCTACCACTGCTGAAAAAATATAATGCTCATATAAACGTTGAATGGTGCAATAGGACTAAAGCAATCAAATACCTCTTCAAGTATATTGCGAAGGGAGTCGATAAAGCAACAATGATCATACAAAGTAGAAATTCGGTAGATGCTGTAGTTGATAACTCTACAAAAATGGCACAAAACAGTGACGAAATAAAGAGATATCTTGACTGTCGGTACTTATCTGCCTGCGAAGCTATGTGGAGAATATTTTCCTTTGACATACATTATAGATCGCCCGTTGTTCTAAGACTTCCACTGCATCTTGAAGGACAACAGAGTGTTGTTTATGATGATGCTGCTGATTTGGAGAATCTATTAACGCGAGATGGTATTCGGAAAACGATGTTTACCGAATGGATGGTAACAAACTCGCGTAATAGGGAAGCAAGGACTCTAGCTTACATACAATTTCCGTCAAAATTTGTATGGAGCAGTGATAAAAAAGCTTGGACACCACGCAAGAGAGGAATTGTTCCTGGAAGAATTGTGAATATTCATCCAACTGCTGGTGAAATATACTACATGAAAATGTTGCTTATGTTTGTGAAAGGACCAACATCATATGAAGATATACGAACTGTGGATGGAAATGTATTACAGAGTTTCAAAGAAGCGTGTTACAGAAGAGGATTGTTGGAAGAAGATTCTGAATGGCATCAAGCAATTCACTGGGCGTCTCCATATCAGTTGCGTCATCTATTTACTACACTGTTGACATATTGTGAAATAACAGATCCTTTGCGACTATGGAATAGTTTCTGGCAATCTATGTCAGAAGATATTACGAGGAAACAGAGGCGTTTGTTTACATTTTCATCTTTGGAGCTTTCAGACGATGAACTACAATGTTATACCCTAATAGAATTGGAGAAGTTATTGAATCAGAATTCGAAAACGCTTGGTGACTTCCCTGGAATGCCGACTCCCTCGGACAGTGTTCTCAAAGATCTTGGAAATAGATTCCTAATGGAAGAATTGAACTTCAATATTGAAAGAACCACGGTGGAAAATGAGGAACTAATTGCTACGCTGAATGAAGATAAAAAAGCGGTATTTGATGCTGTTATTGAATCCGTATGTGCAAATGATGGTCAGCTTTTTTTCCTCAATGGTCCAGGAGGAACAGGAAAGACTTACTTATACAATTTGCTAATACAAAAGCTGAAGTCAGAAAACAAGATAGTAATTCCTGTAGCATCATCAGGGATTTCTTCATTATTGCTACCAGGAGGAAGGACAGCTCATTCGAGATTTAAGCTACCAATATCCTTACGTGAAAATTCTATGTGTGATATACGCCATGGTTCAATGTTAGCGGAACTCTTACGTCGCTCAGATTTAATCATTTGGGATGAAGCACTGATGATACATAAATTTGCTTTCGAATCATTGGACAGAACAATGAGGGATCGTATGTCGGTTGAGAACATAGGTGCTGATAGACTGATATTTGGAGGGAAAACTGTCCTTTTAGGTGGAGACTTTAGGCAAATACTGCCGGTTATTCCAAAGGGTACACGGCAAGACGTTGTTGAATCAGTTATAAACCGCTCTTACCTATGGAAGTATTGTCGTTTCTACAGCTTGAAGAAGAATATGAGAGTACATCAGTCTGAAATAGATTTTGCAAAATGGATCTTACAAGTTGGAGATGGTAATCCAACAACAACTTCAGTCAATGGTACAGAAACAATTAGACTTCCAAGTGATATGATTATTCGACCTTCTAAGGATCCGGTGAAACAGATTGCAAATTATGTTTACGCAGATTTTGAAGAGAGGAATGTTGTTCATACATATCTCAGAGAGAGGGCAATACTCACCCCAAGAATTGAGACTGTTGATGAGATTAACAGGTACATGTTGTCAATGTCCCCTAGACAACCAACTGAATATCTAAGTTCATATAGCAGGGAAATCAATTCTGGGGATGAAAGTGAAATAGAAAACATGTATCCAGTTGAATTTCTTAACACCCTTGAATTTTCTGGCCTTCCAAATCATAACTCTTACTCAAACAAGCAGTTCCATGATGCTGTTGAGGAATATAAATCAGAAGGACGGATTATGTAATGGGACAAGGATGACAGTTTCACGTATGGGCAGTAGAGTGATTGAATGTGAGATTATTACAGGATCGCATGTTGGAAATAAAGTACTTATCCCAAGAATAGTTCTTTCCCCAACAGAGTCATCATTGCCAATTAAGTTACGCCGCAGACAGTTTCCGATACGAGTATGCTATGCAATGACTATCAACAAAAGCCAGGGACAGAGTTTAAAAAATGTTGGTGTATATCTTCCAAAACCGGTATTTACGCATGGCCAACTGTACGTTGCATTGTCTCGGGCGACATCACAGTCTGGAATAAAGATTCTCAGTTTCAAGGAAGATGAACCTGAAGACGATGAAATAGTTAATATTGTTTACCATGAAGTCTACAACAATTAGGTGAGAGATTTCTACATTACATTTTTTCAATGAAAGAGCTTATGCGTTCGTCCACTATGTTATCAGAGTAACATGTGATATAAGGGAATGTGTTATAAAGGATTCCTCGAATATAAGGATTGAATACATGCATATAGACGTCATGTTTTTGAAATAATAATAAAAGTTTCCCTTACAGTTGTATTAGTCCTATATAGTTTAATGCCAGAAAGGGGATTTTACAAATATCGTATACAGGACTTCGGAAACAATGGAAGAAACATCCTCAATTTTCTTATACGTGAATGACTACTAACTTACATTGTTGGAAAGAGAGCTCACGCAATTTCTTTTATGAGAGGTATAAATAACACGACTGAAACGTTAACAGCAAAGTTAAAGAAGAGAAATAAAAGTTAAGGAAACAAAAATTCTTTCAGATCTATGAAGGTCGCATCAATCGAGGTGACGTCATTAGCGACGTCACGATACAGAAATATTAAGCTAACATTGAGAAAATTATGAATTACACGACTGATACATTATCAGTCGACAGAACGTTCCTGGAAATACCGAATATGCTTCAAATGAACTACTAATTCATTAAAAGTCGTGCAAACAACACACACACACACTCAATGAACAGTAATTCAAAACGACAGGGTATCTTATTGAAGTCGTGCAAAATCAATGGGTATTATAAAAATTAATTATTACAGAGAATGACTTAATTTAACTACAAAAGGTTGTTGTTAGTAATAACTTACGTTTGCATTATGCTACAATCATTAGCACAATGAAACCAATGAGTTGAGATTTATTTATTTTCTGGTCAGTACCTAATTATATATGCCATGGATAATCGTGGCCATGTATTAATGAAAATTATGTTGTTTTCGTCTATATACCTTATATATTAATCTGATATGTTTACATATGATTGGCAAACCTTTTTCGCCCGAGAATTCACATGACAACTTTGGCAACTTTTTATTAGTAAACTACGAATATACGACTGATACATTATCACCCGTAATAACGACCGCTCCAGTAACGTGCTTGCATTGTAGCATATGTTTACATAGACGACTGATTCAGAAGCAGTCGTCCAAAAAGAAAGTATACACCATGTTTTAGTTGGTTGTTAATAGTAAGAATTTCCTTTGACTTATCCGGAAATAATAAACATAGTAAAAACAATGTTTTTATATTTATTTATTTTTGGCTCAGTCGGTAATAGTATATGCCATTGATATTGCTGTCAATTGTGTATTTGAAATTTATGTTAGTGTATTTAATTTTATAGAATTTAGGTGTAAACCTATTATGTGTACGCATGATTTAGTAATAATATTGCTTTTATGTGTATTAGTTGTATTTCTATTTTTAGATTGGCTGTGTAATTTAAGTGAAGGGTTACTGTTCTAATATTTGGTTATTCTGAACAATCTGACCATCAAAGATGTCTCATACGTCGAAGGCCTCCGCCATAACTTGTTCAGCATAGGCCAATTCTGTGACAAAGGCTTCCAGGTGGTCTTCCATGCTGACCGGTGCAGAATTTTGGATAGTCAGGACACAGAACTCCTTCAAGGAGGCGTGATAAAGGGATGAGGCGTGAGCTACTACAAATAAAGTTTCAACGAGGTATATTTCAAACTTACATATGCATATGAGTTTCGTCGAAAAAAAAAAATATATACCTATTTTCTTTGAAAACTTTTCAAATGATACATTTTCGATATGCATTTCATCGCTTTAAACGAGTTTTAAAATTTTCAAATGCATATTACGAACGGAAACGATAAATATCATTTTTCGATTAATTCTTTCAAATGAGCTTTAATTGAGGGGGAGCTACTCGTTATTTTAATGAGGAGCAACCTTTATATTTTTAAGGAAGCACAAATTTTTAATTCTTGAGGGGAAGAAAAACTTACAACGAGCGATTTAAGGGAATGAGATTCTTAATATTCGTCAAGCTAACTACGCAGATTTCTTGGGGGAGAAAATTTATTTTCGAAGCATATTTTGGGAGATATAAATATAATACTACTTACTAATAATACTCATATATATATATATATATATATATGAAAAGGGGAGATATATAAAAAAAAAGAAAGGGGAGATAAAAAAAAAAAGAAGAAAACAAAAGGAGATAAGAAAAAAAAAAGAGAGAAGAAAAAAAAAGAGGAGAAAAATTCTTGCCTCAGATTATTTATATGCTTTCATATTGTTGTTTTCTCTAGATTGTGTAGTTACAAAGTCCAATTTTGTGAGACCAATCTTTGATTTTACTATTTGTTGATGATGATTCAAAAAAAAAACAAAAAAAAAGGAAGAAAAAAAATAAAAAAAATATAATGAAAAAAAAAATATAAGAAAAAAGTAAAAAAAAAAGAGAAGAAAAAAATTCTTTCTTTTTCGATATGCTTCTCGGATTTATTCTCCCACATCCAAAGATGGACGTACCACGAAGAATCTTGAGCTTTCAAACGGACACAACTTTCCAAAGACGACGGCGACGATCTAAGTGAAGATCAAATGCTCCGTATTTTCATCGACCGGCTCCGGCTTGCTAATTCAACTAGAGAAACAATTCTCACGTACCCCGGAAGCACGGATTTCATGTTCCTATGGTTCAGTCTAATCCGACTTGATCCTAACCCCGGAACGCGTTCGAGCATTTGAGACCAAGCAAGATTATTTCGATGATGCCTAGGAAGTCTTTGAAGATACATCACTCCCTTATCTCACATATTCGGACCAACTCCCATAGGTACAGGTGCTAATTTTAATTAGCTCCCGGGTAGAAGTCGTCGCATTAGGTCCAACGGCGCATGCACAACCGAGCCTTACCCACTCGTCTATCTCTCAAAAGATGGGTGTTTCATAAATTACGGGGAACCACGTATGCTATCACCGCTTCACTCGAAAACGAGAGATATTGAACTAAGTGGTATTCCTCCCCGTACCACGCTTTTATTGATTCACTCGCGTCTAGTGTGTCCTCACTCCCCAAAATTTTCAAATTTTTAGGACACATACACTTTTTAATAAACCTAATCTTTGTGATTACGTTAGAACTTCCGTAGACATGTTATTTTAAAAATACATGCTTAAAGGATCGGAAGGAAGTCCGGCCGTTGCAATATTAAAGCAACAACGGTTTCGGCCATCTTCTACGAGCTTTGCTCCTAGTTGATGTCAACAGGACGCCTATGTGGCCCCGGTACTCATTTCGACGGATTGCCTTTGTGGCTCCGTCCTGTTATTACCCTCACCGACCTTTTGGTATTGTCCTTACCTTCCTCTAAATTAACATGCCGACATCGTTAGCACGATTCGCCATGAGGGGGAGAAGGGGTTATGCATACACAATCGGTTGGTCCACCCACCAATATCCGCCGCGCTTACCACTCTGAAACCGGGCTCTCTCACAATGCCACATTCAAAGGAAGCTCCGTACAACTTAGAAAAAACGAAAGAAAGAGATGGCCTACTTTCTTCTGGAACTAGAGACGCTTCTTCGAGGCCGAACCAGACAACTTCCATTCGGAGAAGACAAATCTGGCGAAACGGAGAAGATGGCTAAAACCCCGAGCCCCCCTACTCGACTTTCTCATGCCCCCTGCTTCCGGAAGAAGAAGCAAGGACCGAGGACCGAACGACACGTGACTCAAGCATCATCAAGGACTGAATGTTAGGATCGTGGACCGGGTGTTAGAGGGGGAGTGAATAACACCGGTCACCATTTTCGCTCATCAGTGGGTTTCACGTCCGGTTAGAGAGTGAAACGGTTTCCAATCTTCAATCAAGGCCAAGTGCGGAATATATTAGACTTGATTGTGAACTATGTGAGGTGGTTTGTGTATGTGGGTAACTTTATCCGGTTTTGGTGAATGGAGGTGGTTGAGGCATTTTGTCGAACACTTTGAGTGTGGGTGTTTGGGGGTATGTGTGGTTTCGGTTTGTAGAAGTGGAGACACGATATTTGTTATGGAAGTTCGGAGTTAACTCTCCTACGTCTCCCCTTCTTCCTCGCAAGGAAGGTTCACTAGATCTTCAGTTATACACTCACAGTACAACCTACCCGCTGACCTCAGCTTAATCTAGTGAATCACCTAGACAGCTTTTTACAGTCCATCTCTTCCAAGAGCTTTTTAAAGTCCCTTGGGAACTTACGGCACCCCGCAAGGTCAACCGTAAACGTTGTAGGCCGCAACCTCACAACCACTTTGATATTTTACGTCTCTTAGCTAAGACGGCACCATTCTTTCTTGTCTCGGTGCGAAGACTACATACACTTGTTTATAGTCTATGTGCTAAGACTCTCACTCAACTAATCTACTTTTGCTCAACTCTCTAATGTGTGAGTGAGGTGTGTGGGTTTGAACGTTGTAGCACTCTCTCTTTTGTAACTCACACACTTGGAAGAACTCTCTTGATTTTCTTCTTTTCTCTATGCTCTTGTTCTTCTCTATTGGATCTCTCTTTTGATGTGTATGTGGTTTGCTCTAGGATCCTTAGCTTGTTTCTGCCCGTCACTGTTATTTTTATAGGTCTTCCCACTTTGAAATAGCCGTTAGACTCAATAATATACCCGTTGGAAGCCTTTGGGAGCCTTTGTTGACTTTGGTCAATGCTGTCAGCTTTATCTGTCTGTACCTCTGTTGCTGCAGTAAAGAGCTGTACATCAGTCAACAGTTGACCAGTCAATCCAGTCATTGACCGGACCAGTCACTGACCGAACCAGTCAAGACCGAAACCGACCAGTCAGTCTGAAACCGGACCAGTCCAAACCGAAACCGACCAGTCAGTCTGAAACCGAACCAGTCCAGACCGAAATCGACCAGTCAGTCTGAAACCGAACCAGTCCAGACCGAAACCGACCAGTCACTCTGAAACCAGACCAGTTCAGACCGAAACCGACCAGTCAGTCTGAAACCTGATCAGTCCAGACCGATACCGGACCAGTCCAGTCCAGTCTGACCAATCGAAACCGGGTTGACCGACAGTTGACCGCGTTGACCAGTATTGACCGGCAGTTGACCGATCCAGTTTTTCGCCCTGAGCTCATATTTGATATCTGTTTTTCGAACCGAGCTCATCTGCACACTCAATAAATATGTTAGTAATACAAGTACTAAGTTTTGTGTTCATCAAACCGGATTGCTTAGATATTTAAATCCAACACTGAAGTTGCCAACCATGTCCACTAAATCAGGGACCAAAGTTGTCGATTATGTCCACTGCATCAATGATCGAAGTTGCCAACCGTGTTCACCTCTCCAAACCTCACAACGGATTCCCCCATCTCAACACAAGGTTGACCCAAATAGGGGGAGTTTCGAGTTTCGTGTGCTTTCAACGGGAGAAATGGAACGCGGACTTTCGAAATCCGGCAAGAATACTTCGTACATCTTATGGCATTTAGGAGAAGAACTTCAAAGGAAGATTCGAAGAAAAAGCCGATGCCTAGAAGACCATGTGAGCTTGAAGACATTCTAAAGAGGAGATTTCGAGGACTCGAGGACTCTTTCCACTTGCAAGACGAAGACAACCCGCGCTATATTGGAAATTGAATACAAAGGGGGAGATTGTTGGAACTATTTAATTGTATTCAATTAATATAGTTGTCTTAGTCTTGCTATGCAAATTAGTAGTGTTCGGCTAAATTGTAATTAGTCATTTTGTAGGACTACTTGTGTAAATATACCACGAGGTGGTATATATAAGTGAACTCCTAAGAAAATTAGGAGTGCGCTTAGCCGGGTTTTACAGATTGAAAATTAGAATTGGAAATTTTAGAGAGAAAATTTCAAGCGCCTTAGTGTTCTTCAACGTCGTTTCTCTCTCAAACCTCAACGTTGGTAAATCTCAATCGTAAGTCTTCAAATTCTTCAGATTTACTATCCGATTCTTCGTATTTCGATCTAGATTGGATATTAGGGGTCCTAACAATTGGTATCAGAGCCGAGCGTGTTAGGATTTGGATTAAATTTGGACTGATTTGTGAATTTTCGACACTTATTTTTCTAAATTTGTTTCGACACTGTTCTTCGATGATACAATCTGATTCTTCAAAACTTGATATAATCTGATGTTTTTTTGGCTTCTATTGATTCGTTATACATGTCTGAGCGGAATTTAAATTGATCTAAACATTATTTTGCGTGAATTTTGAAGAGTTGAGCTAATTTTCCATCGAACTATTCTTCAATTTCAGTCTGATTTCTGAAAATTTCGAGTTGTTTTGCTGTTTTTGTTGAACGATTGTGTGTTTCTCTTTGACCTGAGCTTATTTTTGATCGATCGAACTAATTTCTTTGCGAATTTTTGAAGAATTAGTGAAATTCGTTGTTTGCACTGTTCTTCAATTTCTTCAGAAATTCGACATATTTTGCTAGTTTCTGGTTCGATCGAGTGTTAAAAACTGAAATTCTATACTTCTCGATCATTTACCCGTAGTGAATTCGAACAAATTTGAGTTTGCGTCGAGATTTCTGTGTTTTTTGTTTGCGTTTGGTCTTCTCTGTTCGTCATCGTTCTTCGCCGAGTTGAAGAAAAAATTTCTTCGATCGAGATATCGACGTGATCAACCCTTCGTCTCTGCTGCATCGTCGAATGATCTTCGATCGAGAATCCAATCGAAAACTTCGGTCGAATTTTTTTTCTTTCGATCGAAATAATTCTTCGACCACAACCTGTTCTTCACATTCTGTTCAACACTCGAAAAATCGATTCAACGCAAGATACTTGTTTTCGCTCGCAAACTCCGATTGCAAAATTCGTTCAACGCGAGAAATTTTTTTTCGATCGAGAAACTACCAATCGATTGCTCAATCTGATTTTAAAAAAAAATAAACAGAACGAAAACCCCAATTGGAACTTCAAATTCGACTGATTTCACTGATTATGTGTTAAATTGACTGCTCGAATTTGTGAATCTGCTCATTTCGAATCATAACCCAGGCTGAATTCGAACAATTTTGATTTTTGATTGATTCTCGATTTTTCTGTGAATGCTAGTTCGACAGTTTCCATTCTGTTCGTGAAATAGCTTCATGAATTTGCATTTGTGAAATTCTAATGTGTTCTGAAATTAAAATTGCCAGTATCTGTGTCAAAACATGATTAATCGTTAGTTCGTTGGTGATCTGCATACATTTACGAGTGTTTACCCAGAATTTGCAACAAAATTGTAAAACACTGTAGCATGCTATTTTCTCGACCAGTTTTTTCGCTCGCAGTACTTTTGTGATCGATAAATTCGATTTGAAAGGGTTTTACTGTCGATTAAATCGCTGGTGTCATCCGCATTTTTTTTAAAAAAATTACACAGTCAAAGTCAAATTTTCGAGTAAAAGTCATTTAATTTTTCTCGGTCAACTGATATAAGTCAACAGATTGCCTTGCCTCACATAACTTTTACGCTCGCAAAATTTAGCGGAACAGGTTACGATTCAATCTCTTACACTCGAAAAAAATCACCTTCAGGCTCATTATAGAAAAAGCTTTTGGTATATACTATTAAATTCTTAAATCAAAGTCTATAATACCAAATCTTTTCGAATCTGAAATTTTTTTAAAAAAAGCCAAAAAATTTTAATCACTATTAAAATTTTTTTTCAAATCCATAAAACACGTTAACGATCAAAATTTCCAACCAAATTTAAATAATAGAAAATTAAATAAAAAACAAAATGGACACCTACTCGATTATTCGATCCGACGACTCTAGCTCCGACACTGATGAAGCGCTGAAGAAGCTTGGGCGTCAACTACGATTAATCAAGGAGTTAAACAAGCAGACTCAAAGACTAAGTCACGCTCAAAGAAGCAAGAGACAACAAACTCCGAACAAACGACGCACTTGGCTTTGATGGCACACCACGAAGATGAAACTAACACATCCTCTAAGGAGGCATTGATTTATAACTCTACATTGTTTAACATGTTAGAATCCTTACAAACTAGGTATGCTAACATGAAAAATCCTAATGGGCCATTGGGCCAAGTGTGGGTAATAAATCCACTTAATAAAAGTTGTCCCATAATTAATTAAATCGGAAAGCCACCGGTCATCGAAACGAGAAACCGCTGAAAAATTACGAATCTATATTTTGAGCGAAATCTAACGAATATTAATACGCTCAAAACCGAGTTCGGGGGAATAAGAAATTAATTTTCAAAGCTAGCCCAATTATACTGTTCGAAGTGTGGGGAATTTGTCCCACATTGGTTATACACTAATAAATCTTCATTATAAATATAGAAACCCTTGATGGATTATTCGGGCTTGCCTAGTGTATGAGCTTAAGTCGACTTAAGAAGGTTAGGTGGATTTTGGCCCAAATGATAGCCCCGGGTGCGAGGAGGTTCCTCGCACCGACGAGCACCGAGCCCGGGCCGTGGCCGTGGCCGAGCCCGACCAGTGCCTAAGTGCACAATAGGCGCTTTGTAGGCACACTTTGCACTTGCCGCGTGTGTAGGTGAGGATGAAGTGGCGCTGCGTAAGCGCTGATTGGGCAGCTCAGCTAAAGTGGCATGACTCGTTGCCACACCTTTCTTTTCAGGAAATCTTTCTTGAAGTGTCCACTTTTCTTGCAGAAATGACATTTCAGCTCCTTACGAATTTGACCCTCATTAACTTTCATGGGGGCTTTGTCTTGTCTTTTATTCTTCTTTCCATGCTAGCTCCATCGTGAACCCTGAGATGAACAAAGTGATCTTTCACTTTCTTCAACCTTCCTTCTTCCTGAATCAACTAGACCTAATTTCTTGAAGGTTCTATTTTTCCTTAAGGTTATAAAGACCGTTCAACCCTCGTCCAAACTGTGCCTAATGACAAAGGCATCTATAAACAGCAGTATTGTATTCGCTTACCGATTTAAAATCTTGTAATCGTAAATTCATTCGTCCATTCCTTGCATTCGAAAGATAATCGTAAATTCATTTGTCCATACCTTGCATTCGGAAGAATAACAGTTGTATGGTTGTTATACCTTTCTTTCAGATTTTTTCCACAACTCAGCTGGGTCTTTACTGTTAAATATTCACTTTCAAAATTTCATGGATGTGAATGGATGTGGTGGCGAAGAATATAAGCGTTTTTGCCTTATCTTGCGGCGTCGTGGTTTTTGAGGCGTCAACGGTGTCAGCTCGACCTCCGACTTGTGTGCTTGCGCTTTTCGGGTCGACAATGGTGTCGCCTAAGCCTTTCGCATTCAGATGAACATCGGCATCAAGTGCCCAAGATAAATAATTTTTTTTTCCGAGATATCAAGCGCAACAAATTCTAAGCTCGCCAAGTTCGACATTATACTATCATAAGATAAAATATGTTAACAATTAAATCATATAAGATAAATAGTCAAAATCAGAAGATCCAAAATATATGTAACAAGAATAACATAAATAAATAAAATAAATTCTTCATTATCCGTTTATGTTTTTGTAAGGTCCGGTAATGTAATATTGGTATCCAAAATCCGCGTCCGTTGTCCATCCGTATTCATGTTCGAAATCCGTGTCCATAGTCCAAAATCCATATCCATAGTCCGTCCAATCGGTAATTAATTTAAAGTATTTAAACGAATATTGTTTTAGTTTTTTTATTCTAGAAAAACTTTCCACACGCCACCAAGAGGAATCGAAATCTGGACCTCTCACAACTAATGACGATATTCCACGATACCACTCGACTATAGACCTTTTCTTGTATATTTTACTTTCTTAAATATCCACGACAGTGTGCGATTAATATTAATATGATAATATAATAATAAAATTATCATACCTCACCCGTGAAAGTATCTCGATGGAGGTTGATCGTTGTCGGGGAGCGCTCATGCGGATAACGTGTTATAAAAATATTGTTGTGATTTATACTATGATTATTATGATAATATAATTATAGTGAGAAATATTTAGAGAGAGGGAGTATGAATTAATTTCAGTACAAAATAAAATTTACATTAAAATAATCACATCTAATTTATATTCTCATCTATCACATCCCTATTTAACCACCAATATAAATAATATATATCTCTACTTATTCCATCCTTATCTTATCAATCACTCCATATAGTATAACTTCACTATAATATTTCATAACTGAATTGCTATTCATCGCCCCCTTTTTCCTAGTCACCGCCCCCTAAAGGGCTGAAAAAGACGATTTTGCCCTTTTGTATTTAAATTTCTATTTAAAGTCCTTTTCCAGACAACAATTTTCATATAGCAATTAAACATTCAAATCAGACTCAAACAAAACAAAAAGAACGTTCAAATCGCAATGAATCGTCTATTTGGGAAATGAAAAAGTCAAAAGAAAGCGTCTATTGGAGCGGATGGTAATCAAATTCTCGTAAATTTCGTTTTTATAGACGTGAATTCTCGAAAAACGGTCGAATTCGAGCGAAAATTTCGCCCCGACCGAAACATAATTTCGGTCAACACAAGGGGTGACCGAACAACAATTTCGGTCAACCCTTGTGATGACCGAAAATCAATTTCGGTCGCCCAAGAGGGTGACCGAAATTATAGTTCGGCCGCGACTGTCGTAGCCGAAATTTGGACCGAAATCCGGCTTCGGCTACGACAGAGGTGACCGAAATCTCGTTTCGGTCGCCTCTTAGGTGGACCGAAATTTGATTTCGGTTATTAATTTTTTTTTTTTTTTGGTCAGACTTGGAGAGTGTCTCGGAGGATTCCACGGGCGACGGGATAAACTACAGTCGGCATTTTCGCGAAGGAGGACGATTTTCAACCGACGTGGAAGCCATTAACTGGGCGAAAGGCGTCGTTATTGGTCTTGGTTTCGAGGTGATAATTTCGTCGCACAAGAAATTAGGAACAAAAAAATTGATTAGATGTTCTCGCGGAGAACGTTATAGAGGCAAGGAGGATGAATTGGAGAGGCTGTCGAAGTCTAACAAGTGCAGGTGTCCGTTTGTAGTCATAGCCCAGCAAGATCCAGCTACTAAGGAATGGTTCATTCGTACGGGCCCACCTGAAAAATCCACGCACAATCACCCTCTGATACATTATCCCGAGGGACACCGCCAGACGAGTGGGTTAAGCAGCCAGGCAAAGAAGGTCGTAGAGGTAATGAGTGCTGCGCAAGCGAAACCATCACATATCCTCTCAGCGATGAGGGCTCGACACAGCGTAGATAACGCGACGATCCGACATATTTATAATTACAGAGATCGTTTGAAGAAGCAATATTCTGAGGGTCGAGACGTGGTGAGCCAGTTGATGCACCAGGCGACAGAGTCCGGATATTTTGTCGAATATAGAAGAGACGAGGAGACTAATATGCTGACACATGTCTTTCTCGCACACTCGGAGTCACTCGCACTGCTGAGGACGTATCCTTATTTTATTGGGATTGACTCGACGTACAAGACCAATAGATATAAGATGCCTCTTGTTGAGATTATAGGGATGACACCCTGTAAATCACAACTTTCTGTGTGGGTTTGCCGTCATGGAGGACGAGACGGAGATCAGTTACCGGTGGATGTTGCAGTCTATCAGGGATATTCTAGGGCCAGCTGTCCACCCGTCGACGATTGTCACTGATCGTGAGTTGGGCCTTGTTCGACCGGTACATATGGTATTTCCCCATTCTCACCATCTGCTGTGCACGTGGCATATTTATAAAGATGTGGAGAACAAAGTTTATAGGTCGGGGGGAATAGCAAAAAGACCGCAGCTCACTTCACGCACAAGTCCTGGAAAGCAGTCGTGGAAGCTCCGACGGTTGACGAATATGAGAATGCAGTGAATGACATGCGTCTGCGCTGGCTACAAGACTCAGAAATCGTTACTTATGTTGAGCAGACGTGGTTGGTGCATAAGGAGAAGTTCGCCAGAGCTTGAACGAACCATGTGCTTCATTTCGGGAACACCACTACATGTCGTGTGGAGAGTGCTCATAGCGAACTGAAAGGATGGCTGAACTCGGCCACTGGGTCGCTTGACACCGTATGGGTGAAGGTGCACGAGCAGATTCAGAACCAGTTGATTCGCATCAGAAAGGTAAATTAATTATTATTACGTCTCTCTTATCCTTATCGAATAATATTTTAATCTTGACATGCAGACACTTGAGGAGTCCCGGTCGAAACGACCTATTCTGATGTCAGGATTTCCATTCCTAACATTGTTATACAGAGTTTCACACCATGCAATAAAAATTATGGGAAATGAGCTGCGGCGGGCCAAAGAGTTGTCGGATGAGGTTTACTCCAGGTGCGGATGTGTAGTACGACGTACGCACCAACTACCATGTGCCTGCGAGCTTCAGCAATGCGTGGACAACAACTACCCAGTTTCGGTAGAATGCTTGCACGACTTCTGGAGGACACTCACAATCGGCGAGGGAGTAGTGCCCGATATTTCTGATCAAGAGCGCTTAGCCGATCTTGTGCGTGAGGCAGAAGGTCGCGATCCCGCCGTTATGCGTGGCCTCCATCGAGTAGTTCACGAACATCTCTATCCCGAGGATCAAGAGTGGACCGCGCCTGCTGTTAAGACATCTGTAAAAGGTAGGCCAAAGAAAAGAGACTCGACGAAACGTGATCGGAGTGCTTGGGAGTACGCAATCCCAAGGGGGGGACGCAGCGGAGGGCGCAGCAGTACCAGTCGTAGCAGCCAGGGTCGTAACAGTCATGGCCGTACCTCATCATCATCTGCGACTCGTAGTTCTACTGGCGAGACAGGTACTTCTGTTTTTTCACTCATAAAAATTGTATATGGATGCATCTCTAATCCGGTATAATTTTTTATACAGTTGAATCCAACTTCTTCCACGGCCACTTGCAGTACCACGTAACATCAGTCATCCATCCGTATATAGTTAGTGTTAAGGATGTCATGGCTGACGGCAACTGCGGATTTCGCGCTATCGCTTCCCATATTTACAATGACGAAGATGAATGGGTCACCGTAAGGAATAACGTCGCGAACGAAATCGAGGCCCATTGGGATCTTTACTCGCCATTGTACTACGGTGATTCATTGGAAATGCAGTTGCGTCGTATACGCTGGGAAGGGGGGCCTTGCTTGGAAAACCACTGGATGTTGACACCGTGCGATCTGTGGGCTGTGGCGACTATTTGGAACGCTGTAGTTACACTATACGGGTACGGCAATGGATCGACCATCAACATGAATTCTATCACGATACTGCCTATGCGTGCCGCTTCGACTGCCAATGGACCGAACCGAACTATCGTAATAGCGCACCTTGGAGACGAGTACCGGCATTATATTAGACTGAATTTATGTCCAGACTTTCCAATGCCCGTATTGCATCCGTATTGGAATATCCATCGTGATCGTCGCCTTGCTGGGTGGGAACTTAGATATCAGAACAGATTCGAACATTGGGTGCAGTTAATGCGAAAGAATGGTCTATTATAATTCACTTTGTATTATATTGTATTATATATTTTATTAATGAATAATAACATTAAGTATTTTATATGTTATTATTTTATACTATTATATTTTTTATATATAATTATTTTATATTATTAGTATTATTTTATTCTTATTTTTAGTATTTTTTATATATTATTATTTTATATTATTAGTATTATTCTTATTTTTAGTATTTTTTATATATTATTATTTTATATTATTAGTATTATTTTATTCTTATTATTATTTTTTTTATATGTTACTATTTTATACAATTATTTTATATTATTAGTATTATTTTATTATTATTTATAGTATTTTTTATATATTATTATTTTATATTATTAGTATTATTTTATTCTTATTATTATTTTATTTATATGTTATTATTTTATACAATTATTTTATATTATTAGTATTATTTTATTCTTATTTTCAGTATTTTTTATATATTATTATTTTATATTATTAGTACTATTTTATTCTTATTTTTAGTATTTTTTATATATTATTATTTTATATTATTAGTATTATTTTATTCTTATTTTTAATATTTTTTATATATTATTATTTTATATTATTAGTATTATTTTATTCTTATTATTATTTTTTTTATATGTTATTATTTTATACAATTATTTTATATTATTAGTATTATTTTATTCTTATTTTTAGTATTTTTTATATATTATTATTTTTTATTATTAGTATTATTTTATTCTCATTATTATTTTTTTTATATGTTATTATTTTATACAATTATTTTATGTTATTAGTATTATTTATTTTATTTTTAGTATTTTTTATATATTATTATTTTATATTATAAGTACTATTTTATTCTTATTATTATTATTTTATATGTTATTATTTATACTATTATAATTTTTTATTAATATTATTTGTTCCTATTTTTAGCATTTTTTATATTTAATTATTTTTTATATGTTATTATTTTATACTATTACATTATTTTATTAATATAAATAAAAATAGTACGTGTTCGGTACACAAACGAAGGACAACGACAAATAAAAGCAGATCATGGAGCATTGCGCCAGCGGTCGTTCATTTCGTCCAGCTTGTCTCTGTAGCGCTCCGTTTGCTCCTCGTCGTGGAGCTGCAGCGTAGATAGCATCTCGGTGCTCAAGGCATACATCGAGCTGTACCACTGTACACAGAATTGATACATATAAAGATTGATTAAACATACAAAGACTGAATCACTTAATATTACGTACGTAGTCTGAGTGGCTGCGCGGGGGTATGCCGCCCGAAGAGGATCCCGACTCCGACGATAACAGACGAGGATGAGAATGTCGCTCATACCAGTCCATGTACCCTTGGACGGCCTCGCCAAGGTAATCTGCAGTCGCCCGGCTGATGTACGATAGATTGAGAATGTACGCATACGGGAACTGACGCCAAGCAAATTCTGCTGCGTCGCCAGAATAGTGCACCTTATACCATTTCGGGTCTGCTGGCATGTACGCCTTCTGTGGCGGACTCATCGGCGGGGGGATGTGCTGCACGTAACCCAACTGGCGCAACACTCTCGAGGGCACGTAGGGCTCAACAATGTCGCGATATCGTACCCAGCCTACGAAAATAGTCCTCATGTGGTGCACCGCTGGATCGGGGCCGTAGGGCAACCAAGCAACCTGATAACAGTTTGCAAATTTGTATATAATCGTCGTGAATATAGAATATAATCACTTAATATACCTCGCTCGCAGTCATCATGTCTAGCTGACGGCGGATCTCAATCTAACGGTGGCCCGTCCGCTCGTACTGAGACACGGACCACATGCGTGATCGTGCGTCGCAGGCCTCCACATGATGGGGTAGACGGTGTGGGCGAAAGCACGGGAAGTACTCGTAGATCCACGACTGTAATAACGACAGGCACCCAGCTAAACCCCTTGAATCCGCTCGGCTTGCGAGGCCAAGCTGGCGATAGAGGTAAGCAAGAGCGGCCGACCCCCACGAGTGGCCGCTGGCAACTGGCAGGGACCGATAGAACTCGTGCATGATGTCGGGCTTCACCCGGTTCCCGCTCTTGTCGACGAACAGCGTCGACCCCAATAGAATCCACAGCCAGGCGATTGCCTGGAACCCCGCCGGCCTATTTCCAGACCGCATCCTCTGCATCACGTCTTTCGACGCGACCGCACCGCCTCTCCATAATCCCCGTAGCGCGTCTGCGTTAACCCTCATAATCTCCCTCGCCGCGATCTGCTGGTCGCCGCTGTCCGGGGTGCCCGATACCGTCCTCCCCTCGATCGGGATACGCAGGATCTGCTCGACGTCGTGGAGCATGATCGTCATCTCACCCCACGGCATGTGGAAGGTGTTCGTGTCAGGGTGCCAGCGCTCCACCAAAGCGCTCAGAAGAGGCTGGTCCAAGTGACCCAGCATGGCATCTGTGAGGTGGCTAAGCCCCGTGCCATCGATCTCGCTCTGCGTCTGCGGCGGGAACTGGCAGTACCACTGCTTAAGCGACCGAAGCACAGACGCACGCTGCTCGCACTTCAGCAGGGGTCGATCCTCCTCACCCATCTAGATGCGGGGCGCGATGTGCCCCAAGTAACTAGGGATCACCTCGCCGTCTTCTGGACCACCTGGCTGTGGCCACTGCACCCTCCACGAATCGTCATCTACGACCCTGGAGCGCTTGCTCCCTATTTTATTTTTTAAGAATTTCCCAAAAATAAATATTATTTATTTTACGTATATTAAGACACTACATCGCAATACAGTTTATAAAGGAGAATGAAATTACCTGCGGAGACCGATATCGCATCGTCGTCGGATGACTCAAACGACGCCGCATCGTAGGGCACCTCCTCATCCGCAGGCGCCTCCTCATCCGCATGCGGATCGTATTCCGCATATACGGAATGAGAATCAAGAGCTCGCTGCCGCCTCTCCTCCTCCCATTGCCTACGAACGGATGCATCAACGCCGTGCGCCCTCGTATGACGCTCTCCAGATCCCTCCTCCGGGGCCGGTCTGCTGCTCCTCCAAGTAGGGACTTCCCACCCTTGGCCTGCAATTACATATTTATTAAAAAAAAAATTTGACCGTAAAAAAAATTCGGCCAAACAGTGGAATGACCGAAATCAAGTTTCGGTCGGCGAGGAACCGACCGAAACCAGATTTCGGTCGAGCCAGATCCGACCGAAACATGATTTCGGTTGGAACCCCGGCGACCGACGAGTGATTTCGGTCGTTCAAGACACGACCGAAATCATATTTCGGTCGAGCCTGTTGCGACCGAAATCTGATTTCGGTCGTGTCTTGAACGACCGAAATCACGTTTTGGTCGCGACTAGGCCGACCGAAATTTCGGTTTGGTCGTGCCGTTTTCGCCCTATTTCGCGTCCGATCGCCCGTTTTCAGCCTAATTCGATCCGTTTTCGACAATCTATCTACATACGAATGAACTTACGACAGTTTTCTTACCAATCGTGACAGGACCCCCTTTCCCTTTCCCTTTCCGTGTCCTCGCTCCATTACGATTTGCAAAGTTCTCTGTTTTTTTCTTTAATTTGGTTGTGTGATTTGAAAAGTGTTGCGTCGTGTAGGATTTTATAGAAAATTCTTACTTTTTATTATATTTTACCTTTTTAAATTAATTTAAATAACATAAGGGCATAAACGTCTTTTTTCAGCCCTTTAGGGGGCGGTAACTAGGAAAAAGGGGGCGGTAAATAGTAATTCCCATTTCATAATAATAATAATGCTTATATTATGAGCAATTTTCCAAAAAGTTGAAAATTTTGTTAAGTTTATCCTTGCCTTCATTTAGTACCCCACCATTAAAAGTGTGACCTTTTTCAGGTCAAATTCTGCCTCATAGAGTCATATCACATTGATGACTAAACTCAAAAACCATACGGATGTCGGAAGCCTTCACCAGCATGATGAAGGCATGCTCAAGATCTGGAAACAAGAGCCAAGTGTTTGCGCTCCTCAGAAAAATGCAAGACGGATTCTTCATAGTTGATGCTTCTTTATACCCAATAGCGATCAAAGCCTTGGAGAAGCACGGCGTTCTCTTCCACTCGAGGATGATCAAGGCGGGAATCGACGGCGATAAGTACGCCCGCAACGCAATGCTGAACGCCTACGGAAAGTACGGCCCTCTCGAGAACGCTCGCCAGCTGTTCGACGAAATGCCTGACAGGAAAGTTCCCGATTTCAACGCCATGATCACTTGCTACTGGAATTGGGGCTGCGAAGATGAGGCAAAAGCCCTTTTCGAAAACATGCCCGAGAAGAAGAAGAACGCGGTGACTTGGACCGCCATGGTCGCCGGGTACGCCAGGGCGGGAGACTTGGCCAACGCCAGGCGGCACTTCGATCGAACGCCAGCGAAGAATGTTGTCTCGTGGAATGCCATGATCACAGCTTACGCCCAAAACGGGCGATCGAAGGATGCGTTGTGCTTGTTTGATGAGATGGTTAGAGCTGGGGTCGTCCCTAACGAGACTACGTGCGTAGCAATCATTTCTTCTTGTCAAGACATTAGATTCGCAGAGCGGCTGGCGAAGAAGGTTATGGGAGAAAAAGGAGTTGGGTCGAACGAATACGTAGGAACTGCTCTCCTCGATCTGTACGCCAAGCACGGGCACATAGAGAAGGCTAGGGAGGTATTCGATGAGCTCGTCGGGCGTCGAAATACGGTGACTTGGAACTCGTTGGTCTCTGCTTACGCACGAGCTGGCGATTTAGTTTCTGCCCGTGAGCTGTTCGACGGAATGCCTGAAAGAGATGTGATCTCGTGGAACTCGATGATCGCTGGGTATTCGCAGAACGGGGAATCGTCGAAGGCCGTGGAGCTATTCAAAGAAATGATCACAGAAGGAAGAGTGGCGCCCGACGAAGTAACCATGGTTAGCTTGATATCAGCTTGCGGTCAGTTGGGCGCTGTAGAGCTCGGAAATTGGGTCGTCGACTTTGCTGAAAAAAATCGTATCGAGCTGAGCACTTCGGGCTACAATTCTCTGATCTTTATGTACTCGAAATGTTGTAGCGTGGAGAAAGCGAGCGCGCTGTTTCGCAGAATGGAGAGGAGAGACGTCGTCTCTTACAACGCTTTGATCACTGGTTTCGCAGCTCACGGAAATGGCTTATCAGCTCTAAAACTCCTCCGGGAAATGAACGAAGAGGGGATTGAGCCCGATAGAATTTCTTACATCGGCGTGCTAACAGCTTGCAGCCACGCGGGCATGCTCGAAACTGGCCGAGCTGTGTTCGAATCGATCGAAAACCCGGACGTGGAACACTACGCTTGCATGGTCGATCTGCTCGGGAGAGTCGGGAAGCTCGAGGAGGCGAAGGAATTGATCGACGCAATGCCAATGAGTCCCAGTGCGGGAATATATGGATCGCTCTTAAATGCCAGCAGAATACACAAAAGGTTGGACTTCGGAGAGTTCTGTGCAAGAAAGCTGTTCGAGCTCGAACCTGAGGATTCGGGCAATTACGTCTTGCTTTGTAACATGTATGCATCTACGGGGAAGTGGAAAGAAGTTGATAGAATCAGAGAAACGATGAAGGCCCGAGGAGTGACGAAGGAGACTGCAATGAGCTGGGTTGAGTACGATGGGAAGATTCAGTAGGGAATCGATCGGTCCCACGAAGAATTGCGGGCATTTATAGTATTTTGGCGAGGTTGAAGAAGAAGATGGTGGGGACGCACAGCGACCGAATCTCAGGCCAGTCTAATAAGGGTGATGATGAACTTGAGGGTTTGTTGGGATTGTCACACGGCTGTAAAGATGATTTCGAAAAACGAGGGTAGAGAGATCGTCTTGAGGACAACAACTGATTCCGTTGCTTCAAAGATGGCGGCGAGTGTTCTTGCAATGGTAAGGCAAAATACATTTTCACTGTGTTTGGTTTGAGGAAAGTAGCGTGGGAAAGAAAATGGTCTAAAATAAGTTTTTCGTTCGTTTTCCTCACCATTTGGTGAGGAAATTAGTTTTCCTTAGTTTTGACACAAAACTAAACCAGATTTTCTTTTCTTGTCTTTTGCTTTTCTATTTCTTGATCAATCAAACATGAAACAAGTCTTCTTTTTTCCTTTCATTTTTTTTTTCCCTACTTAATTTCCACAAACCAAGAAAAACCTTAAGGCTGTGTCAGGATCGAGGAAAACGGTGAAGAAAAGAAAAATAGACAGAAAACGATTTCACTAGTTTTTCCTTCGTTTTCCTCGCCATTTGGCGAGGAAAATGGCTTGTTATGGCTTTTGCTTTTAAGATTAACCTAAGTTTAGTATTCCTCTCTTGTTTCTCTAATCAACCAAATAAAAAAATTAGTTTTCCTTTTTTCTTTTCCTATCCTCGTTAAATTCCTTAACCTAACACACCCAAAGAAAAGAAGGACATCACTTTCCCTTGGATCATTTCTCGCAGGTGTCACATCAGATTCAAAGTGGCGTGAGTTTCGTCGCAGGCTCCATACATCGCTTGTCTCCATCTCTCTTCTTGATACTGCCTTGAGCTTGTTGAAAATAAAGCCCAAGAGTCTCCCGAGGAGAAGCCGCCCGAGCGAGTAGAGCTCCTCGAGCAAGAACCCTCCCGAGCAAGAGCAAGCCAGAAGAGAAACTGTCCGAGAAGGAAGAATCTGCCGAGCAGATAGCCGAGCAGATAGGAATGTCCCGAGAAGACTTTGCTGGGAAGAAGTGGAAAGAGCAGATGAGAAAGAGCAGTCGTGAAAGAACATCAGTTATCGAAAAGAAACTGCCCAAGTAGTGGACAACAGTTGAAGAAAGGAAACCTCCCCACGTCTGTAGTGGAGGAAATGGCCTCAGTAGTATAAATAAGTAGTTTTTGATTCCTATGCTAAGAGATTAAGTTGTTATCGTCGTAGCTTTGTTAAGTAAGAAAAACTTCCAGCTATATAAAGTGCTTCTTCGACAAATTTCTCCTTAAAAAAGGATCCCAGAATTCTCGTGCCAAATAACTTCAGCAAACAGCTTACCGATCCTACAAGAAACTCTTTATAAACATCAAATTGGTATCAGAGCTTATCGCAACGATGGCGACGATGGGAGTTAACGGCGGCCAAATACCCATACCAAAACTCACCAAATCCAATTACGAGAATTGGAGCATCAAGGTGAAAGCGCTGCTTGGATCTCAAGACGCGTGGTAGGTCGTCGAGAACGGGCATGTCGAACCGGAAAGTACGGGTGGATACTCGACAGCACAGATGAAGGCATTGAGGGAGTCCCGAAAGCAAGACAAAACAACACTTTACATCATCTATCAATCCGTAGATGAGGCCGGCTTCGAGAAGATAGCCGAGGCTACGACATCAAAGGATGCGTGGGACACGTTGGAAGCAGCCTACAAGGGTGCTGACCGTGTGAAGCAGGTTCGGCTTCAAACCCTTCGAGGAGAACTCGAAATGATGAAGATGAAAGAAGGCGAGAACGTCTCCGAGTACATCACTCGGATTCAAACAGTTGCGAATCAACTGAAGAGAAACGGAGAAGCCTTGACAGATGCCCGAATCGTTGAGAAGATCCTGAGATCTCTAACGAATGATTTCGAGAACGTTGTGTGCGCGATAGAAGAATCCAAGGATCTCGAGAAGATGACAGTTGACGACCTCTCAGGCTCGCTAGAAACGCACGAGCAGCGGAAGAGAAAGAAGAGGCAGGAGTCTCCGGATGAAGCACTGCAAGTAAAACTGTCTGTGAAAGAAGATAAGGCATCGGGAAGTCGGAATCGAGGAAGAGGACGCGGCCGTGGCGGAAGAGGTACCGGATGCGGCGGAGGATGTGGAAGAGGAAACCAGAATGATTGAGAAGGACCGAAAAACCAACAAAGTTGGAGAGGTCGTGGCCGAGGAAGAGGCCGAGGTGCACGCTCGAATCGACCAAATGTCGAATGCTACAACTGCAGAAAGCAGGGCCACTATGCCAGAGACTGCTGGGGAGAAAAGAAAATGGAAGAAAACGCAAACCTTGTCGCGGAAGAACAACCGAAGAACGAAGGAGTTCTCCTTATGACGCTCGAGGATAAATACCCGACCAACGAGAAGGTGTGGTACCTCGACACTGGCGCCAGCAATCACATGAGTGGCCAGAAGCATATCTTCAAGGAGCTGAAGGAAGTCAAAGAAGGGTATGTTTCTTTTGGAGACGACTCAAAAGTGAAAGTACAAGGACGAGGGAAGGTATGCTTCTCTTGAGCAAATGGAAGAGAAGGAATGGTCGAGGACGTTTACTACGTTCCCGACATGAAAACCAACATTTTGAGCATGGGACAACTCTTGGAAAGAGGATGCTCAGTCGTTATGAAGGATCGGGCGATGCAGTTGAGAAGCAAAAGCGAGCGACTGATCGCGCATGTTGAGATGGCGAAGAACCGAATGTTCAAGCTCAACATTGACACCATCCAAGAAGAATGCTTGCAAGTTGACCTGGAAGACAAGGATCATTTGTGGCATCTTCGCTTCGGACATCTAAGCTACGGGAGTTTGAAAGAGATGGCGAACAAAGGAATGGTGCAAGGACTTCCAAAGATGGTTGGAAGCCAGAGAATCTGTGAAGGCTGTGTCCTCGGGAAATTGCCGAGGACGTCATTTCAGAAGAAAGCAAAATTCCGAGCAGAGAACCTGCTGGAGCTAGTTCACACCGACATATGTGGACCGATGGCACCCAATTCTTTCAGTGGAAAGAGGTACTTTATTACCTTCATAGATGATTTCTCGAGGAAAACCTGGGTGTACTTTCTGAAGGAGAAATCAGAGGCCTTCGAGATGTTTAAGAAGTTCAAGACGATGGTCGAAAAGGCGACAAAGTCGAACATCATAGCTGTTCGGTCAGACAGAGGAGGTGAATTCATGTCTGGAGAATTCACAAAGTTCTGTGAAGAGCACGGAATAAGGAGATTCCTGACGGCACCATACACGCCACAACAGAATGGAGTGGCCGAACGAAAGAATCGAACCATTCTCGACATGGTTCGATCAATGCTGAAATGCAAGAAGATGCCGAAGGAATTCTGGGCAGAAGCTGTGCAATGTGCCATCTATATTCAGAATAGATGCTCCCACAGTAAGCTCGGACCTCGAACACCGCAAGAGGTATGGAATGGAAAGAAGTCGAGCATCTCACATTTAAGAGTGTTTGGAAGTGTGGCATATGCTCATGTGCCAGACCAAAGAAGGACGGAACTAGAAGACAAAAGCAAGAAGCTTGTATTCCTCGGATATGACGAGAAGACGAAGGCATACAAACTCTATGACCCTCTCGAAAAGAAGGTCATAGTTAGCAGAGACGTCCGAGTAGACGAAGGAAGTTCCTGTAATTGGAAGAAGAAGAAACGGAGGAGCAAGAAGAACCTGCGAGTCCCCCATCAACTCTCAGGAAAACTCCACTCGTGGAAATATCTGATACTGAAGAACCCAGACAACCTAGGATGCGAACTCTACAAGACTTATACGACTCAAGAGAAGAGGTTCATCTTGTTTGCCTTATTGCAGACTCTGAAGAAATCACCTTTGAAGAAGCGCTTCGCAACAAAAAGTTAAAGACGGCGATGGACGAAGAAATCAAGTCCATCGAGAATAATAGAACGTGGGAGTTGAAGAAACTCCCGAACGGCCACAAACCCATCGGAGTAAAATGGGTTTATAAGAAGAAGACAAATGCCGAAGGACTCATCGAACGCTACAAGGCAAGGCTGGTGGCAAAAGTACCGACAACGTCCCGAGATCGATTATGACGAAGTCTTCACTCCGGTTGCGAGAATGTGTAAAGTCCAGATTATCCAAAAAGCACAGATTAACTTCAATGGATTAAAGCTTTGAGATTTTCCGTGAATAGTGCTTTGGAGGCGTATGTGTGTTTTTAGAGATTTGAATAATGGAAAACTTGATTAGTGATAGTTAGGGTTTAAGCTTAAATACCTTGTAAGGTATTTAAGCCCATTGGGCCCCTAACAAACCCATTACAACTACAACCCATGTAACCGAAGTAAAACGTATAAAAAACATAGTAAAGAACAAACGAGACTTAGACCAAATATTTTGGACACTTCTAAAATATTCCTAACATTCTCCCCCTAAGTGTCCAAATTACAAATAAACCTATCTAAGTCTTCAAGTCTTCTTTTTCTTCGAGCGAGGAGGAGGCCGAGGTTCCAGAAGTTCGTAGGCTGATCTTCTGAGTCCAAGTCTTAATTCATATGATCTCAATCTTCTACGAAAGGAGATTTTGTCGGAGATGATTTCGATCATCTTATGATACTTCTCTTGTACTTCAGATTCTACTTCTCTCATTTCCTCTACGATCCTCTTGAGCTTAGCAAGAATAATACGGAGAGTTCCATCACAGAACTTGTGGATTTTTGAAGTTCTCATCAGTCTCTTTTCTCCCTTGTAATTGATGTAGATTACTGAAGGGTCTTCTCCATCAAAGATATGGCCTTCTCCGTAGCTCTCTGACTCAGGTGCTTCAAAGGACGGCTTCGTGAGATTCACTCTTTTTATGTTGCTTTCAAGTGCCATTTGGAGGTCATGTGTAGAGTTGAACTTGACTTGTCGCAACATGAACCTTTTTAATGAAGCATAGCCCATCCTTAATTCTGGAGTCCTGAGTACTCCAAGCCTCCTATAATCCCCTACTAATTGATCAATGTCTTCACCTCTAAGATAGGAGAGATCCCCTTCATTCAGTTCTTCAGCTGAATTATCTTCACGTCGTACAATGTAAATAGGGAAATCAATGTCTCCAAATCGCTCCTTTCGAACAGTCAGAATTTGTTTGATTCTGGGTCGTTTTGCCTCAAGTCTTCGGAGATCATCGACATTCGTTTCTTTTCCTCTGAACATCAGTGTTCGACGGATAGACAGCAGGTACTGAACGGCTTTTGATCGTGGAAAATGCGTTAAACCTGAGGTCAAGCTCATCCACCTTCAAGATCTTATCTTCCCTCCTCCAGATTTTCCTTCGTATTTCTTCTTGATAAGGAGCATTAACCTTCACATTTTTCCATGGAAGTTGTAGCTCGTCTATTCCTTTGTGTGTATCTGGAGGGCAATCCTCGTCTATGACCGTGAAGTTGTAGAAGTTCTGGAAGTCCGGGTATCTCTGCTTCGTAGTCTTCTCCTTCCTCGAGCTCCTCATCTTCAAGGCGAATTAGACTAATGTTAGCTTTCGAGAGAAAGTATCTAGCACTGTCCATAAGGTTTCTGGCCATAATCGGATTAACAGGATGAGTTCTCCATTCCTCGCCAAAGATGTACCTCTCCACAACATCATGTGGATTGTAAAGTTCTTCGACTGAGGTGCCTGGATTGTCGATCTGAAGGGATGGGATGGAAGTTTGGGGACTTATCTGGCTTGTGAGATGTGGGGTTGTGGTTGTTTGGACTGATTGGGTGGAAATCCTCAAGGAGCCAGATTCGACTTCGCCAAGGGAAATTGTCTGGTTCGGCCCTGGCATGGCTTGTCTGCCCCTAGAGGACCTTGGTGGTGGGTTGGATTGTCGGGAAGAACCGCCTCCACGAGTTAGAACCCCGCGTCCTCGTCCGCCGCGAGTGACCGGATACATGATTCTTGGTCTCTTCTCCCCCTCAGGGCGATCCTGGTCGTCAGGATCGTCATGACGACGTTTCTGTCTTGAGCCTTCCTGACTACATGTGGAAGGGTCAGGTATGATTCCGCCTTTAATCAGCTTTTTGTAGAAATCTTCTTCGTCCGGAGTCCGCTGATTGTCGAGTTCGATAATTCGGGAGATACCTACGTCGAAGAGCTCAAGTAGAGGCATGTTGTATGGACTAGGTTCAGGTGTTACTCGTGGTGGTGGTAGTGAGATGAGACGAGGCTGTGACGGCTATTCTCCCACGGGTGCCTTTCCTTTGTCCGTGGAGGCTGATTGCATGGCATCCTTAATGAGTCCTCGAACCCGTGGTAAGGCGACGGATTCAAGGAACTCAAAAAGGCGATTCTCCAGGTAAGGCATCGTCACAGCTTGAGGAGTTGAGGATGGTGCACCGGCGCTTGTTGGGTTAGCCGTTATCACACGTTTAGAACTAGGTTGTGGACGGTGGCCCTCGTCAACCGAAGTCCGGTGGACTTCAGTTTCCACGGGTCTTCCGACCTCTCCTTGCGACACATCTTCAGAAGATGGTGCTCGGGTCGTTATGGGCACATCGATAAGATGGGCTTGTGTGGAGCTTTCACCGGGGCCACTTCCCGTTAGCACTCGTCCAGAACTAGATTTTGGTCGGTGGCTCTCGGATGCTGTGCTGCTGAGATCATCATCATTCGTGAGGCTTCCGTCCAATCCTCGAAGGGCCTCAATCTGAGGCTCTTCTATGGGCGTTGATGCCTGAGGAACAGGCGGAGACTCGGGCTGTATCGTAGGGATGGATTATTTGTTGTGGAGTGGACACAGGAGCCGAGGTGACAGAGATATTTGGGGAGGTTCTGGGGATTTTGAGACACGTGTCTGTTGCGAGGCAGGTGAATGGTCTGGTGCAGGTTGCATTTGCGCCGTTGGGTCGACTGCGGCGTCTCCTATCCTAGGGGGTGACCCGGCTGTATCTGACTGGGTAGTTTGGATCGTTTCTAACACAAGAAAGATAATTTGTGGTGGTTCTGGTTGCTCTGTTGATGGTCGTTCCTCGTGAGGTTGATCAGTAATGAGTAGTTGTTGGGTCGGTTGGGATGGTTGAGGTACTATCTGTTGTTCTATGGGTTCTCTCAGGCCCTCACTCGTTCCCTCTCTCTCTATCTCACTATCCCCTGGGACAGACTCGGGGGGGTTTTCCAGAGTCGTGGGGATATACACATTGTATTTGTGTCTGTAGGCTTCGATTTTGTCTGGGCTGGCTAGGGACAGGAATTCTAGTGGAATTGGCATGGCTGCCACGTAAATCTGCACAAGCATGATTCGGGACCAGCCTTTTTGACAAACAGTGTGGTGTCAATTTTTCCTTTAGTGAAGCCTGAGTTGATAAGGAAGTCAGACAAGACTTCGTACCAAGCTCTTGGTGCTTGCTTTAGTCCATATAGAGTCTTGTCGAGTTTGTAGACGAAATCTGGATGTTCTTGATTTAGAAATCCGTCTGTGGGACATATACTTCTTCCTTCAAAATTCCATTCAAGAACCCTCCCGAGCGAGGTATATCCCGAGCAAGAGCAAACCAGAAGAGAAACTGTTCGAGAAGGAAGAATCTGCCGAGCAGATAGCTGAGCAGACAGGAATGTCCCGAGAAGACTTTGTTGGGAGGAAGTGGAAAGAGCAGATGAGAAAGAGCAGTCGTGAAAGAACAACAGTTATCGAAAAGAAACTGCCCAAGTAGTGGACAGCAGTTGAAGAAAGGAAACCTCCCCACGTCTGGCCTCAGTAGTATAAATATGTAGTTTTTGATTCCTATGCTAAGAGATTAAGTTGTAAACATGGGAATTTTGATTCCTATGCTAAGAGATTACAGTCAACTAACTAATGTATAGGAATCAGTTTCTGCCCATGTTTAGTTAGTTGACTGTAATGTGTGGCCGTTTGGTATTCTTAAATTTTAAACACTTTCTGATTATTTCAAAAAGAGAGGAAAATTTGAAATGATCGCCGCAAAATGATAATTTAATAATGGGTACTACTATTGGTATTTTTAATTAAATAAACAAAAAAATAATAAGCATTAATAAAATAAACTGAAATTAGAAAGTATTAATAAAATATGGATTTTCGTAATCCCAGATTACGAGTTACGTAACTCGTAATCTGGGATTACGATTTAGATCTGGTTTTTAAAAAAACCCTAGCCGCGACGAAGAACGACGAAGACGAGGCAGACGAAGCGACGACAACGACGACGAAGAAGCGACGACAACGAAGACAAAGACGAAGCAGACGACGACGAAGCCGACGACGCCGCCGCGTACCCACACCGCCGCTGCCCCAGCCACGTCGGGACCTGCCCCGCCGCGACCTGCTGCCCTGCCTCCACGCCGCGCTCCACTGCCCCGCCGCCACTCCGCGCCCCACTGAGACGCCACCTGGAGACGCTGCCCAGCTGCCCCAGCCGCGACCGCCGCTGCCCCGCTCCCCGCTGCCCCCCGCCCCGCGAAGCTGCCCGCTGCCCCGCCCCGCGACGCTGCTTGCTGCCCCGCCACGACCACTGCCCCCCGCCCCGCGACGCTGCCCGCTGTGACCCGCTGCTGCCCGCTGCCCGCCACGACAGCTGCCCCACCGCTGCCCCGCGCCCCGCGGCGCTGCCCGCTGCGACCCGCCACCCAGACGACGTCATACGCGCGATTAGTTCGGATACCCCGTTACGATCCGAAATACCTTTTTTGCGTTAATTCGTTATTATCAAATGCTTTTTATTGATTGCTGATTTGTTTGGTTTTTTGTTTTAAATGTAGAGTGGATTTCGATTCTACTTACAGGCCTATTGATAGTTCGGTGTTGACGATGCAGTCAAATCACTGTAGTAGGAATTTGTTGTTAGATGAGACAGCGATAGATAGAACTATTAAGATTAGGTCCTTAGAGAATGTAGTGTGGGGTACGAGAGAAGCACCGAATATCTTACACGGTCGCTTCTTAGGGAAGTTGAACGATATGGGTCTATACAGCGTCAACAGTTGTAATTCTCAGAGGGTTGACCCTCATTTGATTACAGCTTTGGTAGAGCGTTGGAGTAAAGAGACCCATACGTTTCATTTTTATGTTGGGGAGGCGACCGTCACTTTACAGGATGTAGGTATTTTGTGGGGTTTGCCTGTAGATGGTAGTTGTGTCTCCGGTGTGATCGTTTCGAGAACGGTCACACAGTGGATGGACGAGTGTGAGCGGTTGCTAGGTTTTAGACCGCCTGCTGATAAGATTAGGGGGTCATCGCTAACGATGAAGTCGTTAGCGAGTTGGTTGTTGGACCATCCGATAACGGATGATAGCGATGAGGAAGAGGTCGAATGTTCAGCACGGGGTTACGCGATGCTGCTCTTCGGTGCTGTGATGTTCCCCGATTGTAGCGCCAGCACAGTATCATTGACTTACCTTCAGCTGTTGGAGGATATTGAGGAGGTGAGCACATTTAGTTGGGGAAGTGCGGTGCTGGCATTCCTATACAGAGAGCTTTGTTCGGCAATCGAGCTGAACAAGCTAAATATAGGCGGACCCCTACGGCTGTTGCAGGTAATTATATTGAAAATTTGATTAAATGTATAGTTATTTTAATGGAGAAAATTTAGAACAAGTGATTTGTTTTAGGCATGGGTATATGTGAGGATTTTGCCATTTTAGCTAGTACGGGGTGTTAATCGTATTACGATTGAGCCTCGAACAGTCGACGGGATAGTCTTACCGGCTCCGCCACATGCTGCGAGATATGGTCGTTCTTCCATACGTTGCGAATTTTTTTTTCGTTCTAGCATTTATAATTGTTGTTTAAATATTTGACAGGTGGAACGCATTCTTTGATTTTACAACTTCGACGAATTCGAACGTGCGCACAATCCGCGAGTGCATTGATCGCATACAGCCGTATCAATTTGCGTGCACTCCGTACAATCTGACGCTCCCGGAGATTGCCGCTCTTCCTGCAGAGTGCTTACCTACGGCTTGTCGATCGAGGTGTCCACTGATATTCTTCAATATCGTGGAGTTTCACTACCCCGAACGAGTACTTCGGCAATTTGGAATTATCCAAGGAATTCCAATTATACAGCCGTATCGAGACAACAATCTTCATATGTACGAGCGTCGACAGCGGTCGGGGATGGATTGGAAATCGCATCACGCAGTCTGGGTTGGCTTATGGGATGAACTAGAGGACACGGTCGTGGATGGTCCTCCCGCGACTGGCTTCAACTCGGTGGAGGATGGATATTACGAGTGGTATCACGGATCACTCGCCTCTACATATCTCCACACGAGACACAGATGTCACAGGGCTTACAGATGGGGGATGCGGTATTTATGGAGATCATCGTAAGTTTAATTTATGTATTAATGTTATTTGTTTAGTAGCCCAAATAATATAATTTACTCTTTCATTTTTAGGAACGCGGGGTTCACGACAGCCTTCGTTACGCGATGAGCGGCGAGCATGACTAGACCATCCGCATACTACAGCAGATGGATGGCATGTTTATCTCGCGACGACGAGTTCGACGAGGGAGTGAGGCTGGTACGTCTCACATGCATGAGGCCGGAACGTCTCACATGCATGAGGCCGGAATGTCTCACGTGCATGAGGTCGGCGTATCTCACATGCATGAGGCCGGACCATCACAGGTGCACGAAGCTGTGAACCCCT
Organism: Craterostigma plantagineum; assembly: GCA_027422505.1. Classification (NCBI taxonomy): domain Eukaryota; kingdom Viridiplantae; phylum Streptophyta; class Magnoliopsida; order Lamiales; family Linderniaceae; genus Craterostigma; species Craterostigma plantagineum. The sequence continues at coordinate 26,362,529 of JAPQWV010000009.1, forward strand.
CATTCTTTGACGACTTGTCACCCTTTTTGGGATCGTCGGCAGCCCAGCACCGCTCACAGCCAGCGTATGTGGATCATCAGGTATATTCCTTCAATTTGGCATTCAAAGCCCTTAAATTATTTCCGAAAATTAAAATTTGTTATCACATATTAGACGTTTACGACACCTTCACCACGACCGCGACGACCTCGAAGTCCGGGAGATGATGCGGAGCAGGGTAGCCGTCGAGGAAATAGAGTTCGTAGGCCAGCTCGTTGTGGGATCGGCGGCCATTTAGCGCATCATGGCAGATAGATTATGATGATGATTATATTTATTGTGATGATTGTAGTTGTGAATATTGTTATTATTATTATTATTATTATTATTATTATTATTATTATTATTATTATTGTTATTGTTATTATATTTATTATTATGATGATTAAAATTATTATTATACTTATTATTCTTATTATCATCATAATAATTATTATTATATTTATTATGATGATGATTATTATTATTATATTTATTATTCTTATTATTATTATAGTAATTATTATTATATTTATTATGATGATGGTGATTATTATTATTATCATATTCATTTTTCTTATTATTATTACAATAATTATTATTATCTTTATTATGATGATGATTATTATGATTATTATATTTATTATTCTTGTTATTATTATATTTATTATTCTTATTATTATAATAATTATTATATTTACTATTCTTATTATTATATATTTATTATTCTTATTATTATATTTATCATTCTTATTATTATTATAATAATTATTATTATATTTATTATTACTAGAATTATTATAATTATTATTGAGAAATCAATATTGAGATTCAATGGATATATAAGAATAAAACGGTGAAAACAACAAGTGTATTATTTTCATCGCCGTCCGCGTTGTCTAGCACGAGTTTCATCCCTATCCATCTCATTCCTGATGCGACTTCGACTATATCTACCGGGCCCAGTTCTCTCTCGACGAGATTCGTTATGAATAAAAGTCCAATCTTCGGGCGTCCAGTAACGTTCATCGTGCAATGGTTCAAATGTACCTTCATATGTCGTGTAATACTCAACCTTATTGTAATACTGCACCACTAAATTACCAAAGTGGATTTGCCATGGACGACAAGCCGCTTGTGCATGAGAACATGGGATGTTATACCTGCTCCAAATTCCACACGTGCATGTTCGATCATTGATCCTTACACATATGTGCGCTGAAGAATTCCAGATGTTATGACTTCTGCTGTATGTTGTCGGACATCAAAACGATATACAACGTGATCCCAAGATTCAGCCGTCCAACTTTGAAACAATCTCCCTGCATAACGTGACCAATCCGTTTCATTAATCATTAGGGACGATGCTTCTTGAAAGCGATCACGAAAATACTGTACGCACCTGTGAATTTTAAGAAATAAAATAAAAAGTCATAAACAAAATTAGAATAACAAACAGACCATCGTGATTCGAGTTTGCAGCCGTACTTGTTTTACTCGGTCGGCGCCTTTATACGCTATCTCCAGCGTTTCCCACGCTTCCCTCGAATTCTTCACATCGGGTATCTTTTCGAGACCGGAATCATCTAATGCTTGGAATATATAGCTGAGCGCGGTCTTGTCTAATTTGCGAGACTCTTCCAACGCCTTAAGTTGAGTCGCGTCATCTGTTTTTTCGGTTCGGTGTATCCTTTCTCCACAATATTCCATACGCCTTGCGACCCGAGCAGTACCTTCATTCGGATAGTCCAATTATCATAATTGGATTTTGTGAGGCGCGGGACTGGCATGCTACCGAACGACATGGCTCTGATACCAATTTGTTATTTGCATGGATACTCGATCGATTAAATGTGAGAGAGCTAATTGTTTGTGACTGTTTGCTTGTACTAAGCGTGGGAGTGTTTAACGTAATACTGGTATGAGGGTATATATTTTATCACTTGAAACTTGTATGCTTCTATCACTTGATCGCTCGTTTTTTTTTATAACACTCAGCTCTTTTTTCAGAGAAGCAAAACTCTTTTCTTCTGATACATGCACGCTCTCTCTTACTATCTCTTTTAACTACATGCAAAACACACATATATAGAGTACAAAGATAAATGAGAAGTAAATCTTATCTAAATCCTCTAAGCATGCGTGATATATTTTCATATCTTAGACTTTGATTTTTGTTTCAGATTTTAGTGCCAAAGTCTTGCAGCCCACATGTTGTTTGATTTGTTTGTCCATTTCCTTTTCTACGTTTTGTTCTCCTATTGTATTTTTTGACTTAGTATTGAGCTTAGTCGACAGTTTCAGCGTCACTTATTTTTCTATTTGTTTTTCATTTTGTTAATGTCGAGATCTTCGAAAATTTGGAAAAAGATTTTGTCTTTCTTCCCCAAAATAAGTGGTGCACCTACATGCCAAAAATAGGCGATTGCAACTACCAAATATAGAAGATATGAGATCAACCAATAAGAAGAGAAGATCGAATCAAATATTTACTATATTTGGAGAGATCTTCAAGGAGATATTTTAGAAGATATTCAAAGGATCTTTTACCTATTCAAGGATGAGCCAATGCCTATAAAAGAAGGATTTTCGAGCTGCCATAGGTGTGCTTCTGGACGAGAAATTTGAGAGCTTTCATGGAGTGCTTTTGAGCGACATATTGAGCGAAAATCATGAGCGAAGCACATATCGAATTTGAGCGAGTTTTACTTGTCACGAGAGCATCTTTTTAGCCTAGTATTCGTTTGCAAAAGTCTTCTTAGGACTTTGTAGGTTTGCAGAATCGTTAGATTCGTAGTTTGCAGAATCGTTTAGATTCGTAGTTTTTCTAGGCTTGAATTTTACTATCGCTTGATAGTTGTTTTTATAATCCATCGTTATAGTGGAATTTCGCCATGAGGCACGCAGCAAGTTTCTAACTTGCTGCACAGAATTCATATCTCGTGTCTTTACGTTTTCATCGCTGAGTAGTCTGTTTATTCCGCTGTGCGTTCATATGTTGAGAGTAATGTTGAGTCAACATTAGGTTCAACATATCAGTCACCAGTTTACTACTTAGCGTTTACATCCATATCATATCGGGACCACTTCACATTTCACTTTCATTGAACATCACAAACGCTTCGCTGTGAGAAAACTACGACGACGACAGCCCATGACGAAGTAAAACCCACTGCAAGCGCACCCAGATGGAACGAAAACGTGTAGACATTTTAGAATCCTCTAACTGTGAGAAAACACGCTTGAGCACAACAACCCTAATTACCAGTTGGGGTTCGAACAACAGTCGCCACAATAGCAATTATCTCCACTCACCTCAAGCGCACGACATTGCCGCACGCTCACTACGATAACTTTGACTTAATTATTTGTTCATCGTAATTTATCAGTACTTTTATTAGTCTTATGAACGCTTTTATTTTCTCTACACCGTAATTCTTCCTGGGTTGAGAGATGTAATCACTCTCCCAATTTCATGATATATTTTCGTCGGCTGTTCAAAGGAGAAAGGTTGCTAAAACGGGCATGAATTATGTCTAAGTTAATACTCACGTGGTACTTGCAACAATCTTTCCCACACCTACTGATAGCATGGACAGATTCGCTACTGGAAAGCTTAACCTTATCGATTTAGCAGGTTTGTACTTTCTGTTTGCTTATGTTTGCAAATATCTTAATATATTTGTTCTGTTGGAATTTAGATCACAAGGGAAGGAAAGGTTGAAGCTTTTGACAAAATAGGGAAGAACTCGATGCTTGTATTTGAGTTTGAAGAGCAATGAATCAACAAGAAGAAACTCACGTCACATTGATCTTCATAGAGCTTAAAACATCTTTTTCATACATACATCAATAATACATAACACACCTTAACTTATAACCAACTAAGGTAAGGTTGCCCATGCCCATGACAAAAAATTCAAACTTAACCATACCTTTTTTAAATTAACACTTCTGAGAGCATGGCCATTTAAGACTTTACAAAATAAGGTACAAAACATCATCATTGTCCTTAAGGAAAATATTATAATACATATAATATTCTAACATGTTCTGATAATACTGTTGAAAGTTCTGATGTTTTCTCTTCTTTCTGAGTCCCTTTCAGGACAAAGAGGCGAATCAGCTGTGGCCCGTTTCAGATAATTCCAATGGTGCCTTCTGTTCACATATTATGGTCTGATTTGAGTAAGGCAAAAATGAGGTTGGGTCCGACAAAGGGTAGGTTTTCTGATCAGTTTCTTTTATTTTTTTTTTCTTTCTTCTTGATTTAATTGGATTGTGAGATGAACTTTCAATAGGAATTGCTAATGCTGCCATACGTGAGAGAAACATAGCGGCAAAACAGATTTATGATGCTTTCATGAAGTTGAACTCTCACATGCATGTCATCATATAGTTGTTTTCGATTTCTTTTTAATCTTTTTTTCTTTTGTTGATGCAAGGAGCTTGACTTCCTTTGAAAACATATGAAGCGAACTTCCCCAGCAAAAATAGCTTGCACCCGTAATGGTTGAGTTCTCTCGGGGATGGAAACTATGAAGACGGTAGGGTCGTTTTCTAGGTATTTGTGGTAGAGGTTTGCAAGCATGCTTACTTTTTCTCATTTTCTGTATATGTTTCACATTTTCATTATCACTGATGTGCGACATTATTTTTTTGTGATGACTGTATTAATGGAGAAATCAAACCTTTGTTGGTTGTGGCTCAAAATTTTAGAGTATTATAGTCGACGCTAATTATATTTAAAAAATACGCCAAGATACCGACGTTCTTAAAAAAATAAATCCAACTCAAGGCCAAATATGATTTATTTGTTTATACAATGATACATTTGTGTATTTTTTACTTGTGTGTGCATTGTTCATCTACTTTTCGTCTGTAACAAAATGGAGAATGTGGAGATGCGAAAAAGGTAGTTCACTTATTGCAAATTACTGGGGAAAACAAAACTGGCTGAAAGAATAGTCCAAGCACGATCCCTTGAGGAAAGTTCACTTAGAGTGTAAGTGATACAGCCAGAAATTAGGCAGGCTAAAATTAAGGAAATAATTTTGATTAAGGTGATAATTAGAAAGACTTGATAGTAATTAGAGTTTTGGGGAAAATAGGGAGACTAAAACATGAAATAAGGCTTTTAGGGACCTCTGACAGGTTTAAGGGACCTCCAACAGACTTTAGGGAACTAACACCTGTGTTAGGGAAGTATTTTGGGATCTACCATTCTAAGCAGGTCCGTCGTCCTAAAGAAACGTCTGGAGGAAGCCATGCTAAGGCCTGAAAAGACGTCTGACTGCGCCTGACAACACTGAAAAAGCTGTTTTGACAGTGCCTGTGCCAGCCGCCTGCTTTTTCTGACAGCAGAGCCAAGTCCCATCCTCCTGACAGACAGCCCAGACTGCACAATATGTTGTCCCAGAAGGTCCCATCTCCGTGAATCCTGGAATCTAGGCCGATCTAGCCGTTGGGAGCTTCTATAAATATCAATACTTGGCCATTTTCACGATAATAACCACTCAAGACACACAAAACACATCAGAACTCTCTCTCTTTACTGTGTGAAGCATTTTCCATTCAATACTTGTCATATTTAAGCGAAAGTGAGTGATTCGAGTGTGTAATCTGTTACGAAATAGTGAAACATAGTTTTTGGAGTGCCCGTGGACGTAGGATCTGCAAAGATCCGAACCACGTAATTCCTGGTGTTATTTCGTTTACGTCCCAAGCACGTCCCAATACGTCCCCACACGTCCCAACACCCACACGTCCTCACACGTCCCGAACAGATCACAAACACGTCCTTACGTCACAAATACGCCCCAAACACATCCCCTTCACTTCCTTTATAAATAAGCACCTTACGCACGCCCTACAACTTTGTAATAATCAATTCTCCGGCTATATACATTTCCCCGAACCATATAAATTTCTTTGATTGGGATAGCCCCATATCAGTAAGTATGCAATCATAGTCAATTAGTTGTATCTTGCCATGAGTTCCTATTCCTTGGGAGTGTTCTTGGTCTTTGGCCTTCCTATTTGATCACTAAATTAAAATATGATATCTCACGCTATTAAATCTAGACTTTTTGACATATTATAAAATCTCGGTGCATACAAGGTTATCTTAAGAAATCAACTGATATAGTATTACATATTCATGTTTATTAAATAATATTATTCATTTTTGACACATAATTAATTTATCTTATTAACTTTAACTAATTATATATAGTTAAGACCCGTGCATTGCACGGGCAAAAGACTAGTTTATATGTAAAGAAATGAGAATACAAGATGAGTGGGAAAGCTACTCTCACAACTAACCAGGCTACTGGGAAACAAATCAAAAGCAAGAAAACCGTCACAAGCGATTTCACCCTAAACGTTTTAGTATCTCTCTCTCTCTCTCTGTTTCTTTTTTCCAAATAATCAAGTTATTTTAAATTTAAAAACACCAAAGGCCACACATGGTATGAACTAAACATGGTTCGATTCATAAATCCATTGCGTCCTAATTCTTTGTATATTTTCCGTTGCGTCCTAATTCTTTCTTTATTTATCTCCAACGAATCTTATGAACATAATCAAACCACTATGACCAAATTCCTAACCATAATTTCAAAATTTTCCCACGATCTCATATTTATCCATACGGGCAAGTAACGAGGAACTCAATCGTCGAATCTATTCAACTAAAACCAAAAGAACGAGAGATTCATATTAGGAATACGAAAGAAAAAGCCAATCCATAGCCGCGAGAATGAAGTAACAGAAGTATTTACGTTCACGATTCCAATATTGTGTGTGCTGAGAAATGGGTATGTGGGCTTCGTGGTTCAATGTATTTTCAGTGTATGCTAGTTGTTAGGATCGATTCAAGCGATATCAAGCTCAAGCGGATCGAAAACAACACCTAAAATTCACACACTCTGAAACAGATTTTTAACGTGGTTTGACTAACTTCAGCCTACGTACACGGATCAACCGAGCCTCCTTTGTATTAATCACCAACACGAAACTTACAGACCTAATAGCCCTCTACAGCTTTCGTGTTTACACATCACCGTGATTTTCACTCTACACAAATATATGAGCTCTCAAAGATCACTGGTCAAACCAGAAACTCAAAATGTATACTGCTGAAGTTCATCTTTAAATGTGACTCGCGCTTGATCTGAGCCGCTCGTTTTATCAGATCCAATGCTCCAGATTGTGCCACGTAGCCCATGCTTTGTGCGTGATCAAGCAAAGCGTGTGACGAGATTATAAGTGAAATCACGTCTTCAACGTGAGCCGTCCAATTTAGATCCAACGCTCGACATTCGTCATCCGCTTAATCACCTCGCATTTAATCTGGGCCGCTGATCTTACTTCGCGCGTTGTCCAACAGTCATCAATTAATCTCAGATTTCAAATATCAGCGATTCGATCGCCGCCAAGAACGATCTAACGGCCCCTGAACGCCGCGACATCTTCAGCTCAAAGTATACTAATGCAAGAGCCAAACGAGCAAGAGATGATAAGGTTAGTATTGTTGTCCGACAGTGACTTGCTCTCTTATCTATAAGATATCTGATGCGGGTACGACCCCGATCAACAAGATTTATGGTCCGGGAATAAAGATGAGGGCCGGTTCGGATGAAATCGTGAATGGGAAGACATAAAAATGAAAGAGACAATGATTTACGTGGTTCGGATTCGGGTGAATCCTACGTCCACGGGCCGCCAGAGAATATTCACTAATCACGGAGGAAGATTACACACTCAATCTCGCGTTCTCTCTTATGAATAGTATGAAGAAGATGAAGAGAGGGAGAGAGAGCTTCTATTTCTGTTCTTGGTGTGTTAGTGTGTGTGGGGCGTGTAACTTATGGTGTAAAATGGACAAAAGACCCTATTAATACTGTAGGGGCGGCTAGGGTTTCATATTGCCCTCCCTCGTCAGGTCTCCCGGTCACTTCCATAGCTCTCTCGATTACTTCATTTGTTCCCTCCTGATAGCTCCGTAGTTTCCTGGGACATCTCCCTAGCTCCTCCCAATATCACCTTCGTACATTGCCTCTAGTCGAGCCTCGCACTTAGTCATTCTCGGGCACTTCCTTGGGCCCTTCTGAATAGTTCCGTAGCTCTGTGGAGTACCTCCCGAGTTCCTCTGAACCTCACCTTCGTACACCGTTCTGGTCCTCGTACCTGGTCCTTACCTCCTTCAGACCCAATCTCCTACTCTGTTCCTTGTAGGTTGTCAGGTCAGGAGGAATGCTGGATAGGTCACCCCTATCATCCAGTCCCCCTACTCTGAGTTGCAATATGCTAAGTATTGCAGCTCGGAGTATTATTAAGAAAGCATTCCTCTTTTCGTGTCCTAAAATTTCTTCTGCCATTTCCTCCTGTTGCCCAAGAAGTCCCCATCTCTCAGTTAGATCTGGAGCTAAAACGTCATGACAGATTATATCAGATCTTTTCTTGCCAGCCTAGAGTCAGACTTAGGAACCTCAAACAGATGACATGGCTTTTTATATGCCAGCATGGAGCTGGCTCAGAAATCCCAAGTAGGTGAACAGGTCTTCTTCGGCCAGCATAGAGCTGGATTTGTAAATCAGGATCGACCGGATCGAGCTTGTGGGTGAGGACTAACCTGGAATCCGAAGAACTGACCTGGAATCCGAAGAGCTGACCCGAATCCTGGGGATCCTGACGAGATAGACCGGATCTTCATTCATCAATTCGAAGCTGGACTCCTGATTGAATAGATCAGGTCTCTTTGTTGACAGAGAGCTGACGTAGAACCCCTACTCCCAAAACTAGGTCTCCGTATGTTAGCATGGAAGGTTGGTCGCCCTGCTGTGGACTGTCCGTCTCCCTTGATAAGTTGGATGTCCGCTCTACTGACTAACTGCTGGTCGTGGCTCGTCCTCATGGAGCTAGTCAAGTTGCCAAAGTACGGAGATGACACGATTTGGCGGTCGAAGGATGAGTTAGCGAGCTTGCTGCATATCTGTCGGCAAGAGAGCAAAGAGCCAGGTTGGAGTATTCGAACTGATAACCAAGTAGAGGTGCAAGGACATTGTTACAGAGGATTCTGTCTTAGTTGCTCGTGTAGTTCTGCACCTGTGATCTTGCTATCTTTCTATCGGGGTAGATAGTTTCTTCCAAACATATAGCCGAGCCTTCCCCATTAACTACTCCCCTACTCTGAACTGTGCTTAATGTAGTAGCACATTCGGAATACTCAAAATTAGATGGCATCTCCTTCTGCTCCTTTTACATGCCGGACTACTGCTTTGCATCTCGAGGCTCGACTCAAAAACCTCGTGGCGAGCTGTACTCAGATATCCTGAACACCTAATTCGAACCTCCACTCGCTCGCCAGCTCGTGTTTTGACTTGGATATCCTCTGTGAAATAGGCCAGCCTCGGCGTGCTGACGGAGAGCTCAGCTTAGATATCCTGATGAAGTAGGTCGGGTCCTAAACACCGTAGCAGAATTGAACTGAGATACACAAACAGATAAGTCAGGCATTCGTGTGCCAGCCAGGAGCTGGACTTAGATATCCCAATTCAGATAGATTGGGTTTCCCAGTACCAGCACGGAGCTGAACTGTAGATATCCCGACGGATAGGTTGGGTCCTCTGGTGCCAGCGTGGAGCTGGACTTAGATGGATATCCCAACAGTCAGGTTGGGTTTCCCGTGTCAGCACGAAGCTGGACTTAGATATCCCAGCAGTTAGGTTGGGCCTTTATGTGCCAGCCCGGAGCTGGACTTAGATAGATATTCCAACAGTTAGGTTGGGTTTCCTGTGCCAGCACGAAGCTGGACTTAGATGTCCCAACAGTTAGGTTGGGCCTTTATGTGCCAGCCCGGAGCTGGACTTAGATAGATATCCCAACAGTTAGGTTGGGTTTCCTGTGCCAGCACGAAGCTGGACTTAGATGTCCCAACAGTTAGGTTGGGCCTTTATGTGCCAGCCCGGAGCTGGACTTAGATAGATATCCCAACAGTTAGGTTGGGTCTTTGGGCCCCAGGCAGCATTATGTCATGTACCTGGTTGGAGCTGATTCAGTTGAGGAAGGAGATAGGGATGGAGTTGTTGGTGTTAGAAGGTTTGCTGTCGTTTGGGGATCGAAGAAGACAAAGAAAGCAAAGTTGAAGTGTGGAAAGAACTTATTGAAGATGGGCTGGGCTGAGAATAAGTTGCATTTGGGCCAATTTCATATTTCAATTGAATTAAGTGGGATGAGCCCATATTTGTATTTACTGTTATATAAGAAACCCTGCGATAGCTAATAGGGATCAATCAGAAAGTTAATCTATTTCTCTAATCATCTTCTTCATCGCATCTTCATCTCTTCTAATCTCACCTCAACAATTCTTCTTTTCAACTCTTATCTATGTTTCTTCTTCATCGCACCTTCTTCTAATCTTCATACAAACATAAATCAATCAAGATCATAACATTGGTATCAGAGCATTCGAACCTTGGCTTGTGATCACAATGATGGTGGGTGAAGATAATTTCGAGCTGTCACAAGGACTTCACTGCAGCCCCGTTCGAGTTCTTCTTCCAGCGGGTAATACTCTCCCGATCAAGGTAACACGTAGAGAAACAGCCGATGATACGTGCTTCGACTTAAGTGATGATTTCCCGGTGTTTGATGGTATGGATCCTCGGGTGTGGATTATCAAGGTTGCTGGCTATTTTAAGAAAATGCCTTCGATTCCTGATCATCAAAAAATATTGTTAGCATCGTTGCATTTCAAAGGAAAAGCTGCTAGTTGGTATGAGATGCTTTTGGGAAAACATGTGATAATGAATTGGGAACAGTTTGTTGGTTTGGTTTCGGCGAGGTTTGAAGACCTTAGGGACGCTAAAGCCTTTAGGGAACTCGAAGCCCTCAAGCACGTCGGCTCGTACTCGGATTATGTCAAAGAATTCGAGGACACAATATGGGACATCCCTATGGGCGATGAACTAGACCTTTTTGAGGACTATTTCATTTCTCGATTCGTTAATGGTCTTAACGACGAGATGCGAGGTATCTTATCGGTGATGCAACCTAGGAGCTTATATGACGCTATGGAACTTGGCCGAAAGCATGTAGGAGCTTCCGATGTCATTGCTAAAGAAAGGGAAACTGTTTTGGAGAGTTCTAATTCCTGTATGTCACCAAGCGAGGCTGAAAATCAGATCTACATCCATCATATGGAAGCCTCAATAGTACCAACGAGGTTGTTTACAGCTACGGGAATAAAACCTATTTCAAACCGTGAGCAAGAGGAAATTGAAACTGTCAGTACTACATCATTCCAGATCACTGATTTTTGCGAAAACAGCTCAGCTGAGAAGTTTGTGCTAGATCCTATTTTTGAAGATGTGAAAACATGTGTTTGAAGCTATATGTTTGGACGTTACAACTATGGTGAACTCATGGGATCTCTGGAGGGCAGTAAGAGATACAGCCAAAAGAACGCTGCGAATGTTATGGCTGAAATTGTAAAAGCTGCCACAATTTTCAGAGTTAGAGCAACGACAATGGCATCGTTATCAATTTGAAGACTAAAATATCTACCGTTCGATCGAGGAAAGTATGCTACAGCTGAAGAATTATGCTCCTTTATTAAATTCCTAGTTCGTAAAAAACTTTCCCCGACATCTTACAGTTTGACGGAGCAGTGGCGCACACACAAAAGGACTGACAAGCTGCGTTTACTATTGACAATACCTAATCACGCAGAAAGAAAGCTAAGTGAAGGAACCCCCCAAACTTTGGAACTACTAGGCGAAGTATTTGATGTTTCGGGGCAGCTAAGAGGGTTACAACAGTTGGGCAAACTGGGCTTATACTCAGGAATGAACGGAAGTAATCTTGGGCAGAATAAAAAGAGATATGAGAGGAGTTTCGTGATGGATAACGAAGAGTACCTCAGGTTACAACCTTTACGCCAAAATCTACAACGAGGTTTGAAGCTTGGCCTTTTCAAAATCTGGGAGAATATTGGTATGGCGCCTCAGAGGTTGGATCTTCCAATTGAAACAAATATGCATTCTACTGCTCTTGTTGTCCTCCTCAAGAAATCGTTAGGCCCAAAGGTGAATCTTCCACCCTCCGCACCTGTAATAGCAAGAAAGGAGGAATCTTTGGGAAAATCACCCAACAGCCTAAACAAAGGTTCGAACTTGCAAGAAAATCAAGACCCACCTCAGCTGTTGGAACTGTTGACGAATGACGGTCTTGAGAGCGCGAGGCGGGAGGACGAGCAACACCTTCAGACGAAGCTTCCAAGAGCGAATCCGTGGGATCATGAGCCATCTCAGCTAGGGGGTGCTATCGTGAACCCATTTCAGCCGTGCCATGGAGGTTCTTTCAAGGGAGATGGATCTGAACAAACTACAGGCGCAGCTCAAATCAAAATTCTGAAGCAAGATCCTTGGGGACAAGGATCTATTCGAGAAGGGGGTATTGTCATGTACCTGGTTGGAGCTGATTCAGTTGAGGAAGGAGATAGGGATGGAGTTGTTGGTGTTAGAAGGTTTGCTGTCGTTTGGGGATCGAAGAAGACAAAGAAAGCAAAGTTGAAGTGTGGAAAGAACTTATTGAAGATGGGCTGGGCTGAGCATAAGTTGCATTTGGGCCAATTTCATATTTCAATTGAATTAAGTGGGATGAGCCCATATTTGTATTTACTGTTATATAAGAAACCCTGCGATAGCTAATAGGGATCAATCAGAAAGTTAATCTATTTCTCTAATCATCTTCTTCATCGCATCTTCATCTCTTCTAATCTCACCTCAACAATTCTTCTTCTCAACTCTTATCTATGTTTCTTCTTCATCGCACCTTCTTCTAATCTTCATACAAACATAAATCAATCAAGATCATAACACATTAATGGTACTTGCACCTGCTAGCTACCCTATTTGCTACCTGTTCTCCTTTTTGCACCCTTCTTTCATGGTGCGAGAGCTGGGAGATCTGTGTCGGTTTCTTCGACCTGCATTGGTCGTCTGGAGATCCATGCCAGACAACTAATCCCGAAACCTGCGCCGGAAAGCTAGTCGAAGTATGAATTCTATGAAGTTAGCATTACCTGAACATGTTAGGGCTTATTGCCTTCTGTTTTGTAGTCTTGGGACTTGTCATCGGCAGATCCATAGATCAGTAGTAAACGCTGAAAAGTTTCCACCTGGGCTAGACCAGGGCTTATGATATTCATATCCAGCCGGGGCGACATCCCCTCCACATGTACTTTTCTTCTGACATCCTGCTGCAATCATGTCCAAACATTAGTCTGAATGGTTATTGGCAGATTTAAACGTGTACCTGAGAGATGTCCGTCTAGGCTGGACTTGGCGCACATCGCTTTCGTTTTCGCGACTTGGGGGCTCGTCTTCACTAGGAGATCAACTACAGAGGTACCCTCCTGGAGCTAGGCTGGGTTCTACGGGCTATGTTTTCAGCTTGTGGTTGAGCCCGGACTTAGAAGAGTCAAGTGCAGCCGATCTTGTTGCCAAGGAGAATGAGCTTGCGTTCTATATGAACCAGCTCGTTGAGGAACGGCAAACCTTGATTGAACGTAGGCTAAGGACTTGTTGGCAGAGATGGAGAAGGCTATTCTGGAGCGAGCCTTCGATGCTGAGATAGCGACGGAAGTGCAGAATAACTCTGCGCCAGGAAGGGCGTTCTACAGGAAGGCTAGAGGGAACACAGCTCTGCCAAAAATATCTCTCCTCCTCTCGTACGGCACTTCTTCTTGGGAGGTTTTGCTGCTGGACGAGAGCCAGCTTCCACCCTGGCTGTAGCGGTGACGGCTATGAGCGCTCATCGGGCCTTTGAAGGGGATCCTAAGGCGACTCTTAATCCCACCTTCTGGCTCACTAGAGCGCCTCCCTGCCGCGCTCGCATCCGAGCACACATTTGAAGAGTTAGTGGCGGATTTAAACATGTACCTGAACGATATCCGCCTAAGTCGGACATGATTCTTTTCGTTCTCGTGGGTTGGATGCCCATCATCACAAGGTCCGCAGACCGACTGGGGAGGCTCCAACCTGGAAATAGGCTAGGGCCTTCGGGCCTTGTTTTCAGCCTGGGAGCTGAGTCAAGGTTTGGAGGCTTCGTGGCATGTTTTCTTTGCCTTTTGCTTATGCCCTTATCTCCTTTCGGAGGAATTTTTCTTCTTAAGTATTCTGGGCGAGCTTTACTGTTAATGTTCGGACCTGTACTACTACCACTCTCCGACCCGTGCATTCGAAGTGAGTGAGGAGTATGCCTCCTTATCTGGCGACCTCAATCCTTTCCTTGCAAGTTGCACTTTGAGTACCCACACTGATCCATCTCAGCAGATTGCCGTACTCTGGACCTCTTGCGTCTTCCTCCCAACATCCCACTACATTTGCATCCAACATTTTCATTTGGAAGGTTAAGGACATATTTAAACATGTACCTGGGAGATATTTTTGTAGGCTAAACCCAGTGCCTATTGATTTCATTTTTATAGGTTAGAGGTTCGTCATCGCCAGGTCCGTAGGTTTCCGGGTAAGCATTCCACCTGGAGCGTATATTCATCCCAGAAACGTTTTCTCTTAAGTATTTGTGGTCCGCCTCTCTGTCACCGCGGGGACCTTTACTACTACCACTCTCCACTCCCCCTACTTCGGATTGTGCTGATGTTTATTAGCACATTCGAAGTACGTGGAGAGTGTATCCCCTATTTTACCACCCTCAGTTTTTTCCCCTTGTTACTTCTAGGTAGTCTACGTCAGACCTCCTTTGTAGATTGCAGTACACCGGATGTTTGCTTACGGGAGATGTTTGCTCCCTATGCATTCTCTTCCCAAAATTCCATTGCAATTTTCATTCGAAAATCTGCATTCAAGAAGTTGCTGGTAAACGGAAACATGTACCTGGGGAGCCTCGGGTAAGCTAGGTCTGACACCCTCATTTTCGCTTTTGACCAGGTTCGTAGAGTACCAGTGAACCTTTCGAGCTTTCACAAGGCCAGCATTGGCTGGTTCGGTCTTCTGTTTGGGAGTTGATTCAGAGCTTAGGAGGTTCCTTTCGTATCTCGAATGGTCCAGAGGTGGAGCTTGTCCCCGTTCGGGTCCGTCAGGTGTTCATCTAGGGTAACCTGGAGCCGCGGTACATTTATACAAGCGCAATCTGCGCGGGGCATGCTTTGCACTACCCAATCTAGGTTCATCAGGCGTTGAGCCTGGAATTTAGGCGCAATCTGCGTGGGGCGTGTTTTGCACAGCCCTCCTGGATATAACCCAATCTAGGTTCATCAGACTTTGATCTAGGATGGCCTGGAGTCTGGAATTTTAAGCGCAATCTGCGCGGGGCGTGCGTGGCACAGCCCTCCTGAATATAACCCAATCTAGGTTCGTCAGACTTTGATCCAGAGTAACCTGGAGCCCGGAATTTTAAGCGCAATCTGCGCGGGGCGTGCGTGGCACAACCCTCCTGAATATAACCCAATCTAGGTTCATCAGACTTTAATCCAGGATGACCTGGAGTTTGGAATTTTAAGCGAAATCTGCACGGGGCGTGCTCTGCACAGCCCTCCTGGATATAACCCAATCTAGGTTCATCAGGCGTTGAGCCTGGAATTTAGCTACAATCTGCGCGGCCACGTCTGGGCCAGCCACATCTGAGCTTATATGTGCGCATCTGCATGGCCACGTCTGGGCCAGCCACGTCTGGGCTTATAGGTTTCTTTTCCTGCCTAGGATTGAAGCTAGGGCTTATGGCCTCCATTTCCATCTAGAGCCAAGTCGGGCTTAGAGGCTTCGTATCCAGCCTGGATCTAAGCCAGGGCTTACGGGGTTTTCCTCCCGACCTGGATTTAAGCCAGGGCTTACGGGGTCTCGCTTCCAGCCTGGGTTCAAACCAGGACTTATGGACTTCGTTTCCAGCCTGGATTGAATCCAGGGCTTACAGGCTTCTCTTTCACCTAGCATCAGAGCTAGGACTCATGGCTTCCTTTCTCATCTGGAGCTACGTCGAAGCTTAGAGCCTTCGGGCCTAGCCTGGATCTAAGCCAGGGCTTATAGGGTTCACTCCCAGCCTGGATCTAAGCCAGGGCTTACAGGGTTTCACTTCCAGCCTGGGTCTAAGCCAGGGCTTACGGTCCTCTGTTTCCAGCCTGGGTCTAAACCAGGGCTTACGGTCTTCTGTCTCCAGCCCGGGTCAAAGCTAGGGCTTACGGTCTTCTTTTTTATAGTCCGGAAACTTACCATCGGCAGATCCGTAGATCTTACACCGGAAGGTGTCTGCCGGGGCTAGGTCGAGGCTTATGGTCTCCTGTAGCCAGCTGAGAGCTGGACCGGCATACCTGTCAAACCTACAAAGCCACACGCAAGCAACTCCAACGCACGAGACACGGTAAGTGTCATGAGATAAAAGCGATAATCAAATAATATTTAGTAATGACATAGTGGAAGCAATGCGTTAAATGGCAGGTTGGAGATAAGCCTATACAAACAAATTTCAGCACATAACCCAATATTCCTCCTACTCTGATGATCTAGAAACGCCAGGTTTCGAGATATGAGGTAGCTAAGTAGGAAATCTGGACATCAGTAGCTAAGTGGGTAAGCTAGAGGTCAAAGGTAGTGTACGGAGGAGGTACATAATCCCGACTAATCCTGACACAGCCGACTAGGGGACACAAAGAGGGTGTTGGTTAGGAGACATTTTGGTCAGAAAGAGAGCATGTCAGTCTGGCAGCAGTACGCCTACGATAGCCTGCCCTAGGCTGTACCTTTTGGAGACCCAGTGGGCTAGTGGCCCAATGGCAATAATTCCAGCAATCCAAATATAGCCCAAATAACTAATTTGAGAGCCTAATAAATCAAGCTCAAGTCATTTAAGTCCCCCAACTCTAAAAGCCTCACGTTTAATTTGTTTTGGTAATCGAAAATAATTAATTCCAGCAATTATGATAATTAACCTCAATAACCCCAAAATAATTATTTTCAGAAATTAATTAAAATAATTTCAATAATGAAAAACAATTTAGCCCCACTAACAATAATCCAAATACTTAAAGTGCACCAGGCCCAAAAGCCCAAGTACTTAATTTAAGCCACTCACTAAATTAATCCCATAGCCCAAGTAATAATCCCTACATATTTAAAGGCTGGAACCCGTTGGAAACCCTAAGTGAAATGGCTAGGGTACCCCAAATACTATCAAAATTCTCTTTGGCCCCTAATTTCAGATCTCATAACATTTGGCCCCAAGAAAAGTAGCAAAAATGACCCCAGCATTATTATAATTTAGCTTAACACCCCCAAAAGTTAGAAAACCTTACCACCGGGTCCCGGAACACCACTGACGACGGAGCCGCCGCCGGAGACGGCATGGCGCGATCGGCGGTGATGTTGGGCGGGTGCGCAGATCGTGAGGGTGGCGGCCGTCCGACTTTAAGAACTTAAAATCGCAACCTAGCATCATGGATTCGTCTCGTCTTCTTTCCCGCGACACCGCTGGTTCTGCTCCGTTGAAGGTTTGGGATGACATACGAGGTACTTAGATGAAGGGTTCATGCCATGGGTACCCTCAATTTCGAGAGGTTGATGTCGATTTTCCCTGTTTTCAGATTTGGCATTGTTGGGATTTCTGTCCACTGCTGCGACTTTTCTCCCAGATTTTCTTGTTCCTATTTCGAAGGGCAACGGTTGTTGCTTGGCTGATTGACGGCGCGACGCAGGAGTCGGCTAAGTCGACGGAAGTCGCCGGTGATGGCGGGCCAAGGTCGCCAATGGCCGCGACAATGATGAGGCTGAAGTGTAAAATATGCCTAAGAGGGGGGTGAATTAGGCTTTAAAAAGTTTTGGCTTTTTCTCCTTTGAAAACTACTTTTATGAAGATATTGCAGAGCACGTTATTCCCTAGAGAGCAGTAAGATTGTCTATGTTATCTCCCTAACCCTGTTTACAGAATATCACGTTAGTCTCAGAAATCCTTTAAACGATATCACCAAGTTATTTGCCAACGTTCCGGGTTTGTCTCACAGAAAAAGTAAATAGCAGAAAGTAAAGTGAGACGGTATTTTTATACAGGTTATATCCCCAACTGGGGTTTAATCCTGTCCTTGGGGTGTGATCTCCCCAAGAGTTCCAATCAATCACTAGGTATTACCGGTTACACTATGATTGACCCGTTCACAACCGAAGCACTATGGACACTAGACCTCGCTCTAGGCTGACGCACGCCAAGTGTCGATCCACGCCGTTTACCCAGGAAACCTATTCCTCGGCTGGATGCAGCTTGCTACCGAAGGGCCACCGAATCCACAAAATCCGTCCCTCCACGTCCGTAAGACTCCACTCGTGCTCGTTTTGTGTGCTCAACGTTCTCGCAGACACAACACGTCCGAAGACAAGGTTTTTAGGGTATGGTGATACTAAAGATCGCTCAAAGGGTACAGATTCGCAAATTAAGCTCAACCACAAACTACAAATGAATCGCAAATTAACGCTCAATCACTCTAAGGTATTCGACAGCTTGTGTGTTCGTTGTGTGCCCTTCAATCGTGAAGTGTTCTCTTCTATATAGAACCACGAATAACTTCTCCACTTCACAAGGAAAGTTAAGCACAGAATATGCAAGATAAAGCTCAATAATCACGTCCATTAACTCAAGGAATCATGCCAAGAATAAACCAATTAAGCTCAACGGTCAACAGGAATTCCTACCATAAATACCACAGATTAACATTCATTCCACGGTAATCTCATCCATTTGTTAGCA
Source organism: Craterostigma plantagineum (assembly GCA_027422505.1). Lineage (NCBI taxonomy): Eukaryota > Viridiplantae > Streptophyta > Magnoliopsida > Lamiales > Linderniaceae > Craterostigma > Craterostigma plantagineum. The sequence goes on from JAPQWV010000009.1 coordinate 26,381,303, forward strand.
TATTCCATATATAATTCCACTCAGCATATTATCAAAGGTAAGCTCAATCAACTGATTTCTTTCCCAAAATATGATACCCAATTCGCACAGAGAAAGATTTGATTTACTGAGTATAATGCAAAGCATACTTTCCATGTATGGTGATCTCATCCGATTTCAGCACATTCCATAAATAGACTCAATCAGCATCTTACAACATATAAGCTCAATCAATTAATCACTTTCCCTAATGTGAATCCTAAGTCGCACAAGGAAAGCAGGATCATGATTCACTGATTTAAGAGTCACTTAATATCGCACTCAACGGATATCTCATTGATATTCTTTCCTAAAATAGATCAATCACAAGTAAGCACTTAATCAGAATATCTTTTCCATATATAGCATATTCATTTATATCCGGGTGATCACATCGATATTCTTGCCTAAAATAAATCAATCACATGTAAGCATTCAATCAGAATATCTTTTCCATATATAGCATAATCATTCATATCCGGATGATCACAGTGATATTCTTTCCAAAAATAACTTATTCTCGCAGACAGTTCACATATCACTCAGCATAATATATTTTCCATATATAGCACGCAATGCGATTCCATCATACGAAAACGTTCATAACCAGGTGATCACATAAATTCCATCACACAAATTCGATTTTCTTTAACAGTTTAATCACATTTAAGCGCTTAATCGAACATTTTCACATACTTAAACATTACACAACATGCATATCGAGTTTTCTAATTTGTACCCCCAATTTACGTAATTACGTGGAATAATCAAAACTCTCATAATCATTTGGACCAAAAAGGTCTACAATCTCCCCCTTTTTGATGATGACAAGTAATTAATGCCTACCTTAAGCATATGAGTACACTCGATATGAAGCCATTGACGCACGTAGCATGTTTAAGTATCACAGCATGTGACATATGATCAGAGCAAATAATTTTATCAGATTTCGAAGCATGCTCCCCCTGTCTAATTGCTAGTATTCCCATGTAAAGCACAGCAGCAAAAACATATAGCAATTACCAAGTCATATCATATGAAATGTCACAAGTCACCATGGAATGTCACACATTTTTCAGATCATATCATACGAAATGTCACAACTTACCATGGAATGTCGCAAATTATCACACCATATCAGTTGCTCCCCTGCCTATGTGCGGAATTCCTTAATCCTTAACAAATCACAAACTCAAGCACTGAGGCATTAAGACATAAGCATGTAAAAGCAAGCCGATAGTATTAATCGCATTCCAAGATAACTAAGGGCCAAAAAAGTGAACGACCCGACACCAAACCAAAACACCCAAAACACAGCATTAATTACCCAAAATTCTCCCCCTTCAGCCAAAAAGGAGGGACCCAAAACACCACCAACTTACCAAAAACTAGAGCTAGAAGATCTCTAGGGATCAAAGTTCTAAGGGCTGGAATCGCTATCAGATCAGGCAGATGAGGTTTCAGCGATATTCAGAGCCGTGGAGATCTCCTTCATAAACTTTTTAACCCTTTTCAAGTGCCGCGAGATCTCATCGAACTTCTTCCTGCTATCATCCTTGATGGCTTTGATACTCCGTCTCAAATCAGCTATGGTTCCATGCTCGTCGTCGCTCTATAGATCCTTTTTCTTCCTGATTTCGAACGAGTGGCTTTCGGAGAGATTGGGATTTGATCAGAGCAGCCTTTCGCTTCTTGTCAGAGACAGATCCGGCGCCTTTGGTTTTCGTCACGATTGAGATCGAAGGATTGAGGAGCGAAATAATGAAGTGAAAGACTTGGGGTTGAATAAATTGAATAAAGAAGAGATTGGATGGATAGAAAGGCCGAAAACTTATTGGATAAGAATGAAAAGGATTTTGGAGAGATGTGATATCATTCAGACGTGAGGCAGATAAGGAAAAGATTCAAAGTTTGATTTTCAAAGATCATGGCTGGATAAGGAAACTGCCCATTAGAAGGAATTAAATGAAGATCAGAGGATATCTCGCGGAGATTAAGGAAGGAAATAAGTAAGGATCAGAGCTCAAAGAAAATATTGACTGATAATAGATTTTGACATAAATGTCGAAGAAGGTCTAAAAATAATCTCCACCTGAATGGAAAAGATCTTAATAGATAAGAAGGATAGAATAAGGAAAAATATTAATAGAATCAAGGAATAAAATCGAGGAGATCCTAAAGGATAAGATCAAGGAGATACTAAGGGCTAGCATATCTAGTCATCTTTCCTATTTGAGCTCAATAATTCCTAATCGGTCGCGTATATCACAGAATCTACTCTCAATAAGGGGTTTCGTGAAGATATCAGCCAACTGATCATTAGTTCCTACCAAGTTCACGCTGATATTCCCTTTCTGAACATGATCTCGAATGAAATGATGTTTCACCTCTATATGCTTAGTTCGAGAGTGGTGTACGGGATTCTTAGTGATACTAATGGCACTAGTACTATCACAAAAAATAGGAATTTGGTCGTACCTTAAACCGTAATCACTCAAGGTCTGTTTCATCCAAAGGATTTGCTGAGAACAGCTTCCTAAGGCCATATATTCGGCTTCGGTTGTGGATAGGGCCACGTCATTTTGTTTCCGACTGGACCAAGTTACAAGGGAATTTCCTAGTATTTGGCAAGTACCACTGGTGCTTTTCCTATCTTCCCTAGAACCAGCGTAATCCGCATCCAAGTATCCCATTAATGGGAATTCCTTGGAATTTGGATACCATATACCATGATTGATTGTTCCCTTCAAATATCTAAGTATTCGCTTGACTGCCGTCAAGTGAGATTCCATAGGACTCGTTGATATCTAGAACATAGACCAGTAGCAAACATGATATCGGGTCTGCTTGCCGTAAGGTATAGCAAACTTCCGATCATACCTCTATACTTAGTTTGGTCAAAGGGCGTACCTTGTTCATCACTATCAATTTTAGCGGTCTGGTGCATAGGAGTGGGGAGTACCTTGGAATCATCCATTCCGAATTTTTCAAGTAGTTCCTTCGTGTACTTCGTTTGAGATATGAATGTTCCCGTATCCAATTTCTTGATTTGTAATCCAAGGAAGTACGTGAGTTCTCCCATTAGGCTCATCTCAAATTCCTGTTGCATAGACTTAGAAAAATGCTCGCAAAGGGTGATGTCAGTGCTACCAAATATGATATCATCAACGTATATCTGCACAAGTAATACGTGATTCCCTTCGCACTTGATAAACAGAGTGTTATCTATTGTTCCTGTTATAAATCCCATGTCTAGTAAAAACCTACTCAATCTTTCATACTATGCCCTAGGGGCCTGTTTCAAACCATATAAAGCTTTGTTTAATTTAAAAACGTGATTTGAAAATTCCTTTTTTTCAAAACCGGGAGGTTGCTCGACAAAAACATCCTCATTTATAAAACCATTTAAAAAGGTACTTTTCACGTCCATTTGAAAGAGCTTAAATCTTTTAAAAGATGCATATGCAAGTAAAATGCGAATTGACTCAAGCCTAGCTACGGGGGCAAAGGTTTCTTGAAAATCTATACCTTCTTCTTGGGAATAACCTTTGGCAACTAACCTGGCCTTATTTAGTGTCACATTACCATTTTCGTCCAGTTTGTTGCGAAACACCCACTTCGTGCCTATTATGGACTTGTCGTTAGGTCTTTTCACAAGAGTCCACACTTGGCTTTTTTCGAATTGTGCCAGCTCTTCTTCCATGGCAATCACCCATGATTCATCGTCAAGCGCTTCATTCACTGTCTTAGGTTCCATGGTTGATAACAGCACGTCATGTGATTCCTCAGCAATATCGTTTCGTGCAGTTGCTCTCGTTTTGATCCCTGAAGTGATATTCCCTATGACCTGTTCAGTGGGATGGCTGGAAGCATGTTTGAATTTTCTGCGCTGTTGTTCGTCTGAAGCTTCAGGTTCCTCTGACATATCATCTAGTTCCAATGGAATTGCGTTCACTTCTTTGTCAGTAACCTGTATATCTGCAGGAGACACAACTATACCTTCCTCAGTAGCATCTGCATTAGGAAATTCATCAAACGTAACATGCACAGATTCTTGAACAGTCTTTTTCCTATTATTAAACACTCTAAAAGCTTTGGAATGAAGGCTGTAACCTAGGAATATCCTTCGTCTACCTTGGAATCGAATTTCCCTCTTTTATCCCTATCATTCAAAATGAAACATTTGCAACCAAATACATGGAAATATCCTATGTTAGGGGTTTTATCGTTCCAAAGTTCATAGGGAGTTCTCTTAATAATCGGTCTAAGGAAAATCCTATTCGAGACATAACATGCCGTACTAACAGCTTCGGCCCAAAAATGTTTTGGAGTATTATATTCGCTCAACATAGTCCTAGCCATTTCTTGTAATACTCTATTTTTCCTCTCGACCACTCCGTTCTGTTGAGGCGTAATAGGGGCTGAAAAATTATGACTATAACCATTCTCATCACAAAAAGATGCAAAGGATTTGCTATAAAATTCTAGACCGTTATCACTCCTAATCTTACGGACTTTCATTTCTTTCTCATTTTCTAGCTTCTTAATCAGTGGCGCAAGATTATCTAAAGCCTCACTTTTGTGCGCAAGAAATAAGACCCATGTGTACCTAGTATAGTCATCTATGATCACAAAAGCATATCGTTTACCTTTCAATGACATAACCTGTACCGGACCAAAAAGGTCAAGATGCAGCAGTTCCAGTGGTCTGGACGTAGAGATCACATTCTTAGGCTTAAAGGACGTCTTGGTCTGTTTCCCCATTTGGCACGCTTTACAGATTCTGTCCTTGGTGGCTTTCATATCTGGAATACCTCTCACCAACTCATTGCATGATATGTGAGACATTAGTTCCATGTTAGCATGTCCCAGACGTCTATGCCATAACCATGTGATATCCTGCGTAACTGCTAGACACTTGACGTTTTGGTTAGCAATATCATCAAGAGTGATGCAGTAAATATTACCATGCCTAGATGCACTAAACACAATCTCATCATCCTTTTTAACAAAGCATTTATCTTTTGCGAAAGCTACGGTATGTCCATCATCACATAATTGGCTAATACTTATTAAATTATGTTCTAAGTTCCTAACGAACCATACGTTATCTATGGTGATATTTAAATTGTTACCGACAATACCAACTCCCACGATTTTGGCTTTTGCGTCGTTGGCGTACGAAACATATCCTCCATCTACCGCCTTCAACGACACAAAATTACCTATATCACCTGTCATGTGGCGGGAGCACCCGCTATCGAGGTACCACTTGCTTTTCTTACTGGAATTCTTCCTTCGTACCTGTAGAAAGAAGTACTTTTCTGAGGTACCCAATTTCTGTTGGGTCCTAACATGTTAGCGGGAAAATAACTTCTGTTAACATACGAGATATCATTCTGCACAGTCGGTGATCTCCTGTTACAATCAGATACAACAGTGGCATTTACAGGTAACTTCTTAGGTCTCCAGACATACTTAGCTTTATCAAACTTCTTTAAGGGACAGTTGTATGCATAGTGACCATTTCTACCACAACAAAAACATTTAAACTTAGGCACAGAGGATTTAGCAGGCTTCACTTCGGTGGAATAACCTAAGCCTATCTTACCAATATTGCTAGGAATGTTTAACATCATGTCTAGGTTCTGCCTACCCTCAAGAAGACTATCAACCTTCTGTGTTTCCCTTTCTAAGGAATTCCTGAGTTCTACAATATCTCTGGATAAGTCACCGTTTTTCTACTCTGTTTTCTCACAGTCGCAGGGAATTCCCTCTTTCTTAGCAGTAACTAACTCTTCTTTCAAACGTGAGATCTCTAGAACAGCCTCATGTTTTTCCTTAGCTAGTTCATCTCGCTGCCTTATCAATTCCTTATTCAAGGAATCTAGTGACTTAATCTTTCTCTCTGTTTTTTGAAGTAACCTACACAGATCTTCCTTACTTTCTTCTATATCAGAAACAGATGAGTCACTTTCATAACCATACAAATTGTTTAGGATACGAATTTTCTCAATGGAGGAAGAACGAGATACCTGATCCTCGTCAGCCATGTAAGCGTGATCCTCGTCCTCACTTTGTTCCAGTTCAGAGTCATTTGATTCCGTCACCATAGCCTTCTGCTTCCTTGGTTTCTCATTGCTAGTTGCGGGGCATTCATGTGCATAGTGGCCTGGTTTGTTGCATCTGAAACACTTCTGAATTTTCTTCCCAGACGTGGATATTCCCTTGCTCTTGTTCTGGAATTTGTTGATGTTCCCTTTGGATTTCTTTTTCTGCTAGAACCTTTCAATTCTTTTTGTAAGCATGGCCAGATCGTTCATCAGGTCCTTTTCTTCGTCGTCAGAATCAGATTCTTCTTGGTTGGATTTGAATGCAATGGACTTCTGATTTTTATTCTGAGACTTCTCATTCATTGATGTTTGAATCATCTCATAGGATATAAGAGATCCAATCAGCTCGGAGATGTTAAGTGCTTCTAGATCCTTTGCTTCGTAGATGGCAGTAACCTTGGCATTCCATTCTCGTGGCAGTGATCTCAGTATCTTTCTCACTTGTTCACTGTCGGGAACTTTCTTGCCGAGAGAGAACATTTGGTTGATGATTCCCATGAATCTAGCGTACATCTGGCTTATATTTTCGTCAGATTTCATTGAGAACAGTTCATACTGATGAGTGAGTAGAGCCAGTCTTTCTTACACGACTCGTTGGGTTCCTTCATGAGTGACTTGGAGCATATCCCACATGGCCTTCGCTGATGAGCAGGAACTAACCCAAATGTATTCTTCCCGTGTGAGTGCGCATGCGAGCATGTTTTTCGCCTTTGCGTTTCGCGTGATTCCCCTTTTGTCATCAACAGTAATCTTTAGTATCCTTTAGAGTTCCATCGGCTTTTTGCAGCTGTGTACGGTCCGTTGATGATTGTCTCCCAAAGCTCGTAGTCGACAGCAATCAAAAATTCGATCATACGATTCTTCCATACCGCATAGTTCGTACCGTCGAAGAGAGGAGGCCTAGAGTGGGATTGACCCTCCGCAAAAAATATCACTCGAAAAAGCCATTGGATCTTAACTCAGGCGTGTTAGGCCTTTCGTTGAGTAACCCGCTCTGATACCAAATGAAGTGTAAAATATGCCTAAGAGGGGGGGGTGAATTAGGCTTTAAAAAGTTTTGGCTTTTTCTCCTTTGAAAACTACTTTTCTTTAAGAAGATATTGCAGAGCACGTTATTCCCTAGAGAGCAGTAAGATTATCTATGTTATCTCCCTAACCCTGTTTACAGAATATCACGTTAGTCTCAGAAATCCTTTAAACGATATCACCAAGTTATTTGCCAACGTTCCGGGTTTGTCTCACAGAAAAAGTAAATAGCAGAAAGTAAAGTGAGACGGTATTTTTATACAGGTTATATCCCCAACTGGGGTTTAATCCTGTCCTTGGGGTGTGATCTCCCCAAGAGTTCCAATCAATCACTAGGTATTACCGGTTACACTATGATTGACCCGTTCACAACCGAAGCACTATGGACACTAGACCTTGCTCTAGGCTGACGCACGCCAAGTGTCGATCAACGCCGTTTACCCAGGAAACCTATTCCTCGGCTGGATGCAGCTTGCTACCGAAGGGCCACCGAATCCACAAAATTCGTCCCTCCACGTCCGTAAGACTCCACTCGTGCTCGTTTGTGTGCTCAACGTTCCCGCAGACACAACACGTCCGAAGACAAGGTTTTTAGGGTTTGATACTAAAGATCGCTCAAAGGGTACAGATTCGCAAATTAAGCTCAACCACAAACTACGAATGAATCGCAAATTAACGCTCAATCACTCTAAGGTATTCGACAGCTTGTGTGTTCGTTGTGTGCCCTTCAATCGTGATGTGTTCTCTTCTATATAGAACCACAAATAGCTTCTCCACTTCACAAGGAAAGTTAAGCACAGAATATGGAAGATAAAGCTCAATAATCACGTGCATTAACTCAAGGAATCATGCCAAGAATAAACCAATTAAGCTCAACGGTCAACATGAATTCCTAACATGCATATCGAGTTTTCTAATTTGTACCCCCAATTTACATAATTACTTGGAATAATCAAAACTCTCATAATCATTTGAACCAAAAAGGTCTACAGAGGCTTCCTTCGTCAGTGGTTGCGAGGAGGAGAACGGATAGGGTGGCGACGGCGGACCACAGCCATACGAGGCAAACGCCGCGGCGTCTTTCGGAGGGCCTGCTGCGGCGAGGACTGTCAGGTGCCGCACTGTACGCTGCCGCCTCGATGATAGCTGGGCGGTCTGGGTGATGGAATGGTAGCTGACAGTAAGGCAAAGGCGGCCGGTGGCTAAGCTCCCGGCGGGACAAGCTTGTGCTCGGCAAGAGTTCGATGAAATGCCATAGAAAAACTCAAGAATGCAGCCCAGAAATCTTCCAAACAGTCATTTAATCCAAGCTACAACTCCATATCTCACGTTCCAAACCCTCGTTCCCGCAGACGGCGCCATTTGATGCGGGTACGACCCCGATCAACAAGATTTATGGTCCGGGAATAAAGATAAGGGCCGATTCGGATGAAATCGTGGATGGAAAGACATAAAAATGAAAGAGACAATGATTTACGTGGTTCGGATTCGGGTGAATCCTGCGTCCACGGGTCGCCGGAGAATATTCACTAATCACGGAGGAAGATTACACACTCAATCTCGCGTTCTCTCTTATTTACAAGTGATTCTCAGCTATGAATAGTATGAAGAAGATGAAGACAGGGAGAGAGAGCTTCTATGTGTGTTCTTGGTGTGTTAGTGTGTATGGGGCGTGTAACTTATGGTGTAAAATGGACAAAAGACCCTATTTATACTGTAGGGACGGCTAGGGTTTCGTACTGCCCTCCCTCGTCAGGTCTCCCGGTCACTTCCATAGCTCTCTCGATTACTTCATTTGTTCCCTCCTGATAGCTCCGTAGTTTCCTGGGACATCTCCTTAGCTCCTCCCAATATCACCTTTGTACCTTGCCTCTAGTCGAGCCTCGCACTTAGTCCTTCTCGGGCACTTCCTTGGGCCCTTCTGAATAGTTCCGTAGATCTGTGGAGTACCTCCCGAGCTCCTCTCAACCTCACCTTCGTACACCGTTCTGGTCGGACCTCGTACCTGATCCTTACCTCCTTCAGACCCAATCTCCTACTCTGTTCCTTGTAGGTTGTCAGGTCAGGAGGAATGCTGGATAGGTCACCCCTATCAATATCCTTTCCAAGTCCGATGTTGTAGAATTGCCCAATGCGGAGCTTTATTTCGTGATCGGGATATATGTTGAGAACATTGCTCATCCTCACAGATGTGACGCGTCGCTCTACTATCATATATACCACTACTTTGGACTATCTACGATATTCAAGGTCCATATCGTAATATTATGAAATGTGATTTCTTTTCAGTTGGTCTATGCATGCTATGCGATGAGTTATCAAATCCATTAATCACATGTTACGATGCGGCAAAGAATGTCATCATTTTCCAACGCTTTGGATGTTAAGTTTTTATTATTGCCAGGCATCTTATGTATTATAGAGGGATGTATAGATTCTGCTTTGAAACGTAGCATGTAAAGCATTAAACAATTTTGTATTGTTAGTTAAGGTGGATGATTGTTGAATGTAGCTAAGGTTAGGTCAACCATGTACAGGAACTATATTGAGCGATGCACTGTTTTCTACCTCATTCATCAAGTCCTTTATCAAAAAGGAAATGTTCTTCAAAAGTCATCGAGTTGTTCAACCTCATAAGATACATTGAGATAGTTGAGCTTCATCGAACTAACTAAACCTCGACTTTACCTAACTAGGGTTTTTCTCCATGTATAAATAATGCTAAAGACTCAAGTCTTGTCAAGCATCAAATAAAATGTCTTCTCCGTACTATATAACTCTATTGACCTTCAAGAGAAATACACGAAAATGATGAGTCGCTCTAATGTACACTTTGTTCCATCTCTGATTTTGATTATCTCGCTGGCGTCGAGCGTTATGACATGCCACGCCGCCTCTCTCCATTTATTACAAGTTATTCCTCAAATATCCTCGATTCCCCAGGCGGGATTACCAACCCTACCCTCGATTCCTCAGGTGGGATTACCAATGCTACCCTCGATTCCTCAGCTATCAACATTACCACCACTGCCCTCCATTAATCCTACGATTCCCAGCATACCACTAACCTCTTTGCCTCCACTGCCAAACATGCCTCAAATCCCAACCAACATACCTTCGATTCCTTCGCTTACGTCACCACCTTCGTCCGGCTAGAGATATATGAGCCTCTTCATAGAATGAATGACATATTGCTTTGTCTCAGAGGGTTTGCGCGTTTGCTCATTGGTCATGATGATCAGTTTCATTTTCGTTCCTGTGCTGTGAGTCCTTCGCGTGTTTTTTTTCTAAGATTTGAGTTTGTGATTCTTGATTTGGTTGTGCGAGCTTGTGTTATGATGCTTATTTTCATTATTCGTTCGATTACAGTTCTTTCTTAGTTAATTGATACTGATCGACCAGTTGATATTTTTAATCAATACACGCAGCGAAAATGGTCTTATAAACTATACGGTCAACAACCCTGCATAAACGTGATTAGAAAACATAATCCAAGTCGATAAGAATTTAATGGTGATATCGCCTGGCTCGTCTGGTTCATCCATTAGAATGATATGTAAGATCTCTTTGACGATCAATTGATCATACAATCTTTGAATCATGGTCGTAATATTTATGTTACTTTATTAACCGCCGCCTTATCGGCTTTCTGTTTCATATTCCTTGTTCAAAATGAACATTTCTTGTGTTCGTGAGAAGTGTCTAAAGGCAGAAGTTGATGAAACGACGAAGCTATGGCATCTCCGTTACGGGCATCTAAACTACGATGCACTGAAGCGACTCAAAGAAGATGAGATGGTAAAAGGCTTGGGGGATATAAGCTCTAACAACAAAATTTGTGAAGCATGTGTTCTGAGCAAAAGTACGAGGAACTCATTCCCTAAGGAGAGCCATAGATCGACGAAGGTACTTGAGCTAATCCACACGGACATATGTGGGCCAATCTCGCCATCGTCATTGGGAAAACATCGGTATTTTATCACGTTTATTGACGATTGCTCTCGAAGAACATGGATCTATATTAATGTCGAGATCTTCGAAGATTTGGAAAAAGATTTTGTCTTCCTTCCCCAAAATAAGTGGTGCACCTACATGCCAAAAATAGGAGATTGCAACTACCAAATATGGAAGATATGAGATCAACCAATAAAAAGAGAAGATCGAATCAAATATTTACTATATTTGGAGAGATCTTCAAGGAGATATTTTAGAAGATATTCAACGGATCTTTTACCAATTCAAGGATGGGCCAATGCCTATAAAAGAAGGATTTTCGAGCTGCCATAGGTGTGCTTTTGGACGAGAAATTTGAGAGCTTTCATGGAGTCTCTTTTGAGCGACATATTGAGCGAAAATCATGAGCGAAGCACATATCAAGTTTGAGCGAGTTTTACTTGTCACGATTGCATCTTTTTAGCCTAGTATTCGTTTGCAAAAGTCTTATTAGGACTTTGTAGGTTTGCAGAATCGTTTGATTCGTAGTTTGCAGAATCGTTTAGATTCGTAGTTTTTCTAGGCTTGAATTTTACTATCGCTTGATAGTTGTTTTTATAATCCATCGTTATAATGGAATTTCGCCATGAGGCACGCAGCAAGTTTCTAACTTGCTGCACAAAATTTATATCTCGTGTCTTTACGTTTTCATCGCTGAGTATTCTTTTTATTCCGCTGTGCGTTCATATGTTGAGAGTAATGTTGAGTCAACATTAGGTTCAACATATCAGTCACCAGTTTACTACTTAGCGTTTACATCCATATCATATCGGGACCACTTCAAAGTGGTATCAGAGCCTCCGCTTGACGTGACTAAGCATTTTTGATCCTTTATAATGGATGTTACAAGCTCAAACCATCTCGGCAAAGTCCCTGTGTTAGACGGTTCCAACTATGCCTATTGGAAGGTTCGTGTGCGCCAATGCATCAAGTCCATAGATGAGAGCGTGGGAAGCTGTTCTCAATGGTTACACTCCACCTCGAACTCCTCCAGATGCCGATGGCGAAGTCGTTAATAAACCAATCGAAGAGTGGACGATTGCTGAAAAGAATGCGGCCGAGTACAACGACAAAGCTCTTAATGCCATCTTCTCCTCGGTGGACATCTTCATGTTCAAAATCATTCAGAATTGTTCGACGGCAAAGAACGCTTGGGATCTACTTCAGAGGTACTGCGAAGGCGATGCGAGCGTGAGGGAAACCAAACTGCGATATCTCCTCAATCAGTTTGAAAACCTCAGAATGAAGGAAGACGAGGATATCACCACATACTTTGGGAAGATTCTGACGATTTCAAGCGAGTGTGCTAGCCTCGGAGATATTGCTAATAAGGTACTTGTTTCTAAAGCTTTACGTACTTTAACTAAAAAGTTTAATGTGAAGGTAGCAACGATCGAGGAATCACACAACCTATCCACTATGGAGTTCAACACGTTGATGAACATCATGAAGAATTACGAGACCAACCTTGACGTTCAATAGAGGGCATCACGCGGCAAAAGCCTTGCGTTAGTCAGTCAACCATCCAAGGTTCAAACCGAGGATGACTTTGACAATGATGATGATACTGCCATGCTTGTGAAGAACTTTGTGAAGTTTCTCAGAAAAAACAAGAGAGTTTAGCAGAATGTTGGCCAGAATGCCGGACCAACATTCAGGAAGGGGCAGAATGTCAAAGATGAACCCTCGTCGGCTCCTCCCTTCTTCAAATGCAAACCAGATGGAAAGAAGAAGAACATCAACTACGAGTCTGTTAAATGCTACGAATGCCAAGGATGGGGCCATTTTGCCAACGAGTGTGCAAATACCCTCCGCAAGCACGGAAAAGCTATGTGGATCGATCTTTCTGACGATGAAGATGAAGAACCATGTTCCAAGGAGACCAAGAAATCATCAGTTACTATGCAGTCCTTTTCGGATGAAGATGATGATCAAATCGGCTTCACTGCGGTAACTGATGTTGAGCCAACATTGGACTCAACATCTGATAAACAGATTATTTTTGATTACGATGACTCAAACTGTTTTGATGGGTTTTCAAGTTCTGATGATGCAGATTTAAAAACAGATGTTTGTGCAGATATGAAGCTATTGTCCGCACAATTGGAAATAGAGAAGGCGAAAAATGCGCAACTCAAAGCAGCCGTGAAACTGTTGTTCGAGGAGAATGAAAAGAACGAAAAAGTGATCGAAGGCCCGCTTGAAGGGATGAACAAACTGGAAGCTGTGTTGACGCGCAAGGACAGAGAGATAGACAAGCTTCAGAAGCAAGTCGATGATGCTAACCAAACTTTCTCGAAGATGAACAAGGGTAAATCGACCCTTGATGAGGTATTATCTCTAGGTATTTTTGATAAGCAAGGTCTAGGTTTCAATACTGAGCCCGTTAGTGAAGTCCCCAAACCTGTGACACATGTTCAGCCTAAGATAGCTTTTGTTAAAGAAAAGTCGCATGTTTCGGGTGATCCTATTAAAACTGCAAGTGTTAAGAAGAGTCCTAAGCATGCTGCCCTTAAGTCTAAGGATAGGTCATTTAAATGTCATCATTGCATGCAATGGTCATATCAAACCGTTTTGCTGGAAGTTGAAGGGGGATATTTCTGCGAAGGGGGATATTTCGCTCAACATTGAGAAATCAGTGTTGAAAGGAATGGATGGAGAGATTAAGGCTGGCTCACCTTCAAATTCTGATAGTTCAAATGCTGTGTTATCATCTAAGAAAGTTTGGGTAGAGAAATCCGTTCATAAATGCAATGTTGTGTATACCTCCTTGCGAGCTAACGTGACAGGTTCTTGGTACTTCGATAGCGGGTGTTCCTGACATATGACGGGTACCAAGGAGTTTCTAAGTGACTACACACCTTTGAGCAGCGGATCTGTGACGTTTGGAGGAGGTGCAAAGGGACGGATTCTTGGCCGCGGAAGACTGAATGTGGCCGACTTTCCTAGACTAAGCAATGTTCTACATGTCGAAGGTCTTGTGGCTAATTTAATTAGCATAAGCCAACTTTGCGATGACGACCTTGAGGTACGTTTTAATAAAGAATGTTGTGAGGTATTTAACAGCGATTGTGTTCGAGTGATGGCAGGTAAAAGGTCAAGTGATAATTGCTATCTAGTCGGCAACAAATCCAGCACGAAGGACATATGCCAACTGTCGAAAGCCGAAGATGAAGTAATCATTTGGCATTACAAGCTAGGCCACGTCAATTACCGGACCCTGGAGCAGCTTATCAAACATGAAGCAATCAGAGGCATTCCAAAGCTGAAGGAGTTTGGTAAGGTTGTATGTGAGTCATGCTTGAAGGGTAAGCAAGTGCATGATAGTCATAATGTTGACCCACAATCTGCTCAACATTTTAAAACTGCCCACTGTTTTCAGTTGATACATATGGATTTGATGGGTCTGATGGAAGTAGATAGCATTGGTGGTAGGAAATATGCTTATGTGCTCGTTGATGATTACTCTAGATATGCATGGATTTTCTTTCTTAAGGAAAAATCTGAGACGTTCGATTTCTTCAAAAAGTTTTGTGCTATGATTAAGAATAATTTCAGTGCTTCGATTTTTTGTATTAGGTCTGATCATGGTAGGGAATTTGAGAATCAATTGTTCGATGAATTCTGTGATAGGAAAGGCATTATTCATGAGTATTCATCTCCTAAGACGCCCCAAAAAAATGGGGTGGCGGAAAGGAAGAATAGGACTTTACAAGAAATGGCACGTGTTATGTTGCATTCTAAGAGTCTTTCTAAGAGGTTTTGGGCTGAAGCGTTGCATACGGCATGTCATATAGCTAATCGTGTGTTCTTTCGTCATGGTACTAAAATGACTTCGTATGAATTGTTGAATGGGAAAAAGCCTACTGTCAAGTACTTTCATGTTTTTGGATGCTACTATTATATGCTTAATGATCGTTAGTACTTGACCAAATTTGATTCGAAGAGTGATAAATGTATCTTCCTAGGTTATTCCTCGAATAGTCGTGCTTATCGAGTGTACAATTTGCGATTGAAATCTGTTCAGGAATCTATGAATATAGTTTTTGATGATGCTACTGACCTAAGCAGAAATGCTCCACAAGTTGATATTTCAGATGTCATTCAAGCTGCCAGTGAGACAGAGGTTAATGTGGAGGAAAATGTTGAGCCAACATCTGACTCAACATCTGCACCTGAACAGACTGATGAGGCTGGACCTAGTGAAGTTCTAAGGGATCCCCCACCTAAGATACAGAAGGACCATCCCACTGACCTAATCATCAGAGATCTGAACGAAGGAAGGAAAACCAGAGACAAGCCACGAAAGGAATACAAGTCAATGGTAAGAAATGTATGCATGAACTCCGTATACAACGAGGTACGCTTAAACTGTTTTGTATCTGAAATTGAGCCAAAAAACGTTCTTGAAGCTCTCAAGGACAGTTTTTGGATCAATGCCATGCAAGAAGAATTGTTGCAATTCGAGAAAAATCAAGTATGGATCTTAGTTCCAAGGCCGAAAGACACTAATGTCATAGGTACTAAGTGGATTTTTAAGAATAAGTCTGATGAGCATGGTAGAGTAGTTAGGAATAAAGCGCGTCTAGTTGCCCAAGGCTATACACAAGTCGAGGGAATTGATTTCGATGAGACATTTGCCCCCGTTGCTAGACTTGAATCAATTAGGTTATTGCTCGCTATTGCATGTTGGCTCAACATTACCTTACATCAAATGGATGTTAAGGGTGCGTTCTTGAATGGTTATATTGATAAAGAAATTTATGTTGAGCAGCCTAAAGGATTTGAAGATCCACATTTTCCTACTCATGTTTGTAAGTTGCAAAAAGCGCTTTATGGAGTTAAGCAGGCGCCTAGAGCTTGGTATGGTAGGTTGACGACGTTCCTACTTGAGTTTGGGTTCGTGCGAGGTGAAGCTGATCGCACACTTTTTGTAAAAAGAGTTGATGCAGATATTTTGATAGCCCAGATTTATGTAGATGATATTGTTTTTGGCTCTAGTTCTCAAATCATGTTAGACCAATTCGTACATGCTATGACATCTACTTTCGAAATGAGTATGATTGGTGAGCTAACATTTTTCTTAGGCCTGCAGATTAAGCAAAGCAACGAAGGTATATGTCCCAAGAGAAGTATGCAAAGAACACAGTGAAGAAATTCGGGCTAGATACTGCCAAGGTAAGGAAAACACCGATGGGATCAACACAAAGGGTAAGTAAAGATAATGTTGGACAGAATGTTGACCCCACATTGTATCGTTCCATGATAGGCAGTCTTTTATATCTTTCCGCGAGTAGACCTGATATTATGTTTAGTGTTTGTGTTTGCTCTAGATATCAGGCTGAGCCAAAAATTTCCCATTTAAATGTTGCGAAGAGAATATTAAGATATGTGAGTGGTTCGTGTAGTTTAGGGTTATGGTTCTCGAAAGATACTAACACGAATCTTGTAGGATATAGCGATGCAGATTGGGCAGGTGACGAAGATGACCGCAAGAGCACAAGTGGCGGCTGTTTCTTCTTAGGTAATAATCTTGTGTCTTGGTATAGTAAGAAACAAAATTGCGTGTCACTTTCTACGGCTGAGTCTGAATATGTAGCTGCAGGTAGTTGCTGTACTCAGCTTATTTGGTTGAATAGCATGTTAAGTGATTATGGCTTAGAGAGTCAATCCGTGCTCATTTATTGTGATAATCTAAGTGCCATCAATATTTCTAAGAATCCTATTCACCATTCACCTACCAAGCATATAGATATTAGACATCATTTTCTGAGAGATATGGTAGAGAAAGAATTAGTGCGCATTGAGCATATAGACACGAAACATCAGTTAGCTGACATTTTCACGAAAGCATTGGATTTTGAAAGGTTTTCGGACCTGAGAAAGTCCATAGGTTTGCATCAGTCTGTCTGAATGTTGGTCCAACATTTGGATCAACATAGCATATGTCGAACTTGATGGTCACTGTTTTGATGCTTGATTTAATGTTCTTTCTGTTACTCTGTGAAATGATTTGACTCATCTAGTCCGTTCCCTGAAATGACCCTCTTTAAAAAAACGAAAGAAAAACGAAAAAAACAAACAAATATATGGCTCTGATTCTTTTTCAAGATACAGGTTCAGGTAATAAGTTTCCCTAGGTACACGGCATTCGCGGTGACGATGTACTCTTTGCGACAAAAATCCTAACCTTGATGATAAGGATCTTATAAGGGCTGCGCATAATACTACTAGTCTATTACTAAGGTAAGTAGGGCAGAAAATGAAAGGGAATTGAGTTTAGAGTGTTGAACAGAAAAGTCTGGAATTTCAGAGTAGAATGTTGAGTCTGATGTTGGGGCAACATATGTGACTGTCAGTTTGATCATGCTATAATTTTGTGCTTTCGTTTATTTGCATTAGCTTTTAGGTCAGCATGTATTAGTTGCGTGTCTATAGTGTCAATATCTCTCAGAATTGCATTAGTTTCTCTTGAAGAACAGCCTGCTATGCTTGTCTCATGTGCTCATCAACGTTGCTAAATCGGTTAGTATCGCTCGCTCCTATTTTGATTTTTGACTTGGTATGTTTCGCTGAAGCATGACTTACTCCTGATTGTTTCGTATGCGTGAATTCTCTTGGACTGTTAAGAATTTTTTGGCTTGGCTCGACAACTTCCACTTTCGCAAATCCTATTTCATAATATAGGCAATCTCTGCATATTCGATGAGTTACTTTTATAGACTTCAAGACTTATACTGCTCTGCTTCGATACTTCTAATCTTGAATGTCTATTGTGCACTCACCCAATTTCGAGTCTAAGAATGTTGAACCAGATGTTGGATCCACATCTTCCTCAACGTTTCACCTGGAGAGATTCTCTGAGGTTTACCTTTTCCAATAAGGGGGAAGTAGATGGTGCTAATCAAGGTGGTGCAACTTTTGCTGGTAGTGCTAAGGGAACTTCGGCAGGGGGAGCTAGAACCAAAACAGAAAGAAGCTAAAGACACCATTGAGAGTTTGAATTTCTTATCCTTATCAACTTTTTGCGTGCCTGATTAAGTTTTATACTTTTGTGCATGCTGATTTAGTTCTCTAATATGATTGCCTATCGAAAGTTTGTATTTGCAGATTTTCCTAAAGAACCTTGGACGGCTTTGCACTAATTTCTAGTACTTTGTTATTTTTACTCTAACCGTATTTGCTTTCTTTTTTTGGTTGAGTATATTTCGCCTTCAGGGGGAGTAATGGAGCGTCAAATTAAGGGGGAGATTTCTTCCTTCCCAAAGAGGGGGAGATGATGCAGAAGAAGAAGCCGGCAGACTAAGCTAAGTGGTGCATGGGTTTTGGGAAGAAAGACAAAAAGGGGGAGATTGTTAATGTCGAGATCTTCGAAGATTTGGAAAAAGATTTTTTCTTCCTTCCCCAATATATGTGGTGCACCTACATGCCAAAAATAGGAGATTGCAACTACCAAATATGGAAGATATGAGATCAACCAATAAGAAGAGAAGATCGAATTAAATATTTACTATATTTGGAGAGATCTTCAAGGAGATATTTTAGAAGATATTCAACGGATCTTTTACCAATTCAAGGATGGGCCAATGCCTATAAAAGAAGGATTTTCGAGCTGCCATAGGTGTGCTTTTGGACGAGAAATTTGAGAGCTTTCATGGAGTCTCTTTTGAACGACATATTGAGCCAAAATCATGAGCGAAGCACATATCAAGTTTGAGCGAGTTTTACTTGTCACGAGAGCATCTTTTTAGCCTAGTATTCGTTTGCAAAAGTCTTCTTAGGACTTTGTAGGTTTGCAGAATCGTTAGATTCGTAGTTTGCAGAATTGTTTAGATTCGTAGTTTTTCTAGGCTTGAATTTTACTATCGCTTGATAGTTGTTTTTATAATCCATCGTTATAGTGGAATTTCGCCATGAGGCACGCAGCAAGTTTCTAACTTGTTGCACAAAATTTATATCTCGTGTCTTTACGTTTTCATCGCTGAGTATTCTTTTTATTCCGCTGTGCGTTCATATGTTGAGGTAATGTTGAGTCAACATTCGGTTCAACATATCAGTCACCAGTTTACTACTTAGCGTTTACATCCATATCATACCGGGACCACTTCAATCTACTTCCTTAAAGAAAAAGCGGAGGCGTTCAACACATTCAAAAGGTTCAAGGCGCTGACTGAAAATCTGAGTGGAGCACGAATAAAAATATTGAGATCGGACCGAGGAGGCGAATTCACATCTAAAGAGTTCGAAGACTATTGCATCGAAAACGGCATTAGAAGGCACTTGACGGCTCCTTATTCGCCCCAACAGAATGGCGTCGCGGAGCGAAAGAATCAGACAATTCTCAACATGGTGCGGAGCATGCTAAAGACGAAGAACATCCCCAAGGAGTTTTGGACAGAGGCCGCTAGGTGCACAGTGTACCTACAGAATCGGTGTCCCACAGCGAGCCTTGAAAAAACGACGCCTCAGGAAGCTTGGTGTGGAGTTAAGCCTTCGGCAGCGCATTTGAAGGTGTTTGGGAGTGTCTCCTACGCTCATGTACCCGATCAAAAACGAACAAAGCTAGACGACAAAAGTGAAAAGCTGATTTTTGTCGGCTATGACAAAAAATCGAAGGCGTACAATTTATTCAACCCGGTTACAAAGAAGATGATTGTGAGCTGCGATGTGCGGGTTGATGAAAGCGGGACATGGGACTGGAGCTCGGGAGAAGAAAGAAATCGAGAAATGTATACCTTCATATCTAATCCGGCGGATAGCGAGCTAACGACTGCGAGGCAGTTCCGTTAGCTTCTGATGACGAGGACGAACCAGCCATGGAGAAGATCCGAAGCATGCATGATCTATACCAATCCACCGAACAAGTCCACCTGGTATGTTTTATGGCTGATGCTGAGGATATATCGTACAAACAAGCTCTTGCAGATGAAAAGTGGCGTTCAGCAATGTTGGAGGAAATGCGTTCAATCGAAAAAAAAACGAGACATGGACGCTTGTGACGTTGCCTGAAGGACATAGACCGATTGGCGTCAAGTGGATTTTTAAGAAGAAGATGAACTCTGAAGGGAAAGTCGCCAGATATAAAGCACGGCTCGTAGCGAAGGGTTGCAAGCAAAAAGCTGGAATCGATTATGAGGAAGTTTTTGCGCCCGTGGCCCGGATGGAGACGATACGGCTACTGATCTCTCTTGCAGCGAGGATGCGCTGGAAAATTTTTCAAATGGACGTCCAATCAGCGTTCTTAAACGGATTGCTTCAAGAAGATGTTTATATTGAGCAGCCGCCGGGTTTCGAGAAGTCGGGTACGGAAGATAAGGTATTGAAGCTGAAGAAGGCATTATACGGCCTTAAGCAAGCACCGCGTGCTTGGAACACTCGACTAGACACCTATCGAAGAGTCGTGGCTTCATACAATGTCCATACGAACATGCGCTTTACGTCAAAAAACAGGGCAGCAGTATCATTTATGTTGCAATATATGTTGATGATCTAATATTCACAGGAAATGACGTTGCGATAATCGAGCGATTCAAGAACGAGATGAAAGACGAGTTCGAAATGACGGATTTGGGGTTAATGTCCTACTTCTTGGGTCTTGAAGTGAAGCAAGACGAGTCGGGAATTCACATTTCACAAGAAACATATGCGAAGACGATCTTGAATAAGTTCAAGATGAGCGACTGCAACCCGGTAAAGACTCCGGTCGAATGTGGAATAAAACTGTCGCGCTACGATAAAGGAAAGGTGGTGAACGAGACGTTGTATAGAAGTTCAGTCGGGAGCTTACGATATCTGACTAGCACGAGGCCTGATTTGGCATATGGTGTTGGGTTGGTGAGCCGATATATGGAAAAACCAACATCAACACATTGGAAAGCTGTAAAAAGAATTCTCCGTTACGTGAAAGGTACGACGTCGCTCGGTCTGTTTTATCCATACACTGATGAACTTGTCATTGTTGGTTACTCCGATAGTGATTGGAGTGGTGATCAAGATGATCGGAAAAGCACAACAGGCTTCGCGTTCTTTGCCGGTGGAACGGCGTTTACGTGGGCATCAAGGAAGCAACCCATTGTGACGTTATCGACTTGCGAAGTCGCTGCATCTGCGTGTGTATGCCATGCGATATGGCCGGGAAAGCTTATGAAGGAGCTGTGGTTTCCACAGGAAAGAGCTACGCAGATTCGAGTTGATAATAAGTCGGCGATAGAGCTCGCGAAAAATCCGGTCCAACACGAACGGAGCAAACACATAGACGTTCGCTTCCATTCGATACGTGAGCATGTGAAAAATGAGGAGGTAGAAGTGATGCATGTGGGAAGTCAAGATCAGTTAGCGGATATTTTTACAAAGGCGTTAGCAATCGAGCCGTTCGAGAAGTTTAGAAACAAGCTTGGAGTGCGTGGAAGAGATGATCAAGCTTAGGAAGGGATGTTGAAAAATTTAAGCTTGACCATCACTGATAAAACCGAGGAGTCACTGTGATTAAGAGATGATGAGTCAGTCTAAGTTAAGAAAACTAGGAGACAAGTTAGTTAATCTATCCTTATCTAAATGACTTTATATAATGCTATGCTATGTACGATGGATGGTTTAGTAAGGCTAAAAATAATAATATCGAGTTTCGGCCTCTCTCTTATTAAGCACATCAACACAGAAAAACTTGTATAAAACTATCAATCATTATCGAGTTTCAACAGTTTACATGCCAAAATAGAACAACTCTCAAATGGGACAATATCATCAGTATTATCTATCTGTATCTATCTATCTATACTATATTAAAAGTGTCAAAGAAGGAAAAAGGTGTTTCATCCTATTTGTTAAATGACTTATTTGCCCTTACCTATTTTTAATATGTTGAAATTATCACACTATCATTTTGAATACTGAAGAAATTAAGAGGTATCATTTGAGTGTGCCTCGAAATCATGCTAGGAAATCAGTAAGGAAGCTCATATTGATTGAAGAAGAGGTATGTAGTCCATAATATATTTTTCATTTTATTGGGTTGAATTTGTTTATTGTTTCTGAAGTGGTCCCGGTATGATATGGATGTAAACGCTAAGTAGTAAACTGGTGACTGATATGTTGAACCTAATGTTGACTCAACATTACTCTCAACATATGACGCACAGCGGAATAAACAGAATACTCAGCGATGAAAAAACGTAAAGACACGAGATATAAATTTTGTGCAGCAAGTTAGAAACTTGTTGCGTGCCTCATGGCGAAATTCCACTATAACGATGGATTATAAAAACAACTATCAAGCGATAGTAAAATTCAAGCCTAGAAAAATTACGAATCTAAACGATTCGGAAAACTACGAATCTAACGATTCTGCAAAGCTACAAAGTCCTAAGAAGACTTTTGCAAATGAATACTAGGCTAAAAAGATGCTCTCGTGACAAGTAAAACTCGCTCAAACTTGATATGTGCTTCGCTCATGATTTTCGCTCAATATGTCGCTCAAAAGAGACTCCATGAAAGCTCTCAACGTCCAAAAGTACACCTATGGCAGCTCGAAAATCCTTCTTTTATAGGCATTGGCTCATCCTTGAATTGGTAAAAGATCCGTTGAATATCTTCTAAAATATCTCCTTGAAGATCTCTCCAAATATAGTAAATATTTGATTCGATCTTTTCTTCTTATTGGTTGATCTCATATCTTCCATATTTGGTAGTTGCAATCTCCTATTTTTTGGCATGTAGGTGCACCACTTATTTTGGGGAAGGAAGACAAAATCTTTTTCCAAATCTTCGAAGATCTCGACATTAACAGTTTCAATCGAACTAATAGATTTTTTTGCCTCAATTATCGTAGGGTACCCCGATCAGTGGAGTTATTTTCTCAAACGCATTGGAATTTCAAGTTGATTTCGCATAGGCGATGGGCTATTATGAGCAACTATCCGAATGTTAATCCTGATGTTGAGTTGATACTAAATGGATCAACCACCGTTACCGAGCATTTCCTTGAACTCCACAAAAATTCAAGGTCTTTAGCTTCTATGATATTGCTCAGAGTTTCGATTAGAATCAATTCATTGGTATGTAGTCAATATTATATTCAATAAATCACCAGAGCAATCGTACATAATATACTAAATAACAAAGTACTAGAAATTAGTGCAAAGCCGTCCAAGGTTCTTTAGGGAAATCTGCAAATACAAACTTTCTATAGGCAATCATATTAGAGAACTAAATCAGCATGCACAAAAGTATAAAACTTAATCAGGCACGCAAAACGTTGATAAGGATAAGAAATTCAAACTCTCAATGGTGTCTTTAGCTTCTTTCTGTTTCAGTTCTAGCCCCCTGTCGAAGTTCCCTTAGCACTACTAGCAAAAGTTGCACCACCTTGATTAGCACCATCTACTCCCCCCTTATTGGAAAAGGTAAACCTCAGAGAATCTCTCCAGGTGAAACGTTGAGGAAGATGTGGATCCAACATCTGGTTCAACATTCTCAGACTCGAAATTGGGTGAGTGCACAATAGACATTCAAGATTAGAAGTATCGAAGCAGAGCAGTATAAGTCTTGAAGTCTATAAAAGTAACTTATCGAATATGCAGAGATTGCCTATATTATGAAATAGGATTTGCGAAAGTGGAAGTTATCGAGCCAAGCCAAAACATTCTTAACAGTCCAAGAGAATTCACGCATACGAAACAATCAAAAGTAAGTCATGCTTCAGCGAAACATACCAAGTCAAAAATCAAAATAGGAGCGAGCGATACTAACCGATTTAGCAACGTTGATGAGCACATGAGACTAGCATAGCAGGCTGTTCTTCAAGAGAAACTAATGCAATTCTGAGATATATTGACACTATACACACGCAACTAATACATGCTGACCTAAAAGCTAATGCAAATAAACGAAAGCACAAAATTATAGCATGATCAAACTGACAGTCACATATGCTGCCCCAACATCAGACTAAACATTCTACTCTGAAATTCCAGACTTTTCTGTTCAACACTCTAAACTCAATTCCCTTTCATTTTCTGCCCTACTTACCTTAGTAATAGACTAGTAGTATTATGCGCAGCCCTTATAAGATCCGTATCATCAAGGTTAGGATTTTTGTCGCAAAGAGTACATCGTCACCGCGAATGCCGTGTACCTAAGGAAACTTATTACCTGAACCTGTATCTTGAAAAAGAATCAGAGCCATATATTTGTTTTTTTTTTTTCGTTTTTCTTTCGTTTTTTTTTTTTGAAGAGGGTCATTTCAGGGAACGGTCTAGATGAGTCAAATCATTTCACAGAGTAACAGAAAGAACATTGAATCAAGTATCAAAACAGTGACCATCAAGTTCGACATATGCTATGTTGATCCAAATGTTGGACCAACATTCAGACAGACTGATGCAAACCTATGGACTTTTTCAGGTCCGAAAACCTTTCAAAATCCAATGCTTTCATGAAAATGTCAGCTAACTGATGTTTCGTGTCTATATGCTCAATGCGCACTAATTCTTTCTCTACCATATCTCTCAGAAAATGATGCCTAATATCTATATGCTTGGTACGTGAATGCTGAATAGGATTCTTAGATATATTAATGGAACTTAGATTATCACAATACATGAGCACGGATTGACTCTCTAAGCCATAATCACTTAACATGCTATTCAACCAAATAAGCTGAGTACAGCAACTACCTGCAGCTACATATTCAGACTCAGCCGTAGAAAGTGACACGCAATTTTGTTTCTTACTATACCAAGACACAAGATTATTACGTAAGAAGAAACAGCCGCCACTTGTGCTCTTGCGGTCATCTTCGTCACCTGCCCAATCTGTTTCGCTATATCCTACAAGATTCGTGTTAGTATCTTTCGAGAACCATAACCCTAAACTAGACGAACCACTCACATATCTTAATATTCTCTTCAGAGCATTTAAATGGGAAATTTTTGGCTCAGCCTGATATCTAGCGCAATCACAAACACTAAACATAATATCAGGTCTACTCGCTGAAAGATATAAAAAACTGCCTATCATGGAACGATACAATGTGGGGTCAACATTCTGTCCAACATTATCTTTACTTACCCTTTGTGTTGATCCCATCTGTGTTTTCATTACCTTGGCAGTATCTAGCCCGAATTTCTTCACTGTGTTCTTTGCATACTTCTCCTGGGACAGAAAAATACCTTCATTGCTTTGCTTAATCTGGTGGCCTAAGAAAAATGTTAGCTCACCAATCATACTCATTTCGAAAGTAGATGTCATAGCATGTACGAATTGGTCTAACATGATTTGAGAACTAGAGCCAAAAACAATATCATCTACATAAATCTGGGCTATCAAAATATCTGCATCAACTCTTTTTACAAAAAGTGTGCAATCAGCTTCACCTCGCACGAACCCAAACTCAAGTAGGAACGTCGTCAACCTACCATACCAAGCTCTAGGCGCCTGCTTAACTCCATAAAGCGCTTTCTGCAACTTACAAACATGAGTAGGAAAATGTGGATCTTCAAATCCTTTAGGCTGCTCAACATAAATTTCTTTATCAATATAAGCATTCAAGAACGCACCCTTAACATCCATTTGATGTAAGGTAATGTTGAGCCAACATGCAATAGCGAGCAATAACCTAATTGATTCAAGTCTAGCAACGGGGGCAAATGTCTCATCGAAATCAATTCCCTCGACTTGTGTATAGCCTTGGGCAACTAGACGCGCTTTATTCCTAACTACTCTACCATGCTCATCAGACTTATTCTTAAAAATCCACTTAGTACCTATGACATTAGTGTCTTTCGGCCTTGGAACTAAGATCCATACTTGATTTTTCTCGAATTGCAACAATTCTTCTTGCATGGCATTGATCCAAAAACTGTCCTTGAGAGCTTCAAGAACGTTTTTTGGCTCAATTTCAGATACAAAACAGTTAACGCGTACCTCGTTGTATACGGAGTTCATGCATACATTTCTTACCATTGACTTGTAGTCCTTTCGTGGCTTGTCTCTGGTTTTCCTTCCTTCGTTCAGATCTCCGATGATTAGGTCAGTGGGATGGTCCTTCTGTATCTTAGGTGGGGGATCCCTTCGAACTTCACTAGGTCCAGCCTCATCAGTCTGTTCAGGTGCAGATGTTGAGTCAGATGTTGGCTCAATATTTTCCACCACATTGACCTCTGTCTCACTGGCAGCTTGAATGACATCTGAAATATCAACTTGTGGAGCATTTCTGCTTAGATCAGTAGCATCATCAAAAACTATATTCATAGATTCCTGAACAGATTTCAATCGCAAATTGTACACTCGATAAGCACGACTATTCGAGGAATAACCTAGGAAGATACATTTATCACTCTTCGAATCAAATTTGGTCAAGTACTCACGATCGTTCGGCATATAACAGTAGCATCCAAAAACATGAAAGTACTTGACAGTAGGCTTTTTCCCATTCAACAATTCATACGAAGTCATTTTAGTACCATGACGAAAGAACACACGATTAGCTATATGACATGCCGTATGCAACGCTTCAGCACAAAACCTCTTAGAAAGACTCTTAGAATGCAACATAACACGTGCCATTTCTTGTAAAGTCCTATTCTTCCTTTCGGCCACCCCATTTTGTTGGGGCGTCTTAGGAGATGAATACTCATGAATAATGCCTTTCCTATCACAGAATTCACCGAACAATTGATTCTCAAATTCCCTACCATGATCAGACCTAATACGAAAAATCGAAGTACTGAAATTATTCTTAATCATAGCACAAAACTTTTTGAAATCGAACGTCTCAGATTTTTCCTTAAGAAAGAAAATCCATGCATATCTAGAGTAATCATCAACGAGCACATAAGCATATTTCCTACCACCAAGGCTATCTACTTCCATCGGACCCATCAAATCCATATGCATCAACTGAAAACAGTGGGCAGTTTTAAAATGTTGAGCAGAGTGTGGGTCAACATTATGACTAGCATGCACTTACTTACCCTTCAAGCATGACTCACATACAACCTTACCAAACTCCTTCAGCTTTGGAATGCATCTGATTGCTTCATGTTTGATAAGCTGCTCCAGGGTCCGGTAATTGATGTGGCCTAGCTTGTAATGCCAAATGATCACTTCATCTTCGGCTTTCGACAGTTGGCATATGTCCTTCGTGCTGGATTTGTTGCCGACTAGATAGCAATTATCACTTGACATTTTACCTGCCATCACTCGAACACAATCGCTGTTAAATACCTCGCAACATTCTTTATTAAAACGTACCTCAAGGTCGTCGTCGCAAAGCTGGCTTATGCTAATTAAATTAGCCACAAGACCTCCGACATGTAGAACATTGCTTAGTCTAGGAAAGTCGGCCACATTCAGTCTTCCGCGGCCAAGAATCCGTCCCTTTGCACCTCCTCCAAACGTCACAGATCCGCTGCTCAAAGGTGTGTAGTCACTTAGAAACTCCTTGGTACCCGTCATATGTCGGGAACACCCGCTATCGAAGTACCAAGAACCTGTCATGTTAGCTCGCAAGGAGGTATACACAACATTGCATTTATGAACGGATTTCTCTACCCAAACTTTCTTAGATGATAACACAGCATTTGAACTATCAGAATTTGAAGGTGAGCCAGCCGTAATCTCTCCATCCATTCCTTTCAACACTGATTTCTCAATGTTGAGCGAAATGTTGGACAACATTTCAGCCGACATCGATTTCTTCGCAGAAATCTCCCCTTTCAACTTCCAGCAAAACGGTTTGATATGACCAGATTGCATGCAATGATGACATTTAAATGACCTATCCTTAGACTTAAGAGCAGCATGCTTAGGACTCTTCTTAACACTCGCAGTTTTAATAGGATCACCCGAAACATGCAACTTTTCTTTAACAAAAGCTATCTTATGCTGAACATGTGTCACAGGTTTGGGAACTTCATTAACGGGCTCAGTATTGAAAGTTCCCGTCACTAATCTTACTTCGATGTGGCTGATCCGTTGAGAAAAGACGAAACCTAGACCTTGCTTATCAAAAATACCTAGAGATAATACCTCATCAAGGGTCGATTTACCCTTGTTCATCTTCGAGAAAGTTTGGTTAGCATCATCGACTTGCTTCTGAAGCTTGTCTATCTCTCTGTCCTTGCGCGTCAACACAACTTCCAGTTTGTTCATCCCTTCAAGCAGGCCTTCGATCACTTTTTCGTTCTTTTCATTCTCCTCGGACAACACTTTCACGGCTGCTTTGAGTTGCGCATTTTTCGCCTTCTCTATTTCCAATTGTGCGGAGAATAGCTTCATATCTGCACAAACATCTGTTTCTAAATCTGCATCATCAGAACTTGAAAACCCATCAAAACATTTGAGTCATCGTAATAAAAAATAATCTGTTTATCAGATGTTGAGTCCAGTGTTGGCTCAACATCAGTTACCGGAGTGAAGCCGATTTGATCATCATCTTCATCTGAAAAGGACTGAATAGTAACTGATGATTGCTTGGTCTCCTTGGAACATGGTTCTTCATCTTCATCGTCAGAAAGATCGATCCACATAGCTTTTCCGTGCTTGCGGAGGGTATTTGCACACTCGTTGGCAAAATGGCCCCATCCTTGGCATTCGTAGCATTTTACAGACTCGTAGTTGATGTTCTTCTTCTTTCCATCTGGTTTGCTTTTGAAGAAGGGAGGAGCTGAAGAGGGTTCATCTTTGACATTCTGCCCCTTCCTGAATGTTGGTCCGACATTCTGGCCAACATTCTGCTCAACTCTCTTGTTTTTCTGAGAAACTTCGCAAAGTTCTTCACCAGCATGGCAGTATCATCATCATTGTCAGAGTCATCCTCGGTTTGAACCTTGGATGGTTGACTGACTAATGCAAGGCTTTTGCCGCGTGATGCCCTCTTTTGAACGTCAAGGTTGGTCTCGTAATTCTTCATGATGTTCATCAACGTGTTGAACTCCATAGTGGATAGGTTGTGTGCTTCCTCGATCGCCGCTACCTTCACATTAAACTTTTCAGTTAAAGTACGTAAAGCTTTAGAAACAAGTACCTTATTTGCAATCGGATCTCCGAGGCTAGCACACTCGCTAGAAATCGTCAGAATCTTCCCAAAGAATGTGGTGATATCCTCGTCTTCCTTCATTCTGAGGTTTTCAAACTGATTGAGGAGATATCGCAGTTTGGTTTCCCTCACGCTCGCATCGCCTTCGCAGTACCTCTGAAGTAGATCCCAAGCGTTCTTTACCGTCGAACAATTCTGAATGATTTTGAACATGAAGATGTCCACCGAGGAGAAGATTGCATTAAGAGCTTTGTCGTTGTACTCGGCCGCATTCTTTTCAGCAATCGTCCACTCTTCGATTGGTTTATCAACGACTTCGCCATCGGCATCTGGAGGAGTTCGAGGTGGAGTGTAACCATTGAGAACAGCTTCCCACGCTCTCACATCTATGGACTTGATGCATTGGCGCACACGAACCTTCCAATAGGCATAATTGGAACAGTCTAACACAGGGACTTTGCCGAGATGGTTTGAGCTTGTAACATCCATTATAAAGGATCAAAAACGCTTAGTCACGTCAAGCGGAGGCTCTGATACCACTTTGAAGTGGTCCCGGTATGATATGGATGTAAACGCTAAGTAGTAAACTGGTGACTGATATGTTGAACCTAATGTTGACTCAACATTACTCTCAACATATGAACGCACAGCGGAATAAAAAGAATACTCAGCGATGAAAACGTAAAGACACGAGATATAAATTTTGTGCAGCAAGTTAGAAACTTGTTGCGTGCCTCATGGTGAAATTCCACTATAACGATGGATTATAAAAACAACTATCAAGCGATAGTAAAATTCAAGCCTAGAAAAATTACGAATCTAAACGATTCGGCAAACTACGAATCTAACGATTCTGCAAACCTACAAAGTCCTAAGAAGACTTTTGCAAATGAATACTAGGCTAAAAAGATGCTCTTGTGACAAGTAAAACTCGCTCAAACTTGATATGTGCTTCGCTCATGATTTTCGCTCAATATGTCGCTCAAAAGAGACTCCATGAAAGCTCTCAAATTTCTCGTCCAAAAGCACACCGATGGCAGCTCGAAAATCCTTCTTTTATAGGCATTGGCTCATCCTTGAACTGGTAAAAGATCCGTTGAATACTTCTAAAATATCTCCTTGAAGATCTCTCCAAATATAGTAAATATTTGATTCGATCTTTTCTTCTTATTGGTTGATCTCATATCTTCCATATTTGGTAGTTGCAATCTCCTATTTTTGGCATGTAGGTTCACCACTTATTTTGGGGAAGGAAGACAAAATCTTTTTCCAAATCTTCGAAGATCTCGACATTAACAGTTTCAATCGAACTAATAGATTTTTTTGCCTCAATTATCGTAGGGTACCCCGATCAGTGGAATTATTTTCTCAAACGCATTGGAATTTCAAGTCGATTTCGCATAGGCGATGGGCTATTAGGAGCAACTATCCGAATGTTAATCATGATGTTGAGTTGATACTAAATGGATCAACCACCGTTACCGAGCATTTCCTTGAACTCCACAAAAATTCAAGGTCTTTAGCTTCTATGATATTGCTCAGAGTTTCGATTAGAATCAATTCATTGGTATGTAGTCTATATTATATTCAATAAATCACCAGAGCAATGTACCTAATATACTAATTCAAGAGCCAAACGAGCAAGAGACGATAAGGTTGTTGTCCGACCGTGACTTGCTCTCTTATCTATTAGATATCCTTTCCAAGTCCGAGTTGCAGAATTGCCCAATGTAGAGCTTTCTTTCGTGATCGGGATATATGTCGAGAGCATTGCTCATCCGCACAGATGTGACGCGTCGCTCAACTATCATATATACCACTACTTTGGATTATCTACCATATTCAAGGTCCATTATCGTGATATTATGTAATGTGATTTTTTTTCAGTTGGACTATGCATGTTATGCGATGAGTTATCCCATCCATTTATCACATGTTACGATACGGCAAAGAATTTCACCATTTTTCAACGCTTTGGATGATAACTTTTTATTATTCCGAGTCATCTTATGCATTATAGAGATGCATAGCAGATTCTGCTTTGAAACGTAGCATGTAAAGCATTAAACATTTTTCTATTGTTAGTTAATGTGGATGATTGTTGAATGTAGTTAAGGTTAGGTCAACCATGACTAGGAACTATATTGAGCGATGCACTGGTTTCTACCTTCAAGTTCATCAAGTCTTTCATCAAAAAGAAAATGTTCTTCAAAAGTCATCGAGTTGTTACACCTCATAAGATACATTGAGATAGTTGAGCTTCATTGAACTAACTAAACCTCGACTATATACCTAATTAGGGCTTCTCTCCATGTATAAATAATGCTAAGGACTCAAATCTTGTCAAGCATCAAATAAAAAGTCTTCTCTGTACTATATAACTCTATTGACCTTCAAGAGAAATAAACGAAAATGACGAGTCGCTCTAATGTTCACTTTGTTCCATCTCTGATTTTGATTATCTCGCTGGCGTCGAGCACTATGACATGCCACGCCGCCTCACGCAATTTATTACAAGTTATTCCTCAAATACCCTTGATTCCCCAGGCGGGATTACCAACCCTACCCTCGATTCCTCAGGTGGGATTACCAACGCTACCCTCGATTTCTCAGCTGTCAGCATTACCGCCACTGCCAAGCAGCATTAAATACCCTTTTAGGCCGAGCAGCATTAAAAGGGTATCCCGCCACTGCCAAGCTGTCATCAAATACCAGCAAACACTTTGCCAAGCAGCATTAATCCTACGATTCCCAGCGTACCACAAACCGCTTTGCCTCCACTGCCAAACATGCCTCAAATCCCAACCAACATACCTTCGATTCCTTCGCTCACGCCAGCACCTTCGTCCGGCTAGAGAGATATGAGCCTCTTTATAAAATGAATGATATATTGCTTTATCTCAGAGGGTTTGTTTGAGTTGGCGTTTGCTCATATGTCATGATGACCAGTTTCATTTTCATTCGTGTGCGTGAGTCCCTCTCGTGTTTTTTTTTTTTGAGATTGAGTTTGTGATTGGTGAATTGGTTGTGCGAGCTTGTGTTATAACCACTTTTTAATCAATACACGCAGAGAAAATGGTCTTATAATCTATACGGTCAACAACCATGCAAAAACGTGATTAGAAAAAATATTCCAAGTCGATAAGAATTTGATAATGATCTTGTCTGGCTCGTTTGGCTGTTACATTAGTATGATATGTAAGATCTCTTTGACGATCAATTGATCGTACAATCTTTGAGTCATTGTTGTAATATTTGTTACTTTATTAATCGCCGCCATATCGGCTTTCTGTTTCATATTCCTTGTCTAAATCTTTGGTGGTTCTGATCTAGTTAAAAAAATTATATGTAGTTCTTCGATGCTTGCGCGCAATATGAATAAATGAGGAAACGTCGATTTTACGGTTAGGATTTTGGCAAGAAATAAGAAACTGTCGCAAAACTGCCGTAAAACGTTTGATTTTGTTGTGAAACCATATTATAGCACAAAAATAATCCAAACGGCTTCACTTATCATGCAAACGACTTAAATGTAACATATAAACGTAAGAAAATACGTTTATCACTTATCGTCTGCAGCTCCCTGAAGATTGCTAGATACACCCGACTTTTCACGTCTCTCAACTCAAACGACGAGTGGGTTCGAGTCAGATTTCTCCACAGCTACCTTCGTTTTTGAGTTCTCATGGCCATATTATGCTCGAGCCCGAAGCTATTCTAGAGCGAAGATTGGTAAAGAGGCACAACCGGCCGGTCACGCAGGTATTGGTGGAGGACAGCACTTGGGAAGATTGGTTTATATTGCAGCAGCAGTTTCCAGCTTTTACCAACTCTTGAGGTCAAGAGTTGATCTAAGCAGGGAGGAGTGTTACCAGACAAATGAAAACGTAGATGCCCACAACGATTTCCACTTACAAAGGCGCATATAGTTGAAGTTGCTGAAGCGTTTTCTTTTCTATCTTTATATATGATGTCATTTTCTATTTCAGTAGATTATCAATTTCCAGGTGTCTTGTAACGAATTCTCTGTCGTCTTCTCTTCTCGTTTCTGTAACAAACTTGGCGAAGTCGATAATCAGAGCTGTTTCCCTCATTCCTAGCTCTCATTTCGATTTTATTCCCTTTTCCCAACTTGAGCACATATCAAGCGGTATAATATGTACGTTCAACCAATTACCAATCACAGCCTCAGGTATACATATATGACGACACACATCAATTAAGATAGCAAAAAACACACAAGATTAACAAGAGGAACAACTTATCTTTTTGACAGATAACGAATGTCGCTTTGAGTTGTCGGGCCGTACACCGGGACTAAGATTCACGCAGCGGACGAGAGGTCAACTACGTGAGTAAAAGATCTAAGAATGAACCTTGAAAAAAACAGATCTATGGTGAAAAGCAACAATGCTTTGAATAAGAGAAGTTTGGAATCGAAGAATATAAGAGTCAGAGAAGAATCACAAGAGTTGGTGTTCCTTTTAGGAGAGAATTAAGATATCAAAAACTCAGCTGTGATTCAGCGAAGAAAGTAGGCTTTTTCTGAGGATAGGTTTGGTAATTTTACCTTAGTCCCGGGAAATTACAACGACTTCCCCAAACCTCGAAAGCTTTTTATATTTTGCCCATGGAATTTTATTCCAAGCAGATTTAGTCCAAGTTATTAACTATCTGGGCTAAAATGCTTAATGGGTCATCCAACTTAAATTACCTTTGGCCTAATCGTGGTATACTTTTAACAAGAGGTTTGATCTCAGAATAGATTGTGAACACGAGGGAAATGGAGGATGAGTGTGTAAATATCTTCAGTTACTAAGGAAACTCTAGTCGGTGGCCCGTGGACGTAGGATTCAAGTGAATCCGAACCACGTAAGACTTGTGTTCGGTTTATTTCTATTTCAATCGTAAACTCGAATCAGTGCTGCAATCTCAATCAAACAACAGTTGATCATACATCTAAACCGTTGTTAATAACTCTGATAACAACTGGGGCGGTGAGCGTGGACGTTGTCACGTGGAAGGATGGGATCAAAGTTTGAGGTTGAGAAGTTCACGGGCATGAACGACTTCGGGTTATGGAGGATGAAGATGAGAGCATTGTTAGTTCAACAAGGGATTGATGAAGTACTAAGAAACTCAAGGATGAAGTACTGCCTGTAGAATTGTCCGAGGAGAAAGAAGAAAGCCATGTTGAATCGAGCACATAGTGCCATTATATTGAGTTTGGGTGATAAAGTGCTGAGAAAGGTTTCGCATGAGACAACTGTGAAAGATCTGCGGGAGAAGCTCGAGAATCTTTACATGACAAAGACTCTTGCAAATTGATTATATCTTAAGCAATCGTTATACTCGTTTAAGATTCAAGAGGACAAATCTCTTGAGGAGCAGATCGACTTCTTCAATAAGCTTGTTCTGGACTTGGACAATATTGAAATAAAGGTAGAAGATGAGGATCAAGCACTGCTACTGTTGAGTGCATTGCCAAGAAGCTACAACACATTTGTTAATGTTGAAGATATGGCAAAAGATTTTGTCTTTCATCTCCAAAATGAGTGATGCACTTACCATAAATAGAAGATATGAAGATAGGAGATTGCATTTACCAATATGGAAGATATGAAGATCAAGGGTAAATAAGGAGAGAAGATTCGACCTAAATATTTACTATATTTAGGGAGATCATTGAGGAGATATCTTAGAAGATTCTCAGGAGATCTTTTACCAATTCAAGAGGGAGCCATGGCTTATAAATAAAGGAGATTTTCGAGTTGCATAGTAGAGCTCTGAACGAGAAACTTTTGGGAGTTATTACGGAGTAACTTTTGAGCGACAACAAGCGAAACACACGAGATATATTAAGCGAACGACATCTGAAAAGAACGAGAGAGCGTTCACCTTTTAGCCTAGTATTTTCTCTTTTCAAAAGTCTTACCACTTTGTAGTTTGGTAGAATCGTAAGATTAGTTTCTTTTCTAGGCTTGTCTTTTTTGTAATCCATTTTTAATAGTGGAATTTTGCCATGAGGCTCGCAGCAAGTTTTACAACTTGCTGCACAATTTAGATCTCGTATGTCAATCGTTTTTCATTACGAAGTTATTAGTTATTTCCACTGAGCGAAACTATGTGAGGTTCAATTCCGCTGTGCGTTCTTGTAACGCCCCGTTTCCTTTTCCCGTATTTGCGCAACTAATACTTTTTTCCCATAAAATTTTTTCGCTTTTCTTTCCTTTCATAACCATTCCCTTTGAACATAAACGGGGGCGTACATCTGTCTATTCACTTTCACTCATAACGTACATATGGGTATGACATAATTATTTTAACATCGTATAGAAATTTTGCTAATGTTCCTTAAACTATGTGCAAACTATGAACTGTGGGGAGTAGGATGAGAACGTAGCCGGCCAACCTTGAATCCATGCTTTCGTATGCAGATGCGTTCTAAGTCGCCTGTTAGATATCTACATCACTGTGAAACAACTATTCAGAGTATGATAGCAACATGTTAATCATTAACAAATAATACAATAACAAGTACTCATTCCATTTCTATACGTATCATAAACGTTTCGAATACCCTATCACATAACCATTTCATATAACGTGAAATGAGTCTATTCTTAGAAGTACTGTAAACCTTTCAGTCATATCTCCCATCACGTATCCATTTCATATAACCATCGTTCATATGATCCTTAGATCAATGCATTTGTATATGCCCATTTATTTTGATACTCCCGTTATAGACTGGCTAGACTCGTACCGTAGGACCGTCGGCGCCCATGCATGGGACTCTGTAACCATTCTGTGATCCCCCGATTTGTAGGGACACATGTGTGCCTGTACAGGACTCTGTCATCCCCCGATTTGTAGGGACGTAACCATAGATATCTCCCGATTTGTAGGGAAGTATGCCGTAGCATCCGATGTCGTACCAGTCATAACGGTTTCTTCGTTCATTATTACGTATATGCAAATGCTATGCACATTTCCTTATTTTTCACATAATTATCACATAAGAGCACGTTACGACACATAGGCCCAATCAGTCCATATAACATGTATATCATAAAATCAATCCAGTCCCATTTAGCAGATAAGAGCATATTGTTGGATTTAAACCCAATTAATTCATATATCACAAACTTATCAATCAATTAATTCATAGAAGCATATAAGACACATAAATATATGTTGCATATCATACTCATAGGTTTCGCCTATTTTCCTGTTCGCCTAAACGACCTTGTCGTTTCCTTTATCAGACTCCTGACCTTCAAGAATTGGCCTAGATGTTTGTTCAAAGTTTCGATGCGTCTTTATCTCCTCTGTTCTTTTTATTTTCTTTGTTCGTTGAGATTTTAACTTGATATATATATATATATATATATATATATATATATATTTCGGACCATTATACATGTCGGTTTCCTCAAAGTTAAGAAAACTCTTTATTAGTCATTCTTAACAATAATTTCACAACCACCACGTGTATTCTAAACCCTTTTGATTTGATGGGTGGATACTTTTGATAAGTTAGGGTTTTACGATCATCTTAGACCCGAAAAATTGCGTAATTTGATCGTTATATGTTTAAATATCCGAAAACATGCAATTGTATTTTATTTTCATATTTTTATAGGTAATGACGCAAAGGGATTAAAAACCGGGAAGATTCGAACTGGACGGAATATGAGAATCCATGAGCCCAAATAATAACCCAAATGATTCAGGCCCAACCCATGAACAAGCCCAAACTAATATGGATTAGTCCTTGTTTAATCAAGAAGTGGACAAAATATACCGAGGGAGACATGATCGAACTATGCCCACCATTATTGAAGGAAAAGACTCACAACATCCTACGACTTAGCACACCAAGGGAAGACAAAGGAACAAACAAATCACCGACAACAGGGAAAAAGAGCAGACATTTGGAGAGCATAAAGTGAATAATCGAAGAAAAAAGGGAAGAAAATGGAGCAACAGATTGGAAAAAGAGGGATGCATGAAATAAAGAAAACCCAACTCGAGAAATTGGGGTTTTGGTCGCTCTTCACTACAAGAAAACATAGCATCAGACACGAAAAATAGATAGGAATTCGTTCCGTGTCTAAATTAGAAGTACTAGAAACTGATTCTGACACGGTTTTTTGTTTTTATTTCAAAATTTTTATTAGACACGGATTAGATACGGAAATAAAAATGGAAATGTTCTGTTTCTGAATCCGTGTCTAAATTATGAGACTTGGTATACGGATTTTGGCAGTATCTATTTTTAGTTCAAATAAAATTAGACACGATTAGATACGGAAATAAAAACGGAAATATTCTGTTTCTGAATCCGTGTCAAAATAATTAATATGTTGATCTTTGGACTTAAAATGTGCTTTTTGAGTCACAATTATAAAAGAACAGAGATAATAAGAAAACCTGAGACCATCTGAGATTAATTTAAAAACAAAATTAACAACTCAGAGTCACGAAATTGAACCCGGCCCTATCGTTGTCTGGTTAGTGCTTAAACCCGGCCCGTCATGGCCCGGCCAATAATTGAAGCCCGTTAACAACGAGGATCGTACTAGCTAATTGAGTAGCCTCACACTTCTGTATTTCAGTATTTGTTTTTCCCCCCTCGCTTCGCAAGAAGCACAAAGCTGATGTTGAAGACCAAGGTTCCTCTGATTTTGGAAACTAAAGTTTCTTTACCTAATGGAATGCTATTTAATTTTGTTTTTCAGTATATGCGTTCTGTTCTTGTGGATGGTATGCGGATTCTTCCTTCGGGGAGCATCTCAATGAGCGATTTCACTTGCTGGTCGTTTCTGTGTGTTGCGACTGCTGAGAGGAGTTGATTGGAGAAGTTGTATGCCAATTGCATTCGTGCATCTTATCTTGTTAGGGTTTATTGTTCTGTTTCTCGGATGTAATTAGCTTACGGGATCGGGCGAGTTGATATTCAATTTTATCGTCTAATCCGAGCGATGGTTGCGAAATTTGTTTGCATTTCTTTCAGTGCACTTTGCGAGGGTTGAAGTGAAGTCGGCAACTAAGAAGCTTCGACGTCTAGCTATGTGAGAAGTCGCCCACCACCCGTTCGACGAAAGTACTGTGAGGGGCGTTTTATTCTATCTTTCCTTTTACTTGTTTTATTTATGTGTCTGGTTGAACATTCGTTGTTGTCGTTAATTAATGTGTATTTAAGTCTCTTTGTGGTTAAGGCCTTATTAGGCCGGATTATGAACTCGTATTAATGTTATCGTGCTTTATTTAGTCGTATGTGAAAATTATGTGTTCTTCGCTGATTTTAATGCCTGCGTATGATTGATCGACATATGCTTGTTTTGTTGATTGGTTTATGAGACCGAGAGGTGATTAGACCGGTTAGAATTAAAGTGTTGAACACCACGACGTAAAACCGACCAGAGATGGAATCGGTTTCGTCCGTGAGGTTTCCGAGACTGTAGGCGTCAAAAGCGCTTAGACTCGGGTAGAGGTGTTCAAATTAACCGAAAAACCGAAAAAATCGACTGAACCGTAAAGAACCGAAAAGACCGGAACCGAAAAAAACCGAACCGAATTGTAAAAAATCGATCCGAACCAAATTAAAATGGTTCGGATATCGGATTAAGCATACGTAAAACCGAAAACCGAACTGAAATTATCATACTACATTAAAAATAGAAAAATATAAAAAAAATCATTTGTTTTTCTCCCATAACGTAAACAACACCGTAAATATAATTTTATTGGTATACTTTTTTCCATTTTTAAGTGAAGTTTTTCCTCACCCACTCTCTATCGTCTATCTCCTCTATTATTTGTTTCTTTCTCCTCATCTTTCTTCGTTCTTTCTTCTCTTCATCTTCATCTTCTTTCTTTTTTTTTTCTTCTGTTCTCAGCTGCTCCGAGGTTGGCCAGGGGAAGGACGCTGTCGGATTTGGCGGAGGTGAGGCCTGGCGATGGCGCATCTGCCGGCGATGACCAGGTGGTGGCGGAGATGGCGTCGTGTGGCCGCCGATCTTGCGGCGGCGAGGTTCGACGGCGATAGATGGCGTCGATGACGATCGGTGGTCGCAGATCTGGCGGCGGTAGGTCCGGTGGTGGCAGATCTCGCGGCGGTAGGTCATGTGGTGGCAGATGGCGGAGGTAAGCCCGGTAGTGGCGTATCTGGCCGAGGTTCGTCCGGTGGTGGCGGGTCTGGTGGACGCGAGGTCAGGTGTGGCATATTTGACGTCGTTGAGGTCTGGTTGTGAGTGAGTGCAAGGTGGGTGCGGGTTTGTATGTGGGAGCTCGCTGCCAGATTCCGGTGAAGTTGGCTCGCCGGACCGGCGAGCTATTATTTTTTTTATTTTTAACCCAATTTTTGTGACGGAATCCCCGTAGCCAATTTCCTTCGCTACATTAGCGACGGGTTTTTGCGACCGAATTTTATTTCCGACAGCGATTTTCCGACGCAAATCCGTCGCAAAACGTCTTTAGCGACGGATTTGTGACGGTTTTGTCCATCACTAATGGAGCTCATTTTTGTAGTGTTCCCCGCCTGATTTCCGCCGTGCGTCGTGGCTGAGAACTGTAGGACAAGGTGAATTTTGGGGGGTCATTTGCCCTCTTGCCTTAGTCAAGAGGGTAGTTCCGTTTTAAGGTAGTGTGCTAAAGCAAAAAGTGCAGTGTAAAAATGGTAGAGTAACGGTGTGTAATCTGAAAAACGCACCTTGACTGTGAAGATTTCTGGAGTATTTATAGTGTGGCAAGGGGTCTGCTTGGTGGTTGACGGTTATTCCCCACGTTTGGCGTCCCTCGGCGGTTTCTTTCACGTCTTGGTGATTACGTGCGCGAAGTTGGCGGAAACCACGATCTAATATCGCTAGGTCTCCCCTCCTAGGGCGTTGGTATGGTATAGTTCCCTTCGGGTGTTTCTTGTACGTGGCCTCCCCTGGGAGCTTCGGGCTTTCATATGGGGTGGTTCCCTTCGGACTCCTTCCGTACACGGCTTCTTCTTAGTGCTTCAGGCCTTTCTCACGTAGGGAAGCTCTCAAGTTCTCCCTTCTGCATATCCTCGAGGAGACGCCCCTTCTATGTCTCGTAGTCTGGCGATTGGAGCGTTGGACTCTGAATCCGGTAACCCAAGTTCAGATCTCCTCGAGGAGCTTATTGACAAAAATACCCCGAGGGGAGCTCTTCCCGACCTCAGGTCAATCAGCCAGTAGGGGTATTTTGGCAGGTGGTACGAAAGTGTGTAAGTTGGTTATGGCTGGTTTGGGTATTTTGCTGCGTTAGGGATGAAAACCGGGGGTAACAGTGGTCCCCCTTTAAATAGTCCAAAAGAGTATGTGAATTTTGGACGTGTCTGATACGGCGAAATACTCGAGTTGGTGGTAGGTCTATTCGGGGATTTACGAAAAGTCTTCCGACCTTGATGAGAATTTTCTCTTCCTGGAGGATCGCCTTCGCACCACAGCCACGTGTCGTCTTCCGATTGGCCACTATCGATGGGACGTTTGGGCGGGAGTTCTGGAGCCCTTTTCCCTGACCGACGTGGGCCATCGCAATCCATCGATTTAGCCCAGATCCAAGGGCCCAGATCAGTCAACTGGGACCTATATATACCCCACCCTTCGCTCTCACTTTCTTCTTTACACTCTCTCGCTCCCGAAATTCACCCGAGCTCAAGATCCCTCCTAGCTCTTTGCTCCAGCTTTTAGGTACTTGTAAGTTTTCCTTCTCTTTTTTTTTGGTAAAGAAATTTTCATTACCACGGGGTCCAGCTGTTACTACATTGTATCCTCACCATTCCAACTACTCATTAAGAGTTACATATTTCAGATATAAACTCCAATCCCTTGTGAGTTGGCTTGGTAAACGTCATCCCTCGCACTTGATCTTTAAAGCACCACTTGTATACCTGGAACAGCTCCATTCCAGTTTTTGCTTCCCCCCCCATGCACTCTAGCATTCCTTTCCTTCCATAGCATATAGGTTAAAGCAACCTCGCCCGCAAGTTGGATCTTCGCTATCATGCTCTTCTGCTTGCTTTTGCGCACTATCTGGGCCACCCAACCATCATGGTTATAGGGAATTTTAGTGTGCAGCCAGTGACATACCTCCTGTATTAGTATTCTGCTGTAATCACAATCAAAGTATAGGTGGGATAGGCATTCATCATCATGTAAGCAAAGCACACATCGTGCATCAGGTATGGTCATACCCCATTGAGCAAGTCTGTCTCTTGTTAGCATCTTCCTATGCATAATAAGCCAAAGCACAAATGCATGTTTTGGCAGGTTCCATCGGTTCCATATAGCAGCTGCTAGTGGCATCTTTGCCCTTTCTCCCTTCAACCACAAATACCCTGAGGATAATGTATAGATGCCATCCTTTGTAGCAGTCCATACCCCATCTCTATAGCCCTCACGCATTTTATCTCTCACTTTAAGTATCTGATCCCATTGCCAACTGCTATTCCCCTTACTTTTGCAGTCCCAAAAATTGGTATTCTTCAAGTAGTAACAAAGCACCCATTTAATCCATAGATTATCTTTTTTCTTCGATATGTCCCAGACCTTCTTCCCAACACTCGCATAGTTCCAAACAGTGCAATCTCGGATGCCCAGACCCCCACAGCTCTTCCTCATACAGACTGTTTCCCATGGCACCAGTGCTTTTATCCTCCCCCCAATACCTCTGCCCCATAAAAATTCCCGGCATATTTGATCTATCCTCTTCACTATGCTCACAGGGAGTAGAAACATAGAGCCCCAATAGCTATGTATTGCCATCAATATAGAATTAATTAGGCAACACCTGCCGGCATAGGACAGGTTCCTAGAAGTCCAACAGGTTATCCTCTTGACAATTCTCTCAACCAGTGATTCACAATCAAGCCTACTCCACTTTGTGGGGGAAATGGGAACTCCGAGGTACTTCATTGGGAAGGCTCCCTCTGAGAACCCAGTCAGCTCTAGGATACTCTGTCTTACAGTCTGCGAAGAGCCAGCAATGAAAATACTGGATTTCATAGGGTTAGCTGCCAGACCTGATGCTCTCTGGAAGTGTTGTAGGCTGCCCATGACCACCCCACTGAGGGTATATGCGCCTTGCATACAATCAAAAGATCATCAGCAAAACACATGCTAACGAGATTGAGTTGTTTGCATAAGGGGTGGAATTTAAAGGCTACTGATTTCGATGCCAGTATCAGATCCCTAGTCAGATATTCCATAATCATCACAAATAGCAGAGGTGAAATGGGGTCCCCTTGCCTCAAACCCCTAGCCCCTTTGATATGGCCCTCAAGGCTCCCATTTATAGAAATTTTATATGTAACAGTGGAGATGCACTCCCTGATCCATGCTACAAACTTCAATGGGAACCTAAGATGTTTTAGTAGGCTGAGTAGAAAGTCCCACTCCACTGTATCATATGCCTTTCTCAAGTCAATTTTCATCATACATCTAGCCGAGGCCTGACCCCTTTTGTACATTCTAAGCAGCTCTTGGCATAGCATAATGTTGTGTCCAATAGCCCTCCCCGGTATGAATGCCCTTGGTTAGGATGCACAATTCGTGGTAGCACAGCTCTTAGCCGAGTACAGAGGAGTTTTGAGATGCATTTGTATACTGTGTTACAACATGCAATAGGTCTATAATCCCTACCAGTTCTGGGCTGAGTCACTTTAGGCACAAGGGTGATAGTAGTGGCATTCATTGACCTCAGCAATCTAGCAGATTGGAAGAATTCCAACACTGCTTCAGTGAGATCATCTCCAACCACAGTCCAGGCTGCCTTGAAGAACTCGCTATTGTATCCATCCGGCCCTGGGGCTTTGTCCCTGTGAATGGAAAACATCGCTGTTTTGACCTCTTCCTTAGTAAATGGTGCTATGAGTCCAAACTGCTCCTCAGCTGATAAGGTAGGTCCCTGGTCAATAACCCTGGCATCAATCTCATCCAAACCCCCATTAGATCTCCCCAAGATACTTGTATATTCATCTACAAAATAGGATACTATGGACCTAGGCTCCTCCAGAAGCAGTCCTTCAGTGGTTTCAACTGAAATGATCATGTTCCTATATTTTCTTTGTTTGATGTGAGCATGGAAGAACTTCGTGTTCTTATCACCCTCCTTCAGCCAGTTAGCTTTAGCCTTCTGTGCCAGAAATTTAGTACATGCCTTGCTGAGGAAGAGGAAGTCCTCCGCCGCTCTCCTCTCTTGCTCAATGGAGTTTGGGTTAAAAGGGTCAGAGCTGAGTACCTTTTGGACAGTTTCTAATTCTTTCCTGGCTTCCTCAGTTCTGTGGACAATGTTAGCATAGAGGGTATGGTTGAGCAGTTTCAGGTGACCTCTAAGTAAACACAGCTGGTTCACAAGATGTCTTCCTTTAGCTTCCTCTCCAATCCCCTGTTTCCAGTGTCCCTCCACCACTGCCATAAA
This sequence comes from Craterostigma plantagineum, assembly GCA_027422505.1. NCBI lineage: Eukaryota > Viridiplantae > Streptophyta > Magnoliopsida > Lamiales > Linderniaceae > Craterostigma > Craterostigma plantagineum. The sequence continues at coordinate 26,424,926 of JAPQWV010000009.1, forward strand.
TCTGGGAGAGTCCACCCACATATTAAATAACTTGAAATCCCTTCGTACAAGATATGGGGCCCTACCATTCTGAAGCAACATAGGGGAGTGATCTGAGATTCCTTCAGGCAAGAAATGAACCTCAGTATCCATGAAAGCCTGCAGCCATGGAAGATTACCAAAAGCCCAATCTATTTTGCTATAGATTCGGGATTCTGCTCCTTGTTTATTAGTCCACGTGTAATACTGGCCTTTCCTCCTCAGTTCTTCCAATCCACAATCCCTGAGGCAATGCCAAAAGTTCTCAAACTCAGCAGCCTGCACATTAGCTCCCCCCAGTCTATCACCAGCCGATAGTACATTGTTGAAATCTCCCCAAACAATCCATGGTCTAGCATCCTGATTTAATGACCTTAGGTCTTCCCATAGCCCTTCCCTCAGCATACTACTGTTATGACCATAAACACAGGTCATATTGAAAGTCTCTCCCTGTTTCTCAACTTTCAAGTGCATGAGTTGGTCAGACTGATAGATGGTGCTGACTCTCCATTCATTAGTCCATAAGACTATTATCCTACCATTCGGGTGGTTATTGAGATTATGCACAAAGTTCCACCCTTGGAAACATCGGTTCATGGCTGTATCTGTCCCTCTTTAGTTTTGTTTCTATCAGGCATACAAGAGTAGTCTGAAGTCTCCCACACCTCAGCTTAATCTCAGCCTGTTTATTAGGGGTATTCATACCCCTCACATTCCACAGCAAGGCCTTATCCATGGGGAAGGAGGAAGCTCCCTTGTTGTAGGTTTGGTCCAGGGTCTATCTCTTCTTGCATTTGCTAATGCAGTTCTTCAATCTGTTCCTTACTCTTACTGCTGCCAGCTTCCCCAGACCAACTACCTGCATTCTGTCTGGCAGACTGTGTATGGGAGGTATTAGCATCATACATCTTAAGTTTCCTTCTCCCCTGGGTTTTCCATCCTTCCTCATCAGCTGGTTCTTGCTGCGGCTTCTGTTCCATGGCCTCTTTCCCTCTTCCTTCCTGATTAGGTGCTTCCCCAGTAGCAGTCTGCCATTCCCTTCTGACAGTCTTTCTGCATACTTCAGTTTTATGGCCGAACTTCCCACATGTGTTACATTTATCTGGTTTCCATTCATATGTTACCTCTTGTTCAACAAGTTGGTCATGCTCATTGAGGAATGCAACCTTTTCCTTCAGCTCCTTCTTCAAGTCAACTTCAATCAGTACTCGTGCATATTGAACTCTATCTTTCTTCATTGTAACCTCATCAGCCATGATGGGGGTTCCTACAAGGCTGGCAATCTTGCTTAGCCCATTCTTCCCCCAATACTTCAATTCCAAGTGAGGGAATTGAATCCAAATTGGGACCTTATCAATGTCCCCCTTCTTGAACTGTGTACAGTCTGTCCATGGCGCAAGTATCACTGGTCTTTTATCAAACTGGAGTACCTCAGATTGCAGTACCATATCCCTTATCTCCTCAGTTTCAAATTTAGCCAGGAACAATCCCGTACGGACTTGCAACACTTTTTGAACTCCATGTTTCTTCCATACACGATTCAGGAAACCACTCATGATTGTATAGGGAGGGTTCGACCCAAGCACGTAGCAAATGATCGCCGAGCTCCAGTACTTCACCTCATCCGCTATGTCATCCATAACAATTCGCCCAAATTCCTGCTCCCCAGTTTGCGCAGGTTTGATATAGTCCAACTTTCCGCCCGCAATACGCAGCTTCGATATATCAAACTTATCCCATACTGATTGATTCCTTTCCGTTGTCTGTTCAGCCTTTTCCTCGAGCACCCTGCCTCCAGATTGTGCCATCTCCTTCACAGCCCTAGCTAAAATTGCAGCTTCTTTGGGAGAATTCGTGCTCCTAATATAGGTTTCCAGTATCAGAGTAACATCATCCAAGGCAGGGGATTTCGGGACATTGGGGGTATTAGGCTTTGGGGCAGGGTCAATCTCCCCAGTAGGTGATTTCGCCACCTCCTTAGGTGTAGAATCAACCACTCGTGTCCTCTTCTTCTTAGCCATAGCACGGCGCCGCCGTCGAGAGAGGAAGAGGTCCGATCAATGGAACAGTAGAGCTCGCCCAGTGAGAAAATTGCACCTACCCAGCGTGTATCTTTTTAATCTTAATCGAGCACCTACCCAGGGTTAATTTCTTGTTAGTTTTCCTTCTCTTGCTCCTTCTTCCCTTCTCTTTTTTAGCTATGTCTTCTCGTAGCAATAGCGGCTCCTCGGGTAGTTCCACTTCGGGTAGTTCTGAGAGTAGCGACTCGGGTAGGACTGTTAGCAATATTAATTATGGGGGTGAAGGTCCCTCAAGAAGTAGGGAATTAGTGATTCAGCCCGAACTTGCGACTCCCCTAGGTCGTCCTCTCCTTAATCTAGATCCCCCACCTCTAGAAACAGGCTTTCCCAATAATCGTGCTTACCGCGCGGCGGTGAGGGAATGGGTTAGGAACGTGGAGGCGATTCGGGAAAGGGCTGCGAGTCGGAGAAAGGGCGAGGAGGGGACCGCGAGTCAGGGAGGGAGTGAGGAGGAGGAAGAAAATGAGTTCCTTCGCTGGCATGAGATTAAAGTGTCTTCCTTCACTTACGCCCAAATTCCTCCCCTCTAGGCCAAGTCGGGCATGTCCGATCTATTTGAAGTCAGGGTGCCTTCTCTGACTGATGTCGCCAGCGACCCCCCTGAGGGCTTCGGGACGTATTTTCTAGATCAGGTGGATATGGGCCTTCGCTTTCCTCTTCCCCAATTTCTTGTAGATATTTTTAAGTACTACGGTATTTCTCCTGGCCAGTTAGCTCCTAATTCTTTTAGCCACATTATTTCCTTAGCCGTCCTTGTAAGCAGCTTCGGCTTTTCCCCCTCTGTCCCCCTGATCAATTCCTTTTTGAGCAACTATAGAACAAAAACTAGCAAGGAATATTTACTTTTGACTACGTCAAAACCACTTTAGCTACCACATATACACCTCCAACCGCTTTAAGCTTTTAGAGTGGAAGAAATTAGGAAATGTTGATATTGGTTCGGTCGTCTTGATTCGACATGGAAAGCTGCAAAAGGCAGTTTGTCGATGGCAACAGCAAAGCCCCCGACGCCTCATTTCGATGATGTTCGCTGCCGTCATTCTCTTCCTCTTCATGTGCCTCTCTATCATTTCTCTTGCTGTCATTCTCTGGAACATGATCATGCATGTTAAACGGGCACGATAAATTCTGATTTATAGACGGCTTTGGCATGTTGGATCGTTTGTTTTCCAAGATTCTGATTATTTTTTATTTTCTATATTTTTTTTTAAATCTGTACTATTTTCAGTTTTGTTTTTGTAATTTCTCCACTATTTTAATCTTTATCTTGCTCAATACAGACCCGTCGAAGGCCTAAACCATCACTATTTTGTCTTTTGTAATTTTTTCTGCACCATTTTATGTTGGGGGTTTCAACCACTTGAGCCAACAAGGCATTACAGGCTCTATTCTCCTCAAACTCATTTGAGGTACCCCAAGAGCAAAACAAAAATGTAGTCTTAGTGCGAGAGAGTGTAGAGAAAACTTATCCTGGTGGATAAGGGTGAGAGCAGGTGTGGTTTACTGGGGTAGTTGGGAGTAGGTACAAATACACTACTAAGGTGGGTAAGAGATCTCGGGATTGGGTTTAAACACGAGCATTAAATTTGTATGGTGTAATTTTCCAAATATAGTAAAACAGGTGCTCTCCGTGGAGGTAGGCTAGCCGAACCACGTAAAATCTTGTGTTCTCGCTCAGTGTCATTTCGGCTTTATATGGTCCCAATAAAATTGTTGCTTGGGTCCAAAATCAACCTTCCGGTGGCCCCGAAATATTACTGCACACCCCAACATCTGGTATCAGAGCCTAGCCTTATTGATAGCTGAGTATGCTCTGTGGTCGCACTGTGTCTGATCTTCCACATCAGAAAAATATCAAAAGGTTTAGGGGTCCAAGGGAGCCAAGTTCAACGAGGTGATGCCTTGTGTCGAAAGTCTTCCTGGCAAGGTGTTCAGGCAGCGTGTTTCGTTCAGGAGAAATGGCTGTGCAAGATGGTTATCGTAGATGGAGTGCTCGGTGCGGGGGAGCAGCTTCGGGTGGAGCTTGTGCAGCGGAAGAATTTTGGCAAGTCGTGGCAATAGTACTGTGAGGCATGTCGCTAGCCTTTCTTGGAAATTATCTGATCAGTGCTATTTAGGCCGGGATGATCTCTGCGAGGATAATAGCGACGAATAACAGAATAAAAGGGCGGCAATTGGTACGAGAGGTTCCACTCATTGGCAGAGGAGAGTGAAGGTGTTCGTTCACTTTGGCTTGGTTATAGCTGTGAAGGGGGACGACGAAAAGCCGGGAAAATGACGAACACTGAGGATTTGGAGTCGTGATGTGTCATTGAGGAAGAAGTAACGCCCTTTTACTTCTTACCTGCTTCCTGATTCAAATGATAATTTGGTCACAACTATCTTATGCAAATGAGACGGCGAAGATGGTGGAAGTACAGGCAATTCTTTTGGTATAGAAAAGTAGGAGACTATCAAATTATGGTGATAGCCAGGCGTTGGTCATGTACGGAGAGAATCGTAGATGAAGGTTATACGCCATGGGGATTTGAGGCAAGCAGCAGGTCCAAATTCAAGGGATGGCGGGAATGGCATGTTGTGCTACAATGTGGTGAGCCGGGACACGTTAGGAGGAATTGTTCGTCTTGGAGGAAGAAGGACATGAGCGCTAGGTAAATACCACAACGACGGTAGCATATGGTTTATCTTAGAGACGTTCCCACAGTCTCTACTGATGACGCTTGTTCTCAGGATAAAGAGATATTAAATTCGGGGTTGAAGTACCAAATTTCTTTGAGAGGAATATTTTGATATGTTTCAAAAAATTCGAACGGGTTCGTCTTCGTGGCTGATGCAGATCAACGGAATGTTCGGGGTGTTGGAACAGTGTAGATCAAAATGGTTGACGGAGCAGTGCGCACTTTTGGTGGTGTGACTTTGTCCCGAGTTGCGTAGGAATTTTAATATCCTTGAGCTAGTTAGATTCCAAAGCCTATGGGTTTCATAGCAGGAGGAGTCTGAAAATCACACAGTGGCGAAAATGGTCCTACGAAAAGGGAGAAGAGCGTAAGGTTGTATCGTCTGGACAGGGGTATGGTATGTAATACTCTGATTTCGATGGGTTCACCAAAATTGTGCGCGTGGAGGAAAGGCCCCATTCTTCTCAACAAGGCATTAAAGGCTCCATTCTCCTCAACTGCATATGGCACCCACTTGTTAAATGTGCTGATGTAAGCCATGACGATTGTTGAGGTTCTTGATTGCCTATAAATAGAGACATGGAGCAATGCAGTTGAAGCACCCCAAGAGCAAAACAAAAATGTAGTCTTAGTACGAGAGAGTGTAGAGAGGAAACTTATCCGGGTGAATAAGGGTTAGAGATGGTGTAGTTTAACCGGGGTAGTTGGGATATGTACAAATACATTACCCAAGTGGGTAAGGGATCTCGGGTTTGGGTTTAAACACGAGCGTTAAATTTGTACGGTGTAATCTCTCTGTTGAGGTAGGCTGTATCAGCGAACCACGTAAAAATCTTGTGTTATCGCTCGATGTCATTTCGTCTTTATATGGTCCCGATAAAATTGTCGTGGGTCAAAATCAACCTTCTACTGGGCGCGAAATATTACCGCACACCCAACATTTTAATCGTTATCATGCTCACTATTTTACCTTTGTTTGAGATGACACGTTATAAGTTTATTTCTATTTTTCATACTCAGCAGTTAAGGATTATTTTCCTACAATTGGTTTATTTCTATGTTTTATACTCATCAGTTAAGGCTGTGTAGGGGATTTTGGATTGGATTCGGCAGAAAAATGTGACATTAGTAAAGCTGGACTCTAAGCGTTATTTTTCTATGCTTAGTCATGCCACATACGCATGCATGATCATTTCAAAACTACCTGTTTAGTTTAGGCATAACCATACTTCTTTTGTCATAGGAGAGAATCATCAGTGAAGTGGTCCCGGTACGATATGGATGTAAAACACTAAGTATAGACTAGATGTTGGGTAGGATGTCGGGGTAACACTCAACCTAACATTCAGGTGCACAGCGGAATATTCTAACTACTTAGTGACGAAACTGAAATAACACGGGATGTAAATCTGTGCAGCAAGTTATAAAAACTTGCTGCGTGCCTCAAGGCAAAATTCCACTACAGCAATGGATGCAAAACAACTATCCGAAGATAGTAAAAACAAGCCTAGAAAAAGAATCTAAACGATTCTGAAAACCTACGAAGTACTAAGACTTCAGAAAGCTCAATACTAGGCTAAAAGACAACTCTCGAAATATATAACACTCGCTCAAGCTCGATATGTGTTTCGCTCGTATTTTTCACTCAATATGCCGCTCAACTTTTCTCCATGAAAGCTCTCTCGAGAGTCGTAAGTTGCAGCTCGAAAATAACTCTTATTTATAGACCTTGGCTCCCTCTTGAATTGGTAAAAAGATCCCTTGAATATCTCTTCAAATATCTCCTCGAAGATCTCCCTAAATATAGTATATATATTTAGTTCGAATCTTCTCATCTCATTGGCCGATTCCTTATCTCCTATTTATGGCAGCTGGTTGAATGATTCTCTTTGATATTCAGATCTTCTAATCTTGGTCGTTGCTTGACTTGATCTCTTTTGATCTTCAAATCTTCTATTTATGGTAATTGCACTTCCTAAATTCGTTCAAGCAGCTCCACACGCTTTCCACACGGTTTGGACACGTTTCAGCACTTTACCACGTCCTGCATATCAGTAAATAAAGCTACAAAAAAAGGTTAAACGGTTTTGGGCATGAAAGATAAAATCGAATGTTGACAGACAACAATGTTGGCTGAAATGTTAGCCCAACATTGTCGAAGCTGAGCTAGTCAACATTAACAATCTCCCCTTTTTTATCTTTCTTCCCAAAACCCGTGCAGATCTAAAAGTTCCAAAACTTCCCCTGAAGGCAAAATCTACTCAACCACAAAAACATTAAAAGATGATTAGAGTAGACGCAAACATAATAGCGATTAAACTATTCAAAGTACTACGACAATAGTACATAGCCATAACAAGGTCTTAAGTTAAACATCTGCATAATATAAACCGTTCATACGCATGCCGGCAAACCACATAGTCACACAAGCAGAATTAACCAGATCAGCATGCACAAAATAACCATAAAGTTTCGCATGTAAAAAGAAACGATCTTTAGGCGAATCTGCAAAATAAAAATATCCGGCAAGTAAGCAGGCAATCATGTAAACATATCGGAGAAGCAAATCAGCATGCATATAGTAAAAATAAATTAATCAGAAAATCAATTATGCATGCAAAATAGAAAGGATCAGAGCTTCACTCTCAATGGAGTATGGAGTTTCCTTCTGATGCTTTCTCGGCTGCTTCTCCTTCTTGGTCAGCTCCCCCTGTTTGTTCGGCTCCTTATTCTGCTCCCCCTGAATGTCCTTATCTCCCCCTTTTATCTGCACAACCTTCTCCCCTTTTTGGGAAGAAAGAAAAGACTCAGAGAACTTCTCTGTTAGCCAACTTGCAGATGTTGAGGTAACATCTGGCCCAACATTCTGAGACTCAGAAACAAGTTAGTTCGCCGTTAAGAAATCAAAGATAAATCCAAAAAAAATTGATATGAGCACAGAATGTATAACCCGTGAATTATATCAGAAACTTAGGAGCAGAGAGTAATATCAGCGAGCCAATCAAATATAATTTAGACAGTTTAGAGGATAAGGTCGAATCAAGTCACAACTGTCTAAATAAACAAGGAGCTAATATGGTTTATGGAAGAATCGGTCAAGGAAGAATATAGGAGCAGATCAAGATTCAACCAAAAATACCAAGTCAAAAATCATAATAGAATCGAGCGAGACTAACCGTTTGAGCGACACTGAGGATCACTTGAGCCAAGTGTAACACGCTGTTCTTCGAGAGTTCTAATGCAGTTCTGAGAGATATCTAAACTAGACACATGAAACCAACAAATGCTGACCTAAACACTAATGCACATAAACGAAAGCACAAAAATATAGCATGATCAAACTGACAGTCACATATGTTGCCCCAACATAAGACTCAACATTCTACTCTGAAATTCGAGACTTTTCTGTTCAACACCCTAAACTCAATTCCCTTTCATTTTCTGCCCTACTTACCTCATTATAAACTAGTAATATTATGCACAGCCCTTATAAGATCCTTATCATCAAGGTTAGGATTTTTGTCGCAAAGAGTGCATCGTCACCGCGAATGCCGTGCACCTAGGGAACTTATTACCAGAACCTATATCTTGAAAAAGAATCAGAGCAATGTATTTTTTTTTCTTTTTCTTTTTTTCGTATTTTTTTTTTTGGGAAGAGGGTCATTTCAGGGAACGGTCTAGATGAGTCAAATCATTTCACAGAATAACAGAGAGAACATTAAATCAAACATCAAAACAGTGACAATCAAGTTCGACATATGCTATGTTGATCCAAATGTTGGACCAACATTCAGACAGACTGATGCAAACCTATGGATTTTTTCAGGTCCGAAAACCTTTCAAAATCCAATGCTTTCGTGAAAATGTCAGCTAACTGATGTTTCAAAATCCAATGCTTTCGTGAAAATGTCAGCTAACTGATGTTTCGTGTCTAAATGCTCAATGTGCACTAATTCTTTCTCTACCATATCTCTCAGAAAATGATGTCTTATATCTATATGCTTCGTGCGTGAATGCTGGATAGGGTTCTTAGCAATGTTGATGGCACTAAGGTTATCACAATACATGAGGACTGACTCGCACTCTATCCCATAGTCACACAACATGCTATTCAACCATATTAATTGCATACAGCAACTACCCGCAGCAACATACTCAGACTCAGCAGTAGATAAAGACACACAATTCTGTTTCTTACCGTACCATGCAACTATATTGTTACCTAAGAAGAAACAGCCGCCACTTGTACTCTTGCGATCATCTTCGTCACCTGCCCAATCAGCATCGCTGTAGCCTACAAGCCTCATATTGGTATCTTTAGAGAACCATAACCCTAGGCTACACGATCCACTCACATATCGAAGAATACGCTTCACAGCATTAAGATGGGAAACCTTAGGCTCAACATTGGTCACGAGTTTAGGATCATCACAACTGGGCTGAGAACTAAATCCTAGACCTTGCTTATCAAAAACACCTAACGATAATACCTCATCAAGGGTCGCTTTACCCTTGTTCATCTTCGTGAACATCTCATCGGCCTCGTCGACTCGCTTTTGAAGCTTGTCGATCTCCTTGTCCTTTCTTATCAGCACGGCCTCCAATTTGTTCATCCCGTCAAGTAGGCTTTCGATCATCTTTTCATTCTTCTCATTCTCCTCGGACAACACTTTCACGGCGGCTTTGAGTTGCGCATTTTTCGCCTTCTCTATTTCCAACTGTGCGGCCAATTGCTTCATAGCTGCACAAACATCTGTTTCTAAATCTGTATCATCAGAACTTGAAAACCCATCAAAACTGTTTGAGTCATCATAATAAAAAATAATTTGTTTCTCAGATGTTGAGTCAAATGTTGGCTCAACATCAGTTACCGCCGCAAATTCGATTTGATGATCTTCTTCTTCGTTGTCAGAGAAGGACTGTATGGTTGCTGATGATTGCTTGGACTCCTTTGGGCATGGTTCATCATCTTCATCATCGGGGAGATCGATCCAAAGAGCTTTGCCGTGCTTGCGAAGTGTATTGGCACATTCGTTGCGTAATGACCCCAGCCCGAGCACGCATGGCATCTTACTGTCTCCCAGTCGATGGTCTTCTTTTTTCCATCAGAATTGCGTTTAAAAAACGGAGGCGCAGACGAAGGTTCAGTTTTGGCATTCTGGCCCTTCCTGAATGTTGGGTCAACATTCTGCTCGACATTCTTCTTCTGAAGGAACTTTGTGAATTTCTTCACGAACATAGCCATATCCTCATCATTGTCAGGGTCAACTTCAGTTTGCACCTTGGATGACTTACTGACTAGAGCAATGCTTTTGCCACGTGAAGCTCTCTTTTGGACTTCGAGGTTGGTCTCATAGTTCTTCATGATGTTCATCAATGTGTTGAATTCCATCGTGCCCAGATTATGTGCTTCCTCAACGGCCGCTACCTTCACATTAAACTTTTCAGTTAGCGTACGTAAAGCTTTAGAAACCAGTACCTTATTAGCAATCGGATCCCCGAGACTTGCACACTCGCTTGAAATCGTCATAATCTTCCCGAAGTATGTGGTGATGTCCTCGTCTTCCTTCATTCTAAGGTTTTCAACCTGATTGAGGAGATAGCGCAGTTTGGTTTCCCTCACGCTCGCATCGCCTTCGCAGTACCTCTGAAGTAGATCCCAAGCGTTCTTTGTCGTCGAACAATTCTGAATGATTTTGAACATGAAGATGTCCACCGAGGAGAAAATAGCATTAAGAGCTTTGTCGTTATACTCGGCCGCATTCTTTTCAGCAATTGTCCACTGTTCGATAGGCTTGTCGACTACTTCACCATCAGCATCTGGAGGGGATCGAGGTGGAGTGTATCCATTGAGAACAGCTTCCCACGCTCGCACATCTATGGACTTGATGCATTGGCGCACACGAACCTTCCAATACGCATAATTGGAACCGTCTAAGACAGGGACTTTGGCGAGATGGTTTGAGCTTGTAACATCCATTATAACGGATCAAAACGCTTAGTCACGTCAAGCGGAGGCTCTGATACCACTTTGAAGTGGTCCCGGTACGATATGGATGTAAAACACTAAGTATAGACTAGATGTTGGGTAGGATGTCGGGGTAACACTCAACCTAACATTCAGGTGCACAGCGGAATATTCTAACTACTTAGTGACGAAACTGAAATAACACGGGATGTAAATCTGTGCAGCAAGTTATAAAAACTTGCTGCGTGCCTCAAGGCAAAATTCCACTACAGCAATGGATGCAAAACAACTATCCGAAGATAGTAAAAACAAGCCTAGAAAAAGAATCTAAACGATTCTGAAAACCTACGAAGTACTAAGACTTCAGAAAGCTTAATACTAGGCTAAAAGACAACTCTCGAAATATATAACACTCGCTCAAGCTCGATATGTGTTTCGCTCGTATTTTTCACTCAATATGCCGCTCAACTTTTCTCCATGAAAGCTCTCTCGAGAGTCGTAAGTTGCAGCTCGAAAATAACTCTTATTTATAGACCTTGGCTCCCTCTTGAATTGGTAAAAAGATCCCTTGAATATCTCTTCAAATATCTCCTCGAAGATCTCCCTAAATATAGTATATATATTTAGTTCGAATCTTCTCATCTCATTGGCCGATTCCTTATCTCCTATTTATGGCAGCTGGTTGAATGATTCTCTTTGATATTCAGATCTTCTAATCTTGGTCGTTGCTTGACTTGATCTCTTTTGATCTTCAAATCTTCTATTTATGGTAATTGCACTTCCTAAATTCGTTCAAGCAGCTCCACACGCTTTCCACACGGTTTGGACACGTTTCAGCACTTTACCACGTCCTGCATATCAGTAAATAAAGCTACAAAAAAAGGTTAAACGGTTTTGGGCATGAAAGATAAAATCGAATGTTGACAGACAACAATGTTGGCTGAAATGTTAGCCCAACATTGTCGAAGCTGAGCTAGTCAACATTAACAATCTCCCCTTTTTTATCTTTCTTCCCAAAACCCGTGCAGATCTAAAAGTTCCAAAACTTCCCCTGAAGGCAAAATCTACTCAACCACAAAAACATTAAAAGATGATTAGAGTAGACGCAAACATAATAGCGATTAAACTATTCAAAGTACTACGACAATAGTACATAGCCATAACAAGGTCTTAAGTTAAACATCTGCATAATATAAACCGTTCATACGCATGCCGGCAAACCACATAGTCACACAAGCAGAATTAACCAGATCAGCATGCACAAAATAACCATAAAGTTTCGCATGTAAAAAGAAACGATCTTTAGGCGAATCTGCAAAATAAAAATATCCGGCAAGTAAGCAGGCAATCATGTAAACATATCCGAGAAGCAAATCAGCATGCATATAGTAAAAATAAATTAATCAGAAAATCAATTATGCATGCAAAATAGAAAGGATCAGAGCTTCACTCTCAATGGAGTATGGAGTTTCCTTCTGATGCTTTCTCGGCTGCTTCTCCTTCTTGGTCAGCTCCCCCTGTTTGTTCGGCTCCTTATTCTGCTCCCCCTGAATGTCCTTATCTCCCCCTTTTATCTGCACAACCTTCTCCCCTTTTTGGGAAGAAAGAAAAGACTCAGAGAACTTCTCTGTTAGCCAACTTGCAGATGTTGAGGTAACATCTGGCCCAACATTCTGAGACTCAGAAACAAGTTAGTTCGCCGTTAAGAAATCAAAGATAAATCCAAAAAAAATTGATATGAGCACAGAATGTATAACCCGTGAATTATATCAGAAACTTAGGAGCAGAGAGTAATATCAGCGAGCCAATCAAATATAATTTAGACAGTTTAGAGGATAAGGTCGAATCAAGTCACAACTGTCTAAATAAACAAGGAGCTAATATGGTTTATGGAAGAATCGGTCAAGGAAGAATATAGGAGCAGATCAAGATTCAACCAAAAATACCAAGTCAAAAATCATAATAGAATCGAGCGAGACTAACCGTTTGAGCGACACTGAGGATCACTTGAGCCAAGTGTAACACGCTGTTCTTCGAGAGTTCTAATGCAGTTCTGAGAGATATCTAAACTAGACACATGAAACCAACAAATGCTGACCTAAAAACTAATGCACATAAACGAAAGCACAAAAATATAGCATGATCAAACTGACAGTCACATATGTTGCCCCAACATAAGACTCAACATTCTACTCTGAAATTCGAGACTTTTCTGTTCAACACCCTAAACTCAATTCCCTTTCATTTTCTGCCCTACTTACCTCATTATAAACTAGTAATATTATGCACAACCCTTATAAGATCCTTATCATCAAGGTTAGGATTTTTGTCGCAAAGAGTGCATCGTCACCGCGAATGCCGTGCACCTAGGGAACTTATTACCAGAACCTATATCTTGAAAAAGAATCAGAGCAATGTATTTTTTTTTCTTTTTCTTTTTTTCGTATTTTTTTTTTTTGGGAAGAGGGTCATTTCAGGGAACGGTCTAGATGAGTCAAATCATTTCACAGAATAACAGAGAGAACATTAAATCAAACATCAAAACAGTGACAATCAAGTTCGACATATGCTATGTTGATCCAAATGTTGGACCAACATTCAGACAGACTGATGCAAACCTATGGATTTTTTCAGGTCCGAAAACCTTTCAAAATCCAATGCTTTCGTGAAAATGTCAGCTAACTGATGTTTCGTGTCTAAATGCTCAATGTGCACTAATTCTTTCTCTACCATATCTCTCAGAAAATGATGTCTTATATCTATATGCTTCGTGCGTGAATGCTGGATAGGGTTCTTAGCAATGTTGATGGCACTAAGGTTATCACAATACATGAGGACTGACTCGCACTCTATCCCATAGTCACACAACATGCTATTCAACCATATTAATTGCATACAGCAACTACCCGCAGCAACATACTCAGACTCAGCAGTAGATAAAGACACACAATTCTGTTTCTTACCGTACCATGCAACTATATTGTTACCTAAGAAGAAACAGCCGCCACTTGTACTCTTGCGATCATCTTCGTCACCTGCCCAATCAGCATCGCTGTAGCCTACAAGCCTCATATTGGTATCTTTAGAGAACCATAACCCTAGGCTACACGATCCACTCACATATCAAAGAATACGCTTCACAGCATTAAGATGGGAAACCTTAGGCTCAACATTGGTCACGAGTTTAGGATCATCACAACTGGGCTGAGAACTAAATCCTAGACCTTGCTTATCAAAAACACCTAACGATAATACCTCATCAAGGGTCACTTTACCCTTGTTCATCTTCGTGAACATCTCATCGGCCTCGTCGACTCGCTTTTGAAGCTTGTCGATCTCCTTGTCCTTTCTTATCAGCACGGCCTCCAATTTGTTCATCCCGTCAAGTAGGCTTTCGATCATCTTTTCATTCTTCTCATTCTCCTCGGACAACACTTTCACGGCGGCTTTGAGTTGCGCATTTTTCGCCTTCTCTATTTCCAACTGTGCGGACAATTGCTTCATAGCTGCACAAACATCTGTTTCTAAATCTGTATCATCAGAACTTGAAAACCCATCAAAACTGTTTGAGTCATCATAATAAAAAATAATTTGTTTCTCAGATGTTGAGTCAAATGTTGGCTCAACATCAGTTACCGCCGCAAATTCGATTTGATGATCTTCTTCTTCGTTGTCAGAGAAGGACTGTATGGTTGCTGATGATTGCTTGGACTCCTTTGGGCATGGTTCATCATCTTCATCATCGGGGAGATCGATCCAAAGAGCTTTGCCGTGCTTGCGAAGTGTATTGGCACATTCGTTGCGTAATGACCCCAGCCCGAGCACGCATGGCATCTTACTGTCTCCCAGTCGATGGTCTTCTTTTTTCCATCAGAATTGCGTTTAAAAAACGGAGGCGCAGACGAAGGTTCAGTTTTGGCATTCTGGCCCTTCCTGAATGTTGGGTCAACATTCTGCTCGACATTCTTCTTCTGAAGGAACTTTGTGAATTTCTTCACGAACATAGCCATATCCTCATCATTGTCAGGGTCAACTTCAGTTTGCACCTTGGATGACTTACTGACTAGAGCAATGCTTTTGCCACGTGAAGCTCTCTTTTGGACTTCGAGGTTGGTCTCATAGTTCTTCATGATGTTCATCAATGTGTTGAATTCCATCGTGCCCAGATTATGTGCTTCCTCAACGGCCGCTACCTTCACATTAAACTTTTCAGTTAGCGTACGTAAAGCTTTAGAAACCAGTACCTTATTAGCAATCGGATCTCCGAGACTTGCACACTCGCTTGAAATCGTCATAATCTTCCCGAAGTATGTGGTGATGTCCTCGTCTTCCTTCATTCTAAGGTTTTCAACCTGATTGAGGAGATAGCGCAGTTTGGTTTCCCTCACGCTCGCATCGCCTTCGCAGTACCTCTGAAGTAGATCCCAAGCGTTCTTTGTCGTCGAACAATTCTGAATGATTTTGAACATGAAGATGTCCACCGAGGAGAAAATAGCATTAAGAGCTTTGTCGTTATACTCGGCCGCATTCTTTTCAGCAATTGTCCACTGTTCGATAGGCTTGTCGACTACTTCACCATCAGCATCTGGAGGGGATCGAGGTGGAGTGTATCCATTGAGAACAGCTTCCCACGCTCGCACATCTATGGACTTGATGCATTGGCGCACACGAACCTTCCAATACGCATAATTGGAACCGTCTAAGACAGGGACTTTGGCGAGATGGTTTGAGCTTGTAACATCCATTATAACGGATCAAAACGCTTAGTCACGTCAAGCGGAGGCTCTGATACCACTTTGAAGTGGTCCCGGTACGATATGGATGTAAAACACTAAGTATAGACTAGATGTTGGGTAGGATGTCGGGGTAACACTCAACCTAACATTCAGGTGCACAGCGGAATATTCTAACTACTTAGTGACGAAACTGAAATAACACGGGATGTAAATCTGTGCAGCTAGTTATAAAAACTTGCTGCGTGCCTCAAGGCAAAATTCCACTACAGCAATGGATGCAAAACAACTATCCGAAGATAGTAAAAACAAGCCTAGAAAAAGAATCTAAACGATTCTGAAAACCTACGAAGTACTAAGACTTCAGAAAGCTTAATACTAGGCTAAAAGACAACTCTCGAAATATATAACACTCGCTCAAGCTCGATATGTGTTTCGCTCGTATTTTTCACTCAATATGCCGCTCAACTTTTCTCCATGAAAGCTCTCTCGAGAGTCGTAAGTTGCAGCTCGAAAATAACTCTTATTTATAGACCTTGGCTCCCTCTTGAATTGGTAAAAAGATCCCTTGAATATCTCTTCAAATATCTCCTCGAAGATCTCCCTAAATATAGTATATATATTTAGTTCGAATCTTCTCATCTCATTGGCCGATTCCTTATCTCCTATTTATGGCAGCTGGTTGAATGATTCTCTTTGATATTCAGATCTTCTAATCTTGGTCGTTGCTTGACTTGATCTCTTTTGATCTTCAAATCTTCTATTTATGGTAATTGCACTTCCTAAATTCGTTCAAGCAGCTCCACACGCTTTCCACACGGTTTGGACACGTTTTAGCACTTTACCACGTCCTGCATACCAGTAAATAAAGCTACAAAAAAAGGTTAAACGGTTTTGGGCATGAAAGATAAAATCGAATGTTGACAGACAACAATGTTGGCTGAAATGTTAGCCCAACATTGTCGAAGCTGAGCTAGTCAACATTAACAATCAGTATAGTGGTGAAAAATTCGATGAAATCATAAATGTTTTTCTTCATAGTTTTAATTATTTTATGTCTGATCGAATTAGAAAATTGTCGTCAGTAAAGTTCTAGTTGCAATACACAGAGGATATAATTTTGTTGAGCATAGCGGTCTTGCCGACAGACTAGCTAGGACATTCCAGTACGTGATAATTGCAAAAAAGTATGGAAATGTGGGGTACTTCAATGCGTAATTAGTGATGTTGGTCATTGGTTTTTGGGCTTCATTGTCTCGACATGCACGTATTACTAAATTCGTTTGTCCATAAAAAAATTAATTGATGCAGATATGCAATGACATCGCAGGTGACACAGAAAAAGTATGTCTTATCTACAGCTTTGGTGTTGTTTTGCTCGAGCTTCACCAGTGATCATACTCGTGGACAACAGAGTTCTCATCGCTGTGATTTGCGCCACTCCCAAATTCGGCAGCCCCTTGAGTCGTGCTTGGATGTTCGCTGGTCGATTTTCCAACTCCGTCAATCGAGCTCGAGTCGTAGTCATCATGCTCTCGAACTTAGGCTCTGATACCAAACTTGCGCAAATTCAGAACTTAGATAATTTCTTTCGAACTACCAAGTCCCGCATCTTTATGACCTCACGTCCAATCAATCACTGTGGCACGGTTCTTACCTTACAGCGATAATGCTCCGAATAACGTCGCCCTACCTTGTAAAGCGGAAGCGTAAAACAGACGTTCAAAAGAAGGAGACTCGAAGTAAACCCTCGGCCTCACTTCGCAAACTTGAAGCTACCTAGCCTAAAAGCTAACCACGGTTATCCTTAAGTGTCCCTTATGGGGTCTTAGTCACTCGCCTAACTCGCTCGTGAAAACCTCCTCGGGATCTCTCAAATTCTCACCCCGAATTTGATGTGTTTGTGTGCCTTGTGTGCTCTCGAAAGTCGCTCGAATGTGGCCTGGTCCTATTTATAGGTCTTGAGCTCTTGTTTGATGGGTAGGGAACCCCTAGTATACCTCAACATTTTAAACGCATTGGAAATTTGAGCGACAAGCCTCCGAAACTCTATTTGTTCCATAGGGTAACTTTAGTTTGGATCGAGTGACAAGCCTCCAAAACTTGAATTTCCTACGCGTGTCCATGTTCCATTTGCATTTGATCTGTTGTGCTTTAATTGTTGAACTTGATGTTCCTCTGGATAAAGCAACATTAAGTTGTACATGATAGAATATAGGCTGCGGCAAGGATACACCGACAACGGTTTGGTCTGCCCTTGTGCTTTATTAATTGTCATGGCGAAACATAAATGCAATGAGAATTGTTTTCTCCTAAATGTGAATGGATATCCTTCATTCTCAGCTGGAGATAATGTTATTCTTGGAATGAATGCATGCTTTCCAGAATGATGTCTTGGTAACTTCAACTCCATTAACAACTACTTATGAATCTCTTTTTAGTTAACATCCCTTATCTCAAGTTTTAGATCGAACTAATCCATTGACACAAATAGTTGATGGGAGATCTATGATTCTTCAACGACCATAAGTACCTCTCGAAATGTGGGTCGGCGGCGTAAAAGTAAACATCCAAAATGTGTCTGGACATTAGGCTCGGGAAATGGTGGGGGTTGATATCAAAAGACGGTACGAAGTAGCTCTTTGAAGAGTATATCTCGATTTCGAAGAAAACAACTCGATATGTTGTTGTATGAGTATTCCATTTTCAACTTTTTTTCCTTTTTGTTGTTGTAGAGGACGACTTCTTTGTTCTGGCTTCATTTTTCGAAATGATAATCGAAAATATGTTTTCAGCTCAATGAGAGGCGCCCGCGCGAGAGCATCAAAAAACTTATGCCTCAAGAACCGACTTTTTAGACACTGCATGTTGCTCTGTTTCCTTCTACTGTTTTTGTTGTGCCCGACTAGCACAGGTTCCAAGTAATTTTTTGCCAACTTTTTCATATAAAGAATTGGCATAGGAAAAAAGTTCGCGCTCTTAGTCGCGATTCATTTTCCTAGTTAGGCCGCATGTGAAGTAGTCCAGGTACGATATGGATGTAAAACACTAAGTATAGACTAGATGTTGGGTAAAATGTCGGGGTAACACTCTACCTAACATTCAGGTGCACAGCGGAATATAATTACTTAGTGACGAAACTGAAATAACACGAGATGTAAATCTGTGCAGCAAGTTATAAAAACTTGCTGCGTGCCTTAAGGCGAAATTCCACTAACAGCAATGGATGGCAAAATAACTATCCGAAGATAGTAAAAACAAGCCTAGAAAAACTACGAATCTAAACGATCCTGAAAACTACGAATCTAACGATCCTGCAAACTACGAATCTAACGATTCTGCAAACTACGAATCTAACGATTCTGAAAACTACGAAGTACTAAGACTTCTGAAAAAGAAATACTAGGCTAAAAGGACACTTTGGCTCGCTCAAATTCTCTCAACGAAACTCGATAATTTTCGCTCATAGCTCTCAAAAGTTTTCTCATCCAAAGGTCTGAGTTGCAGCTCGAAATCTCCTCATATTTATAGGTCCTGGCTCATGTTTGAATTGGTAGGAGATCCCTTGAATATCTCCTAATGATTTAGTCTTGACTTGGGCTCCAATCTTCCTATTTTTAGTAAGCTTCTTCCATATTTCGCTCAAGCTACTCCACACGCTTTCCACACGGTTTGATCAATTCCCAATCCTTATTTAAGTCTTGCACAACAGTAAAAATAGCCAAGATACGGATTAAACGCGTTTTGGGTATGAAAGATAAAACTTAGAAAGGGTACATTCTCGGCCAACAAATGTTGGATAGAATGTTCCCCTAACATTGCCAATGTTGAGACCTCAACATCAACAATCTCCCCCTTTTTATCTTTCTTCCCAAAACCCATGCAGAAGTTAGTCGTAGTGAAACTCCCCCTGAAGGCAAAATCTACCCAACCACAAAACATCAAAAGATGGTTAGAGTAAACGCAAATACAATAGCGATTAAACTATTCAAAGTACTACGAAAATAGTACATAGCCATAACAAGGTCTTAAGTTAAACATCTGCAAAATAAATATATTCGGCAAGTAAGCAGGCAAACATGTAAACATACCGGAGAAGCAAATCAGCATGCACATAGTAAAAACAATTCAATCTTGACATACAAAAAAATAAAAATCAGAGAATCAATTATGCATGCAAAATAGAAAGGATCAGATATTCACTCTCAATGGCGTATCGAGTTTCCTTCTGATGCAATAAAAATCAGAATCAATTATGCATGCAGAAATAGAAAGGATCAGAGCTTCACTCTCAATGGAGTATGGAGTTTCCTTCTGATGCTTTCTCGGCTGCTTCTCCTTCTTGGTCAGCTCCCCCTGTTTGTTCGGCTCCTTATTCTGCTCCCCCTGATTTTCCTTATCTCTCCCTTTATATCTGCACAACCTTCTGATGCTTTCTCGGCTGCTTCTCCTTCTTGGTCAGCTCCCCCTGTTTGTTCGGCTCCTTATTCTGCTCCCCCTGAATTTCCTTATCTCCCTCTTTATATCTGCACAACCTTCTCCCCCTTTTTGGGAAGAAAGAAAAAAACTCAGAGAACTTCTCTGTTAGCCAACTTGCAGATGTTGAGGTAGATGTGGGACTAACATCTGAGCCACGATCCTGAGACTCAATAACAAGTTAGTTCGCCATAAAGAAATCAAAGATAAATCAAAATAAAGTGAGAACAGAATGAGTAACCCTCTATTAGATCAACTACAATCAAGAACAGAGAGTAATTTCAGCGTCAAGTTCGAACTATGAATTAGGATATGCGAAAGTGATGAGAGCTCAAGTCGAACCTAAACGAGAGAAATATCCAACGGCACAAATAAAGCGATCACTCGGAAAACAGAGATAAATCGTTGATCGACACGTGGTGTGTGAATGGAAAGTGCGACAAGTGATAAATAAAACGTATACCTAATTACTATCACCGACGTGCGATAGGCAGTGGACCTATCGTTTGTAGTGCAGTAAAGTGAGTAAACGAGTATCGAACACAAGGAATAAATCAAGTACTAGTAATGACCTATCGACTCGATATTTAGCCTAAATAAAGTGCGTAAATTGTTTGACGACTTAACCTAACAGATCGCTCCTAAATCAACCAGAAATTCAAAGAACGCGACTAACTGATGCGAAAGTTTTCAGATGATAAAGACGAGCTCGGGATTCGAATCCCGCTAGGTATTATCGGCTAAGACAGTAAAATTGCTCCTAAGTGCTTAAGACTAAATCGCAGTAATTTCCTATCCGCTCGCGAATTTGCTGTCGCCCTAAACGCTCGCGGGGATCTAAAATTCAATAATTACTAACGGCGAGGATCGAGTATTTGCTTTCGCCCTATACTCGAATCCTATCTTCTATGAACGGCCTAAACGTTGTTTAGCTGTCGCCCTAAACGTTTTTCCACACAATCACTTTAACACATAGACATATTAAAGCAACGAAACTTATTCATAGAACGATAAATAGTCAAAAACACAAAGTCACGATAATATATGTCTTAACTACGAAATATCCTAGCGTTCATCTAATCCCGAACACAACGGGGATTTAGCTACGCATAATTGAAGGAGAAACAACTAAAGAATTAAAAGATAAGGATGAAGAACTCATGATCTTTCCTACTGATGAATCTGAGGTGATCTCGTGGAAAGATCTTCGTTCTTCGTTAATTCGGCGTGAATTCTTCGTTGATCCGTCTCTTGCGCTCCGGGACGGGATTTCCTGTTCTTTTCGCCCTAATTTCGTCTCTGGATGGTTGGGAATTGATCTCTGGTAAGTTGTCCCCTTTCTGGGACGAATTTGGGCTTTTTATAGCGATTCCCGTCAAGGTCACGGCCTGGAACATGGGCCGTCACGGCCGTGACCACCATCGAGCCGACGCGTCTAAGTCTCTGTCATAGGTCACTGCCAAGTGCATCGAACGTCACGGCCGTGACCATCATCAGCGCTAGTCTCTGCCTCGCGTCACGGCTTGGAGCATCACTCGTCACGGCCGTGACCAAGGACAGAAACTTCGTCCTGACTTTCTGCCGTGCGTCACGGTCTCGTGCAAGGGCCGTCACGGCCGTGACCTGGGGCAGTGTCGCACATTACGACTCTGGGTGGTGTCACGGCCAAGTGCATAAGGTGTCACGGCCGTGACACATGGCAGTGTTCTTCATTTTTGCACCGTTTTGCCTCGTTTTTGCTCCGTTTCGCCCGAAACTCGTCCTAGGCTCCTTCAACAACAAAACAAGTGTAAATATATCGAATAAATGCATGAATTCATTGCTAAGGTTCTATTATACCCCGAATAAATAATATGATAAACGCATTAAAATACGTTTATCAATCGTGATGTAAGCGAGCTGAGTAATCTAACTGTTGGAATAGAGAGCATTTAGACAATTTGAGGATGAGGTCGATTTAGGTCAACCTGTCTAAGTAAACACGGAGATAAATATAGTATATGGAAGAATGAATCATGCGAGCAAATATGAGCACATCAGATCATGATTCAACCCAAAGACACTAAGTCAATAGTCAAAGTAGAATCAAGCAAGACTAAACGTTTGAGCGACGATGATGAGCAAACTAACAAATGCAATTATGAGAGATATCTAAACTAGACACACCAAACTAACAAATGCAGACCTAAAGGCTAATGCAAATAAACGAAAGCACAAAAAATGTAGCATTATCAAACCGACAGTTACACATGTTGCTCCAATATTTGACTCAACATTCTCATTCCGTAATCCTAGACTTATCTGCCCAACCCTTCTTAAAACCAGTTCCCTTTATTTCTACCCTTTCACCTTATTTATCTATCTCAGTTTATGCGCTGCCCTTATACCCTAAGCCTCAAGGTTTGGTTTTTTGTCGCATAGTATACATCGTCACAGCGAATGCCGTGTACATAAGGAAACTTATTACCAAGAGCCTATATCTAGCAAAGAGTTTATGAGCAGACTTATATGCGCAAAGGATTGGCTTTTTGTCGCAAAGGGTACATCGTCACTGCGATGTCGTGTACCTAGGGAACTTATTACCAAGAGCCTGTTTTTTTAGGGATCGGGTTCATTCAGGGACCAGTCAAGAAGAATCAAATCATTTCACCGGAAACAGAACAGAATATCTAACCAAACATTAAAGCAGTAACCATCGAATTTGACATATGCTATGTTGATCCAAATGTTGCACCAACATTCAGACTGACATGTGCAAACCTATGGATTTCTTCAGGTCCGAAACCTTTCAGAATCCAATGCTTTCGTGAAAATGTCTGCTAACTGATGTTTTGTGTCTATATGCTCAATGCGCACTAACTCTTTTTCTACCATATCTCTCAGAAAATGATGCCTAATATCTATATGCTTGGTGCGTGAATGCTGGATAGGGTTCCTAGATATGTTGATGGCACTAAGGTTATCACAATACATGAGAACAGATTCGCACTCTAAACCATAGTCACACAACATGCTATTCAACCATATTAATTGCATACAGCAACTACCCGCCGCAACATACTCAGACTCAGCAGTAGTAAAGACACACAATTTTGCTTCTTACTATACCATGCAACTAAATTGTTACCTAAGAAGAAACAGCCGCCACTTGTGCTCTTATGATCATCATCGTCACCTGCCCAATCATAATCGCTATAGCCTACAAGACTCAGTATCTTTGGAAAACCACAATCCTAGGCTACACAATCCACTCACATAACGAAGAATACGCTTAACGGCATTAAGATGGGAAACCTTAGGCTCAGACTGATATCTAGCACATACGCATACGCTATACATGATGTCAGGTCTACTAGCAGATAAGTATAACAAACTGCCTATCATTGATCGATACAATATTGGGTCAACATTCTGTCCATCATTGCCCTTACTTACCTTTTGCGTAGACCCCATAGGTGTTTTCATTACCTTTCCCGTGTCCAAATTAAACTTCTTGACTGTGTTCTTTGCATATTTCTCCTGGGCCATAAAGATCCCGTCGCTGCTCTGCTTAATCTGCAAGCCTAAAAAATAAGTTAGCTCTCCAATCATGCTCATTTCGAACGTGGAATTCATAGCCTGTACAAACTGATCTAGCATAGATTGTGAGTTTGAGCCAAAAAGAATATATCAACATAAATCTAGGCTATTAAAATATCAGAACCAACTCTTTTTACAAAGAGTGTTCGATCGGCTTCACCTTGCACGAACCCAAATTCAAGTAGGAACATAGTTAACCTACCATACCAAGCTCGGGGAGCCTGCCTTAGACCATAAAGCACTTTCTGCAACTTAAAAACATAATTAGGAAAATGTGGATCTTCAAATCCTTTCGGCTGCTCAACATAAATATCGTTATCAATATAGCCATTCAAGAACACACCCTTTTCATCACAGAAATAATAGAATAACTGAGTATCAAACTCTCTGTCATGATCAGTACTAATATGAAAAATGTGGCCACGAAAATCATTCTTGACCATATCACAAAAGTTTTTGAAAAAATCGAACAATTATGATTTTTCCCTAAAAAATATCCATGCAAATCAAGACAAGTCATCAACCAGCACATAAGCATATTTTCGACCACCAATGCTACCTACTACTATCGTACCCATCAAATCCATGTGTATTAACTGAAAACAATTATCAGTTTTAAAATGTTGAGTAACATGTTGATCAACATTATGGCTAGCATGCACTTTCTTACCCTTTAAACATGACTCACGTACAACCTTACCAAACTCCTTAAGTTTCGGAACGGTTCTGATCGCCCCATGCTTGATAAGCTGCTCCAATGTTCGGTAGTTAACGTGGCCCACTTCGTCTTTCGATAGTTGGCACACGTCCTCGAGGTCATCTCGACCGAGAATTCGTCCTTTAGCACCTTCTCCAAACGTCACAGATCCACTCCGTAAAGGCATGTAATCACTTATATACTGTTTGGTACCCGTCATATGTCGGGAACACCCGCTATCGAAGTACCAAGATCCTGTCACGTTAGCTCGCAAAGAGGTATATACTACATTGTATTTATGCACGGACTTCGCTACCCAAACTTTCCTAGATGACAAAACAGCATTTGGATTCCCAGAATTTGAAGGTGAGCCAGCGGAGTTTTCTCCAGACATATCTTTCAACACTGATTTCTCAATGTTGAGCGAGATGTTGGATGACATTCCAGCCGACATCGATTTCTTTGCAGAAATCTCCCCCTTCAATTTCCAGTAGTATGGTTTAATATGACCAGGATGCATACGATGATGACACTTAACTGATCTATCCTTAGACTTACAAGCAGCAAGCTTCATATTTTTCTTAATAGTCACAGTCTCACATCGATCGTTAGCAACATGGGAATTTTCAAAAACAAACTTCGATCGATTGTAAGTGGCAGAATCTAGAACATGCTGTGAATTGTAACCTAAGCCATGACTATCAGAAATACCTATCAACACTACCTTATCAAGAGTCGATTTACCCTTGTTCAATTTTGAGAACGTCTCGCCAGCCTCATCGACTTGCTTCTGAAGTTTATCGATCTCCTGGTCTTTTCTTGTCAACACGACTTCCACCTTGTTCATCCCTTCTAGCAAGCTTTCAATCATCTTTTTGCTCTTCTCATTTTCCTCGGTCATCGTTTTCACAATTACTTCCAGTTCCGAGTTTTTCGCCTTTTCCTTCGCATATTCCGTGGACAGCAGTTTGAAGGCTTCATTCGTCTGAACTTCTTCACGAACATCAGTTTCTAAACCTGCATCATCAGAACTAGAATACCCATCAAAACAGTTTGAATCATCATAATCGAAAATGATATGTTTTTCAGATGTTGAGTCAGATGTTGGCTCAACATCAGTTACCGCAGTGAAACCGATTTGATAATCTTCGTCGTTCGAGAAGGATTGAGTGGTCACTGATGATTGCTTAGTTGGCACACTGTTCTTCCTCTTCATCATCGGAGAGATCGACCCAAAGTGATTTCCCACGCTTGCGAAGGGTGTTCGCGCATTCATTGTCATAATGACCCCAGCCCGTGCAAGCATGGCATCTAACTGAATCCCAGTCGACATTCTTCTTTCCGTCAGTATTGCGTTTGAAGTATGGAGGAGCAGACGAAGGTTCTGCTTTGACATTCTGACCCTTCCTGAATGTTGGGCCAACATTCTGCTCAACATTCTTCTTCTGAATGAACTTTGCAAATTTCTTCACGAGCATAGCCATATCCTCATCATTGTCAGGGTCAACTTCAGTTTGCACCTTGGATGACTGACTGACTAGAGCAATGCTTTTGCCGCGTGAAGCTCTCTTTTGGACTTCGAGGTTGGTCACATAGTTCTTCATGATGTTCATCAATGTGTTGAGTTCCATCGTGTCCAGATTATGGGCTTCCTCGGCAGCTGCTACCTTCACATTAACCTTTTCAGTTAGCGTACGTAAAGCTTTAGATACTAGTACCTTATTAGAAATCGGATCTCCGAGGCTAGCACACTCGCTCGAAATCGCCAGGATCTTCCCGAAGTACGTGGTGATATCCTCGTCTTCCTTCATTCTCAGATTTTCAAACTGATTGAGGAGGTATCGCAGTTTGGTTTCCCTCACGCTCGCATCGCCTTCGCAGTACCTCTGAAGTAGATCCCAAGCATTCTTTGCCATCGAACAATTCTGAATGATCTTGAACATGAAAATATCCACCGAAGAGAAGATGGCATTAAGAGCTTTGTCGTTGCACTCGGCTGCATTCTTTTCAGCAATTGACCACTCTTCGATCGGCTTGTCGACTACTTCGCCATCAGCATCTGGAGGAGATCGAGGTGGAGTATATCCATTGAAAACAGCTTCCCACGCTCGTACATCTATGGACTTGATGCATTGGCGCACACGAACCTTCCAATAGGCATAATTAGAACCGTCTAACACTGGAACTTTGCCGATGTAGTTTGAGTAACATCCATTATAAAGGATCAAAAACGCTTAGTCACGTGAAGCGGAGGCTCTGATACCACTTTGAAGTGGTCCCGGTACGATATGGATGTAAAACACTAAGTGTAGACTAGATGTTGGGTAAAATGTCGGGGTAACACTCTACCTAAGATTCAGGTGCATAGCGGAATATAATTACTTAGTGACGAAACTGAAATAACACGAGATGTAAATCTGTGCAGCAAGTTATAAAAACTTGCTGCGTGCCTCAAGGCAAAATTCCACTAACAGCAATGGATGGCAAAATAACTATCCGAAGATAGTAAAAAACAAGCCTAGAAAAACTACGAATCTAAACGATCCTGAAAACTACGAATCTAACGATTCTGCAAATTACAAATCTAACGTTTCTGAAAACTCCGAAGTACTAAGACTTCTAAAAAGAAATACTAGGTTAAAATGACAGTTTGGCTCGCTCAAATTCTCTCAACGAAACTCGATAATTTCGCTCATAGCTCTCAAAAGTTTTCTCGTCCAAAGGTCTGAGTTGCAGCTCGAAATCTCCTCATATTTATAGGTCTTGGCTCATGTTTGAATTGGTAGGAGATCCCTTGAATATCTCTTAATGATTTAGTCTTGACTTGGGCTCCAATCTTCCTATTTTTAGTAAGCTTCTTCCATATTTCGCTCAAGCTACTCCACACGCTTTCCACACGGTTTGATCAATTCCCAATCCTTATTTAAGTCCTGCACAACACTAAAAATAGCCAAGATACGGATTAAACGCGTTTTGGGTAGGAAAGATAAAAGTGAGAAAGGGTACATTCTCGGCCAACAAATGTTGGATAGAATGTTCCCCTAACATTGCCAATGTTGAGACCTCAACATCAACAGCATGGATCAGTTATTGTTACCGACGCATTCGCTAGTATGTTGTTCACACTCAAATGCGTGTGCTACAATATATAATAACCTTATAATAATCTTAAATAAAAATAGAGGGGTAAATAATAATTAACTGAAGGTAGTGGATAATTTTTTTATTTTATTTTACTTTTTAATGAATTTGAATTGGCGGACCATTTTTATGGCAGTTTATAGCCAGCGTTGTGGCTTAATATAATACTCGTATAGATTTGGTTATAACTATTTCCTTGAATTATTATCAAACCATCTTTTCTTTTGGATGAACTAAACATACCATGGCTCCTACATTAATTCAATATCAAATCAAGCTATTCACGGAAAAATGTCATATGTTTCTTTGCGTATAAATTCTCTCATGGTATATTACTGACGAATCTTATGACCATATTCAAACCACTATAGCCAAAACCCATCAGTAATATCGATTTTCCTCATTTATTCATATTGCGCGCAAGAACCGAATAACTACTCCTTTTTTTTTTTTTTTAACTAAATCAGAACAACAACCAAAGATTTAGACAAGGAATATGAAACAGAAAGCCGATATATGGTGGCGATGAATGAAGTAACAAAAATATTAAAGAGACTCAAAGAGATCGTACATATCATATAAGAACCAGACGAGCCAGGCGATATCACTATCAAATTCTTATTGACTTGGGTTATTTTTTCTAATCACTTCTTTGCATCGTCGTTGACCGTATGGATTATAAGACCATTTTCTCTGCGTATTGATTAAAAATTCAAGTGGTCGATCATTATCAATTAACTAAGAAAGAACTGTAATAGGACGAATAATGAAAATGTAGCATTATAACACAAGCTCGCACAACCAATCCAATAATCACAAACTCAATCTAAAAAAAAAAAAAAAACACGAGAAGGACTCACGCACACCAATGAAAATGAAACTGATCATCATGACATATGAGCAAACGCCAACTCAAACAAACCCTTTGGGATAAAGCAATATATCATTCATTTTATAAAGAGGCTCATATCTCTCTAGCCGGACGAAGGTGCTGGCGTGAGCGAAGGAATCGAAGGTATGTTGGTTGGGATTTGAGGCATGTTTGGCAGTGGAGGCAAAGCGGTTTGTGGTACGCTGGGAATCGTAGGATTAATGCTGCTTGGCAAAGTGTTTGCTGGTATGGAGGGCAGTGGTGGTAATGTTGACAGCTGAGGAATCGAGGGTAGCGTTGGTAATCCCACCTGAGGAATCGAGGGTAGGGTTGGTAATCCCGCCTGGGGAATTGAGGGTATTTGAGGAATAACTTGTAATAAATTGCGTGAGGCGGCGTGGCATGTCAAAGTGAACATTAGAGCGACTCGTCATTTTCGTTTATTTCTCTTGAAGGTCAATAGAGTTATATAGTACAGAGAAGACTTTTTATTTGATGCTTGACAAGATTTGAGTCCTTAGCATTATTTATACATGGAGAGAAGCCCTAATTAGGTATATAGTCGAGGTTTAGTTAGTTCAATGAAGCTCAACTATCTCAATGTATCTTATGAGGTGTAACAACTCGATGACTTTTGAAGAACATTTTCGTTTGATGAAAGACTTGATGAACTTGAAGGTAGAAACCAGTGCATCGCTCAATATAGTTCCTAGTCATGGTTGACCTAACCTTAACTACATTCAACAATCATCCACATTAACTAACAATAGAAAAATGTTTAATGCTTTACATGCTACGTTTCAAAGCAGAATCTGCTATGCATCTCTATAATGCATAAGATGCCTGGGAATAATAAAAAGTTATCATCCAAAGCGTTGAAAAATGGTGAAATTCTTTGCCGTATCGTCACATGTGATAAATGGATGGGATAACTCATCGCATAACATGCATAGTCAAACTGGAAAAAAATCACATTGCATAATATCACGTTAATGGACCTTGAATATGGTAGATAATCCAAAGTAGTGGTATATATGATAGTTGAGCGACGCGTCACATCTGTGCGGATGAGCAATGCTCTCGACATACGAAAGAAAGCTCTACAACATCGGATGAGCAAGACACGGTCGGACAACAATACTAACCTTATCATCCTTTTGTATATAATGTACGATTGCTCTGGTGATTTTATTGATCATACAATATTTTAATCCTGAGCGTTAATACTTTTCTTTCGTATTCCTATATGAATCTCTCGTTCTTTTGGTTTTAGTTAAAACGATTCGACGATTGAGTTCTTCGGTACTTGCTCTTGGTATGAATAAATATGAGATCGTGAGAATTTGAGATTATGGTTAGGAATTTAGAATTAAGACGTAAAGGAAAATATATGGCTTTTTCCTCGAATAGGTTGATTTGATATCAACTCTATATTGGGGATTAACAGTCGGATAGCGAGGATTTATCTCTTTCACATTGAGATTTGCAGAATATATGTTTTCTGGGCGAGCAATGTGCCGTCCAAATGTTCAAGAGCACTTGAAAAAATAATGTCGATCGAGCAGCACAGTTGAGATCACAATTCAATGTACTTTCGATGTATGCTTATTGCTATTACTGATTTAAACAATCGCAAGTTCAAATCAGCTCGAAACCAGCAAGTAAAACACACACACACACACACACACTCTAACAGCTTGTTTAACGTGGTTCGGCTATGTTTAGCCTACATCCACGGATCAACCGAGCCTCGCCTTGTATTACTCACACACAAAAGTTACAGATATCTCAGCACTCTACAACTTTCGTGTTCACACCTCTCAGAGATTCTCACTCTACACAATACTACGAGCTCGCAAAGATGATGTGTCGAATTGACTACAGAGTTTATATATAGCTGAAAATGTTAAGTGTCGAATGATATCAGCCGTTGATCTTGCTGATCGGACGCTCCTAAAGCCACGACGTCGCCATGTGTATTCCGCATGAGAAGGCAAGAAACGCGTGACGTTTCTTTAAGTGAAATGTCACTTTTAATATTAGCCATCCGATTTAGATCCAATGGTAGAAACTCATCATCCGCCTCATCTCATCTAAATCAATCTGGGCCATTCCTTGCTTTCGCGCGCCATCTATCGGTCCACGTTTAATCTCTGGGCTTTAAATCTAATCCATCCGATCGCGCGCCAAAGATCCGACGGCTGCTGAGCATCGCGACCATAGTTCTTCAGCTTCTCCACTCAGCTTCGACTGGCCCCTTCTCCGGCCGATTTTCGGCGGCTCCGGCGAGGTCCAGGCTCGCTCTCCTTAACAAATAATGTCATGGATTGGCATGCCCTGAAGTAGTTGGAAAATTTTTAGTTAACGCAAGAGAATGAGTTTTTCCGTAAAAATCTATTCACGATCTTATAAAACAAAAAACAAAACTAATGAGCATAAATCGTACTTACATCAGAATCTGATAAGTTACGATTTTACACATTTTTTCCCCGTAAAAGCATATTTGCGATCGCTATTTATTCGATACATTTGATCATCCGACGTTTACGTGCGTTTATCTTATTGTTTGGCAGATAACATACAATACAAAAAACAGCGCGTTTAGCGACCACATATACTGGTCGGTAAACTGATATTGTTAGTCGCTATCACTTTTACCGACCAATTTAGCGACTACAAACTGTGGTCGCTAAATCGATAGTCGCTAAGATGTCCGTGGCCGGTAAGCAGTCGCCGCTTCCGACTACAACCGACTGCACTAGTTGGTCGGTGAGTATACCGACTACTGCGACCAAATCTGTAATTGCCACATTGCGACTACACGGCGACTAAGTTGCAGTCGCTAGATGCCCACCAATGTGATTGCAATTGCGGACGGTAATGTGCCGACCAACTTCCGACTGAAGTTGTAGTCGGTAATTTTGCGACTAACAGTTCCGACCGTAATAGTAGTCTGTAGGGTCATGTTCTTCCAACTAAGATTCTTCGTCGTTATTTTTGTTCCGACTGCAGTTGCGACTATCATTGTAGTCGCTACACTCAATTTTTTTTTGGTTTGGTTTATTTATTTACTAGCTATATATATAATATTAAATAAAAAACTAATTAGAAATCCAAAATAGCCTAAATCTACTAAAAATAAAGACGTCTACACGTCGAATACATAAAAATAGAAAGGCAGTTCAACATAAAAACTGACAAATATTAATCTACGCCATGCCGTGGCCTGAACTACCACCATACGGGAAGTCATCGTGGCGACGAACATTTCTGTTCAGGGACGCTGCAGAGGCACAAGTCTGGGTATCATCCCTATCCTAGTCGACCGTGTCGAACCACGAGAATCCCTACGAAAACCCAAATGCTCAAGGAACTGACGGACCTCAGCGTAGTTCTTCTTCAACGATTCAAGCTCCGCTCGAGTCGACTTCAACTCCTCTTGCACCTGAACACTCTGGGAAGGCCTGTAGCTATTGGCGCTCGCAAGGGATGGCTCTGAATGTGTCTCGAAGAAGAGGTTTGACGAATTACCCATGCCGGGTATGTTCTGAAACCTCGTATAACCTCCCGACACCTCAAAGAAAGCTTCTGCGTCCGACATGGATGGATTAGCTGCCTTCTTCGCATTAAAATCCGCTTGTTAACAATCAATCAAGTAAGAAAAACTTCCAATTGATAAAAAAATTTCGACAGAACCTCCCCTATAAAATGACCAAACCATTATACGCAACACCAAAACACAACATATCAACATATCTCAATCCACAACATGTAACAACGTCAATAATTCCATTTCTCATATTCATCCGAAAATCTCCAAATGACATTTACTTACAATCATCTTCTCCGCTTTATATATATATATATATATATATATATAGAGAGAGAGAGAGAGAGAGAGATTTGCTATGGTGCCCACCTACCGTGAGCAACCACCGTGAGCACCTTCAGTAAATCTTTTGATTTTTTACATGTTTTCAATTCCTGAGGCCGTTATCACCTCCGTCGACCGTCTCTTGCCACCTAACTCGCCCTCTCCGATACGTTGACATTTAATAAAAAATCATTGTTTATTACTCACATGTAGACGATATACCTAGATGATGAATTTTATAAAACGTCAACGTATCGGAGAGGGCGGATTTAGGTGGCAAATAATTTGAGAGGGTCGACGGAGGTGATAACGGGCCTCAGGATTTGAAAACATACAAAAAATCGAAAGATTTACTGAAGGTGCTCACGGTAGGAGGGGACAATAGCAAATCTCTATACGCTTTTCCTGTCTTGGTTATGTTAGGGAACTGCTCCCTTATACCGACTTTCTTTCAGTTATTTGGTTATCCTCTTAGATCTTATGTGGAAGACGTGACTTTTCTACCGTAGATCTTAATATGAGTGTTATAATGTGGTTTATGATTTTCATTCCCTACAATTGATTGTTAATGTATGTTTCTTATTAGCTGTTCTGTTCCTCATGTGTATGTTCGCTTACAGAAAGCTATGCACGGACAAAAGCCATATATTTTCTTTTGCGTCTAAATTGTCTCCTAATATATATGAGTGACGAATTTTATAACCATCAAACCACTATATCAATGATCACGGGGTAAATGACGTCCGATGGACCTGAAATTTTAACCATAGATAGAGGACTTGTTAATCTTAATTCTATCCAAAGGGATTTTTAATCCGAGGTCTAGAATGGGAGATATGAATTTTTGAATGTGCTGTTGTTTTACAGAAAATTAGTCACGGCCGTGAATGGTTCGTACGAGGCCGTGAAGAGCACCAGAGAGCTGTTTTCTTACCCGATTGTGTCACGACCGTGAACATTGATCAACTAGGCCATGAAGGGTGCTTCATGGTCGTGAAAGGAGGTGTTAGAGGCCGTGAAGGCGGGCAGAAACCCATTTTCTAACCCCCGAACGCTTCACGGCCGTGAATGGTGGCTACCGAGGCCATGAACACGGGCAGAGACGTTGTTTTCCTCAGGTTTTATGTTGTCACGGCCGTGAAGAAGTATAAACGAGGCCGTGAACATCTCGTGGACATGTTTAATGTCAAGAACATGAAAAGAAAGCAACTTCAACTTATCTTATCATCTTGGAAATGAAACTAGGGATAAGAAATCTCATTTGGTGGCTCAATGGCTGCAAATCATGACTTTGGAGGCTATAATCTTTCAAGCATTGGAGACAAGAACTCTGATTTTGGCAACTCCTTGGAACTGACGTTGAAAAG
The DNA here is from genome assembly GCA_027422505.1 of Craterostigma plantagineum. NCBI lineage: Eukaryota > Viridiplantae > Streptophyta > Magnoliopsida > Lamiales > Linderniaceae > Craterostigma > Craterostigma plantagineum. Next base: position 26,458,409 of record JAPQWV010000009.1, read on the forward strand.
AACAGCAAAAGAGGTGATGAAAACTCTATATAAGGAGCCAACGTGAAAAAGAGCCAGGGGATGAAGAGAAAAAAAAGGAGGTACGTTAAAAACGCCATTAAGCTCATATACATACACATATACGTTACCATTCCAAAACCCAAGAACACATACTTAGTTGCTCACCAAGTGCTCGATAAAAGTCCTCAACGAAGAACGAGATTAACTTCGAAGTTGAATTCAGGGAAGTATTTATGATGCATTCGATGTTAGTTATGTGCTTCATTGTGTTGATAATGAGTAGCTAAATCTATCGTATTTGAGATTAGATGAACCCCCTAGCGCGATCGATAGTATGTTTACGTGCATTTGATGTATTACTATTGTTACGACTCGTTTATGAAGCATATGATTTTGATTATGTCTATGTGATTAAAATCATTATAAGTTAGCTTGATCATGTCTATGTGTTTAAGTTAACGTAGTCCGGGAAATCGTACGCTACGCTCGAGAGAGGGGCGAACGATTAAACCACTCGTAAACGAGCGGAATAAACTCATCGCTAGAGATAGGTTGAACTACCCCGCCGGATTAGAGTCAAATCTAATAGTGGGATTCACCGTGTTTTTAATGCAATCTTCGGTTAAGTAGTTAGGGAAGCTTGCCCGGCTATTTAATTAGTTGATTAGTTGGTTGCGAGTCTTGTATGATAAGGCGCAGTTTCGTCAGTCGTATGAATTCGTACGCATGTTGTAGGAATCTTCACGGTCTAATGATAGTGTTGCTTACGTGTACTTGATATATGTGTTGGTCGAGCTAGGGGGATTCGAAGTCTCAAATACATCTGTTTACATAAGGGTTTTCTTCTCCGTGCTACTTTATTAAGTTGTATTTTCTAAGTATCGTTATTTACCATTTCAACAATCAAACGTTCGTACTAGGATATTTAAGCAAACGTTTTTCTAAGGTACATAGTTCTTTTGGGATTCGATACTCGAATACTTGCTACGTCTATGCTATTTCGATAGGTACACTTGCCTGTTGAGCGTAGGATATTTCGTTAGTGTTCGTTTTATTTTATTACTCGATCCGCTCGATCAAGTTTTTGGCGCCGTTGCCGGGGAACTATCGATATTAGAAAAGCCTTAGTTTATTATTCTGGCTATTTATTATTTAATATTAGTATTTTTGCTTAATCGGAAATCTTTCGGTCTAGGTACGTGTACTTCGGTGCATGACCCGAAGGAATCCTTCGTTACCAATCGTTGAAGGAGACCCGGAGATTGAAAGGACCTTTCGAAGAAACCTACGAGAAAATGCTAGGCGAGTCAAAGTAATGACCGAAATGGCGGAGCAGAATCGCGAAGAGATGCCATTAGCAACGAGAGAACCTCCAATGAGAGAGTTGTGGAGAAAAAATGCCGTAGGAACGATTAGCTCGGCGATAGTACTTCCTCAGGTGCCGAACAATTTCGAGCTCTAACATCATTGGCTCCAAATGCTTCAGACGACAGCTCAAAACGATGGACTCGCCGAGGAAGATGCTTATCGCCCCATCCGAGACTTCTTGTCTGTTACGGATGCAATACGAGTACAAGGCGTAAGCCCGGAAGCCATTCGACTCTACATATTTCCATTCTCTCTACGAGGCAATGCGAAGGAGTGGTTCAACCTACTTCCCGAACGATCTATCACCACTTGGGACCAGATGCATGCCACCTTCATCAATTATTTCTTTCCACCTTCGAAGGCTCTCAAACTAAAAATGGACCTCACGGCGTTCAAGCAAAAAGAAGGCGAGAACTTGTACGACGTATGGACTAGATTCAAAGCGCTCTTGAACCGATTTCCTCAACACGGGATGACGAAGAGCGAGCAAATTCAGCGGTTCCATGAATCTTTAAACGACCATACTGTGCAATTACTAGACGGAGCATGCAACGGAGGCTTATGTAATCTCAGCGCTACGGAGGGCTGGAATCTTATCGAGGACTATAGTGCAAATAGTTTTTGACGAGGGAGTTCAAGCAGTCGAGGTAAACCTCCGGGGATATACGACGTCGACAACACCACTGCGATAAACGCCAAGTTCGACACCCTACAACAACAAATGTCAGCGACTAATCTTCAAATGCAGACCTTGATGAACGCGCTCATGCCTAAGCTAGCAACGAAGTCGGCCGTTAACGCTGTCCAATTACAACCTGCCCCGATGATCCTTGTAGCTGGTGCGCCTTCTCATTCATATCCGACGTATATTCCGCCATGCGCTACATGCGGAGGAAGCCACGACACAGCTCGTTGTCCCGCTGCTTTTACAACTGATCAAGTCAATTACATGGGGAATTACCAAGGTCAGCGAAACTTCGTTCCAAATCGAGTTCATCCGAACCTGACCTATGGGAATCAACAACAAGCTCCACCGGCATTTCAAAATCAAAGGTCGCATGGATACCACGGTGGAAATTCTGAAGTTGCCCCTGAAGGTCGCGGTGGTAAGCTAGAGGGAATGCTCGAGAAGCTAATGGGAAAGCTCGATTCTCGCTTGTACAATCAATAGGCACGGTTGCAAAACACCGAATCTTCCCTACGAGCCTTGGAGAAACAAGTTGGGCAGATTGCTGAATCAATCCAACAACGTCCTTCCGGTTCATTGCCTAGCTACACCGAGACCAACCCAAAGGACCACCATGTAAAGGAGGTGACGCTTCGTAATGGGAGAGAGCTCGAGGAAGTGCAGAAATTGAAAAAGAAGAAGAATGTTGAGCCCGCGAATGCAAACATCGAGGCCGACAAAGAAGAAGAGACCGTACCTAAACCACCTGTCAAGGCATACCAACCGAAAATTCCATACCCAGCGAGGCTTAAAAGGGACATCGTTGACGATCAGTTTGGTAAATTCCTTGCAATTTTTAAACAATTACACATTAATTTACCACTTGTTGAAGCCCTTGCGCAGATGCCTCGTTGGGCAAAATTCTTGAAGGACCTTATCACGAACAAACGCAAGCTCGAAGACGTGTCCACAGTCAAACTACGAGGGGAGTGCTCCGCCATCTTACAAAGCAAAATCCCGAAAAAATTAAAAGACCCAGGGAGTTTCACTATACCTTGTTTAATAGGCGATCTTGTAGTACATAAGGCATTGGCTGACTTAGGTGCTAGTATAAATTTAATGCCTTATTCGATGTTCAAGAAACTCGGCTTAGGAGAACCCAAACCTACTAGGATGAGTATACAATTAGCGGATAGATCTGTTAAATATCCTAGGGGTATTATCGAAGACGTTCTTGTTGCTGAAGCGTTTTCTTTTCTATCTTTATATATGATGTCATTTTCTATTTTCAGTAGATTATCAATTTCCAGGTGTCTTGTAACGAATTCTCTGTCGTCTTCTCTTCTCGTTTCTGTAACAAACTTGGCGAAGTCGATAATCAGAGATGTTTCCCTCATTCCCAACTCTCATTTCGATTTTATTCCCTTTTCCCAACTTGAGCTCATATCAACTGGTATCAGAGCATCGATCCTCGGTCTCTGAAGGCTCATAGATGGCAGAAGGAACCCTGGGTGTTGAGCTACGCAAAGAGGTGGAAATGATCCGTGATAAGATGAAGGAGGATAATGCTGCCATCAATGAGCAGCTGGCAACCCTACGGCAGATGATCGCAGCATTGGCGACCAAAACATCTGGCGAGAATGAGTCTGACGCTGAAGGTGGTCGAAGAACGAGCGAGACTCGTGAGAGATCGGTATACCAAATGCCGACCAAATGTTCTACCATCGAGTTTCCGAAGTTCAACGGGGATGATCTGCGAGGTTGGATTTACAAGTGCGAGCAGTTCTTCGAAGTGGACGAAACACCCACGGACGCTAAGTGAGGATGGCGGCGGTTCATTTAGACGGACGAGCACTCCAATGGCATCAGGTATTTATGAAAACTCGACTCACTCGAGAGCTTCCGCGATGGTCAGAGTATGTCAAGGCACTGCATAATCGATTTGGTTTACACTCCTATGACGATCCGATGAGTGAGCTCGTAAACCTTAAGCAGACTAGTTCGGTTCAGGAATATTTGGATAGCTTTGAGGAATTGATGAACTGTGTTGAACTCACTGAGCAATATGCAGTGAGCTGTTTTCTAGGGGGGTTGAAACCGGAAATAGCCGTGGCTGTGAGGATGTTCCGGCCGAGCTCATTGTCAGAGGCTGTGAGTCTTGCCAAGTTACAGGAGCAAGCTAATGGGCTGACGACAAGGAGAGTATCTACAGCGAGTCCTTTTGGGGGAGGTGTGAGATCTAACACTCCCAATGGCAGAACTCCCTTCACTCCAAATGCAAATACTCACAAAGTTGTAGGGCTGGGATCCTCGACTTTTGGCTCGTCTTCAGTGGGTTCTGCACCCTATCAGTCTAAGCCGAATCATCTACTAAAGGGGAACAATCAACCAATCATACCCTCTCGAAGGTTGACCCCGCAGGAAATGGATGAAAAAAGGTCGAAGGGCCTGTGTTTTTGGTGCGATGAGAAATTCTCTAATAATCATATTTGTGCGAAAAGGAGGCAGATCTACGTGATGGAAGTGATGGCTGGAGAGAAAGAGGCAATCGAAAGACCCCGTCATCTTGGAAACTGGGCAGACGTTCGAGAGAGAGGCAATCGAAAACGTACTAACAGATTACTCCAAAAACGGGCGTAAACCCTTTTGCCCAGTGTCTTTGAGAGAGCTGAATAGCACCTATTTAAGCCCAAACATCGCACTACGCGATGTAATAGGACAATGGAACGCAAGAAACGAAGCTGCGAAGCTCGACTTGGCCCGCAGATCGTTGTCCTTGAGCAGCCAAGAGGACGATGTTTTTCGGGCTTTGAAATACGTGGACCATCTCTGCTTTGATACCCCATCGAAGAGGCACGTGGTTCAAAGGGAAGGGCTTATACCTGGAATAGCTGATGTACTGAAGAGCACGAGCCGTAGAGTGAGGTGCAAAGCGCTGGAAACGCTTAGGATTGCGGTCGAGGATGATTCTGACAACAAGGAACTTTTGGCCGAAGGGGAAACGGTGCGTACGATAGTGAAGTTTTTATCCCACGAGCCATCGAAGGAGAGGGAAGAAGCTGTTTCTCTGCTGCATGAGCTCTCCAAGTCAGAGTTACTGTGCGAGAAGATCGGTTCTGTTAATCGAGCCATCTTCTTTCTTGTGGGAATGGCTAGCAGCAGCTCCAAAGATCGGTTTACCTTTGAGAAAGCGGATTAGACGTTGGAAAATCTCGCTCGACGTGTGAACAACGTGAGGCAAATGGCAGAATGTGGCAGATTACAACCTCTTCTCTCGTTGCTACTCAGAGGTGCGCTCGCTCTTTTAGCCTTCTAATCAGTATCGCACGTTCCTAAACCTCAGTTAGACTGCGTTGGGATTCTCGTATTTGAACGGAATTAGCATGATTTCAAATTATGGTTTTCAAAGTCTTAATTTGAAAACAAGATCCATTGTTTGGTAAACGTTAGGATTTCGAAATTCAGATTTCAAGATAGAGCTCGAGGTCGTCGAGCTCCACCTCTAACTTTTTATTTAAATTAAGAAGTTAACAATAAAAATGAAACGAATAAAATAATACAACCTCGTGACCTGCCTTGCAAGCTTTCTAGCTGTAGGCGGATCATCGAGCTTACGAGCCGGCTCGACTCGTCGTTCGCCATTATTTATTTATTTATGTATATATTATTATATTATTATTATTAGTGTTAATTTTGTTACAAAAATTTATTACGGGCTCGGTTTGGGTTTCGAAAACGGCCCATTTTTTATGGAATTTCAAAATCCGACAAATAATGAACGTTTAAATTAACCTCGGGTTTTGACAAAATCGGAATCCGAATCTGTGCGTTACCCAAAAGGGTAATTTGAACAAAAACCTGAATTTCAAATCAAAATCCTGGTATCTAAACGGATCGTTAGTGTGTTCATGTGGCTTTCAGGTTCGCAAGAAACTAAAGTGGCCATGGCTTCGTTTCTTGGAGAGCTCGCACTAAGCAACGATACGAAAGTCCTCGTGGCTAAAATAGTCGGGTCGTCGCTGATCGTTCTGATGAAGAGCATTGACACGCAGTCCCGGGAATCTGCTCTCAAGGCTCTGATCCAAATCTCATCAGACGAAACGAGCGCGAAAGTCTTGATAGAGTTGGGAATTCTCCCGCCCCTAGTCAAGAATCTCTTCACCGCCGCGACCAACCTCTTTCCCATGAGGCTCAAAGAGATTTGCGCCACGATTCTCTCGAACGTGGTGAACTCGGCGGGCCAAGTTTTCGCTTCCCTCCCAGTCGGGCCGAACGACCAAACCCTAGTCTCAAACGATGTGATTCACAACCTTCTTCAGCTCATCAGCAACACGGGCCCTTCGATAGAGTGCAAGCTCCTCCAAGTTCTTGTCGGGATCACCGATTCTCCTTCCACCGTGCTAAAAGTGGTGTCCGCCGTTAAAAGCTTAGGAGCTACAATTAGCTTAGTCCAATTCATCGAAGCACCGCAAAGAGAACTGAGGCTAACTGCGGTTAAACTCCTTCACAACCTCTCGCCACACATGAGCTCGGAGCTAGCTAATTGCCTCCGCGGTACGATGGGCAACCTGAGTAGCCTTATTCAGATTGTGGCTGAGGAAGTAGGCATAACCGAGGAGCAAGTAGCTTCGGTCGGGCTCTTGGCTAATCTCCCCGAGAGAGATAAGAGCCTCACAAGGCAGATGATAAACGGAGGAGCTTTTCCTCTGTTCGCTTCGAGGATAGTTCAGATAAGGCAAGGAAAGATGACGGGCGCTCGTTTTATGACATTGTATCAAGAAGGGCTCATGAAGGTCCTTGCAAGAATCACATTCGCATTGTCCGAGGAATCTGCTCTCACCATGTGTCGCGAGCTAAACATCGCTGCTCTCTTCGCATAATTACTGCTGGCAAATGGGCTCGATAATGTCCAAATGGTGTCATCCATGGCTTTGGAGAACCTATCTAGTGAGTCCAAGAACCACACGGTGTTACCCGAGGCTCCTAAACAGGGACTATGCGCCTCGATCTTCCCATGCCTGAGATCGCCCCACGTAATAAGGGGACTGTGTAGGGTCCACCGAAGGATGTGTTCACCGAGAGAAACCTTCTGCTTATGACTAGCAGTTGACAAACTCGTGTCCCTTTTAGACCATTTCAACGTGAAAGTCGTGGAAGCCTCGCTCGCCGCCATATCCACTTCGATAGAAGACGGCGTCAACGTAGAGGAAGGGGTCAACATCTTGAACGAGGGACGTGGAGCAAACTTCATCTTCGGCATACTAATCGAAAGAAGAACGGAGAACCTAAGGAGGAGATCGGTTTGGGCGGTGGAGAGACTGTTGATGATCGAAGAGGTGGCTTGCGTAGTTGCAGAAGATGCCAACATCAGCACGGCGCTCATCGATGCTTTTCAATACGGAGATCCTCAAACGCATCAGATCGCCGAGAGGGCTCTGAGAAAAATCGACAGAATACCGAATTTTTCGGGTATATATCCAAACGCATGATAAAAACCGACAGAATATCTAGTTTGTACGTTTTCTTTTTTTTTTCTCTTTTTTTTGCGCAACTTTCTATTTTTGTAAGGATTCCTGAGTGGGTATACATAATCTTCAGCTCTTTCAAGAAACTATAGTATATGGAAATAATAGTTACAAACCATCGTGCTGGCATACGGCGCAGCGTTAGCTGACGAGATACGATACATTTCTATTAGCTTCTGCAGTAACTAGCATCTCAGGTCAAGGAGCTCTGCCTAGAGATCGATTAGTAGAACTGATAAGAGTGAACATTAATCCTTCACACGGTTTCATGGTATCAGAGCGAGTGCTGTAGTTCTTCTCGTCACTGCAGAAGAATATTTTGAAGAATTGTCAAAGATTCTCAAGAAATGGAAATTTCAAGCGGAAGTACTAAAAACTCAGATGGAATTCCACCTGTGTTTCCTCCTATGGATTATCAATTGCATCCGTATTATTTGCATCACAGGGATAACCCAGGATAGTTTCTTTTTCACCGGCCATTGATCGGGGACAATTAAGCTTCATGGAGTCGGGCAATGACTATTGCCTTGTCGGTTAAGAACAAAAAGGGTTTCATCGATGGTTCTATCAAAGCACCAGCCGAATCTGATCTGAAGTTGCGCCTTGCTTGGAAAAGAAATAATTGATATGGTGATCTCTTGGATTCTAAACTCAGTTTCAAAAGAAATCTCGGGCAGCATCTTGAATTCTGAATCTGCGATGGATATTTTGGTTGGATCTCTAAGAAAGATTTCAAGAATCGAACGGTCCGAGGTTCTGTCAATTAAGGAGGGATCTTCTAAGTCTCTTTCAAAATCAATCTTCTGTTGGATCGTATTACACAAGGCTCGAGACTTTATGGGATGATCTCTCCAATCTTAGACCAAGTTGCTCGTGTGGACAGTGCAAGTGTGGAGGCGTACAAGATTTAAGATCCAATTTCCCTTTTGATGGGACTTAATGACACCTTCGCTCACATACGAGGACAGATACTCTTGATGGATTCACTTCTTCCGATTAATAAAGTGTTTGCTTTAGTATCTCAAAAGGAAAGGCAAAGATCGATATCAACATCTAATACTCACGAGGATGCTGGACAGAATATGACCTTGTTGGCCAAGAATTCTGCATCTACAACGATGGGATATCAACATGGCAAGAGACCAATGATTGCTGCTAAAAGAGAAGCGAATAGGCCACATTGCACTAATTGCAATAAACCAGGACGCACGGTTGAAACCTGTTATCGCTTGCACGGATTCCCGCTAGGTTTCAAGCAGAATTCTAAGTTCAAGGCAACAAGGATCAATCAGGTTGCAACAGAACCATTTCGAGTAGATACTGTGAAGTTTCTAACCAAGCGGTTTCGGTGGCAGAGGATTTTGTGCACCAACTTAATCAACAACATTTGCAGTTCAAGAATCTGATGAGCAACACCAGACAATCCATCCAAACTCCACAAGTTTAGGTAGCCAAACAGGTTTGTGTTTTTCCCTTAACATACCTGATCTGAGTAAAAATAATATTTGGCTACTAGACTCTGGGGCTACTAGACATATATGTTGTTGTGTAGACTTATTTCATACTCTTTATAATATTGATTCATCATCTGTCACATTACCGATAATACTTCAGTGAAGGTAAGTATGGCAGGAACAATAAAACTTGGAGCATCTTTCTTCTTAAAGGATGTCTTATCCATACCTGAATTTAAGTTCAATTTAATTTCTGTTAGTTGTTTGACTACCGATGAAAATGTGATTCTAACATTCTTCAATGATCGTTTCTGTAGCACCCGAGTCCTCGTAAGCACATTAGGGCCAATAAATTTGCATAAAAACGTGGAATGCAATTATGTGCTTTTCGTGTGTTACCTTCATGCTTATGTGACTTACTTGAAACTTGTGTGGAAAATTACGTGCTTAGGTGATCTTATGAAATTTGGTACAGTTAAATTGTACCAACTGACCCTTAATCTAGTTAGGAATTTTTGAAAGATAGGCTAAAGAAATTTGAGCCATGAACAAGGTTTGGGCTAAAGTTAAAATTAGGCCCAAAAGTTGCTAGGATCACTAATGGGCTAAATTGAGAGTTGAGCCCAAAATATTTAATGGCTTAGGGACAAATTTCCTTAAAATAAGGGATATTTTCGTAAATTGAGTCCCATCCCCATCCCTTAAATGAATTAAATGTAGTCTAAAATCCATTTGAAGTCCACAAACCCAGTGTAAGAAAGTAACGAGAGTTGGGACAAGAAAGAAAGAAGGAGGAGCCGAGATACCAAGCTAACAAATTGGGACTAGGTATGTTCTTTAAACCATAGCATTTACGTTTTCTTAAAGATTAGAGCTGTGCGACTTTAAATGACGGGGTTTCGGTAAGGTTTTGAGCCTAAGGCACGAATTTAAGAACTGAGAGATGCCCTAACCTTAATCCTTGCGTTTTTAGTCCTATAACAACATGTTTTAGGGAATTTAAGCACGAAAATATAAGATAAGGTTGGCGTTATTGTTTAGCTCGATTTTAGGGTTCCTGCAGTTCCAATCGGCCTTCATAATGTTCTTGGAGAAAATGACTTTTAATCTTTTAAAGTAGTACTTTGCGAACTGAGAAGTGTTAGTGGAGTATTTTGCGAATTGAGGAGGTAGCGGGATGTTTGCGAACCCATGCAAACCCCACTTCGCGGCTTCGAGACGTTCACGAGCCGCACTCGTTTTGCGAACTCGGCAGTTTCGCGAGGCCAAGCACACTTTGCGAATCCATAGAGGATTGCGGGCTGGAGAATTTCGAAGCTACTTTGCGAGTCCTGCTAAAATTTGCGAGTCCCACCAAGTTTGCGAATCCATGCAAGCGGAAGCTTTGCGGGTTGATGGTTTGCGAACCCCAAGCGGTTAGGAACTTTGCGACTCCGTTTTGCGGGTTCATGCACTTCGCGGCCCCATCTTACGAATAGAACCCACTTTGCGAACTCGAGCTTTGCGAGTTCAAGTCACTTCGTGGGTTGAGAAGTTTGCGAACCCACTTTGCCGACCCAAACCATGTCGCGGGCCGTGCTCCTTTTGCGGCCTCCCTACTTTGCGAACCCCATGAGGTTTGCGAATGGAGGTTCACGGGCCCAATTCATTTTGCGGGTCCACACAAGCCGCAAACCTACTTTGCGAGCTCCATGCAACGAAGCGGTTGGCGAATCCAAAACTTTGCGGGTCCACGAAGCCGCAAACCCTACTTCGCAAAGCAAGGATTTTGCGAATGCTATAAGCACCGCGAACTCGGCGCTTTGCGAATCCTCACGCAGTTTGCGGGCCCAAGGTTGGCGGGTCCATCTTTGCGAACCCTAGCTTTGCGAATCCTTAGAAGTTTGCGAGTCCACATAGGTCGCGAACCCACATTGCGAACCCACCCACTTTGCGGGCCGACCGAGGGTTTGCGAACTCGGCATTCTGCGAATTCTCATGCACTTTGCGAACCCATTTTGCGAACTGAGCCTCATGCACTTTGCGGGTCCTATGAGGATGGCGAATCGAGTTTTACGAATCCAATGGTTTGCGAACTCAAACACTTCGCAAATCAACTTCACGAATTGAACCCCTTAGATTAAAACGATTTAAGTTATAAAAAAAAAAAAAAAAAACTATCGCCTTTTTAGGAAAAATATTTTCGCACCATTTAATAAGAAAAATATTCCGATTCCAATGAGCATAGGCTCTTTCAACGCCCGATCATAATTTGCCTATCGGTGTCCTTAGGGCCAATTTTCGGTATAGGTAGACGTTGAATTCGATAGAATTTGGAACGAAAATTATATAGTTGATTTAAAATAATTTATGGACTGACTTTATAGCCTTGGCAGGTTTAAAGGACGAAATTTTAGGAATTCCACTAGACCGGCTAGCAAATAGTTTAAAGTCGAAAATTAGGTTCATGACTTAAAATAATTCGAGTACTTAGCTAGCTTAATTAATTAATAGCTTACTGATACGAATGTTTTGGTGCCTAAGGTCGGGACTTAGGAAATTCGCCGGGGCAGGTAGCAGTTAGTCTACGGACGCCAGGTAAGTGGAAATCCAACTACGACACATAACATATGTGTATGTGCCTAATTTATGTGATTATGTGATGCTGTGTTTACGTGCTTATGTGAGCTTGTATGATATGGTTTCATGCTTTTGGTAAGTATTATGACGATGATGCAATTGCATATGCACGAGCATGCACGACACGTTGGGGAAATGAGATGATGAGTGTGCACATATATGTCGCAAATAGCGAAAAGCGAATGCCGAAGTGGGCAATGAGGATATTACTAGTAAGTTAGGTGGCGGCTTCCGGGGCACCGAGACGGCGTTGATGCGCCGTCGGCGACGTTGATGCGTCGCCAGTATACGAACGACGTTGATGCGTCGGGGGATACCATGGTTGGGTTGATGCCCTCATGGTCGGGTTGATGCCCTTATATCCCTGATTAGCGTGGTTGGGTTGATGCCCTCATGCTTTAGTATGGTTGGGTTGATGCCCTCATACTTTGGGCTGATGCCCGTGGTTGGATAGAGCTCTTTACGGTGTACGCCTGGGTAAAAGCCTGCCAAGGGCCCTAAGATAAAAGATATGAGATTAAGTTGATTCATAAGACATAAGATGCATCGGCGTGGATTGCCTTTGCGGGGTTTGACCACGTGCACGTCATGCATGATTTCTACTTACTGAGCATATCGCTCATCCCTTACGTTATGTGTTGTAGGTGCGAGCGACCACGGTACGTGATCGCTTAGATGGCAAGGAAATCTTTTGGCGCTTCCAGCAGCTTTTGGGATGGGAGTGTGTGCATGGATGACGACCTGTGAGGCCGGGCGCACAGAGATTCTTTTGATATGCATGTATACACATCTCGTGTAATTAGGATTCATATGAAGTTAGGAAGTCATGTAATTCTTTTGTCATGTATAGAAACTACTTCCATTAAAAAAATGGAAAAATTTAATACGCGTTTCCGCAACTCTTTTAAGTTAAAGCAACGGTAGGCACATAGGATACGTTAGAATTAGGCGATTGGGACAGCGGGTCCTGACAACCGGCTCCCTTTCCATCTCATTTCCTCGAGATTACAGGTCTCAATACACAATCTAAATCCCTCCAGATCACTCAGCTGTATAGGACTCCCTCCAAGCCTATCCTCCGGTTTGAGAATACAATTAAAATCTCCCCAAACCATCCAAGGGAGATCTATAGACTGATGTATTTGACAGATTTCCTGCCACAAGCGCATTCTTTCCCTCATGGTGTTTCTCCCATACACACAGGTCACATAGAACCATGCCCCCTCATAACACACTTTTGCATGTATAATCTGGTCTGATTTCTGTAAAGCAATGACAGAATATCTGTCCTTCCTCCACGTCAATATTATTCTTCCCCTAGGATCACAATTGAGGTTAGTATCCCAGCCCCAACCATCAAACATTACTTTCATGTACTTATCCAGCTTTTCACTCCTTATTTTTGTTTCACATAAGCATAATAGTTCCAAATCATACTTCCTGCAGAATAGAGTCACCTCCCTCTGCTTATTAGGCCGGTTAAGGCCTCTAATGTTCCATATAGTCGCTTTATCCATTAGGAATCTCCTCTGCCCTCTGCTTGGAAGGGCTTGGCTGGGAATTCCTCTCGGTTTTACCACCAGTTTTAGATCTGGAACCACCTACCTGAACCCAATTCTCACAGGTCCCACTCTGTTTACCATCTTCAGTTAGTCTGCCACCCATAGTCATGGATGTGCCCCCCACCCCCAAGGAGCTTTCACCTAGAGCCGTGGACTCCACTGCTACAGGTACATCCCCAGGAGCTGTTTTACCAGTTGTGTCCCCATTCTGCCTCTGAGGCACAAACTTACCACCTCCCTCCCTTTTACACACTTCCTTTCTATGTCCATAGAGACCACAGTTCAGACATTGACACGGGTACCATTCATACACCACCTTTTGCTCAATCACTTGGTCATACTCATTAACAAAGAAAATTGAATCCTTAATATCCTTGTTTAGCTCCACCTCAACAAGGACCCGGGCGTATTGCACCCTTTCCTTTTGCATAGTACATCGATCAGCCATTATTGGGGTACCCAAGAGACTCGCCAGCCTACTCAATGTTCTTGCCCCCCAATACTTGAGATCCAATTGGGGAAATTGGATCCAGATCGGAACTCTAAGCACATCGACTTTACTAAACTGTGTCTCAATCGACCATGGGTGTAAAATGACAGGTTTCCCATCAAATTGAACGATCCCATTCTGAATGACCTCATCCCTCGCAGTCACGGAGTCAAATTTCACCAGGAACAGTCCTTTCCGCACTTGAAGAACCCTTTGCAAACCCATCGATTTCCACAGTCGATTAAGGAACCCATTCATCACAGCATACGGTGGGTTATCTTAAAAATTTGTTTGTCCTTTGGTAGCAGTTCCGTGACTTTGGTCGCAATTTCCAGCTTTCTCTTTCGGATATTAAATGTATGTCCTAATCTTCAAAGCCTAATTCACTTCAATATCCATAAAATAAGAAACGTGACATAAACATAATATATTCAAGGGTATTGAACAAATAAGGCTCGAAAATGTATCTTATTTTGTATAAAATAACCTGAAATCCTAACTAATCAACAACCACCAAACTAGCTTTGATCGTCCTCGATCATAAAAGCGAAATAAACTAAATCAAGTTAGGATTTTACTCCTCACTAAATGAATTCTCATGTTTATTCTCATAAAAGCAAAAGCACAATCGGTCGAAATCGTCATCAGTTAATGAGTGATCCAGCTAAACAGGAGACATGAAATTACAGTTCGCAATCATATCGTAGCACAGAAACATTTCCAGATCCTAGCACGTATCAAGTGACAACTCTCACATGGATCGCTCAAGTCGCTCGAAGTGTTTAATGAGATCTGTATAAAAGCGCTCAACTCACAACATAGAATGATATTAGTCTAAGCTTGCAAATATATCACATCATTATCACGTAGTAGTCTCATGCACGAATCGAAAGGTCTTTAAAAATGGTTGTAATGGGGCTCAGGATAGTAAAGGTGTGATATATGGGATGAGTGAGGTAATATGGTCGAGCATATTAGTTACTAATCGCTTTCCCCGTCTATACTCTATAGCACAAAATACGACTCAGTCTCAAACAATGGAGACTCATACTACTATAAAAACAAACTCAAAAAAATATTACTAAGAACTCGAGAAAATAATTCTGGAAATCTATAAACCCTCTTTTTTTCTTTTTTCTTTTCTTTCAATAAAAATAAATAAATATTTTCTAATATATATTTTTTCTCTCTTTTTTTCCTTCTTTTTTTTCGATAAGTAAAATAAATACTGCAACCAGATAAAACAAGCCGTAATCTTCTTTCCTCTAAACTAATAGACTCAATACTCTGAAGCGACTTAAGCTAACATGCTGACAATGGGTTTGAGGATGAATGATAAAATAACGGGATAAAGTGGCTAAATATCGTGGCTCCAAATCAAAGAATAAGGCTAATAAGGCTCAAAGGGGCTCACTAATTGATAGATATGTCGGGTACGCAGATATTTAGGCCAGTGACTCTAAGTGCCTTTAACAATTTCGTACACAAAAATCCACAAAGTGATATTAACATGCATAACAAAGCAAGTTTGAAAATAATCAGACTATGCGTGACACTCATGAAAAATACATTGAGCAAGTATTGTGTTGCTCTATTTTTATTTTTTTTTGCTCAAAACTCACAATATTTTCTGGGTTTGTGTCTTATGATACATACTATTTTCCTGGAGCAGTCAATGTGACCAGATAATCATGTTAATATAACGACACGTACATGTAAGACTTTCACACACAATAGCTGAATCCTATCTCGACACCAGAAAAATTTTAAAAATTTTCATCATCGACAGGAGTTTTCACAAGTGACGTTCAAATCAGAACGTTGATCAGTTAAACCAACTAATAAATCGAAGAGATCGGTATCATATAAAATCTAGCATGTGTCACCCCTCCAAACTTATTTGTGCATTGTCCTCAATGTGTAAAAATTTAAAGCAAAGAGAGAGCTTAAGTGACACTGCCCTGAATAATGCGTTGATCGATGCGAAGCGAGTCGTGAGAAGACTTCGGTTCCTTCGTCGATTGAGCTAGCTCTGCGAACAAACCACCCCCAAACTGACTATGAGCCTGCGAGGAAACATAACTAGAGGACACCGTGATTCGAATTGTGAAAATAATTTCAAAAGCAAAACACACTTAAGATACAATGCAATAGATATAAGATTTTAATACGAAAAAAAATTCATAGATAGTACTTGGGTTGCCTCCCAAGAAGCGCTATTTAAAGTCGATAGCTGGACTCCTGTTCGTGTGGATAGTCAACGATTATATATGTGCAGTATAAGTACTGAACATCTCGATTTAAGCTTTTTCGAGAGAAGTTTAATCTTGGAATGATATAGCTTCGTGTGATTGCAATCCTTAAACTCCCTCAACAGATCGAGGTTTGGATCCCAAATAATGTTAAAATTCACAATCATCAATGTCTTAGTGAATTCTTTCGTGAACATACCCTCCAAATGATCCGATGAATTCATAGCCGTTCGTAGAAACGGATCGAAACTCTCAGGTTCCATCTTTCTCTTCTCCACAAAATTGTATGATGCAAATTCCTCGATTTTTGTCGTTCGCTCAATATCTTGGTGAACTACGCAATCAACAACTTTAAAACGCTCGCACCACTCGATTTCGACAACAGCCTTATCGGTTGGAAGCATATGCTCGGCAATTTTCTGATCAGTAGATGATTCGGGTTCTTCTTCCAACGTCACATGACTAGGAATATCCTCAAGGACTTCCGGAAGGCTCGGCTTTGTTGAAATGGAATCTACAGTAGCCTCTGCGGGTTGATCGGCTTTTTCTGGCTCGATCTCATCTTCATTTTCATTTAGTTCCAACATTGGTTCTCGTGATGTTTCATAGCCCAGCTGAATGACTTCTGTGTCCTCTTTTGGATTTGTCGTTGTGTCGCTCGTGAGTGCAAAAACTGCATTCTTAAGCTTTTCCACTTGGAACGCCAAACTCTTCATCGTCGCTTCTAAACTTTTAGAGCTCGTATTGACAAAGTTGTTTGAATTCCGGTATCTCTCTTTAGCTTGTCGGCCCTGGTCAGCCAGTCTGTCGAGCGCTTTCTCCCATGCGGCTTTTTCTTTTGAGGCGATGAATTATCGTTAGCCAAAAAATAATCTGAACAGTTGTCATCGTCTGAGTAGTGCGCGTCGTTATAATGTGTTTGTGGATAATTCTGGTTGAATTGCGGTACATGGTCTGCGGAATATGATGCTCTCGTAGAATCTTCGTACCGATAATCCCAATATTTTGTGTTGTCAGGTGCTTCAAATTGATTACTCTCCCCTCGCCCGACGTGCCATCCGAGAGGTTTATACTTGCATTGACTAGTGAGACGCGAACATCCACACCAGTCGCAATCTAGTTCATCATCGCATGTCTCGTAGGATTCGGGAGAATATCATGAATATCGTTCCATCTGCAAAACACAAACGAGAAAGATGAAAGTATCACAATAAATAATAAATATAATAAATGACAATGACGACGATGATGACGATAATGATGATAATATAATATTAAAAATAAAAATAAAAAATGTCTAAACTAAAATAATAAGAATAAATCTTAAAATTAATAATACCGCTGTCCCCGGCAACGACGCCAAAAACTTGACACGCTCGAATACTAGCAAGTGTACTAGGTCGTGCAAGTAGTATAAAATGGAGGTGAGTCCAAGTATCGATTCACGAGGACAGCTCGATTAATTTTAAGATATTAATCCGAAATTGAATTTAGACTGAAGCGATTTTTAAATATGGTGTTTCTATGACTTTTTACTTTTAATATCAAACTAGATAAAACGCAAATAAGCAAATACAGACGATTAACGATCGAAAATTCAATTGACAACAACGTGATCAAGGCGCATGCTCGGCACGAATTATTCCTACGTCTACATGCAATCAATCATAAATAACCAAAACGAGTCTCAGTCAAGGTAGAATTTCCTAAAATAATCGATACTCGTTTGTCCCACAATAACGATCCTATGCGATAGAGAACCAATCCCTATATGCCTATATGACTGTGGTTTCTACGCACGCATTTAACATTTATGAAACTCCCCGAGTTTGGACGCTTTCGGCGCCTAAGACCTCGGAAACCACACGTACGAAACCGAATTCTATTTCTGGTCGGTTTTACGTCGTGGTGTTTTATATTTATCATTCTAACCAGTCTAATACACTTTGTCCGTCTCATAAACCAATCAAATATCGTGCATATGTTGATAAGACACACTCAAGCATTAAACTCAAGCATAAAACACATAACTTGACTCATACGATTAAATACGATACGAATAAACATTAACACGACCTCATAATTCGGCCTCACATGGCCTAAATCACGTAATATTTTACGCTAGCATATTAAAGTACAAAAACAACGATTCAAGCAAACACATAATTAAAACATTAAAAGATAAGATAGAATACACCCTCACGATGCTCGGTCGTCAAGTCTCGCCCCGGTGTCTATCGTGTCGTGAGCGAGCAACACCTTTTTACCGTCCTCTTGCTGCAAATATTCGTCTATGATGGCCATCAGCTCGCCTTTCCGTTCTCAGCCGTGGGAGGTATCGAGATGTAGCTACTTCGTGGCTTATTGTGTGTGAGTGAGGTATGCGTGGGATGTGCGTTGAAAGCTTTGAAGTTTAGAGCTGCGAGCTTCGAATGATATTCCAGCGTGGTTTATGAGGGAGCTGCCTGCTTGATCGTATATGTGGCCTTAGCTTCCCTCGATCTTTTCTTTGGCAGCGTATTATCTCTTTGTTTAGCAGCTCCCCTCTCTAGTTCGTTTCGTCGCAAGGCCTTATAAAGAAGTAGCATCATCTTATCTCCATGCACACAAGTTGGAGTAAATCTGAATTTTTATTTGGCTTTTCCTTCCTTGAATTGAAACACGCATGGGCAGCTCATCTTGACTTTGTGTGTATCTTGTCTGCAACTCTAACATAATGGACCCAAGCATGCATTAGATGAGATTTTCTTTTATCTATGTTATGTCTTGTAGTGCCTTTGAGCAATCATGAATTGGCTTGGAGCGCATAGGTCTTGATTCTTGAGGCAGTGGTTTTATCAAATACGGCTCTTAAAAATTTGTTTGTCCTTTGGTAGCAGTTCTGTGACTTTGGTCGAAATTTCCAGCTTTCTCTTTCGCATATTAATTGTATGTCCTAATCTTCAATTTTAGCCTAATTCACTTCAATATCCATAAAATAACAAACTTGACACATAATATATTCAAGAGTATTGAACAAATAAGGCTCGAAAATGTATTTTATTTTGTATAAAATAACGTGAAATCCTAACTGATCAAAAGGTAAAATGGTGATACAGTGGGGTCAGACTATCACTCAGGTGCGGTGGGCCCAAACCCACTAGTTCCGGTAGGAACCGATGCTACAGTGACACCCGGCCCACGACGAAACGTTCGATAAGATCTCCTTGTCAAATCCCGAAGAAGTCCAATTAAAATTCGTCATCAAGCCCAAAGGCCAACGAAGAAGCATCTACTAAGATTCGTGATCAAGCCCAAAACGGCCCACAAATGTATTTTAAGAAAGGCCCAAATCAAGAAATTCAAGATCAAGAATTTTCTGAAACCCTTTCTTTGAAGAATCAGATGAACAAATAGAGATAAAGTTCATTGAATCATCAAATTGCATTTGTACTAAAAATCTATCTGTTGTTATGAGCATCCGATAAACTCCATCGCAAATTCATTCTCAAACACAAAATGCAGTAATTAACACAAAATGCAGTAATTATACTCCAACCGATAAACTCATTTTCAATACCTGCCCACATATTTTATAACTTCAAAAAAAACATTTTTAATAACATACTAAACTAAATAAATAAAAAAATATTGTTGGTAAATTTTAAAAAACTTTCTAATTACTTTTCTATATATATTTTAATTTATTTTTATTTTGATAAGGATACTTTAATTATTTAAACAAATAAAAGGACATTAAATGAAATTACCAAATATAGAACGTTTATTATGCTTCAATCGCATCTATGCATTAGTGGAAGAGAGAGAATGTACAAACCCATTTTGGAATTGGTTTTTGGATTTGGTTGGAGTGATTTTAGGATATTTTTTGGGTTTGCAGTATGATTGGAGATGATCTCTCACTTACGTAGCAGTTATGTTTCCTTTGTATTAATACTTGCAGACTGGTTAATGAAAGAAACATTTCATGAGGTTATAAAAATTTTGGTCATTTGTATTTAGATAACTAACTTTTATGCAATATATGCATTCATTCGTTGAGTAACATTTAAGGCAAAGATGCATCTTATCTCAAAATTCGGAGATTTCCTATCACGAAGTGTTGTTAGTCTCAAAATTTTCTCTTCTTACCAGACAGTTGTCATTATCAATAGGAAAATCAACTTTTTATCCCGCTTATAAATTCGACATATATTATACTATTTTATATATGAATATTGATACGGACCAAAATAGATGGGCCATAAAATAAAAAGATAAGAAAAGGCCCAGTAGGCCCATTAGAAAATATTTATACTTAGCAAATATTGATAAATAATAGAGATAGGGACCTCCGAAAGGCTTTAGGGACCTCCAAGACGCTTTGAGGAGCTAACAACAAGAAATAAGGTTTTTAGGGACCTCCGGGGACCTCCGATAGGTAGGTAACGACTCCCAAGAAGAAGAAGGCTTCTTCAATACGCTACAAGGGGACTCTATAAAGCTGCAGGACGTGACTGATGGCTGTGACTGCTGCAAAAAGGACCTCTGACAGGACTGCAAAAGATACAAGTTGTCCCAGAAGGTCAAGTCGCCAGGGAGCTCGGGTTAAACCTTCAGGCAATATCCAGGAGCTAGGGACGTACTGTTAGGACCCCTAATAT
Source organism: Craterostigma plantagineum (assembly GCA_027422505.1). Taxonomy (NCBI): domain Eukaryota; kingdom Viridiplantae; phylum Streptophyta; class Magnoliopsida; order Lamiales; family Linderniaceae; genus Craterostigma; species Craterostigma plantagineum. The sequence continues at coordinate 26,478,989 of JAPQWV010000009.1, forward strand.
CCAACCTAGATCGAAATACGAAGAATCGGATAGTAAATCTGAAGAATTCGAACACTTACGATTGAGATTTACCAACGTTGAGATTTGAGAGAGAAACGACGTTGAAGAACACAAAGGCGCTTGAAATTTTCTCTCTAAAATTTCCAATTCTAATTTTCAATATGTAAAACCCGACTAAGCGCACTCCTAATTTTCTTAGGAGTTCACTTATATATACCACCTCGTGGTACAAAATGACTAATTACAATTTAGCCGACGACTACTAATTTGCATAGCAAGACTAAGACAACTATATTAATTGAATACAATTAAATAGTTCCAACAATCTCCCCCTTTGTATTCAATTTCCAATATAGCGCGGGTTGTCTTCGTCTTGCAAGTGGAAAGAGTCCTCGAGTCCTCGAATTCTCCTCTTTAGAATGTCTTCAAGCTCACATGGTCTTCTAGGCATCGGCTTTTTCTTCGAATCTTCCTTTGAAGTTCTTCTCCTAAATACCATAAGATGTACGAAGTATTCTTGCCGGATTTAGAAAGTCCGCGTTCCATTTCTCCCGTTGAAAGCACACGAAACTCGAAACTCCCCCTATTTGGGTCAACCTTGTGTTGAGATCGGGGAATCCGTTATGAGGTTTGGAGAGGTGAACACGGTTGGCAACTTCGATCATTGATGCAGTGGACATAATCGGCAACTTTGGTCCCTGATTTAGTGGACATGGTTGGCAACTTCAGTCCTTTATGATGCTTGAGTCACGTGTCGTTCGGTCCTCGGTCCTTGCTTCTTCTTCCGGAAGCAGGGGGCATGAGAAAGTCGAGGAGGGGGGATCGGGGTTTTAGCCATCTTCTCCGTTTCGCCAGATTCGTCTTCTCCGAATGGAAGTTGTCTGGTTCGGCCTCGAAGAAGCGTCTCTAGTTCCAGAAGAAAGTAGGCCATCTCTTTCTTTCGTTTTTTCTAAATTGTACCGAGCTTCCTTTGAATGTGGCGTTGTGAGAGAGCCCGGTTTCAGAGTGGTAAGCGCGGCGGATATTGGTGGGTGGACCGACCGATTGTGTATGCATAACCCCTTCTCCCCCTCATGGCGAATCGTGTTAACGATGTCGGCATGTTAATTTCGAGGTAGGTAAGGACAATACCAAAAGGTCGGTGAGGGTATAACCGGACGGAGCCACAAAGGCAATCCGTCGAAATGAGTACCGGGGCCACATAGGCGTCCCGTTGACATCAACTAGGAGCAAAGCTCGTAGAAGATGGCCGAAACCGTTGTTGCTTTAATGTCGCAACAGCCGAACTTCCTTCCGATCCTTGAAGCATGTCTTTTTAAAAGAACATGTCTACGGAAGTTCTTACGTAATCACAAAGATTAGGTGTATTAAAAAGTGTATGTGTCCTAAAAATTTGAAAATTTTGGGGAGTGAGGACACACTAGACGCGAGTGAATCAATAAAAGCGTGGTACGGGGAGGAATACCACTTAGTTCAATGTCTCCCGTTTCCGAGTGAAGCGGTGATAGCATACGTGGTTCCCCGTGATTTATGAAACACCCATCTTTTGAGAGATAGACGAGTGGGTAAGGCTCGGTTGTGCATGCGCCGTTGGACCTAATGCGACGACTTCTACCCGGGAGCTAATTAAAATTAGCACCTGTACCTATGGGAGTTGGTCCGAAAATTATGTGAGATAAGGGAGTGATGTATCTTCAAAGACTTCCTAGGCATCATCGAAATAATCTTGCTTGGTCTCAAATGCTCGAACGCGTTCCGGGGTTAGGATCAAGTCGGATTAGACTGAACCATAGGAACATGAAATCCGTGCTTCCGGGGTACGTGAGAAGTGTTCTCTAGTTGAATTAGCAAGCCGGAGCCGGTCGATGAAAATACGGAGCATTTGATCTTCACTTAGATCGTCGCCGTCGTCTTTGGAAAGTTGTGTCCGTTTGAAAGCTCGAGATTCTTCGTGGTACGTCCATCTTTGGATGTGGGAGAATAAATCCGAGAAGCATATCGAAAAAGAAAGAATTTTTTTCTTCTCTTTTTTTTTTTTACTTTTTTTTTTATATTTTTTTTTCATTATATTTTTTTTTTATTTTTTTTTTCTTCCTTTTTTTTTTTTTTTTTTTTTGAATCATCATCAACAAAAAGTAAAAATCAAAGATTGGTCTCACAAAATTGGACTTTGTAACTACACAATCTAGAGAAACAACAATATGAAAGCATATAAATAATCTGAGGCAAGAATTTTTCTCCTCTTTTTTTTTTCTTCTCTTTTTTTTTCTTATCTCCTTTTGTTTTCTTCTTTATTTTATCTCCCCTTTCTTTTTTTTTATATATCTCCCCTTTTCATATATATATATATATAATATGAGTATTATTAGTAAAGTAGTATTATATTTATATCTCCCAAAATATGCTTCGAAAATAAATTTTCTCCCCTAGAAATCTGCGTAGTTAGCTTGACGAATATTAAGAATCTCATTCCCTTAAATCGCTCGTTGTAAGTTTTTCTTCCCCTCAAGAATTAAAAATTTGTGCTTCCTTAAAAATATAAAGGTTGCTCCTCATTAAAATAACGAGTAGCTCTCCCTCAATTAAAGCTCATTTGAAAGAATTAATCGAAAAATGATATTTATCGTTTCCGTTCGTAATATGCATTTGAAAATTTTAAAACTCGTTTAAAGCGATGAAATGCATATCGAAAATGTATCATTTGAAAAGTTTTCAAAGAAAATAAGTATATATATTTTTTTTCGACGAAACTCATATGCATATGTAAGTTTGAAATATACCTCGTTGAAACTTTATTTGTAGTAGCTCACGCCTCATCCCTTTATCATGTACGTGGAGCCACTACGTCGAATTCCATACATGAGGGAAATCTGCAAAACTATCGGGACTTTGGTACCCATTGTCGTATGGGTCCTCCCTTATTAGCAGAAAACGAGTTAGTCGTAAATCGTGTAAAATTAGATTGTGAGCCTAAGTTGGTCGAAGATGTAGTCTTAGGAGTCCATATTTGACTAGGACTTTGTGACTTGATATCTGACTTAGGACTCCATTGTTGCTTGATTTTACACGGATAAGTAATTCTAGCATGTGAATATGTGCTCCTAGAATGTGTACTTGTAAAGGTCTTCTCGGTACCTAATCGTAATAAATGCTTTTCGGAACGAATATTGACTGGATACTTTAAGTAAGAATACGAGCAAATAGAGTGATAAGCATGTAAAGTAGAACTGTCGTAATTCCTACGTGGAGAATGCACATTTTTCACATGAGAATAAGAATTTCGAAAATTATTTTCAAGTCTAGGCTTTTTAAATGAAAAATTAGTAGAATCATTAGAAGCACACGATGAAGTTTGTGCGCTAGAACTTGAAATATTTTCGTGAAAAGATTTTCTTTTTAGGAACGGGAGAGGAAGACTTTTGGTCTTTATGATTCCGTTGTGGAGCTTTTCCTTTCTCCCATTTCCATGGGACTTGTTCCTTAGCTATAGAAAGTGCGGGACTTTTACTTTGACTTTCAACTTTGGTCAAAATTGAAGTAGAATTAGTAAAAGTCGTGTCGATGGTAGGAACGAGATCATCCGTTTGCGTTCCTTGATCATGTTTTGAAGACGAGGAAGCTTTGAGACTAGATATCTCCGTTAGAAGTGTATTCTTTTCTACTTCAAAATTCTTTCTTTCCGTTTCTAGTGTAGAATTTAAATCCTCTATTTTCTTAAGAATAGGAGGTATATCGATGGAAGAAGAATTTTCAGAATGACGAGATTGTGCTTTCTTGGTCTTAGAAATCACAAGAAGATTTTCTAATTGATTAATCTTAGAGTAGAGCTTCCCACGTTCTTCTCTTAAGAAAGCATGGTTATTTTGAGCAGTGCTCTTCTCGGTTTGACAGGCGTCTAGACTCTTTCTCAATTCACTAATCTTAGAATTAGATTTATCTATTTCGGCTTCTAGACTAGTGACCTTTTTGCTCTCAACTTCTAGTCTACACTTAAGGAGACTTTTCTCGTCTAAATTCCTAAGTAGACACTTATGGTTGTTTTCTAGCATATCCTCAAGTTCCTTCACTATCGAACTATGTTTCTCTAGTTGAATATGCGTAGTCTCACTAACATTCGAGCTCTTAGTTAGGTCATCTACTCTCGCACTAAAGCTCCTAAGCTTAGATTCGAGACTAGCTATTTCTTCCTTAGACTTAGTTAATTCGTTCTCTAACTCTCTTGTACTTGGATAGACAGTTTAAACGTAATCATTGTATGCAGCCTGGTCATATTAAGCCGTATTGCTGGAAATTGAAGGGGAGATTTCTGCGAAGAAATCGATGACGGCTGAAATGTCATCCAACATCCTGCTCAACATTGAGAAATCAGTGTTGAAAGGTATGTCTGGAGAAAGTTCAGCTGGTTCACCTTTAAATTCTGGTAATCCAAATGCTGTTTCATCATCTAAAAACGTTTGGGTAGAGAAGTCCGTGCATAAATGCAATGTTGTATATACCTCTTTGCAAGCTAACTTGACAGGTTCTTAGTACTTCGATAGCGGGTGTTCTTGACATATGACGGGTACCAAAGAGTAACTAAGTGATTACATGACTTTAAAGAGTGGATCTGTGACATTTGGAGGAGGTGCTAAAGGACGGATTCTCGGTCAAGGCAGATTGAACGTGCCCGACTTTCCCGAGCTGAGCAATGTTCTTCATGTAGACGGGCTCGTAGCCAATCTGATTAGCATAAGCGAACTTTGCGATGACGACCTCGAGGTAAGATTTAATAAGGGATGTTGTGAGGTTTTTAACAGCAATGGTGTTCGAGTTATGGCAGGCAAACGATCGAGTGATAACTGCTACTTAGTCGGAGACAAATCCAGTTCGAAGGATGTGTGCCAACTCTCGAAGGCCGAAGACGATGTCATCCTTTGGCATTACAAACTGGGCGATGTCAACTATTAAACGCTGGAGCAACTTATCAAACACGACGCGATCAGAGGCATTCCAAAGCTTAAGGAGTTTGGTAAGGTTGTTTGTGAGTCATGTTTGAAGGGTAAGCAAGTGCATGCTAGCCATAATGTTGACCAACATGCTGCCCAACATTTTAAAACTGCTCATTGTTTTCAGCTTATTCACATGGATTTGATGGGTCCGATGGAAGTAGATAGCATTGGTGGTAGGAAATATGCTTATGTGCTCGTTGATGACTACTCTAGATATGCATGGATTTTATTTCTTAGGGAGAAATCTGAGTCATATGAATTCTTCAAAAAATTCTGTGCTATGATTAAGAATAATTTTAGTGCTTCAATCTTTCGTATTAGGTCTGATCATGGTAGAGAATTTGAGAATCAATTGTTCGATGAATTCTGTGATAGGAAAGGCATTATTCATGAGTATTCATCTCCTAAGATGCCCCAACAAAATGGGGTGGCCGAAAGGAAGAATAGGACATTGCAAGAAATGACATGTGTTATGCATTCTAAGAGTCTTTCTAAAAGATTTTGGGCTAAAGCTTTGCATACCGCATGTCATATATCTAATCGTGTTTTCTTTGTCATGGTACTAAAATGACTTCGTATGAGTTGTTGAATGGAAAAAGCCTACTGTTAAGTACTTTCATGTTTTTGGGTGTTATTGTTACATGTTAAATAATCGTGAGTACTTGACCAAGTTTGATTCGAAAAGTGACAAGTGTATTTTTCTTGGATACTCGTCTAATAGTCGTGCTTATCGTGTGTATAACTTGCGCTTGAAATCTGCTCAGGAGTCTGTGAATGTTGTGTTTGATGATGCTACTGATCTTAGCAAATTGTCTCTCCTCAAGTTGATATTTCAGATGTTATACAAGCTGTGGATGAAACAGAGGAGAATGTGGAGGACGATGTTGAGCCAACATCTTACTCAACATCTGTGCCAGAACAGAACACCGAGGCTGGACCCAGTGAAGTTCGTAGAGACCCGCCAGCTAAGATTCAAAAAGATCATCCCACAGACTTAATTATAGGAGATGTTAACGAGGGTAGGAAAACCAAAGACAAGCCGCGCAAGGATTATAAGTCTATGGTAAGAAAGTATGCATGAACACAGTATACGCTGAGGTACGTTTTAATTGTTTTGTTTTTGAGATAGAACCTAAGAATGTCCTTTAAGCTCTCAAGGATAATTTCTGGATAAATGTGATGCAAGAGGAACTCTTGCAGTTTGAGAAAAACCAAGTATGGACCTTAGTCCCACGGCCGAAGGACATTAATGTCATAGGCACGAAGTGGATCTTTAAGAATAAATCTGATGAACTTTGTAGAGTTGTTAGGAACAAAGCACGTTTAGTAGCTCAGCGTTATACGCAAGTTTGAGGGCATAGATTTTGATGAGACTTTCGCTCCCGTGGCTAGGTTAGAATCGATTAGGTTGTTATTAGCTATTACATGTTGGCTTAACATCACGTTACACCAAATGGATGTTAAGGGTGCGTTTTTATATGGGTATATTGATAAAGATATCTATGTTGAACAGCCTAAGGGATTTGAGAATCTGCATTTTCCTAACCATGTTTTAAGCTGCAAAAAGCATTGTATGGACTAAAGCAAGCACATCGAGCTTGGTATGGTAGCTTAGCTACATTTTTACTCGAATTTGGGTTCACTCGAGGTGAGGCAGACAGCACTCTTTTTATAAAACGGGTTGGTTCTGATATTTTAAGTTTATGTTGAGGATATTGTTTTTGGCTCGAGCTCACAATCTATGCTAGATCAGTTTGTACAGGCTATGAACTCCACGTTCGAGATGAGCATGATCGAGGAACTAACCTACTTCTTAGGCTTGCAGATCAAACAAAGCACTGACGGGATCTTCATGTCTCAGAAGAAGTACGCTAAGAACACTGTGAAGAAGTTCGGGTTGGAAACGGCTAAGTAAAGACAATGTTGGACAGAATGTTGACCCAACATTATATCGATCCATGATAGGTAGTTCGTTGTACCTTTCAGCTAGTAGACCCGACATTATGTATATGGTATGTGTTTGTGCTAGATATCAATCTGAGCCTAAGGTTTCCCATCTTAATGCTGTAAATCGTATTCTTCGTTATGTGAGTGGTTCGTGTAGCCTAGGGTTCTCTAAAGATACTAATATGAGTCTTGTAGGCTACAGTGATGCTGATTGGGCAGGTGACGAGGATGATCGCAAGAGCACAAGCAGCGGCTCTTCTTACTTAACAATTTAGTTGCATGGTACAGTAAGAAAAAGAATTGGTGTCTTTATCTACTGCTGAGTCTGAGTATGTTGCTGCGGGTAGTTGTTGTACGCAATTAATATGGCTGAATAGTATGTTGTGTGACTATGGTTTAGAGTGTGAGTTAGTTCTCATGTATTGTGACAACCTTAGTGCCATCAACATATCTAAGAATCTCATCCAGCATTCAACGTACGAAGCGTATAGATATAAGACATCATTTTCTGAGATATGGTAGAGAAAGATTTAGTGCGCATTGAGCATATAGACACGAACCATCAGTTAGCTGACATTTTCACTAAAGCATTGGATTTTGAAAGGTTTTCGGACCTGAAAAAGTCCATAGGTTTGCATCAGACTGTCTGAATGTTGGTCCAACATTTGGATCAACATAGCATATGTCGAACTTGATGGTTACTGTTTTGATGTTTGATTTAATGTTCTCTCTGTTATTCTGTGAAATTATTTGACTCACCTAGACAGTTCCCTGAAATGATCCTCTTCTTCATAAAAAAAATGCTCATGATTCTTTTTCAAGATATACAGGTTCAGGTAATAAGTTACCCTAGGTACACGGCATTCGCGGTGACGATGTACTCTTTGCGACAAAAATCCTAACCTTGATGATAAGGATCTTATAAGGGTTGTGCATAATACTACTAGTCTATCACGGAGGTATGTAGGGCAGCAAATGAAAGGGAATTTAGTTTAGGGTGTTGAACAGAAAAGTCTGGAATTTCAGAGTTGAATGTTGAGTCAAAGTTGGGGCAACATGTGTAACTGTCAGTTTGATAATGCAATTTTTTTGTGCTTTCGTTTATTTGCATTAGCGTTTAGGTCAGCAGTTGTTAGTTTCATGTGTCTAGCTTAGATATCTCCGAGAATTGCATTAGAATTCCTCGAAGAACAGCTTGTTACGCTTGTCTCAAGTGCTCATCATTGTCGCTCAAACGGTTAGTCTCGCTCGACTATTATGACTTTTGACTTGGTATTTTTGGTTGAATCATGATCTGATTTGCTCCTATATTTTTCATATGACCGATTCTTCCATATACTATATTTAGCTCCATGTTTACTTAGACAGGTTTGACCTAATTCGACCTCATCCTCAAACTGTCTAAATGCTCTTTATTCCAACGGTTAGCTTTAATCAGCTCACTTACACCACGATTTATCCTTATTTACTGAGTGACCATTTTATTTGTGCCGTTGGATATTTCTCTCTTTTAGGTTCGACTTGAGCTCTCATCACTTTCGCATACCCTATTACATAATTCGAACTTCACGCTGAAATTACTCTTTGTTCTTGACTGTGTTTGATATAATCAAGGGTTACCAATTCTGTCTTACATCCCAATTTACTGAATTTATCTTTGATTTCTTTATGGCAAACTCACTTGTTTCCGAGTCTCAGAATGTTGGCCCAAGTTAGTCTCGCGTTTGACTCAACATCTGCAAGTTGGCTAACAGAGAAGTTCTCTGAGTTTTTTCTTTCTTCCCAAAAATGGGGAGAAGATTGTGCAGTTGGTGATTTGCTGGTGGTGCTGAGGGAATTACGACAAGGGGAGCTACAGCCGATAGGGGGAGCTAAAACTGAACAGAAGTTTGCATTTCTGATCCTCTCTGATTTTGCATGCCTAATTGATTTTTGTGTGCATGCTGATTTGATCTTCTATGATTTCTTTTGCATGCCTGACTATATTTTTATTTTGTGCATGCTGATCTGGTTCGTTCAACTTGTGTGACCATGTGGTTTGCTTGCCTGCGTATGAACTTTCTATTTTTGCAGATGTTATCATTTTCACCTCTAATCGCTGTGTACTTATTAGTACTTATTTGCATCTACTCTAGCCATCTTTTAATGTTTTTGTGGTTGAGTAGATTTTGTCTTCAGGGTGAGTTTTGGAACTTTTAAATCTGCGCAGGTTCTGGGAAGAAAGATAAAAAGGGGGAGATTGTTAATGTTGACTAGCTCAGCATTGACAATGTCGAGCTAACATTCAAGCCAACATTGTTGTCTGTGAATTGGCAACATTCGATTTTATCTTTCATGCCCAAAAACCGTTTAACCTTTCTTTAGGGGCTTTATTTAATAATGTGCAGGACGTGGTTAAGTGTTGGAACGAGTCAAAAACGAGTGGAAAGCGTGTGGAGTACCTTGAACGAGTTTTGGAAGGAAGCATACTAAATATAGGATGCTTGGAGTTCAAGTCAAGCAACTACCATAATTAGGGGATCTGAATATCAAAGGAGAATCAGTCAATCGGTTACCATAAATAGAAGATAAGAGATCGGTCAATTAGATGAGAAGATTCGAACTAGATATATACTATTTAGAGAGATCTTTGAAGAGATATTCAAGGGATCTTTTACCGATTCAAGATGGAGCCAATGTCTATAAATAAGAGCTATTTTCGAGCTGCAAAGTACGACTTTCGAGAGAGCTTTCATGGAGTAACTTTGAGTGACATATTGAGCGAAAACTATGAGCGAAACACATAGCGAGTTTGGGCGAGTTTTATATATTACGAGAGTTGTCTTTTAGCCTAGTATTGAGTTTTCAGAAGTCTTAGTACTTCGTAGGTTTTTCTGGATCGTTTAGATTCGTAGTTTTTCTAGGCTTGTTTTTACTATCTTCGGATAGTTATTTTGCCATCCATTGCTATAGTGGAATTTCGCCTTGAGGCACGTAGCAAGTTTTGCTGCACAGATTTACATCTCGTGTTTATCAGTTTTCGTTACTAAGTTATCCTATATTCCGCTGTGCGCTTTGAGTGTTCAGCGTTACCCCGACATTTCATCCAACATCAGTTTTACAACTTAGTGTTTTACATCCATATCTTACCGGGACCACTTCAAGATCCATCCAAACGGGTCAGAACCGTCAAATATGTGCAAAGCGACACGACGTTGTAGATGTATGGGTAGCATGTTGCGGCTGTTTTCAGCAGGTCCGATAGGGGGTGTTGAGGTGCTGCGTTGGGAGGTTACCAAGGCGGTTAGTGTTTCGATTGTTTCGTGAGGCTATCGAAATTTGAGCAAAATTCCTCCATTGTCTTCTCTAACGAGTCTATACGATTTTCCATCTGAGAACGAGTATTGGTCATTGAGCTGCAGGTCAGACCAATTTGTTAGAGTGAAGACGGCGGTAGGCGATAATAACGGAATAATTTTTATTAATTACGAAAGGGATGAAACGAAGACAAAGACGTACTAATAGCTAATCCGAGTGTCAGAGACACCGGCCCTCACAATCCGAGAGTTAGAAACTCCGGCCCTCAAAATTCTCAAAATAAACCGATGCCCTTCTTCTACGAAACTTAGTGATATAATATACATATATATATATATATATATATATATAAAGACTAAACAAATCTTAAATCTCAACCGACTCCTAATAAATCTAAACTAATTTAAATTAAAATTCAAACTACTAATTAATTAAAACTTAACTAAATAATAATTATAAAAATCATACTATCCTAACATTATCCTATAGGAGAAGCGAGCACACACACACACACATATATATACACACACACTCTTCTGAACTATCAACGGCTCACTACTTTCATTCGTGACATGCTCGGCATTCTCCTTAACAAAGACTATCTTAGGTCTATCATGAACAACAGATTCAGTAGTAGGCTGAGAATTAAATCCTAACCCTTACTTATCAAAAATACCTAACGATAGTACCTCATCAAGGGTTGATTTACCCTTGTTCAATTTCGTGAATGTTTCATCGACCTCGTCGACTCGCTTTTGAAGCTTGTCGATCTCCTTGTCCTTTCTTGTCAGCATGCCTCTAATTTGTTCATCCCTTCAAGCAGGCTTTCAATCATCTTTTCGCTCTTCTCATTCTCCTCGGACATCGTTTTCACTATGGTTCTTAGTTCCGAATTTTTTGCCTTTTCCTTCTCATATTGAGCGGACAGAAGTATGACGGCTTCATTCGTCTGAACTTCTACACAAACGTCAGTTTCTAAATCTGCATCATCAGAACTAACCCATCAAAACAGTTTGAATGATCATAATCAAAAAAAATTTGTTTCCCAGATGTTGAGTCAAATGTTGGCTCAACATCAGTTACCGCCGTAAAGCCGATTTGATGATCTTCTTCGTTGTCTGAGAAGGAATGTATGGTTACTGATGATTGTCTGGACTCCTTAGGGCACTGTTCTTCATCTTCATCGTCGGAAAGATCAATCCAAAGAGCTTTGCCGTGCTTGCTGTAATACCCGTAAATTTAAATACGGGATTTTGCTGTAAACAATTATGGGACTTTGTAAAGTAGGATGTTTGATAAGAAAATTAAGTTGCAAAATAACAATATAAATTTCAATAGTCCCGAAAATATTCCAAAAAAAAATGGATTAGAGAATTTAAATATAATTTATACAATTAAGATAAATTAGTTGGGCTACACCTTAAATTCGAAACTTAGAGGCCCAAATGAATTAAAATACATTAGGAATGAACTTACTTAAGCTCAAGGGAAAGAAAGCGTCATCTACAAAATGTCCAATCATGCATCATTTTCAAAACATTAAAGTCTATCTAAAATGCATACATATCAAGAGAAAATGAGAAAATGAACGTGAAACTAAGAGAAGGCCAACAGAAAGAACTAGGGAAGAGAAGGAGATTCTAGCTAAGCTCAAGCCTTAATTAAATTCAAAGAGCTCGAAGTATAGGAGGTGACGATTTTTCTTCTATGCTATGATCTTCTATGTCGAATATATAGTTACATATTTTCACAAACTTGCATGATTAGATGCTAATTATGAAGGAGTCTCGAACATGCTAGATCTAACTAAGAGCTTGAGTTCCAAAAGTTTCATATACAATTGTTATTACAAGGGCAATCTTCAAAGATTAATATAAGGGTAGGTTAGTTTGGTGTTATAATTAGTGTCTTTATAAAATCCCCCAATAAAGTTTCGATAATGTCTGAAGTATTAAGTTCTCATAAGAATTTGGAATTTGCAAAGCATGATCTCGACAATTGATAATTAAGATCTCGGCACATGAAATTTCGAAATGATTATAATTAGATTTCGAGATGTACAATGAAAAAAAAAATTCGAGAGGTACAATGGAAAGATTTCGATATATAAAATAGGAAGATTTCGAGATGCTTTACAGAGAGGTTTCGAGATGTAACATAGGTAGAATTCGAGATATAATAATATAATAACTAGAAAGATTTCGAGATGCTTCATAAAAAGATTTCGACATGTATCATATAAAGGATTTCGAGATAATTTTCGATCATAGAATTTAAATTAAAATTCAAACTATTCATTAATTAAAACTTAATTAAATAATAATTATATAAATTATACTATCCTAACATTATCCACCCCTCGAAAAACAGCCTTGCCCTCATGGCGGAAATTTGGGAATTGTTGGCGTCGACGTGGTTGTCTTGGAATGAGTGTTAGTAGGTTGACGTCGCATCTGTCCTTACTCGCCTTATACTCTCCTCGTCTTCCTCTTCGTCACCCCTGCAATCATAATTCGAAGTTCTTTATATGAGCATACATGATTACGCCCATAGGGTTGCCGACAGCGAAAACAATGCCCTTTAGCTCTTAAATCCTGAAACCCGCGGTCGGATAAGCGACACAAGGGTCAAGTATGTGTTGGCTGATGTGATGGTTACGTTCGATCCACCTGCGAATCATAACAAATTAATCCTTTATCTTCACGATGACCTCCCGTAACCTCATCGTTTCTTGCGCCATTGTCACCAATGATCGATGTTGTCACGCTATTGCAGCTTGGAAAATTAGGCGATGTTTGAAAACCTGATCGATCATAAAATGTTCATCAGAACGAGAGACCATCCGAGCGTAATCGCTATCCCGAGATCCATAAGCTTCCATTCCACGCCTCGTGCTAGTTTGAACGCATGATCCTCCGACTAAGGTTGGAGAGGAGTGAGTTCCGTCGAAACCGTGTTGTGCATGCCGATGATGAAAAAATCAAGGTGCATATGTCGGGGGATTTCAGATAAGGTGGTGACCATGCCAATAAAGTTGAAAATACTCCTTAATGTAGCCGTCTGGCGAACGCTTGACAGACGAGCGATAGGGCTGCCCAAACGTCGATCGTCAAAAACGTTGATAATTTGTTGTTTCAACGTGTCCCATGTGATAGCCGTTTGGTCTTCTAGTAGCCAACGAATCCATGGTTGTGCGACGCCCTCCATGCATCGCGCATGCCACTCGTTGAGATACCGGAGTTGAATTGGGGACGAACTATTGCTCGGCTCGTGAGATCTGTTAATGTTGACTAGCTCAGCATTGACAATTTCGAGCTAACATTCCAGCCAACATTGTTGTCTGTGAATTGGTCAACATTCGATTTTACCTTTAATGCCCAAAAACCGTTTAACAATTCTTTAGGGGCTTTATTTAATAATGTGCAAGACGTGGTTAAGTGCTGAACGAGTCAAAAACGAGTGGAAAGCGTGTGGAGTACCTTGAACGAGTTTTGGAAGGAAGCATACTAAATATAGGATACTTGGAGTTCAAGTCAATCCACTACCATAATTAGAAGATCTGAATATCAAAGGAGAATCAGTCAATCGGTTACCATAAATAGGAGATAAGAGATCAGTCAATTAGATCAGAAAATTCGAACTAAATATATACTATATTTAGAGAGATATTCGAAGAGATATTCGAGGGATCTTTTACCGATTCAAGATGGAGCCAAGGTCTATAAATAAGAGCTATTTTCGAGCTGCAAAGTACGACTTTCGAGAGAGCTTTCATGGAGTAACTTTGAGTGACATATTGAGCGAAAACTATGAGCGAAACACATATCGAGTTTGAGCGAGTTTTATGTATTAGGAGAGTTGTCTTTTAGCCTAGTATTGAGTTTTCAGAAGTCTTAGTACTTCGTAGGTTTTTCAGGATCGTTTAGATTAGTAGTTTTTCTAGGCTTGTTTTTACTATCTTCGGATAGTTATTTTGCCATCCATTGCTATAGTGGAATTTCGCTTGAGGCACGCAGCAAGTTTCTTTAACTTGCTGCACAGATTTACATCTCGTGTTTATCAGTTTTCGTTACTAAGTTATCCTATATTCCGCTGTGCGCTTTGAGTTTTAGATTGAGTGTACCCCGACATTTCATCCAACATCAGTTTTACAACTTAGTGTTTTACATCCATATCTTACCGGGACCATTTCAAAGTGGTATCAGAGCCACCGCTTGATGTAACTAAGCGTTTTTGATCATTTTCGATGGATGTTACAAGCTCAAATTAAATCGGCAAGGTTCCTGTGTTGGACGACTCCAATTAATGCTTATCGGAAAGTTCGTGTGCGCCAATGCATCAACTCCATAGATGTGCGAGCGTGGGAAGCTGTTCTCAACGGATACACTCCGCCTCGATCTGCTCCAGATGCTGATGGCGAAGTCGTTGACAAGCAGATTGAAGAGTGGTCCGGCCGAGTATAAGGACAAAGCTCTTAATGCCATCTTCTCTTCGGTAGACATCTTCATGTTTAAGATCATTCAGAATTGTTCGACGGCAAAAACGCTTGGGATCTACTTCAGAGGTACTGCGAAGGCGATGCAAGCGTAAGGGTGACCAAACTACGATATCTCCTCAATCAGTTTGAAAATCTCAGAATGAAGGATGACGAGGACATCACCACGTACTTCGGGAAGATTTTGACGATTTCGAGCGAGTGTGCTCTCGGAGATCCAATTTCAAATAAGGTACTGATTTCTAAAGCTTTACGTATGCTAACTGAAAAGTTTAATGTGAAGGTAGCTGCCGTCGAGGAAGCACATAATCTGGGCACGATGGTATTCAACACATTGATGAACATCATGAAGAACTATGAGACCAACCTCGAAGTCCAAAAGAGAGCTTCACGTGGAAAAAGCATTGCTCTAGTCAGTCAGTCATCCAATGTGCAAACTGAAGTTGACCTGACAATGATGAGGAAATGCCTATGCTCGTGAAGAATTTCACAAAGTTCCTTCAGAAGAAGAATGTCGAGCAGAATGTTGGCCCAACATTCAGGAAGGGCCAGAATGCCAAAGCAGAACATTCGTCTGTGCCTCCGTTCTTTAAACGCAAACCTGATGGAAAGAAGAAGAACATCAACTATGTTTCTGTGAGATGCTATGAATGTCATGGTTGGGGTCATTTCGCCAACGAATGTGCCAACACACTTCGCAAGTGTAGCGACCCCCGTTTTCTAATTAAGGTTAGTGACGGATTTTCGCAACTTAAGTCGCGGAAGACCCGTCTAAGAAAAACTTTTTCCTAAAAGATAATATAATACAACAAAATATTATTTTACATAGTAGTATCTGTCAACGGGCGTAGCCCCAAAATGTCAAAAGAAGAAAACCATATTATCGCTCCACAGGTCTTCATCCATGTAGCATCCCGTCCCCAAAAGTCCGTGGAGCACCGCCACCAGCCGCCTCAGTCTTGACGCGCGTCGGCGTCAGACTCAGTACCTACAACACGTAAACACTGAGCGATTTGCCCAGTAGGTGAATAAAAATGCATGTATGCACGTGAACGCTCCTTCCCGAACCCAATATCTCGCATGCAATGTTCACTCTTTCTTTTCCACTTTCCTATCTCAAATCATACAATACAGGGCCCTAGGTCAGACTCGACACCTCGCGCGCCTATAACATAACGAAAGCTTACACTAGTAGCGTTTTGACGTTCACGCAACTGCCCTACTAGGTCGCTCTTCCGTAAGCGGTAGCCTACGCCGACAGCGTTTTGACGTTCACGCAACTGCCCTGTCAAGTCGCTCCTTCTGCTAAAAATACAATCACGACGATTTTGCACCTCGGGACGTTCACGCCCGAGTAGACAGATCGATCATGCCTGTCTGCCGTCGGGTGTCATATGAGTACCAACCTCGACTCCTCAACGAGTCAACCAATCACAATAAACTCGAACTACCCCGCTCAGCGGTACGTCAAATCACCACCGTCTCAGTACGGTGTAAGTATCTCTCACCCCTGTGATATGCTATGCATATAAACGTGATAATACATGAAACGTGCGTAAAACACATAAATCACGTAAATCATCGAAGCACATAAAAGCACGTAATTCAAATAAGTGTTTACGGATTGTAGATGAATAATTCACCTACCTGTCCTCCTGATAAAATTAGTCACGAAATCTGGTAAATTTCCTACGCTTCGATCCTCTGAGTATTGAAAATATTATCATGTCAATATATTTGTTTAAGTCAGATAAGTCTAAAATTCTCGAACCCTAATTATCAAAACGCTAAAAATATCAGAAACCCTAAAATAATGAAAACCCTAAAATTCCTAAAAATGCTAAAAATTTACTAAATATTCAAAACTCTGGAATAGATGATATCGAACAGTTTTTAATATAAGTACCGAAAATTTCCTTGTAAATGTCGAGAACATTGATATCGAGATTAAGCTTGTCGAAATCTTACAAATGTCGAGAACTATTATATCTCGAGATCTTATAAATGTCGAGATCTTACTATGATCGAAAATTATCTCGAAATCCTTTATATGGTACATGTCGAAATCTTTTTATGAAGCATCTCGAAATCTTTCTAGTTATTATATTATTATATCTCGAATTCTACCTATGTTACATCTCGAAACCTCTCTGTAAAGCATCTCGAAATCTTCCTATTTTATATATCGAAATCTTTCCATTGTACCTCTCGATTTTTCTTTCATTGTACATCTCAAAATCTACTTAGGAGAAGGGGCGAAAACCTTTATAATCATATCGAAATTTCAGGTGCCGAGATCTTAATTATCAATTGTCGAGGTCATGTTTGCAAATTCCAAATTCTTATGAGAACTTAATACTTCAGACATTATCGAAACTTTATTGGGGGATTTAGTAAAGGCACGAAAAACGTTATTGGTTGTTGTACTACTTATGAGAGAAAACCCTAATTATAACACCAAACTAACCTACCCGTATATTAATCTTTGAAGATTGCCCTTGTAATAACAGTTGTATATGAAACTTTTGGAACTCAAGCTCTTAGTTAGATCTAGCATGTTCGAAACTCCTTCATAATTAGCATCTAATCTCGCAAGTTTGTGAAAATATGTAACTATATATTCGACATAGAAGATCATAGCATAGAAGAAAAATCGTCACCTCCTATACTTCGAGCTCTTTGAATTTAATTTAGGCTTGAGCTTAGCTAGAATCTCCTTCTCTTCCCTAGTTCTTTCTGTTGGCCTTCTCTTAGTTTCACGTTCATTTTCTCATTTTCTCTTGATATGTATGTATTTTAGATAGACTTTAATGTTTTGAAAATGATGCATGATTGGACATTTTGTAGATGACGCTTTCTTTCCCTTGAGCTTAAGTAAGTTCATTCCTAATGTATTTTAATTCATTTGGGCCTCTAAGTTTCGAATTTAAGGTGTAGCCCAACTAATTTATCTTAATTGTATAAATTATATTTAAATTCTCTAATCCATTTTATTTTTTTGGAATATTTTCGGGACTATTGAAATTTATATTGTTATTTCGCAACTTAATTTTCTTATCAAACATCCTACTTTACAAAGTCCCATAATTGTTTACAGCAAATTCCCGTATTTAAATTTACGGGTATTACATTCTCCCCCCTTAACAGAATTTCGTCCCCGAAATTCGCCGACGCGAATAACTCGGGTAACGATTCCTCCTATTCCCTGGTTTATATGTACTCTATTAATGCCATATTCAACTAAATTTAGGCAACACATTTAAATGTGTGGCCCAACTTTCTAAGATCAACAATTTCTACGTCTACACTCGCCCACATATTTCTTTTCTCTAAGCATACTTATTCTTATCCATACCACGCTTTCGCTGCACACTCTATCTAGTCATATTTATTCCAGTTGTCTACAATTATTCGCAGCAGCAAACAATCTATTTAAAAATAAATCACATTGAATCGTAAAACTTACAGGCAAGGCTGATCCTCCAAGCTTTTGAGCGGCCGTACATGGCCAGTCTACGGAATCTATATCCTAAGCTCTGATACCACCTGTAGCGACCCTCGTTTTCTAATTAAGGTTAGTGGCGGATTTTCGCAACTTAAGTCGCGGAAGACCCGTCTAATAAAAACTTTTTCCTCAAAGATAATATAATATAACAAAATATTATTTTACATAGTAATATCTGTACAACGGGCGTAGCCCCAAAATGTCAAAAGAACAAAACCCTATTATCGCTCCACATGTCTTCATCCATGTACCGCCCCGCCCTCAAAAGTCCGTGGAGCACCGCCACCAGCCGCCTCAGTCTTGACGCGCGTCGGCGTCAGACTCAGTACCTACAACACGTAAACACTGAGCGATTTGCCCAGTAGGTGAATAAAAATACATGTATGCACGTGAACGCTCCTTCCCGATCCCAATATATCGCATCAATGTTCACTCTTTCTTTCCCACTTTCCTATCTCAAATCATACAATACAGGGCCCTAGGTCAGACTCGACACCTCGCGCGGTTATAACATGACGGAAGCTTACACTAGTAGCGTTTTGACGTTCACGCAACTGCCCTTCTAGGTCACTCTTCCGTAAGCGGTAGCCTACGCCGACAGCGTTTTGACGTTCACGCAACTGCCCTGTCAGGTCGCTCCTTCCGCTAAAAATACAATCACGGCGGTTTTGCACCTCGGGACGTTCACGCCCGAGTAGACAGATCGATCATGCCTGTCTGCCGTCGGGTGTCATATGAGTACCAACCTCGACTCCTCAACGAGTCAACCAATCACAATAAACTCGAACTACCCCGCTCAGCGGTACGTCAAATCACCACCGTCTCAGTACGGTGTAAGTATCTCTCACCCCTGTGATATGCTATGCATATAAACGTAATAATACATGAAACGTGCGTAAAACACATAAATCACGTAAATTATCGAAGCACATAAAAGCACGTAATTCAAATAAGTGTTTACGCATTGTAGATGAATAATTCACCTACCTGTCCTCCTGATAAAATTAGTCACGAAATCTGGTAAATTTCCTACGCTTCGATCCTCTGAGTATTGAAAATATTATCATGTAATATTTTTGTTTAAGTCAGATAAGTCTAAAATTCTAGAACCCTAATTATCAAAACACGAAAAATATCAGAAACCCTAAAATAATGAAAACCCTAAAATTCCTAAAAATGCTAAAAATTTACTAAATATTCAAAACTCTGGAATAGATGATATCGAACAGTTTTTAATATAAGTACCGAAAATTTCCTTGTAAATGTCGAGAACATTGATGTCGAGATTAAGGTTGTCGAAATCTTAGAACTATTATATCTCGAGATCTTACAAATGTCGAGAACTTACTAGTTGGAGTTATTCTGGTCATTTTACAGTAAATAATATGGTCATTTGAGCGCGTGCAAGAGCGCGTGTAATCCAATTTCGGGCAAAAACTGATGACCGAGGATTATCATTTGAAAAGATGGTGAAAAGTTGGGGTTATTGTGGTCATTTAACAGTAAATAATATGGTCCAAGCTTAACGCACCTGCAGTAAGAGCGCGTGTAATCCAATTTCGGGCAAAAAACTGGTGCCTGGTACGGTGCAACATTAGTTAAACCACGAGGGAGTACCGTGCAATAAAAAACCACAGCGGTTTATGTGCATTTCCGCGAAACCACGAGGGGGGTTATACACATTTTACCCTTTCTTATTTTCCCTCTAACAGATAACCATCCGTTAAATGCATATCATGCCTATATCTTATTTTCCCTTTCATTTTTTATCACGCACTCAAATATTTTATTTTGGCTTCATACGGATGTAGTCTCTATCACTCTTGGGCATTAACATCAGTCAACAATAAACAAGTAAATGGGACAAGTTGAGCGTAGTAGGGTAAGTATTCATTAATGCTCTTTGTGCTTGGCAGCTCAACTTAAGATGCAGACAGTGTTCGTTCGAGTCACTGCAGACACCTATGGGAGACCAACGTCAATATCATGCTTAAATGGGTAATCAATGCATGCAGTATTACTATTAGCTACCCCAGCATATTAAATCCACTTTCTCTGTGCCAATCATACAGAGAAAAATATCCGATCAAGGTCGGCACGGCGAATTGAACCAAAACAGAAAGATCAGCACTGAAAAAAAAGCTTTCCCAGAACCGAAGTTGCTAATAATATGGAGATTGATGCTTGCAGATAATAAGAAAACTCCTAATTTATTATGCGTTTTAGTAACAACGATGTGCCCGAGGATTCGTTTGCTTATGCTCATCGCTTTAGGCCAAGTGCTCCTCGTCGTTGTAGCAACGTCAACAAACACGGAAGACGGTATTATTAGTTTGATTGGCCTTTGAAATAATGTTACCATATATATCAGAAAGGTAGTAGTAATAATTTTTTCTGTCTTCTTGTACATGATTATTTGGCTGCTTTGCACTGCAGCTGTTGCTCTCAAGGCACTTAAGGACATATGGAAGAACGCACCTGACAACTGGGTCGGGTCGGATCCTTGCGGAACCGATTGGGTCGGCATCAAATGTAACGACGACGGTCGAGTTGTTTCCATGTAAGCATAGTAGCTGAATTTCACACGAGACATTTCTTCTTCTTTCCTTATAATTGGTTACCTTTGTAAATTTGCACGACGTCGTCGTGTATATGTTTTCAGTACGCTAGCTAGCATCAATTTGATCGGTCAGCTTTCCTCGGACATCGAATCTTTGTCCGAACTGCAGACTCTGTAAGTATAGCATCGTATATCGATCCCTTTTCTTTTTTATCTATTGGGAAAACTTAATAAACGCTTCGAAACAAAATCAAACGCAGAGATCTGTCTTATAATAAAGGCATGACCGGCCCACTCCCTCCTGCGATTGGAAATTTGAACAAGTTATCGAGCTTGTAAGGCCACTTTCGTATTTCGCAAAAGCTTTAATCTTTAGTAATATGTTGAGGAGATGATGAAAAAATGTTCTATTTGTTCAGAATCCTCGTCGGCTGTGGATTTTCTGGCCCAATACCCTCTTCAGTAGGCTCTCTTTCGCAGCTGCGCTTTCTGTAAGAACTCTTTGGGTCTTTGATCTGTAAACGTTTATTCGTATGATAGTGACGATTCTCCGTATTCTTTGTCATCTTCATGGCAGATCTCTTAACTCGAACAGTTTTGCGGGGCCGATACCGTCGAGCCTCGGGAACCTGTCGAGCCTTTACTGGCTGGACTTGGCCGACAATAAGCTAAGTGGACCCATCCCAGTGTCCAAAGGAGGAATGCCTGGTTTGGACATGCTCGTCAACACCAAGCACTTGTATGTTTACTTTACGTTTTCATCTTCGGTTGGAAATGAAAAATGAAAAGAAAATTACCGTTTCGATTATTTTTGCAGTCACTTTGGTAAAAATCAGCTCTCGGGTGAGATACCTCCTCAGCTCTTCAGCCCGAGTTCGAGCCTCATACATTTGTAACAACCCTCGTCTCTTCCCTTTTGTCCTATTTCTTTCTTCCTTATAACTTCCAATAGGGTTATTATTAGTCGTTCTTGCATGCGCATATGTGGCGTTGTTTTTTAAGATTACTTGTCATTGCATGAATAGGCTTCTCGATAATAATGAGCTAAGCGGAAGTATTCCCTCGACCCTCGGGCTGGTGCAAACTCTGGAGGTTGTGTAAGTGAAAAATATTTGTAGATATGTAATCCTCGTTCGCCTATATATCGCATCATATCATTTCCTATACAAAGACACCGAAAAAAATCGTTTTGTGAAAACAGAAGGCTTGATAGGAACGCCTTAACTGGGCCGGTACCGATGAATCTGAACAATCTCACCTCCGTTCAAGAACTGTACGTAAACGCACGAACTATACGACTTTGTAGAATAGTTCTGTAATAAGGAGCAAGGAAATGCATGCCGCTGTAATAATCTTTGTGGTATTATTTGTTGTTGAAGGTTTCTGTCGCACAATAGGTTGAGCGGGTCTATGCCTGACTTAACCGGCTTGGAGCTGCTTAATTACGTGTAAGTTCTCGAGCAATTAATGACTTTCCCATTGGCGGTAGTAATCCAATCCAAGTGCGCAATGAATGGCTTTTTTTTGCAGGGACTTGAGCAATAATTCGTTTGATCAAACTGGAGTTGTTCCCGTTTGGTTTTCAGATCTCGAATCTCTGACTTCGCTGTACGTACGGAAATATTCATTTGTTATCGTTATTTTCCTGGCGTTAAACTCGCGAGGATGATTTCATTCCATTACAAATTTGATGCAAGAAAAAATGGCCAACTTTTCAGGATAATGGATAACAGCAACATCCAAGGTCAGCTCCCAGTTTCCCTGTTTAGCCTTCCTCAGTTGCAAACAGTGTAAGCAATTATATGATCAATCTTCTGGGTACGATTATTTAGAAAATTATCGCAACCCCTTTTCGCGTAAAATTATTATTTAGGAAATTAAAGAACAATCGAATCAATGGCACGTTGAACCTCGGGCCAAGCTTCAGCAGTCAGCTTCAGTTAATCGATCTCGAGAACAACGTCATCGACTCAGTCACGACTCATCGTACTGGCCGCGACGTTCGCACCATGTATAACGTTTTTCTTCGATTTTTTCGTTCATTTTTTTTCTTTCAAATAATGTTATCCGTTCTTCGCGAGATAATCTTATTATGTGACGCACAGATTGCTCGGAAACCCCATATGCGACGAAGGAGCGTTAGAAGATTACTGCAGAAGCTCTCAGCTTCCCAACGACACGTACTCAACGCAGCGAGAAAATTGCACGCCTCTTCCTTGCAACCCTAACGAGGTCTCAAGCCCGACGTGCAAGTGCTCGTTTCCTTACGCTGGGGATTTGGTTTTTCGGTCTCCTTCGTTCTCAAATTACGGAAACGCCACTCTCTACGACAGTCTCCATAGGAAATTGATGGATACTTTTCAGTCCCACGGCCAGCCCGTGGATTCGGTTTCTCTCAGCAATCCCACTAAGGATATCCAAGACTACCTCGTACTAAATTTGAAGATTTTCCCTTCGGGTCTGAACTACTTCAATCAGACGGGGATCTCGAGCACTGGATTTATACTAAGCAACCAAACGTTTAAGCCACCCCATGAGTTCGGGCCCTTCTTTTTTCGTGCTGAAAGTTACTCGTATAATGCAGGTTGGGACGTATATTATTGTTACAATATGCGGAAAAAAGTATTTAACAATCAACGTTATCAAATTAATATGCGCATGTTCGTTTACTAAAAGGTCTCAGAGAAGGATCTAAGAAAATGGTTGGCACAAAGATCATCGTAGGGGCAGCGGTTGGTGCTTTCCTTCTGATTTTACTGTTAGCTATAACGGTTTATGCTTTGCGCCTGAGGAAACAAGCCGAATCTGCAGCCAAAAAGAGCAATCCGTTTGGTATGATTATCTAATTTACGCAATCGAGAGTTATTTATTTCTAGGGCTTATAATTGGCTGTGGCGATCACCGCTGGTTTTTTTTATATATTTGCAGCATCATGGGACCCGAATTCGAACAGCGGCGGCGTTCCACAGCTGAAAGGAGCGAGGAGTTTCTCGTTCGAAGAAGTAAAGAGATTTACAAACAACTTCTCCAACGCGAATGACATTGGAGCTGGTGGCTACGGAAAGGCACTATTTTTTTCTTCGAAAAGAGCTTCCCTTTTAAAACCTTCACTTGAAACAACTAGATATAAATGTATATATTATTCTTAAGAGTTTAAATGATTCGTTTACACAGGTTTACAAAGGAACCCTACCCGATGGAAGAGTGGTTGCAGTGAAACGAGCCCAGCAAGGATCGAGTCAGGGATCGTTGGAATTCAAGACAGAGATCGAGCTTCTGTCGAGGGTTCATCATAGGAATCTAGTGGCTCTGGTCGGCTTCTGCTTCGACCACAGCGAGCAAATGCTCATATATGAGTACATTACTAATGGAACTTTGAAGGAAGCTCTTACAGGTAATAAACTTTCTGATTTAAATGAAGTCATTATTGTCGACGTCGTTAATTTTTGTTCTTGCAGGAAAATCTGGCATCAGATTAGATTGGATGAGGAGACTTCGAATAGCTCTTGGAGCTGCGAAAGGATTACAGTATCTCCATGACCTAGCGAATCCTCGCATCATACACAGAGATGTCAAGTCGAGCAATATATTGTTGGACGAGCGTCTCAACGCCAAGGTAGCAGATTTCGGCCTCAGTAAGCTCTTGACAGAAAGCGAAACGGGCCACGTCACCACTCAAGTCAAAGGAACGATGGTATGTAATAAAATTCGTCGTTGTTCTTTGAAAATTGTCGATGCATTTTTTTTCTCTCTGATTTTCTCTTCCTCGCCATTTCATTGAATTTTGATACCGTACGATGATATCAGAATGAATCACATGTTAGCATTTTTAATTGGTGACTGATACATAAGTAGTCCTAATGGAAAATGTTGAATGTCCACTTCACCTTAAAGCTTAAGCTTGCAAGCAGAGTGACATTTTTTTTATATATTATGTTTCCAAAACGCTTTCTACCTTAAGCTGATTTATTTATTATCTAGCCTTAAACGTGTAATATTCTTAAAATGAGTGGTCATGATGATTCGTCTCTTTGGTCCAGAGCCCTGATATCATGTTGAATCACCATTTCGCCTAAAAATTTAAGTTTGTAGGGAGTATTATTTATAAATTTTATATAGTATGTTTCCAATAGAAAACCTAATCGAGTTCATTTTTTGTTAGGGTTACTTGGATCCTGAGTATTACATGACGCAACAGCTGACGGAGAAGAGCGACGTTTACAGCTACGGAATCGTGCTTCTTGAAATCCTAACCGCAAGGAGTCCGATCGAGAAAGGAAAGTACATCGTACGAGAAGTGAAGGCAGCAACGGACAAGGCAAAGGAGATGTATGGCCTGCAAGAGATTCTCGATCCCATAGTGATCTCGGCAATGCCTCCAATTGCTGTCGAGAGATTGGTCGATTTGTCGCTATTGTGCGTCGAAGAGTTGGGCGTCGACAGGCCACATATGTGCGATGTGGTTAAAGAAATCGAGCAAATCATGCAATTGGCTGGTCTGAACCCTAATGCTGAGTCAGCATCAGCCTCGGAGAGTTACGAGAAGGGCAAGAAAGATTCTGGACATCCTTATAATAATGAAAACCTCGTAAACTATACTGAGTTTCAACATTCTTTGGATGAGGAACAATCCAAGTAATGTTAGTTGTGTGTGTGTGTGTGTGTTCTCTGTGTGCTCAATGAGAATGACTGTATGTTTTGTGTTTGGGATCATTTCTGTTGTTTATAAACATGCATGAGAACATGAACTCTACATTGTCATTTCATATTTCAACCTTCTTATCGAATTGAATTCTCGAACGAAAGAACGAGTAAGTTTGTAAGGTAAATAGGGTTTTGTGGAAATTTCAATGATGTGTATGCAGTGACTGTGCATGGTTCGATACACACTGTTTCGAACAACAAAATGACTTATTTGAGCTGTCATGGAAGTCTATGGCATGGAAGTCTCTTATTTGACTTCCATTTTACGTTTTATTGGTAGCAATATTCACGAGTGATTTTTATCTTGGACATGCAACAAAATATAAACCGTTCGGCGAAGCTGCATTGTTGACGCATTTATGCCAGATTAAATATCACAAAAATTGGTTAAAATTAAAATACGGACACTATAATTTTCCACTGAAAGTAGGAATTAAAACAATGTTTTAAGTCCCTTGGGGTAAATTAAATGCAAATGTGTCCACGAGATATGTCGAGCAAATGTGGCTCACTGCGAAACTATGTCTGCTTTCGTCATTGATATCGGAGCACACCAAATTACAAGAAATAATTAAGTGAAATATATTCGAACATATTTTTGTATAAAAAAGCACAAAAGATGCTTTCAGTGACTCGAATGCTTTGTGTCATGCCTTATATGTGTATTTTAATTCCGAAAAATGAACTCATGGAATTATATTTATAGGATCCTTAACTACAAGAAAACATAGCATCAGACACGAAAAATAGACACGGAATTCGTTCCGTGTCTAAATTATGAGTATCAGAAACGGATTCTGACACGGTTTTTAATTTTTATTTGAAAATAAATTAATATTTTATTTAGACACGGATTAGATACGGAAATAAAAACGGAAATGCTCCGTTTCTGAATCCGTGTCTAAATTATGAGAATAGGAATCCCTTCCGACACCGTTTCTATTTTTATTTCAAAATAAAATTAATTTTAGACACGGATTAGATATGGAAATAAAAACGGACATATTCTGTTTCTGAATCGTATCAAAATTATTAGAATTAGGAACCACCTTCGACAGCTTCTATTTTTATTTCAAAAATAAAATTAATTTAGACACGGATTAGAGACGGAAATAAAAACGGAAATATTATGTTTCTGAATCCGTGTCAAAATCATGAGAATTAGGAACCCCACTCGACGCGGCTTCTATATTTCAAAATAAAATTTATTTAGACACGGATTAGAGATGGAAATAAAATACGGATTTATTCTGTTTCTTAATCCATGTAAAAATAATTAATATATTAATTTTGGGCTTAAAATATGTTAGTTATCAGAGTTCGACGACTTCAGTGCACTCACACCGACGACTTCACTGACTTGGCCTTTTACTCGATCAGTTCTGCTGATGCGAGCTTCATTCGCCCAAGGGCCAAGTCATCATCCTTGGTTTTAACTTCCCGTTCCAATTCGAAGCCCTAATTTCCAATCTGACGTCGTCGGTCAACGAGCAGCGGTCGCAGGCGGAATCGTTCAACCTAATCAAGCAAAACGACCCGAATTCGCTTGTTCTAAAGCTCGCACAGTTGCTCGCCACGTCGGCGCTCGTGGAGTCTCGGGCCATGGCGGCGATTCTCCTCCGCAAGCAGCTCACGCGCGACGACTCCTTCATATCGATGCATCTCACGGAGTCGACGCGGTCGATGGTGAAGAACACACTCCTCACGTGCATCCAGAAAGAGGAGACCGAAATCGATCGTGAAGAAGCTATGCGACACGGTGTCCGAGCTGGCGTCGTCTCTTTTGCCGGAAAATCAGTGGCCGGAGATGACATAACATAACATGACCGGCCTTAATTTCTTTCTGAGGAATGTTTTCATCTAATCTTTTTATATATCCGCGTCAGGCGCACGCAGCTTCAGCAGTGCTAAACTTCAGTGAAAATTGCACTCCATAAATTTTGACACCGTACCTTGATGGAATAGTTCACAAACTTCTGCTGCTTCCGCAGTTGAAATTGCAGTCAATAATGTTACCGAAATTTTGGTATGGTATTGGTATGATTTTTTCGATACAGAAATTTCGGTACGGTATACGGTATCACAATTTTTGTACGGTATACCGTACCGAACTACCCCTAGTGTACTTTACCCTAAAAATAATATGTTCAAAAAGTTCTGAAGGTGGTCCCGTACGAAATGGATGTAAAACACACTGATGTTAGACGAGATGTTGGGCTAACACTCACTCTCACTTTTTAAGCACAGCGGAAATGGTAGTAAACTAACGACGGAACAAAATGCACACAAGAGATGATTTTGTGCAGCAAGTCAAATAACTTGCTGCATGCCTCAAGGCGCAAAAATCCACTATAAAGATGGATTACAAACTATCAAAAAGGATAGTTAAAACTAGTCTAGCGAAACTACGAATCAAAAAGGATTCTGAAAAACTACAAGACCTAACGATCTCTGAAAAGCTAGACTAAAAAGAAAATCTCTCGTTGAAATAGAATGCTCGCTCGAAAGCCTTTTCTCGCTCGTTGTTCGTCGTCGTACCCAAAATGGTTAAGTGCTTCGACTTAAATAGTCTTCGACTTGTAAGAGACTTCTTCAACGACTTGGTGACCACCGATAACGTCCACTAACTCCCACTAACCTCCACAATACATAACTGGTCCGTTAGAGGTAGTTAGGAGTCGACTTGGTCAGCTCCACGGGCTTGGTCTTCACTTAAGCTCCAAGTCTCCTATTTTTAGTATGCTCTCTTCCTATTTTTGCTCTAGCTTATCCACACGCATTCCACACGGTTTGAATCATTCTAGCTCTTATCCATATCCTGCAAAATACTAGAAAAATGCCACGTCATCAATAAAATTAGTTTTGGGCATGAAAGATAAAACTGAGATAGGGAACATTCTCGGCCAACAGATGTTGACTAGAATGTTACCCCAACATTGCCAATGCTGAAAGCTCAACATTAACAATCTCCCCCTTTTTATCTTTCTTCCCAAAACCAATGCAGAAGTTAGTCGTAGTGATACTCCCCCTGAAGGCCATATCTACTCAACCACTAAATATTAAAAGATGGTTAGAGTTGGACGAAAAACAGAATAGCACAAAAACCTATTCAAAGTACTACGACAATAGTACATAGCCATAACAAGGTCTTAAGTTAAACATCTGCAAAATATAAACAGTTCATACGTAGGCCGGGTTCACACAAGCAGAATTAACTAGATCAGCATGCACCAAATAACCATAAAGTCAGGCATGCAAAAAGAAACGATCTTTAGGGAAATCTGCAAAATAAAAATATCTGGCAAGTAAGCAGGCACACATGTAAACATATCGGAGACGCAAATCAGCATGCATCAAATTTCTCGACATGCAAAATAAAATCAAAGAAAAAATCGATGATGCATGCAAAAGAGAAAGAATCGGAGCTTCACTCTCAATGGAGTATGGAGTTTCCTTCTAATGCTTTCTCGACTGCTTCTCCTTCTTGGTCAGCTCCCCCTATTTGTTAGGCTCCTTATTCTGCTCCCCCTGAATTTCCTTATCTACCCCTTCTTATCTGCACAACCTTCTCCCCCTTTTTGGGAAGAAAGAAAAGAAAACTCAGAGAACTACTCTGTTAGCTAGCTTGCAGATGTTGAGGTAAATGTGGGACTAACATCTGGGCCAACATTCTGAGGCTCAGAAACAAGTTAGTTCGCCATAAAGAAATCAAAGATAAATCCAAAAGGATGATATGAGAACAGAATGTACAACCTGTGAGGAGATGACTAAGTCACATCAAGGAGCAAAAATGAATCCAACGAAAAAATAACCGTTGAAATCCAAATGAAAAACCGTATAGTATGGATAAAAAAAGCTAGGTCACGATTTTTCAAAGCGTGGATCTAAAAATAGTAAATGGAACTCATTCTTTATGCGAGCACACAAAAGCAGTTCAAAGACTAAGTCATGCAAGTAAATATGAGCTTTCAAATCACGATTCAACCAAAAACAACTAAGTCAAAAGTCAAGGTAGAATCAAGAAATACTAACCGTTTGAGCGACTTTGATGACCACATAGAGACAAGTGTAAAGAGCTGTTCTTCGAGGATTTCTAATGCAATTATGAGAGATAACTAAAATAGACCCACAATACTAACAAATGCAGTACTAAAGACAGACACAAATAAAACGAAAGCACAAAATGTAGCAATATCAAACTGACAGTCACATATGTTGCCCTAACATTTGACTCAACATCCTGATTCAGTAATCCTAGACTTATCTGCTCAATTCTTCTCAAAATCAGTCCCCTTAATTTCTACCCTCTCACCTCAGATATCCAAAATATTTATGCACTGCCCTTATACCCTCAACCTCAAGGTTAGGCCGTTTGTCGCATAGTGTACATCGTCACCGCGAATGCCGTGTACCTAAGGAATCTTATTACCAAAAACCTGTATCTAGCCGAGAGTTTATGAGCATGCTTATAACAAATAAGGATTGGTTTTTTGTCGCAATAAGTACATCGTCACAGCGAATGCCGTGTACCTAGGGACGTATTACCAAGAGCCTTTAAAGAGGGATTGGGTTTGTCTAGGGACCAATCAAGAAGAATCAAGTCATTTCACAGGAAAACAGAACAGAATATCTCATCAAACATCAAAGCAGTAACCATCAAATTCGACATATGTATGTTGATCCAAATGTTGGACCAACATTCAGACTAACATGTGCAATCCTATGGATTTCTTCAGGTCCGAGAACCTTTCAGAATCCAAAGCTTTCGTGAAAATGTCTGCTAACTGATTCTTAGTGTCTATATGCTCAATGCACTAGCTCTTTTTCGACCATGTCTCTTAGGAAATGATGCCTAATGTCAATATGCTTCGTACGTGAGTGTTGAATGGGGTTCTTAGAGATGTTAATGGCACTAAGGTTATCACAATACATAAGAACGGATTCACACTCTAACCCATAGTCACATAACATGCTATTTAACCACAATAATTGCGTACAACAGCTACCTGCCGCAACATATTCAGACTCAGCAGTAGATAAGGACACACAATTCTGTTTCTTACTATACCATGCAACTAAGTTATTACCTAGGAAGAAACAGCCGCTACTTGTACTCTTGCGGTCATCCTCGTCACCTGCCCAGTCAGCATTGCTATAGCCTACAAGACTCAAATTAGTGTCTTTGGAAAACCATAGTCCTAGGCTACACGATCCACTCACATAACGAAGTATTCGCTTAACAGCATTGAGATGAAAAACCTTAGGTTCAGATTGATATCTAGCACATACGCAAACACTATACATTATGTCAGGCCTGCTCGCAGATAAGTATAATAAGCTGCCAATCATCGAACGATACAATGTTGGGTCAACATTCTGCCCAACATCGTCTTTACTTACCTTTTGCGTAGACCCCATAGGTGTTTTCATTACCTTTGCAGTGTCCAGCCCGAACTTCTTGACCGTGTTCTTCGCGTATTTCTCCTGGGACATAAAGATCCCTTCGCTACTTTGCTTGATCTGCAATCCTAAAAAGTACGTTAGCTCTCCAATCATGCTCATCTCAAATGTGGTGTTCATCGCCTGCACAAACTGATCTAATAAATTCTGTGAGCTCGAACCGAAGACAATATCATCAACATATACTTGAGCAATCAAAATATCAGATCCAACCCTTTTAACAAAAAGAGTTCGATCTGCCTCACCTCGTGTGAAACCAAACTCAAGTAAAAATGTCGCTAACCTTGCATACCAAGCTCGAGGCGCTTGCTTCAATCCATATAGAGCTTTCTGTAGCTTAAAAACATGATTAGGATAATGGGGATCTTCGAACCCTTTAGGCTGTTCGACATATATTTCCTTATCAATGTACCCATTCAAGAACGCACCCTTAACATTCATTTGGTGTAATGTGATGTTAAGCCAACATGCTATAGCTAACAAAAGTCTAATAGATTCTAACCTAGCAACGGGCGCAAACGTCTCATCAAATTCTATCCCTTCTACTTGAGTATAACCCTGAGCTACTAAACGTGCCTTGTTTCTAACTACCCTACCAAGTTCATCCGATTTATTCTTAAAGATCCACTTCGTGCCTATGACATTAATGTCCTTTGGCCGTGGGACTAAAATCCAGACTTGGTTTTTCTCGAACTGCAAAAGTTCCTCTTGCATCGCATTTATCCAAAAATTATCCTTGAGTGCTTCAAGGACATTCTTAGGTTCTACCTCAGAAACAAAGCAATTAAAACGTACCTCAGCGTAAACCGAATTCATGCATACGTTTCTTACCATCGTCTTGTAGTCTTTGCGTGGTTTGTCTCTGGTCTTTCTTCCTTCGTTCATGTCTCCAATGATAAGATCAGTGGGATGATCTTTCTGAATCTTAGATGGAGGATCACGTCTTACTTCACTTGGTCCAGCCTCAGTGTTCTGTTCTGGCTCAGATGTTGAGTCAGATGTTGGCTCAACATTGTCCGCTGGTTCCGCCTCTGTTTGCTCTTGTGATTCCCGAACATCCTTGAATTGATCTGAAATTTCAACTTGAGTAGAATTTTGGCTAGAGTCAGTAGCATCATCAAACACAATATTAACGGACTCTTGAACGGACCTCAGTCGCAGATTATACACACGATACGCACGGCTATTAGAAGAGTAACCTAGAAAGATACACTTATCACTTTTCGAATCGAATTTAGTCAAATACTCACGATCATTCAACATATAGCAGAAACACCCAAAAACATGAAAGTATTTAACAGTAGGTTTCTTTCCATTCAATAACTCATAAGAAGTTTTCTTCGTACCATGCCTAAAGAACACACGATTCGATATGTGACAAGCAGTATGTAACGCTTCAGCCCAAAAACGCTTAGAGACATTCTTAGAAAGTGACATAACACGAGCCATCTCTTGTAAAGTTCTATTCTTCCTCTCGGCCACCCCATTTTGTTGGGGTGTCTTAGGAGATGAATACTCATGCATAATGCCTTTCTTATCACAAAAATCATCAAAGTATTGATTCTCGAACTCCCTACCATGATCAGACCTAATACGGAAGATAGACGCACTGAAATTGTTCCTAATCATCGCACAAAATTTCTTGAAAAAATCGAAAGACTCAGATTTTTCCCTAAGAAAAAATATCCAAGCATATCTAGAAAAGTCATCCACAAGCACATAAGCATATTTTCTACCTCCTATACTCTCTACTTCCATCGGACCCATCAAATCCATGTGAATCAATTGAAAACAGTGAGCAGTTTTAAAATGTTGAGCAACATGTTAGTCAACATTATGACTAACATGCGTTTGCTTACCCTTTACGCACGACTCACAAACTACCTTACCGAACTCCTTCAGCCTTGGGATGCCTCTAATAGCATCATGCTTGATAAGTTGCTACAAGGTTCTGTAGTTGACGTGGCCCAGTTTGAAGTGCCAAAGTACAACATCGTCCTCGGCTTTTGAGAGTTGGCACACATCCTTCACACCGGATTTTTCGCCGACTAGGTAGCAGTTATCACTCGATCTTTTGCCTGCCATTACTCGCACAGAATTGCTGTTAAAAACTTCACAACACTCTTTATTGAACCTTACCTCAAGGTCGTCGTCGCAGAGCTGGCTAATGCTGATTAGATTTGCAACGAGACCGTCTACGTGAAGTACATTGCTTAGTTTGGGAAAATCGGGCACATTAAGTCTGCCTCGGCCAAGAATTCGTCCTTTGGCTCCACCTCCAAACGTCACAGATCCACTTCTTAAAGGCATATAATCACTGAGATACTCCTTGGTACCCGTCATGTGTCGGGAACACCCGCTATCGAAGTACCATGAACCTGTCATGTTAGCTCGCAAAGAGGTATACACTACGAGACATTTATGACCTGATTTCTCGACCCAAACTTCCTTAATCAACTCTACAGCATTCTGTTTACTAGAATTCGAAGATGAGCCAGCTGAAGTTTCACCACACATGCTCTCCAACACTGATTTCTCAATGCTGGGTGAGATGTTGGATAACATTTCAGTCGACATCGATTTCTTGGCAGAAATCTCCCTCTTCAATTTCCAGCAGAATGGTTTCAAGTGTCCTGATTGCTTACAATGATGGCAGATATATGAGCTATCATTATTCTTAGGGGTCACATGCTTGGGACTATCCTTAGGCTTCACAACTTCACTCTCATTACTAGCGGCTTTGGCTTTAACAAAGACTATCTTAGGCTTAGCATGGGTCTTGGGTTTTGGAATATCACGTTCAGGCTGTGAATTATATCCTAGACCTTGCTTATCAAAGATTCCAAGAGACAATACCTCATCAAGAGTTGACTTACTCTTGTTCATTTTTGTAAAGGTCTCGTCGGCCTCATCGACTCGCTTCTGAAGCTTGTCGATCTCCTTGTCCTTTCGTGTCAGTGCTGCTTCCAACTTGGTAATCCCATCCGTCAATCGCTCTATCAGTTTTTCGTTCTTCTCGTTTTCTTCGGACAAAATCTTCACGGCGGCTTGGAGTTGTAAATTCTTTGCCTTTTCTATTTCATAATGTGCCGACAGCAGCTGAAGGGCTTCTTCACAACTCTCAGTTTCAGGCTCTGCATCATCAGAACTCAAAAAACCATCAAAACAGTTTGAGTCATCATAATAAAAAATAATGTGTTTTTCAGATGTTGAGTCAAATGTTGGCTCAACATCTGTTACCGCAGTGAAGCCGATTTGAGAATCTTCATCTTCTTCATTGTCAGAGAAGGACTGTATAGTAACCGAAGACTGCTTGTTCTCCTCATAACATGATTCTTCATCTTCATCGTCTGAGAGATCGATCCACATGGCCTTTCCATGTTTGCGAAGTGTGTTCGCACATTCGTTGGCAAAATGTCCCCAACCTTGGCATTCATAGCATCTGACGGACTCATAATTGATGTTCTTCTTCTTTCCATCAGGCTTCCCAAAGGTCTTGCGCTTAGCGAACGGAGGAGCAGAGGATGATTCAGCTTTGGGATTCTGGCCTTTTCTGAATGTTGGGCCAACATTCTGCACAACATTCTTCTTTTTGAAGTACTTCGCAAATTTCTTCACAACCATGGCCATGTCCTCTTCGTTGTTGGGATCGAACTCGATCAGTTCCTTCGATGGTTGGCTGACCAGGGCAACACTTTTTCCTCGTGAGGCTCTCCTTTGTACTTCGAGATTGGTTTCGAAGTTCTTCAGGATGTTCATCAAGACGTTGAAGTCCATATTGGCTAGGTTGTACGATTCCTCGATCGCCGATACCTTCACATTGAATTTTTCAGTTAGTGTACGAAGGGCTTTAGAGTTCAATACCTTGTTTGTCATCGGATCTCCTAGGCTGGCGCACTCGCTGGAGATTGTCAACAGCTTTCCAAAGTACGTGGTGATATCTTCGTCTTCCTTCATTCTGATATTCTCGAACTGACTAAGGAGGAGGCGAAGCTTGGTTTCACGCACACTTGCGTCGCCTTCACAGTAATTCTGAAGAAGATCCCATGCATCTTGAGCAGTAGAGCAATTCTGGATGATCTTGAACATGAACATGTCCGCGGATGAGAAGATGGCGTTGAGTGCCTTGTCGTTGTATTCTGCCGCGTTCTTCTCAGCCGCCGTCCACTGCTCGACAGGCTTGTCCACGACTTCGCCGTCAGCGTCTGGAGCAGTCTTTGGAGACGTATATCCATGGAGTACTGCTTCCCACGCTCGCACATCGATGGACTTAATACACTGCCGTACACGAACTTTCCAATACGCATAATTGGAACCGTCCAACACAGGGACTTTGCCGAGATGATTTGAGTTTGTAACATCCATGAAAAAGGATTTTCAGAGCTTAGTAATATCAAGCGTAGGCTCTGATACCACTTTGAAGGTGGTCCCGTACGAAATGGATGTAAAACACACTGATGTTAGACGAGATGTTGGGCTAACACTCACTCTCACTTTTTAAGCACAGCGGAAATGGTAGTAAACTAACGACGGAACAAAATGCACACAAGAGATGATTTTGTGCAGCAAGTCAAATAACTTGCTGCGTGCCTCAAGGCGCAAAAATCCACTATAAAGATGGATTACAAACTATCAAAAAGGATAGTTAAAACTAGTCTAGCGAAACTACGAATCAAAAAGGATTCTGAAAAACTACAAGACCTAACGATCTCTGAAAAGCTAGACTAAAAAGAAAATCTCTCGTTGAAATAGAATGCTCGCTCGAAAGCCTTTTCTCGCTCGTTGTTCGTCGTCGTACCCAAAATGGTTAAGTGCTTCGACTTAAATAGTCTTCGACTTGTAAGAGACTTCTTCAACGACTTGGTGACCACCCATAACGTCCACTAACTCCCACTAACCTCCACAATACATAACTGGTCCGTTAGAGGTCGTTAGGAGTCGACTTGGTCAGCTCCACGGGCTTGGTCTTCACTTAAGCTCCAAGTCTCCTATTTTTAGTATGCTCTCTTCCTATTTTTGCTCTAGCTTATCCACACGCATTCCACACGGTTTGAATCATTCTAGCTCTTATCCATATCCTGCAAAATACTAGAAAAATGCCACGTCATCAATAAAATTAGTTTTGGGCATGAAAGATAAAAAACTGAGATAGGGAACATTCTCGGCCAACAGATGTTGACTAGAATGTTACCCCAACATTGCCAATGCTGAAAGCTCAACATTAACAAGTTCCCTTACTCTTAGTATATTAATTAAACGTTAAGTATGTCTCTAACATGAAAAAAAAAAAACAAAAAATCAAAACAAAAAATTTCCACGGAAAATCTCTCAAAAATTGCACAAAAAACTATTTGAATTTAATTATAAATAAAATAAATTAAAATTTAACTACTAAGAATTTCGTGGGATTTACGTTGAAAAGGTTTTGTTTCTAATTTTTTACATTTTTTTCATGCCGGAGTTATTTTTTAAGGTTTAATTAATATAATTAAAGTAAGGGGTTACTATAGTTAAATACCCATTACTATAAATAACTTACGGGTCAGTACCTTGTCAGACATTTTTTAGTCTGAGGTACCTACTTGAGTATTTTGTCTGCTGTAAGGTACCCATGGTCTTAAAAAGACCAAAATAACCTCATTTTATATTATTATATTACTTTTTCATTTCTATCGTACATAAAACTCATCAAGAACATAAAGAGCTCTTTTCTACAAAATCCACACACCGAATCCTTCCAATTATCATCCTCAAGCTGTTATATGGCTGGAAAAGGATCGAGATGGTATCTCCCACCACGACATCATCTTTTTTCGGCCAAGTCACTCCAAATTTCGTCCGGATTTTGAGTTTTTTGAGTTTGCAATTGAGATTCATCTTTTGGAAAAATCTACCAATTATTCTGAGTTGTTGCAGTAATTTTCAAGCCGATGCATTCTCGTATAAGGGTGGAAAAGGTTTTTCGCAGCTCCATATTTTCTTTAACGGCCTGGTTCATTTTAGCGGTGCAAGTGGAACTATGATTAGCGTGTTTTTTTTGTTCTTCTACACATGTAAAGGTACTTAGGCATCAAATTGTAAGCGACTGCAATATATTTTTGTTGGTAAACGAGGCTAATTTCTTGAAATCCTGATTTTGGTATATGGCATTATATGGTACCAATTTCGTCTATTTTGTGTACCATTGGACGTGTCGTTGTAGTACTTAATTGTTTCATATGTTGTACCTTATAATAACCTCTACCATTACAAGATTGAGTTACCGTATCATGGTTACACATCTAACTAGATTAGATACTACAGCCACATTAAAATGGTAGCACAACATATCTAGTTAGGTACCACATTAAATGCTACCACAACATATGTATATTAGGTACTGCAACCTCATTGACATGGTATTACAAACCCTTGTAAGAAGGTATATTCAAGATTTGTGAATCCTTTTCGCGTTTTACTCCAAACCCTTTTCATGTATCTATGTAATGTTTATTTGTTTTTACTGTGTTGATTGATCCTTGATGCATATGTGGATCCCACTATGACGTTTCTTACAATGTAATGTTGCTTGTTGTAGGTTAGGATTGAAATATGGGATCTATGAAACAAGAAACTACACTCTTGAATCTTGTGGTATAAGAGACTCACTAATACTTCATGTGGAAATTATTAAAATTAGCCTTGTGGAGAGATCTCAGTTCTTTTATGCTTTTTTAGCCATGGATTCCAATTATTACAAGTTTAGGTTGTTCGATTTCTGAAGATTTTTAAGTAGTTATAGCATCTTTGGTTATCGATATGGTGGTTAATTTTACCGAAACGAGGTACTACATAACATAGACGTTAAGTACTATGACATATCTATAAAAGGTACTTCAACCACATTAAAATGATACCACAAGTTCATCGAACATAGTACTACAAATACATTAAACTTGGTACGAAATATTAGAAACAGTAGATGATAAAAAAAAAGTCCGAAATATCTGAAAAATTCGCTGAAAGATCATAAAAGATCTGACATGTCGGAGAATGTTTTATGAGTCAAGACAATATCTTACTTGTCAGGTCTTGTCGGTTGGATATTATTTGTGACTAATGAATATTTTTGGTACTACAACACACTTATATTTTGCACCTTATACAAGCCTAGTAAGGTACCCTAACATAGTAAAATAGGATACCATAACATTCACAAATAAGGTACTATATATTAGGGTAAGCGTTTTTTAATCGCATTTCGTATTCGATGCAAAAACACTTTAGCATTGGTCAGAGACAATGTTACCATAGTTATAGGTATTATATTGATAATTGGTATCAATATTGGTTGGTTACTTAGAATTATTATCATTATTACATTGGAACACCATCTTTCTTTCTACTTAATATGATACTAGTAAGAACATCTTACTACATAGTCAAGATTTTTGATCAATTGGAAGTTAGTGTTTATGTTTTACATTATCGTGCGTTTAAATTTTATTGATGTACCGTATTTTGAAAGTTCTCATGCCTTATTTTCACAATAATATACCTGTTTCCGATAATTAAAAACGTGATACGAAGAAGATACTACAAGTAAACAATGTATAGTACTACATTAGCATATGTTATGGTACTACGAACATCTATATATTGGTACTGCAAACATATGTATATTGGTACTATGTTGATAATTTGTATCAGTATTGATGGGTTAATATTTAGAATTATGACTTTTCATCTGGAACCACCCTAAGACACTTTATGTAGTATATATTACCTTTGAGTAATTTTATTATCGTTAGGTATGGTCAAAATCACGCAGCCCTAAGCGATTAGTTTAGGAATCTATATATTTTCGATGTTATAACAAATGGTAAGGCATACTTGCAGGTTAGGGTACTATATATGTATGTATAATGATAAGGCATACTTGCACATTATGGTACTGTATATGTAAAAGATAAGGTACGCTTATATAAAAGATAAGGAACTTCATATATTCTAGCATGGTACATTATAAATATACATAATGGTACGGTAGACAAGCAGATTATGATACTATATATGTATACATAAAGGTAAGTTAATTTAAAAAGCTACTTCATATATTCTGGGTATGGTACGTTACATATATACATAATGGTACGGTACACTTGCGGATATGATATTGTATATGTGTACATAAAGGTACGTTAATATAACAAACAAGGTACTTCATACAATCCTGTCAAAGTCTCATAGAACTACAAACACCAAACATAAAAGACAAAGTCTCCCAGTCTCACAACCATGTAAACAACTTTACATAGATCTAGCACACAACTGTGCTCGGGTTTTTGATTTTATCTTCGAATTGAGGTCCACGGATTGACCTACATGATGCAAGACCATGTCTATGCTAAATTCATGTGGAGAGAATACCACATCCGTATGTTGTGGTGCCTTTTGTGTCATTTCTGCGAAAAGCAAAACGTTTAGTGAGTAATGAAGAAGCAATACAAATTTTATTCACACGGGGTATCAATTTTCCCAAAGAGATGGTACCAAATACAATGATCATGTAGTACCAAAATCATTGACCCATTCGAAAAACCTCAGCGTCAATCCATCACATATCCATTTCAAGATGGTGTTTTGCCGGAAAAATGCTGAGATTGTTTCAGTATGTATTATCATGTAAGTCCACCATTTGGTCTCTCTTCTTTCTCATGTAAAGCCTTTACTGAACATAACCGTGTATTAACAACAGATGATAGAGCAAGATGCATCAGCTAAGCCATCAACAAAACACACATAGTTGAGAAGTTAGATTCATGGCGATAGTCTATTGTCAAATGACAAAGCATTCCAAATTTATCTAGCTCATTTAAGGATAAATAGTTTAATTTACCGTAAGCAACAATACTACGATAACCAAAAGAATTAGTTGAGAAACAAGAGCAACCCACAGACGAGGGATTCGACGAAATCAGACAACCTACTAACTCAATCCCAAAAGTAAGACCTTAAACCCAAGAAACGAAACTAAAAGTACCAATTTGGAGACGACGACGACAATCTCAAATGGAGCACCTCGGAAGTGAGAGAGAAATGGGAACAACTACTGCGATTGACAAAGTTAAGGATCGAGAATTTAAGTGGGTATTCGATTTGGAGTGGGATATTCGATTCGAAGGGGTTCAACTTTCAATTTAGCGATCATTTTTTTTTGGGGAATTCTTTTCATTATTCTTCAAGTAAAAATGTGTGGTAAACTCGTATAGAAGGAAGTTATTAAGGGTATTTTCGTCCGGTAGGTACCTAAGCGCAACAAATGTTTCAAACGGGTATCTTAGCATAAAAATGTCTGACAAGGGAGCAAGCTGTAGGAATTTTATATCGGTGGGTATTTAAATGCAGAAACCCCTTAAAGTAAAACATGACTTGATACATTATTTTTTTATTTTTTATAAATTGATTTATTTTTATTTTTTATTTTATTAAGAATTCTAGGGATGTTATTCAAAATATTTATCTTTCAAATTTTCGATTTTAAAGTGTGAAATAATTAACTAAAATAGGACAAAAAGGAGAATATAAAAAAAATAAAAAGAAATAAATTTAACCTATTGAATAGGTTAAAGGTTATATGGGTCTAATTTGTTGAGAAGATATCTATGTTAGTTACGTTTATTCAAAAATATTTAGTGTTGGGCTTATTTTTAGAAGAAAACCAATAGAATGGTTATTTATACCAAAATTTCCTAAATAATATCCCCCAACCAACCAAACCATGTTAAAGTTTTAGAAAAAACAAATGATAAGTTAGAATTTAACGTGATTTTGTACCCCGTATAAGCGTATTTTCAGACATTCTTTATGTTAGGTGAGCTTGATGTTTTTGACTATCCAACAAAATTAGCTATTAAGAATGGAAAACGTGGACAAGGAAAAAGCAAAGGAAGACTTACTATTCATGTATCGGGTGCCGTGGTCAAAGAACCATATGAAGGGAAGAATTTTTTGGCAGCCACAGTTTATATTCAAAAGGAGCAGCTCTTGTTCACATATGAATTTGATACGGATGCTCACCTATAAATAAGCTTCATTCGTCAAAAGAAAAATTCGCCTCAGGCCACAGAAACACCACAGACCACAACAAATAAATAATCTGTCAGTCCGCTCATTTTATTCTCATAGTTGTTGTAGATAATTTTGTACCACGTCAGCGTACGTGTCTGTAATCACTCCACATAGTAAACAAGTTCTACCCTCCGGCCCGTGGACGTAGGTCATTCTGACCGAACCACGTAAATCTCGAGTTCACTATCCAAATTTATTTTTCGTCTCTTCTATTTTTATCGTCATTTTTCGGGCAAATAATTATCGGGGATTTCCACATATCCTAACAAATTGGTATCAGAGCCAACCCGATTTATTTTTTAGCCACCATGACGGTAACAAAAATGTCAATTGAAAAGTTCGACAGAAATGTCAACTTTGCAATGTGGAGTCTCAAGATGGAGGCCATACTCATTCAAGACTGTTGTGAGGTGGCGCTTGAAGGCGCAAAGAAGAAACCAACCGAAATGAAAGACGATAAATTTAATGAATTGGACAAGAAAGCCAGATCGGCTATTATCTTAAATCTCTCTTACGAGGTTTTACAAGAAATTGCTACGGAGACGACGGCCATGGGTATGTGGCATGTGTTAAAAGCTATCTACATGAAAAAGACCAAGGACATCGGCTTTATTAAAAGCAGAAGCTATACAGTATGAAAATGACGGAAGATACTTCTATTCTTTCGCATCTCGATAAATTTGATTCTATCATTATTGATTTGGCGAACGTAGAAGTCAAAGTGACGGACGAAGATTTTCGTGACACGATTATATACGAAAAAGACACAATATCATATTCTAGTGTCAAATCCGCGTTACAATCGAAAGAACAGATAGACACGGGAGAAACAAGTGGTAGCCAGGAAGAAGGTCTGTTTGCACGGCGAAGACCAGAACGTAGAGACGCTGAAGGTAGCAGATCTAAAGAAAGGACGAAATCCAGGTACAGAAATAAAGTCTGTAATTTTTGCAAGAAAAAGGGTCACATCAAAGCTGATTGTTTTAAATTAAAAAATAAGGAGAAAAATAATCAGCAATTTAATAAACCCGCCGAAGCTAGTTTAGCTACTGATGAGAGCAATGGAACTATTTTGTAGCAACTGCAAATATTGTTAGGTCTTATAATGAGTGGATCTTAGATTCGGGTTGTTCTTACCACATAAGTCGGAGTCGAGATTGTTTTTCCACAGAAGTCAGACATGTTCCAGATATGAAGAGAAATCTGATCTCTTTAGGCACACTTGAATCTCAAGGGTGCAGGTTCTCAGGTGAAGATGGAGTTTTGAAAATTGCCAGAGGTGCCCTTGTCGTGATGAAAGCTTGCAGGTCTGGAAATTTATATATTTTGCAGAGAACTACTGTTACAGGTTCCGCTGCAGTTTCGACATCCCCGGAGGTTGATACCACGAGATTATGGCATATGCAACTTGGACACATGGGAGAAAAAAGTTTGACGATATTAAGCAAGCGGGGCCTACTTTGCGGCCAAAGTACTAGTAAGATGGACTTCTGCGAACAATGTATTTTTGGGAAGCAGAAACGAAGCTTCAATTCGCCAGCAGTCCACAGGACGAAAGGTACTTTGGACTATATTCATTCTGATGTATGGGGTCCTTCTCGTGTTCCGTCCAAAGGTGGTGCAAGATACATGTTGACATTCATTGATGATTTTTCAAGGAAAGTCTTGGTCTATTTTCTTAAGCAGAAAAGGATGTTTTCCTAACATTTAAACGATGGAAAGCTTTGATTGAAAAGCAGACAGGAAAACAGATCAAGCGGTTGCGGACAGATAATGGCTCAGAATTTTGCGGAAGCGAGTCCAACGAATTCTGCAAGAATGAAGGAATTGCTCGACATCACACTATTCGAATGACGCCTCAACAAAATGGTGTTGCCGAGCGCTTGAACCGAAGGCTTTTAGAGAGAGCTCGATGTATGATCTCCAACGCTGGGTTGACAAATGATTTTTGGGCTGAAGCTATCGCCGCAGCATGTTATATTGTCAACCGCTCACCATGTTCACCGATCAATTTCAAGACTCCTGAGGAAGTGTGGTCAGGTACTCCTGCTGATTACTCCAACTTAAGAATATTTGGGTACCCAACTTATATGCACGTAAACGAGGGAAAGTTAGAGCCTAGAGCTAAAAAGTGTATTTTTCTCGGTTACGCTTCAGGGGTGAAAGGATATAGACTATATAATCCTGATCCCAAGTCACCCCAATTTATAATTAGCAGAGATGTTACATTTGACGAGTCTTCTATATTACATCCTTCAAAAGAGTCTACTAATTCTTCTAATCAAGAAGCGAAGGATAGTGTACACAGCGAGGTGGAGCTCGAGATCAATAAAGGTTTTTCAGATGATACTGCTACGAGTTCAACAGATCTGGAGGATGAGCCAGAACCTGATTAAGATCTCGTTGAAGATGAAAGCACCGAGCAGGAATATTCTATAG
The DNA here is from genome assembly GCA_027422505.1 of Craterostigma plantagineum. NCBI lineage: Eukaryota > Viridiplantae > Streptophyta > Magnoliopsida > Lamiales > Linderniaceae > Craterostigma > Craterostigma plantagineum. The sequence goes on from JAPQWV010000009.1 coordinate 26,522,494, forward strand.
CCAAAGATAAGGAGAGACGGGAGATTCGACTACCACAGTGGTACGTGAATTTAGTTTCGTACGCTTTATCAGTGGTGCAAGAAATAGGTGGAGGCGCGAACCTTCTACCTATTCGGAGGCAGCAAGCGAAATAAGTTCTGATAAGTTGCTGGTAGCGATGAATGAAGAAATGGAGTCTCTCCACAAGAATGGAATGTGGATTCTTGTGCCGCCGCCGAAGAAAAAGAAAATAGTCGGATGTAAGTGGGTCTTTAAGAAAAAAGAAGGTTTATCTTGTTCTGACGATGCAAGGTATAAGGCACGATTAGTCGCGAAAGGCTATAGTCAGGTACAAGGTGTTGATTTTAATGATGTATTCTCACATGTCGTTAGACATAGCTCTATTCGTGTATTACTTGCATTCGTTGCCATGTATGATTTGAAGTTAGAACAGCTTAACGTCAAGACAACATTCTTACATGGCGATTCAGATGAACAGATTAGAAGTAACCTGAAGGTTTCATAGTTGAAGGCAAGGAAGACCAAGTTTGTCTACTGAAGAAATCCTTATACGGATTAAAGCAGTCTCCAAGACAGTGGTATATACGGTTTGATTCTTTCATGTTGGGTCATGGTTTCTGCATGAGCAAATATGATAGTTGTGTTTACTTCCGGAAGTTAAATGACAGTTCGTTAATTTATCTATTGTTATATGTTGATGACATGCTCATTGCGGCTAAGAATCTTGCAGAAATTCAACAATTGAAGGCCTTATTGAACGGTGAATTTGAAATGAAGGATTTAGGAGCAGCTAAGAAGATTCTTGGTATGAAGATTAGATGTGATAGAGGAGCTGGTAAGTTACACCTAACCGAGGAAAGTTACCTCCGAAAGGTTTTGGAGAGATTTGGCATGAACGATGCCAAACCAGTCAGCACTCATCTTGCTAGCCATTTTAGGCTATGCACTGTTCAGTCACCATTATCAGATGAGGAAGAAGCGTACATGGCACGAGTTCCCTACTCTAGTGCAATCGGCTGTATTATGTATGCAATGGTATGTACACGTCCTGACATTTCACAGGCTGTTAGTGTTGTTTGCAGATATATGGCTAATCCAGGGAAAGAACTGGCAAGCAGTGAAGTGGATTTCTCTTCCAGATTCCAAGTTCAAGCATTCCTTGGACTTGATTGGTGTTTTAAAATGGTGAACTAGCCCGTCGGGGCTATGGACGGAGGGGGACAGAGATAGTGACTAAAGGTGTTACTAATTAAGGTGGAGTAATTTTTGAAATCAAGCTCAAGGTGGAGATTTGCTAGGTGAGCTTGATGTTTTTGACTATTCAACAAAATTAGCTATTAAGAATGGAACGTGGACAAAGAAAAAGCAAAGGAAGACTTACTATTCATGTATCGGGCACCGTGGTCAAAGAACCATATGAAGGAAGAATTTTTTGGCAGCCACAGTTTATATTCAAAAGGAGCAGCTCTTGTTCACATATGAATTTGATATGGATGCTCACCTATAAATAGCATTCATTCGCCAGAAGAAAAATTTGCCTCAGGCCACAGAAACACCACATATCACAACAAATAAATCTTCTGTCAGTCCATTCCTTTTATTCTCACAGTTGTTGTAGCTGCTTTTGTACCACGTCAGGGTACGTGTTTGTAATCACTCCACATAATAAAGAAGTTCTACCCTCCGTCCCGTGGACGTAATTCATTCTGACCGAACCACGTAAATCTCGAGTTCACTGTCCAAATTTATTTTTCGTCTCTTCTATTCTTATCGTCATTTTTCGGGCAAATAATTATCGGGATTCCGGCATATCCTAACACTTTATTTGAATATACTTGGATATCCGATATTTATGTTTGGATTTCGTGTTTGATAGATAACGAGGTAAAATGGACCAAAAAGAGGAGAAGATTTGGATATAGAAGAAAGCCGAGTAAATTGAGATGATGCAAAGTACAACCCACGAGATCAACGATGGAACACCACACAAATGAGGGCTTGAGCTGCACGCAAATTACCAAGAGAATGGGGTTATGGGTGTTAAATGGCAGCCCATTGATATCTTAAGCCACAAGAGAAGTTGCTTAAATCAAATGTGGCATACCTCACTGATCGCGTGCGTGTATACTTATATTAAACTAAAGTTCGTGCAAGTACGTCAAGTAATAATTAAAACGAATATGTTATAACTAGCACGACGCGCGATAGGCAGTGTACCTATCGTTTGTAATATAGCTATAGCGAATATCCGAGTATCGAACACGAGGAATAAATTGAGTACTAGTAATAACCTATCGTTTGATATTTAACCTAAATAAATATTTTTCATATTTAATTTATGAATTAAATCCAACAGAAAAACCTAACAAAATCACAAGCTTTAAACAATATTTAAATATTGTTTTATTTATATTTTGATTTATAAAATATATTCCAACTAGCTTGAACTTAAATATTAAAAATTACTTTCTTTTTCCTTTTTTATATAAAACGGAAGTGCTCGGGATTGCGAATCCCGCTAGGTATCATTGACGAGGCCGTAAAATATCGTTAACACAAATATAATGACTAAGTCGCGGTAATTCCTACTCACGCCCGAATTTGCTGTCGCCCTAAACGGTTGTGAGAATATATATTAATTTACCTAAGCGAGGATCGATTATTTGCTGTCGCCCTATAATCGAATTCCTATCATTTTATGAAAGGCCTAACGTTTTTCTAGCTGTCGCCCTAAAACGATATTACCACGAAATCATATCAACAAATAGACATATTAATTTGAACAACGAAATCATAAATGATAAATAGCCAATATTACGTGTTCACGAGTATTTTACGTCCAATAATAATACCTAGCGTTCATCTCATCCCAAAGCACATGTAAAAATTAGCTACTCATATTTACGACGGAAACAAGATAATACGAGAATATCAAAGACGAAAACATAATTCCTTCCCTGATATTTAGCTCCGATGACGTCGCGCTTCCGTGGCAAATAGAGTCTGCTTCACGTCTCGTCTCAGCCGGCCCTCGTACCGCTGCCCTCCTCGTTGGGTTATTTCGTCGAACACCTGGTGAGCAACCGAAGATGGCCGTCGTTTAACTCGTTCTACTGTCCCTCAGCGCGAGTTGATGCCCCGGAGCAGCAGGCTCGTTCTCCTCAGCCGTGGATGATCGATGGCGAGGTGAGTGGACGATGGTGAGGTGGGTGGTTATGGTGGCACTGAGAAGAGGATGTTTGGTGCGTAGAAGGGTTGTGAGGTGTTGGTGGGTGTGTGTAGGGCTGTGAGCTGAGGTGGAGTGTTGCTTGACGTGGTGAGTTGGTGGATGGTTGAGAGGTGGATGCTTGGAGAGGTGCTTGGTTGATTGGGGTTATCGATGGCTGAGACGTTCGATGGTTGAGAGGTGCTTTGTGGTGAGGTGTTTGCTTTGAGGTGGGTGTTTGATGGTGAGGTGGGAGCTTGGTGTGTGTTAGACAGAGAGGTCGATGGCAGTGTGTGAGTGGTGGTTGTTTTGGAAGCCTTCTTCAACGTTGGTGGTGAGGTGGGAGCTTTTTTTCTTAGCAGAGAGTTCGGTCCCCCTTTTATAGATGATGAAAATACAGACAATATCTTCCAATGTCAACTCAAAGGATGCTGTGAGAGATATTCTTCCTTGAGCCGTGAGCTTCTTGGAGGCGTAAGATTTTCTTCGATCTCTTCTTCGCTAATTTCCATCGATGTGTGCTTGTGGGACTTGCAGCTCAACCTTGTCGTTGATATCTCTCAATTTTATTTTTATATTCTCTTCTTTTATATATAACTTGGGCTTGGGCTTCTCTTTTGGGCTAAATTAATTCTTCGGCCCAATTGTTTTGGGCCGATTTTTGGTTGATGGTCTCAGGTTTATTTCGAGCCCAAATATTTCCGGTTGTAGTTCTTCTTTTCCGAATATCTGTCAAAAATCAAATATAAACGTTATACGTATGATATTTGAAGAAATTATATTAATATCAACCGATAATACGCTTTTACGGGGTATAAAATATAAATATAGATTTCATTTATCACTCACGCACGGAAGAGCAAAGAGAAAGGGTCAACCAATCGACTAGTCACATTCAAATCGAAGTTTAAAGATTAAAAGAAGGGGGTGAATTGGTGGCATTGAATCGGTGGTTTCTATTCTATTTAAAGGGGCACGCAACGATAAAAAAAAGGGGGTGAATACAGCGAAAGAGCTTAGAGACGACAGGGAAGAAAAAGAAGAGCCGAGGCTGATAAATTGACGGCTTCGAAGGAAAATACAAAAACGGCGAAGACCGAGACAAGTCGAGCACCGTAACGAAGGCGATTTTCTTACCTTCTTAATATTACGTTTTCGACAATGTTTTCTTCCAATTCTTTGTCCTTTTCGTATATTAATATGCTAGGGTAATTTCTTTTGTGATTGAGGCCGCGTGAGGCCGGATTATGACTACGTATTAATGCTATTATTATCTTATTTAATTATATGAGTTAAGTTATGTATTCTTTTTTTGAGCTTCATATGCGGACGTGTGATTGGCCTACATGCGTATGATTATTGATTGGTCTATGAGACGGACTAAGTGTTAGACCGATTAGAACAAAACATTGAACACCTCTACGTAAAACCGACCAGAGATGGAATTCGGTTTCGTATGTGTGGTTTCCGATGATTTAGGCGCCGAAATCGTCTAAACTTGGGGAATTTCATAAAGATCGAATGCACGTATAGGAACTACAGTCATATAGACTTATAGTTGATTGGTTCTCTAGTTACGTAGGGTTGCTGGACAAATGAGTAGCACGTATGTTAGGAAATTCTACCTTGACTATCATTCATATTGATTAGATAGATTAGATTGCGTGAAGACATAGGAGTAATTCGTGTCGAGCATGTGTCTTAATCACGTTCGTCGTTAATTGCTCTATCTCTATTTATTTTATTTGCGTTTATTTTATTATTTGCGTCTTTTATCTCTTTTATCAAATCATCAAAACTATAAAAATTCTGTTAGTCTATATTGGATTTAGGAATATTATCTTAGAATTAATCGAGCTGTCTTCGTGCATCGATACTCGGACTTCGTCCGTTTTACTACTTGCACGACCTAGTACACTTGCTAGTGTTTGAGCGTGTCAACAAATGTGATGTGCAAAAAATTGTGAAATTTTGAAGGGATTATCTATCATATTCCCTATTTTGTTTTTCTTTATCAAAGGCCATAAAACCATTTTTGAGTCCAAAAAGACTATCTATCGTACTGTATATAAATTGTGATTGTCTTCTAAGTTCTAACTACAATTTAGTACGTCAATTTAAATCATAATTGATATTTTGCTTTAATAGTGAAAATTTAATAAATAAAATTAATGTTATTTAAAACAAATTTTAGATCTAGGATTAGTCATAACTCTTGTACTGAAACCTAGTACCCCTTCAGCCCAGCCACATCACCAGACCCAGTCAGCACCAGATTATCGCCATGTCAGTCCACGTCAGTCCGCGTGTCAGTGACATGTCATCAGCCCGCCACGTCATCAAATTATTACTTTTTTGTAATTTTTTCTTTTTTTTTTTCTTTTTTTTGGGTTGGCTTTACTAATTAATTTCTCATTCACCCGATATCGATTTTGAGCAAATTAATATTCGTTAGATTCATCTCGAAACGTAGATTCGTAATCTTTCAACGATTTCTCATTTCGGCGACCAACGTCTTCTCGATTTAATAAAATCTTTTCAGCTCTTTTCTTAGCGGGCTAATTACCTACACTTGGACTCAAGGCCCATTTGGGCTTAAAACCCAACAATTGGTTCCAGAGTCAATGCGACCACTAATTTAGATTGAAATGACACATGTGAGCAAGAAATGAGCCGATGATTTTTTTCCCTAAATGGCTCGATTTTAAGATCTAAATAAAAATTGAATACAAATACGAAGGTTCGAACCAGCTGAACATGATGTTTTTGATTTGATTCGATTATTTTGCAACCCTGTATCAAATTTTTCACTAGATTAGATACACCCAGAGCGCTCTAGTTCTTATATATCGTGAATATCATTTACAGTTTTTTACTCATCATATGCGAGAAAGTCAATAATGTGTAATGTACCGTTGTTATGTTGTAAGTAGGGCTGTTAAAATCGATCCGATCCGCCAATCCGACACGAACCGCACCCGAAAATAGCAGGTTCGGGTTAGCATTTTTGACCTGTTTACGTAAATGGGTAAACCCGAACGGAACCCAATTATTAAGTGGGTTATGTTAGGGTTCGGATTTTCAACACGAAATCAACCCATTTAACCTGAATAATATATATTATTAAAATATTATTAATATAAATAAAATAAAAGGGTTAACCCTAATTCTCTATCCACTCTCACGCGATGTTTTTAGAAAAAAATTGCATTAGTTCTCCTTTTTTTGTTTAATTTGGATTTATAATTCTGTCAATTTTGTTTTTTCTTTTTTCTTTTTTAATTATAAACGGGTTGGCGGGTTGGGTTAGGGTTAAAGCAGGTTGAGTTTGGGTTTGATTTTTCAACTTGTTTAAGTAAACAGGTCAGGTTAGGGTTGAAGTTTTCAACCCGTTTATTAAATGAGTTGAACCCGAAGGTGACCCAACCCGATCTGTTTATCACCCTAGTCGTAAGCATGTTAAGACCGTATTCAAAAAGCGAATTGTACGACCGCTTCACCGATCATATATTATTTAATTGTATGATTTGATAGTATTTCTCCTGTTCTGCGACCCTGCTGCTGTACGATTTCTTAAGTAAGGTGAACTTTATTAATAATCTTATTACCAACACGTCGTACAGTTTTACATTCCTCAATTATCACAGCTGTGCATTCTCACTATTGTCATAGATCACAATCGTGCAAGTTAACAGTTGTGCAGTCTCGAATTTTTAGTCTTAAAATCTTATATTTACGATTTCTACAGTCTCGCATTAGTATATACTTACAATATTACACATTTTGACAGTCATACAGTATTACATATGCTTTCATACATTATTGTTCATCAACTTATATGATATTTGAATTATTCTTATTATGCGTTTTTATTTTGAGTGGAACTGTTACTTTTCAAATAATATCAGAATAATATTAAAAATGTTTTGTGTTAAAGATCTTTGTTTTTACAATTTAATATATCACGAAAATAATGAGCAAGAGATTTGTGATAATCAGTAAAACAATCAAATATTTTCCAGTCGTATATATATCAAACAAATTATTTGAAAATTATTAAGTGAAATAATATACAAATACATTTGGAAGAAGATAAATGTTACCGAATGCTTCACGGTAAACTATGTTGATAATCTCATTGTCTTCCATGTCAGCTTCCTTTATGCCAAATATTTTATACATCGTAATGTAACTCGAGAAAGGTCAGCATATAATTGTCCACGTGTGAAAACTGATTGTGGAAGATATACATCTACCGGTCTTAGACTCTGTCCTTGACTCTTGTTTATTGTCATCGTGTAGCATACCTTTAGTGGAAATAGTCGTTCATGACACTTGCATTGGTTATAATATCTTGATCACATTAAATCACGGTTATTCGAATAATTATGAAGACCTCTTTGTGTTTTTTAACCCGTTGAGGTCAAAGAACCTGATATTTGACCCTCTAAGTCAGTGATATTTGACTCTCAAGCATTTTTTTTATTGAATAGTGTACAAACTTTGATGTTAGTTGCATTCTTAAAATATCAGTTTTATCATAATCTAATATAATCACAACCCCGTAAAGAAGTCTTCCAACATTACTGATTGCAACAATATTACATTATCAGCTTACCATTATTTATAGTAATAATCGATCAACTGAGAAGTCATACAATATTGATGTTAAAAAATTCTTACTATATAAGCGATGGAGTTTCGAAGAGCGTAAAATTATGGGCTTGCTCTGTTTTTTTATTACTGTTTGCGGCATCTCTTTCTTATTCCCCTTAAGCCCCAAGATTGTTAAACCAGAGTAAGCAAAAGAGAATTCTTGAGTGTTGTGGAATTGCTACCGTTGAGACCGCAATTCAATGGTCCTTAAATGTATGCTAATCGATCTTACTGATTTGAGCAATCGCAAGCTCAAATCAGCTCGAAAATCAAGTAAAACGCACACACACTTGACAGTGAATTTACGTGGTTCGGCTAACTTTAGCCTACATCCACGGATCAACCGAGCCTCGCCTTGTATTACTCAGAACACGAAACTTACAGACCTCATAGCCCTCTACACTTTTCGTGTTTACACCTCTCAGAGATACTCACTCTACAAGACGCTATGATCGCTCAAAGATGGTCACTCAGAACTCGTAACTCTGTTTTTACACAGCTGAAATCACACTTAAAGTGTGATCTTCGATCAATCCCAGCCGTTCCTTAGATCCGATCTGACGCTCCACAGCTTGCCACGCGTCACAGGCTTTCCACGTGAAGTTGCAAGAGTTTCATGCGACTTTATAAGTGAAATCCCATTTTTGATCCTCAGCCGTCGGATCTCGATCGAACGGTCTTCTTTTATTATCCGCCTCATCTTGTCTAAGTCCATCTGAGCCTAATCCAATGCGCGCGTCATCCAATGAGCCGTATTGAATCTTCAAGCTTCAAATTCTAGCCGTCTGATTGCGCGCCAAGGAGATCCAACGGCGACTGTTCATCGAGGCTTTTTCCTTCACCAAAGCTTCAGCTCTTCAGCAGTTCTTCATCCTTTTCCAGCCAGCTTTGACCCTGCTTCTTTCCGGCGACTTTTCCGGCGGCTCCGGCGAGGTGATGGCTCGCTAGTCCCGACATTGAGCTACATGTAAACTCAAGAATGATGAAATTTCATTCTGGCACAAACAATAGCGACTGTTATATTGTATGACTATTAATATTGTTCATTTTGTATGACGGTATCGAATTTGTAACGTTGTTTGCTGACCGACTGTTATATTATATGTAAACTGCTAAATGTTAGTCGACCCAGTCTTCAAACACTAATATTAATTGTCGGGAATTGGTTCGCCTAAGCTCGCCGGAGCTGGCCGGAAAAAACCGCCGGAAAGTTGGTTGTCGAACCACAGCTGAAGAACAGAGAAGTTGCTGAAGAAAAATACTAAGTCTGGAATGTTTACACTGCGATCAATGTGGGCCGTTGATCTATCTGCGCGCCTGATCTGATGGTGTTGATTTAAACTGGACAGATTAAATGGTGGTCGTCGGATTAGGCGCGCTTAGATGATGGACGGATGAGATTAAGTGATGAAAGAATTGCTTTAGCAATTCTATAAGTGAAATAGCAACTTCAGTGTTAGCTCGGATCAATTGCTGGCCGTTGGATGCGATGAGGAGTGATCGACGACTGATAATAATCGCACAAACTGAACACCTGAAGAAATCAGTATAAATACCAGAATTAAGAGCTTCAACCAGTGACTTTGAGAGCTTGTATCTTTTGCTAAGGTTAGAATTAGCTAAAGGTGTTAACTAGAGAATTGTAGTAGACGTGGAGGTCTGTAACTCTCTAGTTGGTGGATAATCGAATCGAAGGCTCTGTTGGTCCGTGGAAGTAGGCGAAGATCGCCGAACCATGTTAATTCTCTGTGTCGTTTCTGGTTTGATGTCGGTTCTGTTTTCAATCGATTCGAGCTATGATTGCTCGAATTGAGCTGAGCGATTAGTGTGCGTGTAAACACTGATCAGTCGAGTCGATTGCAGCTGGTTTCTCAACATTAATAAATTAGAATATATAATACACCAGTCAACCACTACAAATTTGAGGTTGGAATAATCAGTAGTGCAATAGCATTGTAGCACAACATATAACATTCTATATTATAACAGCCATCGATCGTACAACATAAACATTATTGACAACAACAGTCTTATATAATTTTAGATTTTACAGATAGTAATTGTACAATATACGAGACCACCATTTTCTTGTTCTCCTGTAGAAATTAGCACCACGGTTCTGCGAGCTCCATGAGTGAGTGCCGTGGTACTTGTAGTCCCCCGTCCCTTGACACGAACTCAAATAGGAGGAGACTGCTAATGGAAACAATTGAAACTCTTTTTTATTGGGAAGGAAGTCCTCCTCGATCTCAAACACCCAACTGCAGATCATTCCGATATTTTTTAGGATAGAGAACTTCAGCGTTATCGCGCCGTTTCTTGACTTCATTGTTAGTGAGCACATCTACCTGCATTAATTCTCTTATCTGCTTAGGAATAAAATCTGCAATAAAACAATATCGGTGATCGTAAGACGACACATAAAAAGGCGACTTAACATTATTTTTCGGACATTTTTTTTAATGATCTTGTGTGAGAATTCTAAGCACATATCATGTAATCATCCTAAGATGCAACAAATCAAAATATGGCATCTAATGCAATCCTTGTGATAGACTTTACTTAGCAATGAGCTGATCTACCACGCAGATAATCTTTTCGCAAGCCTTAAATTTATGTGTTTTGCCAGCAAACGTTGCCATGTTTTCTTTCTTCAATGTTCTGTTTCTTTTAGTACTTATTTTAGATCTTGTTCACCCCCTTCTCTCTCTCTCACAAAGGTATCTTTCTGCAAAGATTCATTACAGAGCACGGAATTGGGCTTGCCAAGAGAGCACATCATCTGAGTATTGTTAATTAAAAATAAAATGGCAAATTATCTTACTTTTTTCCCAGCGAAATGATGAATTCAGGACTCCCATCAACTGTCCTTTTGAGCATGAATTCTTCTGTACTTGCAATCGCCATGAGTACTCCACTAACTTGTACGCGAAGAACTTGGATGAATTCCTTCATCTCTTTCATGTCCTCACCGTAATCGCTCCTGCTGAAATTGATGTCTTCGTGATAGTTATCCCTGTAGGCCGATTGAATCGATAAAAAAATTCAGAAGTCGAAGAAATGTACTAAAAATTGTCTTTCTTTCTTACCTAAATGTGTCGTATGTCAAAGCCCCTGAAAGTAACCACCAAAAAATACATTAGCTTCCGCCAAGCATTTGCTAATATAGACTTAAATGAAAATGATTTTTAGCTGTTACATTCATCGACCAACAAACAATCAAATGGTGATTGCTTTCTTAACATAGACCTTATAAAATATATAAAAAGACTATCGAAGGCATTGAACTATACAATGTTACAAAGTATCATCCACACATGTATAAGACCAACAGCCAAAGAGATATAACATCTAACACAAAACACTCAGAACATAGAGAATGGGAGAGAAGTAAAATAGTAAAAGAAAGAAATATAGTAGAAGATAAAGAACACGCACATCCTTTTCAATGAAGATGTAATTGTTGGGGTTGAGCGGTAATATTTAATTCCGGGACAGCGTTAGTTGTATTTGGACCCCGCGACAATTTATCGGGATATTAATTAAAGCCGAAATGATACCGAAAGAACAATGAATTTTTTTTTACGTGGTTCGGCCAATACCGCCTACATCCACGGAGAGACAATAGTTTTACTCTATTTGAGAATATTACACCGCACAAAATAACGCTCGTGTTTAAATTCAAAACCCGAGACCCCTTACCCACCTGGGTAATGTTTTTGTACCCACTCTCAATTACAACAGTAAAACTGTACCCGCTCTCACCCTTATCCACCCGGACAAGATTTCTCTTTTTTTTCTTTTTCTTTTTTCTTCTCATTTTTCCCTCACTTCTCTCACTTACTCGCTCTCTCTCAATCTGATTTGGGGTGCCTTTCACAAATGAGCATACGCCTCCTTTTATAGGCCAAGCAATCAACAAGAGACCAAAAAATAAATCGTCACTGCAAACGTCATAGGAATAGATCTCCAATTTTGCTACTTATATGGTGAAAAGTCAACAATTCTCTCCCTTTTCAACATCTGCATCTTCTTTAGAGAGCACTCCAGTGAATCCGAGAATGAGAGTAACCCGTTCATAATTACCACGAACGTCCATTTGCTTTCCTTGTAGCACCTACACATAATCCGAATCAACAATTCCGATCCTACACCACTTGATTCATTCAACGGCCAATCTTATGTGCAGCTTGAACCGACTCAACCCGTTGATTTCCGAAGAGGAACTTCGATGCAACCCCTTCTCCAATAGGATTTCCCTTCTCACCCATCGTCTGCCTTTATACCACGCGCGCGATTTTCGTGAACCCATCGAAGTCTGAGTATTATATACCATACTCACGTCAGACGATACAAAACCTTTGCACTCTTCTCCCTTTGGTAGGACCATTTCCGCCATGTGTGTTTTCTCAGACTCCCCCTGCTATGAAAACCCCATAGTCCTGGAATCTGACTGGCTCAAGAATATTAAATTCTACGCAACTTTGAGACAACATCACACCACAAAAAATGTGCGCCGCTCCACCAACGATTTTGATCTTCCCCGTTCCAACACACCGAACAACACAACGATATCCATCGGCTCATTGAGATCGAAAAACCGTTCGCATTTTCCGGAACGCATCAAAATATTCTCTTGGACCCCGCGTTAGTTGTATTTGGACCCCGCGACAATTTATCGGTATATTAATTAAAGCCGAAATGACACCGAAAGAACAATTAGATTTTTTACGTGGTTCGGCCGATACCGCCTACATCCACGGAGAGACAATAGTTTTACTATATTTGAGAATATTACACCGTACAAAATAACGCTCGTGTTTAAACCCAAAACCCGAGACCCCTTACCCACCTGAGTAATGTTTTTGTACCCACTCTCAATTACCACAGTAAAACTGTACCCGCTCTCACCCTTATCCACCCGGATAAGATTTTTCTCTTTTTTTTTCTTTTTCTTTTTTCCTCATTTTTCCCTCACTTCTCTCACTTACTCGCTCTCTCTCAATCTGATTTGGGGTGCCTTTCACAAATGAGCATACACCCCCTTTTATAGGCCAAGCAATCAAGAAGAGACCAAAAAAATAAATCATCACTGCAAACGTCATAGGAATAGATCTCCAATTTTGCTTCTTATATGGTGAAAAGTCAACAGTAATAATAACAACAATCCTTTTTTCCTTAAATTTGAAGCAGCTAAAGAATATCGTTGGAGATTTCTGTATGTAGCCTCCGTGCAATACAAATCACAGTCCACCTAAATGCATATGTGAGGTGCTAATGGGCTTGTCAACGGGGCGGGGCGGGGGCGGGGTTTAGATCCCCGTCCCCGCGTCGACGGGGAATCCCAGTCCCCGTCCCCGTGAATTAAATGGGGAAAATTTCGTCCCCATCCCCGTCCCCGCCGGGTCCCCGCCCCCGCGGGAATTCTCCGTCCCCGCGACTTTCTTAAAAACAATTATATTTATAATATATATATAAATTGTAAATATTATTTAACTTATATTTTAATTAGTATTTTTATTATAATAATACAGTTTGGGTAAAAAAGTATTACTTAAATTTTATTTTGTATTATAATAATATAAAATTTGTATAAAAAATATTATTTAATATTTATTTTAGGTTTAATTTTATTTATTTAGATATTATATTTGGCGGGGAACGGGGCGGGGACTATAATCCCCGTCCCCGCCCCGTCCCTGCCAACGGGGATAGATTATTCCCCATCCCCGCCCCGCGGGGATAAAATACCGGGGATTCCCCGCCCCGTTCGTGGCGGATCCCCGCGAGGACGGGGAATCCCCGCCCCATTGACAAGCCTAGGTTCTAAAAGAAGGAAGAAATAAAAATAAAAAATGGAATCTATAAATTTACCTGACTCGTGGGTATATATCTTCAAGACTGCAATAGTAGATCGAGGATGCTTGGCTCAGTAAGGAAAAAACAAATACAAACAGCAGTTTCTTATTAAAAATAATAAAACATAGATACACCATCTAATTTTTAGCCTAGGTACCTAGGTACTAGCCCACCCCACCTAGTTCTATCAAAATTTTCACTATCGATAGTATTACTTTTAGTTTTGTGCGTCGTCATTATAGTTTCGTAGTTCATTTATTAGCCAAGTCTCTTGGCTTTGATGGGAAGGGCGTTCTCCACCCTCTAGGCCATGCATGATTTAATGGATATCAACATCTCCGTTGATAATATTTTTGTTTACTTTCAAAAACGAAAAAACAACTAACTAGGAAAGTTGGTCGTTTTGGACGAAATGATATAACATGTTTCGACTCTCTACTATGAGTGAGTCCAAGTCAACAGCTATCTCATTTGAAATCTGAGATATAAACATTCATTTTGCTAGCCAATAAAATATCCAAACTGACATAGAAGTTGAAAATTGTTGACACCATATAACATACGAAAATTCAACAAGATTTGGCGTCCATTTCAGCCACCTTAAATAATAATAATACTCATCATCATCTTTTGGTTCTTTCATTCATTCCCACCAGACAAGGCTGTCACATGAGGCGTAAAATTATATAAAATCGTCCTCTCTTACCTCCTCCTCCTCCTCCTTCTTCTTCGCGCGCTCCTCCCTTCAAATACCTGAATATCTCCAGTCTTAACATTATAAGTTGTCCCTCTTCGACCTTTTGGAAGACCGAATACCAATATTTCCCTCGCTACTAACCAGCACAAGGGCCTTGCTAAATTATCATCAGGATTATCATGCTTTGTGAACATGGCCTTAAATCTGTGATTTATCCGTCTCTTACTGATACTACTACACAACATGGTCCATTCTCCATTTTCAGAGTTCATCTCCCAAACTTCCCTGACATACTTGGTGATGGAAGAAAACAAATGATAGGCTACTGCCCATTGGCAGAAAATCCCCTCGAGATGAAGGCCGAGAAAACCGGTAAACGATTTCGGTCCCTACGTTGAGCGCAAAACAAAATCTTCAGCCGTGCAGTGTGCATAGCCTCCACTAACTACCAGCAAGCCATAGAAATCCTATTCCTCTACGAGCTGCAAGTGTGTTATGTCGATATCTCTCCAAACTTCATCCACTCCAATGGTTAGCACTTGGATTAGCGGTGGGACTATAAAACGTCTCGTACCACTTTGAAGAAACCATCATCATCAACATATGCTAAACCACAAGATGTCATGAGTCCCCCAAAAGGAGGAATAACGGTTAACTGCTTTGTCAAGGGGTTAGTGACATAATCAACAAGATCGCCTTCTTTATGAATATCTGATATCAGCACCAATCCATTGCAGCTTGACCGCACAAGTCAATCAAACGCGCATTTAAAATTGCATATCTCGATACAGCCTCGTCGCAAATTCCAAATAAAACCCTCTCCAAGGATGACTCCACGTCTGGATTAGAAGTCCACCGGCCCCCGCGGTGTTGAATTTCGGAGATGTTGACGAGTGAATTCCGGGGAACGAATGATGAGGCTCCATTCTCTGCAAAAGTGCCTCGTGACGTTAAAAGTATATGAGCGGGAAGATGTAACAGAAATAGGAAGAGTATATCTTGGGGAAGGTAATATCTGATGTTGCTGCTGGTACTATTCGTTTGTTGTCTCTTCCTCGCGCGCCTCTTGCTGCAAGAACGAAGATCATATGTACAAACCTGCGCGGATATATAATACAAATTGAAGCAATTGACCTCCCATTGTTCTAACAATCATAATTAATTGTTCACTTAATCTATTGAATACTGAAAAAGGTAAACAAAAAAATATACATGACACGAACACAACACACGAGCGCCCATAGAAACACAGAAACATATATATATATATATATATATATATCTTGTAAGTATAAATTTTCGTCGTCAATTCGTCGATATTAACCCCCTCGACGTCGTCAATCTCTGAACCCTAATCGACTTAGAATTGCTGGTAATTGAAACCTAGTCTTGTGTAATTGCGATTTATTTATCCTAGTTTTCCAACATTACGGGAATAACGGCCCTAAAATTGTAAGATTGCATACAATTCACAGTATTTTGAAAGAGGCCCACCCAGTGACTACATTTTTTTCAAAGTACAATGAAAGTATGTATACTATTTTACTAAGTTGTTGGGGTATGATATAAACCGTCCATTAGTCAAATTAAGATTTACTAGAAATATTAATTAGGAAAATTAAAGAAAACAATTACTACTTCTAATTATTACTTTTAGTTATTCACCTTAATTTTATAATAAACAAATTCTCTTTTGATATACTTACAAACATATATAATTAAAGTAAAATTATATATATTAAATATTTTAAACAACAAAAAAATTATTATAATATATTTGTATATTATAGCAGACTTGTACAAAATGTAATAGTATTATTAAACTTGGAGTGCATAAATTAAAACATTAAATAATGTCCACCAACCAAACCATGTTTAAGTTTCGAATTATTGCCGTCATATTGTCTAAATAGCCGATTCTAATCATTTCTTCTATCCATCCCCAGCTTTTGAAGCAGAGGACGGAGGTCCTTGCCGACGAGACGGGCATGCAGAAAGCTCAGCGCCGTCGACGTTTAGAGCCACTTAATCATTTGATCAATGATTGGAGCGTCTTGAGAAAAGAAAGATTATGCCAAGACAACGACACTCTTCTTCGTACTCTGCGGCAAAGGGAGCGACAAGGTTAAGCGTACGATTTGTGCAGACTTTTAATTAAATTAAATTGCTTCCTAATAAATTACATAAATCTTTTGGGTAGAAAACTCATACGCCTCGTTTTGCGGATGTAACCGGAAGACGAACAGGGACATATCGACAACGACCACGGGCATGGGGACGTCATGGAATACGACATTGGGGACCAAACTCACGTGGAAGAGGACGATGATGACGGGGACCACACTTATTTAGAGTCACCACGGCGGGAAAGATCCCAACCTCGAGCTGCACATCGCAACTACTAGGCGACTACATGGCCGAGCAATCAAAACCACTACGGCGTGGAAGACCATGACACCGAACTGCATTAGGGGCAGCAGCGCGACTAGCACGCGGGGACCACCAATCAGCACCACGGCATGGAAGACCACAATGTTGAGGAGGAGTAGCACGAAGTGGAAGATCAGCAGACGAAGGGCAGACTTTGAATGCCCTTGCCGACAAAGTACTGCCTAGTCTGCACACCCCCAGCAATGACGTGCCGTCGAGTCTAACGCCCCTGCTGACAAAGTGCTGTCGAATCCCGCAGAACTTGACATAGAAATTGGCCGACTGAAGCAGAGGTTAAATAGCCGAAACGATTATTCTAACGGCAGATCTAGGCATCTCCAGCAAGAACCAATCATTTGTCATCGACAAAATTTCGACGACCTACGTAAAAGACTGCTTACGTTCTTGGTAGGGATCATGTTAATGATATTGAATCAATATTGGTCTAAGTCTCTTTCACGAGTTTGGGCGCTCGATTAAAAGAATTCACGTTGATAAATGATCATCATTCATCTTGAGCATGCAGCGGATATGTATGTATTTTAGTATATTGCACGTATCATTTTGCCTCCAATGTGTGCTCTAACTTATTTTGTACTATCAGTTTGTAGGGAGGGAATCTTCTAAGCAAACTAGACGTAGGAAGGACTTGGATAAGAAGCTCAAAAGAATTCGGGTGTAGTGCCATAGTAGTTGTGAACTAAAATGGTTTGAAATCAAAAATGGGTTCCACGTCTGTAAATACTGGATTACACGGTCACAGGTTTTATTTACGGTGGATCTTTCTTTGTTTAGCAAAATGAACGAATCTGGATAATCATTTTGTTGTTTATCAATTACCTCGGAAAATGGAGAAACCCAGCAGGCATTAGCAGTATGGCATAAAGCATTGTTGGGCTTGGTTGTTTGTTGGGCATCAATGACGTAATGTCAATACTTCATTTTTGTTAGAAATCTCAAGTAAAGAAAGATTGTTCCAGGAAAACAACATGTTTCTTCGTACTCTGCGGCAGAGGGAGCGACTAAGTTAATAATACGATTTGTGTTGACTTTTAACTAAAAATAAATGTTTTGAAATGCTTCGTAATAGATTACATAAATCGTTTGGGCAGAGCTGGAAAAATACTACAGAACTCTGACGCGATTAGCTTTGCGTAGAAGACCACAACGTCGAGTTGCAGCAGTGACTCCAGCGCGACTAGCATGTGGGGGCCAGCAGTCAGAGCCACCACGCCTTCGAAGACCACAATGTTGAGCAGCAGTAGTGCCAGCAGCGCAACTAGCATGCGGTGGCCTTCAATCAACACCACGGCATGGAAGACCCTAACATCGAGAAGGAGCAGCGCAAAGTGGAAGATCAACGATGGGCATTTCGAACGCCCCAAACAACGAAACGATGCCTAATTTGGACGCCCCCAACAACGACGTGCCGCCAAGTCCGAATGCCTTTGTAAACAAAATGTGCCTAATCAGACGCCCCCAACAATGACGTGTCGCCGAGTCCCAACGGCCTTGCCGACGAAGTGCTGCCGAATCCCGTAGATCTTGGAAGTTGGATGGACCTTTTCTTCTTACAAGAAGAGCCAGTTGGACGAAGTACGGGGATGGACCTTTTCCCCGTACAATTGAAATTAGTAAAGGCGTATGCCCGGGGAAACGCCCGGGGAAAGACGTTTTGGTTGGCGTCCAGCGACGTAGCAATCAGTAATTTGTGTCTATATTTGGAGTATAAAGGCGTACCATCGACACAAAAAAACTTTTCGACAATGTTTGAAGCCATCGATGCTCGGCTTAAAAGCCCAAAAGACATACCCGAGCAGGAAGTGTCCAGGTCTCCCTGTCTGCAGATTCAGCCACCTCACGATTGTCCCTGGATTGTAATACTGCAACGCCTTCATAAATGTTGGGAGTTTGGTAACAGAATCTTCCCACGTACCGTAAACATTTTCCATCGCTCTTCTCAGACCATGCCAAGCTTGAATATACGAGATGTCGTAGCCATATTTATCTTTCACGAGTTGTTGGACGTTCTTGGGTAGGAACTGCGGATCGATTCTTACGGTTCCAACCAACAACTCAGCAATAAAATTTCTAGAGATATTACGGTGTGTGCTCGCCAGCTCAGTCATATAGCAAGTGTGCGGTCCTTCAAATTTTGTAACAGACCAGTAACCTATTTTTGGCTTGAAGGATGCCCTCAGTCTCCATGGGCAATCAATCGTATGATTACATTGGACACTCCAACGCGTGTTGCTGCTTTCGTTGACGTGATACTCGAGTCTAGCAACCCTGATCGAAAAATCGTCGACGGCACGTTGTAAATGTTTTTTTGTTTGAAAAATCATACCTCGACAAAACATAAGGTTATCTCTGTCGTAAAACTGTAATACCCGTAAAATTTAATACGGGATTATTTCTATAATATTCGAAATGTGCGAAATCAATTTTCAAACAAAAATGATTTCTTTTCGAGACCAGTCCAAAATTACAATTGGGCCCCAAAAATTTAAATAGACCAAAAATTTATTTATGGGCCAAATGTAGAAAATAATGGCCCAAAATAAAAGGTTGGAAGTTTAGTCCTTTAATAAAATTAAATGGATCGAAAACAAGAAATGAAAGTCCAAATAAATGAATAAATAATATATAATAATAATAATAATAAGGGGCCCGAAATTATTTAGAGACCAAATAAAAATAATAATAATAATAATAATAATAATAATAATAATAAAATAAATATAAAGGCATATCCAAGATTCCACTACCATACATGTGTCTCCATGAGAGTTAGGTTTTCCTTGAGATAAAATAATAACATTCAACACCTAATATACTTACTATAATACATTAGGACAAGTTATTAACAAATAAAACAAAGCAAATAGGATAAGAGAGGGAGAGATGACGAGAAAGAGAGGAATTGAGAGGAAGAGGACAAGATCCCAACTAAGATGCCATTTCCTCATGCAAGTGTACAAATAAAAATCAACTAATAAACTTAAAGACACCTAAGGCCACCTCTCTACACACCTGAAGCCAAAATAAAAATAGAGAAAGGAAAGAAAGAAGAGGGAGAGGCTGAGAGAGAGAGAGGGAGAGAAAGAAAAAGAGAGAAAGAAGGAAAGGAGAAGGAGGAGAAGAAAAATCTTCGGAAGCCCGGGATCGAAGCTCTCGGGTCGGGATCACACGAAAACACCCCGTGATTTAGATTTCCCCGGAGTTAAGGTAGGTGAAGATCACCTACATACGTAAACAATATTAGGATTTGTGAATTTTACGTGTTTTGCATGTTATTCATCGAATTTTTCGTGTGTATGTGATAATAATAATTTGCTTGCTTGAAATTTTCGTTGGTTAGCTTACGGAGCACGAGATTGAGTATTTTTAGAACTATGAATATTTGGTAATAGGGATAGAGGACTTTAGATTAAGAGGATAGAGCAAAACTTGGGGAGAATTAGGGTTTTCTAGGGTTTTCTTTATCCATTTCGGCCAAGAGGTTCAAAAATTCATATCTCACAATCTAGAATTCAGATTAAAAATTCCTTTGAACAGAATTAAGATTTGCAAGTCCTTTATCTGTGGTTAAAATTCAGGTCCATCGGACATCATTTACCTTGTGATCATTGAGAAATCCGAAACTGTCGCAAAGCCGTATAAAATAGTTTTTCTTTAAAAAAATTTTGGGACTTGATCGAAATTTTACAAAAATTCAGGGAGTCTGTGTTGTAAAATTCCGAATAGGGGATATTTTTAAAGAAATATAAAGTTTTTAGGACATATTTAAAATTCGGAATAAATAATTGGGGTCCTTTGGGTAATTTTCAAAATTTTGGGACTAGATTGAAAAGTTTCAAAAATCTGGAGGCTGAGAATGTAAAATCCAAACAAGGGAGATTTTTAAAGAAATAAAAAGCTTTTGGGGCAGATTTGAAATTCGGAATAAATAATTGGGGTCCTTTGTGTAATTTTCAAAAAAATTAGGGGACTAGATTGAAAAGTTCTAAAAATCTAGGGGCTGAGAATGTAAAAATCCGAACGGGGAGATTTTTAAAGAAATATATAGCTTTCGGGGCTAATCTGAAATTTTTAAAGCTTTCGGGGCAGATCTTAAACTTAGGAAAAGTTTTGGATCCTAAAAAGTAAATTATGAGATTTTGGGGTTTTAAGTGCAAATTCATAAAGATATTTTTAAATTAGAAATTTAAGTGATATTTTGAAAGTTGGACGTTAGAATTTTAAAATATATTAAATTAGGGACCAATTGTGATATTAGGGTCTTAAAGTAAAAAGGATTAAATTTTGGGAACTATTAGTGAATTTCGGGAGAGTTTCTGTGGTAAAGGTTTTGGGCCGATTAAATCGGAACGCGGGCTTTGGTCCCGAATTATTTGGTGTATGATAGTTTTTTTTTTTTAGATCGGGCCGAGATTATATCTCGGGCCGATATGTTGTTATTTAATATGATGTATTTCATATGTTGCATTCTATTTGCACGATATTTGCATACACATGGTACGAAAAGAGAGAACTGTGTGGAGTTACCGTAATATTGTATAGTGATGTTCAGTGGGGTAGTTTAAGACCGATTGATGGTCGTCGATTTGTATGAGTAGTGAGGTTAGGACTAAGGCGCACTATATAATTGAGATGTGGTGAGTGGGCCTCCCGAGCTACTGACCATTGTGGGGAGTGGGGCCTCCCGAGCTACTGACCCCTGCGCGCGTGTTGCCTTTAGTCCTAAGCCTCGGGCCCCGATGTGATGAGATGAGTTAATATGAGATGAGATATGAGAAAAGAGTCGAGCGTGCATTTTGTGAGATGTGTCGGGATGGGAGTCGAGTGAGAGCATTTGCAATCTTGCATATTTTCATCTACTGGGCAAAAGCTCAGGGTTTACGTGTGTAGGTACGAACGAGTCGGACGTTGAGAAACGTCACGACTAAGCGGCTGAAGGCGGTGACTCCACGGACTTTTGAGGGCGGCGCAGTACATGGGACGCGACCTGTGAAACAAGCTTATGTTTCGTGTTTTTTTTTAAAATTTGGGATTGGACTTTATGGTCTTCGGCCCAATGAATAAAAAATGTGTATGGGTTTGGACCTATGGATTTAGACATTGAATGTATTTGTATTATTATGTTTTAAAAGTTTTTAATTAAATGGGCTTTCCGCTGCTTACGCTGCGAAAATCCGCCAAAATACGTATCTAGGAAGTCGGGTTATTACAAAAACTCTCCGTAACCACCGTAGTCGTCACCACCAGGAGGTGGCATTTGGTACGTTTGGAAAAATGGGACGGACTGAAACAGCGCTGGAGCAGCAGAGTCCAGCGGAGTGGTATCATCTGGTGCATCGTCGTCGTCGTTCTCGTCGTCCTCGTTGGGATCGGGTAACTCAGACAGTGGATCCTCATCGTCCGCTTCCGAATCACTAACATCAACGTCTTCATCTGGTTCTGGCACGAAATCTGGCTCCGGTTCTGACACTTATTCCGGCATATTGAATGGAACACCAAGCGCCGGATTCTCCAGAGAAACATTACTGAACCCTGCCGTAACTGAGACAATGTCGGGAAAATCCGGACATGTGTAACTGGAAGAACCAACTTCAAAATTCCGATGAGGCTCTTCGTTCAAATCAAAGTTTGAATTTTCAACTATTTCAACAAAAACCTCAACACAATTGTTCTCTGAATCGTGATGTATGAAAAATTGTAAATCATTGTCGTTGGAGACTTGAAAAAGCTGATGAAAGTGGTGGGATTGTTGAAAGTATTCATTTTTGGCATGGATAATCAACGAACAACGACTGCTATCAGCACCCGTAATTTCGAACAACAACGAAATAAACTCGGAAAAACTGGTGTTGCGATGAATTAGCCTATACCCAACAGAGCGGATACTATGTTTGATGGTAGAATCATATGATTGAATTATTTCGCCGCCGAAATATACTATGACTTGTACTTGACTCGACACAATTGTTTGAGTTATTAAAAGAAATCGACAACGGTTATGGTGATATGAGTTAGGCAAGGTGAAGGGGGTATATATAGAAACTTAACTCGTAAAGCGGAGGTACGAGTTAAGTAACTCGTAATCTGGTGATACGAGTTACGTGAATTATTGAAATTCACGTAACTCGTATCCCAGATTACGAGTTAGCTAAATTATTGCCGACACGCTGCATGGCCATGCAGGTTGGTCGGCCACAAATTATAACTCGTATATTTAGATTACGAGTTAGTAACTCGTATACTGAGGATACGAGTTAGTGTGCCATGTCATTTGCCATGTCAGGGTCAGCGGGTCAGCGGGCCATTTGCACGTAACTCGTACTCTAGGAATACGAGTTACTAACTCGTAATTTAAAGATACGAGTTACGTTGCCATGTCAGGTCGGCGGGTCAGCGGGCCCAACGTAACTCGTAAGCTTAGAATACGAGTTACTAATTCGTATTCCCAGTGTACGAATTGCGCTATTTTATTAATACTTTTGCTTTCCTGTTAATTAATATTTATTTATTAATTAATTTTTTCATAAAATTAAATTCAAAGCACTATTAATTCTTATTTAATTTTAAACTATTGAAAGTGTACATGTAACTTAAAAAATATTCAAAGTTGTCAACATTAGTATGAAATAAACATATAAATATAGAAATCATTTCAATATAACATTATCGGTAGCAAATTTGTTAATACAATCCATATAACATACATCCATCTGTAGTAATGAATCTTTAGGTAATAATATATTCTAAATAAATATGTAATGTGCCATATTTACATTTTTTACAAAATTAAACTATATATAAAATATCTATGAGAAGTTGAGATAATATTGACCTTATTTTTCCCATTGAAATATTACAATTACATAAGAAAACATATTTAACAAAGAACTTACAATTACATAAGAAAACATATTTAACATCGTTACTCATTAAATAGGGGGTGAAATGGTGACTAGAGGGTACCAAAATCCCCCTAGTTAGTTTGCCAATTCATTTTGCCTCCAAAATTTTATAACTAGGAAACCTTAAATGAGAGTCTCTTTCTATTTTAAAATAATAATAGCCATCATATTTTCTTGTCATACACATCTATATATTATATATTTATACTAGTACCACCCGCATATTCTATGCATGTACTAAAATATAACTATATATATTGTTAATTTATATTTTAGTATTTAAAATTAATAATGTTTGATGAAACATTATTTTTAAATATGTAAAAGAAAATATGGTTGTGGAGATATAATTATAATAAATAAAACAATAGATGTATGAAATGATAATTTACATTTAGTTATAATTATATATAAAAAAAGTAGACGTTCAATAGATGTGATGATATAATTACAATAATAAAAGCTACAATTAATTGTGCGATATTTGGTAAAAAAACATAATTATTAAAGCTATAATTAATTGTGTGATATTTAATAGGGGATCTAAATAGAATCTAAGGGGGGAATTACCCTTTAATAATTCTTAAAGAATAAAATAGTCCAATATGGCATTATTTATGCGTCTGTCACAATACACGACCTATTTGGCCATTTTCTCTCTTTTGAATTATTAAATCAATGTTTTGCAGCAAACGTATCAATATCTTATATATTATCTTATATATATATATATATATATATATATATGGAAATGTAGTTTTCCTAAATGTGACACGTGTTCACTTTGTTTTTTCTTAGGAAAACTAATAAATTTCTAAATAGCTAGTTTTTTGCCCGTGCAATGCACGGGTATTAATTATGAGGTATAAATGTAAATTGCCAGAAAACAATATTATTTTATAATTATGGAGCTCTAATATTATAAAATTAGGATTGCCATAATTACACCGCTGAGGCGCCTTTGATTCACAGCAATAATTCGTGCCAACAGACTTCACGTTTGTTCCACATCGAGTTGCTTTGGCTATGCGTAGCATTGCACTTGTCAACTACCGAGGCCAACTGTAAATGGAATGCTGCGGCATCGACATATATGCAGCTTTGAGAGACTTATCTTATAAGTAATAGCAGAATTCAGCTAAAGAATGATTATTTTTCGCACGATACACATCGACAAATTAAAGATGCAATGTTATTGATTATTTGTGTTCTTAGCAAGGATGTGCAAAGAGAGGCATATAACTAACTTCTCGAACAAAACATGCATCGTTGAGCTGGATAGCTTGATCAGGCAAAGCATCTACTAAAAGCCCATGAGAAATCACTGATATACGTCAGCCATATGCATAATTAGATGATCGGACAAATTTACAAGAGTGTAAAGCAAGAAAAAAAATCTCAGAAGGATACAGCTTATAGCAAGAACATGAAAATTCAAATGTCAAGTAGCTTTCCTTCATTTCAAGAGCGATAATAAAATAATTAAAAAAATCGCCACACAAGTTAGTATAATGTCATTCGACCAAAAGTAAGATGGCGTAACTTTTCAATTTGAAGACGAAACTTAATTATGAACTTACCATTTCTTCTTGAGTTCATATCATTCTCCATGTCACAATTCAAAGTAGTTTGACTTCATCCACGACATCTCGCAGTCGCTGTGCTAATACTTATGCAACTTCATTTCTTGCAACCTTTGACTGCACAGACCTTCTTTAATTAAGTTAAATAAATTGAAGGAGTGTTGGAAATAAATTATATAAAATGAAAAAGTGATGCACTCCTTCAGGGTTAACCTTTTAGGAAAAGTGGTCACTTAACATGGTATCAGAGCTTAGGGACCTGCAGGTCCTGGGTACGAATCCTCACGACCACCCATTTATGAGAGATGCGCCTCCTTCAGGGTTAACCTTTTAGGAAAAGTGGTCACTTAACATGGTATCAGAGCTTAGGGACCTGCAGGTCCTTGGTACGAATCCTCACGACCACCCATTTATGAGAGATGCACCCCCTTCAGGGTTAATCTTTTAGGAAAAGTGGTCACTTAACAAGGAGAACATATTATTGAATGTCAGTATACCCAATACATACATCAACTTTGCTTTTCTTACAACTTCCACCTTATTTGAGATCTCCACTTGTCGGCATATTTTCCACGAATGCTGAAAAAGAGAATTAAACCATTGTTATGGACTGCCATTAATTAGACCGTCAACAATGCCTAACTGAATAAGCACGTAACTGATGTTTCTGATTTGATTGATAACCAACTTCTTGATTAAATCATCCTTGTCGTACCCATACCTTATCATCTTCCAGTGTTGTAGCTTAAGTCCACCCCCACTTTTGGCTAAGAAACGAACATATATAAAAAATACTTTATGACCAAGACTATAACTATAATGAACTATTCCATTCAAGTATGGATTTTATCTTAAGTCAGAAGCCCAACAGAATCATGACCAATGGCCAAATATCTCGAGCTTGGCATTGTCACAAAATCATGCTTTTCTTAGTCTGAATCTCGAGCTTGGCATTGCCACCATCACCCAAATATCTTTCTTAGTGAGTGACACCAACCGAATCTGGACCAATGCCTGATAGTAAACCAATTGCGAACATCAAAACTCAAGAACTCTCGTCATCATTAACCAAACAACACACCGAAACATTTTACACATTTTTAAGTCCAAATCGAATGCACGAACACCCAGAACAATTACCCAAAAAAATAATTAAAATTAATAAATTTAAATAAATTTCTTGCATTCAATTGTTCCGATAAAAAAAACAGGACGATAAGCAAAAAATCTCAGAACAATCTCTTAAAAAAATAACTCAGATAACACGAAAGAAAATAAAAAATCGGACCTTATCATGAGAAGGCCGCAAAATTCCAATCGACAAAATCGCACGCGGCACCTGCAAAAATCAACAGAGTTTGGGCAAAATCCTAATCTTCATTAGAAACCCAACCAAAGCCAGAGGCACAAAAACCCAACCATAAGAAAAACACAACCAAAGCAAAAGTAAATGCCATAGCGGACTAACCAAAATCTGACAATTCAACATCAACCAAGACATATCACAAAGACAGACTCGCCAAGCTAGCATCATTCAAAAGTGATGATGTTCAGAGCAGCATCATAACGAATAAATCACATCAACGTCCTATCTCAACCACATCTACGCATATTAGGGATTTTAACTCCACGTCTTCACACCCCAAGCTCCTCACATCAACATATCCATAGCTCAATTTCAACTGGTATCTCACATGAATTTTTGTTGCATTAAATGTGTTAATTAGCTGCTTCTTTGCTTGTTTGCTGGCCTCTCAATCCCTGTATATGTTCCTCACATTTAGCGAGCCTGTAAATCATGGTTATGTGTAAATCCTCCACGTCAGCACCATGAGCAAAACACACGCTGTAAGCTTAACGGCTCCGTAATTAGCATCAGATAAGAAAGGAGAGCATCTTCAACAATATCCGCGCACAACCGAGCGAGGCATAGCGATGTCAAACTCTACCTTCGTCAAAAAAGTAGGAGGGAGGCTAATTTACTCAACAGCATGAGGACACCCTTTCCCAGCCAATGGTAGGTCAACGCCAGCTTCGACAAAGGATGTCTAGCTTCAATGCTTCATTGTGTGCTCTCTCAGGGAACTGACACTTGTGTCCTGCTTTGGCCATGCCTTGACGAAACACCTCCAACCATCTGGAAATAACTTACCGTATCATCTTATATTACTAAGGAAATGTAGGTTTCCTATATGAATGCCACGTGTCCTCGATTATAGTGCAAAAAATAATTAACCACGATGCCATGAATGAAAAACTGCACAAACGAAGATGGATTAGCAGTTGCGTTTCTGTTATTTGTATGGATACTCGATCTATTAAATGTGAGAGAACTAATTGTTTGTGAGTGTTTGCTTGTACTAAGCGTGGGAGTGTTTAACGTAATACTGGAATGAGGGTATATATTTTATCACTCGAAACTTGTATGCTTCTATCACTTGATCGCTCGCTTTTTTTTATAACACTCACAGCTATTTTTTCAGAGAAGCAAAACTCTTTTCTTCTGATACATGCACGCTCTCTCTTACTATCTCTTTTAACTACATGCAAAACACACATATATAGTACAAAGATAAATGAGAAGTAAATCTTATCTAAATCCTCTAAGCATGCGTGATATATTTTCATATCTTAGACTTTGATTATTGTTTCAGATTTTAGTGCCAAAGTCTTGCAGCAACATGTTGTTTGATTTGTGTGTCCATTTCCTTTTCTATGTTTTGTTCTCCTATTGTATTTTTTTGACTTAGTATTGAGCTTAGTCAACAAATTCCTCCCTTAAGCTCAATATCTTCTTGTCTTTCATCCCGAGCATCCTTTTTAGGTTTTCGAATGTGCTTGTTGGTAACGGCTTCGTAAAAATATCTGCAATTTGGTCCGAACTTGCGACGTGTACCATCTTCACTGCTCCATTTTTTACGTTCTCCCGAATAAAATGAAATTCGCATCAATATGCTTGCTTCTCTCGTGATAAACTGGATTTTTCGCCAACTCGATCACTGACTTATTATCGACTCGAATTTCGGTTGGCTCATCTTGTCGAAGATTCAATTCAAGCAATAAGTTCCTCAGCTAGATTGCGTGACAGACACACCACGATGCTGCCACATATTCCGCTTCGCAGGTTGATAAAGTCACGATCGGTTGCTTTTTCGATAACCAGGTGAATGCCGTATTGCCGAGATAAAATACGTAGCCGCCAGTGCTTATTCGATCATCGATATCTCCGCACCAATCGCTGTCAGAATATCCGACTAATTTGCAGTCGCTCTCCTTTGGATAAAATAATCCGAGCGATTGTGTTCCTCAGATGTATCGTAAAATCCTCTTGATCGCTTTGAGATGTGACTGCCTAGGTTCTTCCATATAGCGGCTAACGACTCCAACGCTGTAAGCGATGTCGGGTCTCGTGCAAGTTAAGTAGCGCAAACTGCCCACGAGACTTCGATAATCGATCGCATTAACTCCTTGTCCTCCCTCAAACTTGGACAGTTTTGTTCCAAATTCCATCGGTGTCGCTACCGCATTGCTCTCCTCCATTTTATTTTTCTTCAATATAGCCTTCCCATACACTTCTTACGACACAAAAATTCCTGTGCTTCTTTGGTCGACTTCGAGACTGAGGAAGTATTTCATCAATCCCAAGTCCGTCATCTCAAATTCCTTCGTCATCGCCTTCTTGAAGTCGTTGACTATTTTCTCACTGCTTCCCATGAAAATAAGGTCATCGACATAGAGTGCGACGATGATCATATCATTTCTTTCTCGTTTGACGTAGAGGGCATGCTCGAACAGACATTGCTCGAACTTGTTCTTTTTGAAATATCCGTCGATCCGGGTGTTCCATGCTCGCGGCGCTTGCTTTAGTCCGTAAAGCGCCTTTTTTAATTTCAACACTTTGCCATCTTTTCCTGGTTTTGTATATCCCGGGGGCTGCTCCACGTAGACTTCTTCCTCGAGTTCCCCATTCACAAAAGCGGACTTCACGTCAATCTGGTAGATTGGCCAGTTGAGTTGTGCAGCTCGAGCTAGGAGCAAACGAATTGTCTCCATTCTTGCAACAGGAGCAAAAACTACGTCATAATCTATTCCCGCTTGTTGCCGATAGCCCTTCGCAACCAATCTCGCCTTGTAACGTTCAACTTTTCCATGAGCATTCATCTTTCTCTTATAAACCCATTTGACTCCAATGGGTTTATGCCCGTTTGGCAACTCCACAAGATTCCATGTGTCGTTCTTTTCGATCGCTTTTATTTCCTCGTCCATCGCCGTTTTCCATCTCTTGTCTCTTATGGCTTCTTCGAAACTAACTTGTCCCGTGTCGGTGAGTAAGCAGACTAGGTGAACCTGTTCGGTCGATTTGTACATGTCCTGCATGCTTTGCATCCTCGCCTGCCTTGGTTCATCCTCCTCGTCATTTTCTTGAGACGATACCGGAATGGGTATTGGTGCAACGATCAGCGGTTCTTCCTTCATTGTATTTTCTTCATTATTCCAGTTCCACGAATTTTCTTCATCTACTCGAACATCTCGACTTACTATCACCTTTTTATTTTCTGGATCATAGAGCCGGTACGCCTTTCGTTTTCTCATCATATCCAATAAACACGAGCTTTTTGCTTTTGTCGTCAAGCTTGGTCCTCTTTTGATCCGGCACATGAGCATACGCCACACTTCCAAATATTTTGAAGTGCGCTACCGTCGGTTTTCGGCCAGTCCATGCTTCCTGTGGTGTTCGATTTCCGAGATTGTGATGTGGACATCGGTTTTGAATATACAGCACATCGTACCGCTTCGGCCCAGAATTCCTTTGGCATGTCCTTGCTTTTTAACATTGATCGAACCATGTCGAGAATGGTTCGGTTCTTCCTTTCAGCTACGCCGTTCTGTTGTGGTGAATAAGGTGCGGTGAGGAACCTCCTTGTGCCTTATTCTTCGCAAAAATTAGTAAAAGCACCTGACATGTATTCGCCACCTTTGTCTGATCGGAGCGCCTTCACGTTTGAGCTTGTCGCCTTTTCGACCATAGCCTTGAATTTTTTAAACGTCTCGAACGCTTCTGATTTTTCCTTTAGAAAATACACCCATGTCTTTCTTGAGTAGCATCGATGAAGGTGATGAAGTATCTCCTTCCACCGAATGATTCTGGTGTGATCGGCCCGCATATGTTTGTATGTATGAGCTCGAGTGGTTTGCGCGCTCGATATTCTGCCTGCTTCTGGAACATCGTCCTCGTATGTTTCTCGATTACGCAGCTTTCGCAAAGCTTCTTTCTGCCTTTTATCACCAGCATTCCGTTGACCATGCCTCTTTTGGAGAGCTCCTTTAGGCCAACGTAATGCAAATGACCAAACTGCATATCCACAATTGGTCTTTGTCCTCCACATCAACTTGCATTCGGTTCCTTTCCATCTCGACCCTTGCGATCATTCTTCCGTCTTTGTTTCTTAGTTGTAATGAGCGGTCCTTTATGAACACTGAACATCCTTTTTCAAGCAACTGCCCCATGCTTAAGATGTTCGTCTTCAAGTCGTGTACGAAATAGACGTCCTCGACCGATCCCTGTTTACCATCATTTTGAGAGAAGCAATTTTTCCCTCGGCCTTTGACTTCTATCTTCGATGCGTCTCCAAAAGACACGTGGCCGTCATCGATCTTCTTCAGATCCGTGAAGAGATGTTTATACCCGCTCATATGATTGCTGGCACCGGAGTCAAGATACCACACCATATCGTTGCCTGGACTTGTATCCTCGAGCGCCATTAGGAGAACGCCTTCGTCTCTTGGCTCTTCTTGTGTGATTAGATTCGCATTTTCGTCCACCTTGTTTTCGGACCAAAAGACTTTCGCGAAGTATCCGAACTTCCCGCAGTATCCGAACTTCCCGCATTTTCGTTCACCTTGTTTTCTATCATTTCATTTTTCTGTGCAGTCTATCATTTCAATGCAAATGAAATTAGTAATAAAAGTTCTGCATATAATAACTTTACGTAAAATTGTTTTGCTGTATCTGATTCTTTGCACGTGTTGTGTTGGAAATAAACAAATTTTGGAATGATTATAAGAAGTCTCTCAATTTTGTAATACATCGGCTATGCAAGATATATATAAGTCATCGTACGACTACGATTCCGTCACGTCCGTGGTGAATAATGACTCGTGAAACCGTGGTTAATAATTCCCTCTGGAAATCCAACAGCACATCGCCACAAGATTGCATAATCATGCAATCAATGTCTCTGGGCTCGGCTTTTGAGATTTTAGGCTGAGAAGGCCAAGCAAATACAAGTATGGAGAAAAAAATTAGATGACGTCAAGTTAAATAAGAATTAAATAGCCATACTTTATACCTATGTTCGGGCAAATGCACGACCAAGTTACGACAAAATCTTAAACGCGAAATATTACGTTCGAAGAAATCACTTGAAAATTCAGCATAATGCTGAGATAGATCCTTCAGCTTTGTCTCTATAAGGTAGAGGAGACACGCTCTCACAGGTTCGTACTGGGGTGCGGAAACAACTTTGTCTCCTTACGCCATGGAACACCAGTTGTTGATTTTATGTTCTTGGAAGAGTCGTCAAAATATTTGACACGTCTTTTAAGAACATTTAATATTATTATATTGATTGTTTGTGAGAGTTTTTTTGCTAAATAAGGAAATAAAATTATTGGAACGCCCGAAATGGAAAGTGTGATAAAATTACGGGATGACATACACATTTGAGGAATGGTTTAAACCACTCCATCAAACCACTCCAAAAATCACTCCAAAAACCACTCCAAAAATCACTAAAAAACCAACTTCTCCTCATTCACCTAATTTAGAAAATTAATATAGTATAAATTATCTAACAATCCCCCACATGAATGAGAATTAGTTGGTTAATGTTTCTGCTAATCCAATGATACTCTGCATAGAGGATAGTATGTTTACCATTTGAACATCCTCCTTGTATGCACGCTAGGTTTACTGCAGTCCAGCAGGACACGAATTTTCGTGTAAACGAACCCACGTACAATACACAGAGACCATTTTCTCTTGTTCCGTTCTCATGGTTTTGTCCATTACGACCATGGACACGTCCTGATTCTGCGAGGGTTTCTAAAGAACTAAGCCTTTCAGTTCTCCTTTGAAGCGGCCCCACTTCTCCCTAACATAGGTGACTTCTCACATCGCGAGTATTTTCTATCAATACTCTATGATAGTCATTAAAGCATCATAATGCTAGCCTTTTTCGTCATCACTGTTTCTTGACAGGAATGAGCGGGGTTATCCCCCACAGTGATACCAAGTCTTAAGATTAGGTTGTCCCTTTGAACCTAGATCTTGGGTCTCCAGTCACATAGGTAGGGTTTCCCTTCTTAGCACTTCTATACTTTAAGGCTTTAAGCCCATCCCTTTCGTCAACCTTTCAACCGCATCTCTATTTAACCCTTTGGTTAGCGGATCCGCAATGTTATCCGTAGATTTCACATAATCAATCGAGATAACCACAGTTGAGAGCAGTTGCCTAACGGTATTATGTCGACGACGTATGTGTCTTGACTTACCATTATACATAGTACTCTGTGCTCGTCCAGTCGCCGATTGACTATCGCAGTGTATGCATATAGGCGGCATAGGCTTTTCCCATTTCGGGATATCCTCTAAGAAATGGCATAGCCATTCAGCTTCTTCTCCACATTTATTCAAGGCAAAGAACTCGGATTCCATAGTGGATCTTGCTATAAACGTTTGTTTCGAGGATTTCCACGACACAGCAGCTCCAGCTAGTATAAACACATAGCCGTTTGTGCTCTTAGAATCCTTCATGTTGGATATCCAGCTTGCATCTGTGGCCTTCTAAACAGTCGGACGACCATAGTGTAATCCATAGTCTCGAGTATACCGTAAGTATCTCAAAACCCGTATTATAGCGGTCCAATGATTCGCACTTGGATTGCTCGTGTACGAACTCAGTTTGCTTATAGCATAAGCAATATCTGGCCTAGTATAGCTCATTAGATACATCAAGCTTCCGATAATCCGAGAGTATTCTACTTGAGCAATAGCCTCGCCGCGATTTTTCGACAAATGAACGCTTCGATCTAATGGCGTTCTAGCAAAACCAGAATCACCCTTGCAGAATTTGTCGAGAATTTTGTCTACGTAATGAGCTTGGCTCAAAACAAGACCGTTACTTGTTCGTATGATTTTAATTCCTAAAATCACGTCCGCAAGTGCCATATCTTTCATGTCAAATTTCGAATTTAACATATCCTTGGTAGACTTGACCATTTTGTCATTACTACCAACAATGATTATGTCGTCTACATACAGACATAAAATGACGTAGTCATCGCCTGTTTCTTTTGAGTAAACACATTTATCGCTCTCATTGATTTTAAAGCCATAGTTGATCATCGCGTGATCAAACTTTTCGTGCCACTTCTTAGGGGCTTGTTTCAAACCATACAAAGATTTGATCAATCTACAGACTTTCTTTTCGGTTCCAGGAGCACGAAAACCTTCGGGCTGCTCCATATAGATTTCTTCGTCTAGTTCACCATTTAAGAAAGCTGTTTTGACATCCATTTGATTTCCAAATTTCTTAAGGATGCAATAGCAAGTATCATCCTTATCGAATTTATTCTCGTCACAGGAGAATATGTGTCAAAGTAACCTAAGCCTTCGGGTTGCTTGTATCCTTTGATAACAAGTCTAGCTTTATACTTTTCCACAGACCCGTCTGGTCTCATTTTCCTTTTAAAAATCCATTTTGATCCTAAAGGTTTACATCCATTTGGGAGATCAACTAATTCCCAAGTATGATTCTGCAAAATAGAATCAATCTGCTCTTTATGGCTTCTTTCCATAAAGGCCCGTCCACGGAGCTCACAGCCTCGTCATAAGTCAGTGGTTCCTTTTCAATCAAATATGTAACGAAGTCGTCACCAAAAGATTTCTTTATTCGGGCACGCTTGCTTCGTCTTGGTTCAATCTTATGAACCGTTCTAGGAATCTCGGTTTCTATACCATCTCGTTTAGATGAATCGGATCCATCACCGGATTTACAAGGAAAAATATTTTCAAAGAAACATGTATTCCTTGATTCCATTACCGTGTTCTTGTGAATATCCGAAATTTTCGAATCATAGACAAGAAACCGATATGCCGTACTATTGAGTGCATATCCTATGAAAATACAGTCCACCGTTTTAGGACCAATTTTCACCGCTTTAGGCGGAGGTACGGCTACCTTCGCCAAATCCCCCACATTCGTAAATGTTGGTACGAAGGCGTCTTTCCTTTCTATAATTCATCTGGAGTTTTATTCATTTTCTTTCGAGGTATCCTATTTAATAGGTAATTAGTCGACAAGATAGCTTCGCCCCACATATTAGGCGGTAGACCTAAACTCAGTAACATCGCATTCATCATGTCTTTTAATGTGCGATTCTTTCGTTCGGCCACTCCGTTTGATTGAGGTGAATACGGGGCGGTTACTTCATGAACGATACCATGTTCCAAACAAAAGCTCCCAATTGGCGCTTCGTATTCCCTACCCCGATCACTTCTCAATCTTTTAATTTTCTTGCCAAGTTGCGTTTCAACTTCGGTTTTGTAGAGAACAAATTTCTCTAATGCTTCGTCTTTGCTCTTAAGCAAATAAACATAGCAATATTTGGTGCAATCGTCAATAAATGTTATAAAATATTTATTGCCACCACGTGTTTGAACGTATTTCAAATCACATAAATCGCTATGAATCAATTCAAGAGGTTCGGTACTTCTTGCTACCGAGGGAAAAGACGATCTCGTCATTTTTGCTTCAACGCAAATTTCATATTTATGTTTCGAATTAATTTCGAATGTTGGAATATGGTCCATGTTAATTAATCGACGTATCGATTCAAAATTAACGTGACCTAATCTACCGTGCCACAAATTGGAAGATTCAAGCAAGTAAACGAAAGAACGTTTTTCATTCTCATTTACAATAGTCATTACATTCAGCTTGAACAAACCATTACAGGCATAGCCTTTTCCAACAAACACACCCGACTTAGACAATATCACTTTGTCAGATTCAATAACAATACGAAAACCGTGCTTGTTCAACAAGAATCCTGAAATTAGATTTTTTCGTATCTCCGGAACGTACAACACATCTTTCAGCGTCAGTATTTTCCCGGAAGTCATTTTGAGCAGCACATTCCCTTTTCCCTCGACGGTAGCAGCAGCCGAGTTTCCCATGTAGATCTTTTCTCCTTCAACCGGCTCACGGGTAGAGAAAAGTCTACGGTTCGGCACACATGACATGTAGCACCGGTATCGATCCACCACTCCCTTGGATTCGACCCAACCATGTTCACCTCCGAGACCACTGCGACAAGGCTCATCTCTTCAACATCTTTGGTGATGTCTTTTACCATGTTCGCCTCGTTGTTCCTTTTTGGAAAACGGCAGTCCGACGACTTATGCCCAATTTTCCGCAGTTGAAGCATTTTCCCTTGAACTTATAGTTCGGCTTTGACACGCCTCTGGTCGCTCCAAGTTTCGCCTTGGGTTTAACCGGGCCTTTGCCCTTTTTAGAGCCATGCTCCACCACGTTTACCTTTGGTTCGGATGAGTTCGACACTCTCTTCTCCGACCGCTTGTTGTCTTCTTCGATTCGAAGTCTGACAATCAAGTCCTCCAAAGACATCTCCTTGCGCTTATGCTTGAGATAGTTTTTGAAGTCTTTCCAGCTCGCGGGCAGCTTCTCAATGATAGCCGCAACTTAGAAAGATTCGCTCAGAACGATTCGTTCTGCATGGATCTCGTGCAAAACCAATTGGATCTCTTGCACTTGACTGATCACACTCTTGGAATCGACCATCTTATAATCAAGGAACTGTCCGACAACAAATTTCTTTGTGCTGGCATCCTCAGTTTTATACTTTCGGTCTAACGATTCTCACAATTCCTTAGCCGTAGCAACCGCACCATACACGTTGTACAGAGTATCGCTTAGGGCATTCAGAATATAATTACGACACAGGAAATCAGAGTGTTTCCATGCATCAACAGATCACGACCTCAGCGTTCGTCTCGCCGTCGTTCACCTTAGGCTCGACCTCTTTCAGGTATGTTGCTAGGTTCAGCGTGGTGAGGTAGAAGAGCATCTTCTGTTGCCATCTTTTGAACGTCGAGGCTGTCCCCGTAAATTTCTCTGGCTTCTCCAGGTGGTTGACTGGTACGCTTGGCTTCATAACCACAAGTATGGCAGTGGGGATAAAAGTGGTAGAGAGAACGTCAATGTTTTCTTCGTTTCTCGTGGATTCTTGGTTGTTGAGGAAGTCCACGTAGTCTGACATCTTTGCGGGATCGTCGATCTATTTGAAGATTGTTGGCAGGGAAAAGAAAAAATATATATTCGAAGATTGTGTAGCACACAATTTCCTTCAAATAGATTCGCTCCCTCACGTATGTGCTAGAGGTTTTAGCGAGCGTCTATTTCCCAGGATACTTCAAAAAACTCGTCGTTCGTTTAGCACAAAAACGATACCGACTACGAACGGAATAAGAACGATAGCAGAGACAATATTTTAGGTATTAGTTTATTTAGTTTCTTGTGTGTTCTTTTTCTTAGGCCTAATGACCCTATTTATAGCCAAAACTTTGTAATAATTTTTTTAATTACGTGACATATACATTTGAGGAATGGTTTAAACCACTCCATCAAACCACTCCAAAAATCACTCCAAAAACCACTCCAAAAATCACTCAAAAAACCAACTTCTCCTCATTCACCTAATTTATAAAATTAATATAACATAAATTATCTAACACAGACTTTCTCCCATTTCACCAATGCTACGGCGATACCTTCAGGTCCTCCCCAAAGGAAGTTTTTGCAAATTCTATCCACTTCTTTTATTACACTCTTTGGTAGTAAGAAGATAGACCCCCAATAGCTATACATGGAGGTAAGCACCGCATTGATTAGTGAGCATCTTCCAGCATAAGACAGTGTACGTGCTGTCCAACTTTTGATCCTTTCGACAATTTTATCCATACATCTGACAATCAAGCTTACTCCACTTTGATGGAGACAATGGCACCCCCAAGTATCTCATCGGAAAAGTCCCTATGCTGAAGCCTGTAGCCAATTGTAGAGCATTTCCCAGCTCCTGTGAGACCCCAGCAACATAAAGGTTTGACTTACTCGACTTTGCTGTCAGTCCAGAAACAGCTGAGAAATGTTGGAGAGATTGCATCACAGGCCGAACAGAGCCCATGGTAGCTTTGCAGAATATCAAAAGATCATCTGCAAAACAAAGGTTAACAAGCCTGAGGTTCTTGTACGTAGGGTGAAACCTGAACCGATCTGCTTGGGAAGCGAGTTACTTAATCATGTGAAACTTTAAACAAGCAAATCATTGTCCAGAAGGGACGTTTAAGAGGGTTAAACTTCTATTTTAAATGTACATAAGGGATATCTAATAGGGTTAACTTCTAATTATTGGACAAATGGATGTGTTTATTATCTAATCTCCTTTAATTATTTTATGTGCTGTGAATATAAACACATCCTTGAAAATGTGAAATGCTAGTTGAGGTGAGTTACTTGTGCCCGAATTTGTTTTAGATGCGTATGGGTGCCATATAATCTCAACCTAGTTTCGCTACTTAAGTCGTCATTTGCATTATCGTCGCCCAATTCTATACGTCTACGTGTAAGTCAGCCTAATATCTCGTGAGAGAATTTGTTTGAGATTTTGCCGAATCAACCAAAAGTTGTCATATAAATTAAATAGCGTAGATCTACCTAGGATGAAGTTCTTAATTTACTATGGCATTATTACCACTTAAAATTGTGGTAATATCAATCTTTTTCATTGCACGTCTGATGCGTCCCAAAAAATCACGTTCCCGAGTTGGCGCGTAAAATGGACCGTTTGCTCCAGTCGCCGCTATCGAATGCCTTTTAACTTCGTCGTCGCCATAGAGTGCCTGAAATATCAGAGAAAATACGCTAAGGGAGGCGCCGTTTCGGCGACGCCCCTCCGACGCTCAAGTCAGATAATCATCTTCGTCATAAAAAACGGGTAATTACAGGTGCTAGGCTGTCTCTGATTTAGTTCGTAAGAAGCGTACCCAAGTATATCGGGAATAGTCGTCGACGATAACTAGCATATACCGCTTTCCACTTATGCTTTCAGTTCGCATCGGGCCACAAAGATCCATGTGTAAAAGCTCTAGAGGATGTTGAGTGGATGCTGTGTGTTTTGTAGGATGTGAAGCTTTCTTCATTTTTCCTTTCTCACAAGCAGAGCACATATGCTCTTTTTGGTACTTCAGTGGTGGTAGTCCAATAGCCAATTTGTTGGTTGACAACTTGTTGAGGGCCTTGAAGTTAAGATGAGATAACCGCTGGTGCCATAAGTCATTTTGAGTTGAAGTTGCTTTGGAGATTAG
The DNA here is from genome assembly GCA_027422505.1 of Craterostigma plantagineum. Lineage (NCBI taxonomy): Eukaryota > Viridiplantae > Streptophyta > Magnoliopsida > Lamiales > Linderniaceae > Craterostigma > Craterostigma plantagineum. Next base: position 26,561,294 of record JAPQWV010000009.1, read on the forward strand.
GCAGATATCAGTCTTTGGTTTGACAGTTCTAATATCAATGGTGTAAAGATTTGTCTTGCGAGTTCCAGTGAGAAGTTCTTCACCAATGGCATTAAGAATTTTGCAAGTTTTCTTAAGAAACACAACTTGGAGTCCAAAATCACTTAACTGTCCTATTGATAAGAGGTTGTGTGTCAGTCCTACAACATACGAGACTTGTTTAATTGTGAGTCGGTTGCATATGAGATCGCCATAACCAAGAATTCTGGCTCCATTGCTATTACCAAAGCGTACCAGTCCTCCTGGTCTATCAACGTAGTTGCTCAACAGTTCCTTTGTCCCAGTCATGTGTGTGGAGCAACCAGAATCTAAGTACCACACAATGAAGGGCCTGCAAAATAAAACTAGAGGGTTTTAGGTACCCATTGGAGTATGGGTCCACCTCTATTATGTTTATTAGTCCGTTTAGACTCCCTAGATTTTCCTTTGTTGGTGGAAGACACAGAGTCACTAATTATTTCTAGGGTTGGGGTTTGTTTTCCTGCAGTCTGAAGCTTTGGAACCCATTTGTGCTCTAGTAAGGGTCTCTTTGTCTTAAGTTTAGACATGAATTTTTTTGGTTTAGCAGGCTTGACAGGTTCTTTGATAGCTTTTGGTTTTGATTCGTGTCTTGACTTTGTAATTTTGTTTTTAGGAATTGTTTTGTGAGTTTGCTTGGTGACATGATCATGCACGGAAAGCTTTGTTTTTGATTTAAAAGATAATTTTTTTGATACATGGTGAAATAAAGAAGGTACAAAAGTTTTGGAAGGAAAATACTCAATGACAAAAGGTGTATTGAGATCACTATTCTCCTTCAAGATATCTTCCTTTTTAACCCATACTTGCCCCTTCAATGGCTCTTTTGTGGGTCCTGAAAATTTCAATGTATTAGTGTAGGAAATTTTGTCATGTGAAACTAAGGTGTATGAAATTGTGTGTAATCTTAATTTTTCTTTAAGTGAAGATATTTCCTGAAGAAGTTTCTGCCTTTCTTCATCAAATGACTTCCTCTCGCTTTCGATAGTGGAGTGAAGATCACTGATTTTCTTTATGCAATCAGGCATATATCCTGTTGCAAATGTAACCATCGGTGCCATATTTTCCGAAACACCTGAGGTTTCTCCTTCATTTGGGCGTGGAATATCTGACTCAAATTCAGTTATTGCTGGACAACTTCTTTCTTTATAATTATCATTTAATTCTGTGTAGTTAAAAGATGTTTGAGTTTTACTGTGTGTTGATGTCTCATTTTCACTGACAAAAGTCATGAGATTTGCCAGACAACCTGTCTGCATGAATTTTAGATCATATAGATAAGGTGAACTTGATATGCCTTGTTTTAACTTACCTGGGTTTTCAAAACCTAGTCCTTTATGGGGATTATAAAAATCAACGTTAGCTGGTTTGTTCAAGAAGATCGTTTGTTCTGACTATCTCGTCGGGTTAAAATGTCCTCCAATTTTTTTATTTTGGAGTACAGTCTTTCCCGTTCTTTACTTAGTAAGTCATATTTAATTGTAGCGTCCATTGCCTGATCTCTATGAGATTTCATTTCCTTTTCTAAATCCTTGGCTTTAGCTTCGGATTTTTGCACTTGTATTTCTAGCTTAGCAATTTTTTCATTTGCTACAATTACACGATTCTTCTCACATGCATAATCATATCTAAACTTATCTAATACTACTAAATTCTTCTCTAAGTTAGCTTCTAGTTCCTTGATTTTTCTTTTCCCCAATTTGTTAGATTTATATAAGGATAAAAATTCATTTTTCATCTTAAGTAAGGAATCATAATCTGCTTCACTTACCTCCACTATGTCTGAATTGTTAGAGGTTTCCCTGTTTGACTTGCTACCTTCAGCTCCAGCTCCATCTTCTTCGTCATCTAATTTGGCCATCAGTGCCACGTTCTCATTCTCGCTGTCTGAGGTATCTTCAAGCCAATGATCCTCTTCTGCCATTAAGACCAGTCCTTTTTCTTTTTGTTCAGCTAATTGAACTTTTCGGCGGTAATAGTTAACGTCCTTTTTCTTGGGCATTCTGCACTCTCTGGCAAAGTGTCCATTCTTACCGCAGTTGAAGCATTTGCCGCCTTGATGAGGAGTTTCAGAGTTGTTTTCCTCATCCTGAGTCTTTCCTTTAGAGTTGGAGGAAGTTCTTTGACGATTGGAGGAGGAACCAGTCTTCTTATAATATTTCTTCTGCACGAAATTCGAGACCAGAGCGAGTTGCTTAGCAAGGTCTTTGAGGGTAATCTCCTGGTCTCCATGTTTCATCATATCCTTGGATTCGTCATCAGAATCAGAGTCTTCTCCCTCCTTAACTTGTGATGACTGGATAATTTCTTTGTCCTTGGATTGTTTTCTTGATGATCGTTCAGTCATAAGAGCAAGTGAGTCGCTTCCTATTGATTTGATTTCCTCCCTTCGTTTCTCCACATGATTGGAATGTTGATTGAGGTAGTCGAATAATGTATGAATGCTAACTTTGGTTAGGTCGTTCATTTGTCTTATCATAATTGCAGTAGCCTCCCATTCTGGATGAAGTGATCCTAAGAATTTGATATTGATCTCCATTACACTTTTTGTGACTCCATTCATCTTTAGCTCGTTTAGAAGAACAAGAAATCGATGGAAGGTTTCTTCGAGAGTTTCCCCTTTGTTAGCATGAAAGCGGTCATAAGAGATGAGTGTGTTCGCCATTCTTGCCATTGTATTGACTTTTGTCCCCTGCATCATAATTCGAAGAGCATCCCACATTTCCTTTGCGCTATCACCACATTCGAGTTGCATCAAAATGTCATTGGGAATGGCTTTCATCATGTATGATTTCGCCACTTTGTCTGCCTTTAGTCGCAGTTTTTCTTCATCACTGCATTGGTCAGCAATTTTCAAGATCCTCTGTTCCTCTCTTGCTGGAGTGGTGTCAGTAGTGGCGGGAATTATGGTCCTATACTGTGTAGGTCCATTGTAAATAGATTCCAGAAGGTTCTCTGAATTGTCCTTGCTTTCTATGAAGTTTATGAACCTTCTCTTCCAGACTGCGTATTCTCCATGTCGGACGATGGGAGGTCTAACATCATTTCCCATACTGAAAGAGTCCATTGCTTGTGTTTTGGATATGATCGTTAACGTGTAATGTGAGGAAAGGTTAATTTGAAATGAAATTGGTTCAAAGTCTAAAACTTTAGTGTTTGACTTTGACTCGAAAAATTAGTTCGTGGAATTTTGTTCAGAGTCGTGGATTTCGCTATGTGAGGATTGCGATATGTGTTGACGAGCGTACTTTAACAGAATTTAAACAAGTTCGCAAGATGGCAAAGGTTCGCAAGTCGCAAGATTGTACTGATTCGCAAACAATGAAGGATTCGCGAAATGTCCAGTGACATGTACAATTGTCCCAATTCGCAGAATGAGATAAATTCGCAAAAGTGTGAAAGAGTCCGCGAATTTCTACCGGCAGTTGAGGTTCGCAAAAATTCTTCGAACGAGTTCGCAAATTTTGCGGAGATTGAAGTTCGCAAAAATTCTTCAACTGGATTCGCGAAAATCTGCGGGCAACGAAGTTCGCAAAATTCTTCGACTGGATTCGCAAAATTCTTATCTTTTCTGGTTAGCGAACTTTCAAGAATTCGCAAAAAGGGCTATCAAGGAGTTCGTGAAATTTCTCTCTGAGATGCAATTCGCGAAACGTGGCAGTGAATATTTCTTGATTCGCAAACTTTGGTTTCGCAAATAATTGAAGAAATATTTTGCGGGTTGACTTGATTCCTTCAATTCACGGTCGGTCCTCAACTTGAATTCGTGAAACTGAATTGCAAATTTAGAATTTGCGAATCCAAATCCAACTTAAGTGTCGTTCTCAATCTCAAAAGCAGACCAAACAACGAAGCTGTTCTTCAATTTCTCCAGCAGAAATCCAGAAATTTAACGCAAATTGACAGAAACAGATTCAGTAGTTCTCAGAACATAGAGAAACCAGCCAGTTATATTGACGATGCCAAAGAACTTGGAATGAAGTTTCCTCACCTACACGCTTGCTCTGATACCACTTGTAATTCCAGATTATCCAAGAACAATTCAACAGATTAAACCTTCGTAGAATGTGAATAGTGTGCTTTAGAGGCTTAGTGTTGAATACGTGAGATTTTAGCAAATGGAAACTTAGATTAATGAGTGTTAGGGTTTAAGCTTAAATACCTTGTGAGGTATTTAAGCCCATTGGGCCCCTAACAAGCCCATTACAAATACAACCCAATTACATAAAATAAAACATCTATAAAATACATTGTAAAGAAATTACAAGACTTAGAATAAATATTTTGGACACTTCTAAAATATTCCTAACAATAAGGCTTAAAACTATGTATTGACGAAAATAGCCTTCCTAACATACTGAACTAAGTGTTATTTTCCGGCGACTTTTTGTTATGCTGTTAGCTTATATTGTTACAAAGGTCTGGTGAACTGTTATTATCCATCCCACATCTGTTACTAAGATGCAGAAAATTGTTATCGACAGAGAATATTTATTTTATGAATCTCGTTTTTACAGTGAATTGGTCCAAAATTTCGAATGCCCATTAACCAACTAATTTCGGCGTGTAAGGTAGGATGTATTGTGTTAGTGACGAAGCAAGGTGTAAGATTTGTAATTAATTTTTATCTTTCTATTTAGGGTTCTAATTTGCGAAAATAAGATGAAATCAAAGCCGTTTTTCGCAACGATTACATCTAATATCTATAAATTCGAAGTCCCATAGTATGGGCAGCTCGATGCGGCACATTGTTTGCTCGTTCGTCCGACGTTCATCTTTTAATTTCGCGAAAATACGGTCGACCCCAATAATTTGGGTATATTTCGACTCTGTCAAAACTGTTACTCGGAATATGAAATCTGTTACTTGCAGTATCAAAACAGTTACTAGGCCTATCAAAACCGTTATTAAACTATAAATAATTATTACCATGTGTGGGGTTCTAATTTGCGAAAATAAGATGAAATCAAAGCTGTTTTTGGCAACGATTACATTTAATATCTATAAATTCGAAGTACCCATAGTATGGGAAGCTCGGTGCGGCACATTGTTTGCTCGTTAGTCCGATGTTCATCTTTAAATTTCGCGAAAATACGGCCGACCCCAATAATTTGGGTATATTTTCACTGTGTCAAACTGCTACTCGGTATTTCAAATCTGTTACTCGAAGTACCAAATACGTTACTAGGTGCATCAAAACTGTTACTAAACTGTAATTAATTGTTACCACGTATGTGGTTCTAATTTGCGAATATAAGATGAAATCAAAGCCGTCGATTATATGTAATGTGTATAAATTCGAAGTGCCCATAAAATGGGCAGCTCGATGTGGCACCTTGTTTGGTCGTTCGTCCAAGTGAGGTAATGAACAACTGTTACTAAATTAAAATTATCAGGATCTGTTACTAGTATATGCGTTTTTGTTACTATGTTGCATAAATTTGTTACTAAATTGTCGGTGAAATTTCGGGCGGAAAACCAGAATGAGATGAATTTTGGGCGGGAGTCTAAATTTTATCAAGCATAGATTATCTGTACCCGATATGTGTAAAACTGTTACTAGTTCTATGTTTATGTGTTACCAGAATTATTATAGTTTGTGAATTAGGGTTTGTGATTAAAATCATAACCTAAACTAATATATTTTTATCTAAAACTTCGTAAATTGATATATTTTTAGCGTGTTTGCGGTATAAAATTGGAAAATCATAACCTAAACTAGTTACATATGAAATTGTTATTGCGACTATGTATTCTGTTACTCGTATTGTAGGACATTGTTACCGAAATATACATTTCTGTTCTTTTCTCCTCTTGATTTGTTACTGATCATTGTTAAACGGTTACTGCAGGAAATCAGTAAACGACATATGGTTTACGTTTAAGATTAATTGAAGATGTCTTTAATTTTGTTGAATCATTTATGTTAGGTCGACCATCTGGATTGTAATAAACAACTAATAGTTCATATCCACATGTTTTGAGTAAGTAGAATCAATTTTGTAGAAGCATTATCATCCTTTGAAGAATAATAGTACTTGTTTTCCATACTATATACTCTAACGTCTTCAACTCCAACATAACCTTCACGAAAATCACAACCTAAACTAATATATTTTAGTGAATGTACCGTGTTTACAATATAAATTTGGAAAATCATAACCTAAAACTAGTTAAATATGAAATTGTTATTGTTAATATGTATTCTGTTACTCGTATTGTAGCGCCTCGTTACCGGAATATACATTTCTATTCTTTTCTCCTCTTGATATGTTACTGATCATTGTTAAACGGTTACTGTAAGACAGTAAACAACACATGGTTTACGTTTATTAATTGAAGATGTCTTTAATTTTGTTAAATCATCTATGTTAGGTCGACCATCTGGATTGTAATAAACAACTAATAGTTCATATCCACATGTTTTGAGTAAGTAGAATCAATTTTGTAGAAGCATTATCATCCTTCGAAGAAAAATGGTACTTGTTTCTGCCTGTAATAACAAATTACGTGCTGTCTTTTTGTCTAATTGGTATCAATTGGTAAGTTTTTGGCTTCTTGTTGTTTACGTATTGGATGTTTCTGCCTGTAATAACAAATTACGTGCACACAGTAACATTCATACATATATGGTAACAATTGCTTACAGCTTAATAACGGTTTTGATACTACTAGTAACAATATTGATACTCAGAGTAACAGATTTGATACCCCGAGTAACAGTGGACACAGTATAAATATACCCAAATTATTGGGGTCGACCGCATTTTCACGAAATTAAAAGATGAACGTCGGACGAACGAGCAAACAATGTCCGCACCGAGCTGCTCATACTATGAGTGCTTCGAATTTATACATATTAGATGTAATCGTTGCCAAAAATGGCTTTGATTTCATCTTGTTTTCACAAATTAGAAACCTACACATGGTAACAATTAATTACAGTTAAATAACGGGTTTGGCAGACATAGTAACGAGTTTGGTAGACTGAGTAATAGCTTTGATGACAGTATAAATATACCCAAATTATTGGGGTTGACCGCATTTTTGCGAAATTAAAAGATGAACGTCGGACGAACGAGCAAACAATGTGCGGCACCGAGCTTCTCATACTATGGGTACTTCGAATTTATACATATTAGATGTAATCGTTGCAAAAAACGGCTTTGATTTCATCTTATTTTTGCAAATTAGAACACTACACATAGTAACAATTAAGTTTAGTTTAATAACGGTTTTGACAGACCTAGTAACGACTTTGGCAAAAAGGTAACAGATTTGACACTGCGAGTAACAGTTGGACACAGTAAAAATATACCCAAATTATTTTGGTCGATCGTATTTTCGCGAATTGAAAGACGAGGTCAAACGAACGAGCAAACAATGAGCCGCACCGAGCTGCCATACTATGGGTACTTCGAATTTGTACGTACTAGATGTAATCGGTGCAAAAACGGCTTTAATTTCATCTTATTTTCGCATATTAGAACCCTAAATAGAAAGATAAAAACTCATACAAATCTTACTCTTGCTTCGTCAATACCACAATACATCATACATTACACGCCAAAATTGGTTGGTTAATGGGCATTCGAAATTTCGGACCTCGATTCACTGTAAAAACGAGATTCGTAAAATAAATACTCTGTCGATAACAATTTTCTGCATCATAGTAACAGAAAAGGTATGGAAAATAACAGTTCGTTAGACGTTTATAACAATATAATCTAAAAGCATACAAAAAAAGTCGCCGGAAAATAACTATTAGTTCAGTATGTTGGGATGGGTATTTTCGTCAATACATATTTTTAATTCTTATTCTGCCATTTTCGAAAAAGTTGGTCCTTTAAACTAATGTGAGTTCTGACAAGGACCGAACCTTTTACAAAATTACTAACGGGATTGAATACAAATTTCCCCTTAATTTTAAGCGAGGAAGAATTGAATTCTTCTAGTGGTGCGGCAGTTAGGTTTCCAAGAAAAAATTTCAAGCACGTCAGTACCATTTTGTATAATATATTACAATAATTATATCATTGAGTATATGCTTAGAAATTATAATCGTACAAACAGGTTACGGGTCGCATGCTTAATATTTTATTGTGTTTGATGTGTCCACAATCCACATGCAATCAAATATAAACGCATATATATACTTCAGCCTTAATTCCACTGTCATTAAAGTGTCTTGGAAGTAGAATTCGCTCAACTACCAATGCCACTAATAATTATAGGAAGACGAGAGCTCCCTTTGAAGCTTCACTCTATTATTTACGCAAATAGTCTAATACTTTAGTGTTAGTGTTTTGCTCAATTAAACTCAAGACTTATGTTAATCTTTTCTCCTACGGTGCGATAGGATAGATACGATTCATCAGTCAAATATCACAATCTAAGAATGGGGAAGGATTTACGCATTGTACTAATATTAGGAAAGTAAAATCAAAATCTCAATAATAATCATCAGCAGCATTAAGAACCCTCCCAATTTCGAAACTCACAAAGGCATCAACGCAGGCATATTGAATCTGTTCATCACTCCAATCGCAATCCCATCGACTCATTGTAACGCTCCTCGGCTTCTCCATATGCTTTTCAAGCACAACCATACACAGCTCTTTGAGCCCAGCCCTGTTCAGATCCATCCTACCCATCTCACGCGCGGCTAAACTCCTCAAATCCACAAAATTCGCATTTCCCCCAAATCCATAATCATCAGCGAGCTTGTCCAGATCGGTGCGCACGCCGGCGCCGACGAAGGTGTAGCGATCGTCGTCCAGAAAATTGATTAAGGCGTCGGGGATGTGAGTAGTGTGGATGAGTTGGTAGATTAGGCATCTATGGCCTATGCAGAGCTGAAGCGTGGCCACTGGATTCTGATACCGCCTGGTGTTCGGCCGCCACTCGACGTCGAGGCCGACGACGTGTCTCCGCCGTCTGTAACGGCGGTGGATGCGACGGGTTTCGGAGATCCAATCGGTGACGACGTCTGCGTCGGCGGTCACGAGGGTTAAGATTGAGTCCTCGTAAAAGCTTACGTAAAACGTCGCCTCAGTCTCGGAATCGGAATCGACGGTGTAGTCGATGGAAATCGTCATTCTTGAGAGAGAGAGAGAGAGAGAGAGAGAGAGAGATGGTGAACTGTTGTGACTGATGATACTCTTTCTTTTTGTCTTTATTTATACCGACGTTTCCATAACTGATAATTTGTTTTGTGATTCGGATCCTCATTGAGCCGAGCAAATGTTGGCGTGATCTGACTTGCTTTTTCTTGGCCACTGTAAAGGACGGCTTACGAAAATATTTATAATGTGGACATCCACTTTACATAAGTCAATAATGGACAACAATAATTTATACTCCCTCTCCCACTAATTTTATCACACTTTGCCATTTCGGCCGTCCCACTAATTTTATCATCTTTCCTTATTTAGCAAAAAAACTATCACAAACAATCAATATAATAATATTAAATATTCTTAAAAGACGTGTCAAAATATACACTTTATTACCTTTTTATTATACTATATTATTATAATAATACCACCTTAATTTACGTGCCCGGCAACTTATGTGATAAAGTTACCAAGACGGAGGGAGTAATACTTTCCCTTTGATGTCCACTAAAAAATATGTCTCATTAAACCATATTAGGAAAAATCCAGTTGGATAAAAACCCAGTGAAGGAAAAAGAGTGCATAATTTTTTTTGTACGCTTTCAGTTTTGCCTCATTAAAAACCTTAATGGGAAAATCTCATGGGAAAAACCACAATTAAAGGGAAAAGAGTGCAACGCGAACTTGCTCCCCCTGATGAAATATTACATTAAATCTCGAAGTCTTCGAACTCCAATTGAATATACTAATTTTCTGAAAATTATAGGGGGAAGTGCTTTCGTAAATAAATCTGCAAGATTTTCACTTGATCGCACTTGTTGTACATCAGTATCACCATTTTTCTCCAGATCATGTGTAAAGAAAAATTTCGGAGAAATATGCTTTGTTCTATCCCCTTTTATGTATCCTTCCTTTATTTTAGCAATACATGCTGGATTGTCTTCATATAGGACCGTTGGAAGTAACTTCTCAGATAATAGCCCACATATTTGTTGTATATGCATAATTATTGATCGCAACCAAACACATTCTCTGCTAGCTTCGTGAATCGCTAATATTTCAGCGTGATTAGATGAAGTTGCAGTTAAAGTTTGTTTAACTGATCGCCATGATATAGCCCGCGAGTATTAAGGCGCGAGGGCAGTAATCGTGAAGGAGTATATTCCCGAGAACAGGTCGGAAGGACGGAAATAGATGCGCTCGGGGAGAGGCCTGAGGAAGTCCTGCGGACGCTCGGGGAAGTTCTATCGGGAGGGAAAGAGAAGTAAGCCGGGACGAAGGTCCCGAGAAGCCTCCCGAGTAACTTGGGTGGTTGAAGGAGCAGGATTAAATGGAGTGCGAAACCGTTAGAGAAGGGTCGAGGACGGGATAAGGCGCTCCCCGGGTCTGCTCGATGACATCCACCCGAGGGCGGATCGCCTGAGAACGTAAGGGATGAGAAGGGGAGGCCGATTAGTGCTGAAGCTCTATGAACGGGACGAGGGCCCGATCAGGGTAAGACGGGGCGAGGGCCCGATCAGGGAATAACGCCGAAGAAAAGAGAGATGCTCGATCAGAGCAGTTGCGTAATATGGAGACGATGTCGTGAGGAAAACTGAAAGGAAGAAGAGGAGATGAGAACGTGGGATCGTTGGAGAAGCCACGTTCCCTCCGTGAGGTTCGCGAGAAACAGGGGCCGGGGTGAAAGACTTGGTCATGGCAAAGTGAAACGAGATTAGTGTAAATAGTAACGGTTAGTTCATTTCCCAGGTACGCTTTCTAAAGAACAAAACTGATTTACGAGCTAAAACACCTATCTTCACCATTTTCTGACTTAAGCATCGGAGGGGCTACGCCGACACCAACCCCGGCCCCCTTTTGACGTGTTTTTGAGTTTTTTGGTGTTAGACTCGACGTAGTAGGTCGACGGAGGCCGAAGAATTCGCACCAGAGAAGTTACGAGGGAAGAACAGCCACGCCAGCCGCCGTTTCCAAAGGTCGTTTTATGCGGTCCACATCATTGGCGCCGGAGAAGTTACGAGGGAAGAACAGCCACGCCAACCGCCGTTTCCAAAGGTCGTTTTACGCGGTCCACATCACTCTTTCCGGTTTAAGATTAAATTAAATCCACAACGAAATGATGTTGTATATATACGTATGTAGATTATTGTGGATAATAATCGAATTAGTACTGTGAAAACGGACTGACGGGGCGGCTGCGGGTAAACTCGCCGTTTAGGCGGGCAGCGGGCCTGGCCCGCCCGAATTAAAAAATAAAAACTTTCAAAAAAAATCAAAAAATAAAGAAAAAATAATATATATTAAATATTTAAGCTCAAAATTAATTCTAATCAAATCTAATCTTGTAATAATAATTTACTTATATTATTAAAATTGAGTATATTAAAAATTGGATCTAAAAAATACTAAAATACCTATATAATTTATTTATATCAATATTAAATAAAATAATATCATATTATAATTCCTGGCAAGCCTGCCCGCGGCCCATGACCATATACTATCAGCAAAATATAGAAGAAAAAACTTTCCCATGAAGTTGGGCCACAACTGGTTCTAACACTCCGAGTCATCATAGTCTAATAGTACTTCATAATAAGTCAAGATAAAAGACTCATTTTATCTATGATATTCTTGTTCACTTTCAAAATGGTCCAAGTAAGTAAAGCCCGATATGAAACTTAGGCTCGTGACCATATACTATCAAATTCAAGATAAGTTATAAAATGGGGTTGGGCAATATAATTATCCAAACAACTAATAATTTTGTACAAAAACCCCTTAAAAAATTGTTCTTACCATCTTGTTTTGGTTTCTTTGACACTCTTTTTTTAACTTTCGATTTCTAACAAAATGGACGTATTCTTTAGCAAAACGCCATATCTTCCCGTGTGTCACTGCACTTCAATTCTCATAAATTGTTTGGACCTCGAGCAATGCCTCCTATTTCCTAAAAACGCCAATTGGTAATAGGAGGGAATAACCTTCTGATTTTATGTGAAATTGAGAGCTTTGATGTCTGATAATACTTACTTATGATAATTTCAAGACGCCTCCTCATGTGCGGTATGACCGACCTAAATACGTAAACTTACGAATCAAGTGATGGTGAGCGGAAGACTGCTCCGATAGTGTATTAGAAATTGAGTAATCCTTTCTAAATCAATTGGTGATAAGAGGAAATACTTTCTTAATATATTAGGTGATATTAATAACTGTGATTAATCAACGTGAGATAGTGCCACGTTTTATAATTTCTAACACCTCCTCCTTTGGTGGTAGTCCCATCGTTCGTCAGCGTTTGTGATGAAATGAAGTAAAACACCAAATAGTAATGAAATGAAGGGAACAGAAGAATATCCTTTTTAATAAAGTTTAGGATTAGAATTGTAAATTATAAAGCCGATGTAAGATATTTTTTTTTTTTTGTTGTTGCCAAGTAGGGATGCAAACGAATCGAGTCGAATACCACCATATTCTATTTGCATACGAATAATTTTTTTTAGAAGACCTGTCATAAAAAACCATATAAAGCAAAAGGAAATACGTAGCTGATGAAATATGCTATTACGACATGAAATGAAAAACGTAGCAAAACATATCACTAATTTTCCAATACATCATATGAAAGAAAAACAATTCAATCCGTCTAGGGCTTGCTTGACTTTTAATTGTTTATTAGTTTAACTATTTTTATTTAAATCATGTGGGCTTTTCACTTTGGGCCATATATATTCTTTGGGAATTACTATTCACCTCCCCCTTTTTACTTGTTACCGCCCCCTAAAGGGCTTGAAAAAAATTTTTTGCCCTTATGATATCTAAATTAATTTAAAAAGAAAAAACTAACTAAATATATAATTCTGGTACGAAATACTGAAAACTACATACACAAATAAATTCGAACGATCGATCGATACGGAAAAAAAAAATTCGATTTAACATTTTAGGATCGAACGATCGATATTTTCGGCCCTGCAGTGCACGGGCCGAACGAAATTTTCAGCCAGGCTGTGTGCTGGCCAATCGACATTTTCGGCCCGCACAGGCCCGGCCAAAATCTCAGTTCGGCCCGTGCACAGCCCCGTCGAAAATTTCGTTTGACCGTATTTTTATTATTTTTTTAATACCGAGAGGAATAAAAGTAAAAACCAGAGCAAAACGGGGGTTGGTCAGGCCCACTGTTCTTGGCCCTGCATTCGTGTGCGCGGATCGCGCGCTCGCACACAAGTCGGCCTGATTTGCACCCCCCTGCGCGCACGCGAGCGACTTACATGTGGCATAATATTAGCTATTTAATTTAAACTAATAAAATTATAGAAGGTGGGTGAAACCATGTTGTTTTTCCAATGTGGGACAACAACTCTTCACTTTAAATTCCCTCCAATTAATTCACCTTCACAAGCCCAAAATAAAGTCCATGTCTCTCAACTTAATATTCCCTCCAATTTGGAAATAAAGCCCAAAATAAAGCCCCAAATAAAGCACAAATTGGAGGGAATATTAAGTTGAGAGACATGGGCTTTATTTTGGGCTTGTAAATTGAATTAATTGGAGGGAATTTAAAGTGAAGAGTTAGTTGTCCTACATTGGAAAAACATAGTAGATTACGTAGTAAATTGTTTTAGAGACAACTATCAAAAATGGAGCATAAAGATTATTCCTCAAGCTCGTATATCGGGGATAAGGAGAAAGACTTCAGCAAAAATGATTTAAGGAATGGAACAGTAGATATTGTTATTTGAAAAAGAGCGCGTCAGCTTAAAAGAACGCTTCACTTATAAAGACGCTTATGGGAACGGCGATTCAAGAGCGATCGGGATAATGAGCTTTTGGCGCCAAATTCAATACATATAAATTGGTGTCTTTCAGCGATGTGTTCACATAACAGAGATTTTTTTTTTCTTCTTGATCTGCGATAGTAAAGTGCTCTCCTCTTTCAGAAGATTGTTGATGAATCTTCTCTTTTGTAATCTGTAATCTGTTGATTAGTGAATTGCGCTTAGCGCCGTGGATGTAGGATTTATTCAAGATCCGAACCACGTAAAATCGTTTGTTATCACACACACAAATTCGCACTTCTTTACATGGTATCAGAGCGCTGTTCATCAGCTGCAAATTGATTGTTACAGAATAGGATCAAATTGTATTCATCATGGAAACAGGCGCATCATCATCAAATCCACTTGTATCAGTCCAGGCGAATGATCCATACTTCTTGAGTGTTAATGATAACTCCGGGCAATTCCTCGTTCATGAACAGCTCAGTGGCGATAATTACGCGACTTGGAGCAGAGCTATGATGATAGCATTGATTGGGAGGAACAAAGAGGGATTCATTAACGGAGATCTTCAGGCGCCAGATGCAATAGAAAAGGATAAACTCGCTGCTTGGAAGCGAAACAACAATGTTGTCATTTCTTGGATTTTGAACTCAGTTTCAAAGGCAATTTCAGCTAGCATATTATACAGTTCAACCGCAAGAGACGTTTGGGTGGATCTCGAAGAGAGATTTGGGCAAACCAATAAGCCGAGGGTGTTCCAGTTAAAGCGAGAACTGGTCAATCTTGCGCAAGGGAATGACAGTATTGCAGTATATTATACAAAGATCAAGACCTTATGGGATGAGTTAGCAAGCTATTTACCTCGGTGTCAATGAGTTTGTGGGGGGATGAAGCTGATGAAGACCCAGTTAGATGAGGATTATGTGATGGTTTTCTTGTTGGGACTCAGCGAATCCTACTCACAGCTCAGAGGCCAAATACTCATCATGGATCCACTCCCCTCGATTAATAAAGTGTTCTCACTGCTGGCACAGGAAGAAAAGCAGAGATCAATGAGTCTCGGCCACATCAAAGGCAATGAAGAACAGGTGAACAATATGGCCTTAATGGCTGCCAGAAATGATCAAGGCTTTGGAAAGAAACCATTCTTTGGGCAGAAAAAGGACTCGCTGAAAGCAACTTGTACCCATTGCAACAAGAAAGGGCATACCATAGAAAGTTGCTACCAATTGCATGGTTATCCTCCTGGATTCAGGCAGAATCAGAGGTATAAGCAGGTCAGAGTGAACCATTCTGCAGTGGACATAGGGGAAGGTCCAACACAGCAAGGCCATGTGACCAAGAATCAACAACCATCAGCTGCTAATGAAAAGATCCAACTTCAGCTAACACCTTTCCAATTACAGAGTCTGAGGTCATTGTTGAGCCAGTCAGACTTCTCACAATCCTCAGAAGGTATGAGAGGTGTTCAACAGTCAGGTAAAATGACAGGTATATGTTTATCTTTCACTTTTCCCGAACTGACAAAGACAAGCACATGGCTGTTGGATTCGGGGGCTACTATGCATGTCTCGGGAAATAGAGAATTGCTTCATAATCTGCATAGTATTGAAAAGTCTAAAGTAGTCTTACCAGATAACTCAGTGATAGAGGTTGATCTAGCAGGTTCTGTCCAACTAAATGAGCACATAACACTCACAGATGTGCTTCTAGTGCCCAAGTTTCATTTCAATTTAATTTCAGTCAGCTCTCTGGTTGATAACTATCATTGCAAAGTAATCTTTGAGACTAACTCCTTCCTGATACAGGACCTTTCACAGAAGGTGATTGGCAGGGGTAAGAGGGAAGCTGGACTTTACACCCTCAAGGCAGCAGTAGCTAGTGGGAAATCAGATAATGTTACTGCTGTGAATACTGATGATTTTTCTGAATTTCTGAATAATGTGTCGACTGATATATGGCACAGTAGATTAGGTCATCCATCTCACAAGGTGTTAGACATGTTAAAACAGTCTTTAAAGCATCATAAAAGCACAGACAGGTTTTGTAAAATCTGCCCTTTAGCTAAACAAAAGAGGAATGCTTTTCCCAATCATAACAGTTCGGCTTGTTCACCATTTGATCTCATACATTGTGATGTATGGGGTCCTTTCCACGTACCATCACACCTAGGACATCAATACTTTGTCACTATTGTTGATGATTTTTCAAGATATACGTGGCTTTTCATGATAAAACAGAAGTCAGATGTACAAGCAGTGTTACCTTATTTCATAGCATTGATAGAGACTCAGTTTGGGTGTAAGATCAAGACTGTTAGGACAGATAATGCTCGTGAATTTAACATGATGGATCTGTTCAAAAATAAAGGGATAATGCATCATCTGTCTTGTGTTGAAACACCACAACAAAATGCAATAGTTGAGAGGAAACATCAACATTTGCTCAACGTGGCACGAGCTCTCTTCTTTCAGTCTTGTTTACCAATTGAGTTCTGGTCTGAATGTGTATTGACTGCAACTTATCTCATTAACAGAACTCCCTCAGTCATCCTAAATGGCAAAAGTCCCTATGATCTGTTATACCAGAAGCCATTTAAGTATGATGCATTGCGAGTCTTTGGATGTCTCTGCTTTTGTTCTACTCTCGCAGGTTCACGGAGGAAGTTTGAGCCAAGAGCGAGGGAATGTGTCTTCATAGGTTATCCAAACGGGGTAAAAGGTTACAAGGTCATGGAACTAGCCACAAGGAGAGTGTTTGTATCCAGAGATGTCAAGTTTGCAGAACATGTTTTACCTTTCAAGGAGCAGCAAGAAACTGCTCGACCAGAAGTAGACCTCTTCTCAGACTTGGTGTTGCCCAGGTCTAATCTGCCACAAGCTGAAGAAGAATCAGCACCTTTGCAACAATCCATACTGAACCATAAAGCAGTGACAGAGGAGGAATGCAATACAGAATTGCTAGACTCAGACCAAACCAATGCAGCAACAACTGAGAATCAGCAGAGTTTGGACAATGGAATTGATCAGAATTGCCATCAAGAAACAGCACCATGTCAGCCAAGTGCCTCAGAGACACACACCAGATCAGGTAGACAGCCAAGAAGGCCTTCTTACTTGGCAGATTACCAGTGTAATAATCTGGTACAGAGGAGGGACTTGTATCCAATTTCTGAAGTGCTATCTCACCAACATTTCACAAAGCAGTTCCAAACCTTGATGAGCACAGTCTCAGTAAGCCAAGAACCCAAGACTTATGCACAAGCAGTTAACTCAGACAAGTGGCGGGCAGCAATGCAAGAAGAGCTAAAGGCTTTAGAAGACAATAACACATGGTCCATAGTGACCCTGCCAAAAGGGAAAAAGGCTATTGGTAGCAAGTGGGTCTACAAGATCAAGCATAACTCTCATGGACAAATTGAAAAGTATAAAGCACGGCTAGTCGCTAAGGGATATGATCAAAGAGAGGGGGTCGATTACATCGATACCTTTGCCCCGGTAGCAAAGCCGAGCACAATCAAGATAATATTGTGTCTAGCAGCCAAATATCGATGGAATTTGATTCAAATGGATGTAAATAATGCATTCTTGAATGGTGAGCTAGCGGAAGAGGTATACATGGATATCCCGCAAGGTATTTACAAGGCTTATCAGCAGACAGGGAAGGATAAGTTGGTCTGTAAGTTGCATAGGTCCATATACGGCTTGAAGCAAGCGTCGAGGGAATGGAACAAAAGATTTACCAGTGCTGTCACTGAGTTTGGGTTCAGACAGACACAGTCTGACCACACTCTGTTTTTGAAGGGGCGTGGAGATCATCTGCTCATTCTATTGGTGTACGTTGATGACATCATACTAGCTAGTCCATCAGTTCAAGCAATTAATGAGGCAAAGAATTTTCTGAGCAGTTGTTTCAAGATCAAGGATCTTGGTGAACTGAAATATTTTCTTGGTGTAGAGGTGGCAAGGAGTGAACGAGGGATCTACCTCACACAAAAACAGTACACTTTACAAATGCTTGAAGACACGGGCTACATAGGTGCAAAGCCACTAGGGACACCAATGTGCTCAACTCAAACCATTACAGCAAATGATGGGGAATTGCTTACTGATCCATTCCAGTATCGCAGGCTGGTAGGTAGACTTCTATACCTAACATTTACCAGACCTGATATTTCATTTGCGGTGCACAAGTTAAGCCAATACATGGCAACACCTCGGACCAGTCACTTAGCAGCAGCCCACCATCTGCTGCGATACTTGAAAGGCACACCAGGGCAGGGGATTTTCTTGAATGCAGAGCAGAATTTTGAGCTCAAAGCATTCTCAGATGCTGACTGGGCAACCTGTAAAGATACGAGGAAATCAGTGACAGGGTATTGCACTTTCTTGGGAAATGCTTTGGTAACCTGGAAAGCTAAAAGGCAGCCTACGGTCTCAAGGTCATCCACAGAGGCCGAGTATAGAGCTTTGGCAGCAGTGGTAGCTGAAGTGCTGTGGATCAAAAGTCTACTTGGTGAAATGGATGTTCAAATAACTCAGCCACCTGTCATATTCTGTGATAACCAATCTGCCTTAAGGTTAGCTTCTAATCCAAAGTTTCATGAACGTTCAAAGCACATTGAAATAGATTGTCACTTCATTCGACATCACGTGGAAAATGGA
Organism: Craterostigma plantagineum; assembly: GCA_027422505.1. Lineage (NCBI taxonomy): Eukaryota > Viridiplantae > Streptophyta > Magnoliopsida > Lamiales > Linderniaceae > Craterostigma > Craterostigma plantagineum. Next base: position 26,579,915 of record JAPQWV010000009.1, read on the forward strand.
GCAGTTAAGCTTTTACCCATCCGATCAGAACATCAGCTCGCTGATGTATTTACCAAGCCTTTGCCGGCCCCAACTTTGAGAGAGCTCTTGGTCAAGATGTCGGTACTGAATCTGTACCATCCATCTTGTGGGGGGATATCAAAAATGGAGCATAAAGATTATTCCTCAAGCTCGTATATCGGGGATAAGGAGAAAGACTTCAGCAAAAATGATTTAAGGAATGGAACAGTAGATATTGTTATTTGAAAAAGAGCGCGTCAGCTTAAAAGAACGCTTCACTTATAAAGACGCTTATGGGAACGGCGATTCAAGAGCGATCGGGATAATGAGCTTTTGGCGCCAAATTCAATACATATAAATTGGTGTCTTTCAGCGATGTGTTCACATAACAGAGATTTTTTTTTTCTTCTTGATCTGCGATAGTAAAGTGCTCTCCTCTTTCAGAAGATTGTTGATGAATCTTCTCTTTTGTAATCTGTAATCTGTTGATTAGTGAATTGCGCTTAGCGCCGTGGATGTAGGATTTATTCAAGATCCGAACCACGTAAAATCGTTTGTTATCACACACACAAATTCGCACTTCTTTACAACAACTCATCAGATATCTGAGCTCCATCCAACAGATACCTACAATAAAAATCACATATTTGATAACAAAAAACACCTAAAACATAGAAGACGCACTTGTTCGCATAGTAACATCTTGTAAAGAAAGAAGACGAAGCGCGGTTATTAACGACTGAATGAGGCGCCTCAGCCAATGCTGATGTAGCAACTGAAAAGGAGATCCTTGGTTGGTAAGCTATGAGTAGCAGAACTTAACAACCGCAAGAGATGTAACCTTTACCTCTAATCCTATTGAAGGAAAGTCTCCGTCGAAATTCGTTCTTAGCCCCACCGTTACGACTGTTCTTATTAAGAAAAACCATTTTCACTTTTTTCCACGGTAATCATCAGAATCATTTGGAGCTTTGACCTGCCAGTTTTCCCTGAGATCGTAGATTGTGAACGTCTTGGTCCACTGTTTCTATAATTCTTTATCACTAATGAACGATGGTTCACCCTTTTTTCCATATTTGTCAGCAATTATTAACGTATAGAAAGAACAGACATGCTAGGATAATCTAGTCTTTGTGCAGTTGACAATCGTACATATGCTACCACGTGTCAAAATACCAATAAATATTTCACGTGCTGCATTCATTCGAAAGAGAAATAAGTAAGTTAAGCTGCGCAAAAAATCACCCAAAAGCTGGCATGGCAACAAGGATCACAGTTCCAAGCAGAGGTAAGTCGAAAATTCAGTTATCCTGTCCTCCAACAAACAAGTAACAGAATCAAGAGTATGACTTTTTCCCATATGCGTAAACAATGCGTTAAACTCCAACCCATTATCTGCAGAACAGAGCACATACCTCCAATGAAGACGGCACGCATCATCCCTGAGATCGTAGATTGTGAACGTCTTGGTCCACTGTTTCTATGATTCTTCAGAACTAATGACGGTTCAGTTTTTATTCCATATCTTGTCAGCAATTATTAACGTATAGAAAGAACAGACATGCTATGATAATCTTGTCTTTGTGCAGTTGACAATCGTACGTCTGCCACCAGACCGACCACGTGTCAAAATAAAATACCAATAAATATCTCACGCGCTGCGTTCACTCGAAAGAGAACTAACAAAATCTTTCACCGAAAAGTAAGTTAAGCTGCGATAAAAATCACCCAAAAGCTGGGATGCAACAAGGATCACAATTCCAAACGAGGTAAGTCGAAATTTCAGTTATCCGGTCCTCCAACAAACAAGTAACAGAAATCAGAGTATGACTTTTTCCCATATGCGTAAACAATGCGTTAAACTCCAACCATTATCTGCATAACAGAGCACATACCTCACGGCACGCATCATCGCCAATGAGCAGAACAGATTACCAACCAACGAACAATCCAACAATAACACCGAGCAAAGTAATCGCGCAATGATGAATCAGCGTAAATTTGTTGCTAGATCATAACATTCAACAGCACCAGACGCACGGACAACTAACTCTTTAAGAGGAAGGTTTGGTAGTTTGCGTGAGCTGATGTAAATGGCGTGTTTCGAATCTTTATTTTGAGTAGCGCAGGTGCGAATAAGCGGGCTAGCTATCTAATAATTAAACGCATTTGGAAATCAATCTGAGATATAAACATTCGGCTATACAAAGATCCATCCACGAATAACAGATGCTTTGAAAGAGAACCAGAAAATTATTGACACCAAATGAAACACGAAAATTCAAGAAAAATTTCAATGTAATAACAGCAGTAATAATAATATATCGTTATTTAGTTCACTCCCACCAGACGAGGCTGTTCACATGATCTATAAAATGGTAAAGTCCTCGTTCTTGTCCTCCTCCACTGCCTTCCGCGAGTCCCCACTCAAACACCTGAATTTCTCCGGTCTTAACATGATAAGTTATTCCTCTTTGACCATTTTGAAGACCGAAGACCAATACCTCCCTCGGTATTAACCATCCCAATGGGCTTGCTGTCGATAATTTATTTATCCTTTTCTTATCTATCCTAAACCTGTCATTTATTTTTCGCTTGCTTATCCTAAGCAACATGATCCACTCTCCAGTTACTGAACTCATCTCCCAAACTACCACAAAGTACTTTGTGGAGGCAGAAAAGTCCCTAGTGATGGAGGTCGAGAAAACCGACAAACGGTCTCACTCTCTACGTTCAACGTCAAAACAGATACTCCGCTCGGCCAGTGTACATAAATGATGTGTTCTGTGGAAAACGACCTTGGCTTGGCACTGGAACTGCGCGCCTTCTTCGAACTGACAACGAACGTTCTGAACCTACGACTCGAAAACCAGAAAGACACGTTAGAGGGGGCCGGTGTGGTTGCCGGCGACACCCCTCCGATGCTTAAGTTAGTTGGTGGTTTATTAAAGGAGTAAGACAGGTACTAGGCTTAGTGAAAATGGTTTTAGCTTAAGTGTGCCTACCTGGGAATAATCCCACCGTTACCTTTTATACTGACTCTGGATTTCATCGCCCTGACCTAATCTTCCCCCCACCCGCGTTTTTCGCGGGTGTCGTGTGGGATCGTGGTCGTCCCACTCAGCAATGGGCGTCATATGGGATCGTGGTCGTCCCACTCAGCCCACGTTCTTCCTTTCTCATCTTCTCGTTAACTGCCTTGATCGGGTATCTCTTAACTTCTCGGAGTCGTTCCCTGATCGGGTCTTCATCCTCGGGCTACGACGCTGGCCAGGTCGACCACCCTCAAAAACTTCTAGCCCAGTGATCGAGCCTGCGCCTCCATTTCCCTCGGGCTAGCCTTGTCGGGCGTTCCTCCCTTCCTCAGAACCGTTCCCTATCTTCACCAGGCAACGCTTCCTCGGGTTCCTCCCGAGGACGCATCCAACCCTGCTTCTCCAGCTTGTCTTCAAACCCGTTTTAATCCTCAATTCTATCCCCTTCGCGCCCCTAATTCGCGGGTTATCTTACCGGTATTATTATTTTACCGTTAGCTCGAAATCCCGAGGGTAACAATAGTCCCCCCCTAAAATAGTCCAAAAAGAGTATAACGAGTATTTGGACGTTTAGCTATCGGTAAAATAATTGGTTCCCACAGACGGCGCCAATGATGTGTTCTGTGGAAAACGACCTTGGCTTGGCACTGGAACTGCGCGCCTTCTTCGAGCTGACAACGAACGTTCTGAACCTACGACTCGAAAACCAGAAAGACACGTTAGAGGGGGCCGGTGTGGTTGCCGGCGACACCCCTCCGATGCTTAAGTTAGTTGGTGGTTTATTAAAGGAGTAAGACAGGTACTAGGCTTAGTGAAAATGGTTTTAGCTTAAGTGTGCCTACCTGGGAATAATCCCACCGTTACCTTTTATACTGACTCTGGATTTCATCGCCCTGACCTAATCTTCCCCCCACCCGCGTTTTTCGCGGGTGTCGTGTGGGATCGTGGTCGTCCCACTCAGCAATGGGCGTCATATGGGATCGTGGTCGTCCCACTCAGCCCACGTTCTTCCTTTCTCATCTTCTCGTTAACTGCCTTGATCGGGTATCTCTTAACTTCTCGGAGTCGTTCCCTGATCGGGTCTTCATCCTCGGGCTACGACGCTGGCCAGGTCGACCACCCTCAAAAACTTCTAGCCCAGTGATCGAGCCTGCGCCTCCATTTCCCTCGGGCTAGCCTTGTCGGGCGTTCCTCCCTTCCTCAGAACCGTTCCCTATCTTCACCAGGCAACGCTTCCTCGGGTTCCTCCCGAGGACGCATCCAGCCCTGCTTCTCCAGCTTGTCTTCAAACCCGTTTTAATCCTCAATTCTATCCCCTTCGCGCCCCTAATTCGCGGGTTATCTTACCGGTATTATTATTTTACCGTTAGCTCGAAATCCCGAGGGTAACAACCTCCACTAACCACTGGCTTGCTATAGAAAAAACTACTTTGCCCTAAGAGCAGTAAGTGTGTTATGTCGATATGCCTCCAAACTTTATCCACTCCAATAGTTACCACTTGGATTTTCGGTTTGCCATATACTCCTACTACCGCTTTATAAGCCATGGAATCCTCGACAAATGCCAAACCACATAACAGAATGGATTCCTGAGTAGGAGGAATAGCTGTTAACTGCTTTGTCAAGGGGTTAGCAACATAAACACGATGGAGGCCTCCATGGTAACGTGATATGAGCACTAAACCGTTGCAGCTTGTTTTTATAGGCCTTTCGAGCTTGAAAGATGGTGGTGAGAAAGATGGAAGAAAGCTCGACAGAGATGGAGAGAAGCAGCAATGTGCTTGAAAGTTGAACATATTTGGTTTGTCAATTAGTAATTATATTTTTTCAAAGATCTTTTCTATTATATAACGGGTCTAGACCTCTTAAAAACTGTCAAAAATGGAATTGATTTGGTTTGTCAATTAGTAATCATATTTTTTAAAAGATCTTTTCTATTATATAAAGGCTCCAGGCATTGATTTGGTTTGTCAATTAGTAATCAGATTTTTTCAAAGATCTTTTCTATTATATAACGGCTCTAGGCCTCTAAAAAACTGCCAAAAACGGAATTGATTTAGATTGTAGTAATCATATTTTTTTTCAAAAATCTATTCCATTATATAACGGCTCTAGGCCTCTTAAAAACTGGCATAAATGGAATTGATTTGGTCTATTAATTAGTAATCATATTTTTTTCAAGTATCTATTCTATTATATAACGGCTCTAGGCCTCTTAAAAACTGCCATAAATGGAATTGATTTGGTCTGTCAATTAGTAATTATAATTTTTTCAAAATTAATAATATTAACTAGTATATAAATAAAAAATATTAAATTTATTTTAATTTTTTATATTTAATTGGGAGTTATAATTTATATATTTATATATATAAGATTAAAGATATAATTTTTAACTAAAATAGTAAATAACTAAATTTAGTAAATAGAGTCAATGGGTGATTTTTTAATTTTACGGTTAACTTTTTTGGTGAAATTGACGGACCAAATGAGCAGTTTAATCTAACCCCCACGCTTAATAAAATAGAATATATATATATATATATATATATATAAACTAACCCACGTTCTCTTAAAAAAAACCATTCACTATCTTTAATTACTATTTTTAGTTATTTTATATCTTTAATTTAATAATATATTTTTTTCTATACTTATAAAAAAATAAATTTAAATTATAATTTTTACTATACATTTTAAATTAAAATAAATTTAATAAGATTAGCACAATCATTCAGTGTGCAAAAAGTAGTAGGAATAATAAAACAGGTAGTGAAAAATAATCAGTAATTGGGCTCGAAAGAAAGCCCAATAAACTGAATTGGGCTTTAGCAGAAGCCCAACTTGCCATTCCCACGCATATATAAACCCTTGTGAAAAAGCATGCTAGTTTTTACCCTTTCCCTCCCTATTGGTGTATTCTCTTTCCCCTCGCAAGAAGAAAACAAAGGAAAATGGGAAAAGACGAGGACGATATGAGGGATGAGATAGATGAGCGTTTGATCAACGAGGAGTACAAGATATGGAAGAAGAACACACCATTTCTGTACGATCTAGTGATTACTCACTCGCTAGAGTGGCCTTCGCTGACCGTCGAGTGGCTGCCCGAACGATCTGAGCCTTCGGGGAAGGATTACTCCTTACAGAAGATGATTTTGGGCACACACACGTCCGGGAACGAGCCCAATTACCTGATTGTTGCTCAGGTTCAGTTGCCGCTCGAGGACGCTGAGAACGACGCCAGGATTTTCGATGAGGATAAGGCCGAGTTTGGTGGGTTTGGGAGCGATGGTGGAAAGGTTCGAGCTATTTCTCCTTTTCCTTTTCTTTTCCCTACTAGAATCTGCTAGTCATCGATTTCTTGGATTAGTTGCTGAGTTGTTGGAATTGAAACTTTCTGCATCTCGTTTTTCTTCTGTTAAAGAGGAAAATAGATCCTAGTTTCTGTTTTTAACTTCTTTTATTGCTTGTAATAAGAGTCGTGAATATTTGATTGGGTTTCAGCTATGCTCGGGTAAGGTGTGGAACAGACGAAGCTAGATTTTATATTTGAGTGTTTTTCTAGGGAAAATTTCGATGAGATACAGCAAAGGGTATAAACTAACGAGTCACGAAATGTAACGGAGAAACTTGGGAGATACTCTATTTCGTGCTTGGTTCCGAAACAAAACAGAGTATTCAACTTTGAGTTGTCGTCTATGAATCTTCTGTTTGCTGATCTAATAATGGTCAGTTTTTCTTTTCGCAGGTGCAAATCGTTCAGCAGATAAGTCACGACGGAGAGGTGAACAGGGCTCGTTATATGCCCCAAAACCAATTCCTGATTGCTACTAAGACAATCAGTTCAGAAGTTTACATCTTTGACTACAGCAAACACCCATCGAAGCCTCCGCCCGATGGCAAGTGCAGCCCCGATCTTCGGCTCCAGGGCCATAGCTCCGAAGGCTATGGTCTTTCTTGGAGCCACTTGAAGCATGGACATCTATTGAGCGGTTCTGACGATGCCCAAATATGTTTGTGGGACATCAATGCAACTCCAAAGAACAACAAGGCGTTAGACGCTTTTCAAGTGATTAAGGTTCGTTTCTCAATTGGGTTCTTGGCGGGAAGTTTCTTTCTATAAATGGTCGTCTGCGTTTGACATAATCCGTTACAAAAACTGTAGATTCATGAAGGTGTGGTTGAAGATGTGGCGTGGCATCTGAGGCATGAGAACTTGTTCGGTTCTGTTGGAGATGATCGATATCTGCACTTGTGGGATCTTCGTTCGCCTTCAGTGAGCAAGCCCATACAATCCGTAGTTGCTCACCAAAGCGAGGTTAGTTTTCTGATTGATTTTAATAAAAATCGCCTTTTTCTGAGATGAAAAAGCAACAGTCACTGAAGAAAGCCCTTTTTCGGAGATCTATAATCTGTTTAAGCTGAAGATGGATCGCTCCTTATGAAACAGGTAAACTGCTTGGCATTCAATCCATTCAACGAGTGGGTAATTGCAACGGGCTCTACGGACAAGACAGTTAAATTATGGGACATGCGAAACCTTTCGACTTGTCTCCACACCTTCGACTGGCACAAGTGAGAGCTTAACCCTAGTTTACGGCGATCAAATAGTTAACTATATATATTGCATTAACTCAACTAGCCCACTATTATTATTACACGTAAACAACTGCTTAAATACAGGGAAGAGGTTTTCCAAGTTGGATGGAGTCCCAAGAACGAAACAATCTTAGCTTCTTGCTGTCTTGGTCGGAGACTCATGGTCTGGGATCTAAGCAGGTGAATTTCTTTCTTAAAAATGCTCATTTTTTTTTGTCTCGATTTTTCACTCAAATCATAGAGAGGGTTTCAACTTCATCATAAAGATCGATTCGTCGACGTATTCCTTAGGATCGATGAGGAACAAACGGCGGAAGAAGCTGAGGATGGGCCGCCTGAGCTGCTGTTCATTCACGGCGGGCACACGAGCAAAATCTCAGATTTCTCGTGGAATCCGTGCGAAGAATGGGTCGTTGCGAGCGTTGCAGAGGACAACGTTATGCACGTTTGGCAGATGGCTGAGAATATCTACCATGACTACGATGATCTGCCCGGCGACCAATCTTTAGAATAAATGTTTATACTAGTGTTGTCATTGTTGGTGTTTAGAATAATGCACCGTTAATTTGGTAGAAATTTAGCATATTTGTTATATGAAAAACACGTACGTCTAGTTTTTGCCTAAAAATCGGTCAGATCCCGCCTAGGCTGTCGAGGTACTAGGCCTTCCTCGGACTTCCAAATTAGTGTGTAGCGAATTTTACAACATTGCCCATGAGGTGTTATTTTTTAGGGTTGGTTATGTAATGTAATTCACTTCATCTAGGTTGTGTTTGCTTTAGAGGATAAACTTAGAAAGTGGGTTACAAAATAATTAGTAATACATAGTCTCGTGTTTGGTTTAATAAGATGAAGCCCGGGAAAATTATTAAGCCCGAAAATATCAAACGGGCCTTTCTATTATTTATTAAATGGACCCCAATTATAACTTTATCTTGTATTATTTGGTCCTATTTTTTTATCGGGCTTGAACCTTTCTCGTAAATGGGTTTATAAAGCAAACGCAGCCGTCTCTACATTTCATATTGAAAACATATAATAGGGGATGCTGGCAGATGGTTTGTGGTTTCGATTTTTAATCAGCGAATTGTAAAACATATGCCAGAAGGGAATGGCTAGGATTGAAACGATCGACAGTTTCAGAGTGCACCGTTTTTGAAAAATATTAAAAAAACAAAGTAATGGTCGACCCATTTTTGACTTAACTTCATTTAAAACAAACTACTGGAAACGACATTTCAGATAATGCTACTTCAAGTGGAACACTAGCCTATTTTTGATAACTATTGGAAACATCGTTTTGAGATATAATGCTACTTAAGTGGCACACTAACCTATTTTTTAGTTCTCTTAAAAACACATTAATTTTTTAATTCTTTTCTAAAAAAAAGTATAAAATGGAGAAAAAAAGCCAAATCATTACCACCTATAGCCAAAGGTTGAAAATTTGAAAACAATTCACAAGGTAACAATTAAATATTTGCACTGGCACACTTGTTTTAATCTTGCCCAAATTCGTCGGCTGAAATTATGTGTACCACAATTCCTGTCACATTTCTTGCTCCACTTTATTAAAAATGATTATTTTGATTATCGAAAAATATGTACTATGAATATTAAATTGATCATCATAAAACAAGGAATAAATTGGATGTGTTTAGTTATTTTTATTATATAAATGACAAGAAATAACGATGATTTTATGATTTGATGGAATATATGATAGAAGAATTAATAAATAACAAAATTTATGAACCACAAGATTTAAAATCAACGGACCTGATCTTTTGGGACATAGAGGACGACATAATTTGTGGGACAACGAATTTCATTCGCAAATCCGTTGGTAATTTCTATTTAATAAGGGGATGGGTTTATAATCTTTCGGGAACGAAGGAGTTTCTTAAGCTGTTTAAATCGTATTGTCGAGTACGATTACTATATCGTCTAATAAGTACTTGCTGTATCGGAAAAAAAAATTCTCAATGTATTGAGAGATATTGATACCCAAAATTTCAAAAGAAAAAATGTTTCACATTGAAAACTTCAATTGGCCAATGACCCCTGGCCTCAAAAGTCATGTGGCTAGGAGGTCAAGGGATCGAATCCCACCTCTCACATTTCCTTTGAGAAGTCCCCATGGGGCCTAGGGCTCATGACTATCGTTGTCGGGTGGGTTTGGGACGTATCCATCTGCCCCCGGGAATTAGTCCCACCTCAGGAGTGTGTGACGGTTAGCCCATAGCCGGACTGTGTGGGGATACCTCGGGACCGTAAAAAAAAAACTTCAATTGTGAAAATTGTGTAATACCCGTAAAATTTAATACGGGGTTTCTGATGTAATCAAAAGTATAATTTTGTGAATTAGGAAGTCGGATAAAGAAATCTTAGTTGTAGAACGAAGGTATAAATCATATGATTTCTAACTAACTTCAAAATTTTACCATAAAGCTAGATAGAATTTATAATGTTAGCATAAATTTAACTTGGGCAATATTTAGTTGGATTATATTTCAAAATTGAGGCCCAAATCATAGAAGTATTATATGCTATAAGCTTACTTAAGGTTGAGGTAAAAAGAAATCGTGCACCACCTCGTCTTGTCATCACAAAAATCGAAGTGATCATGTATATCTATTATATGATGAGTATTAAGAGAGGGAGAACTTCATTAACGTAAGGACTTTGAGCTGAAATACCAAAGCTACAACAAAAACGTGTGGGAGCTTTATCAAAGTCACACAGCATATCTTTGAAACAAGGTAAACAAATAACTCTTGAGCTTAGTATACTTAAACTTCGAGTATTTTAATAGTTATAACTGAGTACGTGATTAGAAGATGATTACAAGGTGTTTTCAAATCAATTGGCATGCTTAGAAAACCTAAATCTTTGAGTTTCGGTTTAGGCTCATGAGAGTTTATATGATATGAGCTTTAATGAATTCGAAGCATGTGATATTCCTTAGGATTTATTGTGTTCTTTAGAAGTTTAACGATTTAAGGTGTAAGATTTTCTGGCTTAGAAATGATTTTTGAAAATGATCTTGATAGTACAGTTTTTAGGGTTTTCGAAAGAATTAGTAATTGTGAAGGAATCGGGCAATTGGATTAGATAATCGGGCGATTTAATTTTTATTAGAATCGGTCGATTATGAGATTCGTCGTGTTGTATATATATAAGGTTTAATATTAGATAAATCGGGTGACGTAAAATTTTTCATGCAATCGGGCAATGCATGCACGAATCGGGCGAGGCTAGGCTTTATGCATGCCCAAATCGGGCGATTAAATTGTGTAAGGATCGATCGAAATGTAGGGCTAGTTGTACAAGGAATCGGGCGATTTGAAACACACAGCGAAGGAGAAATCGGGCGATCTAATCCCGTGATCAACACTCGCCGATTTGACTCAGGGACTCCTCAAATCGGGCGATTGGCAAATCGGGCGATTTGGTAAGAAAATAAGAACTCAGCGAATCTAGAATCGGGTATTGACTCAAATCTTTGACCACAAATCGGGCGATTTGTCATTCGACCGATAGTGGTAATCACCGAACATTATTTTCAATAAATACCATTAGTGACAATCGGGCAATTTAGGGTATTTCAAAGTCGGGCGACTTGATTTTTGACCACAATTCGAGTGAATTAGTTTAACAGGTTGACCGTTGACTTCTGAGTCTAATATTTAAATATTTATTTATTCAGAGGATCGACGTATAGGGATTCCGTCAGACTTCGTATTTGACTGTAGTGGGAGGACAGGTAGGTGGATCATCCATCTACAATGCATAAACACATCTGTGAATTATGTGTTTTCATGTGATTGATGATTTTCGTGACGTATGTGACTTATGTGATTTACGTGTTTTACTTGTTTCCACGTTGAATCATGTTTTTATGAGATTTCATATATATATTTATATATATATATATATGCATGACACGTGCATATCACGTCAGGGCAAGAGAGGGTTGTACCGTAGTAATGACGGTGATGATTTGAGATAGTGACGTACGGGGTAGAATGAGATGTTTGTGATTGGTGACTCTTAGAGGAGTCGAGGTTGGGCTCACTAGGCACCTGGCGGAGACAGGCGTGATCGATCTGTTTACTCGGACGTGATCGTTCCGAGGTGCATGCCGCCGGATGAGATTTTGGTGCGACCTGATAGGAGGCCATTGGCGTGATCGTTGTGACGCCCGGGGCCGAAGAGGGCGGGGAGTGATCGCCGGTGCCAGGGTGCACGGACAATGAGCGGCTCCTGGCAGGCTTCTAGTCGAAGGGGTACATGAACGAACCGATCCAACACCAGAATGAGAGGGGATCCTGAGACTGACATTGTATGGGCGTGTCAGGCTAAGAATCGTATAAAAGGATTGATAGTACTACTCATATCACCAAGGTCGACCTACCTTTTCGGGAGTCCATCTATAGAAACTCCGAAGTTAAGCGTGCTTAACTTGGGGCAATCTAGGGATGGGTGACCCCCTGGGAAGTTTCTCAGGGTGCGTGTGAGCGAGTGCACGAAGCACGCTAAAAGGTTAAATGGTGGTACAGTGGGGCTAGACTATCAGTTGGAGTGTGGTGGGCCCAACCCCACTGGTCCTGGTAGAGACCGATGCTATAGTGACACCCGGTATGGGACGGGTCGTTACAGGTGGTATCAGAGCACAACCTCTCGCAGTACGGTGCTGGTTCGGGGACGAACCAGGCGGAAGCTGGTGGGCATGTGACGCCCGGGGCCGAAGAGGGCGGGGAGTGATCGCCGGTGCCAGGGTGCACGGACAATGAGCGGCTCCTGGCAGGCTTCTAGGCGAAGGGGTACATGAACGAACCGATCCAACACCAGAATGAGAGGGGATCCTGAGACTGACAATGTATGGGCGTGTCAGGCTAAGAATCGTATAAAAGGATTGATAGTACTACTCATATCACCAAGGTCGACCTACCTTTTCGGGAGTCCATCTATAGAAACTCCGAAGTTAAGCGTGCTTAACTTGGGGCAATCTAGGGATGGGTGACCCCCTGGGAAGTTTCTCAGGGTGCGTGAGCGAGTGCACGAAGCACGCTAAAAGGTTAAATGGTGGTACAGTGGGGCTAGACTATCAGTTGGAGTGTGGTGGGCCCAACCCCACTGGTCCTGGTAGGGACCGATGCTATAGTGACACCCGGTATGGGACGGGTCGTTAAAATCGTCTAGTGCACTATCAGTGTATGCTTTGGTGCTGAGCGACCTGGTAGGAGGTCATTGGCGTGATCGTCCAGTGCACTACCAGGGTAGACTGCTGCGAGACTTGGGGGTGGCCTCCCAGTAGTCTATTGCGCGCGAAGTGTCGAGCCTAACCTAGGGCCCTGTGTTGTGTGAAATAGAAAAGTGGGAAAAGAAAGAGTGTGCATTGATATGTGAGATGTTGGGATCGGGGTTGAGTGCACACTTGCATACATGCGTTTTTATTCACCTACTGGGCAAATCGCTCAGTGTTTACGTGTTGTAGGTACTGAGTCTGACGCTGATACATGTCAAGACTGAGGCGGCTGGTGGCGGTGCTCCACGGACTTTTGTGGGCAGGCGGTACATGGAAGACCTGTGGAGCGACGTTAGGGTTTTTGTTATTTTCTCATTTTGGGGCTACAACCCGTGTATAGTGATGACCACGTAGACAGATTTTGTTGTAATATATTTTATTATACGAAAAAATTTTTATTAGACGGGTCTTCCGCGACTTACGTTGCGAAAATCCGCCACTAATCCTAGTTAGAAAAGTAGGGTCGCCACAAATTGTCAATATAGAATAAGGTTATTGTCATGAGCTCTGTTTTAAAATTCGACCTAAGTTGCGCTTACCATAGCGAAATCGGCTAGGCGGTCATTAATTATTAATCAAATTCGGCGTTCGAGTAATCGGCGTTTAATTGGACTAGGCAACTCTTTTTTTTGAAATAAATAAATAAATACAAAAAAGATAAATGTTTATACTAGTGTTGTCATTGTTGGAATTTGTTTAGAATGAAGTATAATGCACCGTTAATTTGGTAGAAATTTAGCATATTTGTTACATGAAAAACACGCACCGTCTACTTTTTTGCCTAAAAATGGCTCGGATCCCGCCTAGGCTGTTTAGGCACTATGCCTTCCTCGGACGCCCAAATTCATGTGTAGCGAATGTTATAACATTCCCATGAGGTGATCTTTTTAGGGTCGGTTATGTAATGTAATTCACTTCATCTAGTGCCTCTACATTCCATATTGAAAACTAATAATAGGGGATGCTAGCAGATGATTTGTCGTTTCGATTTTCAATCAGCGAATCGTAAAACATATGCCAGAAGGCAATGGCTATGATTGAAACGATCGACGGTTTCAGAGTGAACCTTTTTCATAGAATATTAAAAAACAAACTAATGGTCAAAACGACCAATTTCTGACTGAGTAACTTCATTTAAAACAAACAAACTATTGGAAACGGTATTTTCAGATCATGCAACTTCAAGTGGACACACTAGCCTATTTATGATAACTCTTGGAAACATCGTTTTGAGATAATACTACTTCAAGTGGCACACTAACCTATTTTAGATATTCTCTTAAAAAAAATAAATTTTTTTAATTCTTTTCTAAAAAAAAGTGTACAATGGAGAAAAAAAAAACAAAAAAAGCCAAATCATTACCACCTATAGCCAAAGGTTGAAAATTTGAAAACAATTCACAAGGTAACAATCCAATATTTGCACCGGCATTGTTTTAATCTTGCCCAAATCCGTTGGTAATTTCAGATTTAGTAAGGGGCTGGTTTGGCCCGTTTGGTGTCCTATATAAGCCCATATAAAAGAGAAATATTAAATAATAAAATGTTTGGTTTTATAATTGCAGCCCGGGATTTATATTTCAGCCCATATTAGAGTACAAGCCCGATACAAATAAACTAATTTATCAGGCCAAGATAACTTATGATGGGCTGAGACTAAATAAAAAATGGTGGGCTTTATATTGCCCTTATAACCAAATGGGCCATACCACTAATTTTATCTAGAGAATGTTGATTTATAGTACGGGCCTACTTTTGTATCAGGTTTTACATGGATCTTTTGGCAATTGAACATTATTAAGATAAAATAACTTGATATTATCCATCCATATGTCAGAAAGTAAACACGACCTAAAAAGAAAACATGGATTACTATTCACCGCCCCCTTTTTCCTAGTCACCGCCCCCTAAAGGACTGTAAATAGACGATTTTGCCCTTATGATATTTAAATTAATTTAAAAAGAAAAAACTAACTAAATATATAATTCCGGTACGAAATACTGAAAACTACATACACAAATAAATTCGAACGAACGATCGATACGAAAAAAATAATTCGATTTAACATTTCAGGACCGATTGATCGATATTTTCGGCCCTGCAGTGCACAGGCCGAACGAATTTTCGGCAGGGCTGTGTGCGGGCCGATCGATATTTTCGGTCCGGACACTGCTGGCCGAAAAAATCGTTCGGCCCTGCAGTGTACGGGGCGAACGATTTTTTCGGCCCTGACAGGTCTGGCCGAAAAAATCGATCGGCCAGTACACTGCAGAGCCGAAAATTTCGATGGTCCGCTGCACTGCACTGCCTGGCCGAAAATCTCGATCGATCGTATTTTTTTTGTAAGTTTTTCGGGAATAAATATTTGTATTAGTAATTTTTTTGTGTTATAATTTGTGACTATCTATTGTATTAGTAATTCGAAACGGAATAAAGATGCAAAAAAATATTCCAAACATCAAACACAAACATAAATAGTTTGGAATATTTTTTGCATATTTATTCCGTTTCGAATTACTAATACAATAGATAGTCACAAATTATGACACAAAAAATTACTAATACAAATAATTATTCCCGAAAAACTTAGGTCGATCGAGATTTTTCGGCCAGGCAGTGCAGCGGACCATCGAAATTTCGGCCCTGCAGTGTACTGGCTGATCGATTTTCTCGGCCAGACCTGTCAGGGCCGAAAAAATCGTTCGGCCCGTACACTGCAGGGCTGAACAACTTTTTCGGCCAGGCAGTGTCCGGGCCGAAAAAATCGTTCGGCCCGTGCACTGCAGGGCCAAAAATATCGATCGGTCGGTCCTGAAATGTTAAATCGATTTTTTTTTCCGTATCGATCGATCGTTCGAATTTATTTGTGTATGTAGTTTTCAGTATTTGGTACCTGAATTATATATTTAGTTAGTTTTTTCTTTTTAAATTAATTTAAATATCATAAGGGCAAAATTGTCTTTTTACAGTCCTTTAGGGGGCGGTGACTAGGAAAAAGGGGGCAGTGAATAGTAAATTCCCAAAGAAAACTCAATTATTGAAAGAAAGTTACTACTGCTAACCAAGGTTTTTTGAAAACCGGACCGGACCGGCCGGTTCAGGCCGGAAATCAGTGAACCGGCCGGAAATCCGGTCCGATTCCGGTCCGGCCTAAGTTTATTCAAAAAAAAAAAAACAGAAAATTACCGTAGAAGAAACAGAAATGAATAAATTTATAGATCTTTCCACGTGGTCTAGTGGTAAGGTCGTGGACTTCTTTGCAAATGGGCCGAGTTCGAATCCCATGAACCTCATTTGTGTTTCTTTTAGTAATTAACTAATGGATCAGATTTTCCACATTATTCACTTTTGACCCCAACTTTTATAAATTTAATTTATGTAGCTCTTGGTATAATTAATTTCAACTACCAATACAATTTACTTTATTTAATTTTGACCCTCAATTTTGTAAAATTCTAATATAGAACTAAAATTACTAAATAAACATCTAAATAATCTTTATTATTTGATTGATTCAATCACAAATATATATTAAATATATTTAAAGATACCGGTTTGACTCCGGTTAGATTCCGATTTTATACCGGTTAAACCACTAAATCTTAAACCACTAAAATTTCCGATCCGGTTAAAAAACCCGGTTTCACAACCGCTAACAAAAACTCTCCCTCTTCTTTCTGTTTCGATTTCCGAAAATAGCTCTCCTTTTTCCACAGACGCGACGCGCCACTTCTCTTGCTCTACTACATCACTGCTTACTGTGTGTGTATACATACGTCTTGCCTTGGAGTGTTGGCCAGCCCCATTGCAAAGTAAAGAGGCAGCCCATTTCCCACGGTAATCAATCTATATTTAGCTTCTTCTTTACGTCTAATGTGGTGTTTATGGTCTTGTGTGGTTGTAAAGTCGAAACATTTGATTATATGTGGGAAACTTCTGATTTTGAAGAATCTACGCTACTTTGTGTTCAGTTTTCCTATTATTTTCTACTGATTTAGCTTTCCGATGCAGTACTGATGAGTCCCACTTGAGTGTGCTAAACTCTGGGATTGTAAACGTAACCAAGGTGTTTGATTGTTTTCCTCAGACAGCTCAACTAAGAGATGTGATGTGGACCGCGTAAAACGACTTTCTTGAAAACGGCGATTAAAACGGTTGTTCTTCCTTCGCAATCTTCCCTGGCGTGAATCCCTTGCTCTCCGTCGATTACCTCCGTCGAGCCTAACACTCACAAACCCAAAAACACGTCAGAAGGGGGCCGGGGTTGGTGCCGGCGTATCCCCTCCGATGCTTAAGTCAGAAAATGGGTGAAAATAGGTATTTTAGCTCGTGAATCAGTTTTTAATCTTTAGAACGCATACCTGGAAAATGGACTAACCGTCACTATTTATACTAACCTCATTTCATCTTGCTTTGACCTAGTTTTTCACCCTGGCCTGTGTTTCTCGCGGACCTCACGGAGGGAACGTGGCTTTCCCCACGATCCCACGTTCTCATCTCCTCCTCTTCCTTCCAGTTTTCTTCGCGACCCCGTCTCTCTCAGGCGGCATCATCTACTCGGGCCATCCTGCTCGGGCTAACCCCCCTTGCTCGGGTTATCCCTCCTGCTCAGGCTGTCCTTCCTGTTCGGGTGATCTCACCAACCCAACCGGGCCTCCCTTCCTCGACCCTTCAATTCTCGATTTCTTATCCCGCGGGGCGCGATCAGGCATCTAGCCTCCTTTTGGATTCGACGTCCCTGAACAGGCTGTTCTCGAGGTACCTCTTCGAGCCTTGGCCCTTCGTTTCGCGCCCTGCCGCTCGCGGGTCCTCAAGTAGTTAACGTTATTTTACCGTTAGCTATAAAACCCGAGGGTAACAATAGTCCCCCCCTAAAATAGTCCAAAAAGAGTGTAACGAGTATTTGGACGTTAGCTATCGGTAAAATGATTGATTCTGAGGGCTTCCCTGTCGTTCTTTTCACCATGTTTTCTCGGGCATTTCCCCTCTTATCTCTTTGGGTCGATCCCTCTCTTTATTTGTCGGGATGACCATTTATATCGCCACGTTTACCTTTTCCTTGGGCGGGAAAAATACCGCCCCCTCAAATCTTGATTGGACTGGGGCGGACACGCGTCGCCTTCCACGGACTTAACGTCTCATCTCCCTTTTCTTTTTCTTTTTCCTTTTATTAGGGTTTTTGTCTTCTCTCCCTCTTTCTACCTTTCCCCTCTTTTTCTCGTTTTCTCCTTCCTTTCTCTTCGATTCCGTCCCCATTTACGGTGGTGATCTCCCCAGGTGTTCCGCTCGCAAGATTTCGCCGCCTACCTCATCGCTCTCTCTGGTAAGTTCTCTTCTCTCTCTTTTTGTCCTCTTTCGTCTCTGTTTCTGTATTTGTTTTCGCATTTTGGGATTGAGCGATTGTTTGCACTGAGCGAAACCCTAACTTCCCCCTTCTTGTCCTTCTCTATTCTCTGTTTTCTCCCAGTTTCCACTTCCACCAAACGTGTCGATTTCTCTAAGATTGTACTTCCTCTCACTATGAGCGGCATAACAGCCTCGTCTTCTCCAAATCGACCGATTTCTTTTTCGACTCTAAGTCACCCAGATTCCCCCCTTCTCCTTCTTTTCTCGCTTCGTTTCTCAACGCCTTAGATGTCCTGAGTAATTTCCCTGATTTGGACATTTTTCGCCCCCCTCAGATTGTAGGCTACCCGAACAAGAAAGCATACCTTCAAGCTCTAACAAGTTGGACCTCTCAAATGGAGAACTTCCGCGAGAAGATCAAACTCCCCTGGCATGAAGTAACGTCTCCTCCCTTCGGGAATCTCATGTCCCGATCATCATAGATAGGGCTGGTCTTACCCCCGACTACGAAGTAAGAATCCCTGGCCCTCGGGACGTAATTAGTGGGCCTCCTGAGGGTTTCCACACTTTGTTCCTCGATCAACTCGACATGGGACTCCGTCTCCCTCTTCCCCCATTCCTAGCCGATCTTTCTAATTACTATCAGATCTCTCCCAGCCAACTCACCCCGAATTCCTACAGTCTACTTCTCTCTCTGGCCGTTCTCTTCGGGTATTTTCAAATCCCTTTTTCTTTTTCCTCCCTTCTGTCCTTTCTGAAGATAAACCAAAAAGAGCCCGGCAAGTTTTTCTTTTCTTCCACTGTTGAGAAGGAATTCCTTCTCGGGAACCCTTCTTCCCACAAAGGATGGATGAGGAAGTTCTTTTACGTCCGATCTCCTGAGGGGAGTCGTGAAAACGACACTACCGGTAGCTGGCCAAAGGCTATATCTGTATCAACCCCTCTTACTCCGGCCCCTGAGTCAGAGATTCAGAGATTTATGGAAGCTCTAGGGAACCGGCGCTTTAGTGCTCCCGAGCTTGTCAAGGACGACCTTCTTTGTCATTTCGGCTATTGCTCGAAGGGGTTAACCATAGATGACTTAGGTATATCTTTTTGGTCGCTCTTCTTTTTGCTTTCCTCTTTTATCTTTAATCGGGCTCTTCTCCCTTTTCTTACCAGATTCACGCATGGATCTCGCGGATTTGCTTAAGATCTCCGAAGAGATGAAAAAGGGGGGCTCTTCTCAGGCGCCTCCACCAGCCTCAGTTACTCGAGCCCTCAATAAGGGCAAGGCCAAAGTCCCTGCCAGTTCTTCGGGTTCTTCGAGGGCGGCCCCGAAGAGGAGAGCAACCGGTACTTCCGGCAATCCCTTGAACAAGAAGGTTAAGGCCAGCTCTCGGGCGAGTGCGAGCGCTGGCGAAGGCTCCCCCACTTCCGTCGATCCCCTCGAGCAACCCGACTACTTCCATCGCCCTCGCGGGGCTCAGTGCGTGGAGTACATGCGGGGCTTCCGCTCGGAGGCCAATCGCTCTCATCTCTCGGGACTACAGCCTCGGGAATTCTTCCCACTTTTTGCCCAACACATGGGTCAGGTACGGACCTTCCCCGTGGATCTTCCCGTTCCCTGACACATACCCATTTGTCCCCTGTTCATCCTTTTCCTTTGTCAGGGCTTCGCTTGCGCTGCTGAGGCCTTGGAAAGGATGCTCTTTATGCACGAGGACTGCATCGAGCTCACCCAATCGGAGGCGAAGCTAAAGGAGGAAGTCGCTCGGCTAAAAGAGGAGATCAGGCTAAAGGAAGAGGAGCTGAAAAGGCAGGCTAAGGATGCTCGCGTCGAGTCGGAGAGGGAGAAGAGGGCCTTGCTCGAGGAGAAAGAAGCTCGGGAGGAGGCGGAAAACAACTTCCGCGAGCTCGAAGAGAGCATGGCTCGAGATTACCTGCCTCGAACCACGTACGGGAGGCAAGTCGTCGAGTACTTTCACCACGGCTTCTGGGGGTGTGTCCACCAGCTCAGGGTGGCCGGTATAGGCCAGAAATGGAAACTCGACTGGCTAGACGTCGATCGGGCTCTTGCTGAATGTCCTTCTGGCGGGTACCCACCCGACCCCCTAGCTCGCGGAGGTTCCGGGGGTAATACTCAAGAGGACGTGGTGACGACGCCCTCGAGCGCGGAGACCGAAGAGACCGTCCGCTCCTCCTCCGAGAATCCCGACCAGCCCATCGAGGTATCCGAGCACGTCGCCGAGCAGGAAACAGCTGAGCAAGTTCCTGAAGAGGTTCAAGGCCGCGAAGGAGAAGAGTCAGCACCTCAGCCTGAGTTGGTAGCGGCTGAGGTGGTAGAGACGGTGACGGAGTTTAATCAGGCTGGGTCGGCCGCTCCGTCTTAAAAATGTCTACTCGTTAGGACGAGCTATTTCCTTTTTATGCTTTTCTTTCATGAACCCCGTATCTTTTCTTTCCGTAATTGCGTCTTTTCTTTTCGTCGCGCCGTTTTGCCGAGCGCCCTCGATAGTCGTCGGGCTGTGCCTCTCGCAAACGATTCTCGAGAACTCCCTTCTTCCTTTCTATTCGGGCATGTACGTCGCCCAACGGTCCTTTTATCCCCGTACCTCGTATTCCTCCCTTTGAATTTCGAATCCCCCTCAAGATCCGATCTTTGTAACAGTCCGACCTTTACGGGCCTGACCTCTTATAAAATCGGTGCTTATCCAATCAATCCTACTCTCTCCTCAAACTTCACAGCATACTCGTTTTATCTTATTTCCTGAGTTTTTTACCTTCTTTGCCCAGTTTGTTGATTGATCCCAGAATGGCGCATTCTCATCATAGGAGAAACCCCCACTTAGATCCCCCCTCAAGCCCTCTCTGGGATTTATGGGAGGAGGCAACAGGTTTCGCTTTAAACGCGAATGCGGATTTTCCGCACAGGGAAGGCCAAGTCGTCGCGGCCCGCCCTTCTCGGGAGGCACTCTCCTTGGAAGGACTTCGCCGGACCCCTCGTTTCCTTTTGGAGGCTGATGGTGCTTCCTCTCGCCAGTTCATGGAAAGTTTTTTGGAGCCCGATGAGAAGCGGCGTCTGGCGAGATTATCCGATTCCCGCTTCTGGGACTGGTGGGCTTTAAGCGAGAGTAGGGTCAGTCACGCCGACCCTCACCCTTTACCTTCACCTCTTTTTTTTCTGACCTTCTCCATTAGTCTTATTCACTTTCTTGCGAGGGACTTCGGCGTTATACTCAACTACGCGCCCTGCTTCAATATTGTGAGGATGCTTGTGCCCGACTGACTACCTTCTTGGGCGAGAAGGATCGCCAAATTTCTGAGTTAAAGGAGTTGTTGGCTGATTCCCCTGCTGAGAACCAAGACACTCGTTCAAGGCTCCGAGGGAGAAATAATCGGGCTCGATCCCCTAATCGGGTGAGGCGTATTGTATCCCCATACTCGGGCGGGATCTCGGCGCTAAGACGTAAGAAGATTCCTCAAGATGGGGAGATCTTTGCCTCCTCGGGGATCCGACATCTGGGGACGCCCTACGCTCGGCAGATGAGGCGATAAATACTCTTCATATGCTATTTTTCGCTATATCTTGTCGTTTTATTATTCAGCGCCACAAATCATGGGGCTTCTAGTTTTTCGCAGACTTTGCTATTCGTATTGTTAAGCATTATTCTTGCTTTTTCACACATCCTTCCTTGTTTTAACATTGACCAACAATCATGCTATTCTCGGCGATTCTCTTCCTTTTCGTTTGGAGATTTTCTTCACCCTCCCGGGTGATCGGGCCTCATCCGAGGACTTCTCTTCCTTTTCGTTTGTAGATTTTCTTCACCCTCATGGGTGATCGGGCCTCATCCGAGGACTTCTCTTCCTTTTCGTTTGGAGATTTTCTTCACCCTCACGGGTGATCGGGCCTCATCCGAGGACTTCTCTTCCTTTTCGTTTGGAGATTTTCTTCACCCTCACGGGTGATCGGGCCTCATCCGAGGACTTCTCTTCCTTTTCGTTTGGAGATTTTCTTCACCCTCACGGGTGATCGGGCCTCATCCGAGGACTTCTCTTCCTTTTCGTTTGGAGATTTTCTTCACCCTCACGGGTGACCGGGCCTCATCCGAGGACTTCTCTTCCTTTTCGTTTGGAGATTTTCTTCACCCTCACGGGTGATCGGGCCTCATCCGAGGACTTTTCAACCTTTTCGTTTGGAGATTTTCTTCACCCTCACGGGTGATCGGGCCTCATCCGAGGACTTCTCTTCCTTTTCGTTGGGAGATTTTCTTCTCCCTCACGGGTGATCGGGCCTCATCCGATGACTTTTTTTTTTAACTTCCTTATGATGCAAGCGTTGAGCTTATGAAAAATAAAGGAGAACCAAAAGCTCAAGTTAAGTATGCACAAATAATAGGAAGCTTACTTCATCTAGCCAACTATACGAGACCAGATATAGCATATGCTGTATCACGGTTAGGAAGATACACTAAAAACCCTAGTGATAATCACTGGGAGGCTTTGGTGAGGTTGATGAGATACTTAAAAGGAACAATTAACTTTGGTATTTTCTATAATGGTTTTCCTCAAATTATTGAGGGTTATAGCGATGCAAGTTGGATTTCAGATTCCATTGACACAAAATCCATGAGTGGATATGTGTTCATGAGGGGAGGTGGTGCCGTGGAATGGAGATCCGCGAAGCAAACACTCATAGCGCGCTCGACTATGGATTCTGAATTTATCGCCTTAGAGTTGGCTTGTGTAGAAGCCGAGTGGTTAAAGAATTTACTAAACGATGTGAAAATAGATGAGAGACTGATCACCTCTATCTGTTTGCATTGTGACAATAAGGCAGCCATTGCAATTGCTAAAAATAAAACCTACAATGGTAAAAGTCGACACGTTCGCCTAAGGCAGAATGAGTCAGACAAATGTTGAAAAATGGAACGGTATCCATTGACTTTGTTAGGTCAGAGGTTAACTTGGCCGACCCTCTGACAAAGCCATTAGGGAGGCAATTAGTTCAAAACACTACGAGGAGCATGGGTTTAATGCCTTTTGACTTTTGATAATTGTGGAAACCCTACTTGCGTGACTGGTGACCCTATGAAACAAGTTCATAAGGGTAAGAACGAAGCAATTATCAAAACTGCAGCATCATCCCTAAATTCATCCATGCTTACGGTGTAGAAGATGCTAAATAAATAAATAAAATTTTATTTGTAGGGTTGAGAGGAATCTCTTAATGAATTTTGGGAGAGAATTGTGTCTCTAAGAAATTCACCTATAAGTGAGTTAGGTATGGCCGCCTATGTGAAGATCATGGCAAAAATCTTCTAGAGCTCACTCGAATAAAACAGGATTGCGCATGGCTGAAAGAAGCGCACAACCGCGTTGAGATTAGAGAATAATAGAAATTTGTTGTGATAATAAGGTCCCTACTCCACAAAGTGATTTTGAGTTCATAAGATTCGTTCTACTCATTTTCTAGTGGAAGTAGACTTTTGCATCTAACTTCTTGGTTCATAGTTTCTAGAGGAAAGACCTTGAATTATGCAACAATTTCTTGAGGTGTTAGTTCATGCAAATAAGCACTTGCATGCATGTCTTATTTGGTGGGGGAATATTGCAAATAAATAATTAATATTAATTCTCATGGGGGTTCCAAGTAGACCAAGATGCTTGAAGAGCATTAACATGAGAATAAGATGTGGTTTTATTACAAGGGTTTAATGGCTTCTTAAAGAGGATACTTAAAGAGCAAAAAGGTGACTCTTAATTTAGCCAAAGAGAAAGCTACGTTACTTCTCATCCTCCTTCATAACTTGGGCATGAATTCTATAAATCTCATCTCCCGAATCAAAATTTGTGACAAATTTTAAGAGCAAGTTGAATCCTGGGGAAACTTCTTGAGCGATCATGAAAATGTTTCTTTAGGACAGTGTAAACACGCCTCTTGCTTCTACGAATTCGAGCATATTTCCTTCATTTACATATATTGTCTACACATGTATTCTTGAAATGAAATGCTGTCATTTTTACTTTTTCATTTTTGTAAATAACCATCAAATATTATAAATAGAAGTAGAGATCCTCACTCTCACTCTCAAGTGCTTCTCTTCATTATATTCCGTTCGTAAAACGGCTTCCTTCTTCCTTTTTCTTCTACGGACATTCTGATGCATATCCATTTGCTTGCGGTTCAAAAACTCTGTTCGACTTCGAATGTAATGAGAAATCAATCACATTATTATTCTCGAGTCAATTCTGAGCCAACGACGAGCGTATACATACATTGGAATTGCCATAGAAAGAAAAGAGAGGGCTTCCAAAAGTCTTGCCATGTTTCTTGTCTGTTGAGGTGCGAGTCTGAACAAAAAAAAAATAAGAAATGTGAAATTATTCTCTAATAGTACAAGAAAAGTGTCCAAACCGCATGATTTAGGTTGTTGATGGGTGCAAATTATGACATTTCTGATTTCTATGGATTAGTCCTATCACTGATTGTGTGGTGCCAGTCCTTGGTGATTGAGTTGGGATACGTCGGAATCATCCACATAGAGAGCTATGATTATACATTGAGAATTCTCTCTTTTCACATAGACACATCGATCTATTATCGAATGAATATAACCTTCTTCTCTTAAGGTTTTATCCATTTTCTCGTTCCATTGTTTAATTGCTTGTTTCAAGCCATATAAAGACTTTTTCATCTTGCACACTTTATGTTCAAGCCCTCTGATTTTATAACCATCTGGTTGCCACATATAGATTTCTTCTTCGAGCTCTCCATTTAAGAAGGCTGTTTTAACGTCCATTTGATGAACAACCAGATTAAAAATCACAGCCATGGACATGAGCACTCTTATAGAGGCTATCCTTGTTACAGGAGAGAAAGTATCAAAATAATCAATATTTCCTTTTGCGTAAATCCTCTCACAACCAATCTCGCTTTATATCTTTCGATATCTCCATTAGGCAAGAACATCTTTTACCCATTTGCTTCCAATAGGTTTTGAACCTGGTGGTAAGTCCACCAAATCCCAAGTTTCACTACTCAGGATTGAGTCTAGCTCCGATTTAATACTTTCTTTCCACTTATCTGCATGGAGCACTGATAGCTTCTTGATAATTCTTTGGTTCTCCTTACCATATAGAGATAAAAATCTCCTCCAAAATTATTAGGGATTCTCCTTCTTTTTCCCAAATTTTCGTCCACCTCATTTTTACGTGGTTCAACCTGTTGTAATACATCAAGTTCCATTCTCCCTTAATTGTTTTAAAGGAAAGATGTGCTCAAAAAATTCGGCATTCTTTGACTCTGTAATTGTATTTTCCTCCATCACATCTGATTTTATTACTAAAAATCTATAAGCGGCCGATTTTTCAGCATAACCTATGAATGGCAATCACAGGTTTTAGAACCCAATTTTCTTTTCTTTGTTTCAGGCAATAATACCTTGGCTAAACATCCCCACACTTTGAAATATTACACATTAGGCGCATAGCCTCTCCAAAGCTCATCTGGTGTTTTGCCTATTTTTCTGTGAGGAATTCGGTTTTGAAGAAAACAAGCCGTTAAAATAGCTTCCCCCCACAGATTCTCATAAGCGCTTGATTGCAATAACATTGCATTCATTATTTCTTTTAGGGTCCCTCGGCAACGCCGTTGGATTGAGGCGAGTATGGTGGTGTTTCTTCATGGATTATTCCATGTTCTTCACAAAAATTGTTCATAACAATGAATTCACCACCTCGATCAGTTCGCAACCTTTTTATTTTAACTCCAAGTTGGTTTTCAACTTCGTTTTTATATATCTTGAATTTTTCGAAGGCCTCACCTTTGTGTTTCAGAAGATATACTTTTGCAAACCTTGAAAAATCATCAATGAAGGTAATATAATAATTATTACCTCCTCTTGTTTCACATATTTTTAAATCTCCCAAATCACTATGAATAAGTTCAAGTGGTTTTGTTTTTCTTTCCACATTAGAAAATGCCTTCTTTGCCAATTTTGACTCAACACAAACCTCACATTTGTTTGTGCTTTCAAAATGGACATTTTCTAATACTTTATTTTCAGCCATTTTCTTTAAATAATTTTTGTTTACATGTCCCAATCTTTGATGCCATATTTCATATGACTCGACAATGTAAGCAGAAGAAGATGCACTTTCATTCATTTGAGAACCAACATTGAGTACAAAGAGATTATTGTTACGATAACCTTTTCCAATGAACACATTGTTCTTGGTTAAGATTACCTTTCCACTCTCAAATGACACTCTAATTCCTTTCTCATCTAGTCTAGGAACCGAGAGAGGGTTAGCTCTTATGGTTGGAACATGAAGCACCTCATTGAGAGAGAGTACCTTCCCACTTGTGAGCTTGAGATCAACTTTGCCCTTTCCAACGATAGGCGCTTTGCTAGAGTCCCCTAGAAAGACTTCTCCATTCATCTCTTCATAGTTCATAAATGCATTCTTTTCTTTGCAAATATGCTTGGTGGCCCCGGAATCCACAAGCCAAGTGCTAGCCGAGGTGGCTACAAATGCTTCGGTTATTACCCCAGTGAAGACTTCTTCGTTCTCATTAACAAGATTAGCCTTGTTTTTGTTCTTTTCATATGGTGTCTTTGCCTCGGTTGCCCTTTTGCGGCATTGAGCTGCATGGTGGCCTAACTTGCCACATACAAAGCAAAAACCTTTTTTCTTGTTAGAAAAATTTGATCTTGGCTTAAGGAATTTGTTACCTTTGAGGTTTTCATCCCTCTTGGCGACATCGGGCTTCTTTCCCTTGTCCTCTACCAAGTTGGCTTTGGAATTAAATTCCTTGGTCACCACGTGAACTTGTTTGCGATGGCTTGACTCTATCATGATATGTTTTATCACCTCTTCCAAGCCCATCCTCTTGTTCTTATGCTTAAGGTGGTGCTTGTATTCATTCCACGAAGGTGGGAGCTTCTCAATAAGCAACTCGGCAACATAAGCATCGGGAAGAACAATATTTTCAAGCTTTAGCCCATCAAGCAAGTGCAAATACTCATTTATTTGCACATGAACCTCTATATGTTCTTTCATCTCCCATCGATAAAAACTCGAACAAGCAAATTTTTGCTTGACGGCATCTTCGGCCGTATATTTAGTCATTAGAGACTCCCACATGGATTTAGCATCACTGTGGTTCATATACGCCTCAAAGAGAGAATAGTGAGAGTTGAAAGAATAGTATTACGACATATCTTGTTTGCTTGCTCCCAAAGAAGGTTGTTTCCCTCGTTTCTCGGGGTGGTTAGTGCCCATGCAACGCCATATACGTCAAGTAAGCAAAAGATCCGTTCCTTCCACATCTTGTAGTTCTCGCCGGAGAACTTCTCAATTTGTAAAGTGTCGGGACAAGGTGGAAGATAGTAGGGATGCTCATGAACTCCATATGGATTTGTTGGAATACCTTGTTTTGGAGCGTTGAATTGTGGAAGATTCCCTTGATTGTTTTGACCATTGTCACCTTGATTTAACCACCATTTCCTTCTTGATTTCCATTCGCTTGGTTCACCTCTTCATTACCAAGATTTCCATGTATGTTGCCATCAAGATCGTTGTTGAAGAGGCCTTGGATTTCTTCCTCAATCGAGTCAGGAGATGCCATGGAAAAAAGTTTCTTTAGATTGTAGAAAATATATGTAAATGAAGGAAATAGGCTCGAATTCGTAGAAGCAAGAGGCGTGTTTACACTGTCCTAAAGAAACATTTTCATGATCGCTCAAGAAGTTTCCCCAGGATTCAACTTGCTCTTAGTTGTCACCCAAATTTTGATTCAGGAGATAGAGAATTTATAGAATTCATGCCCAAGTTATGAAGGAGGATGAGAAGTAACGTAGCTTTCTCTTTGGCTAAATTAAGAGTCACCTTTTTGCTCTTTAAGTATCCTCTTTAAGAAGTCATTAACGCTTATAATAAAGCCACATTTTATTCTCATGTTAATGCTCTTCAAGCCTCTTGGTCTACTTGAAACCTCATGAGAATTAATATTATTAATATTATTTTATTTATTTGCAACAACATGCAGCGTCCGTGAACAACTCTCATCTCCACTGGTAATAACGTCACCAGTCACAAGTTGCTAAGCAAACCCGAGAAAAACGGACCTTTTGTGATACTAATGATGATAAAATATTGTCAAAAATGTATGTACCATAGTATTTGCATTTTACTTTTTTCTGCTTTGGATGTAAAAAAAAAAAAATAAGCTGCAGAAAAATATCCATTTATATAGATTTTGACTTAAATATTTTTTTCGTCCTGTAACTAATGGGAGGTAGCGTTATAGGGACTAGTACTGTCAATTTGGCGGGGCTGGCCGGGCCGGCCCGCCGCCCGCCAAAGCCCGCCATCTGGCGGGGCGGGCGTAAAAAAATGGGGACTGCCCCGCCCCGCAGCGGGCTGCGGGCCTGGCGGGCCAGGCCGCCCGCCTATAAAATAATTTTTTAATATTTTTTATTATAATTTAATATTCTAATAATTTTTTATTAATTATGGTATTTATTAAAAAATTAGATATAGTATTGTCAATATGGCCCGCGGGCTGGCCCGCCGAAAGGCCGGGTTGGGCTTCGATATTTTAGGCCCGCCAGGGGCGGACCGGCCAGCCAATATCTTAATTATATATATATATATATTTATATTTTTATTATATAGATAATAAATATATAGATAATAAATATATAATTAATTAGGTAAGTAATTAATGATTCATTAATTATATCTAATTAATACCATATTTATTATCAACCATATAATTAATAACATACTTATCCATAATTTTTTAATAAATACCATAATTATTAAAAAATTATTAGTAAATTAAAATTTTATATTAAAATAAAAAATAAAATAATATTTTATTGGCGGGTGGGCCCGGCCAGATGGCGTGCCAGCCCGCCTCGCCCCACCAGATGGCGGGCTTTGGCGGGTGGCGGGCCGGCCCGCCCCGCCCCGCCAAATTGACAGTACTAATTATATTTGGTATCTTTTTCCGTACCATGTGTTTACCACAAGTAGCATACGTATGGTACTACACTAGCTCACGATATGGTACCACGAACATCTATACACTAGTACTACAAACGTACGTATATTGGTACTTCAAGTTTGGGTAAGGAATTTTTCGACGGCATCTGAATTAATTTTGGTCCGTGACTGTTACCATATATATTGGTAATACAAAGTAACCTACTCATGGTACCACACTAGCATACGATACGGTACCACGACCATCTATATATTGATACTACAAATATATGTATATTGGTGCTACAATTTAAGGTAGGAGTTGCGATAGTTAAGCACATGGTACGGAAAAGATACTACAAGTAACCTACGTATGTGTAAGATCCCGGCGGTAATTAACCCGATACCACGTTGTAAGATTCCGGCGGTAATTAACCCGGTTTCTTACTCAGTAATTTGGTCGAGCACTTGGTGAGCGCTTAGAAATAGAATTCAAATGACGATTGAAAGATTATAGATTGAAGTAGTGAAAGCTAGAAGAGATAGAGAAGAACGAATGCTTGGAGAAGAAGAAGAAGAAGGAGATTAAGAGAGCACAGAAGATCGATAGAGAGACAAGAGAGATGAGCTAAAGAGATAGAGATTACTGTTTTTCTGCTTAATTCCTTCGATACCTCTCATACAATGTATTAAGATGCATAATAAATGGGTTAGATTAACTAAATATGATATATAAGCAATTGGGCTAAGCCCAATAACTCTGGTCCTAACATTTCACTCCCGTTGAAGACATCCTCGTCCTCGAGGATGTGCGATCCGACTTAGTGGGATAACGTCCGACACAATAGCACGAGCGTCGCTATTGCCCGTGCATCCTTTTCCTCGATCGAAAGGTTGATATCTTCTCCTCGCTAGTCCTCGAACTACTATGGTTGTTGCCTTAAAGCCAAATTGTGCAAACCATATCATAGCAATCGAAGCACATAAATCATCATCCCTTTCGCCATTCCAAAACCTAGCATCATGTTCACGAGCACAACATTTCCAGTTTCGATGTCTTTCTCCTTTAGCTAGGACCCATGCCCCCGGTTTCAGTGTAATAAGACGTCGTCTCCATGCATCGAAACTGAACCTTACCATCTTCAAACCGCTCAAACAAATCATGCACAACCAAAGTCGAAATGCTACCGCTGCCGCACGCTTTCCTCGATCGAACGGTAGGTTTACCTTCATACTCTCAACAATATTCCAACGCCCTCGAACAAACGATACGCTTTCGTGTAGCTGCTCGACGTCCCCTCTCCCTCGACTGAAGGGTAGGATATGACCCTCACCAAGGTAGAACGGCTCGACATACCAACGCCCTCGATCGAATTGTAAATTTTAGATCTCTTCAACGACCAACCGTTCAACATACACGGGAGTGTGCTTCGGTTTCAAAATAAACTCTCCACACCGTTCAACCACTACTAGAACAGTGATTGAGCCGTCGAACTCCAAGCGCATATCAACACTAGTATTGTCCAATGCACTAAGGGCGTCAATCTACACAGCCGAATATTTCTCAAATAACTCGGACGAGTTCTCATCCTCAGCCATCACAAGAGAGTCCTCACCCACAGTCATCACAACTTCAACCTCACGCACCGATTCGACCTCAACCAACACCGACGAATCCACGTCTTCCAACCCCGATTGACCAACAGTCAGCAATGCTTCCAAACCATTCATTATCCGTTCGATCTCAATAGACGACTCAACACTCTTTCCATGATCGAAGGGTAGATTTGTTCGTACTAATGCAGTGCTTTGCATCAGATTTCCCTCTCTCGCCTTCACTCTTTTGACAACATGCCAGCGCCCTCTATCAAACGGTAGATTAGTCTTCATGCTTCCAATAACACATTCAAGTCCTCGAACAGCTACAGCTGCCCTGCCACATAATTCTGCAGCCATCTCGTAGGGATCATCATTGTCATACCTCATTTCATACGCAATCACACATTTGCTGTTAATTAACGACGGTTCATCAGATATAACACCATTGACCTTAACATCATCCAACACAGACACCTCATCAACAACCAACACTGATACATCCTCAGATGAAGATAATTCAGCCTCAGCTGATGATAAATCATCATCACCTACGAGCTGTTTCTGAGCACACACGCCACCAATCAATACCGAACCAATACCAAAGGACACGGAATCATCCCCAATCAGAAACGAATCAGCCTCACATGACGATACATCACTTACAAGCTCCGTACCTTCAAATCTTTTGAGTACGGCTTCAGCGAATACAGTCCACGTCGGAATATAGTTGTCATCGCAGTACATGTTATACCATTTGAGAGCCTCGCCGTCGACGTAGAGCCAAGCCACTTGAACCCTTTGCTGCTCGGTGAGCGTGGTTACAATCTGAAATTACTCCTTGCATTTTTACAGCCAATCTCGGGGGTTTGTGCTGTCAAAACGGGGAAATTCAAGTTTGGGGAAGAGGCGAGGTCGTGAGTCGTTCCCGGTGTTTCCAATTGTAACAGGAGCTCGGTCAAATCTGCCCGTCGTCTGCAAGCAAGTATAATCCGCCATCGATGATCCTTGATGCCGAGAATCGTCGGCTCTGATACCACGTTGTAAGATCCCGACCGTTCCTACGAGGATTTGGTAGGAGCTTACACTGAACTTCTGTCAAACAGTTGGTGTGCGGCAATAAAACACTCGAAGGACGATTGTTGAAGAGGATCGAAGGACGATCGAGAGGGAGGGAGATAGAAAGAGCTGAGATAGATAGAGAGATCGGCTGAGAGAGATAGAGAGATCGAGATTGAGAGAGAGATGGAGATTGAGAGACAGGGAGCTGAGAGGAGACGAAGGATTAGATAAGAAACTATTCATTTGCTTAATCTCAGAAACAAACGATTACACTGTTTATATATAATAATCTACATGGAAATATTAACTCAGTCCAATAAGCGAAAGCCCAGCCCAACTATTCCTCGGCCCAATAGTTCGGATCGATCCTTAAAGTATGGTACTACATTAGCTCACGGAATGGTACCACGAACATCCATACATTCGTATTACAAACATACGTATATTGGTACTGCAAGTTTGGGTAAGGAAAGAGAAGGGTGTGGAAATTAGTAGGGGGGCAAAATCGTCAATGGGCTCTCGGAATGGTACCACGAACATCTATACATTGGTACTACAAACATACGTATATTGGTACTACAAGTTTGGGTAAGGGTGTGGAAAGCAATAGAGGGGGCAAAATCGTCCATGAGGTACTACAAACATACGTATATTGGTACTACAAGTTTGGGTAAGGGTATGGAAATTAATAGAGGGGCAAAATCTCCATGGGGAGTTATGTGTAAGATTGTTTTGATTTAGGGAGTTTGCTAATAAATAATATGGAATGGGGAGTTAGTTGATAGAAAATAGGGGAAGGGGGATTTAGTTGAAGTTACCCCATATATTTTTATACTTTCTTTTTTTTTTAATTTTAATTTCTTGAGATTCTTTCTTTTTATTTATTTCTGTTTTATGACGTGGTGCCATGTCCTTCTTTAAAGACTTGTCAATCCTTACAAACGCTCATGTCAGCGGGTTGGCTGCTAGGACAACGGGTTTGGTTAAAATAAAGGGTTTGATCGTATAGTGTCCATAACTTGCCATTTTTAAAAGAGTTACTGTCCCTATTTCGCCAACACCTCAAATACATGTCCCTATAACGCTACTCCCCATAAGTTGCAGGACGAAAAAAATATTGAAGCCATAAATTCTTTGCAAGTTAGTACCACTGTCAGAATTTTTTTTTATATAAGTACCGTTTGACTGTGTGTACCATTTTCCCAATCTTGACGTACCTTTTTATATGTGTATTACATATCACGTCATGCGTTTATATGGTACCCGCATATGGTACCGATATGCTTTTCTATATGGTACATTAATGTGTTATGTGATGTACCATTTATCACTCTATTATGTACCACAATACGTTTCTCTATGGTACCTAAATGTGTTATATGACGTACCTTGCGGCGGACAGGTACCAATGTGCAAAAAAATTATTCTAATAGGTACCTACACATAGAAAATACTGATAGGGTACTGACTTACAAAGTTTTTATATAAATGGGTATTTTCTGTAAATTCCCCAAAAAGTAATTAAAATAAAAAAATTGAATGGGTTTAGCAACTCAATGATTTGTTAGTTGAGCCACCACTTTTTATTTAATAAAAAAAGTCGAAGTACTTTTTCTTTTTAATTGATCTGTACCAATTGACGAATCAGATTTTTTCTACATTTATTAAAAAAGAAAAAGACTTACTAAACCATGTACCTTTTATAACATCATAATAACTACAAATTATATTTTAAGTATATTCCTTATTAAAACTATATAATAATAATTAACTTTATTTATTACACACACATAGAGTGTGCCAGAAATACGATTACCTCTAATGGGAGGGTTGCCTCACTAATGGGACTGTGAAGGATGATACAATGGTATATTCCGGACTAGTTAATTAATCTAATTAAGAGAAAAAGTTCCAACCGAAATAGTGTTTTCCTAACAATATTTCTCTACAAAATGCTCACCTCCATTTGCTTTTTCTTTTCTTTTCAATTTCTTTTCCGGACATAATATCTTTATTAAATTATTCTTTCCCTATTTTTTTTTTTACTTTGGTTTGTCCCGTTTCGTGGGGAAAAAACAAACTTTTCTTTTCCATATATAAACAAGATTTGTGAAAGGAGAAAAAATTAATTCATAAACAATGTCCACGGATGGTGCTCCTCCTCCTCCTCCAACGTTGAACAAAGATAATAACGATGCCCCGAAAACTACCACCGGGTCGGCCCCGAACTCCCGACCCGGTTCGCCAAGAAACCGGGTCAAGTTCATGTGCAGCCACGGCGGAAAAATCCTCCCCCGTTCCCCCGACGGCCAGCTCAAGTACGTCGGCGGCGAGACACGCGTCATCTCCGTTCCCAAGGACATTGCTTTCCAAGGTTCGCTTGAATAAAAATTTTCAAAAAGTTTTCTTGATATTCAGGCCGACTCATCATAATAGGAGGCATGAAGCAATTTCTAAAATGATGCCTTTTTAAACTAAAATAAAATTAAATATTGTTTGTATTTTTTTTTCGTGTCAAGTTAGCGTAATCGTTGTCCTTTATACGTGTTAGAATAAAAAAATATAATAGTTAAAGTTTATCAAAGGCGAAATTAAAAATTTATAATAAAAAACATTTTTTTTTCTATAGTTGAATTTTTTCAAAACGAGCTCAAACAATCTTTTATAAGAATTTGGAAAAGTTTTTTTACGCGGAAGCAAAGCAACGTCACGAGATTCTTCAATATAATCTCCTATATGCAATATACACACACGGAAAATAATAGACTCTTTAAAATAATTAGTATTTCAAATAGTGTGTTTGCTTTTGCAAGTACAATATTCTTTGATTGTTTTATTTTTTGAATTAACGCTTGTCTATTAATATCTTAAACAGTCTTATATTCACAAATTTTCAAGCTTAAACTTTCTTATATAAAAAATTTATTGATTTAATTACTCTACATTTATTACTAATAAAATATCTCAGGTTTCCATTACTGCTTAGATTTTCCGTAACATTACTTCAAGCAACGAAAACCATGTGATATAAATTAATGAATTGAGTTAATTTAAAATTTGATTTTTTTAATCAATTAAATTTAACGTTTCTAATTGGTGCCCTCGAAATTTGGGACTAAAGCTCTTGCTTCACTTGCTTTATTCAAAACGCCATTGTCGATATTAGTTATACTGTTTGGCCTGTTTGTTGTCCTGGATTAGACCAAATAAGACAAATAATAACCTATTTACTTCGGTTTGGTTTCTTCTTCTTTTTTTTTTCTTTTCCAGCTAGAGATCAATAGAAGCTAGAGATTAATTAAAATATTACGAGCTTGATTAAAATAGTCCGATAAAAATTTCCGCATGCAGAACTCATGAAGAAGCTGACGCCGGCGATCGACGGAGAACAACAGACGATGGTCCTCAAGTACCAAATCGCGACCGAAGACCTCGACTCTTTAATCACCGTGAGAACGGAAGAAGACCTCCGCCACATGCTCGACGAGATCGACCGCCATGAAAACGCCGGAATCCATCGCCTGAAAGCCTTCCTCTTCCCCACCATCGTCGTAAGAAACCCAGACGCGTTAAATGGAGTAGTAGTACTCCTCGGTCGATGTCCCTCACAACAACAGAAGCAAAGGATCGGATCGTTGGTGGCTTCTTCCCCGAGCTCACCCAACAATCGAATGACCGCCGAAGCCAATGGATTATCGTTGAACGACAATATCACCCGAGCGCTAAGCTCCCCCAACGTATATGACCTCGGAACGAATAATTCAAATAATAGTAATAATAATAATAATCAACACATTCGCCACCAACTCCTCGTTCATCAGAATTACGCTGGCAGTGGAGGATTAGGGTTAGGGTTTCAGACTTCTTCACAGCAGCAACAGCAGCAGCAGCAACAACCCACTAGGCTAACATCGGTGAGGTCGGTGGGCCGGGCGGAGGGGGTGAGGTACCAACAGGTGGTGGACCCCGTGTTAGAATACTATTATGCCG
This sequence comes from Craterostigma plantagineum, assembly GCA_027422505.1. Lineage (NCBI taxonomy): Eukaryota > Viridiplantae > Streptophyta > Magnoliopsida > Lamiales > Linderniaceae > Craterostigma > Craterostigma plantagineum. The sequence goes on from JAPQWV010000009.1 coordinate 26,615,832, forward strand.
TTTCGAAGCAATGTTGCAATGTTGGTGGTGGAAGCGCGGCGGCGCATCAGCATAATAATCATCAGGAATTTATTGAGATGGGCGGCGGAGGTCACAGTTATGGTAATAATAAGTTGAGGAAGTTGTTTACGATCGAGAGGGCCGGTAGCGCCTCGGTCAGCCCGGTGCCTTCGAGCAGCCCGAGGTTCGGACGAAGCGGGACGAGGGTTTGGGATGATCATAATTATGGTGGTGGTAATAATGGAGATAGTTGATAGATACCTTCCTGGTGCTGCTGGGTTCTTGAATATATATGGGTGCATACTTTTTCTCAGTTTTGTAAGTGACTGTAAGTAATTACCTTTCATCACAGACTTTGTTTTGGGGTAGCAAACCCAAGCTCTACATTGGATAAATCGAAGAGTTGTGACTAGTATATAAAGCTTGTGGGCCAACTCCCTATATTACCAATTCGTTTTAGAGATATGTCTCGCCAACTTATGCGGACTTGGGATTGAGGTAGATTTGGACTCGAAAAATTCCCCACACTCTGTAGTATATGTCATAAAAGAGAAGAGATGATTTTAGATATGAATTGAAAGCAATGATTTTTCCCCATAATCACACCCCACCAGAGGAGCCTCTAAACTCTTTCGACTATATGATAAGAAATACAAGGTATTAGACTGATATAAGAGAAGACAACAAAAAACTATCTTTTACGGTGATCAAGGTTCAGCCGCGGTGCAGTCCACGTTAGCGGCAACCACATAAATAACTCGAAAAGATACAATTTTTAAGTATATTACAATTTTAGTGGGAAAGGTCGAATGAGACAAATAGCTGTTAGAAATTGAGGGATTTTTCCTAAAACTAATTGGTTATAGGAGGAGGTAGCCACTTGATATATTATGTGGCTTATACGTGGGACAACCCACTTTTCTTAGAAATCTCAACAATACCAGTTGTGTATATCAAACTGTCAAAGAATAGAGCGATTTTTACTTGAATCTCTGACATTTCATTAATTGAAGCCCGACAATAGAAAGCGAGAATTACCAATCCTTGATTCTTCGCGCGAAGAACTCTTGAAAAGATACTCAAGTTCCAATCAATGGGTGTATATTGTTGAAGTCTAAAGAGTTTGTTGTTTGAATATTATGGTGTGAATAGAAATTTGGATTGGAATATGTAATGGGCAAATGTGTGTGTTGGCTGTGACCCACTACTACATACGCACGGGCTTGATCAACCTACAACGTTTGGGCCCAATATATATTTAATACCAAATAATAGTGGATAATTCCTGCACTTTGGAATGCCAAAGGATGCTAGACCTCAAAGGTCACATGACCTTTAGAATATCCCACATAAAGGTCTATTATAAAAATGCAAAGAGATTTTGAAACTCTATATATAGAGCTTGTCGAAATTTCAGAGAAGACACGAAGATTATAAGAGAGAAACCATTCATTTAAAAATACTCAAACAGTCGTTCATCATCACTCCTACGTTCAAAGTTTGCCGTGTGGTTAAGGTTTCAGTGCAGCCTATAATCACGTTTTCGTTGTATCCTGGAAAATAGACGCTCAAGCAAATCTCTTGCACTTACGTAGAGAGAGCGAATATGTTTTAAGGAAATTGTGTTCAACACAAGCCTCGAAAAAATCCGTATAGACTCGCAGTCATACGTTCCTGGAACAGTTATACGTTACTGTTGCCAGTACAGTCATACAAGCCTTGCAGTCTAGCTGTTGTGGAGTGCCACCAATCGTACAAACTTACAGCCATACAACTTCACAACTATACAAAGTAGCAGTCGAGCGATTTTACAGTCTTGAAATTCTGTGGTCTGACAGTTTGACAGTCATACGAGGTACATAATTTTCCCAACATTTTTAATATCATGAAGCGCGTAAGCGAAGCATTGCGGGAAGCTACGTGCATGCATCGACTCTTCGGGCTTTTACTTTCTTTGGAGCTGAAGTGAGAGTGGCCAATAGTCGTGCTCCTTGTCGGTGGTTGAACGGCGGCTACTAAATAGAAAGTTAGTTATTAAGATCATCTTTGTCAGGGAAGTTTTCTTTTCTGGAAAGGTAGTTATTAAGATCGTCTCCAATGGAACTGAAAACCCAAAAAAAAATCACCAAATCACTCCAATCGAATCCAAAACCCAATCCAAAAATGAGTTTTGTACTTTCTTTTTCATCTAATAACCGCATCTATGCATTTGAATGTATAAAATGAGTTTTATATTTAATAATAACATTTAAAGTCCTTTTATTTGCAATAATAAAAGCATCCTTATCAATATAAATAATAAATAAAAATACATAAAACCAAAATCAGGAAGTTTATTTAAATTATAAAATTAGCAATATTTTTTTTATTTATTTAGATGTAATATAATATTAAAATGTTATTTTTTTTGAAAGTATAAATTTGCTGGCAAGTTTGAAAAGTTGTAAAAGTTTGTAGAAGTGAATATTTCGAATATAGTCCTTTGAGTTTGAGATTGAACCGGTTCCGTTGAAGCTCAACTTAGCTCTTGATTAGCCTGAGCTTTATTCAAGGAGACGGGATTCTTCATTGAAGCTCAGCTTAGTTCATCATGAAACATAATACTCATAATAGATAGGTTGGGATGTGGAGAAATTTACCGGAGACAGGGCGGGAATTTCACGATAAGTGTCGGGGCAAGGATGTGGATTAGTTCCCAACCCTGCCCATTGTCAAGCCAATTAATATATGCACTACAAAAAAGAGTCTTGTTAGCGACGACGCCAACCGTGGGATTCCCGTTGCTAACACGTCTTTTGCGACGGAATTGCGACGGAAAGCCTCCGTCGCTAAAATGCCCGTTGGAAATAAATTCGGTCGCTAACGTCCGTCGCAACATTTTTTGCGACGAGAAGAACATCATCGTTTGCGACGAAGGTAATTCCGTCGCAAAATCAGGGTAAAAAAATTTAAAAAAAAAATGGCCTGCCGGAGAACCGGCAAGCCGCCACTGCCTCGTCGTCTTCGCTGCTGCCTCGTCGTCGCTTCCAGCTCGTCACCGCCGCCGCCCATCGCCACTGCTGTAATACCCGAGTCCCGTAAGTAAGCCGGCCAATAAATATGCATACATATTATATGGCTTATGTGACTGCATGAGACGTGTTTTACGATTTTATGTGTCAACATGATTTCAAATTGGGTGCTATTAGGGTTACTAACCAAATAGAGGAATTAATTGAAATTAGGTTAGTTATTCATGTTAGGGTTTTTAGTACATAACATGCTAACCTAGAAAATTTAATTTAGTATAATTAAGTGCTAATACCACATTTTAAGGAACACGAATTAGTAAGAATAGATTTCAAAAAGGTTAGATAGAGATTTTGATATATTAGGGTTTCAGAACTTGGAATCTCGAGATCTTTGGATCTCGAAATCCTTAAAGATTGAAATACTAAATATCGAAATGAGTTAATGTCGAAGTGATAAAATGTCGAAACATTAGCATTAGTATACAACTCGATATTTTTAAAGTGTACATCGTGACATCGAAACCTTGAGAGCTCGAGATCTTTGAATCTCGAAAGCTATGCTTCTCGAGATAATGTTATGTACCAATTAATGAAATCGAAACCTTGAGGCCTGTTGGGTGTACAAACCCATATCCCACACCGGCCAAGTAAAAGAAATTAGAAGGGTTTATAAGCTTGTGGGTTCACTCCCTCTATTGCCAATTGGTTTTAGAGAGGAACCCCACAAGCTTATAACGGGCCTGGGCTTGGGCTGGAATTGGGTCTGAAAAAATCCCTACATGGTGCGGTGAGCATGGACGAAGGCGTGAGGGTGCCTTCAGACGGAAAAAAAAAAAATTCTAGCCCGGATACGGTGTGGGTGGTGTGTCCCCGGCCCCTTGTAAGGACGATTGGTGAATCTGCGGTGAGAAGCGCTTGGTGCAGTGATTGCGGAGAAGCGCTTGGTACAGATAATCGTCGAAGGGGAGGCCCGTTGTGTGGTCTAGAGTTTGAGGGGAGGTTTGTTGGGTGTACAAACCCATATCCCACACCGGCCAAGTAAAAGAAATTAGAAGGGTTTATAAGCTTGTGGGTTCACTCCCTCTATTGCCAATTGGTTTTAGAGAGGAACCCCACAAGCTTATAACGGGCCTGGGCTTGGGCTGGAATTGGGTCTGAAAAAATCCCTACAAGGCCGAAATTGTCGAGCTTGAAATTGATAGATGTTGAAACCTTTAAAACTCGATAAACAAGACACTAACAATTAAGATAAGTTTGGATAAATTAGTTATGAGGGAAATTAAAAGTAATAATAAAGTAATGCTGATTACATTATCAAGATAAGGATCAACAAATTATTAATGTCATTTATTTATCCTCACACGCAAGACATAGGTAAAGAACTAGAAAAAGGAGTTAAGGTGTTTCATTTGCAAACTATCGAAGGACTTTATTAAGGGAGGAAGAACCGTATCAAAATCTCACCCAAAGCTTGGAATAGGTATAACCTTTTTACTCTAATTTCATGTTTCATCTATGTATTAATATATTCTAGGAAATATTAAGCACGAAAACTGTTATTTATTTAGATATCACATAAGTTTACGATTGAGGGCTTGAAAGGATTAAGTTTAAATGTTAATCAAGCTGCGCTAAGAAAAGGGGTATAATTTCTATCATAACTATGTGTTTTTACTTTCATCCCTACATGCTTTAGAGAATACTAGGCTTGAGAAGTTACAACTATGTTTAGGGTTTGTACGGATATAATATTCAAGGGTTTTGAGAATATTTAGGGTTTCTATAATCACGTTTTGTGAAGTTTGGAATAGGTACTCCTACCATAATCTTATGTATTTTTAGGTGTGTGGTAACATGCTTTAAGAGCCTTAGGCACGAAAGAATTAGTTGTTTAGGGGTTATATAAATTAATTATTAAACATTTAAGAATAACTGAAGCTAACATCATATTCAAACAGTTCTTGAGAAAGCAAGCTTTTGATTGAGAGTTGGATGTTGTCAGATATGGTTTTCAGTTTAGTAATGTCGAATTTTTTGTATAACCTCGAGAAAACATACACCTCGAAATCTTAATTATAACTATATCTCGACATTTTGTTTATAATGTCGAAACACATTTCATTCTAGTATATGATATTTCGAGGATCTAGGATTATAATATTGAATTATAATTTCAAAGACACATCTAAATCCTTACATATAAGCTATATCGAAATCTTATACATACAATGTCGAGATTTATCTTGAAAATGTCGAGATCAAAGCCTATGTCGAGATCTATCCTTAATATTAACACCGAAACTTTATGTGAGATCTCGAGATTAAGCTCGACCTTCATCTCAAACCCCATGTCGTGATTCAAGTTAAATTGCAGCTCGAGATTCTATAAATTTCAAAATGATACTTTTCAATTTAAGACAAGTTCGAAACTTTAGGATTTCGAAACCCATAAGAGTCGAAACTAGGGTTTTCAAACTAAGCCAATTTCGTAAAATTATCACTAGACTAACAAACCCTAATTTTATATGTTTCTATACTTAGGGTTCGAAGGTTAGCAAATTACTGTACGATAAGCTAAGGATACCAGGTAAGTGGAAGTCCCAACTACAACACATAATTATATGTGCATAAAATTATGTGTTATGTGTTTCTATGATACTACGTGACTTCCTACGTGAATTATTTGCGTTACATGACACGGATGATTTATTTACATGATATGATGGCATGACACGCATATTCATGACATGAGCATATGCACGCACATTTAGTACAAAAGGCATGAAATGAGAGCGTGCATAATATATGATCGCCTGAGAGCGATAAAGATTCGCCGATATGGGCGTCTGATATCGACTCACAGTTGAGTCACGGCTCTTCTATGCTACCATGGTGACGTCGTATGGCGCCGTTAAGACATGACATGTACAAGGCAAGACATGATTTTAGGGCTAATGCCCTCATGGCGGGTCGTGAAACCTGGAGGGTGCGAGCTGAGGGAGTAAGCGACATAGAGGGTACCTCTGGTGTCGACTCCTCAGATTAGGCTACCAGTGTGAAGCGTCCGTGTGGCGTATGAAACCACCTTGGGACAGAAAAGGCGCCCTAGGGTTAGCCTCCCTTGAGTGGGTATTGCCACTTATATTTATTTATCCCTAGTGGATTCGAGCTCCATGATGGTGCATAGCAAGATAGCCGAGGGCCCTACATGACAAGACAAGACAAGGAAAAAGATGAGGTCTAGAAAGCATTGGCGCGGATGCCTTTGCAAATTTAGAACACGTGCATGGCATGCATGGCTTTCACTTACTGAGCTTTATAAGCTCATTCCACGAATTTATGTGTTGTAGGTTCACGGGATCACGGTACGTGATGTTTACAAGCCGAGGCCAAATTTTGAAGCTTCCGGAGGACTTTTGAGGTGGCAGTGTGTACATGGATGCGACCTGAGTGGCGGGCCAATAGATTATTTTGAACACGCATGCGCACTCTACCTTGTATTTATGTCCTAGGAATATTTTGTACTGTACAGAAGAATTTCCTTTATATAAAAGGAAAAATTTTGTACGTATTTTCGTATATAGATTTCATTTATATCATATGAAGTCATATAAATTAGTAGTAAAATGGGTGGTGGAAGTCAGGGGCGCCACAACAGCCAGCTCGTCGTCACTGCCAGCTCGTCATCTCCGCCGCTCGTCGTCGTCGCCTGCCGCCTCTTCGTAGCTGCCAGCTCGTCGTCGTCGCTGCCAGCTCGTCGCCGCCTCCGTCGCTCGTTGTCGCTGCCAGAAAGGAAGAAGAAGAAAGGGATGTATGAAATGAGAGAGAGAGAGAGAGAGAGAGAGAGAGAGAGATGAAGAGATGCTGTGAGCGGGAGATGTATGGGGAAAAGAGATGGTGAAAATTAATGAGCGGGAGATGGGGAAGAAAAAGGGGGGGAAATAATTTTTTTATGTAGTGACAGTTTGCGCGGATTTTCCGTCGCAAAAATATTCAACGGAGTATTCCGTTGCAAGTTTGGCGACGGAACTTCCGTCGGAATTATTCCAGATGGAAAAACCCGTCGCAAAGCCGTCGCTACTGAAGTGTAAAATATGCCAAAGAGGGGGAAGGGGGGTGAATTAGGCTATAAAAATTTTGGCTTGTTCTTCTTTGAAAAATACTTTTCTTTAAGAAGATATTTGCAGAGTATGTTATTTCCCAGAAAGCAGTACGAATATCAAAGTTATCTCCCTAATCCTGTTTCAAAAATATTTTGTCTCACAGAAAAGTAAATAGCAGAAAGTAAAGTGAGACGCGATTTTTATACAGGTTATATCCCCAACTGGGGTTTAATCCTGTCCTTGGGGTGTGATCTCCCCAAGAGTTCCAATCAATCACTAGGTATTACCGGTTATGGTTACAAAATGATTGACCCGTACACAACCGAAGCACTATGGATACTAGACCTCGTTCTAGGTTGACGCACGCCAAGTTTCGATCCAACGTCGTTTACCCAGGAAACCAATTCCCCGACTGGATGCAGCTTGCTACCGAAGGGCCACCGAATCCACCAAATTCGTCCCTCCACGTGCGAAAGACTCCAACCGTGCTCCTTTGTGCGTTCAACGCGTCCGCAGACACGACACGTCCGAAGACAAGGGTTTAGTGTAGGGTGTTACTAAAGATCGCTCAAAGGGTACAGATTTCGCAAGTGTAAGCTCAACACAAACTACGAATGAATCGCAAATTTCAGCTCAAAAACTCTAAGGGATTTGTTTGCTTGTGTGTTCGTTGTCTACCCATCAACGTGAAGTGTTTTCTTCTATATAGTCCCAATAATCGCTTCTACACTTCATATGAGAGCAATGTCGTGTTTTCTTATTACGTGTATGCAATGTCGTGCATCTATCCGTATATGCCACATATTTCATATGAGAGCACGTTACGGTAACATAATTCACGTTGATTTACAATTAATACATATATCATAAAATCATTAATCAGTAAATCCATATAGAGCACGTAGGCACATAAGACACATTAATCATCAATCAGTGCATATAATCATAAAATTTCAAATCAATTAATAAATTCGTATAAAGCATCTAAGCACATATAAGCACATAGAAACAGAACACATGTTGCATATCTTACTCACATGTTTCGTTTATTCTCCCGTCTGCTAATCAATCATATCCTTGCCTTTATTGGGATCCTGACCTATAGAAATATTATTTTTGGTAAATATGAGATCCCTAATATGATGCATATGTCGTTATATGCATGTCTTATTATGCATGTTTGTTCCTATCCGTAGCCTTTACCTTTCTGTTTATTATAAGATGATACATTTTAGTCGATGTCGAAATCCGTACTGAAATCTGGTAACTAAACTGTATTGAAAATATTACTGAAAACCTTAACTTATATCGTATCAGAAACCCTAGAATACTCAGAATTTAGGGTACCTAAGTTACGCCGAAATCCTTTAGTTAGTATAAGGGAATACCGCAAACTTTTCCAAGTTTGAGCTTGCCGAAAACTTTCTTGGCCTATATCGAAAACTTTGTTGTAATTATTTAATGCCGAAAACTTGACATGTGACCGAATTAATGCTGAAAACTTTATCTGCTAAAGTAGCATGCCGAAAACTTAGGGTTAAACATTAAAATATTGAAAATTCCATTAAGTTGTCGAGAACTTCAATTAGACACCTTGCCGAAAACTTTGTAAAATACGAATACCGAAAACTTTATAAAAGAGTGCCGAAAACTTTATGCCCATTGTCACTGCCGAAAAGTTTCAGTTGTCAAAATCATTTATGCTTGTACCGAAAACATTGTATATCAAAGTAATGCCGAAAGCCTTTCCAATAAAATAAAGTAAATTCGAAAACCTTAACCTTCACGAAAATCTCCATTCAGAATATCGAAAACGTTGAATATTGATCATTGAAATGCTAAAAATATTCCTACACCGAAATCATCTATTCAACCTGAAAATACTTAAATTGCTATATTTATTGAAAGATTCGTACACTTAAATATTATTAATACTTTCCACTATTAAAAATCATCCAAATCATGTCTTTTGAAAATTTTCAAGCCTCAAGAACAACATATAATCAAAGTTATCGAAAACTTGAGATTTCAACAAAATTTCCAAATCTAAATGCCAAAAACCCTAAGATGCTTAATCCTTAAGATGTTATCTAATCGGCTACAATACTTCAAACTGCTATAACATATTTATTGGTAAAGGATTTGTATATTCAAAGTATTAGAATGTTCTAATACGGGGCGGATCCAGGTTTTACCGGGTGGGCGTAGTATAAAATGTGTATATCAGCAAAGGTGATAAAAGCTAAAGTTTCAGTGGCTCTTTTTTGCATAAGTCATATGTCGGTGAAAACAAGTATATTATTCGAGATTTTGGAGACAAATTGTAGTATTTATTTTTTTCTTTTTTATTTGATGATGTGTTTTTTACTTTTTTTTTTTGTTACCCATTGGTTTCCGGGTTGCCCCGACTAATCCGGTTCGTCCAGCGTCGCGTACCTAATAATGGCAGGTGAGTCTCCGAAAGGGGGTGCTGCATACATTGGCGGAGCCAATGTAGGCCCAGGGTAGGCACTTGCCTACACTGAAAAAATATATATACCTATATATAATATATATATATATATATATATAAATATATATATTATATTATAACTTATAAGTACCAACCCTAAAAGAAATACTGAATCTTCGTCGTAATCTATACTTAGCTAGGTGTAATGATTTGAATTGCCACGTTTCTTCGTCTATTATAGAATTTATATTTATATTCCACAAATATATTTGTATATCTTTTCGAAGTCAATCATATTAATTCATATATATCCTATTTATTTACTATGTATAAGTTGGAATGAGCTCTTTGGTTTCACTATGTTTTAATATTTGTACAGTGTTTATTTTCTTTTTTTTTTTCCTCTCAAAACTAACACCATTGTTATAGTTTTCTTATTATGTACACTTTTTTACAGTTAGCATATATTACTTTATGTTATATTCTGTTGTGTAAATATTTAAGTTTACAATTATCGTAACTATAGTTTTAACGGTTTTGTGCTCCCTTGAATAGTGCAATGAGAAAAACTAACAGATTTGATTAGAAATTTTAGAGGACTAAAAACGTTGAGAGATCCAAGTTTAAGGTTTGTTTTTTCCACTATTTCAGCATTTTTCAATTGAAGCATTTGACTTATAAAGAATTTGAAATATTTCATAATGTTTGTTATGGATGCTATCATACAATGATTTTAATATGTAAACTTGAAAAAAAAAAACAACATTTCGTAATATATATTGTATTATTGTTTCGTCTTAGTTTTGTTTTAGATTTTTTTTGCCCACCCTGAAATAATTGTCTAGCTCCGCCCCTGGCTGCATACACAAGGATTCGGACCCGAGACCTTCCTTAAGCGATGCCAAACCGCTTACTACTTGGACCAACCCCCGTTGGTATGTGTTTTTACTTAAAAAGTGATTGTTTTAATTTTCTCAAGGCTCATTAAATTAATAATTTGGATATATATTTTTACAACTTTAAACAATAAGTTCATAATAAATATTTTTAATTTGAAACTATAATTTTTAAAATGATAGTCACATTAATGGATCCTGAAAAAAAAAATGAATAATATTTATCTATTCTATATTACAAGAAATGTTAATTTTATGACAAAATTAATATACACCATGACAAACATCTCAAAATTATGTATATATGAGATTTATTTTTTTATTATTACCAACTATGTGGTTAAATAATTAGAATCTTATCTAACAGTATGAAGGTAAAATAAATTAGAATCTTATGTTAGCTTTAAAAAACACCTAAAAATGCTAAAAGCACACTTGCATCGTGCGTTTATTAAACCACAGAAACAAAACAAAAAGAATAAAAAATTGATATCTATAACTAAAAGTAATATTGCTAAGGCCCAAAACCGAACCCTTGACCTGTTGTTGGAATTACAGCTCTGTTACAACTAGACTACTTGCATATTGCTGAAAAAAGTTGGACCAAAGTTTATATATATTTATTTTTGCTATATAGTACTAAAATTTTTCGAAAATTCCGGGGGGTGTCCGTGGCCCCCCGGCCATAACATAGATCCGCCCCTAATACCAAATAATATGTAAATATGCAATCTCTTTAATATTCTATAGAAACCCTAATATATATCAAAAGCCACGATATCCTTCTTAGTACACTAGACTGTAGCTTATTAATCCCTATAATATATGTATATTATGAAATATTACATGATTCCTCACCTTCAAATTTCGATGATTTAGGGTTCGTTTAATCCCTTATTTCCTTCGTCCTTCCCTTTCTAGTTCCTAAGGGTTTTTTTGCTATTATAATAAGTGTTGGGTCCAGCCTTTGGTGAGAGCTCATGGACAATAAAAGGGCCAACAAGGCTTATCTAAAGATTATGTATGCAATGACATAATCTTTATTGGCCTTTTGCTCAAGAAATTGCCTATATAAAGGCATCATCGTGCTTCATTCTATGTACCCCAAAATCAAATAAGTAATAACGAGTGCGAGGGAGAGAGAAAAATTTATCCGAGGGGATACATGTGAGAGCGGGTGTAGTTTTACGGGGATAATTAGGAGTAGGTACAAATACATTACCCGGGTAGGTAAGAAGTCTCGGGTTTGGGTTTAAACACGAGCGTTAAATTTGTACGGTGTAATATTCTCAATATAGTAAAGCTGGTGCTCTCCGTGGAGGTAGGCGGTATTGGCCGAACCACATAAAATTCTCGTTTTCTCTATCGGTGTCATTTCGGTTTTATATTGTCCAAATAAAATAGTCGCGGGTCCAAAATAAACCTTCCGCGTCCGAAAACCGCTCAACCCCAACAAGTGGTATCAGAGCCAAGCCTAATTGACATTCTGAGTATGCTCTGTGTTGCAGCTTTGTCTGATCTTCCACATCAGAAAAGATATCAAGACGGTTTATCGTTACGGGTGAGTCAGTGTCGGGCCAAAGTTGTTGAATCTCTGCAAGGATAATGGCGACGGAAAATAATTTCAAAGTGCGGCAATTTGATGGTACGGGGAGTTTCACTCTGTGGTAGAGACGAGTGAAGGATATACTTGTTCATCAAGGTTTGGCTAAGGCTTTGAAAGGGAACACGGCAAATCCGGAGAAAATGACGAAAGAAGACTGGGAGGATTTGGGGTCAAGATGTGTCAGCACAATCCGTTTGTACATTGCTGATAACATTACTAATAATGTTGTTAATGAGGATTCTGCACCAGACTTGTGGGCGAAGTTGGAGGAGCTGCATCTCGGGAAAAACTTAGCTACAAAGTTAGATCTGAAGCGGGAGCTGTACCGGCTGAAGATGGAGGAAGGTGCAAATCTCATGGATCATATAAGCGTGTTCAATGGATTTGTGGATCAACTTTTAAAAGTTGATGTAAAGTTAGAGGAAGAAGATAAGGCCCTTTTACTTCTTACCTCACTTCCTGATTCTTATGATAATTTGGTCACAACCATCTTATACGGAAAGACGACACTGAAGATGGTGGATGTACAGTCAACCCTTTTGGCTCATGAAAAGAGGAGACGATCAAATTATGGGGATGCCAAAATTCGACGTTGGCTATACACGGAGAGAATTGTAGAGGAAGATTTCACGCTAGGAAATTTGGAGGTAGAAGCAGGTCCAAATTCAATGATGGCGGAAAGGGTGGCGTGTGACACATCAAGAGGAATTGTCCGACTTGGAGGAAGGACAAGAACGGCGAGAAAAATTCCACAACCATGATAGCACATGATATGATGTTGTAGACGTTCTCACAGTCTACAATAATGGCGTTTTTTCTCAGGATGAATGAATATTTGATTCGGGGTCGAAATACCATATTTGCTCCGAAAGAAAATATTTTGATACGTTCCAGAAGATACGAAGAGGTTCGGTTTCCATGGCTGATGGATACCTTCATGCGGTTCGTGGTGTTGGAACTGTGAAGATGAAAATGACTGACGGAGCAGTGAGGGCTTTGGGTGGTGTGATCTTTGTTCCAAAGTTACAGAAGAATTTAATATCCTTGAGCCAATTAGATTCCAAGGGCTATGGGAGTTTCATAGCAGGGGAAGTCTGCAAAATCACACGTGGCGGAAAAGTCCTACTAAAAGGAGAAGAGCGTGGAGGTTTGTATCGTCTGGACGGGAGTGTGGTACATAATATTCTGACTTTGATGGGTTCACAATAATCGCGCGCGCGTGGTGGAGAGGCAGACGATGGTGAGAAGGAAAGTCCTACTGCAGAAGGGGTTGCGTGGAAGTCCCTCTTCAGGATCGACGGGTAGCGTCGGTTCGACATCTGCACATAGGATTGGCCGCCGGATGAATCAAGTGTGTAGGACCTGAATTCTTGATTCGGATATGTGTAGCTGGTACAAGGAAGGCCAATGGACGTTCGTGGTAATTACGAACGGGTTACTCTCGAGTTCAGACGCACTGGATGAGCGCTTGGAGAAGAAGACGATGAATGCGGCTGGAGGGGGAGAATTGTTGGGTCCAGCCTTTGGTGAGAGCTCATGGACAATAAAGGGAGGCTTATCTAAAGATTATGTATGCAATGACATAATCTTTATTGGCCTTTTGCTCAAGAAATTGCCTATATAAAGGCTTCATCGTGCTTCATTCTATGTACCTCCAAAGTCAAATAAGTAATAGCGAGTGCGAGGGAGAGAGAAAAAAGTGAGAGAAAAATTTATCCGAGGGGATAAAGGTGAGAGCGGGTGTAGTTTTACGGGGATAATTAGGAGTAGGTACAAATACATTACCCAGGTGAGTAAGGGGTCTCGGGTTTGGGTTTAAACACGAGCGTTAAATTTATACGGAGTAATATTCTCAGTATAGTAAAGTTGGTGCTCTCCGTGGAGGTAGGCGGTATTGATCGAACCACGTAAAATTCTCGTGTTCTCTATCGGTATCATTTTGATATATATACATGACTCGACAAAGGTCCTATGTGTATGTGGTTCACGAAAACCTAGTGTAAAGGTAATATTCAAATGCGAAAACTTTCTAAACATCGAAAACTTTGGTAAATTATTCTAATTATTTATATGTATGTGTATATAGAAAGATAAGTAGATTTAATCATATGATATGACAGGGATAATTTGTACCGAAAACTTAGTTCTTACCTATAATAGTTTTTTTACCAATCATAGTTATCCTTGTTCAATAATCACGAAAACTTTCTTTATAAACATCAACTTGTCGAAAACTTTCTCCTTTCCCGAGAACTTTAAGTCTTTGTTTTCCAACAATACCTTTGACCTTACTTTAATACTTATCCCTTCATATCGGAAACTTAATTTCTCCTACACCTTTGTCGAAAACTTTATTCCATTAAAGACTTAGTTCCCACTTTCAAACTTTAATCAAAGGTTATATATATCTATATATGCACATATACTGAGAACTATCTTATTTCGGTCGACATATTTTCCAAGTTAAATATACGTCTTGTTTATTCTAATACTTATTTTTCATACTAAGGACTTATAACACTTTAGTCAAATATTATTATCATCTATATACATATCATGCAATAAATTATGCAAATGCATGAATTTATGACAATGCATAAAATGATATAGGATTTTGGTTTCGATTCCTGACAAGGAGTGTGATAACCCGAGAGTCGCCTTTTGACAACGCAGGTAGACCTGTCAAAACGGGCCGGCGGGGCGGACCGGCCCGTAGCCCGCCAAAGCCCGCCCACTGGCGGGGCGGGGCGGGCTAGCCCGCCAACCAGCGGGCTTAAGAAAGCTAGGCCCGCGCCCGCCCACTGGCGGGCCGCGGGCCCGGCGGGCTTAGCCCGCATAAATTAAAAAAATAAAAAAACCTGAAAATAAAAAATAAATAAATAAATAAAACATATTTAATATATTTCAACTTCAAAAAATATTAATTAATTTATCTTTTAATTTACAAATTATAAAATCTTACCAAAAAATATAAAAAATTATATAATTTATATAAAAAATTATATAAATTATATAATTTATATATAAATATATAGATTTATCATTTAATATATATTATTTATTATTGGTGGGCCAGCCCGCGGGCTGGCCCGCCCCTCCCGCCAAAGCCCGCGGGCCGCGCGGGGCGGGCTTTTTAGGCCCGCCTTCTGGGGGGCCTGGAAAATCACAGCCCACCCCGCGGGCCGCGGGTAATATTGCCGGCTCTAAACGCAGGGATGAAAAGGGCCAAAACCGAAACATGATTGCACAGAGAATGAACGATATTTAATGGAATTTTTCGGCCCGAAATATAACAGATAAGTCCGTAAGAAGATTTGACGGATCAAACTTGGCAAAGACAGCATGTCTGCTTCTTCAAACATGTGACATTCTAAACTCTTTAGTTATTCATTAATGATTTGTGGCTAATTAGCTTGCGATGATGATCCTTCTCTGCCTCCGAAGTGTCTTCTTTCTTTTTCTTGATAACTTTTGAAGTTTTGTGCTGCTGCAATTTTATCATCTTTCGTAGCAACGTGGCGATTGTGTTCTTGATCTTGCTAATGTGTTCGAAGTCTTTTATCGTCATGAAAGTCAGTAAACAGAGAAAATCTTCCAACAAGAAACGGCTCGGGCCAAAATGAAATGTAAATCATTTATAAATCGTTGCTATACAGTTACGACATAACCGCAGATATATCTCGATAATGGCACGAATTGTAGCTATGTAAAAAAAGCTTAGATCAGATTGATCTCGACTGATTATTTTTTGCGGCTTCGATCTTTTTCGCAACCTTCAGTTTCGTGTAGTTGTTTGATTTTTGATGTAATCTTTTTAAGGAGTATATGAACAATCATCCTCGATAACTGCATTTACTCCATCAATGCAAACTCCAGTCTCCTTTTCGGTTACATTTCATCGATCAGTGATTTCCGGAAAAAAAAATGAGGAGATTGTAATTCCGAAATGAAAAAACGCATTGAAACGTCACTACAAAAAAACGTAGTAGTATCAGACACGGAAAATAGATACAGAATTGGTTTTGTGTCTAAATTATGAGTATTAGAAAATGATTCTGACACGGTTTTCTATTTTTATTTTAAAATAAATTAATGTTTTTATTTAGCCACGGATTAAATACGGAAATAAAAACGGAAATGTGACATAATTCATTTTAGAAACGGTATATATCCGTATCCAAATTTGCCACGAGAACAACACCTACGGAATTTTGGTTTTAGACACCGAATCTAATCACTCAATAGATACGGGATTTTGGTTTTAGACACCGAATTTTTCGTGTCTAATAAACATGTTTTCTAGTAGTGCGTCGAATCGCTGGGTTTGCTTGGCTTCTTCGTCTAGGGCTTTCTTTATCTTGTCTTGCCGCTCGTAAAACTGAACAA
Source organism: Craterostigma plantagineum (assembly GCA_027422505.1). NCBI lineage: Eukaryota > Viridiplantae > Streptophyta > Magnoliopsida > Lamiales > Linderniaceae > Craterostigma > Craterostigma plantagineum. The sequence continues at coordinate 26,632,286 of JAPQWV010000009.1, forward strand.
ACGTGTAAGTTTCTTATCTATCCAACTAATATAATATTAGGACGATTTAACCACGTTTGTGATGGGAAGAATTAAATCACGTGGCGTGCGTGTTCTTGAGAGGTGTTGGGAGCTTCTCTCACTAGAATAATATCTCACTCTTTATTTTCACACACAAGCATACTAACTATGTGTTAGGGTTTTAAAATTTATACCACATGTTGGTATATAATAGTTGGGCCCTTGTAAGTCCATTATAATAATAAGATCACTAAGCTCTACGACATTAAAGCCTAGTTCTCTTAAATAAAATTACAAAACTAAGATAACTAATTTAATTGAACTTAATTAATTAATTCCTAACAAAACGCAATATCAATGTTCATATGTGTGACACTTTTGCGCGCGACAAATGTTAAAGTCATCCAAAGAAAAATGCTACACAAATCAGCGCTACACAATCGCTGATTGTAAACTCGATCACATTGAATATATATATGCTTGAGTTTGTTTTTGTCAATCGTGTCGTCGTTGAGATCGATCGTCTTCAGATCGGCGAGCCAAGGTTGGGCACACATATTAAGTGCTACAATTGTGAGAGATTTGAGCACTATGCTTCGGAGTGTAGGGTTTCTGTTAGATATTATTTAATTGTGTTCATTTAATTATTAGTCTATGTTCTGTAATTTAATTACGCCCTAGGACTTAATTGTAAATATACCCGACTTGTGGGTATATTAGCTATATTGGGCCCGTTAGCCCATTAGGGCATATGTGTATAAATACCCTAAACGATACATCGTTTAGGGTTGCTGATTCATTAATAGAGTTGACGACTTTTCTGAAGAACACGTGCGCTCTCGTTCCAACTCTGCAATTCGTCTATCGGTATTACTTCGTTATTGCTTCCGTAATTCATCATATCAGGTAATACTAATCCTTTGAATCAGTACAAGGTTGGATCAAATCGGCCTAACAAGTGGTATCAGAGCCGAATTCGTGGATCAAAACTCATTGAAGCTTCGTTGAAATCGCTCGCTCGTTCCATCTCTTTCTCGTCAGAATTCATCGAGAGTTTTGCTAATTATTCGTTTCCTATCTTATTCTCGAAATTCTAACAATCGATTCTTATTCAATTTCTCAGATTATTCGTGGCTTATTCTATTGATCGAATTCTTAGTTTCAGCCGAAGAACAAATCGTGACGGCGACGTGAACAGATTCCCTCTAACATCTCGATTTTTTTTCTTAAGCTGTCGACATCTGTCTCGACTTTTTGCTCAGCTCGACATTTGAAGCTCTCGACATTTGATCTTGTCGACATTTGAAGCTCTCGACATCTCTCTCGCAATATTCCTCGACATTTTACTATGGAATAAGGGTCTCGACATCTGGCTCGATATTTTGTTACATCTCGACATTTGAAGATCTCGACATTTGTGGTTATCGACATTTGAAGCCATTAAAAGTACTCGACATTTTTATTTCGACATTCTACCCTACTCGACTTTTAATTCGACATTTTTAATTCGACATCCTACTCTTCTCGACATTTGAAGACTTCGACATTTAAAGACCTCGACATTCCTCATTAGCTCTCGACAGTGTTCTATATCTCGACTTCCTACCCAGTTCGACATTCTTCTCGACATTTCATAAGGAACTCGACATCTTGAACCCTATTCCATTCGACATTTTGTTCGTTCGAAATCCCAAATTCATTCAAGCCTCGACATTTTGCATTTCATTCCTTCGACATCTAAAATAAAATAAAATAAAAATAAATATTAAAAAAAAAATTAATTATTATTTCCGAATTCATTTTACTATCTATTAAATCTTTATTAAAATTTCCAATCAATTTTGTGCTTATATTATTTCATATATTTCTCTAACTCTACTTGTCTTCCTTGAGTTAAGATTTTAGTTGATCAACACGATAAAGATCCACATCCAACCTACTATAAGCAATGGACCTCTACTCACTTGGAAACGACGCGAGACCACCCATCCTCAAGAGGGACGAGTACACAGCATGGACACTCAGGTTCATGAACTTCATCGACAGCAAGGAGAACGGAGACCTAATGTACGAATCTCTCACTGAAGGCCCAGCTCAATTCTGGGTTACTATTCCAGGAAATCCGGACAATGAACCGGCCGTTCCAGCCACCAGGGAACCCAAAGCGCGTTCTGCCTACACTGAAGCTGAAAAACTCAGAGCTCGGGCAGATCGTCAAGCCAGAACTTATCTTTGTCAAAGCATCCCTAATGACATTTTCATGCAGGTAAATAGCTTGCAAACTGCCAAGGAAATGTGGGATGAGATTAGTAAAATGATGCAACGAACTGAATCTGGGTACAAGGCTAAGAAATCCAACATCCTTACGGCTTACGATTCATTCAAAGCCAAAGATGGAGAAGAACTATATGAGACCTATCAACGATTCCTGACCTTAGTGAATGAGATGAGAAAGATAAATGTAACCAGAACTGGTGAAGAGATCAACATACGCTGTCTCTCAGCACTACAGCCAGAATGGAGGAAAATAGCAAGCAACATCCGTTAGAACAAGGATCTAGAAGAGATGGACATTCACTGTCTCTTCGACAGCCTAGCCCAGCATGTTGAAGACATAAATGAGATTCAGAAAGCATCAAAAGAAAAGGCACCCATGGAGACACTTGCACTAATCAGCCATCGAAAATCAAGGAAGAATCCAAAGCCTGTGCAGAATCCTAGTTCATCTGAAGAAGACAATGAAAACACAAATGCAGATATGGATCCTGAGCTGGCAGAGATTACCAAACAGATGGCTTTGATCACCAAACGCTTCAACTCTTACACACAGAACAGATCATCGAATCGACTCAGGACTAGTTCCTCAAAGAAGCGGGACCGAAAGACTGAAGATGGTGAGCCTAAGACCTCCATAAAAGATCAGAAGTGCTTCAACTGTGGCAAACCAGGACACTTTGCTCGAGACTGCTTCCTGCCTAAGACAAAGAATGTTGACTACTACACCAAAAAGGCACAGCTTCTCCAACAAAAGCAGTCTGGTGTTGCACTCATGGCAGAACAAGAATCATGGCTCGAGGATACCTCTGAGAGTGAGGACGAAAACCTGGCACTCATGGCAAACGTTGAAACTGACACTGAAGATGAGGCACACAACACCGTAGCCACTCCCTCGACCGACTCATCTTCAGAAACTGAGGTACACAAATCTTACTCAAATCTACATGAACAATTATGTCTCCTTCAGGATAGACTAACATCCATGTCTAGTGAAAACCAATCATTAAGAAAACTAGAATCTAGGTTAGCAAACAATGAAAAAGTCTTGCGAACCGAACTAGTAGAAAAGGCTAGGTTAACCTCGTTTCTAGAACAAGCTCAGGATACATCCCTCAGACATGAGACTAGGATAAGAGATTTAGAAGAAAAACTCTCCAAAAAGGAAAACGACTTCAAGAAGAGTGAGGAAGAGCGAAACACAATAACCCAACAATATGAATTTTTGTCTAAGGAACGAAATCGGTTATATTCGAAAATTAAAAAACTTGAGGATCTTCTAACAAAGAGAGTACTAACAGATAAAAATATGCTCTTAAATACTGCTAGAGACACTAGCTTCTATGATCCCCGTAACGGTATAGGTTATGTTCCAGACTCTCCCCCAGTCGTTAAGAAGCCTCTACCTCTTTACGATATTAGTTTCCTAGGCTTACAAATACCTAGTCTTATGCCCTTCACTAGTCTTATTGACAACTTAGAACAGAAAAAGAGAAATAAGGAAGACTGGGCTGAAATACCCATCGACTACGACGAACTAAATAAGAGCTCAAGAACTACGGAACCTTATCCGTCGGATGACTACTTAACCCTGTATCCACCCTCCTCAGAAGAAGTAGACGTCCAAAGACCGCGTACATCTCGTCCGTATATTCCTCCATTTATCAAAGAAATGAAAGAAATTAGTGTTTGTCACTCGACTTTTGAACAAGAAAAGATTGCCTCTCAAGTGGAAAAAGACGTACTCCTGACAATCATCTCTTCACTCGGGAAGCAAATCAACAACCCCACAGGTCTCTTCACACAATGTCACCTAGCTACGCCTAAGGTGGATGCATCATCTCACAAGGAGATTAAAGGGAAAGAAAAAGTCAAAAGACATGAGCTGCTATTTGAAAACTTCGCATCCCCTTCAAATCATTGCTATTACTACGATGATGCACTTGCCTTAAATTCCCGTTTTCGTTTAGCAACCGCAACCTCAAACAAGGACGACTCACGCTTCTTTACCAAGTCAAGCTCGCAAACCCAAATGGAGAGGAAACAAACCAAAGACAAGACAGACTTCCTGACTGAACTATCACGCCTGCAAGCCATCAACACGTCACAAGCCAAGGAACATCAAAATCAAATCGAAATTTTCAAATTCGAAAAAGAGAAACTACTTAATGAAATTTCACTTCTTAGAAACCTCAACGATTATTCATCTGACGTTCATTCTTTTTCCTCTTCTGATCTAACTCCTAATGCCATGCCAAATTTGACTACAGGGAAGAGAATAACAAAGAAGAAGAAGACGTTGGCCTGGGTCCAGAAACCGAAACCTGATCATACTCACTTCAAGACTTCCTATTCTACTACCTATGCTTATGATGATTCTACTTTTATTCCTTTAAAGAACTCTAAGACATTTGATGTTTCTCGCATTGATAAATCTAGTGCATATAATCTACATTATTTTCCTACTCGATCGTCTGTTTCTCCTGCAGGGCACGTCTCATGCACTCCTATATTCACTCGATCTTTGAACAAAAAAACATCGTCGCATAAACCTAAATTTATACAGATTTGGGTGCCCAAACATAAACATTACCCTACATCTCCACAACACCCAAAGAACGGATTGCAACGATGGATTCCCAAGCCAGATATTAAAAGCTCCAACACAAATATTATTTCGGATACTAATCCTGTCACTAGTTCGCCTAAGTCATCTACTAAGAAATGGACAGTGCCCATTCTCAAATGGGTACCGAAACGTTTCTAACATTTTTTCTTTTGCAGGTCCATCATGTGTGGTATCTCGATTCAGGTTGCTCCACACACATGACTGGGAACGAAGAACTGTTGAGCAACTACACTGAAAAGTATGGCGGAAAGGTACGCTTTGGAAATAACGAGTCATCCCCAATCTTAGGACGAGGAGATCTAAATCACGGGAATCTAACCATCCAAGACGTCTCATACGTCAAGGGACTAGGCCACAACCTCTTCAGCATTGGTCAATTGTGCGACAAAGGGCTCGAAATAAATTTCAAAGCAAGAAAATGCAGCATCAATGACGGTCACGGTAATGATCTGCTCCATGGTATTCGAAAAACGAACCTCTATACGATAGACCTTAAAACAACCACCCCATCCTCGAATATCTGCCTACTCTCTAAAGCTCCACATCATCAAAACTTTCTATGGCACAATCGTCTATCCCATCTAAATTTTAGGGACATTAATAAGCTATCCACTAAGAAACTAGTTGTCGGCCTACCAAACCTTACGTATCAAAAGGAACATCTCTGTAGTGCCTGCGAACTAGGAAAAATGAAAAGAGCCTCCCATAAGTCCAAACATGTTGCATGTTCTTCTCGACCTTTAGAACTACTTCACGTTGATCTATGTGGTCCCATGAGAACAGAGAGTCTCAATGGTCGCAAATATGTTCTGGTCCTCATCGACGATTTTTCTAGATACACTTGGACAAAATTCTTGCGCAGTAAAGATGAGACCGCCTCAATAATCGAAACATTCGTGACAACCACACAGAATCTACTGCAGGCTCGAATTGGCACCATTCGATCAGATAATGGCACGGAGTTCAAAAACGACCGTTTGAGAAATTTCTATGCATCTCAGGGCATTTCACAACAATTCTCAGCTGCAGGAACTCCACAACAAAATGGAGTCGTCGAGCGGAAAAATCGAACCCTTGTTGAAGCTGCACGCACGATGATAATTCAATCAAATCTTCCACATTCCTTCTGGGCTGAAGCACTAAGTACTGCCTGCTTCACTCAGAACCGCACCTCAATCCACAAAAGATTTGAGAAGACCCCCTATCAGATTATTAATAATCGTGCTCCTAACATTTCTTTTCTTCGAGTGTTTGGTTGCAAATGTTTCATTGCAGATGACCGAAGCAACAGAGGGAAATTCGATCCTAAAGCTCTCGAAGGCACGTTCATTGGGTATTCCTTGACGTCTAAAGCATTTAGAGTGTTCCTCAAAGACGCTAAAATTGTACGGGAAAGTGCCAACGTCACTTTTGACGAAACATTCCCAACAACATCAGAAGCTTCCTCTACTGCATCAGGGAACTCTCAACAAGATTCAGCCTCTCCAAGTCCAAATGTGGCATCTCTCGATTTTTTGCTTGACGATTTTCACCTAACTTCGGATCCGGTGTCTTCTCCGACGACAGAAACTCCACAAGGTGAAACCCAAGCAACTACAGATGTTCAAGACAATTCTTCCTCAGACACAGAACTCACGCTTCCAAACGCCACAGACACTGAGGACGAAAATTCTCACTCAAGTCATGATCTCACTCCAAATGCCATATCACCTCATACTGAAACAAACGTTGACATCATACCCTCTCCACACGATCAACCTTCGGATGATGAAGCCGCGACAATTCCTAATCATACTCATGACTCTCACACGGATCAACCACTTCTACGAAGGTCAACTCGTGAGAAGAAAAGCGCAATACCGGATGATTACGTCTCATTTTTCCACGAACATCTCTCGTGTTTTATGAGTCAACTCGAACCACGAAAAGTATCAGAAGCACTATCGGACCCAGACTGGATCATTGCTATGCAAGACGAGCTCAATCAGTTTGAACGCCTATGCGTTTGGACCTTAGTTCCAAGACCCAAAGGAAAAACGATCATAGGAACAAAGTGGGTCTTCAAAAACAAAAGAGACGAAAACGGCAAAGTCATCCGTAATAAAGCGAGACTGGTAGCAAAAGGGTACAATCAGCAAGAAGGCATTGACTACGATGAAACCTTTGCACCAGTCGCTCGTATAGAAGCCATTCGTTTATTCCTTGCCTATGCTGCTCATAAGGACTTTACTGTCTACCAGATGGACGTCAAGACAGCCTTCCTAAATGGAGTACTGAAAGAAGAAGTCTATGTTGGACAACCTGAAGGATTTGTCGACTCAGCCAAGCCTGACTATGTGTATCGTCTTGATAAAGCCCTTTATTGACTTAAACAAGCACCAAGAGCCTGGTATGACGTTCTCTCCACCTTTTTGATCGGATCCGGGTTCACAAAAGGTCAAATCGATACTACACTCTTCGTGAAACGACAGAATTCCGATATCTTACTAGTTCAAATTTACGTTGATGATATCATCTTTGGTTCCACGAACGTAAAATTATGCGAGGAATTCAGTCAGTTAATGACCACTAAGTTCGAGATGAGTATGATGGGCGAAATGAACTTCTTTCTAGGACTGCAAATTAAACAGCTTTCAGACGGTATTTTTATCAGTCAATCTAAGTATATAAGTGATCTCTTGAAGAAATACAAGATGGAAAACTGCACTCCCATAGCGACTCCTATGTCCACAGCATGCAAACTTGATGCAGATCTCTCTGGCAAGCCTATTGACGAAACACACTACAGAGGAATCATCGGCTCACTACTCTATCTAACATCGAGCAGACCTGATATTATCTTTGCAACCTGTCTCTGTGCACGTTTTCAGGCAAACCCCAAAGAATCACACCTGACGGCCGTCAAGAGAATACTTCGCTATCTGAAAGGAACTCCACATCTTGGTCTATGGTACCCCAAAAACTCTAGTTTTCAATTAATTGGATACACTGACTCAGATTTTGCAGGCTGTCGCATGGATAGAAAAAGTACGTCAGGTGGTGCACAACTGCTCGGTGACAAATTAATCTGCTGGTCCTCCAAGAAACAGAATTGTGTTTCTACGTCCACAGCTGAAGCAGAATACGTCGCAGCGGCCAGTTGCTGTTCACAAATTCTGTGGATGCGCACTCAACTCTTGGACTACGGGTTTGATTTACATAATATTCCTATCTACAGTGATTCTAAGAGTGCAATTGCGATAACATGCAATCCTGTCCACCACTCACGAACTAAACACATTGATCTTCGATATCACTTCATCAAAAATCATGTTGAAAATGGCATCATAGAAATGCAGTTTGTTAGCACCGAACTTCAATTGGCCGACCTTTTTACTAAAGCATTGGATGAGAAACGATTCCAATTCTTAGTCTCTAGGTTGGGCATGTTGAATCTTACCTCTTAATTTAGGCACATTCATGCTAGGCTGCACATCTCAGACATAACCTTGTTAGATACTATGAAAAGCCTATGCATGTGTCTCGGGGGAGAAACATAATTGCATAATTCTAGGGGGAGCTTTTATCTTTCAATAGTTGCATCACTGATTTAGGGTAAATTAGATTCTCTATTTAAAAAAAAAATGCGTGTATATGTCTAGGGGGAGCATCACTATTTTCTCAGCCTAGCATTATATTTTATTTGGTATCTTTGCATTTTATTTGCATTATATTTTATTTACATTTTTATTTTATGTGGTTTACTTGCATTATTCCTGTCAGTTCCGAAATCTCATTGGGCCATTTCGAGAAAAAGCCCAAACCATAAGCTTGCCAAGCCCATCTCATATCGACATTTGAATAGACATCTTATATGTTGGGCCTCGTCACTTATTCAAGCCCACATTATAATCAGTTCTTCGACATTGGGCCATTTAATCAGTTCTTACTTGTCGAAATTGGGCCATTTAATCAGTTTTTCGACATTTTTTTGGGCCTTGAGAAAGCCCAAGATCAACCTCGACATTTTATAACTTGATTCGCCATCTACCTGCGACTCGACTTTTATCATTCATCCCGACTTTCTTCGTCTTCCCCGCTTCGACAGAAATCTTTTCAGCGAAATTATTCTCAGTCTTTTTCTGTAAATCTCACTTCGTTTGCCCTATTTCTTTATCATCGACTGGTAAGCTCGATAAAGCCCCTATTTCCCTCTTTTATGCTACTAATGGTTTCGATTGCAGGTGTAAAAGTTCGAAGAAATCACCGACGAAACTCCGATTTCAGTTTTTCTTTATTATTTTAATCCTCGATTTCCATGATTTTAATCTTCGATTACTTCTGTCTTTTCCTGATTTAACACTGCATTTTCGAATCGTTTCAGCGCATCGACATTTTTCCCCCAAAACTCGAGTCTCCTTTAACCCTAATTTTCTATCGACATTTTCTCTCGAATTGAATCACTCGACATTTTATTTAAACTGTGCGATATCGACATTTTTCTTTCACTCGACATTTTATTTAAACTGTGCGATATCGACATTTTCTTTCACTCGACATTTTATTTAAACTGTGCGATATCGACATTTTCCTCTTCTCGACATTTTATTTAAAACTGTGTGATATCGACATTTTCTTCCTCTCGACATTTTATATAAACTTGACGTCTCGACATTTTCACTTCTCGACATTTCAACTATCTCGACTTTGTTAATGGGCCTCTCGACATTTTTCAAATTGGGCTATCTCGACATTTTAATGTCTCGACATCCACCCTCTCGACATCTTCTAATTATATGCTCTCGACATTTTTCAAATCGGGTCGTGTCGACATTTTACCAAATTGGGCCTCTATTAATAAATTTTATTTTCAATTGGGCCTCCCATTTTTTTTCATCACGAGACTTGGCCCATTTTCTTTACTTAACGAAAAAAAAAAACGGCTACTTACTTATAACTTTCTACTTATATATATTTATACATATATATCTATATATATTTACATACTTATACATATATATATATATATCTATATATCTATATATATATATCTATCAAAAAATAAAAATAATAATAATAATAAAAAAATAATAATAATAATAATAATAAAAAGGGGAGAGAGAAAACTAATGACAACGATGGAATATTCGATGACTAATGACCTTATGATCGTATTTTTCAGATTATGGAGATTCCAAACCGAGACACGATCTATCCAATCTCCAAATGGATCGAGCCACTGAAGAACAACTACCAGTTGGACACAACGGCATTCAGATGCTCAGACATGGTGATCATAGCCATTCTGAAGAACCATTTTCTGCTCCCCGCCTTCACACTCACGGCGAGCATTCCCCAAGTATACCTGCAACAATTCTGGGGACTTATGGATCAAGTTCAAGACACCGAGGAGATCATTTTCCAAATTCAGATTGAGAACACTTCGGTTGTTCTTAACAAAGATCTTCTGAGGACGATTCTACAACTGCCCACCTTTGATGAGCTCGATCCACCTCCCACGGCTCAAGAGATCCTAAATGGAATGCTGGAAATAGGCTGCTCCCCACCTCTCACACAAGTCTCAGCATTCTCCTTCAACAAAATACCTGCTCCATGGAACGCACTATTCATGCTTATTAACAAGTGCCTATCACCGAAGCACACAGGCTACGACCGTTGCAACCTCAGCATCCTCACTCTCTTCTATGGGGTCATCTTCGGGAAACGCTACGACTACGCTGCCCTATTCATGCAAGAAATAGTGGACCAGATCTATACCAGGGATCACCTCAAGACGTCCAAGAGAAAGGGCCTTCCATATCTCCGATGGTTCCAAGTCTTAATTTATCACTACATGGAAATCCACCCGGAGATCACTCGTCGTCCAGCGTCAGAGTCCCTAGGAGTCCCCAAGTTCAACTACTTGAAAAAATCAAAGGAAGGATCGACACTCCAAGGCATGCCCATCCCACGACACCTCCTGGACCTCGCTGATCCTACGGATGCCGACGTGATTAAATACCGGCAGCTCCAGAATCTTCCTGCCCCTACGATACGGTCAAACCCCACCGTATCCAACCTCGGGGCCAGCCCGAGTGTGAGACAGGGTCCTGAGCGACAACGCGAAGTACGCATCAAGAAAAAACACGACCGACGCCCACCTCCTCCGGCGTCCGTCGACTTCGCACCTCCCCTCCTCACTATATCTTCCAGAACCGAACCCCTAGGAACAGGAGCTGATTTAATCAGCTCCCGAGTAGAAGCCGCCGCATCTGGTTCAACGGCGCATGCACAACCCAGCCCTTCCCATTCGTCAACCTCCCAACAGGTTGATGTCTCAACAGCTCACGGGGAACCCTCTCAGTCATCCTTGTCTCGCTCGGAGGCAAGTGATATACAAATCAGCGACTCCCAGCCCCACGTCGCTGTCCCTTCTTCCCTCACATCGAGTCTAGTGTCCACTTTCCCAAATTTTTTCGATTTTGCTAGGACACATACACCTTTCTCGACTCTTCTTAGTGATCAGTCCAGAACGTCCGTAGAGACGTCATCTACTGATGATACTCGACGATCGGACGGAAGACCTGACATGGGCAACATCATTACACCCGTGCCATCAGGCCATCTCGATGAGCTTGCCTTATCAACGATGCCAACGGTGAGCCTAAGTGGCCCCGGTTCCTCAAGTCCCACACACTTTTTAGTGAATGTGGGCCGCGACACAGGAGTTTACTCTGAAGTCGTGACAACAGAACGCCTTCGTGGCTCTGTTGAGTTATTTTCACCCTTTATCACCCAAGCCCACCTCGATCAGAGCCTTGAACGAAGCCTCGCCACTATACGCGAAGAAATGAAGCAAATGGAGGCATCTATCCTACAAAAAGTCGGGGCAACACCATCCTCTTCATCCCACCAAACACCATCCCTTCCCTCTACACCTACCCCCACCATTAAGGAGCTTCGACAGAATCTACTCGCCCGACTCCTCAGCGAGGCCGACCACCTCGATGATGAAGATACGGAGCTCCTTCACCGCCTCCAACTACCTTACCACTGCCACTACGACCCGCCCACACACAAACGTCGACATGACGACCCCGATGGCGATGGTCGTCCTGAGGGGAGAAGCGACAGCGGGTCGAGGCAGCCACCACTCATACAGAACCCTCAACCTCAACCCAAACTCAACCAGAAACCTCAAATCCCCAACCTACTACCTCCTCCCATTTAACCCTAACTACTAACCTACCAGAAAGCCTACCCTCATTACCATCCGACTTCAGACCAGACCCACCCCCACAGGAAATCGACGAGCCACTGCCTCCAGTCGTAGACATGAGCATCCCTGATCCCCTGGCTGAGCTCAACGAGTATATCGATCAGGGATGGGGATCTCAAAGCCACAGCGATCATCCCACAGGAGATGACATTCAAGAGAGACTGGACAACGTTAGTGGACTGATCTGGGCGGCGGTTGAAGCAAGCCTCAGAATGGCGCCAGACGAGATCAGAAATGGAGAAGACTACGAAGAAACGTCAGAAGCATCTGAGACTCCCTGGAACAAGATCACAACTCCATTTCAAGAGGAACTTAGAAGCAGAATCTGGCGAGAACGTGGTCAAATTCGACCATACAATGAAATGGAGCTGAGAGGCCTATCACATATTGAAGGATCAAAAAAATTGGCCTACCATTTCCTATACAAATGGACGACAAAAGGCGGATCGAGGGTCACGGATGTAGACAAGAAGAGAATGAGAGCGAAGGCACCGATCAAGGATATAGTGGAGGTCACCGTCCAGGAAATGGGAAGGAACCTAAAATACCCAGTCTACAAAGTACTACGACTGGATGGCTCAGAAGACGTGATCACTGAAGGCAATTTGCAGTACGTTGATCCCAGCGAAGTATACAAGCTATCAAGACTCTACAGGAAATTCATCCTACGAGAATTTCGATACAAGCTGGGATATGAAGCCATCAAAAGACACATGCTAAGGGACATTACCTTCTACACAGGGCATGACTTCCAGATAGCCATTGAGAATAATGCTAGGAAGGTAAACCTCACAAGACCAAACTTCGCCGGCATGGAGGAGGAACTCAAACCATACCCAAATGGTTTCATCTTCAAAGAACCTGAACTCTCCGTAGTCTACAGCAAGGATGGACTAAAGAGAGTCATGTTTCTCTCAGAAGTCGAGAAGTACTGCGACGGCACTCTCAGGATCATTATCGAGAAACTGAGAAGTAAAGTTAGAAGATATTCTGACTCTTCCAAAGGTGACCTTGCAAGCTTAGGCCTCGAGCAGTTCCGAGATGAAATCGTCAGTCTAAGCAATATTGCTATTGAAGAAATTCAGAATAGATTATGCCTTCGCCGAAGCATCAGACAGTTCGAGTACGTTCTCAATCTGAGAAAATCCTTCTACAGAACAGAAGACCGCGCTACTACGTGAAATGAACACAAAGGGGGAGATTGTTAGATATTATTTAATTGTGTTCATTTAATTATTAGTCTATGTTCTGTAATTTAATTACGCCCTAGGACTTAATTGTAAATATACCCGACTTGTGGGTATATTAGCTATATTGGGCCCGTTAGCCCATTAGGGCATATGTGTATAAATACTCTAAACGATACATCGTTTAGGGTTGCTGATTCATTAATAGAGTTGACGACTTTTCTGAAGAACACGTGCGCTCTCGTTCCAACTCTGCAATTCGTCTATCGGTATTACTTCGTTATTGCTTCCGTAATTCATCATATCAGGTAATACTAATCCTTTGAATCAGTACAAGGTTGGATCAAATCGGCCTAACAGTTTCCAAAAAAAATTGAAGGGAAGACCAATTTACGTCCAAAATAAAATTAAGAAGATATTTTATTGCTGGCCCGTAAAGATAATGAACGAGAAGATTGGAATAAATGGTACCCCCGGACGCCGGTGCAAGCAATTACTTATATGGACAAAAGAAACATGTTTGTGGAGCTCTGTGAATCTGTGAGCGGCAATATTGCATTTGCAGATGAATCGAAGGTCATCAGTGAAATGCAATGATAACATTCCAATCCGCTTATAGATTGGTGGATATTAGTTCATCTCTAATGTTTACTATGTGCTAGAGATGACGTAATTTTAAGTCTTGGGCAACTCTTAGAGAAATGTTATATAATGTTCACTTGAAAGAGAATAACCTTTCTGTTAAATTTTGTTATTGGGCCTAACCTAGGCCCAATTGGCCCACATAAGTTGATGATGTTCCATTCCTAAAAAATTATTGGTGATAGGTGGAGTAGCACACCAACTTATAAGCTAGCAAACTTCTTCTCAATTATACGATGTGGAAAACATGTGACTTATCAGGATTTCTATTCTTAATACTTTTCTATACGATACAATAAAATAATTTAATCAGTAACCTGTCAACACAAAGTTATCGAATGTTCGTCCTAAGGGTTCCTCAATCATGATATAGAGATGCATAACGTTTTTGGCTTTTACGATATGGGCATCTAAACTTCGACGGATTACAACTATAGTTGAAAGGAAATGATCAAAAGGTCTCGAACCCATGGTTTGACAAGTATCTTGACAGGAGAAATTATCATCGAGTACAGGCATGTATTATACGTCAAAGCACAAGGTGATGATATCTTGATAATTGTATGTGAACGACTTGATCTTCACGTGTAATAACCAAAAAATGTACGAGGACTTTAAGAAACAGATACAGAGAAAGTTCAAGATGACCGACATGAGGCTCATGACATACTATCTTTACATCGAAGTGAAGCTGCTAGGTGACAATGTTCTCATAACTCAAGGGTTATGCTAAGGAAATGCTAATAAGTTCAATATGAATGACTCAACTCTCTTCGATAGTACTAAGAGCATCTCCAACCCAACTGGAAAACAAAAAAAAAATTAAAAATTTGCTCCAACTGATACCAAAAACCAAACTCAAAATGGGATTTTTAATTACCTAAAAAAACGCATGTTTGCGTTTGGATCACTTTGTATGCGATGGAACTTTTCAATTTGCAATGAAGTCCCAAATTTTCTCGTTCTGTCAGAAAAAGCTGATGAATGAACTGTGACAACTTGAGCTGTCAGAAAAGGTTGACAGATCAAGAAAAAGCAATTGAACACGAACTACATAAATATCATTATTATTAATAATAAATCTGGTTGTAGATACAAATGTACGGTTTTGGTCATGCTAACAGTGCTGAAAATATTTATTTATTTTCCTTCGATAACTAGATGAACATAGTCGATGAATGGTAGATTTTTCTTTTTGGTCTTTCTTTTTCGGATTTTGTTTTCATTATTCATAAATATTATTGTATATATAGTAAAAATCTTTTTGATGCCACATTTAGAACAAAATTGTGTTAATCATATCAATATTAGAAAGATTATAAGAACAATTTACAATATATATCATCTAATTGTAGTCCATAATGTTTGATTCTTCTAGATTTCATTTTATTTTGTAGTCCGTCTAAATATATTTTTTTGCTCATGTAGTTTCCGAGATCTAAACCCAACGAGCACGCAATATTAAAAGTGAAACTGGCAATATCACATAAATAAAGAAATAAAATCATCATAACTTTTATATAAGTACGAAATATTGACCACGAAACTTCTTGAGCAACAAACCATGTCGCATTACATGGTGGTTCTGTTCCTGGGCATGTTTTCATCGATCGTGATCGAGAAGCTGCTGATCGTAGGTTGTATAATGATTATTTTTCAGATAATACATTATACAATGAGACAATGTTTCGTAGAAGATATCGAATGTCTCGCTCGTTATTCATTCGAATTGTTGACACAATCAAAGAGCATGATTACTATTTCCAACAACGAGCTGATCGCACTGGAAGACTTGACTTATCTCCGATATAAAAAATGGCCGCTGTTTTTCGTATGTTAGCATATGGTGTTCCAGCCGATGCTTCGGACGAGTATATTAGAACTGGAGAGTCTACTGCAAACGAAAGCATGAGAGGTTTTGTCGGGCAGTAGTTGATGTATTTAGCGAGCGATATCTGAGAAGATCTACATCAAATGATATTTCTAGACTAATTTATATTGGTAAGAAACGTGGTTTCCCGGGAATGCTAGGGAGTTTAGATTGCATGCATTGGAGGTGGAAAAATTGTCTTACGGGGTGGGCTGGGCAATATGCTGGTCGTTATGGAAAGCCTACCATTATTCTTGAAGCTGTGGCTGATTATGATCTTTCGATATGGCATGCTTATTTTGGTTTACCAGGCTCCAACAACGATATGAATGTACTAGAGGCATCTCATCTTTTCTTCAATCACGCTTTGGAATTTTAGCTGGATCAGTACGTTATTGGAAAAAAGAAGTCATACATGATATAATAACTACATGTATAATTTTGCATAACATGATTATAGAGGATGAACGTGATTTAAGTGCGCCAATTGAAATTGAGATGGAAACGCCACCGCCGGAGGTCGACTTGGTGAGAGATGAAAATTCTCGATTTCAAGAATTCATATCCCGGTACCAAAAATTAGAAATAAAAATGACCACATTGCACTTCGTAATCTGTTAATTGATCATTTGTGGGAGGAATATACAAATAATGAGGCATGAAAAGTTACCTAGCTTTTTAATTGTACAGATATTTTCTATATGCATCTCGAATTAGTTTTTGTTTCCCGATGTAGTTGTCGTGTTTTTAATAAATATTTTCGATGCTTTTTATATGTATTAATATATTGTAGTTGTCGTGTTTTTAATAAACATTAATCGATGCTTCTTATATGTATAAATATATTTTTATTATTAACCTTATTAACTTTTTCGATTAAATCTAAAATAATATTTTGTAGTCTAATTTGTAAAGTTGTAAAATATGTGGGTAGTATGAAAATTTGTAAAAATTAGTGTGGAAGTGAATATTACAAAATAGTCTATTGAGTTTGAGAATGAGTTGATCGGTTGGAGAAGAATTACTGCATTTTGAGTTTGAGTTTGAGAATGCGTTCATCGGTTGGAGATGGTCTAAGATAACCACACATGAAGAAAGAGAAAAGTAGATTTGACACTTTAAAAATTTCAAGCTTGTTGCTTATAGTAATAGCGAATGGAGTGGATATATCGATGACCGCAATGGCACCAACATTATTGTCATTCTCAAATAGACATGCATCCGATTTCACCAACATTATTATTTTTTTTCGGAGGTAGCACGAACATTATTTATTCGTAAAATAAACGTATAAAATTTAAGGTTGTCTGTCTGAAAACGTATATGGAATCGAACCTCATAAAAACGTAACATTTGCCTAATGAATTTAAAGGTTGTCTGTCTAAAACTAATAAAACTTCGTAAAGCAGTTTTCCGTCTCTTTCTGTATTTAAATTACCAGCTTGACGTTTCGTTGTGTCCAACTGAATTTGGTTCTGATCATTAAAGGATGAAAGAATGTAAATTTTGTCATTTGTTCTTCCCTACACTACATTTGCCTGGCACTCTCTCTTCACACTCAACATTTAAAGAATGTTAAAATTAGAAATAGAATAGATAATTCGGATATTATTTACAACAAATCCTAAACCGACATTTACTAAAACTCATTCCTAGACAAATATGAATAAATTTTTCTTTCAATAAAATTACTTCAAAATTGAAACATGATGGAACAGAACTCATATCATATATTAATAATTAGAAAAATGTAACATCAAGGAATTGATCAAGTGATATTATATAATTGATCCAAGTGCATTATATATGGACGTTACATCAATTTTAATGTCCCGAAACGAAATTCATAATATTGTATTAAATACGTGATGCGATAATCAAAATATACGTTTTTTATATGTCCAGCCACCGGTCAAACCACCACCAAGATGAAATACAATTACAGTAATAATAATAATAATAATAATAATAATAATAATAATAATAATAATAATAATAATAATAATAATGGATGGAGTGGAGTGTATTGGTTGTCACTTATTTTTTACTAGTATTTCTGGCACACCCAACGTGTGTGTGCAATAAAATAAAGTTAATTATTATTAAATAGTTTTACTAAGTAATATACTTAAAAATAGAATTTGGTAGTATGTGGTTATGGAAGGTATATGGCTTAATAAGTCTTTTTTATTTTCTTAATATACGTAGAAAAAATCTGATTGATCAAACAGAGCAATTAACGATTTATCCTAACCATCACATTGTCTAAATGCGTTGGATTGAAAAATCAATAAGTTGCATCTATTAGGAAATAGACGTGGATGTATGTTTATTAGAATAATAATAGGTAAAAGTTTGGTTGTTAAGATAAAAAATGGAAGTTGAGGTTAGATGTAAGTATTTTATTATTGCAAATGTTGATGAGATTATTTTGCGAATGATTAATATTTTATTCTGTATGTGATAGGTTTGTGTATATATGTGATTTGTATTGCGTATATATTGAAAAGTATTGAACAAATGCGTTCGCTCTAGTATTATTATAATCATCATTAGCAAAGTCGAAGTACGTATAATATTTTTATAATTATTTTGCAGGTATAAACTTTATTAACTGTATTACATATGAACAGATAAGAGATAGATAGATATAAGGGTCAATTCCAAATCAGGCCCCTTTAAGTGTTTGATTTCGAATTCAGGTCCTGTTTAAGAATTTTTTAGGTTAAATGACCCATTTTGTGTGATGTAAAAAAGTGGTATGAAAAATATATGAACTGGTATAGAATTATTGTTTTGTGTTACAAACTTTCAACATACTGGTATGTCAAAGCAATAAAGTGGTACTGCAGAAAATAAACTGGTATCAGATGATCATAAACTGGTACCGTATTATGGTTTTGTGGTACAGAATTTCAACATACTGGTATATAAGAGCAATAAAGTGGTACTGCATAAAAATGGGTCCTTAAAACTAAATATTTTCCGAAGAGGGTCTGAACCCTAAATTATACTTATGTAGGGGCCTGAAATGAAAATGCCCCTAGATATAAACGTAGTTTGATGGCTAGCGATTATTTTGGATAGAAATTGATATGTTCATAAATGGTGATTGATATGCGGTAGTAGACTTCAAACGACGAGGCCATGAGTACATAATATCAACATTTAAAAGTAGATAAAAAAGAAATTAGTCTATACACATCAAGAGATGTGCATGAGATAAAATATAGGAATGCATATAACCCCGTCGTGGTTTCACCGAAATGTACTTAAACCCCCGTGATTTTTTTTATTGCACGGTACTCCCTCGTGGTTTAACTAATGTTGCACCGTACCCCCAGACAGCAGTTTTTGCCTGGAAAATTGGATTACACGCGCTCTTACTGCAGGTGAGTTAAGCTTGGACCATATTATTTAGAATGATCAGAATAATCCCAACTATTCACCTTCTTTTCAAATGATAATCCCCGGGCAGCAGTTTTTGCCCGAAATTGGATTACACGCGTTCTTACACGGGCTCAAATGACCATATTATTTACTGTTAAATGACCAGAATAACCCCAACTATTCACCTTCTGGTCACCAGAATAAAACTATACAGTGTAATGGGGGACTCGGAAAATGATTGTTCAATTAAATTTTTTTTTCATAAACGTAACTTTTTCTTACAAATCACACGAGCGTATAACGTTGTTTAACTATGAATACAGAGAACTAACTTGCGAAACATATTGTACATACATAGAAAAACCCAAATCTCTGACACTAATTTACGTATTTAATTACATAAGATTAAAAAGAAAGAATAAGAAAAATGAACTAAAAGCACCTTCTCGTTATGTCCAGCCACCCGGCAACCAACTAACAAATTAAATGAGAAACAATAAACAATAAAATCGAATAATGAATGATTTGTATGAATTCCAGACAATCCCGATAAACTCATCTCAAACTCAAATTCATAGTCAGATGCAATAATTCTTCTTCAACCGTTAAACTTATTCTCATACTCAAAATACTATTTTTTTAATGTTCACTTCCACACCAGCTTTTACAACTTTTCAATATGACCCACATATTTTACAACTTTTTCAAAACAATATTTACCTACTATATAACAAATGTAAAAATAACTAAGAAAACTTTTTACGAATTTTGAATAAATAAAAACATTTAATGGGCTTGTAAAAAAATAAACACGACTTTCTATATATTCTTATCTATTTGTTTGTTTCTATATGACTTCTTTAACAATTAAAATAAATAAAAGAATTATATGCAAATATGAAATGCAAACGCATTTTTGATTGGGAAACGCATCCATGAGATGGGATGAGGAGAGAAATCCTAAAACGCATTTTGGTTTTTATTTGGAGTACGATTGGTCTAATTTTACTCCATTTTTTGGGTTATGCAATATTGTTCTCAGTAATTAGACGTGCTACAGTTTAGATGGATTTGGATGGTCCAAATTAGTCGAAACATCATTAAATCGCTTAGATGATCTCCATTATTATCATCACAAATCTATTAAAAAATTACAGAACAACGTAGTAAATAGATTTCACTATGATATACGACTTAATTACAAATATGACTGCAAAAAGAAGAAAAGACAATGAACTAACCGTGAATTTAAAAAGAAAAAGAAGTAACATCCGTGACTGAATTAAATAGTCTAATTAAGTGGGAAGTCACATAATTAATATGATACGTAACCATTTTATGTTTATTCTAGACCGTCATATTTATTCGAATCTATATAAAATTGTCCGCACTCTCACGGCAACTATGTTTCAAAGTTATCCTAAGTTGAAATTTCGCTTTAATTTGATAAATTATTATTATTATTGGTTTCTTTTTTCCCGTACCGTGCTCGTGAAGGATACATGATACATCGCACCTCAGTCGCATACCTCACAAACAAGCAAATGAAATATAAAATAAGAATACCCTCTTCGATGAGACGAAGGACATTTCTATATGCAATGAAAAGATTGAAACTGTTTACATTTAAATTGACGAGCATGTTATAGCGTGCACCTCACCATCAGTAGCGTGTAATGAAAGGCTCAAATTATTATGTGTATTACATGTACATATAGGCAAAAATTATATTACAATGATTTGAGTACATGTAATGGTTTCCGAGTTTGTGTATATTTTACAACAAAACAAATCTTGAATTCTACATTATTTCTTTAAGTCATCAACCAAGTTGGTGAGATGACTAGTATTACATGTAATGGATTTCCGACTTAATTTTGTCGAAAAAAAGATGGGAAAACCAATCCAACGTATCAAGTTATGTGCCATTTTCTTGAAATGATAAAAAAGGAATAGTCATCTAAGAAAAAAAATTCGATTTGATGACCGAAAGTTATTATTTTGCCTAGAGAAAATTCAATTTTTAAGTCTTTTATGGATAAAAAAAGTTAAAACATAAAAGATTTCGTAAATTTCAATTTTTTATGAGCAGCCTAATGTTAGGTGAACATACATACATACACACACGGTTAGATATCATTTAATTGCGGAATACAAATGAGTACATATATGATATAAATGACTCGAAGTGACACCATATTTATTGTATGGAAAAATAAATAATCTGAGACTCAAATTTATTGTTAGCCATCTATTTTGGCAATTACAAAATATAACGACTAAAAACCAAAAACGGAATACTCATCCATTACCGATCCAAATTTATAATTTTACCTTGTTTATTAAGGTCATTATCAAATATAAAGCTCGATAAAAAAAAAAAAGATAAAGAAAACCAACCCACCAATCAATAATCAAAGATTCCATTACTATATATGCTTCAAACACCAACGGTCAATCAATAGCCAGCATATAGCAGAAAAATGGGGAATCAAGAAATCACAACATAAAGGAAAAAGGCTTTTCAAAGCTGTGTTTGCCTTCTCCATGAAGAAGAAATAAAAGAGAAAAATAAAAGAAGGATATAAAAAAAACTCACATGGATCGCAACGACGAAGAAGGAGAAGCTCGAAGAAACGACGTCGAGCACGGTGAGCCAATATCGAGGACGTACCCAAAGAGCAACGCCTCGTCTTTCTCCGAAGGCGAAGAGCCTCTTTTGTCGAAAACGAAGAGCAGCAGCCGAGTCAACACCACCTCCCAGATCGCCCTCGTCGGAGCCAAAGTTTACCCTATCGAAAGCCTCGATTACGAGTATTCCCTCTTTTTTTTTTCAAAGTAAAATAAAAAATATTGCGCGATCATTTTGTTTTAGGCTCGTTTCTGAACTTTCTTTTGTAGTGCTATCATTTTCTCCATTCAGTTTATCTTCTAAAAAGATAACTTACCTACCGACGATAGCTTTGTGGGAGAATTTTTTTTTTCCTATTATCGATTCGATTTAACTATTATCAGGATTCCTGAGAACGAGCTGATCAAGCAGGATTGGAGGTCCCGGACGAAGGTCGAAATCTTCCAATACGTACTCCTCAAATGGACGCTCGCCCTACTCATCGGGCTGATCACGGGCTTCGTCGCCTTCTTCAACAACCTCGCCGTCGAGAACATCGCCGGTTTCAAGCTCCTCCTCGCCGGAAATCTCATGCTCCAAGAAAAGTAGGCAACCAATTGTTGATATATTTATAAACTGGGTGTTTTCCCAAGTTGAAAAATTAAAGTTGTTAGGCTCAATGATAGAAAAATTAATTCGCTATTGTTCAGCGCAGTTACCTTATGGCTTTCGTAGCATTTGCGGGCCTCAACGTGGCGCTTGCCACGTGCGCCGGAGCCCTATGTGCGTTCGTCGCCCCGGCGGCGGCAGGCTCGGGCATACCCGAGGTTAAAGCGTACCTCAACGGCGTGGACGCTTACTCAATCTTGGCTCCGAGCACCTTATTTGTCAAGGTGAGGCTACAAAAAAATCTTTGACATTATATTATATTTCGGCTTATATTATTTATACAGAATAAATCTCGACCCTATTCGTCTCTTAGATTTTCGGCTCAATCTTTGGGGTCGCCGCCGGGCTAATCGTCGGGAAAGAAGGGCCGATGGTCCACACCGGCGCTTGCGTTGCGAACCTGCTCGGGCAGGGCGGCTCGAAAAAGTACTACATGACTTGGAAGTGGCTCAGGTACTTCAAGAACGACAGGGACCGTCGGGATTTAATCACGTGCGGCGCCGCCGCGGGCGTCGCTGCCGCCTTTCGTGCGCCCGTCGGCGGCGTTCTATTCGCTCTGGAAGAAGCCGCTTCATGGTATTCAATAATAATAAACACTCCATTTACTATCTATCCATACCCCGCGTACTTCAAAATTCTACAACTTTTTTATTCCGAAAAAAAATAGGTGGCGTAGCGCACTTCTGTGGAGGACGTTCTTCACAACGGCGGTGGTGGCCGTCGTTTTGAGGTCGTTGATACAGTTCTGCCGCAACGGAAACTGCGGACTGTTCGGACAGGGCGGACTCATCATGTTCGATGTCAACTCGCCGGAGCCGACCTACGGCTACCCCGACCTAATTGCCGTAGTGTTCATCGGAGTTATCGGCGGGGCCCTCGGGAGCCTATATAACTACCTCGTCGACAAGGTCCTTCGAACCTACACCATCATCAACGAGTACGTTTAATAAATCTCATCGATAACAACGTCGTCCAATTTTATTATTTTTCTTTTACGAAAAATACTTGTCGAATGACGATCACTTCACCTAAGAGATACTAACTGACTACTGCGTCCAGGCGGGGCCCGTCTTCGAAGATTGCGCTCGTGGCACTCATCTCCCTCCTCACGTCGTGCTGCGCCTTCGGCCTTCCTTGGATGTTCGCCCGCTGCACGCCGTGCCCGGTCGGAATCGACGAGCAGTGCCCCACAATCGGCCGCTCGGGAAACTACAAGGCCTTCCAATGCCCGCCGGGACACTACAACGACTTGGCCTCCCTCTTCCTCAACCCGAACGACGATGCAATTCGTAACCTATTCAGGTCCAAGGACGCCCGAGAATTCCAAATCCCGACCCTCTTCGCCTTCTTCGCGGCCACCTACTCCCTGGGCATAATCACCTACGGCATCGCCATACCCTCGGGACTCTTCATCCCCGTGATCCTCGCGGGGTCCGCCTACGGCCGTCTCGTGGGCCGGGTGTTGGGCCCCGTCTCGAGCCTCGACGTGGGCCTCTTCGCAGTCTTAGGAGCCGCCTCGTTCCTCGGAGGCACGATGAGGATGACCGTCTCGGTGTGCGTCATACTCCTCGAGCTAACCAACGACCTTCTGATGCTACCGCTCGTCATGCTCGTGCTCCTCATATCCAAGACGGTCGCCGACTGCTTCAACGAAGGCGTGTACGATCAGATAGTGAGGATGAAGGGGTTCCCGTTCCTCGAGACACATCCCGAGCCGTACATGAGGAGCCTCGTGGCACGGGACGTATGCTCGGCGGGCACGCTGGTCTCCTTCTCGAGCGTCGACAGGGTCGGGAATTTGTACCACGCGCTGCGGCTCACGGGCCACAACGGGTTTCCCGTGGTGGACGAGTCCGAGCTTTGCGGGCTCGTGCTGAGGTCCCACCTGCTCGTTCTTCTGAACGCCAAGCGGTTCACTAGGGAGAGGTGTTTGAATGGGCCGGAGGTTCTGAGGACGTTCCACGCCTTTGACTTTGCAAAGGCGGGATTGGGGAAGGGGCTCAAAGTGGAGGAGTTGGAATTGACCGACGAGGAGATGGAGATGTACGTCGATTTGCACCCAATCACGAATACGTCGCCGTGCACGGCGATAGAGACCATGTCACTAGCCAAGGCAGCTGTCATGTTCAGGGAGCTCGCCCTGAGGCACCTCTGCATCGTTCCCAAGACGACTGGGGTAAGAAACAAAGAGCGTTAGTAGATGTCATTTTATTCTGACTTTCTTACAATTCGTTCCAAGTGTGATTCTTACGGAAAGATTTTGCGTGCAGCAACCGCCGGTGGTCGGGATTCTGACGAGGCACGACTTTATGCCTGAGCATATTTTGAGCTTATACCCTCAATTCGTAGACCGTAAGTAGGCGGGCAACATGTAGTAGCTAGGAAAGTTTTGAAGACAGAAGAAATAGAAAGAACTAGGTGTATTGTATAGCTTTCCTCTTCTCATCTTATAAAAAAGCCTAACAAGCTTATCAGTAGAAGAAAACTCAGCATTATTCAAAAGCATCAAGTATGAGGTAGAGACCAAGATGTTCAAACTCCTGCATGGTAACTAATTGAAAGTAAAAGCTAATAAGATGTAACAGAAGGACAAACGCTTGATTTCATCTAATAAAGTTTGAAATAAAAAAAAAAAAAAAGCCTTTACACCAGCCTTAACGATAACAATTTCCATGTGTATAACGCACATAATCGCACCCGCATAAGAAGACAGAAACCTAAACAAAGAGTACCTGTTCGAGCTGCTCTTTCTAAATGGAAAAATTCGACCGTGGCTTCGTCGAAATTAACCTCCTCGACGTTCACATAATTCCATTTGGGAATGAATTCGATGTTGAAACGCTTAAACTTCGCGGATTAATATCCACTTATTAGTGCCAATTGATCCCCTGAAATTCCAATTGGGCAGACAGAAACCCATTCGATTCAGGAATTCGACAAGAGGAAAAGATCGACTCAAAGGACGGATTTATTCCGACACATGATTGAGGCACAGACCAGGCTATATTTAGGGTTTTGTTATGTTTGTTGTGAAATCTTAATAAACACGGTTTTGCACACCCATATGTAGGGGTGGGATCGGGTCGGGTTTTCGGGTTTCAGGTTTTTTGGGTCTGGTACCCGATAATATCGGATAGTGAATCTGATACCCGATCACGACCCGATCAAATGCGGATACCCGATTTTTCGGATACCCGAAACCCGTCGAGTACCCGCGGGTCGGGTTCGGATATTTTTTATTTTTATTTTATTTTTTTTAATTAGTTAAAAATAAACAAATGTGGCCCGTGGGAATCGAACCCACAACGTCATGTGGGGGAAGCACTTATCACCTGTGCTTGAACCATTGAGCCAAACGAAATAAATGGCTGATTAGTTAAAGTTTTTATATAAATAAATAATTTAACTAATTGGCCGGTTAATTTATTAAATGGCTGATTAGTCGAATTAATTTTTTTTATGTCGAGTACCCTATCGGGTAAATCGGGTAGCATATTGCAACCCGATACCCGACCCGATGTACATAGTCGGGTATCGGGTTTAAACCCGATACCCGACATCTAACCCGATTTTTCTTCCGATCGGTTAAAACCCGATCGGGTCGGGTCGGATACCCGAAACCCGAATCCGAATGCCCACCCCTACCCATATGTGTGTGCTATATATAATATTATGTATTTAATTATGAAATAATAATACTAAAAATAGAAGGACATATTTGGAAATATAAAAATATTGTGTAGTGGGTGGTTTTTTTTTATTAATGTAATTTCTTTAACGGAGTAATGTGGTAACTAACAAATTGGCTACAAATAGCAGTTTTTAGAGGGCCCTGACAATTAATATAAGAGTATAGATTTGCATCGTTTATTTACTTAATAATACATCAATTCGAAAGAAAAAAAATGTGATGAGTTTTATGCATTCCATGATATGCAATATATATATATATATATATATATAATATATATATATATATATTCATTGAAAACTAATTAAAAAAATCCAAATATATGTATTTAGCATATATATATATATAATAAAAACTAGTTTTTTTGCCTACGGGTCTTAACTACGTATAATTAATATAATAGTTGTTAAATCTGCAATAATTTATCGGATGATAATTGATACTTTGTGCATTGCATATTTTTGTAACTTTGGAACCATAAAAACATAAAAAACAGGCAAAGGAACTAAAAGGAAGCAACCACTACGACAATACCTAAGAAATGCAGCCGAACTCCCATGTGTTAAAAGGACCTAATCATTCTTTGGGCTCTTGAATAAATTGGGCCGTCGACAAATTAAAGATACCCCAAGCCCATATTCTGGAAGGCTCTACGGATTGAAGTGTAAAGCGGGACAAAGTGCAAGGACCGAGATGCAAATTCTGTAGGGTTACCATAAAAAGGGGCAGTAGGGTTTTTGAGAGAACACAACGGAAAGAAATTTTCCTCACGCCGAATCAACACCATTTTTTCCTCTTCTACACAGTTTTTTCTTCATCTTCTCTGGAGATTTCTAATCTGCGTTTTTCCTATTGCTGATAGTGAAGAACAGTGCACACGCCTTGTGTATTTACTGTATCGTTCCACTATTACTTGTGTTGTTTCATGCTCTGCCTTGCGTATGTGTATCAACTACAAGTTGTCTGTGCACTGTATGTGCTAAATATATATAGATCTGTGTTTTTAACATGGTATCAGAGCACTAGATCGCTGGATCAGTGTTCGTGGCTAGAAACCCTATCGCCTGTTAAGATCTCAACTGCTAGTTTTTGGTTGTCGTGTTTTTTATTTTAAATCTGATGTTTAAAGCCTACTGCTATAGTTGCTGCTAAAACGTTTCTATCAATCTCGTATTCAGCATTGCCTGTTGCTTGTTTACGCAACCCTGGATCTACAAAGCTGTCGAGTAGTGTTCCTTTGTGTTCCCTTTCTAGGTGCAATTCGTATAGATCTGCTATGTTCGTTTGTGTTTCAACTGTAGGTGCAACTCGTATAACCAGATCTAAGTTTGTGATGATTTTATGTATATTGTGGCCTTCTGTGTACTAATCATAGTGTGTGAAGCCTTTTAATGTCCTCGACATTTATACTACTTAATATTGTCTGGATTTCAATCTTATTTGACATCTAAAAATTCTTGTATATCTCTGGCAGATTCTTCAAGATCGAAAACTGAAGGATTCTGCTCGCTACCGTGCTGCTAAAAACAACACTTCGCTGCCATCACATATCAGTCCAATCGATTTTTGGTGATATCGCTCTTACCTTATCTCCTTGTAGTTACACTGCTGCGTTCATTCTGAACTTTCTGTGTCTGTTAATATCTGTGTTAATATGGCATCCATACCTGACTCTCAGCATGTTAGTACTGTCACGGCGATTACTAAGAAGAGTCCCTTATTTCTAAATCCTTCGGACCTAGCAGTAACTAATATAACTAATATTAGTCTTAGTGGGTCTGAAAACTATGCTAGCTGGTCGAATTCCATTCTGCTTGTTCTTACTAGTAAAAATAAATCAGAGTTTATATTAGGGACATTAGCAAAGCCTACTGATCAAGAATCAGGTGTAGAATGGGAAAGGTGCAATGCGATTGTTTTATCATGGCTTTTAAACTCATTGTCTCCTGAGCTTAGAAATAGGTTCACTTATGCCAAACATGCTTCTAAAGTTTGGGAATCACTTGAAAAGACCTTTAGAAAAGTAGATGGATCTAGGAAGTATTCCTTAAAACAACAAATTGCTAGTGCCCGCCAAGGAAATGACTCTGTCTCTATATACTACTCTAAGTTGCAGCATTTATGGGATGAATTTGATGCACTTGTATGTAGTAAACCATGTTTATGTGATGCATCTGCACATAACTCTAAAATAGAAAATGAATCTAGGCTTATTGAATTCCTCATGGGTTTAAATGAATCATATCATATAGTTAGAAGCAATATTCTTATGTGCGATCCACTTCCTGATGTTATGCATGCGTTTAATATCATATGTAGGGAAGAATCACACCGTAATACTGCTCTTCATGTTGATAATTCTGCTCCTGTGTTTTTAAATAAATCTGTAAATAAAATTAACAATCCTAATCTTCTTTGCAAGCATTGTGGTGGTAGAGGCCATTTGATTGAGAAATGTTTTAAGTTGATAGGATTTCCTGATTGGGTAAATGCAAATAATGGGAATACTAAAAATTTCAAACCTAACAAGAAAAATAATTGGAATAGAAATCAAATCAGATCCACTAATCAAGTGGAAGCTGATGTCGCTGTTTCAAATTCTGTTGTTCCTAATCTTTCCATGGAACAGTACAGCAAGCTGTTAAGATTGCTGGACTGCTCCAACTCACAAGCTGTCAACCAAGATGTTATGTCAGGTGTTTGTATTAATTCGTTTACAAGAACTTGCAAAAATGGTTGGATAATAGATTCTGGTGCTACCGATCATGTTGTTTGCTGTTCTGACTCCTTGGAAAATGTGTCTGAAATTACTAATAAGCGCTTAAAAATTAGACTTCCGAATGGAGAAGAAATTCCTGTTAGATACATGGGGCAGATGACTTTGTTTGATGGTTTAATACTTAAAGAAGTTTTAGTAGTACCTGCTTTTCGCTGCAATCTAATGTCTGTGTCTCGACTTATATACGACAATAATTGTAACGTTACATTTAAGGATTCTGTTTGCCTATTTCAGGACCCACAACCAAGAAGGTTGCTGGGGACTGGTAATCTCATGGAAGGTTTATATTTCATTAAAAATAGTTCAGATTCAGCAGGTAATCATTCTAAACTTGTATGTAATGCATCTTCTACTTTATGGCACGAAAGGTTAGGGCACCCTTCTGAACATGTTTTAAAAACCTTATGTCATGATTTAAAGTGCACAGATTTTAAAACTTCTCTTCCTTGTGATGCTTGTCATAAAGCAAAACAAACTAGAGAATCATTTCCTTTAAGCAGTTCTAAAACTGAGGCTGTTTTTGACTTGATACATTTGGATATTTGGGGTCCTTTCAAGGTACATAATGATGAAAAAAAGTATTTTTTAACTATTGTAGATGATTTCTCTAGAGGTTGTTGGGTTTACTTTCAAAATTCAAAATCTGAAACTTTTAATAATTTTAAAAATTTTTTTAAACTAGTTAAAAATCAGTTTTCAAAAAGAGTCAAAATAATCAAAACTGATAATGGTACTGAGTTTTTAAATTCTGATTTTATTAATTTTACTGCAAAAAAGGGTTTAATACATCAAACTAGTTGTCCATACACCCCGCAACAAATGGTATTGTTGAACGGAAGCACCGTCATTTATTAAATATTGCTAGAGCGTTATATTTTCAGTCTGGAACTCCTTTGGAATTCTGGAAAGAATGTATAACAACAAGCGTTTATTTAATAAATCGGACTCCATCACCTGTCTTGAATAATAAAACGCCTTTTGAAATACTTTTCAACTGCAAACCTGTATATGATCATTTAAAGGTATTTGGTTGTCTTTGTTATGCGACGAATTTAAGTAAAGAAAATAAGTTTGATCAGCGAGCAATAAAATCAGTGATGCTTGGGTACTTTGAAAATAAAAAAGCTTATAAATTGTATGATTTAGAAAATAAAAAAAAAAATTTCCTCTAGGGATGTCAAATTTTATGAGACTGTTTTTCCATTTAAAATTCAAAACAAAATCTTCTCTGAAAATGTTTTTGAAGAACATGATGATTTAATTTCATTCGATGCTAACATTCCAAGTTTTGGGGTCAATGATGAGACTGATTCTTCTGTCCCTGCGGAATTGGAAAGTTCCCAAGCGGAATTTATGGGAACAAACAGTGGATCTGAGACCTCAAACCAATGCAGATTTTTTGGTCCAGAATCAGGAAGTTCATATGATGCGCCTCAAACACTTGATAACAGCAACAGCAGTGAAGAAAATACTCTTGGCAGACCCAAGAGATCGGTAAAATTTCCTTCCCATCTTAAGGACTATGTCGGTGATATCTCTAAGTGTTCAACTAAGCATCCATTGCATGAATATGTGAATTACTCTGCTCTGAATATAAATGATAGAGTATATATAAACAATATTGATAATGTATGCTCTGATCTGCCTTGTTCAGTAGATGATGCTATGAAAAATAAAAACTGGAAATTAGCCATGGATGCTGAAATGCTTGCTTTAGAACAGAATAATACATGGGAAATTGTTAATTTGCCTGAAAATAGAAAATCAATAGGTTGTAAATGGGTATTTAAAATTAAATACAATTCAGATGGATCTATAGAAAGATATAAGGCCCGTTTAGTTGCTAAGGGTTTTAATCAAAAAGAAGGAATTGATTTTCAAGAAACGTTTGCGCCTGTTGTAAAGATGGTGACTGTGCGTGTTCTCTTGTCTGTTGCTGTTAACTATGATTGGGGTGTCTTTCAACTTGATATAAATAATGCCTTTTTACATGGTGATTTATCTGAGGAGGTGTATATGAATTTACCTGAAGGGTATTTTGATAGATCAGATTCTCGTGTTTGCAAGCTGAAAAAATCCTTGTATGGGCTGAAGCAGGCCCCAAGAAAATGGAATGAGAAACTAACAACATTTTTAGTTGAAAATGGATATGTTCAAAGTTTGCATGATTATTCCCTTTTTTCCAAAATCGCTGGTCAAAATTGTGTGCATTTGCTTGTTTATGTTGATGATATTATTATTAGTGGAAATAATGTGAGTGAAATGGATAATATCAGGCAGAAGTTGAATAATACATTTGGTATTAAGGATTTAGGAAATTTAAGGTATTTTTTAGGTATAGAAGTTATAAGAAATTCTGATTCCTTTGTTCTACATCAAAGAAAATATGCTTTGGAACTTCTTGATGAATTTGGTATGATAGGATGTAAGCCCAAATCTACCCCAATGCAGCAACATTTGAAATTGCAGTGTGAAACCAATTCTGTTGATAAGCCATATCAAGACGTGACCAATTTTCAAAGATTGCTTGGTAGATTAATATATTTATGCAATACTAGGATTGATATATCATTTGCTGTGCATTCACTTAGTCGTTTTATGCATTCACCTATGCAATCTCACTTTTTGGCTGCATGTAGAATTTTAAAATACCTAAAGCAAAGTCCAGGTAGTGGTATTTCTATTTCAAAGTCTGAAAGCTTTAAAGTAAATGCTTATTGTGATTCTGATTGGGCTTCATGCCCAATTACTAGAAAGTCTGTTACAGGTTTTTGTATTTTCTTAGGAAACTCTTTGTTATCATGGAAAAGTAAGAAACAAAATACGGTCTCTAAATCGTCAGCTGAGGCTGAGTACAGGGCAATGGCCCAGACTAGTTGTGAGATTGTTTGGATTCTTGGGCTGTTTAAGGATTTTCAGATAAATAATATTACTCATGTCAATTTGTTTTGTGATAATAAGGCTGCTTTACAGATAGCTGAAAACCCAGTTTTTCATGAAAGAACCAAACATATAGAAATAGATTGTCATCTTATTCGTCAACACATCTCTAATAATATCATTTCTACACAGTTCGTTGCTTCTCATGATCAATTAGCTGATATTCTAACTAAAGCTCTTGGAAAAGAAGCACATTCATCCTTTTGCAGGAAATTAGGACTGATTGATCTCTTCTCGCCCAAAGACGTGAGGAGGGGTGTTAAAAGGACCTAATCATTCTTTGGGCTCTTGAATAAATTGGGCCGTCGACAAATTAAAGATACCCCAAGCCCATATTCTGGAAGGCTCTACGGATTGAAGTGTAAAGCGGGACAAAGTGCAAGGACTGAGATGCAAATTCTGTAGGGTTACCATAAAAAGGGGCAGTAGGGTTTTTGAGAGAACACAACGGAAAGAAATTTTCCTCACGCCGAATCAACACCATTTTTTCCTCTTCTACACATTTTTTTCTTCATCTTCTCTGGAGATTTCTAATCTGCGTTTTTCCTATTGCTGATAGTGAAGAACAGTGCACACGCCTTGTGTATTTACTGTATCGTTCCACTATTACTTGTGTTGTTTCATGCTCTGCCTTGCGTATGTGTATCAACTACAAGTTGTCTGTGCACTGTATGTGCTAAATATAATATAGATCTGTGTTTTTAACACCATGTTAACAGAGAAGTTTAAGAAAGTTCAACAATCATGCATATTCTCTAGAGATTTTTTTGTAAAAGACAGCTACTCGTACGCAAAAGCAATTTTGTATAACTTAAAATCAAGAGTGCGTTTGGTATGTATATCCGTCGCGCAACCGGTCGCAAAACTTTGCGCCGGTCGCAAAACTTTATTCGTCGCAAAATGGAGATGGAAAAACTGTCAGAAAAATCCGTCGCCATTTTCCGACAAAAAATCCGTCGAAACACTTTTGCGACGGATTTGGCGACTGATATTCCGTCACACAACTGCGACGAAGTGTCTGTTGGAAAATTCCGTCGCATTTAAGGGCCAGTCCCAAAATTTTGAAGCCCTTTTTTTTTATTTCTTTCCCCCTTTTCACCGCCGCTTCTCTCTCCATTTCTCTTTTTATCTTCTCTTAATATCAAATTCTCAAATCTCCTATCCGAAAAAAAATTCTCAAATCTCAGCCTTACTTCTCTCTCAGAGATTGGTGTCGGAAAACCCAGGTGCGGCACGGCGGAGGCTGGGCGGCTGTACCTGGCCTCAAGCGAGGTCGGCGGGGCGGATCTGAGTTTTCGACGGCGGATCTGGGCAGCGAAGGCAGCGGCGATGGCGAGAGGTCTCGTGGCGGCTGATCGGCAGCGGATCTGGGCAGAGAAGGTAGCGGCGGTGGCTGGAGGACTGATGGCGGCTTCTCGGTGGCAGATTTGGCGAGTGAAGGTGGTTCGGCGGCTGCTCTCCGGCGGATCTGGCGAGGAAGACAGCGACGGTGGCGAGAGTAAGGCTGATGGGCCGCTGCTCTCCGGCGGATCTGGCGATGGAAGGTAGCGGCGCGTGGTGGTTGCTCGGCTTGTTTGGGGACCGTTGAGTGGCCGCCCGGTCCCGGAAACGGGATCCGGCTACCTCTTTTTTTTTTCAGTTGATGTTTGCGACGGAAATTTCGTCGCACACGTTATTTTTTTTAATTTTGTTTTTCTTTTTAGCGACAACATTTCCGTCGCAAATTCCGTCGTTATTTTTTGCAACGACTTTTCCCACGATCACTTATTTCCAACGTGCGTTTTTGCGACGACCTTGCTCCGTCGCAAAACGCTTATTAGCGATGATTTTCCAACGGTTTGCTCTGTCGCTAATTGAACTTATTTTTGTAGTGTGTTGTGTGAAAAATACGACCAATACTAAGTTGGTGCATCGAACAACGATGATCTTTGCTTCAATAATTGTCACTGTTTACATATTTGAAATATAATCGTTTCGTTATCACTATAAACAGTGACAAGAAAACACAAATCAATTAAGCAATTTTTTAGCGTTTGACTCTGGCCACAGTAATCGTTGAACTTGCAGAGAAAGCACAATGACAGTTCCGGTAACATTTGTATCTTCCTGCAGGAATCAGAAGACAGATTGATGGTTACCTTCTCTTGAGTGAAAAATCAATCATCTGTGATAAAGAGACATGCGTCCAAGATTAGGCAAGAAATCAAAATGGCAATACTTCTTCTCGCCTTGATGATTGGTGCCTATACTCATGGACAACTCTGACAAAGTAGCGAACATAGTTCCAGGAGAAGGAAGCTACTACCTTCTGATATTTTACGGAAGGTAGTTTGATTCAATGGTATATCCCCCTTATTATCGCTCGCTTGAGGAGGTCTTACATGATTTCTAATAGTTCCCGTTCTAACGGGCAATACAGAAGTCCCATCCAGTAGTTCTTAGAATGGTTGTTTGCTCACTGTTGATGAGATAAACTATGTGAGAAGATTTAGGAATACAATTAAGAAAATGGAGAAGTGGTTACCGATAAGTATTTTGGGTACTTTCTCCATCAATTTTATACTTTGGCCAATCTCTGTGAATACGAATATTGCAAGTTTACCGAAAGGAGAATCTTCGCAGCTGAACAGCCCAAAATCAGAGATGTTAAGATGTTGTTAGTTAAGGTTCGTCGCATGGGGTTACTTTTATGAGAACATCGGGATACCAACGATGAACGTATGTCAGTTGAAACAAAAGAGAATTGTATTATTACGACATCTAAACTGCAATGCAATCCACATCGCCAAGACATATGCTTCCCTATGTTTACCATACGAGGCTTAAAAAGTTCCATACGTTGGATCGAATAAGGTACAGAGAGATAAATACGAACTTGATCATTTCCAAAAGCTTTGGGCTATTTCTAGCAGTTCTGATAAAGCGATGATTGAGAAGTTCCTTTGAACTTGGCCTCTGAGGTTAAAACATGAAATATCACTCAAGTAGAGAATGTAGAAGAACACCTGTCAAGAAAAGAACAGTACATCCAAAACACGACAGTCATGAGTTAATTTTCTTAATATGAAGTTCAGTTGAAAAATAGCTCTCAACAATTGATCGGTTCTTTCCTTTGCTATATCACTCGCTCAAGGTGAACCAATAAAGGAGCAGCCTGAACATAAACTTTAAACATATGTAAATAATATGGCATCGAGTCAAGCAAAATATGCCTCGAATGAACGCAAGCAGAAAAAAGAAACCGATATTAGTCAGAGCAGTGATAAATGATGGAAAAACCTTCTCATGGTAGATTTCTTTTAGCGTTGTTGTTCTAGATCTAGATGATGAAGATTCCATCATGGAAGCCATTGACCTCCAATACCGACCAATGTTAGGTTTTGCCTTGGCCCTGCAAATGATTCCATCCTCCTTGATCAAATAAAATCGGGAATTCTGCTCGTCCCCACAGCCCTTTTCGCAGTCCCCCAGTACCTGATCTCTGCACAGCATCATCTTTGCCTCTCATTGCATCCCAAACCAACTCCATCATATTTTTTTCCCGTACTCAACATCCCTCTTCCTAAGAAACCGACACATCAGAATGTTAGAGTTGGGACTACTGAAGATGAAGTTGGGAAGATTAGAGGTGAAGATGGAGGGAAATTTCGAGAAAAGGGACTGAAATCTAAAAGAATTAAACAAAAGGGAGTGGCAGACAAATGACTAGAATACCCTTACTAAAAAATATTTAAGAAGGTTAAATATCAAACAGTTACGGTTTAACCAACTTAATAAGTTATTCGAGTGATATATACAACCGAATAAGAACTCGAATAACTTATTCGTATAATTTATACGACTTGAATATATAACAAGACTCGAACAAATACCTACGCGATGATGTAAATATTTTTTCGAGTAATTTACCCGAAAAGAAAACTCGAATAAGGTGTGCAGTCGAAAAAAAGAATCAATAAATAAGAATGTGAACGGTCAGACCAAAGACATTTTCGAACCCTAGTATTCCAAATTTCTTCTCTTCTCTTCGATTTTTTCCTGCATTCGAATTATTCAGTCGAAATCGTTCCACAAATCTGAGATCGAATACAATGACGAAGAGGAAAAGAACTACGCCGGCTGCGCTTCGAAGGGACCGTGTCGATGAGATTGTCGACGGCGATAGAGTCACGGTGAGTTAATGGGTTTTCGGTATTTTGGGTATATTTCGTCAGAAATGAAGCATTTCAGAAGATGTTGATGTGGAAAAACAAACAGACAATTTCTGACATTTTCTGTCATGACTGGACATATTTATGACGTTTTTCTGTCATGAGTGGATAGATTTCTGACATACGTGGTATTAAACCAAAAAAGACAGCTCATCTGACATGTCGTTGGCTTTCATAAATTGTTTGATGCCATATGTAATTTTGGGTACTACAACCGTGTCTGAGATGGTACGCTTAAAACAAAAAAAAACGGATGCCCCTACAAAGCTAAGTAAGGTACACCTTCCCTTAAATATATGATACGTCATATTAGGGTTAGTATTTTTCGAGGTCGTACGAACTAGTTTTTCATCTGGAACCACCCTAAAACGCTAATATAGAGTATTAGTTACGTTTCAGATCAAATTAGGTGCATTAGGTCTTACACGCATGTCCTCCATGTGCGATTTTTTTTTATTTTTTGATCATTTTATTGCTAGGAATGTCAAAATCACGCAGAACAATGCAAATTCGCTTCGGAATCTATTTATTTTCGATTGTATAACAAATGGTAAGGTATACTTGCATATTATGGTACTATATATGTATACATAGTGATACGGTAACACTGCAGATTATGGTACTATATATGTAAATGATAAGGTACTTTACTGTACAAGATAAGGCACCTTACTGTACAACAGATAAGGTAATTCATATATTCTGTTTATGGTACGGTATATACATACCTAATGGTACGGTTGACCTGAGCATTATGGTACTCTGTATGTGCCAGTTTGGTACGGTAATATAAAAGACAAGGTACTCTATATCTTCTGTTTATGGTACGCCATATATTTACATAATGGTACGGTTAAGCTGCATATTATGGTACTCTGTATGTAAAAGATATGGTACGGTAATATAAAAGACAAGGTTCTTCATATATTGTGTTTATGGTACGGTATATATATACGTATTGATACGGTTAACCTGCATATTATGGTACTCTGTATGTAAAAGATATGGTACGGTAATATAAAAACATATGGTACTGCATAAAATACGGACAATCTCAAAGAACTACACAACAAACGAACATCACTGAGTCATAAACAAACTCCAAACAGTCTCCAGACAGTCTCATCCCCAACTCAAAATAAGTTAACCAACATAAACAACAACATCCTCCAAACAGTCTCACAGCATATTCAAGTAACTTAACGAAATAGATCAAGCATACAACTGTGCTCGTCACGTATAATGCGAGCAGCCATAGAAGCACGAAACACATCCATGTTGACTTCTTCGCCATATTTCTTGAACTCTGGGGTGTAGACAACGTACTCCTCTATGGTTAGTGAGGCATGAAACCCACAGTCTACGGCGCCAAATTGGGGCGGGTTTAACTCTGGATCCACGTTATTCTTACATACATACTCGTACTTCCATGCCCAATACTTAATCAGGAAATCAGCCTGCACAATATAAAAACGACATTAACGCAGAACTGCAACATATTCGACAGAATGGTTACCTATGTTAAAACTTACGAATGCTCCAGCCGCCCAGGTCATCTTATGCGAGGCCATCGGATCCCGAACATAGATCTTTCGCTCGTTGACCTTGTAGACGAGC
The DNA here is from genome assembly GCA_027422505.1 of Craterostigma plantagineum. NCBI lineage: Eukaryota > Viridiplantae > Streptophyta > Magnoliopsida > Lamiales > Linderniaceae > Craterostigma > Craterostigma plantagineum. Next base: position 26,670,054 of record JAPQWV010000009.1, read on the forward strand.
ACTCCCCAATGGTTACCTGACAGGCGTCAACACATATGCCAATGAGGTCAATGCATGACCATCAAGCCGCTCTAGCCATGCCCGACTACTCCCGGCCATCTCCTCGACGAACCTCTCTAGCTGATCAGGTTCCACCTTTCTCTTTCTTGATATCTTCTGTATCTTTGTCCAGTAGTCGACTTGCACGAAACTTGGGAAGACAAACATGCGTGGTTTCTCGGAGATTCCCGCAGATTGCCGTGTCAAACAATCGATGAACGCATAACGTTTGACTTAAGCATGTCACGTAAGAGCAGCATATAGAATCCTTGTGCATCGACGGCACAAGGTCGCTTCGCCAAACGACGTCGCTGCATAAGGATTAATCGCACATTTCAAAAAGTAATCACATGAATACCATCGAAACATTGAAGAAAAGGTACCTAAGCTTCTTCGTTGCAAGGTATGTGTCGATGCACTGACGCTGTTCCGGATCTCCTGCCGGGCAGCATAGTCAAATCTGTCCGAGAACTTCGAACAGTATGCCACCGATGGCTCTCGAACAGTCTCGGCAGCCTCGACATCAATCACTGCAGCTTTATTTTTTGCCCGTCCCATCTTTTGTGGCCGCTGAGGAGTTGAATCCGGTGTCACAAATGCCGAATTTCGTCGCTTTTTACGATTGTTTCTGCCTCGCATCGTTCGAGCAATCGACGAAGCCTTAGCTTCCTCGACCTTATCCTCCTCATCCTCCTCTTGTGCTCCTTCTTCTTCACTAACCTCAACCTCCGCTTGATCCACATCCCTATCCTCAACATTGTCCTCCTCGGCCTTCTTACCGTCGCTATGAGCCATCTCCTCGGCCATATCATCACCCTCATCGTGAGCCATATCCTGGGCCCTATCCTCAGCCCTATCATCGCCCTCCCTGTGAGCCATATCCTGTGCCTTATCATCACCCTCATCCTCGCTCACATCCCTATCCTTAGCCCCAGCCTCTTTCTCATCGTTCATTAGCCTCAGCCTCTTCCTCCTCCCTCGCATCCTCGTCCAGCACATCATCCTTCAACGTCTGAACATTTGACCTGAGATCTCTTATAACCTCGTCCTTCAATCTCAACTCGGCTTCCAACCTCTCCACACGAGCGCTCCACTCTAAACGAGATCCGCCAACTCCTCTGTCAACTTAACCACACATAATTCATTCAACAGTTAGAAACAAAGCAAATAATACCGAAAAAAGTAGGAAACTTTATACCTCTGGCAGCAAATTTATCGGATGTACGAACTTCACTTCCTTCTTTGTGGGGTATATTGGGACGACAGAGGCAGTAGCAGCCAATTCAGCCTCCGCAGCGATTACGTCATTCGGAATCCTACTTTCTTCCCAATTGAACATCCGGGGAAACATATACATCTTCTGCTTCTGCGCCAACGAGGGCACATGCTCATACACCCAAATCTGGAAGTGCCCAAAGCATTGAATTCATCAATAAACATATAATCAAAAAGGTAAACTCATAACGTAATGGAGAGTATTACCATTAACCCAATAGTGCACCCCGTTCATCATTAGGCTGGACGAGTCGATCCGCATCGAATTCACAACCGTTTGCTTTATCTCGGCGATCAAAAACTCGTGCACCGCCCTTCCCCATGCGTACTCGCCCATCATATCGACATCGTCGACGTACGCATTCACGAACGATGAGCTTTTCGAATTACCCATCGGGAATAATACACAGTTAAACAAGAAAAGATACGAACAACCTAACGAACTCATCCGTGTTCTCCCTCCCAAACTCTCCTACAAACTTATTCAACAAGTCTAACGAAATGCCACGACGTACTGTAATGCTGCGAATGACTTACCTATCGATTTCAGAAGGGGAATACCACGATGAACTGAAAACCCACGACGTTGAATCTGAAGCAAAACAGACACGGCTCGATTTCGGGAAGAAGGTCGCGCGATTTCTGTATGAATTTTTTTTTAATGAACGAACGTAAGCTGAAATAAGAAACCCAGGTAAAGGATGTAATAAAGCAGTTTTAGCAGGGGTAAATCCGTCAGTTAGGTAGCTATCAGTAAAATAGGTACCTAGAATATAAAAACGTCTGACATGAGACTGATGTGTTTTATTTTTATTGATGTAGGTATTTAAGTGTTGATTTCCCTTTTTTATTATATTTAAAAATGGACACGTTGCGCATTTATACACAACCCACCACACCATCTATACTCTTATATTAATGCTATTGCTCAGAAGGAGTTAAAAACCGTTCAATTTGGTGTATCAATCGACCAATCAGAATTTGTCTCAAATTAATAATTAACATAAAATAAAAAATAAGAAATCACCCACTACCTTGCATTATATATTGCCACATTTACCCTTCTATTTTTAGTAATTGTTATTTAATATTTAATAAATGATTTATATATTATGTAGCACACGCATATGAGTGTGCAAATTTAAACTAATTAGCTAATTAATGCGATCCAAAAAATTCATTATCAGTGGCAGAGTAAGCATTAGAACGTGAGAGGTTTTTCTGAGGAATTTTATTATTTAATTTATCTTTCAGTTGAAAGGACAAGTGGCATCATTAGAAGAAGACTACATTTGCATAATACTATAAGATTATGTATTACTAGTATTTTAGACACATTAGATGCATTTGCTAACTGCTAATGCATAAATATGTATATTAGTAATTAATTTAAGTTATTTTTCATAGATGAAATTATAATATTAAGTATTTTTTAAATATTTGCAAAATTTGATCAGATAATACTACTGGAATAAGTTAAAAAAAATATGGCAAATCGGTAATATTACTGACATACCAAATCAATTTGAGGACAATTACTATGAGATGCTCTCCAATTATATAATAATCATAATAATAACTAGTACTATGTGCACACTCTATGCGTGTGCTTAAAATATGATTGTTTTAATTTTAGTTTTGAAATTTATAATTTATGTTTAGTAGATGAAATTTTATATATATAAAAGAAAAATAATGATTAGGGGTATAAGTATAATAACTAAAAATTGAGGGATTAAATGTGATAATTATTTAATTAATGTAATTAGAAATAGAAGTGAAATTGTAAATATTTTACGGACCAAATTAGCAGTTAATAGCCACCCTCACCCTTAACAAGCAAATGACTCTCCAGTCTCCATATATGGGTTATTGTAGAAATTCATAGGATGAACAAAGGACTTTTCATATACTCTCTAGTTATCGCTGTGTACATTGCAGGCTGATATCGACTATTCTGATATCGACTTTTCATATACTCTCTAATTAGTGCTATCATCCAATTTCCTATTATACATTAATTGAATTAATGATAGGATAATGCCTTGATCTTTGCCCTCTTTGATGCTATCTTGATTAGGTAAGCAGTGATCATTGCCTTGATTAGTTGAGGCCGAGAATGGTAAGAGATCAATGATGAAAGTATTCTGAGATCTTCTTTCTTATTCTTCAACAGTTGTAAATTCGATTCCACATCACTTTTTGAGACTTTGGCCGAGAAACATAGTTCAGGAGGATGTAAGATCCCGGCGTAATTGGGTCGATTCCTTACTTGAGCTTTTAGTCGAACACTTGGTGTGCTTGCTAATATGTATTTAGGAAGATATTTAGATAGCTGAGAATGAGAATGAGAATAGAGAAGATCGAGAACATAGACGAGACAGTAGATCGAAGAAGATACAGAGGGAGAGAACAGAGAAGATCGAGAGAGAGATCGAGCTAGGCTAGAAGGAGAAGACGATAAAGAGATTAGAGTAATTCATTTCTTGCTTAATTCCCCAAAGAGCTCATTACATGGTTTTTATAAGAGAAAATACATTTGGGCTAATTAAATCTAAGGCCCATTTACATATAATAGGATAACTGAATTGCAAGAATCCCAAGCGTTCAGCCAATCCCGTTCAGCCAATCCCGACCCTCTTCATGTCATACCCCACTTTTCCTATAACTAGTTTGGCGGATTTTTCGCAACGTAAGCTGCGGAAGACCCGATCTACAAAAATCCTTTTATTTAATAATTCAATATTATACAAACGCACGCAAAAATATCTTACACACATTTATTTCGTACACGTGTTATCTTACAACGACTTAAATCTCACACATTAAAATATTTTAATACTTCTTAAAATCTCTCCACAAGTCGTCATCCATGTACAGCCTCGCCCTCAAAAGACTGTGGAGTACCGCCGTCAGCCTGCCTTAGTAGTGACGTTTCTCAACGTCAGACTCAAACGTACCTACAACACATAAAACATGGGATGAGCTATAAAGCTCAGTAAGTAGGAATATGCATGACATGCACGTGCCAAACTAGCAAAGGCATCCGCGCCAATGCTTTCTAATACTCGTTCTCTCATCTCATTCTTATCTCTTTCTATTTCTCTCAGGGCCCTTAGCTACTTACTACGCACACCATCATATCATGAGCTCAAATCCTATACGGATAAAATACGATAGTGGCCCACTCTGATTAAGATAAACTAGAATTTATTTCTAGTTTTACCATTTACCAGGTCGCCCCTCTATCACGATTGTTATTCCTGACACTCTGGTTAGTACCATGTGCCTTCCCAGCATCTAAATAATTTAGATACATACAATCGTTTTTCTTGGCACGCTGATTAATACCATGTGCCTTCCCAGCACCTAAATAATTTAGGTACATACATTTGACGGTTTATATCCCGTCATGGTGCCTTTGTGAAGTAGCTATGACTCGTTCGCGAGTCTACATCTAATACCAATCCTAACCAATCGTACTTCGCTAATAAGCGAATAACACAATGCACGCTCCTCTCTCAAAATACTCAACTTATTTCGTGCGTGCACATGCAATATGCTCCATGTATAATGCAACAAATACTTACCAAACCATCATATGTAACAAATCATTCAAGTCACATATTCTCATCGAAGCACATAGTCACGTAAAATACGCACATAAATTAATTTATGTGTTGTAGGTGAAATTCCCACTTACCTGTCGTCCAAGCTTAAGTACATTTACTGCCTTGGAAATTGCCCATTGTTCGACCTTTAAATAAAAACGACATAACATCAATATCATGTCTCTATTAAATGACTAGGTCGAACTAAATTATCTTAACTATACCAATTTAATAAAACTCTATGTCGCTCGATTTCATATATAAGTTAGGTCAACATTCGATTGTAACCTTCACATATAGGGTTTAATTCTTAATTCCTAAACTTGTCCGATCCATGTGAAATAAACCCTAAATATATATATTTATATATATGACATTCATTCCACCGATTTCTTAATCCTCCATGCATTCGTCCGATTTGTTGATCTATCATAACAACTCGACGAAAATACCTAAGATCTCTAGTTTCGATCGAATGTTCCCTCATCATGAAATCGCCCCGATTCGTTGTTGAGTATATCATAGATTACGATCGAAGCTAGTATTATTCTATTCAAAAATCGCCAAGTTCCATTTAATATTGATTCGCCCGATTATTAATCGCTCGACTGATCATTCCTAAAATTAGTTTCGCCGAATTCTTACTTAATCGTCCAATCGCCTGATTGCCTAATAATGAAACATTATATGCATAATACATCGAAAGTCCTCATTCTTAAGAGTTCATTCGTCCAAAAGTCCCTGAAATTCCTAAACTCAATCTGAAAGTCATATCCATGAATTATTAAATTTGTTCATATAAATATCTAATATTTTCTTCACTACAAAATCGTTAACATTACTCAAATACTATCATATCTCAAAGTTATGAACTCTTCGAATATATTATATTGTCTAGAATAAATTCTTTCTATCCCAAGACACACTCACTTACCAAATTTTCATATGTGACCTACACAAATCTAAACAACCTTATTAACGTGATTTGCAAAGATTAGGGTTTCTCAAATATATATATATATATATATATCTTATCTGATTACACATGAATTTGCATGCTTAATACTTCTTAAACAAACCAAACCCTAATTAGAAATGTAAAAATTATAGTAAGAACCCTTACCGAATTGAAGCTTCGTTATGATTACTATTTGCGTTCTTCGCCTTCCTTCTAAACTCGTTCTTTGAAGATTTCGTGTAATGATTTTTTTTTTTTTTTCAATGTTCCTATCCTCAAAGTTACATTATTTATATTACTTTAGGGAAGTTTGGATTTATTCTCCCACTCTTATCGTGTGTTAGCTTCTAAAAACAATGACATTTACCTAATACCATTACAAATCCCAATATTAATATTTTAAGCCTTGTATTAATTATTCTTTATTATCTACTTTAACAATTATCAATAATTTCAAGACCCTTACGTGCCTTTTTGCTCCCCAACTTTATAAAATTTATGATTTGTCCAACCTTCCACACTATAGTCCTCAATCAATCGATTCTACTATAGTTAATATATAATATTATTTGTTTCCAATTCATTCCATAGCAATCGGTCAGTCCTCTAAGCTTCAATCGTCAATTTTAGATCCACTATAATTATTTCTAAAGTACATCACAATTACCTGATCAGTCCTCATTTTAGTTCGGTGATTTAATAATCAGATACAAAGGAATCAGTCGATTCCTTATATCTCGGCGAAAGCATGACTCATGTGCATTGTTTCGACCGATTGTACTAACTAGGATTTGTCTAAACTTCTAGATCAAAATCGCCCTATTAAACCTTGATAGCTCGGTAAAAAGTTCACTCATTAAACCTTGGAATAGGCCAATTTAGTTCCACTATGATTTAATCATTACGTATACAACAATCACTCGATTCCTACTTCCCTTGTCTTCAACGATTTCAACACTTCTATGCATGACATTCGGTCTATTCTTAAGCTACAATCGGCCGACTTTTAATCCTTAACATGTAAATGGGAATCGGTTGATTATCCTTGTCATAATTGATCGATTCTTGGTCTCTACTACCATCGATCGAAACTAGTCTACATCACTTTATATTTGCTGAAACCACTTAGTTATTCCCACATACATACATATACATATATATATATATATATATATACACATTACTTAAATTTTCTAAGTCTTCATACCATCTCATAAGTCATTAATCATATAACACATATATTATATTATAAATCATGTAATATAAAATCAAGTAGACACATAATAAATTCACATAACCATATAATATACAATAGATTCGCAAATTATGATGTTCATAAAATTTCGGGATATCACATTCTCCCCCCCTTAAAAAGGATTTCGCCCCGAAATCAGACCACGTGGAACAATTCGCGATCACGACTAGGCTATGACAACCATCCACTTGTCCCCGAAAAGTTTCTTATTGTTTTTGAGCCGATTAAGATTTGTGAAACTAATAAACCCCAACAATTCTAGGACAGATATCGAAAGCTGCATATAGAAGATCATATGCGAACAATTTATCAACTTATTCAGCGTGAAAATATCTACATACAGATTTTCTTTCGGCCTTCATTGCTTCTCGAGAAGGAAAACTATATGATTCTCTCCAGTACAGCAGTGAACTCATAAGTAAGAGATACCTACTGCATTAATGAGGCAGATGAGCTTTGAAGCTCGTTAGGTATTATTATTTCTCATTAGAACACCTATTACTCGACTTAATTCGTTGAGGCTTAAGTGATATCCTAACATTCTAATCCCCAAATTTTTATTTAATATTATTAGTTTTTTTTATAACTCTCTTCGAGCTCTCAATTGCTGAAAGGGAGAGTCTATCAACAACCGACTATAGATCATTCCATCTAATTAATAGTAAAAATAACTACGATAAGCTTATTCTTCATCTCTAGAGGCTTGGAAAAAAAATACTCATTTATCAGCTGAAGTTCAAGTAAGAAATATGTTTCGTTAATGAAAAGAAAGGAGCCAAGATCGTAAAACAATGTGGGATCTTTCTTAACTCGAACTATGATACTAGATTCTCGATAGGCACTCACAACAACCGCTTGTTACTTCGAGGTAGAGCTGGGAGATAGTATAAACAGTTATGAAATTATACTAAGCAGAATTATGAAGCACATACATTCAACGCTTCCGCTGCGCAACTCAAATACCGAACTTTGAATGTGTACAGCTGATAACAGGAACAGAAGAATATTAGCAAAAGGTTTACTTGGACGCAATAGGGGTTCGAACTGTCCGCTGAAAGAAACGTAGCGGAACTTCATCATTATACTCCAACGAAGGAAAGAACATTTAATAAAAAAGAGTATGTCTTCGATCATGATTTAGTGGGAGAAAGATCTCATGAAATCATTAAAATTTGCATATCTGCACTACCATCAATTACTAACAGTTTTGACTGAGGTATTTCCTTGTCATTACTACATATGCGGAAAAAGAAAAAAAAAATTGAACTTGTCCTCAGATGTTATTGAATTTATTTATTATTATTTTTTTTTAGCTCAAATGTTTAGAAATTCTACTTTGGCTGCCGTAAGATGGATTTTTTTTCCTTTCGGGTAATTGAGACTTATGATCTTTCCTAGGAAAATCAGATAAACTTCATATTTTAAAAGTCTATCCGTCATGTATGGTTCAGATCGACACTCAAGCTACTATCTTAAATAATAGCGGAGTATTTTTCCAACAATGTATTATTTTGTGTTGAACCTTTATATGAAAAATTAATATATTACTATATGCGGGAGGTTAGAAGGTATTTTCACCTTTAGTATGCAATATTGGCAACACATTTAAATGTGTGGCTCAATTTCCTTAAATTCTACCAGTGGATTATAGGTACATTATAAATTACTAACTCACCCGTCATTTCCATGGGAGGAATTTCTGTTTCCTCTAGGTTTAGACTGGACATCCGTGGAGGAACTGGGGAGGGTTGAGCCAGTGTTTGGTCTTGTTCCGACGGTGGCGCATTTATCCCACAAATTTTAGCGAAGTGTCCGAGCTCGCCACACTTAAAACAGCGGGCGTTCTGCGAGTAGCAAATACCTAAATGCCGTCGTCCGCATTGTTCACATTGAGGCCTATAGTTCAGGATATGAGCATGAGAAGTATTTTCTATCTGATTTGGCTTTCTTCGCAAATTCTGGGGCCCTTGACGAATTATCTGTGTGGTATGTGAAGTTCTGAAAGTAAAGGCTTTTTACTAATTTCTGACTGTGGCCTATCTTCCATCTTTCGCTTTCCTTTCTGAATTTGGGAAATTGAGCCTCTTTCCTAGTAGGGTTAACAATATTCATAGCCGTTGGAAGGCTACATTTTGGGGGTTCTTTACCTAGAATCTTCACAGATGGGAATCTACGGGGTTCGAATGAACTTTGCTCATTGATGAGCTTGTCGACCAAGTCCTTGAGTTCGCTGACTTGATTTTTAAGTTCACCAATCCAATCCGACTGCTGTTGGATCAATTCAGTGAGATGTAAAAGTACCGAGTCTTGTTCGTTCATAGAGGACTTAGGTGTAACCTCACGACTCAACTCACCAGTAAATCCGCTAGTCCTTCTACAATTAATGAAACATATAAGCATGTCAATATAATCATAATCACATCAAACATGACACTTACAGGCAAGGCTGACTCCTCCAGACTTTTGAGCGGCCGTACATGGACTGTCTTCAGAACCTATAACCTAAGCTCTGATACCACACTGTCACACCCCACTTTTCCTATAACTAGTTTGGCGGATTTTTCGCAACGTAAGTTGCGGAAGACCCGATCTACAAAAATCCTTTTATTTAATAATTCAATATTATACAAACGCACGCAAAAATATCTTACACACACATTTATTTCGTACACGTGTTATCTTACAACGACTTAAATCTCACACATTAAAATATTTTAATACTTCTTAAAATCTCTCCACAAGTCGTCATCCATGTTCAGCCTCGCCCTCAAAAGACTGTGGAGTACCGCCGCCAGCCTGCCTTAGTCGTGACGTTTCTCAACGTCAGACTCAAACGTACCTACAACACATAAAACATGGGATGAGCTATAAAGCTCAGTAAGTAGGAATATGCATGACATGCACGTGCCAAACTAGCAAAGGCATCCGCGCCAATGCTTTCTAATACTCGTTCTCTCATCTCATTCTTATCTCTTTCTATTTTTCTCAGGGCCCTTAGCTACTTACTACGCACACCATCATATCATGAGCTCAAATCCTATACGGATAAAATACGATAGTGGCCCACTCTGATTAAGATAAACTAGAATTTATTTCTAGTTTTACCATTTACCAGGTCGCCCCTCTATCACGATTGTTATTCCTGACACTCTGGTTAGTACCATGTGCCTTCCCAGCATCTAAATAATTTAGATACATACAATCGTTTTTCTTGGCACGCTGATTAATACCATGTGCCTTCCCAGCACCTAAATAATTTAGGTACATACATTCGACGGTTTATATCCCGTCATGGTGCCTTTGTAGAAGTAGCTATGACTCGTTCGCGAGTCTACATCTAATACCAATCCTAACCAATCGTACTTCGCTAATAAGCGAATAACACAATGCACGCTCCTCTCTCAAAATACTCAACTTATTTCGTGCGTGCACATGCAATATGCTCCATGTATAATGCAACAAATACTTACCAAACCATCATATGTAACAAATCATTCAAGTCACATATTCTCATCGAAGCACATAGTCACGTAAAATACGCGCATAAATTAATTTATGTGTTGTAGGTGAAATTCCCACTTACCTGTCGTCCAAGCTTAAGTACATTTATTGCCTTGGAAATTTCCCATTGTTCGACCTTTAAATAAAAACGTCATAACATCAATATCATGTCTCTATTAAATGACTAGGTCGAACTAAATTATCTTAACTATACCAATTTAATAAAACTCTATGTCGCTCGATTTCATATATAAGTTAGGTCAACATTCGATTGTAACCTTCACATATAGGGTTTAATTCTTAATTCCTAAACTTGTCCGATCCATGTGAAATAAACCCTAAATATATATATTTATATATGTGACATTCATTCCACCGATATCTTAATCCTCCATGCATTCGTCCGATTTGTTGATCTATCATAACAACTCGACGAAAATACCTAAGATCTCTAGTTTCGATCGAATGTTCCCTCATCATGAAATCGCCCCGATTCGTTGTTGAGTATATCATAGATTACGATCGAAACTAGTATTATTCTATTCAAAAATCGCCAAGTTCCATTTAATATTGATTCGCCCGATTATTAATCGCTCGACTGATCATTCCTAAAATTAGTTTCGCCGAATTCTTACTTAATCGTCCAATCGCCTGATTGCCTAATAATGAAACATTATATGCATAATACATCGAAAGTCCTCATTCTTAAGAGTTCATTCGTCCAAAAGTCCCTGAAATTCCTAAACTCAATCTGAAAGTCATATCCATGAATTATTAAATTTGTTCATATAAATATCTAATATTTTCTTCACTACAAAATCGTTAACATTACTCAAATACTATCATATCTCAAAGTTATGAACTCTTCGAATATATTATATTGTCTAGAATAAATTCTTTCTATCCCAAGACACACTCACTTACCAAATTTTCATATGTGACCTACACAAATCTAAACAACCTTATTAACGTGATTTGCAAAGATTAGGGTTTCTCAAATATATATATATATATATATCTTATCTGATTACACATGAATTTGCATGCTTAATACTTCTTAAACAAACCAAACCCTAATTAGAAATGTAAAAATTATAGTAAGAACCCTTACCGAATTGAAGCTTCGTTATGATTACTATTTGCGTTCTTCGCCTTCCTTCTAAACTCGTTCTTTGAAGATTTCGTGTAATGATTGTTTTTTTTTTTTTCAATGTTCCTATCCTCAAAGTTACATTATTAATATTACTTTAGGGAAGTTTGGATTTATTCTCCCACTCTTATCGTGTGTTAGCTTCTAAAAACAATGACATTTACCTAATACCATTACAAATCCCAATATTAATATTTTAAGCCTTGTATTAATTATTCTTTATTATCTACTTTAACAATTATCAATAATTTCAAGACCCTTACGTGCCTTTTTGCTCCCCAACTTTATAAAATTTATGATTTGTCCAACCTTCCACACTATAGTCCTCAATCAATCGATTCTACTATAGTTAATATATAATATTATTTGTTTCCAATTCATTCCATAGCAATCGGTCAGTCCTCTAAGCTTCAATCGTCAATTTTAGATCCACTATAATTATTTCTAAAGTACATCACAATTACCTGATCAGTCCTCATTTTAGTTCGGTGATTTAATAATCAGATACAAAGGAATCAGTCGATTCCTTATATCTCGGCGAAAGCATGACTCATGTGCATTGTTTCGACCGATTGTACTAACTAGGATTTGTCTAAACTTCTAGATCAAAATCGCCCTATTAAACCTTGATAGCTCGGTAAAAAGTTCACTCATTAAACCTTGGAATAGGCCAATTTAGTTCCACTATGATTTAATCATTACGTATACAACAATCACTCGATTCCTACTTCCCTTGTCTTCAACGATTTCAACACTTCTATGCATGACATTCGGTCTATTCTTAAGCTACAATCGGCCGACTTTTAATCCTTAACATGTAAATGGGAATCGGTTGATTATCCTTGTCATAATTGATCGATTCTTGGTCTCTACTACCATCGATCGAAACTAGTCTACATCACTTTATATTTGCTGAAACCACTTAGTTATTCCCACATACATACATATACATATATATATATATAATATATATATATATATATATATACATATTACTTAAATTTTCTAAGTCTTCATACCATCTCATAAGTCATTAATCATATAACACATATATTATATTATAAATCATGTAATATAAAATCAAGTAGACACATAATAAATTCACATAACCATATAATATACAATAGATTCGCAAATTATGATGTTCATAAAATTTCGGGATATCACACTTCACTCGGGTCCTAACATTACTCCCCCGTTTAAACATCCTTGACCTCAAGGATGAATGGATACAAATCTCGATATAGTAAGTAGAATGTCCGACAATGAGGTATTCGCCGTAGCATGCTCTTGTCGATACACTTCTTCCACGATCGAAGGGTCGGCCTTCTCTTGCTAGTCCGCAAATAGCTACCTTTCCTGCATAAGTTTTATCTAATACTCTCGAAAAAATGCAAAGAAAAGAAGGTTTACGCTCTCCAACATCTTCAGCCAACCTCACGTACCCCCTCCAAAATCCAATCGAAGAACCTTCGATGAAAATAAGTGAAACTTCAACACAGTTGGTGATGACTTCCATAGCCCCAACGCCGAAAGTGTCATATGGATGGACGAAATATAGTTCATGAGCATCAGAAACCTCCACACTTATAATCCACTCGAGAGAGTTAGCACCATAAAATCCATATCGACCTCGATCAAATGGTAGACTAGGAACTTCTTCCACGTGTAGCTCCTCGATAGCCCTCCGTCCTAGGTCAGCCCCTACCAAGTCCTCATTGCCTAACACGAATTCGTCCTCAATAGCACCCGTCCCTTTAACCATGTAAGAATTCGGCGTAGCCACCTCAACCAACACGGGCGAATCCTTATCAACCAACGACAAGTCCCAAACGTGCAACATAATTTTAGTATCAATTACAAGCAGTTCAGCCTCAATTACAACAATTTCATCATCACCTATGTTCGGTTTCATAGCGCACCCGCCAAGAATCCAAACTGATCCAACCCCAACCAACGCCCGCGAACCAACTTCAGCCAACACCAAGGTATCCTCATCACTAACTCCACCACAAATAGCATGACTTTCGCTGCTCTCATCGCGTCGCCAACCCTCAGCTGAAGGTACGAAGTCCATACCTTCAACAATATGCCTACGTCCGCGATCAAAAGGTAGGTTAAGGTCATCTTCTTCGTGTGATCGCTCGCCATTCCGCCGTCCACGATCGAATGTCATATTTTGACATGATAAAGCTCTTTCACACTCTTCAAGAACGCCTGCCCGTGCAAACTCCTCATCGCCTAAGACAGATTTATCAATTACCACGAGCGAATCCTTAATCATAACTAGCTCAATATCAACCGACGAGTCATCATCAACCAACGTCTTGTCAACCACAATCTCGTCAACCATTACTTCAACATCAAGAATCACCGCTTCCACCTCATTCACCATCACTGCAACATTAACCGACAGCGAGCCATCCGCAGCCGACACTGGTTTGGCTTCAGTCTCAACCAACCCGAACGAGTTCCCATCCTCAGTCAACATCAGAGAGTCCTCACCCACCGTTATTACAGATTCAACCTCACACAACACAGATTCATCACTTGCGACGACTGATTCCTCACTTACAAGTTCCATACCTTCAAACCTCTTGAGCAGCGCTTCAGTGAATACGGTCCACGTCGGGAGATTATTGTCGTCATCGCAGTACGTGTTGTACCATTCGAGAGCCTTGCCTTCGACGTAAAGCTCGGAGAGTCTCGTTCGCCCAATATCAGTGACGCTCGACAATGCGTAGTATTCATTGCATTTCTCTATCCAATCTTTCGCATTCGTTCCATCGAAGATGTGAGGCGGCTTGATCCATTTAATCACCATTGTTATCCGAGAATCGTCGGCTCTGATACCAATCTGTAAGATCCCGACGTAATTGGGTCGATTCCTTACTTGAGCTTTTAGTCGAACACTTGGTGTGCTTGCTAATATGTATTTAGGAAGATATTTAGATAGCTGAGAATGAGAATGAGAATAGAGAAGATCGAGAACATAGACGAGACAGTAGATCGAAGAAGATACAGAGGGAGAGAACAGAGAAGATCGAGAGAGAGATCGAGCTAGGCTAGAAGGAGAAGACGATAAAGAGATTAGAGTAATTCATTTCTTGCTTAATTCCCCAAAGAGCTCATTACATGGTTTTTATAAGAGAAAATACATTTGGGCTAATTAAATCTAAGGCCCATTTACATATAATAGGATAACTGAATTGCAAGCCCAATCCCAAGCGTTCAGCCAATCCCGTTCAGCCAATCCCGACCCTCTTCACTCGGGTCCTAACAGAGGATTAGTCGGACAAGAATCCTTCGGATCGTCTCATAGCTGACAATGACAGATAAAAATAAGTAGGGCTTGTCACATTGTGTGGAATATCATCTATCAATAAACGCGAAAGAAATAAATAAAACTAACTATTCAAGTTGGAATGTGCAAACGCCTCAACCATAGAACTGACATCGTGTTAATTGAAAAGTAGTAAAACTCACATTTATAACTTATCAGTAACCTGGCACTACTAACTAGAATGACCATACAATTGCCTTATCAACATGTAATAGTTTCACATATAGAGCAACAAGTGCACGTAAAAAATATAAATATTAAATATACAGATATAGATCTCGAGTAGAATAAAATACATAAGTTTAATTCGATTACTGGATCGCAACAGTTGACTAAAATATGAATTCTTGAAAGTCGATCTTTAATTTTGATGACAATAATGCCGAATTCTATCTCTTCTCTTCATTACTACCTACAAACCTATTTTCTTCCTCACTTTCAAAACATGACGACCCATCATAGCAGTACTAACATGAGTCCAGTTTCAGGACAAGAGAAGAACATCACTCCGAAAGTATGCTTCACAAGCACAATTCCCATCATAAGGCATCGTCTCACTGTCTCTACTCGCCGAGGTTCTCAATCGGAATCCTATGTCTCATCGCCTTCTCCATCGTTATCTTACATACCATCTCCACCTTGAAAGATCCCCTCAATAATAATGCAATCTTCAAACGATGGAGAAAGAACGAAGACGACGCGAGCATTAAAAGGGTTCAAGAACTCGAAGAAAGGCTCCGTGAATCCGTCGTTTTCCTCCCTCTAAAGGACCTTCGCTACGAAAAAACCGCCATGGAAGGACATACGTGGTTCATGAGCTCCATGAACGACACTCGGGAAGAAGGCGAAGCCCAACACTTGAAATTCCCCTCGGTAGCCTCGAAAGGTAGGGTTTTGTGCCTCAAGGGCCGGGACCCACACGACGGTTCGAGGATTTATTACGCGCTTGCTTGGCCCGAAGCCCTACCTCGAAACGCATCTCTAATGAGTGGCCTCACATTCGTCTCGAACAATCACTACAGTTACGATAACATATGGCACGGTCTGTCTGCTGCGGTGCCATTCGTATCATGGTACATCAAGGGCCAGTGTGTGGTGGCCGAGAGATGGGTGCTCTATCACTGGGGTGAGGTGAGGACGAGTTTTGCTCCTTGCTTGGAAACCCTATTGCATGCGACTTTCGGAGGCCCGACTAAAATCGAGACCTTTGACGGGATTTATCGCAAAAAATCCAACGACAACGATAACGACTCGATCGCATGCTTCGAGGAGGCAATCGTGATGAGGCATAACGAGGGAGGTATGTCGGAATTGAAGAGAAGGGAGGTGTACGATCTGATAAGGTGTAAATCTAGGATGCACTGTAATGTTAGCACGAGAAGCGTCAAGGACAAGGCCTCGGGCATTGTAATGACCATGTTCATGAGGGACGGTGCTAGATCGTTCAAGAACTCATCCAAGGTGATCGATGTATTCAAAGACGCATGTAATAAGGTCGAAGGATGCAAACTCGTCGTGGCCCATGCACGTAATCTCACCGTCTGCGAACAGGTTTTTACATACAACAAGTCTTTATCACAAACAGCGCTAGATAGGCATTTCGAAAAGATACTTAATATAACAGTGCGTGAACGTTGAGTATATACATTCATATGTACATACGTACGTACATAACATACGCACATACATACATATTTATTAAGTAATTAATTGATGGTGCAATTTTCCCATATTATGCCTATACTACTTAGTTTAATAAATCCTTCTGACTTTTGCTATAATTGTCACTAATCCAATATAGTTAAGTTGCATATTCATATTGCCCACTAAGAGATAAATTGCCAAGTACAATCTACTAAAAATTTTGAGGGGTCTTTTTTAAATCTAACTAGAAAAGAAGGAGATAGCCCCTTGGTATATTAGGTGGTTAGAAGAGATTGAGTTATTTGATGTAGAACAAAGCCCAATTTGTAATCTCAACACAAGCCCTTGAAAAAACCCAAGAGCCCGTGCAGTAGTAGCTTAGGCCAAGCAGTCTAGGAAAGAAAAACGCTATTAATAACCGGTTATTAATTTTTTGACGCAGGTTAGACTAATGAGCAACACTGACGTCTTAGTATTGCCGCACGGTGCGCAGCTGACGAACATGTTCCTCATGGACCGAAACAGCAGCGTGATGGAGTTCTTTCCCAAGGGTTGGCTCGAGTTGGCCGGCGTGGGTCAGTATGTGTACCACTGGCTCGCGGACTGGTCCGGGATGAGGCACGAGGGTGCGTGGCGGGACACCGAGTCGTCCGAGCCGTGCGAGCTCCCGGACAACGATCGTAGGTGCTTCCCGTTGGTTATAAAGAATCGAAAGATTGGGTGTAATGAGGCTTATTTCTCGGAGTGGGCTCATAGGGTTTTGACTGATCAGATGAACTTGAGAAAGAATGTTACCTTGCAATACGGAAATAATGATAGTAATCTATATCCTATAAAAGTTGGATAGGAACCCTATTGTGATGACACGTGGCAACAAAATTCCCCCCCCAGGAAAATGTGAGAATTCTTTTTGGTTGAATGTATATGACAGTGCAAATTAATATGTCCATGTTCTTCGTATGTGCATGGCAGTCATACGGGCTTTATGCACACGTATCCTTATTTATTGGATTCAGCATCACAAAATTAAGACATGATGTGAAGGGTCGTCCTTTGTATGTGCATTGAGTTCAATAATAAAGAGGCCAGGGAGTCCAATCGAAACAAATCCATTAAAGATCCTTTTTTGTTTTGGTAGAGTGTATATACATAGCAGGCTATCAAATTGCTCCGTTCAATTTTAATTATATTTATGTATTTCTTTTTCTTATTTGACTGTCGGACTACTCCAAAATGTGGCAAAATCTGACGTGGCATGCTGTAGTGCATTTATTCCTTTTTTGTTGTGTATTCATTTGGTCTAGAAATGAAAAGCCACATCTGTCTTAAATAATGAACGGAAAATGAAAAGACACTGTCAAACAAAAAGACATTTGGGGCTGTTTCGGGTTCTTCGGCCAGAGCTCTCACTTCGTCTTCCACGACGGCAGCGGTGTCTCGCCGGAAGTGAGGGCGGTGCTTGAACCGTAGATAAGAGCGGGTAGGGTGACCCTCCAAGACATTAGGTCCCAGTCCTACTACGACGGCTACTACTTCGACCAATTCCTGGTGGTGAACGACTGCACCGCTACAGACACCACGCAAATTGGGCATTCTACTTCGACGTCGACGAATACATCTATCTCCCCGACGGCAACACCCTCGAGTCCGTCCTCGGCGACTTCTCCAACAACACTCAGTTCACCATAGAGCAGAACGCCATGTCCGGCGTTCTCTGCATCAACGACTCCCCCCAGGATTATTCCACGGAAAGAAATTTCTAGGGTTTCTGAAATGGGTTCTTATCGATTTCATTCCTTTCCTTTATCAGGCAATGGGGATTTGAGAAGATGAAGAGGATTTGTGTGCTCCATGTTCATCAGCCTGCGATAACTAAGTGCTTAGTTTTATTGAGGTTTTCGATTATTGCTTGGTTGCTTTTTTACAGAAGGGATGAAGAGGATTTGTGTGCTCCATGTTCATCAGCCTGCGATGGTTATTTTTATGTTAAAATCAATTTGATCGATTATGTGATTGTTTCTTGCAGATGTCACTATTGCCCCAAGGCATCACAGAATTGATGCATCACGACAAATTGAGTTTGCCTTTGGTAAGCTTCTGAGCAATTTTTTTTATCTCATCGTAACTTTGGCTTTTGGTCGCCGACAACAAAATTCAGTGAAAAAGTTGCAAAACATTTCTTTCAGATCAAATGCCAAAACATAATAATTCTTACATCAACGAACGTCCATGAGATGGAGCAAGAATTAGACTGCTTCGTCGAATTAATGAGTTCGAATGGGCTTCTATTCACAGAACCATTTGTATCAAAGAGACTCCGTACAACTCTCCTCGATGTAGGCCTTTGCAATATTTTCGCATGTTTTGATTCCTTTCAAAAGCTATCGAGGGACGAAGGTTGTGTAATCCTTATGCATGCAATTAGAAATTTCTAAGCCGCTTTACGAAGATAACTTTGTGTGCTCAATGTTCATCAGCCTGCGGTGAGTAAGTGCTTATTTTTTTTGGGGTTTTCGATTATCGCGTGGTTGTTTTTTTTCAGATTGGCGTAATGACTGTTAATTTTTAAGACGACACAACAGTTTACCTCTCAGAAAACGGAGGTTTATGTAATGTTTACCTTTCTTTTGTATGACATGACTCTCATCGACAGCAATCGTCTTACTCCTCTCCCTTTCCCATTTTGCAGTGGGAGGTAAATTTTCGATTAGCCTAATGCATAGGCAGGCAAGAAATTGAGGCATATCATGAAACGGAGAGGTATACTATGCACAAGATTCTTGATAAATGTATCAGAATTTGCAACCAAGTAGCTGAGGTATATAATAGATTTCTGTATTCCTCCTTCTTATGCGTCAATGCTTAGACTCGACAGTGTCGTGATATCTAAGGTTTTTGTACAGGAGTAAGCAAACAGGCTTCTTGGAATTGGATTTGGTCTTGGGAAAATGGGTTGAGGATCATATCCACTCGATGGACTTCTCAGTTTCTGTGATGTGTATGAATGTCGCACATTATTGGATCTTTTATTTTCAATGCAATTGAATTAGGAAAAAAATAAAGAAAGGATAACCATACTCATCCTCAGCTTCGGCCAAGAGCGTCTCACGGCTCGCAAACATGACCCCTATATTTCCGGCGGGGACGTCGGAGGACCTGTGGAAGTCGCCCACTGCCGCCTTCTTCCTTCACCGTCCACAAGATTCGTGAGGAAATGGATAAATTAGGTCGTCATCCATTCGATGCGATTTTTTACATCGCCCAGATTTTTTTGTTATGCTTTTTTCTCTTTAATCCGCAGCTCTTAGCTGCAGCATACTCGAAAGTGGGAGATTTACTTTTTCTTTTTTAAGAAGAGAAATGGGCAGCCGCGGTGAAGCCGAGGGAGAGGTGTCGTTTGAGTTTAGTGCGACGTGGGTTGTGGGCCCCCTCTGTACGGTCATCATCGCCAATCACTGGCGGAGGAGCGAATCCTACACTACACTGTTAAGGTCTGTTTTTGGTATTATCTGTGTACGTGATGTTTCTCCCTTTTGTTCCTTTTAGAGTTTGAACGAAAATAATCCTACGCAATCGATATAGTGATCAATGTCTATGGAGTGAAGAAAAATCAAAAGCCATTCAAGTAATTTGATGAAGCACTTATTACAATATTCGTTGCCATCTGAACCTGTGTCCACTGGTGATTAATCTAATAACCATACAACACGCCGCTTTCTTGCGGAGTTTGGCGGCGGTCAATGCACCAAAGAGGTAATTTAGCTAATAAATTTAGTGCTCCTTTCTCCTAATTCTTTTTCGCTTCCAGCAATTGAGAGGAGTGCTTATGAAGAGATCCTTACATTTATTGTGAGACTCCCCATAAAAAACATATACCAAGACGGTTATGTGTATGTTTCACTGACAAAATGTCCCATGCGAGGCTTTCAAATGGAACGTTTTTACAATGGTATGTCTTTGACTTTCACTTTTATCAATTCTTCAAGGCACAACCAGCGGCCTGTGATCCATCCGACTCTGCTAGAACACCTTTCAGTTAGGATGTTGTAGGTGGTTTAACTAAATCGAGACTCAGGTTCATCATAATAAAGTTAGCTAATTGAACACTCGGATGTTCGGCCTATATCTCGACCTAAATACATCCCAGACGACACTGTTGATGTGATAATCGAAATGTTGTTTTGAGGTTGTGCAGTTTCGTTTAATTTTGGTAATGAAATGAAAGGACTAGATTCTGATTAGTGAGCGTTTAGTTGATTCTGATTTGTGTGTTTCCATGCTTTCCATATTGGTAACATCCCGATGTTTTGAGTGACATAGTTATCACTTGATTGAAGTTTACTTTGTTATGTCATTCGACGTTATTATCTGAGGGCTGGTTGATTCTTACTAACGATGATGTCAAGAGTCATTTGCAGGTCTGATATGTTGCAAAAAGCATATTTCCAGAAGAAAATGAAAGACCCATCCTTCAAGATAATCAGCACGATTGAAGGTTTTCAAGGCATTTTACCCCCGCATGACAGATCAAGAGAATGTTCATTCCTAATGCTCTCAAGTGTGTTTTCTCAAAGAAAATCCCATTGCTTGACAAGAATTTTACAAAAAACCGGCATGAGTTGATTTGAATGTTTTATGTCCTTTGTGAATTCCTTATATACATTGCCATGATAACAGCGTTATGAGGTTTCACACGAGTATTGCCTTTTCGAACAGCTCTCCTCATAAATTGGTTGGAATTATTATGATACAATCTGCTCAAGTTGGTGATATATTTTTTAAATATCTTGAACATATAACTCTATATGATTTACATTTACTTTGCAGCTCGACAAGGCAACGTGGAGATCGTTAGGGCTGGCTTGAAACACCGACAACAAAAACTAGGAAGTTCTGTGCATGGCTGTTAAAGGAGTAAGCTCTGAGGTTGTAAGACTGCTGTTAGATGCGGTCGCAACCAATGTTCATGCTGCCCGACAGATTCAACTAAAAGCAGGTTGAGGTTCAATTTCCTTTTTTTTTTCATTTACAAGTTTGTTCTTGAAAATACAATTGTTCGTGTACTTACGCCTCGCAGACATCCCCGACTTCATGATGTATTATATAAATATTACTGTACGGTTGTTAATATTCATGTTTCATTATCATGTCGAATCAAAGCTGATTATCATATGACTGTTATTAACAATAATGTTATAAGACCGCCCAATTGATCACATGCGATAATGTGTAGTATGTTAATATCGTTAATTTTGTATGACTGCTCAAGTGAGCGGACTCCTGAATTATTTTGTATGATTATATTCTATTATAATAGACATGACAACCAAATCATTCATATATTAAGTAATTATAGAAAAAGCATAAAGATATTAATACAAATCTCTAGCAAAAGGAGACGCACGGTGGTGGTCATAAAGACTGTAACACTCCAGAATAAATTATCTGGTGAGGGGAATATATTATTCAGCCTAGAAATTGCAACAAAATAAATATATCTGGTGAGGGGAATATATTATTCAAGTTACAAAATTATTGCAGAAGCTTTCAGTCACACACTCAATGATGTGTATGGGAGAAGCCCTAAGAACGACCGCCTTTGAAGTAAGGACAACCTCTTACGGAGGAACGGCGTGCGTCAACTCTTTAGGCGACGCCCCTTACACAACATGGATATATTTAATTGAAGGAGAAAATATTGGCAAGAATGTGCTCTACAGAATTTGCATGATTTGAGATGTTACATGCCAGTTCTATGCGCCAGAAAACACTCATTCAATCACTCTTTAAATGAGCATATAGGACAAATTATATATGATATGACGTTTAATAATTTTTATTTTATACGGTCGTGCCGATTACTAACGATAATATTCTAAGACCCGTGTCGTTGTACTTATATATCACATAAGAAATATGTCATTGCATGTCTAGATATTTTATTGTTTTATGAAAGATTGAAAAAATTTGTTTTGATTATTAAGTCCACTTAGAAAAAAGCAACATAATTCATCGTCCATAGGCTAAATTGCAGTGTATTGTGTCATATTACAAAATATCTCAGAATATATAGTGCGAAAGTTTAAGACTGTGTCACGTCTGTGTGATCAAAAGAACGATGGTTAAGTTTGTATAATTGTAAGACTGTAAGACTGTGAGGCTGCACTACTTAAACATTGTAAGACTGTACAATGCACGACTATGAAACTGCATGCAGCTATGAGATTGCACTACTTAAATTACACTAATCAATTTCAGCATAAGATGCATTTTCTCCATACACCTATAGCACAAAGCATTATGTTTATGTGAATTACGTTACTGAGTATGACGCAATTATTACATAACTTTTTTGAAGAAATCGATATTAATTATCTCTGCCAGCCATGCAACAAATAGTCAGATGAATAAGTCTACCCTATGCATCGCATAGGGCGACACCTAGTAATAATAATAATACGGCAAGGATAAGCGCCAGTCCTGTTTCTGGCACTTGTGGTTGCATGTGACGATGAAGTACTGTTGCAAGAAAATATTGGAGAATTTCTATACACACACAAATGTAATTGTTTTTTTAAATATATATTAAGCGAGTTATATATGATTCTAGTTTTAATTTGGGAACGTGACATTAGGGCTCAATTGGGGATTTTACTTGGGGCCGAATGTACAAGTGAATGATGTATACACGGGACAAAAGAGCAAAGTATCGACGAGGGTTCTTGATTTTTTTTCATAAGAGTGGGTGGTTGAAGTGATTGAAAATATACGTGGAAGTCGTCGTCATTTGGGATGGGCATCGGGTCGGATATCGGGTAGTTCGTGTTCGGGTTAAGATTTTTACTATCCGAATCCGACCCAATCTACGACGGGTACCCGCTTGTCGGGTACATATCGGGTTCGGGTACCCGACATCACATATCCGATTTTGAATTGAAATATGACTAAAAATATTATAATGCAATATACATATCAAAATACTATATTACATATCACTTATAATATTTGGATATTTTATTTTTAATAAATATAAGATATACACATTTTTATGTTTATAAATAAAATTTGAGAATGTATTTTTGAAGTTTTATAATGATTTATGCATTGATAATACAATATCACTTATACAATTAAAATAAGAAATTAATCGAAATATTGTTTAAAACTTTAACATTGTCAAGATAAAGAACTCAGAATATTAAAGAGAAGAAGATGACTGATTTCTTATTCAATCGTGTGTCTTTCCTGTACATTATACATTGAAATATATACTTCACTCTATTTACAAAAATTGCTTTCTAGCCCTCATTACTTAACAACTCATACTATTGACTGATATACTAATACAATTTACAATTTGACCCTCAATACTATTCTCAACACTCCCCGTCAAGTTTGAGGTTCGTACAAGTCGAGAACACCAAACTTGGATAGTAAGTATGAAAATTGATCTCTTCCCAGGGCTTTAGTTAGTAGGTCGGCAGGTTGCTCCTTTGAGGGTACGTACTCCGTCTTTATTATGCCTTCTTGTATCTTGTCTCTAATAAAGTGGCAGTCCACTTCGATATGTTTAGTTCTCTGATGAAAGACTGGATTAGCCGCTATCTGCATTGCGGATTTACTATCAGAATATACAGTTGTTGGCTCCTTCAGTTGAATCCCAATATCAGCCATTATATTAGTCAACCATATAACTTCTGTCGTGATCATTGCCAGTGCCCTATATTCGGCTTCGGCTGAACTTCGTGCAATTGTACTTTGTTTCTTCGTCTTCCACGATATCAACGAGTCCCCAATGAATACCATAAATCCTGTTAATGACCTCCTAGTCATTGGACATGATGCCCAATCTGCATCACAATAAGCTCTCAAGGAAACTTTACTATTAGCATTAAGAAATAGACCAAGACCTGGTTTTCCTTTCAAGTACCTCAAAATTCTATACAGCGCATCGAAATGTACCTTTTTTGGTCTATGCATATACTGTGACAAAATATGCACAGCATATGTTATGTCCGGCCTAGTTAAACATAAGTATATAAGCTTACCAATAATCCTTTGGAAGAGGCGTACATCCACATTGCTTGCTGCATCCGAGCAGCTCAGATTCAGATTTTGCTGCGTCAAATATTTTTTTCCAGAATTTTCAGCAGTAGCAGGAACAGAGCAAACAGAGCACTCAATATGATCTCCCTTATGCATGGTTTTATGCTTCCCAGCAGTAAAGTAATTAACTTGATGACACTTATTACAATCTGATCTCCCAACATCACTAGTTCCAGCATTAGAGCAATGATTAGTAAGACAATCTTTTCCAAGAACAGTAGGAGATATATCAAAAACAGCATTAATAAAACATTCTGTTCTTTCAGCATCTGACATAAGCTTTATATTTTGCTCAATTGGAGTGCTTAAAGGTTTAGATCCTAACATTCCTGTTTCGCCTAACAATTCCAATACGTACTTTCTTTGACTAAGAACAATCCCTTTTTTGATCTAGCTACTTCAATACCCAAAAAATATTTTAGTTCCCCAAATCTTTCATATAGAATGTTTTATTCAAATATTCCTTCGTTTCACTGATCATAAGATTGTCATTACCTGTTATTACAATGTCATCTACGTATACCAACAAGATAACTGTATTACTCCCCCTTGATTTGACAAACAACGAATAATCATTCTTTGATTGTACAAATCCAAACACAGTCATTGCTGATGTAAACTTATAGTTCCATTGACGTGGAGCTTGTTTTAAGCCATATAACGGCTTTTCAAGCTTGCATACCTTGATACAATTACCTGAATTACATGATTCTAGTCCGGGAGGCAATGTCATATAAACTTCTTCAAGCAAATCTCCCTGCAAGAATGCGTTAGTAACATCCATTTGCCATAATGGCCAATCATTTATAGCCGCAAGTGACATAATCAACCTAATTGTGACATGCTTAGCTACAGGAGCAAAAGTTTCGGTATAATCTATTCCTTCTACTTGATTATAGCCTTTTGCTACCAATCTTGCTTTATATCTTTCTATCGAACCGTCAGCCATATATTTAATAGAGTAAACCCACCTACAACCAATTGGACTTTTACCTCTAGGTAGATCAACTACCTTCCATGTGTGGTTTAACTCGAGAGCTGCAATTTCCACTTCCATAGCCTTCCTCCATTGTTCTGAACCAGCAGCTTCATGAAATTCTTTGGAATTTCTTCCTTGGCTAGAGCGGCGAGAAAGGATGCATGCTTTGGACTTATCCTGTTATATTGTATACAAGAAGACAAAGGATACTTGCAAGTTTGATTAGCATCATTAGAAACGGGTGATACATAGTCTTTCAACCAGCCAGGTGGTCTACAAGTTCTATTTGATCTTCTCACTGGTTGGCTAGCTTCTGTTTGCACATTAGTTTCCTGTCCGTTTTGATTTGCACTTTCAGATTCTGGTCCATCTGTTCTGCTAAAAATCAGCATATCCGTATTCGGATCACTTATGGTTTTATCGCCTCCCTCATTGCTACTAGGATAGAAGGACTCACAAAAAACAAATTCATTATCCTTTTTATTTCAGTCACTGATCCATCATTGATATATTCATATGATATAAATGGAAACTTATCTTCATAAAAAATCACGTCTCTAGAGATAATAAAACTATTTGTCTCAAGATCAAGCAATCTATACGCCTTTTGATTCACAGCATACCCCATTAAAACACAAGGTCTGGACCTTTTCTTAAACTTATCAATTGAAGGCAGAATTTTAACAAAAGACAAGCAACCAAATACCCTTAAATGAAGAAAATTTGGTTCCTTACCAAATAAAACACAAAAAGGAGTTTTACCTTTGAGCAATGGAGTTGGCGTCCTATTAATCAAATAAATCGCTGTTTTGACACATTCGCCCCAATATTTAATTGGAACGTTTGACTGAAACTTTAAGGCTCTAGCTACATCAAGAATGTGCCTATGCTTTCTCTCAACTACTCCATTTTGTTGAGGGGTATAAGAACAAGAACTTTGATGTATAACGCCTAATGAATCTAACAGCTGCTTGCAGTTTGTACTCATAAACTCCATGGCATTGTCTGTTCTAACAATTTTAATTCTCTTTGAGAACTGATTTTCTATGTAGGCCATGAATTTTTTTAAGATATCATATACTTCAGATTTGTTGACCATGAGAAAGCCCCAAGTAGCTCGAGAAAAGTCATCAACTATGGTAAGAAAATATCTTTCACCTTTATAGGTTGGTTCTCTATATGGCCCCCATACATCCATGTGTACTAAATCCATACTAGAGGATGTCACTGTAGTTCTTATAGGAAAATTAGATCTACTATGTTTGGCTAAGGGGCAGATAGAACAATACTTGTGGTCATCAATAACTTTCAAGTTCAAATTAGGCAAGAAATCAAGTCTTTTGAAGGACATATGACCAAATCTTTTGTGCCATAACAAAACTTTATCTTCATTGTCTGCTTTGTTAATTACAACTTGAGAAGTTCCATTATCACAAGAATTAGTAGACGAAACAACATTTATACTAGCAGATTTATTAATATCCATATCAAGGTAATATAGGCCATTCCATCTCTTACCAATCCCCCTTATTTTGCCAGTCCAAATATCTTGGATCAGGCAAAAATGGGAATAAAACACCACACAAACATTAGCCTCATGGGATAATTTTGACACAGATAGCAAATTATGTTTAAACTCAGGTACTAGCAAAACATCATTCAATTTCAGGCTATCAAACAATGTAACACTCCCAACATTAGTTGCTAATACGAGTTCACCATTTGGCAGCCCAACATACGTATCAGATCGAGCAACCATACTTCCCACATCATATAAACATGCATTCGAAATCATATGTTTGTTTGCACCCGTATCAATTATCCATTTGGTAAGAACTGAAGGTTGTGATCGTTCCATACCTGAGCTAATACCTGCTTGGTTGGAGGAAGCCACTGCCATAGAAGGTCCTTCCACCTGCTGCTCCCCAAGTACAGCCAAGATTTGTTGGTATTGATCAGGGGCAAGTTGAGGTCGCATAGCAGCATTATTGATCTTGTCAAAGCGCTCCTTTAGGTCCTTCCATTGTTGACTCATCACTGAATCGTCCTCTGGTTGTTTACACGAGCCATTAATAAATCCCAATTTATTTGGAGCCGCAAGAGCTATTTGAATTTCCCGACTCCACACTTTATAATTTTCACTGCCTTTGAAGACTTCGATCACCAGGTCTAAATTAGGCGTGTCGGATGGATGCAAGAAGAGAGGATTATTGAAATCCATTGTTGTCGTTCGACCTTGAATGCTCGATTTAGGGATAGGGTTAGGGCTCTGGTTTTTATCACTTCCACTATCAATAGCTTCATGGTCGGCCATCTTCTTGAATAATAATGCGCCGGAGATTGATGTCAAATTTAGGAGCGCTATGGCTCTGATACCATGTCAAGATAAAGAACTCAGAATATTAAAGAGAAGAAGATGACTGATTTCTTATTCAATCGTGTGTCTTTCCTGTACATTATACATTGAAATATATACTTCACTCTATTTACAAAAATTGCTTTCTAGCCCTCATTACTTAACAACTCATACTATTGACTGATATACTAATACAATTTACAATTTGACCCTCAATACTATTCTCAACAAACATCACTCAATACATTGATATCTAAATGTGTTTTAATGTTTATATATAAAAACTAAAATATTTTTTATATTGTTTTAATTTTTATATATAACCTTTATTCGAAGACTTTTCCATTTGAAACAATCGAATTTTCCTAAATTTCTTGTTCTTATTTGGGCTACATTTTGTTATTTTACCATTCTAATGAGAAATTCGAGAAATATCTTGCGGGACAAGCCAAGCCACGCCATTTATGTAATGAAATTCACACAAGCCACAATTACACAACCACAACATCATTTGCACGATTAGGGTGCTGTACTCGATTTCTCTCTACTGCGAATAATCCATTGATCATGCCTCGCCGAAGCTCAGGTAACCATTTCGTGCTTTAATCGTTGGAATCTGAATCCTCCGTTAATTGAATGGTGCGGCTGTATCGATTTCGTTTTCGAATGATTCTTATTGCCTCTTTGATTGGGTATATTTATTTTCCAGATCTTGCCTGTTACATGTCGCCTGTTTATGTATATAATTCTAGGTTTTAGCTCCGATTGCTGTGTAGCTGGATCAGATCCACTCGGTGTGTTCGGTTTTTGATTGCATCAGCTCTGTGCTATGAGCCGAATCATTGATTCGACACGAGCTCCTCTAGATATCAAGATATAATTGACTGAATCATTTTTCTCGATTTCATGTCTGCTTACGTATCAACTGTTCCGCATTGTTGAACTTTAAAATGAACTTTTGACTTTAGATTCCTTGTGTCGTGTTTGGGGGTTAGAGGGATGAACTGAAAGGTGTTAAGGTTAACAGTCTTATTATTTGTTGCGAGTGAAAATTTTGCTTGCGTATCTTTTGCTGGAAACTACACTCACTGCTTGCACAAACCTGCAATCGCCTTTCGTTTCATGTTAAAGCTGGAAGATTTGTATTTCAAGGATAAGAACGGTATCTAATTTTGTGTGCTTTAATAATTGCACAGGAAGATCTGCACGCCCTGCTCCTCGTCCTGCCCCAGCACGTAACCCACCACCTCAGCCAGGTATATAATCTGTATTAAGAATCAAATGACCATCATAAATTGCTCAAATCTCATGATATTTAGTATATTCAAAGTCTGAAGAGCTCCGAAAAATCTTTGTCACAGCGAGTCATGCCCCACCTCCAGCCCATACTCAGAGCAGCCCCGGCGGCTCAATGATGGGGGGCATTGGATCCACCATTGCTCAGGGTAACGCTTATACAACCAAATTTCTTCGACGATTCAAGATCAATAGAAAGTTTTCGTCAAATATCATATCTTTGTCTCGGGCAGGCATGGCCTTCGGCACTGGCAGTGCTGTAGCCCACAGGGCCGTTGATGCTGTGATGGGCCCACGTGTGGTCCAGCACGAGACTGTGGCGTCTGGGGCTGCTGCAATGGCACCAGCGCCATCACAAGCTTCCATCGGCGGCAGCTCATCTGATGCTTGTGCTGTGCATTCCAAAGCTTTCCAAGATGTAAGTCCACAACTTTGTTCTCTCCTTGCCCATCTTGAGCATACATATAGATCGTCGTCAGCGAATCGTAAATTTTGCCTTTCCTTTTCAATAGTTGATGTAGGAAAAGTATAATGTTGTTGTTTGTTTGTTCGGTTTGGGCAGTGCCTTAATTCCTCGGGGAGTGACATTGGGAAATGCCAATTCTACATGGATATGCTGGCAGAGTGCAAGAGGAACTCGAGCTCCATGGCTGCTTATTAGGCTCTGCTGCTGCGTGCTCTGTGTGCGGTGATTTGAAGCTTGATATGAGAAACTGTTGTTACTTGATAATTGAACTTCTTTATTATGCAATGCTACAATCTATTTACCAATAATGATACAATGTCTTTTGTGTTGTGCGTTTACTGAGTTTTCTTTGAAGTCGCCGCGGGGTAACCTCTTTTCCCCAAGAAGATATTTCACACCCAAGACAACCGTAGCTACTCCTAATGGAGTAAACTCAAGTGAGGGAAAAATCGAAAAGGGCTTTTTAATAAAATAATGCGTTTTAATTTTGAAAGTAATAAAATAGAGCTACTGTTGAAAAATTTAACAAAATCGAGAAAATTGCGATGACTATCGGCTCAGGACTGTCATCGTATCTAATGGACGCATCGCCGTGTTTAATGAACGCGACAATGGGACAGAATATTCACGTGGCTACTGGCGAAATCGATTCAGAACAATTCAGAAGTATGGGACAAACACATTCAAGCGTAACAAAGTTTGTCGTCGTGGATAAAGGACGCGACGTCGTGTTTATTAAGCACGAGAAATTCGTTATTTAAACCTTCCATCTTAATGTTATATTGCTTAAGTATGAAAAACTCCTAGATATTCAATATGGTTCTAAACAAGTCAAGTAGTTGTCTATTGTGGCGTTGAAATCATACACGAATTGAACACCATTCGATATAGTCGTCAACCATCGGTTATCGACGAATTCGTCGCGAAACCAATTTCGATCATTTCTTAGCATGCTATACGACATTACTTCCGTCGAGATCACTTCTTTCTTTTTAACCGTTTGGGTGAAGAACGAATATTGTCAACACTCGCGGTTTTATTAATGTCTAATATCAACGCATGAAAAAGGAGTAAAATATCGAAAATTGAATGAATCAAACTAAAAACCTAATTTCCAAATTAGGGTTCAGAATTGGGGAAAATTTTAAAATGAAACAAATATCGAAAATTGATGTGTTACATATATATCAATCTATTAAACAACCCACGATATGTACAACGCATATTATACTAAGAACACAAACTCAAACTCACAAATTCGACAAAATTAAAAGAAAATACTCAAATCAAATTTTAAAAAATTAGGTACCGAGATACGAACATTAATCTAAGATGACGAGGAAGAAGGTATGATTGGCCGTTCGAGAAGCGCCTTCGCAATGGGAGGTTTGCCGGTCGTCGTCAATGAGGAGGAAGAAGAGACGAGGTCGGGTTTATTAAACACACCGTCATGTTATTGGAAGCAGCGTCGCGTCCATTAGACGTAACAGCTTGAGTTATTAATTGGGCGAACAGTTGGCCCAACATATTCTTTGAAAACAAGCTCGTGCAAACCTATTGTCGCTGCCATTACCCGCGATTTGCTCAATTTTGCTAAACTTCTGCAAAATCACCCTATTTTATTAATATGAAATTTTAAAAAACACTATTTTAATAAAAGCCCCTGATATAGAGACGGAATTCAAACTTTTATCTAACGTCACTACTATAATCTCGTGTATTGATGGCTCTAACTCTACATATAATAGTTTTCTTTCGGTTTGTTTTGTTATTTTTTATTTGTGCGAAACAAATAATGAGAGGAGCAAACTGTAGTGGGGACCGGTGGGGGACGGAGTATTTTTCTGGGCAAAGTTCTTTATCACTTGCTTATACACGTAATGCTCTCTGTTTTTTTCTAATATTCGCTCAAACACGTACTAGATCACATGGCTTTTTCCCACACACATAAACACGTTCATTTGCTCACGTCCCCACACCTTATACCATTACATGTACACATATATATAGTACATACCACTAAGATAATAAAGACAACTATTAATAAAGCAATGTTGAAAAACCTATGTCATGCGCCGTCCAAGATGGGGAGCATTTTTTTCTTTCCTTGAGTGCTGCGCCACACACGCCTTGTCCCCTTACTTTTCCTTATTATTATTTATTTTATTTTATTTTATTATTTGCTTTGAGATTATAGTTAACAAATTCTCCCCTTAATCTCAAAGCACTGCATTCTTCTGTCACTCCTTGAATTTAATTCTTTTTCGTCTATCGTATGTTACGGCTCTCCATTTTCCGTCAATAATTGTCTTCGTGATCCTCGTCATGTTTGTCATCTCGTCGTACTCGTCTACCACTAGTTTTTCTTCTTGGACCGCCTTTTCCCTTCGGTTAGGTTCTTCGGCGATGTCATAAATATCCTCGTATTTTTCTTTCATCCCTATGACGTAGTTCTTCAGGCACGTCACCTCATCATCTGAACTCGTACAATGAATATTAACTTCGTCGCCATTATCGGGCGTGTCGAATCCTTCATACTCATTCTCGTTAATCTCTTCCATGGCGACGACCATGTACTTCTCCGTCTCGTTGTTCACGAGCGCATCGCTTTTTCTGAATTTATTTGCGACCTTCTCCACGAGCTTTACAAGGTTTTTATCGTACCCAATATCCACGGGTGTGTCGATTGGATCCTTAGCTCCGGATCGCTTGGCCTTCCTCGGAATTTCGATAGTCTCCTTCGTGGTTACGTCAGTCGCTTCTTTTTCCTTCATATTTTGGTCATCGCCGATCCGCTTGGGGGCCTCCTTGGTCGTCGTCTTGACCTCGTCCTTCTCGTCCGAATCCAATTTATCGGCGAGGTTATCCCTTACATTAATTCGTTTCTTCAAGTTGTTCATATAAGTCTCGAGGGTGTTTCTCGCGACGATCCATTCCTTCACCTTCTTGTTTTTCTCGCGTAGTTTTTCTTTGTCAACGCATTCTTTCTCGTTAAGACTGGTCTCCGTAGGTTCTCCAGTCTTATGTGTCGTGACTTTACCGACAACATGTCGCATGGCCTCCGTCGAGGCTGCGCCGGTCATCTCTTTCATGCCGCGCTCCTGGTTCTCTCTTCGCATGGCTTCTTCAGCCTGCTGGGTTATTTCTTCAACAGCCTCACCGCTGTGTCTCTCTATGGCTTTTACGTTAGCCTCGTGGAATTTATCTTTAGCTTCGTTCGACGACGTGTGCATGGCATCGTCGTCCTTGTTCTTCATCTCCCGGGCATTCACCGATGCCTTCACGCCGATTTTCTCGACTTTCTCAGGAGGTTGTGGTGGCGGCGTTTCCTCGTACGCCTCTTCTTTCTCGAGCTCTTCTTCGTTTGGAGCCCTTTTTTCTTTTGTTCGTCCACGGGTTCCTCGACCTTTGGATATTTTGCTTCCTCTTCATCATCATCGGCTTTCATCTTTGATGATTCGCCTTCTTCTTTTCCCGTTTCGGGTTTTAGTGGTGGTTCGACTTTTTTCTTTTCCACCACTGGCTCAGCGTGATCTTTATCACGCTTGCTCTCCACGTCACGAGCTACCTCTTCTCGCACGGGTTCGCCCTCAACGTTCTTCTCGTCCTCCGCCTTGTTTTTGTGGCTGAACTTGCTACAATCAGCGTCTTTATACGCTTTCTCCAACAGTTCCCAGGCCTCCTTGGCGTTTCTCGTTGCGCCTATCTCTCTGACACCGGTAAAATCTATCGCCTCATAGATGATGAGGAGCGCAAGACCATTTTCTATGGCGGCGGCTCGCAACGTCTTCCGTTGCGACCTTGTATACCCCGTCGTATCGGGTGAATATCCATCTTCGACTATTTTCCATAAGCCTTGCGATTTCACCAAAGCTTTCGTTTCGGCGCTCCACCGTACGTAATTACTTTCGGTGAGCTTTAGCGGGGGTGGCATTCCAACACTTGGTAATTTCAGCATCACCATCGGCTCTGTCGGCTCCGTTGACACTTTCGGCTCTGATACCATTTTGTTATTTTTTATTTGTCCGAAACGAATAATGAGAGGAGCTAACTGTAGTGGGACGGAGTATTTTTCTGGGCAAATTCTTTATCACTTGCTTATACACGTAATGCTCACTCTTTTTTATAATATTCGCTTAAATACGTACTAGCTCACATGGCTTTTTCCCACTCACATAAACTTGTTCATTTGCTCACATCCCCACACCTTATACCATTACATGCACACATATATATAGTACATACCACTAAGATAATAAAGACAACTGTTAAGTTGAAAAACCTATGTCATGCGACGTCCAAGCCGTAATATGGGGAGCATTTTCTTTCTTTCCTTGAGTGCTGCGCCACACACGCCTTGTCCCCTTACTTTTCCTTATTATTATTATTTTTATTTTATTTTATTATTTGCTTTGAGATAGTTAACAAATTCTTCCCTTAATCTCAAAGCACTGCATTCTTCTGTCATTCCTTGAATTTAACTCTTTTTCGTCTATTGTATGTTGCGGCTCTCCATTTTCCGTCAATAATTGTCTTCGCGATCCTCGCCATGTTTGTCATCTCTTCGTACTCGTCTACCACTAGTTTTTCTTCTTGGACCGCCTTTTCCCTTCGGTTAGGTTCTTCGGCGATATCATAAATATCCTCGTATTTTTCTTTCATCCCTGTGACGTACTTCTTCTGGCACGTCACCTCATCAACTGAACTCGTACAATGAATAATTGAACTTCTTTATTATGCAATGCTACAATCTATATACCAATAACGATACAATGTCTTTTGTGTTGTGCGTTTACTGAGTTTTCTTTAAAGTCGTCGCGGGCTAACCTCTTTTCCCCAAGAAGATATTTCACACCCAAGGCAAACGTAGCTACTCCTAATGGAGTAAACTCAAGTGAGGGAAAATTCGAGAAGGGCTTTTTAATAAAATAATGCGTTTTAATTTTGAAAGTAATAAAATAGAGCTACTGTTGAAAAATCTAACAAAATCGAGAAAATTGCAATGACTTTATCGGCTCAGGACTGTCACTGCATCTAATGGACGCAGCGCCGTGTTTAATGAACGCGACAATGGAACAAAACATGGCTTCTGGCGAAATCGATTCAGAACAATTCAGAAGGATGGGACAAACACATTCAGAGCTAGTTCCGCCGCCGCCTTGCTCTCTGATCTAGCCGCCACCCTCAAAACCAGATCCGAGCGCCTCCGCGTCGCTCACAGCAAGATCCGGCGGGCTCGGCGTCGCTCACAGGTAGATCCGGCCGCCGCCGCCTCGCTCAGTGCTAGATCTGGCCGCCGCCTCGCTCAGAGCTAGATCCCGGTGGCTCCCTCCCGCACCGCCAAATTCGGCCGCCCCGCCCCGCCAGCCTCAATGCCAGATCGGGCTGCCTCGCAGTCGCCGCCTCGCAGTTGCCGTCGCCGTCGCGGACACCTTCCCTTCGCTGCTCCGAGCAGCCGCATCAAAGCCTTCACGGCCACCTTCCGTTCGACGCTCACATAGCAGAAAGTGAAGAAAAGAAAAGATGAAAAAAAAAAGAAGTAAAAGAGAAAGGAAGAAGAACGGTGATAATGGGGAAATATGATGTATTGGGGTTATAAATTAATAAAAAATAAAATTAACTTTTTAAGTTTAAAGTTTTAAATTTGTTTGAAATTTGAACTTCCGCCAAAATGGTTTTGCGACGGACTATATGTCGCAAATATTAGCGTCGGACAAGCCGTCGCATATTAGCCACGGATTTTCCGTTCTCCGTCACTAAACTTAGCGACCTTTTTTCCGTTGCAAATTAGCGACGAAATTTTTGTCGCAGAATTTAGCGACAAATCTGCGACGGAAATTCCGTCGCAAACATTTGTGACGGATTTTCTGTTACAAATGTCCGTCGCTAACTGTGGGATGGCTTTTTGGTTGCGCTTTCCGTCACAAATTGAGTTTATTTTTGTAGTGATACACCTTAATTTTAGGAAATATTTCAAAATCAAAATCATCCGTGGACTAGTTTTAGGATATCTTTCAAAATCAAATCACCACTGAACAGAATATGAAAGAAAGATTCAAGTTCAAATCTAGAAAAGTGTTGGGTGTCGTCCGGCCACAAGAAAAAATATATAAATAATATTATAATATTTTATTATAATATTTTTTATATATACAAATGAATGGTTCGTATTAAAGGGCGACGCGGCGGATTCCTGACCACCGGTTTCGAGCGGTCCAGAACTGAGCGACGCGGCAGATTCCTGGCCACCGGTTTTGAGTGGTCCAGAAGAGCTGAAGACATCTATAAATAGGCTGAGGATTCTTTAGTTATTATCACCCCAAATGAGAGTCTAGAGCGGAGAGGTCTTAGAGTGAGAGGTAAAAGATAATCCACATTCGGGTGGATAAGGGTGAGAGCGGGTGCAGTTTTACTGTGGTTGCAGTTGTGTCTGATCTTCCACATCAGAAAAGATATCAGAAGGGAACATCGATCAGGTGGAGCCAGCGTCAGAGCGAGGTTCAACGAGGTGATGCCTTGTACTGAAGAAATAATGGTACCAGATGGTTATAATTGATATGATGCTCGGTGTCGGGCAGAGCTTGTGCGGCGGTGGAGTTTTGGAGTTATGGCAATAGCTGTGTCGCTAGCCTCTGCTGGGAATTATCTGATCAGTACTATTTGGGCCGGGCTGTTGAATCTGTGCAAGGATAATAACGACGGATGACAGCAAAGTGCGACAGTGTGCTGGTGCGGGAGGTTTCACTCTTCGGCAGAGAAGAGTGAAGGATGTGCTCGTTTGTCAAGGCCGGGTGATAAGCTTTGATGGAGACGGGAAAAGTCGGAGTAAATGACCGAAATTTGGGATCACGATGTGTCGATAGAGGAAGAAGTAAGGCCCTTTTACTTCTTACCTCTCTTCCTGACTTGGATGATAATTTGGTCACAACTATCTGGTACGAGCCAGTGAAGGCAGTGGATGGTGGAGTCAACTCTTTCGGAGAGGAGGCGGCCAAATTATGGTGATGGTAGGGCGTTGGCTATACACGGAAAGAGTCGTAGAGGAAGGTGATACGCCAGGGGATTTGGGGAAAATAGCAGGTCCAAATCCAGGTGGCGGGAAAGGCATGTGATGCTACAAATGTGGTGAGCCGGGACACATCAGGAGAAACGGTCCGACTTGGAGGAAGGACATGCGGCTAGGAAAATTCCAAATGAGGGTAGCACACGGTTTATCTTGGAGACGTTCTCACAGTCCATAATGATGGCGCTCGTTCTCAGGAAGAAAAATATATGATTCGTTTTGCTCCAAGAGGATATTTTGATGCATTTCTGAACCGAACTGTTTTTTTCGATCTCCACGGCCAATGGATTTCATTGTGTTTGTTCGGGGTATTGAAATGGTGAATATAAAATGGTTGACGGAGCGGTACGCATTTTGGGTGGTGTGATGTTGTCTCAAAGTTGCATAGAATATAATATTCTTGAGCTAGTCAGATTCCAGGGTTATGGGGTTTTCATAGCTGGGGGAGTCTGGGAAATCACACATGGCAAAATGGTCCTACCAAAGGGAGAGGAGTGCAATGGTTTGAATCATCTAGACGTGAGTATGGTATATAATACTCAGACTTCAATGGGTTAAAATCGTGCGCGTGGTATAAATGCAGACGATGGTGAGAAAAAAAATCATGCTGGTGAAGGGGTTGCATCGAAGTCCCTCTTCAGAACCTACGGGTAGAGTCGGTTCGACAACTGCACATAGGATTGGCCGCGGGTGAATCAAGTGGGTAGAACTCGAATTCTTGATTCGGATATGTGTAGCTGGTACAAGAAGACCAATGGACGTTCGTGGTATTTACGAACGGGTTACTCTCAGACAGACTCGCTGTAATGAGTACTTGACGGTGCTGAAGACGATGTTCGGGTAGATGTCGAGTGTGGCTGGAGGGGGAGAATTGTTGGGTGTCGTCCAGCCACAAGAAAAAATATATAAATAATATTATAATATTCTATTATAATATTATTCTATATATATAATAAATGAATGGTTCGTATTAAAGGGCGACGCGGAGGATTCCTAGCCACCGGTTTCAAGCGGTCCAGAACTGAGCGACGTGGCAGATTCCTGGCCACCGGTTTTGAATGGTCCAGAAGAGTTGAAGACATCTATAAATAGGCTGAGGATTCTTCAGTTATTATCACAATGAGAGTCTAGAGCGAGAGAGATCTGAGAGTGAGAGGTAAAAGATAATCCACCTTCGGATGGATAAGGGTGAGAGCGGGTGCAGTTTTACTGTGGTAATTGAGGGTGGGTACAAAAACATTACCCAGGTGGATAAGGGGTCTCGAGTTTTGGGTTTAGACACGAGCGTTATTTTGTACGGTGTAATAATCTCAAATATAGTTATACTATTGTCTCCGTGGATGTAGGCGGTATTGGCCGAACCACGTAAAAATCTCGGTGTTCTTTTGGTATCATTTCGGCTTTAATTAATATCCCGATAAATTGTCGCGGGGTCCAAATACAACGTCCGCTGACCCGGAATTAAATGTTTACCGTTCAACCCCAACAAAAAGATCGTATTTTAATTTCGAATGCGTGCATAGTTGCAAACGAATAAAATGGAATATTACGGTATCCTATTTGTATTTGTGTATTTTTTGAGTATTCATATTGGTATCTGGATTTTATTCGAATATTAAAATCGATTCATATTCAAGATATTAAACTCGATTATATTCGCGAATATTCCGAATTCAAATATCTTTTTTTCACAAACCTATTTAAAAAATAAAACAATTAATATACGTAGGGAAAGAAAACTAGCTAGTGAACGAGATATACTGCTACGGCATAAAAGAACAAACTAAGAGCATCTCCTATCGATACCCAAAATCCAAAAAGTGAGGTAACATTACTCCAACCGTACTCCAAAATCAAACTCAAAATGGATTTTGTATATTCTCTCCTGCTGTTTCAGACTCAAAGATGCATATGCACATGGGTTTCCCAAAAATTAAATAAAATATTTGCAAAAATACAATGCATACCTCTACTTATCTTAAATACTAAAGTACCCATATAAAAAGTAACAAAGTAAATAAATTACACAAAAATATTCGTGTTATTAATAAATGTTTTTTTGTATGTAAAATATTGATTTTACTATTAACTTTATAAAAGAAAATTTTCATTCGAATTTAAAATATTGTGGCCTAATGTGTAAAGTTGTATACTTTATAGGTAATGTTGAATAATTGGGTGGAAGTGAATATTACAAGAACAATCTTTTGAGTTTGGGAATGAGTTTAATGGTTGGAGAAAACATCTGCATTTTGAGTCTGAGAATGAGTTTTTAGTTTGAGAATACGCTGGTCGGTTGGAGATGGTCTAAGCATAATCGGTTTGTACCTGATGACACTTGGTAATGGTCCCCTACTATTATAAAAACCCCACATGAGTGAGTATTTTAAAGAGACAGAAAAATGATAGAACACTTCTCTGCATTTTATAAAACGCGTAGCATATAGTATTTTAAAGTTCGTCCGTTTGTGAGTCCCAAACAAGAGTAAGTTCGCCGAAGTTTAGTGCATTTGAGATACCGGTATGTAAGTCGTTGAATCTAGGAGACATTTGCCGTAACCGTGGGTATTAGCGGGACAATTTTGTCTTCAGGAGAGCGTGTATCACGTGCCTCGACTTGTTCTTCGCTTCGCTCCTTTCGTAGGAGTTCATTTTGTATTTCTAAAGACAACGCCAACCAGTCAGAAGCTATATGTCACATCTGGGACTGGTAAAGGAACGTCGAAGGCTAAAGATGGTTGCTTGGATGGATCGTGGGTCGGAAAAGGAAGCTTGGCGAATAAAGGTGGAAGCTTGGTGGCAGAGAGCTCAAATGGAAATTGGGGATTGAAGAAGAAACGTTCAATGGGAAAGAGAAGTGGAATGGTGGGCCTTGGACATGTTTCAACCAATTAATTTAGAAGCAAAGCCCATCTCAGTAATTTCAATTAAGGGCATGCTAGCCCAGTTCTATTTACACTATAAAAGTAGATGTAAAACGATGAGGAGAATTTATCAAAGAAATTACAATCTCCTTCCTTTGTCTTTTTCTCTTCTTCTCCTTAATCTTCCTCTCTCTCTCTCATCTTCTCTCTCTTCTGCTTATTCTTTGTCCTGCAGTATAACAGAAAACCAACGTAACAAACACCATCATTCACCCACAATCATATCCGTCCAGACTCATACGTTCATCATCATCTGCCTTTACGACACAAATAAGCATACTCATAACATTTGGTATCAGAGCATCCGATCATGGCTGAAAACACAAGGTATAAGGAATTACTAGAAGCACAAAGGAGGGCGGAACAAGCTTTAGCACAAGCTGAAACTATGAGGCAACAAGATCTGCTCATTCGGGAGAATAATGAAAAGCAGCTCAAGGAACAAATCACTAGCACTGAAATGAAAATACAGGATCAGATGACGGAACAAAGGGTCGAGTTTATGAACAAATTCGAAGATATCACAATCGCAATGTCTAATCTGCAGAAATGCGTGTTGAACATATCTAAACCACCTCAACATGATGTTAATGAATCTACCTGGGTAACCCAAATGCAACTAGGTCGGTTGGCAGCTCATCTCACACAAGGTTCGTGGATCTTACCAGGGCTTATGGGGAACAAAAGGGGGGTGACGCTGGCTCCATGGTTAGCTTTAACCCTATCCCCAGGGTTGACTTTCCAAAATTTGATGGCTCCCATGCCAGAAATTGGATGCTAAAGTGTGAAAGCTATTTCCAGTTAGTGCCAAATATTCCTGATGAACAGAAGATCATCTTAGCCTCAATGCATTTTGAGGGCAAGGCAGCATCCTGGTATCAGTATTTGATGGGCAGACAGCTGAAACTTACGTGGCTCCAATTCTTGGACTTGGTGTCTGCAAGATTCGAAGAATTAAGGACGTAAGAATTATTGGGGAATTTAATAAGCTGAGGCAGCAAGGTAGTTACTCAGAATATGTGGAGAAATTTGAGGAACTGCGAGCTTGCATGCTGATGATCAACAAGGAACTAACTGAGGAATACTTTGTTGCTAGTTTCATTAGTGGCCTCAATGAAGAAATTCAGGCATTCATTTCCATGTTCAACCCTAGGACATTAGTAGAAACTATCGAGTTGGGCAGAAGACTCCAAACATTGGATGCCATTACCAAGAGGATTAAACAACCAACTAAGCAATACAATGCCACCCCACCGGGAGTCAAGAGATATGATAGGCCTGACCCTTCCAAACCAGGGACTCTCAAACCACCATGAAGGTCTTAACTGCCACGGAAATGGCAGTTAGAAGGGAAAGGGGACTGTGTTTCAACTGTGATGAGAAGTTCACCCCAGGCCATAAATGTAAGAATAGGATTTCCTACATGATTGTTCCTGAAGAAGAGGAACCTCCTGATCCGGTGTTAGAGGATCAGAACACGGCTGATCCTGAAATGGAGGAAGAGTTTTTCACCCTCAACTCGTTGGCTGGAGATGGGGGGCTTACTACCATGGCACTAAAGGGGCATTGCCAACAACATCAATTGCTGATTTTGTTGGATTCGGGGAGCACACTAAGCTTCTTACAGGAGAAAACTGCCAGAATGTTGAAGTGTGACACGGAAGCTGTTAGACCTATTAGGGTGAAGGTAGCTAGTGGTGAGATTCTAGCACACTGCAAACCAAGGGGTTGCAATGGTCAATGGGAGGCCATGATTTCACTTTTCCACTAAGGCTGTTTAATCATGAGGGTTGTGATATAATTTTGGGAGGAAATTGGATGCGAGAGGGCACGGCCGTCACTCTAGACTATGAAGACATGACCTTCACTATCAGCCACCTCGGGAAACGGGTCACTATTCAAACCTTGGACAGTAAATCCACCTGCAAAATGATCTCAGCCCCTACCTTGTACAAGCTGACACACCAACCTGACCCATTGGATGTTCAGGAATTCTATCTGGTATCTACCAATGTTAATGACACTATATCTGACTCAAATAACCCTAACGTACAGGATATCCTTACTGAATACCAAGACGTATTTGCTGAGCCACAAGGCCTACCTCCAGTTAGGGGGGTGGAGCATCAAATCATCCTCAAACCAGGGACCCAACCCAAACAGCTGAGCCCCTACAGAACTTCACACGCGCATAAGGATGAGATAGAAAAAATTGTGCATGAGTTGCTTGCCAGTGGAGTGATTCAACATAGCCAAAGCCCTTTTGCTTCCCCGGTAATTCTTGTGAAGAAAAAAGATGGGACATGGAGGATGTGTGTTGACTACAGGTATGTCAATGAGAATACAGTCAAGCATGATTATCCCATACCTCTCATTGACGAACTATTGGACGAGTTGCATGGTTCGCAGATCTATTCTAAGATAGACCTGCGATCAGGGTATTTTCAAATTCTCATGAGGGCTGAAGATAGGTACCTCACCTCTTTTAAGACTCATCAAGGACATTACGAGTTTCTAGTCATGCCATTTGGACTTTGTAATGCACCGGCGACCTTTCAATCCCTCATGAACCAGGTGTTTCAAACATGTCTAAGAAAATTTGTGCTAGTATTCTTCGATGACATTCTGGTGTATAGCAAGGGAATGGAGGAGCATCTACGGCATCTTAGAGTTGTTTTACAGCTGCTAAGGGACCATCAACTGTTTGCCAAAAGAAGCAAATGTAGTTTTGGTCAGACACAAGTGAATTACTTGGGGCACATTATCAGTGGGGTTGGAGTAGCCACTGACCCTGAGAAAATAGCTTGTATGAGGGATTGGCCAAGCCCAACTAATGTCAAACAACTCAGGGGATTCTTGGGTTTAACCGGGTACTATAGGAAATTCATCCAAGGGTATGGTATTCTCAGCCGGCCATTAACTAACTTGCTGAAAAAAGATTGTTTCAGGTGGTCCCTCGAAGCTGAACTTGCTTTTAATCAACTAAAGCAAGCCATGGTCAGTGCCCCAATCCTAGCACTACCAGATTTCAGCCAACCCTTCACCATAGAAACCGATGCTAGTGGGCAAGGTGTTGGGGCTGTCCTATTACAAGGAGGCAAACCCATTTCGTACATGAGCAAGAAATTATCTCCTAGAAATCAGGCATTATCAATCTATGAAAGGGAGTTTTTGGCTGTTGTAATGGCTGTTCAGAAGTGGAGACAATACTTGCAAGGGCACAAGTTCGTGATCAAGACGGACCAGCAAGCATTAAAATACTTATTGAGTCAGAAGGTTCTCTCACCTATGCAACAACGTTGGATGACCAAGCTGATGGGATTCAACTATGAGATCGAATATAAGAAGGGTTGTGAAAACAAGATAGCTGATGCATTGTCTAGAAAGGAAGGGGAGCAAATTTGTGGGGCTATATCTACTGTTCAGCCAGAATGGATCATTAAAGTTATCGATAGCTATAAGGGCGACCAACTTTGTACTGACATCTTGGCTGCTAAGGCAATGGATGTCAAGGCATTTCCGCACCATGACACCACTGAGGGGCTTATCAGGTACAAAGGAAGGCTAGTTATCGGTTGTGGTACAGATCTGAGGGATCTGAT
Organism: Craterostigma plantagineum; assembly: GCA_027422505.1. Taxonomy (NCBI): domain Eukaryota; kingdom Viridiplantae; phylum Streptophyta; class Magnoliopsida; order Lamiales; family Linderniaceae; genus Craterostigma; species Craterostigma plantagineum. The sequence continues at coordinate 26,713,622 of JAPQWV010000009.1, forward strand.
CCTTACTACCATACACAACACTTCCATTGGGGGACACTCAGGAATAAATGGGACTTACATGAGACTCAAAAGAAACTTCTACTGGCCAAGGATGCAAGCAGATGTTGAGACATGGGTTAAACAATGCTCTGTTTGAGCAAGAAACAAAACTGAACATGATAAGTACCCAGGGCTATTACAACCTATACCAATCCCCACTCAAGCTTGGACGCATATATCCATGGATTTCATAGAGGGGCTGCCTAAATCTGAAGGTAAAAGTGCTATATTGGTGGTGGTGGATAGGTTTACTAAATATGCTCACTTTATAGCATTGTCACACCCTTACTCAGCTGAGACAGTGGCAAAGGTATTCTTGGATCATGTCTATAAACTACATGGGCTTCCTAATTCTATCATTTCAGACCGAGACAAGATATTCACTAGCATATTCTGGAAGGAACTGTTCAGCTTATTGAGGGTCAAGTTGAGCATGTCTACAGCTTATCACCCGCAAACTGATGGACAAACTGAGAGAGTAAACCAATGCCTCGAAACTTATCTTAGATGCATGACCCATGACTCCCCACATAAATGGCATAAATGGCTCTCTTTGGCTGAATTTTGGTACAATACCAATTATCATTCAAGCCTCAAAACATCGCCTTTTCAAGCTTTATACGGTTATAAACCTCCCCACTTTACCCTGGAACCCTACTTGGGATCCAATCTTACAGAGGCAAGAGAATTTGTACGAGACAGAATGACGTTATGGCCACTATTAAGGGACAACTTGACTCAGGCTCAAAATCGAATGAAGTTATATGCTGACAAACATAGGAAGGAGAGAACTTTTGAGGTAGGAGAAGAAGTTTACCTGAAGCTTCAACCATTCAGGCAGAACACAGTGGCCCTACGCAAGAATTTGAAGCTCTCCCCCCGTTATTATGGCCCATATCCCATATTGGAAAGGATTGGTCCAGTGGCGTATCGCCTCCAACTCCCGGCCGAAGCAAAAATTCATCCTGTCTTCCATGTCTCCCTCCTCAAGAAAGTCATCAGCCAAAAGGCATCTCCCTCGCTGACACTACCTGAGACAGACCACAAGGGTGAATTCATGGTCAAACCCTACCAAATCCTTCAACAACGAACAATAGCTAGAGGAAACAAGTCCATACCTCAATTGTTGGTCCAGTGGAACTCTGGGAGCCATAAAGCGAATACTTGGGAGGACGAAAGCTATATACGAGCCAAATTCCCAAATTCACATCCTTGGGGACAAGGATGCTCTCAACACGGGGGAATTGTCACATCTGGGACTGGTAAAGGAACGTCGAAGGCTAAAGATGGTTGCTTGGATGGATCGTGGGTCGGAAAAGGAAGCTTGGCGAATAAAGGTGGAAGCTTGGTGGCAGAGAGCTCAAATGGAAATTGGGGATCGAAGAAGAAACGTTCAATGGGAAAGAGAAGTGGAATGGTGGGCCTTGGACATGTTTCAACCAATTAATTTAGAAGCAAAGCCCATCTCAGTAATTTCAATTAAGGGCATGCTAGCCCAGTTCTATTTACACTATAAAAGTAGATGTAAAACGATGAGGAGAATTTATCAAAGAAATTACAATCTCCTTCCTTTGTCTTTTTCTCTTCTTCTCCTTAATCTACCTCTCTCTCTCTCTCTCTCTCTCATCTTCTCTCTCTTCTGCTTATTCTTTGTCCTGCAGTATAACAGAAAACCAACGTAACAAACACCATCATTCACCCACAATCATATCCGTCCAGACTCATACGTTCATCATCATCTGCCTTTACAACACAAATAAGCATACTCATAACACTATATTAAAATAACATTATTTAAACTAGTATTTACGCACATGCAATCTGTGTGCTTTAATATTGATACGGACTAGAATAGATGGGCCGAAAAACAAATAATAGAAGAGGCCCAGTAAGCCCATGAAGAGGAAGAGCCCAGAATGAAGTACAGAACCGGGCCTGGGAGAAAGGACCTGCGAAGGTCCCCCGGATATAGGCATTATCCGGACAAAGGAGGGAAGACTTTTGGGTACTTCAGGACGATGGGACATCAGAAAAGAGGAAAGGAAGTCACAGAGACACGTGTCGACCATGGATGGGGCAGTATCACTGTGGGAAAAGCTGTAGCCACTTGCAGGCTGTCATTCAGTCAACATTCGTCACTGTTCATTGTACCATACCAGTCACGTCCCCTGAAATCTTGGGATATTACTTGGGAAGGCTGTTGGGAGCTGCTATAAAAGGAGGGACTTAGCCATTTCTCACAACAACGATTCTTATTCTATCACTTTCTCACACACAAAAAATACCTAGAAATCTCTCTTTCTCACTGTAATAGTTCTTTTCCACTAGATCTTTAACCTATATGAGCGAAAGTGAGTTGTGAGCATGTAATTCTCCCAGGTATAGTGAAAACCAGTTTTAGTGCCCCCGTGGACGTAGGATCTGCAAAGATCCGAACCACGTAAATCCTTGTGTTATTTCGTTTACGTCTTCAAGCAGGTCCCCCGCATTCCAAACACATTCAAACAGGTCCCCCCATGTTCCCAACGCGTCCAAACAGGTCCCCAACGTACCAAATATGCTCCCAGACAGATCCCCAATGTCCCAAACAGGTCCCCCAATACGCCCCAATGTCCCACAAACGTCCCAGACAGGTCCCCAATGCCCCAAACAGGTCCCCATTACGTCCCCATCGTAAAGACAGCACCTTACGCCCTTAAAAACTTCCAATATTCATTCTCCGGCTATATAAATTCCTTTTCCCACACTTATAAATTTCGTTGATTGGGTTTGCCCCATATCAAATGGCGCCGTCTGTGGGAAATTCCGAGTTGAAGGCGTGAGTAATTCTTACTGCTATTGTGCGAGGTTGTGCTGAGGAGTTACTGTTTTTCCCATTTTTCTGATCTGTTGGGACAAAACGAGACACACAAGACGTCAATGGAGTAAGATTTGTCCGTATCGAAGAACCTAGACCCACAATTTGCGAAGGAGGACCTCCAGAAACTGCCCAACATGTTGAGGAGCGGCCAGGACCTGAAACACAGGCCTGAAATGATGAAGACGAGCAAGAAGATACATATGAATCTTAAAGAAATCTCAGAGCACCCATGCGGACCTCCACGAGTTCCACTAGTGAGCCACCCGAAAAAGCGAAGGGAGCTTGGAGCTCCAACGCCACAGCCTCTCCACCAGGAACCCTGGGAGTCTCCGCTAAGAATTTCATGGAGACACCACTATGCAGATCCAGAAGACATACTGACACCAGCCCGGGGACCTCCATTGATGAAGGGACCCTTAACCGGAACTCCAGGACCCTTTGAATTTTATTCTCATATATGTACCATATGATAATATGACCATAATACTAACAATTTTTGTCTCTTGAAGGATAAAGTTGAATGATTCATTATGGAGGCAAATCTGAGGGAGGTCACTTATCATAGCCCAGTGCAAGATCCGAAGGTGGGTGAGAAGGAGTCTGTAGGAACTGGGCAGACTAAAGGTAGATAACGTCCACCTCTTCCAGGTCAGTTCCAGTCAGGACTCAGGTCCCTGTCATAGTAGGAGCGCGAGACTGGGAACTTCGATGGCCAACAGAGCCCGAATCATACGCTTGAGCATCTCAAGGACTTAGAGGTCCAGCTCCACAATGGTGTACAAAGGTCAGAGGGACCTCAAATCCCAGCTCCGCACTGGCACGAAGACCCGAAGCTCCGAATTCGGAACCTTCCAGCTCACGCTGGCTAGAAGACCTGAAGCTCCCCCTTCAGAACCTAAAGCCCAGCTCCACGCTGGCTAGAAGACCTGAAGCTCCCCCTTCAGAACCTAAAGCCCAGCTCCGCGCTGGCACGAAGAACCGAAGCTCCGAATTTGGAACCTTCCAGCTCCACGCTGGCTAGAAGACCTGAAGCTCCCCCTTCAGGACTAGAGCCCAGCTCCGCGCTGGCACGAAGACCCGAAGCTCCGAATTCGGGACCTTCCGGCTCCACACTGGCTAGAAGACCTGAAGCTCCCCCTTCAGGACCTAAAGCCCAGCTCCGCGCTGGCACGAAGATCCGAAGCTCTGAATTCGGGACCTTCCAGCTCCACGCTGGCTAGAAGACCTGAAGCTCCTCCTTCAGGACCTAAAGCCCAGCTCCGTGCTGGCAAGAAAATCCGAAGCTCCCCCTTCGCGACCTACAAGCCCAGCTCTTCGTTGGCATAAGAAGACTTAATCATCCAATGGGGATCTTCGGAGACCAGCTCCACACTAGAAACGAAAGAAGGGCGAGATGAACCACTCGACTCCATGATGACGTACGAAAGATCCATCAGTTGGATTGGGACCTATGACTATAGCTCTCTATTGGCATAAGAAAACCACCAAAGGGGATTTACGAAGACCAGCTCCGCTGGAAACAAAGACGCGAGCCATGAGTCTGAAATTTCCAAGTCCCATGCACCGTTTGCATACGAAGGTTCGCTATCGAGAACCTCACCAGCTCCACTATAAGGGCAAAGCACCGATCCCTCTGTTAGGGACCTACTATATCAGCTCCATAAAAGATCTGAGATGCTTCTGTGTGAAGATCCTTTTCGTCCACAAGTCAAGATAGTTCAATAGCTGTTGTAGCTAGTTCCCAATTCCATTCAGAAGGAGAAATGGGACATCCGCGCATACATCAGCAGGTCCAACATTACGACCTTGGGGATACCCACCACCATCTTCTCCACAACAAATAGCGCACCAACTAATGGCCCCCACGATGGGAGCTCGCTGTCCCAAGAGCCCCCTCATACTTCCACAGAAGACCACCTCAACCTTGGGATTGGGAGCTGTTGGGATCTCCCCTTGGGATCTCGCAGAACCTCATATCGTCATGAAACAACACCAAGGAGATCCTGACCAACCCGGGGGACATCCCACGTTGATAAGGCCCTCGAGGCTCGACCGCACAATCGCATCAAAGGAGTTTGCTGCAAAAGTTCCGTTCCAGGTCCCAAAGCAAAATCCAGAGGATCTACCTCGAACCAGGACAAACCATCTCCACCACCTTCAAACAAAGGAACTCCGCCACTGCTAGGGCCCCCATTCCCATTATAGTGGGAAGTCCTAAAGGAGGATATTCTAAACAGGCCAGGAAGGCATTGGCTAGAGCGTCGAAATATGTACGAAGTAAAAGCCCAGCTTGGCGCTGGAGCGAAGACTAGGAGCTCCGCCTTCGGAACCTAAGAGTCCAGCTCCCCGCTAAAGATCCGAGCACCTCCTTGGGACCTAAAAGCCCAGTTCCATGCTGGCAAGAAGACCCAAAGCTCCGCGTGCAGGACCTCCCAGTTCCGCGCCGGCAGAAGACCCAAAAGTCTAGCTCCGCGCCAGCAGAAGTCTTAAAAACCCTAGCTCCATGAAAGCCTGAGCTCCTATATTTGGAATCTAAGAGCCAAGTTCCAAGTTGATACGTAAAACTCAACTCCTCGGTGGAGACCCACTGAGGTTTGCGAAAACCAACTCCGTGTTTGCAAAGAAGTCCGTCCGACTCCACACCGACATCTGAAGAGCCGCAGGAGATACAAGCCAAGCTCCTTACCTAGCACACGGAGGTCCGTGGGGACCTAGAAGTCATGCTCCATGCTGAGGTCCAATGATACGTGGGAGTTACAAGCCAAGCTCCAAGCTGACAGCTGAAGATCCACGAGAGACAAAAGCCCCATTCCACGTGGGCACATGAAAATCCGTGGGAGACATCCCGCACTTAAGGCTCTTAGCCTGGACCTTGGGGCCCTCTCGATCTTATTCTCTATTATATATTATTTTATCATGATAAATATATGCACCGCACTAATAATTGTTGTTATTTGAAGGATATGATCAAGTGGCTCGTCATGACGAAACACCTTAAAGTGGTGGCAATCACGATAGCAAGCATGATTTGAAGGTGATCAACAAGGAGTCTTGGGGTCTGTGCTGACTAAGGGCAGACAACCCCTGTCGCTTCTAAGGGCCAATGCTGATTAGGGCTCGCATCCCTAGCATGATAGGAGCTCCAGGCAAGGTGGATCCTAACCTCCAACAGAGCCCAAAATCGTACACCTAGGCAGGCAAAGGTCTCAAGCTCCATAGATCCTGGTATTTTTATTAGAACAATAGTCATCATTTGAAGAAGGAGATACTAGACTTACCCAAGCGGGACCCACCGTGGGATTGTTGGCCGCGAGGCAAACATGACCCCAAACTCGCCGAAAAAAGTAGGGGGATCTATGCCTAATAAGGGCAGACAACCCCCACTTCCTCCAAATTAGGCCACGTCCGTTCTCCCCAGAGCCTTACTCTCATCATGAAGGGAAGATCAAATAAAGAAGATCCCGACCAGAGCCCAAGAGCTCTAAACTCATGCTATAAAGAGATCAAATGCAATGGGATTTATGAGACGCACAAGGATGCCTCGGACACATATGGCCAGACCACATAACGAGGCCTTGGACATGGGAAGTCCGACCTCCCGAGATACAACCAATGGAAGGAATCACGACGCTTAAGGACATGGAGAAAGAGCCCATCCAATGACGGAGAAGTTGACGAAGCTCCTGACGATGCGATCCAAATGATGCTAAGGCAGCAACAAAAAGAAGACATAGTACAAAAAATGAGAGATTAGAGGAGTGAGATAAAAAGAAAGGGGCCCTCTAGCTCACAACAAGATCCCGACAAGGAGCTGGGGGGATGTCTACAAAAAATGCGGACATATTCGCATTTTCTCCAAAGCATATGACAGAAGTTCGCCCGGATATCACCACACATCATCATACCAAGAAGACGATCCATCAAATAGAAGCTCCGACCGTGCGGGGCTGAAAGAGCCCAGATCCTGAAGGAGGAAGTAGACAAGCTTTTCCAAGTAGGGACCTGAGCAACGCGTGTCCTACGGATTATTCTCCATCACCCCGAGTGAATCAACTGGTGGACTCCACCTCTGGGTGTGAGGTCCCCAGCGCCATAGACGCCTACCAGGGGATCTGGGAGCTCCAGAGGCCAGTAGGAAGGCCTTTGAAGAATTAAAGGAACACCTCCACAATATACCTCTCCCAGCAAAATATCTAATAGGGAACAAGCGGGCGCCATGTTTCTCCATGGAAGCATTAGCTCCGTCTTACTAAGGAAAGAAGGGCCCTCCCCAAGCCGACCTACTTTATGAAGCAAGGTGCTATTGGAGGATGAAACCAAACGATAAGTCACTCAGATCTATCTGGGAGAACGGTGAAATGCGCCATCAAGCTAGGGGAGTGCAACGGGGAATTCAAACAACAGTCGGCCCCCCAAAAAACTCAGATCCTCTCCAACTTTGTGCTTGAGATCACCAAAGGACCACATAAGCAGCGATGGGAGGTGCACACATACGATCTATGACCTCTCATAGATCTGGAGCGGAGGTCCTTATCATTAGCCCGATGGGAGAGGAGCTCCGTTTCGTCACGACCTTCAAATTCCCTGAGAATGATTCTGAATATAAAGCCTTAACCTCTGGAGGATTGCGAAGGAGATGGGACATGGGACGTCATTGGAAGAAAAGTCGTAGAGTTGACTACTTGGCCAAAATGATGAGCCGGGTTTTGACCATCAGAGAGGATGGCATCGCCAATTTCACGAAAGAAGAGAAGGAGGTAGGGAAATTGTGGGAAGCATGGAAGGAGACGACAATTAGAGGACTCTGTCCCGAAGGTCCTGAAGGGCACTTAATCAAAAGGCAAGAAGGGATGTGCAGGATAGTATGTGGGATATAAGTCCCTGACGAGGACAACGATAAGGGCGGACTATCTCTGTCCTGCCATAATCACGGACCTCGGATTCAAACCCCGAGGGAGGTTCTGGGAGAAAGCTAATGGTGGACCACAGGAGAAATTGAAGGGGTCACAGCCCCACCTGACGGCAGGAGCTCCGCCGACATCCGGGACATGATCCCCCATAAAGGTCCTAAGATTCAATAAGTATAAGTTGGCTAACGACTTGATTTGATTTTCCAGGGCGAGTAAGGCACTTCCATATGACACATTATGATCCCGCCTCATGGGATCTGTGAGCATCTTCGCGCAGACACACGAAGAGCGGATTTGTATGTTCCAAACCCACAGTCCAGCTCCACGCTGATGTGAAGGCCCTAATTCCTGGGGACCTAAAGATAAGCTCCTTGCTGAAAACAGGGACATGATCCGTGTGTTCGAGATCTCCACGCTGAGCTCCGCGCCAGCATGCGAAGTTCGTTATAAGGGATCTCCAAACCAGCTGAAACCTAGCTCCGTGCTGGTTGAAGGCAAAAAGGTCAAGCTCTGCGCTGACATGCGAAGGTCCTGGGGACCTAGAAGATAGCTTCATGCTAACGCGCAGAGACATACCGCACTGATAAGGCTCTCAGCCGGAACTTCAGGGCCCTCTAAACCTTATTCTCATTTATATCATCGATACCATAATAAATACATGCATCATATTAACGACTGCTATTATTTGAAGGATAGTGCCCCCTAATGGGACAATTGAGGAAGTTCCTTGACCGTGGCATCAACCAAGGTCAAGGAGTCTGGGGGATCTGTGCTGATCAAAGGTAGACAACCCCCACCTCTTTTAAGGACCAGCTCCATTTAAAGGCTCAGCCTCAAAACCTAGCTCCGCGCTGGACCCTCAAGCTAGCTCCATACTAGCATCAAGACCTTTGACACCAATGACCTTCGGGTTGGCGGCGTGAATAACATCAAAGACCTTATGTGGGTTTAAAGCTCCTGTGATACGACCAATGAAAGACATCATGTCGCCTAAGGATTTAGATGGCCGAGGGATCAGCAAATCTCCGACCGTATTCCTTGTCCCACCTGGGAGGCACGATGTGGAGCTCGAACAACGAATGACCCTCTAGGCTCTGGCCCTCCCCGACTTTGTACTTGGAACTACCAAAGGACCACAGAAGCAACAATCGAAGGTGTACGCAGATGGATCTGCAACCTTCGGAGACCTCGGACCAGGGACCTCATCTCTAACCAAAGAGCGAGCTTAACATCGCCATTACTTCAAATTCCAGACCTCCGACAAGGAGCTCGGATACTAAGCGAGCGGGCGCTATAACCACGCATGTAAGCGAGCGGGCGCTATAAACCACGCATTTAAGCGAGCGGACGTTATACCCCCTCGTCTAAGTGAGCTGGCACTATAACTACGCATTCAAGCGAAGCTGGCGCTATAACCAGGGTAAACTAATTATATCCCTGAGACCCGCCTTGTCGGGATATGTACATTTTATCATATAATGAAAGGTGCACCATATGATATACTCGATACCAAAGGTCGACGGACCTGCGGCGTACAAAGACATCAAAGACTGATAGTCTGCGACGTGAGATGATGCCAAAGAGCGACGGGTCGGCGGTGTACCCAAATCAAAGGCCACAGGTCTGCGACGTGAAAGATGCCCATGAGGGCGTACAAGATGCCGCCGCTGACGGGCTGCGGTGTACAGGACATCAAAGGTCATCAGTAAGGCCTGCGACGTGTATAGGTACCTCAGCGTAGCTGGCGCTATAACCAGGGTAAAACGGTGGGGGAGATCCCCACTTTTTAGGACCTTCGGGCCTATATTACTGAATTCGCTAAGGACAAAGAGAGCCTAGCGCAAAGCGACACCCAAGGACAATGAGACGATCATTGCAACCAAGGGCGTGAATTCGTACTTGGCTTACGAATTGAATAAGCAAGCTGGCGCTATAACCATCCCACAATAAGGATGTTCCCAGAAACATCGCTCAGGTCCCACAATGACGAAAGACAAAAAATAAAGGAGAAAGGGAACTCCGATGTAATACGCGAACATGGGGAGTTGAGCTCCCCATACCATTATGCCTCGAAAGAAAAACATGACAAAGTATTTCTTACAGGCTATCACCATGATGAAAAAGAGGAGAACTCTATATAAATAGGATGTCCCAGGGAGCTAGAAACAACGTGCGGCAGGACCTGGGATCTCCTTCGAAGTACAAGAGGAGCTCCATCATCAGACCCTGTCAGGTCCCTTCCAGATTCCAAGGGCGATGGATGCAACGGGACGATAAAGCCTAAGGAAAAACGAGCTCCAACAGAGCCCCATAAACATAGGGGAGTTAAGCTCCCCTAAAACATCGCAAGTCCTAAAATGTCCAAAAGGCCTTCCACCAAGTTCCCCTGAGGAGTTGGAGACGGCGGGCCAGGACCTCTGCATGCTTCTCTACAGCAGGGAGCCAAAATAAAGGACCCTTGGGAGCCTTCTGATCTCCTTGAAGCACGCGGGATAAGGAAGGTCCCGCATGAATGACTTGGCCTCAGCTCCCAAGGACTCAGCACCATAACCTCCATGAGGTATTGCTTCAGAAGAGGGACAAAATCTGCCAGGCCCTCTGAGAACTTCTTCCCAGCAGCTGTAGAAAGAAGGTGCTGCTGGCAAGACCTAGCACCTTCGGCCTTCGTATTTGCCAAAGCAGATGCCGATTGCAACTCCCCCATACACGCAGAACACTCATCCCACTCAGTTTTCTCTCTGGCAAAGGAACTTCACGACGTTGCAAAAGTGCTACCTGCTCCTCCAAACTCCACAGATCCCCCCTATGCCGCTACACCAACGCGGACCTCTCATTCTCCATTTCTTCTTCAGCTCCAAATTTCAATGCAGCTTCCCCAACTAATTGTTCCTTGGCGGCAAAGCTGGCCTGAACTTACTCCAAATGCCCTTGAAGGGCCTGACTACTTTCTTCTGACTCTCAGGCCGACGGACCACAGATGACCGCGCAACCACATGATTTATCACCTAAGAACGCAGCAAAAGAAGTTCCAGTAGGGAAAACACCACCAGGAAGAAAAAACCAGACGGCCCAGCACTTCCATCCTTTTTCCTTCTCGAGCTGATCCACGAAAGAGGGGAGGTCCTCTTTTGAAGATATCCCCTGTGAAACGTTCACTGAGATCCCCCAGCTGTTGCTTCCTGACATTGGCAACTTCTGCTAGCTCCCCCACTCGGGTTTGGTGGCACGCCAGCCTTTCTCTTAGCTCCCGAAATAGGAACAACTTCCTGAGCCGCTGAGATCCCCTTATCCTTGGGGGAGCTGGGATATCTCTTCCCGAATGTACCTGGCTGCAGGAATCTCGCAAAGCATGGGAGCTGCGATAGGTTATCCGACCTGGGCAACCAGCGAAGTGGCCCTTTCTTCCACATTCGCCAACAAAACATGTCCCTTCAAGAGGTAATGGTGGTAGGGAGGTAAGGCCCCTCTTACTATTTTACTCTAATTTACTTTTTGTCCCAAAAAACAAATTAGAGTAGGGGAGTGGTTGATACGGACTAGAATAGATGGGCCGAAAAACAAATAATAGAAGAGGCCCAGTAAGCCCATGAGAGGAAGAGCCCAGAATGAAGTACAGAACCGGACCTGGGAGAAAGGACCTGCGAAGGTCCCCCGGATATAGGCATTATCCGGACAAAGGAGGGAAGACTTTTGGGTACTTCAGGACGATGGGACATCAGAAAAGAGGAAAGAAAGTCACAGAGACACGTGTCGACCATGGATGGGGCAGTATCACTGTGGGAAAAGCTGTAGCCACTTGCAGGCTGTCATTCAGTCAACATTCGTCACTGTTCATTGTACCATACCAGTCACGTCCCCTGAAATCCTGGGATATTACTTGGGAAGGCTGTTGGGAGCTGCTATAAAAGGAGGGACTTAGCCATTTCCACAACAACGATTCTTATTCTATCACTTTCTCACACACAAAAAATACCTAGAAATCTCTCTTTCTCACTGTAATAGTTCTTTTCCACTAGATCTTTAACCTATATGAGCGAAAGTGAGTTGTGAGCATGTAATTCTCCCAGGTATAGTGAAAACCAGTTTTAGTGCCCCCGTGGACGTAGGATCTGCAAAGATCCGAACCACGTAAATCCTTGTGTTATTTCGTTTACGTCTTCAAGCAGGTCCCCCGCATTCCAAACACATTCAAACAGGTCCCCCCATGTTCCCAACGCGTCCAAACAGGTCCCCAACGTACCAAATATGCTCCCAGACAGATCCCCAATGTCCCAAACAGGTCCCCCAATACGCCCCAATGTCCCACAAACGTCCCAGACAGGTCCCCAATGCCCCAAACAGGTCCCCATTACGTCTCCATCGTAAAGACAGCACCTTACGCCCTTAAAAACTTCCAATATTCATTCTCCGGCTATATAAATTCCTTTTCCCACACTTATAAATTTCGTTGATTGGGTTTGCCCCATATCAAACATATAAATATATATAATATCTGTTAATATTATTTTTAATAGGAAAATTTGGTGTAAATAATCCATCCTATTGATTTTCTTATAAAAATAAACCCAACTTTAAGTTATTTCTGAATAAACCCAACTATAATAGTTATCTTCTCAGATTAGATCCATATTACCAAAATCATGAATCGCTTTCCTAGATATTCTGAGAAATATTGCATAACTTTTGACGATCAAAGTATTAGGTGAAATGAGTGGATTGCCTATTTATGTCGTGATCAAGTCTATGCACTTGTAATATATCCCTTTTGAACGTAAATGATCTTCCCTCACATGTCCTTTTTATTTTATATTTTTTTTGCTTTATTTTCGATGCAACATCAAGTTTTATTTTTAAAAGCCTTTATCAATGGGTTGGTCCTATGTTCTAAGTGGAGTGTCTCGAACAACACATGCTGTCTGTGTAGAGATTCTATGTTTTTGAGAGGAGTGTCTCAGCACATGCTCTCTTCCTAGAGATTCGATTTTTTGAGCAGTGTCTGTCTCAACACGTACTCTCAGTCTAAAACTAATGCAGCAATGTTTCAACATGTCTAAATTCGATGTGAAATGGACAACATATTTAGCATATCATATTGGTTTTAGCATATCATGACGAATAGATGAAAACTTATTGTAACATGAGAACGGCATACACATACGTATATGTATGTGCAAAATAGGTTTAACTTACAGATTAATAGGTTGACAAACATTTTATTCTTTTTACCATGAAATCATATCAATTAAAAAAAGGAAAAAAAAAAGGGTCACTATGTTTGCCAGTTACATAACTAGGTCACTAAGTATGTATATAGTAGCAAAATTGGGTCACTGACCTCTTTTTATATACATACTTAGTGACCCAAATTTGTAACTATATACATACTTAGCGACCTAGTTTTGTTACTATATACATACTTAGTGACCTAGTTTTGTAACTGGCAAACATAGTGACCCAAATTTGTTTTTTTTTTGGTAAGAGAAGTTTTCATTACCACTTGGGAGACATAATTAGTTACAAACAAATAACCAACCAATCTAACCAAGCAAACTAATTGAAGCTAACAGCAGAACATACACGTAGAAACACTTCAGTTTTGGATGCATTCTTCACCCGACAGAAATTACTAATTCTCCACTGCATCTCCCGTTTGATCTGCTGGAAAATTTGGTCAGTACTCCTCGGATCTGCTGCATGTCTCCTCATGTTCCTCTCCTTCCATAAGTGATAAAGCATTGCAGACACAACAGCCACCTTGATCCCACTTTGCACACTCTTTTTCCTTCCATTCCTGCCCAACCAGTAGGTTTGAAATGTATCCTTACAGTTCAGCAAAGTTTTAATTTTTTGAACCATCCTTTGGCTAAATTCACACGATAGAAAGATATGCTCAATGGATTCTTCAACTGCATCACATAGTCGACACTCCCTCTCACTTATACTCAGTCCCCATTTTTCCAGTCTGTCCACTGTTAATAGCTTCTTATGGAGCATTAACCATACCAAAAACGAATGTTTGGGAATGGTATATCGATTCCACACTGACTTATGGTAGGGAAACGTAGGCTGTTCACCTTTAAGCCACTCGTAGCCCAGTTTTATGGAGTACTTCCCATCAGACGCTGGTATCCAAATCCTTCCGCTATACCCCTCTTTAAATCTCGCTTTTAAACTATGGATTTTCTTCCAGTACCAGGGAGAATTACTTTGTGGAGTATATTCCCAGAAACCAGTCCCCTTCAAATAGATGGCATTTATCCATTTGATCCAAAGCGACTCACTATCCAAGGTAATGTCCCAAATCTGTTTCCCTGCAAGTGCCTTATTCCAATTCTCACAGTCCCTTATATTTAATCCACCATGTCTCTTAGCGCAGCAGACTTGGTTCCAGCAAATAAGAGGAATACTTTTGCCTTGCTCTTTCCTCCCCCAAAGAAAATCCCTGCAAATACTATCCACCTCTCTTGTCACTGATTTGGGTAATAGGAAAATGGACCCCCAATATCCATGTGTGGCCAAAAGAACTGAGTTTATCAAGAAGAGCCTCCCCGCATATGATAGGTTCCTTGTGGACCAGCAATTCAATCTCGCAGTGATCTTACTCACCAACAGCTGACAGGACTGTCGATTCCATTTAGTTGGAGACACTGGAATGCCCAGGTAACGCATAGGATAATTCCCTAATTGATAACCTGTAATTAGCTTGATTTTCTCCATCTCTGCATCGGAGGTACCCGCTAGAAAGAGACTAGATTTCTGTTCATTTGCTTCCAGCCCAGACGCTGCTTTGAAATGTTCAAGTGCTTCTTTAATCACCTTTACTGCTTCGCTTCTCCCTTTACAGAAGATCATAACATCATCTGCAAAGCAAAGATTAATCAACTTGAACTGTTTGCACATTGGGTGAAATTTAAATCGAGGGTCACGTGAGGAGAGTAGCATTTTCCTTGTTAGATACTCCATGATGATAACAAATAATAAGGGCGAGATGGGATCTCCTTGTCTCAGACCCTTACCCTCTTTGAAGCTACCAATCTGTGATCCATTGAATGATATGGTATACGCTGCAGTAGTTATGCATTCCATGGTCCCTAAGGAAGTTCCAATCTACTGTATCATATGACTTTCTTATGTCCACTTTCATGAGGACTCGAGCGGATGCATTCTTTCTGTTATAGAGTCTAAGCAAGTCCTGACATAGTAGTATATTGTGCACTATAGATCGCCCTTCAACAAATGCACTTTGATTTAAATGGATAAGGTTGGGCAGTAGAGGCTTGAGCCTGTTACTGAGCATCTTGGAAATGCATTTATACACTGTGTTACAACATGCTATAGGCCTAAAGTCCTATGCTGAAACAGGGTGCTCAGTCTTTGGGATAAGGCATAGAACTGTGCTATTAAGCCAAGGCATCATCTTACCTGTATCGAAGAAATCTAAGATGGCATCAGTCACTTGGTTCCCCACTATTTTTCCAGGCATGTCTGAAGAATTGCTCCCATATCCATCTGGCCCGGGAGCAGCATCCACATGAATAGATGCCATAGCCTCAAGTACCTCTTTCCTGTCAAAAGGTTGGGTGAGTTTGATCTGATCCTCCAGGGTGAGAGTGTACCCTTCTGCTGCCACTAGAGGATCAGGGCTTATTCTGCTTGAATTCTGTGCCCCCAGCATGTTCTGAAAGTATTCTATTAAATGGTTTTGGATGCCCTCTGTTTCAGTTATGCTGTTTCCATTCTTGTCCGTTATGGAGAGGATTCTATTCTTGTATGTCCTTTTCCTGATCATAGCATGAAAGAATGCTGTATTTTGATCACCTTTATCCAGCCATCTAGCTTTGGCTTTTTGGGCTAGGAATCTGTCATTTGCCCTGCTAAGGAAATTATATTCCATTCTGGTGGTTGCCTCTTTGTTCTGCAATTCTCCATTCATAGGGTCCAGATGTAAGGCCATCTGATACTCATCTAAGAGCTTTCTGGTAGTCTCAGTCTTTTGTACAATATTGGCAAACATAGTTTTGTTTAGCTCCCTAAGGGGCCCTCTAAGTTTGAATAGGTTTCTGTATAGGTCCCCCATGGTTGATCCACTAGGGTTCCAGCAGGTTTGGACTGTGTTTCTGAGTCTGGGAATTATCTCTCATCAGAATGGGGGTGTGATCAGAGATACCTTCATTTAGGAAATCAACAGAAAAATCAAAGTATTTATTGATCCACTCCTGGTTAGCAATTGCCCAGTCGATTTTACACCAGATCCTCCTCTCAGCCTTTTGCTTATTAGTCCATGTGTAATTGCATCCAGTTCTCCTTATTTCATCAAGCTGACACTGTTCTAGGCACTGATTGAATCTGCTAAATTCACTCATAAGCACGACAGATCCTCCAATCCTATCCTCAAAGCTTCTAATGTTATTGAAGTCCCCCCATACCAGCCAAGGTGCCTTTAAAGATGCTCCTATCTGCAACATAGATTCCCAAAGGCTTTCTCGAGCAGACTGTTCATTATGGGCATATACAGCTGTTAAGAAAGTGAACAGATTCCCATTTTTCACCACTTTGAAATGCATGAGTTGGTCTGTTTGGAGTACAGTTCCAGCTTTGGTTCCCCTCTCCATAGAACTACTATTCTGCCATTGGGATGAGAACTCAGATTATGGCAGAAATCCCACCCATAGAAACATTTATTCAAGACATTTATTATATGTTCCTTCTTCAGTTTTGATTCCAGTACACACATTATATTTTCTTCATACTTTTTGCAGAACAGAGCAAGCTCCCTCTGCTTTACAGGGCCATTGAGGCCCCTAATATTCCAGATTGCGCACCTATCCATACCCTATGGTATGGACCCTCTGTTTGAAGGGTTGGGACTCAAGCTCTACTGCCATTTCACTGTCCTCGAATTGCATTATGTTCTCTCTTGAATGATTCTGAGTCGAGTATCTCAGCTCTTGTTGTATCAAATCAGCCCAAGACTGATTCCTATTTGTTCTCACCTCAGATTGAGTTTGTTCAGGGGACTGTTTACTAGAATAAAGTTGCTGACTTACTGCATTCCTGCTACTATCACCCTCAGGCTGTTCCTCTACAGGCACCTGCTTCACTGTGGATACCACTGGATCTGTATGTGCCTTTACCTGGTTCGGGTTCTGAGTTTGCTGTTGTTTCCAGGTCTGCTTTGCCCCTTGCCTACACACATCTGCCTCATGACCAAATTTTTTGCATTTATGACACAATATTGATTTCCATTCATATGCAACCTTTTGTTCCACAAGCTGCCCATTCTCATTTAAAAACTTGATACATTCCTTCAATGGTTTATTGAGATTCACCTCCACCATAACTCGAGCATAGTGTATTCTGTCTTTTCTTCTGGTAAAATCATCAGTCATGATTGGTATTCCAATCAGACTAGCTAATTTACTCAAGGTTTTACTCCCCCAATATTTCAGTTCTAATTGAGGCAATTGGATCCATATAGGAACACGATCCACCCCGACCATGTTCAATTGAGTATGTTCAGTCCAAGGAGTAAGGATCACATGTTTTTTTGTCAAAATGGAGGATTTCAGTTTGTAGGATTTTATCCCGAGCCCCTACACTGTCAAATCGAACCAGGAACAAACCCTGTCTAACTTGCCACACGTTCAACATTCCCATTTTTGCCCATTTCCTCTTCAGGAACCCTTCCATGACACTGTATGGAGGATTCGATCCAAGGACGTAGCATAGTAAAGCCGATTTCCAGTGAGCAACCTCATCTTTTATTTCAGTAGCGTCAATTACACCTATTTCAACTCCATTCTCCGTTATAGGTTCCACAAATTCAAGTCTGTTGTCCTGTTTTCCCAGCATATCAGCATTGAATTTGAGCCAGGGGCTATTGGCCTTGCCTCCACCATCAGAATCCGTTTTCACCTTACCCACGCAATCGGACTATTTTGTGCAATTGGAGGACATAATCTGCCAATCGCTTCATCAATCGTTGGCCAATCCTTTGCCCTAGCATTCACCGTACTCTCTGGTGTTCGATCAGTCAATGGAACAGTGCCGGCAATTTGTCCACGACTACTTGCGCACCTTTTCTGATCATCTTCGGACTTATCCAATGTATCATTCACTGTCAGGATCCCGGTGGTAGGGGACGCCGTCGTCTCCAATGTATCTCCAAATTTGTTACTATACATAATTAGTGACCTAATTTTGTAACTGTCAAATATAGTGACCCGAAATAAAAAAATGGTATACCTAGCGACGCATTTTTATAATTTTGCCTTAAGAAAATAAGAAAACAATCGTACGAGTCCTTCGATAACGTGTGTTCTCAATTAGCCGTTGAAATTTCAGAGTTTTGTTCATACTTTATCGAAGTTTGCATATATCTCGAAACGCTTGTCGACCAGAGTCCTATAATTTAACATTTTTATGGTACAAAAAAGCTGTCGGAATATGTGATATACCCATAAATCCGTGCTCATAGACGATAATATTCAAAGTTTGTTCCTTTATTCCTTCCGAAAAAGAAAGTGTGTTCCCTTACTTTTAATTTACTTTTATTTCTAATGCTCCAACGACCTTTGAAGTAGGTAGAATGGCAACAACTGCGTATGCTTTCTTGACTTCGCTTGCTAATCTGTTAAGGAATCTCGATGAACACACCCACCGATTCTACTCGACGAGGAACATTTCGAGTCTCTCAGCTCAAACATACGTTTCTTACAAGAAATTCTCGAGCAACATAATCGTACCGCCGCCGCCGAGCTAGGGTTTGAGGCACGAATCGCCGACGCAGCTCGCGCCTTAGACGACGTTTTCGAGGCTTGCATAGCAGATCGAATAAAGTACTCGGATGAATTGTATGAAGATCTCGACGAAGTGATAATGGGCTTGGATGATGTCATTGAGAGAAAACTGAGGGCAAATGATGAAAGCCATCGTTTTTCATCATCTTCGGCTTATTCCAACTTTAACTTTGCTTTGAGTACCATCGAAGATGTAGCAGCCAAGGTCATGGACAACAAGCAGCTTCCCTTAATAGGACACGAGTTCGACCCCAAGACGATCCCAATGTCAGGTAATATGAGCAACTGCATATACGGATACTCGAATTTACTTTGTTTTTATGCAGTAACAAATCTGCACACACAATATGAAAAAAAAACAACAGTCTCATTTTAATGGGTTTGTGGCATCTTCTTACGCATCTAATGTCGGTGTTGAAATGGCGACAGCTTATAAAACACACCGGAGACAAGTTGACTCCATCCGCTCGAAGATCCTATTCGTGCGAGGATATATGAAAGATCATAACATCTTTGATAATCATAGAGTTGAGAATCGAATAGCTGACGCTGCACGTGCCGCAGAAGACCACATCGAGACTCAGATTGTTCGTCTGATTCGCAGTCAAGATAACTTCTACGGAAGCCTTCAAAGGGCAATACAAGGCTTGGAAATCATAGAAAAAGAAGCAATGATGGCGGAGATTAATTATAGGAAGAAGCGAGATTATGACAACAATCATCACCAACCTAAATAAAGCCATATGCCTCTTTCGTCTTCACATTCGCATACCGCCGCTGCTGATCATGACGACGTTGCGATTGGTATCGAAGACCAAACGCTCAAAATCGTGGACAGGCTCACCTCACAACGCAAGTCAGAGCGATGGGTGGAATTGGCAAGACGACACTTGCTCGTAAGGTTCACAACCATCCATATATTAAGGAGTATTTTAATACTCGTGCTTGGGCTACGATATCAAAGGACTATGACACGCACACAAGTCTAGTAGAACTTCTTCACTGTCTGGATTATACGAGCAACAAGGAAAGTCTGAGTAAAATGAGCGAAGACGATTTGGGAGGCTACACCAATCTTTATTCGGAAGAAGGTATTTAGTCATATTAGATGACGTGTGGGATGCAGACGCATGGGAAAGATTGAGAACTTTCTTTCCGGCTGGCAACGGAAGCGGAATATTGATAACCACTAGGGAGTCTAAAATTGCGTCGATTGGCTCGCAGAGTTTCGGTGTGAGTTTTTGGACGAAGCAAATAGTTGGGATTTATTTTGCAA
The DNA here is from genome assembly GCA_027422505.1 of Craterostigma plantagineum. Lineage (NCBI taxonomy): Eukaryota > Viridiplantae > Streptophyta > Magnoliopsida > Lamiales > Linderniaceae > Craterostigma > Craterostigma plantagineum. The sequence goes on from JAPQWV010000009.1 coordinate 26,733,506, forward strand.
ATATTCACTTGGAAAAGAAATTTGTCCACGTGAGCTCGAGTACGTCGGAAAGACTATAGCGAACAGATGTAGGGGACTTCCTTTGTCGATTGTCGTGATTGGAGGTCACCTAGCAAAGTCTATAAGAACTCATGAGTACTGGGAATATGTTGCAGATAATGTAAGTTCGGTCCTGAATTCGGAAGACGATGGCAACTGCTTGAAAATTCTATCATTAAGCTACAACAACCTGCCCCTGCATTTGAAACCTTGTTTTTTATACATGGGATTTTTTCCCGAAGATCAAGTAATCAAGGTCAACCGATTGAAGAGATTCTGGATTGTCCGAGGATTTGTCAAACCAATCGATGGCAGGAGCCTGGAAGAAGCTGCAGAAGAATATCTTGACGATCTTATAGGTCGAAATCTTATTCTAACTAGTCATGTATCGCGTCGGACGGGAAGAATAAAAAGTTGCAAGGTCCACGATCTCATGAGGGATTTATGCTTATTAGAAGCTGAGAAGGAAGACTTTACGAGCATCTTGCGGAAGCAGAAGCCATACTTTCGAGGCTCACAATTGTCATTGGGCAATCAGAATCACGAATGTATTTTGATACTCAATCACATATATGATGAAGAAGTCCTAGGTCCACAATCGAGGTCCGAATTTTCTCGTATGGCTAACTTGCAATGCCTTCATGTCATCAATAGGTTAGAATTCAATCGCTGTCCATTAATTTCTCCTTCCGTTTGTTTCCTGTGGAATCTACAATATTTGATCCTCGAGGACGTCGAGTTAGCAGCACCATCGGAAATTTGGGAAATGACACAACTCAGGCATATCAAGATCGACTGCGTAGGTCTCTTCGAAGCTCCAGATGAATGCAATGACATCCTGAAGAACCTGCAATACGTTAAGAAGATGTTAAACTTCTGTTTCACAGAAGACTTGGTTCGAAGAATCCCCAACGTAAAAAAACTGGCGGTGGAATTCGACGGCGAACTAGGGTCATTCGACGAAATGAGTGTCTCCCTCGACAACATTTCCCGCTTCGAAAAGCTTGAATCGCTAGCCTGCTCGTTCGTCTACATGGGCCATCCAACCATAGACGGTATGCTTCGCGATATTGCTTTCCCGAGATCACTGAAGAAGTTGGATTTCCATCAACTTCAATGGGACGACGTGACGACTAGGATAGGCCCATTGCCTCTACTCGAGGAGCTAAACCTAACCTATTGCCGTGGGAGCGAGTGGAATCACATGGAAGGAAATTTCGCTAGTTTGAAATATCTGGTCCTTGGTCGTTCCAGCGATCTCCGTTGCTTTATTGGAGACGCCAAATACTTTCCTTGCTTGCAAGAACTGACCATAGAAAGCATGCATTGCTTGGAGGAGATATCCGAGGATGTCGGAGATATATCTACGCTTAGATTGATCGAACTGAAGTATTGCCCTGACTCGACCGTTGTCACTAGCAAGGAAATGGCATAGGTGCAATATGAATTAGGGAATGAAGAATTACAGATTAAGGTTACTGTGGGCGACGAATCCAGACTTTCTTATGAGAGCCTGAGCACTGGTAATTTTCTTGTTTTCGACGATTGGTAGTTGGTACTAGCAGGGGCGGATCCAGAAATTTTATATCGGGACCGGGGCCGTAATGAAAAAGTTTGGCGTTCGCAATGAGGTTAACATAGAAACTATCATTTGTGTTTTTCGAATGGAAAATTATCATTGAAATTGATTTTTTTCCATTAAAACATATGAAATATACATCATAAAATTTAATTTAGTATAATACACAAAATATAAATGAAAGACAAATAAAAAATGCTTGATGGAACTCGAACAACGACAACACCTCAAAATATTAATATTTCTAAGCACGATGGTTCGAGTTTGTATAGAAGAAACAGAGGAAGAACTTCTAGATTGATAATGAAAAGTGTTAGAAAAAGTCCAAATTAATTTCATTAGATATTAAATAAATACTAATAAACTAAATCGTATATTTATGATGGATTCCTAAAAGGGTTAAAATTACTAAATGGTTTTTAATATACTAAAAATAATTAAGTCATTGAGTATTGTTTAAAATAATTCAAGTAGACTTAAAAAGAATAGAAATGCAAAAAAGGTAAAAGAATTAAAATGGTTGAATTAGGCTTATAACCGAATAGAAAAGTTGAGAAGAATTAAAATTGTTGAATATAGCTTAAATAAGAATAAAAAAGTAAAAATAATGAATTTTAGGTTTTTTATTCAATAATAAATATTAGTTAAAACATGTAAAATTGCTGAATAAGTTAAACGAATGAAAGTGAAAAAGAAAATAAAAAGAGAAGAAAATTGACACAATATGTATTCGAAGACACAACACTTAGACTGATATAATAGCACACCCAACCATTGTACTACATGCCTTTTGTTTAAAAGTTACTATCAAAACGCTATATTACTGCACTAACAGTCTATGCTAATAGTATTAAATTTTTCGGAAATTTTCACGGGGCCGTGGCCCCCCGGGCCACCATGTAGATCCGCCCTTGGGTACTAGCTTTCTTTCAATAATACTAATACGGACCAAAATAGATGGGCCAGGAAATAAAGAAATAGAAAGAGCCCAATAAGCCCGTAAAAAAAGAAGCCCACGTCCAGTTAAAAAATATCCCAGAGGGGATTCGCAGGGACCTCCGGGTAAGAGGCAATATCCAGGTAAAAGAGGAGCTTTTGTTGAGGTTTCCAGATGAGAAGACAACGAAAAAGGAGAGAAGAAGCCACAGGAACACGTGTCGGCCCGCCATAGGATGGCGCCACTGCATGAAGAGCTGTAGCCGTCACCATGGTTATTCAATCTGCAGCTTTTAGCTGCCCATAGTCCCACAGATGTCACGTCCCCCCAGAATTCCTAGGATTCCACATAGAAGAGGCTACGGGGAACTACTATATAAGAGAAGACTTAGCCATTCTTTGGGGCAGAGACCAGAAAAAATATCAACACACAAGAGCCGTTAGAATACAAAAAACATTTAGCATATTTCTCGTTTAATACACTTGATAGTCGCTTTCCATACTCGGGGTATTTGAGCGATAGAAAGGTATAATGAGCGTGTAATCTATCTTGAAATAGTGAAAGGAAGTTTCGTAGCGCCCCGTGGACGTAGAATCCGAAAGGATTCGAACCACGTACATCCTCGTGCCTTTTTTGTTTCACGTCCCCTTTTATAACTCCTGCAAAGAGTATCCCGTGAGCACCCCAAAACACGTAAAATATAATCTACCGCTATAAAAATTTCTGGACCACATGCTTATAAATTTCGTTGATTGAGAGAGCCCCATATCAAATAGGTAGTAACACGTGCAAGTGAGAGCAATCTATCCTTTTCTTTTTCTGTAAATTAACAAGGTTGTTTAAATTTTTTTTTTTTCAGAAAAGTGATCCCGCAAAGAAAAGAATTGTACAATACGAAATAACATAAAACATATTTATTTGAAAAATAAAATATTGGCTAAGCTCGTATATCTATGTTATGGAACTGAGAATGTTCTATAATATGAGGTTGAAATTTTTGGCTCAATTCATTTATGCAAAAATCAATAGTGATATATAAATGTGCAATTTATATATAAAAAAAAAAGAAATTAATATTTTTTTACGTCGAAAACCCATAAACGGAAAAAACGCGGGACCTAGTCCAATCAAATGCTTCATTATGTCACAAGGATAATTGATATACCTAATTTCGTCAAACAATAAAAATCAAAATCAACCAACTTCATTAACTTTGTACCTTAAGTGAAAAAGATAGCAAAATTATGTAATTTGTACACTTGGAAGCGAGTGGAATCACATAGAAGGAAATTTCGGTAGTTTGAAATTTTTGGTCCTTGGTGGTTCCAGCGATCTCCTTTGCTTTATTGGAGACGCCAAATACTTTCCTTTCTTGGAGGAGATATCCGAGGATATTGGAGATATATCTACGCTTAGATTGATCGAACTCAAGTATTGCCCCGACTCGGTCGTTGTTGCTAGCAAGGAAATCGCAGAGGTGCAATATGAATTAGGGAGTGAAGAGTTACGAATAAAGGTTAGTTTGGGCATTGAATCAATATTTTCTCTTGAGAGCATGAGCACAAGTAATTTTCTTTTTCTCGACGATTGGTAGTAGTTGGTACTAGCTTTCTTTTGATAATACTAATAGGTAACTTGTGCAAGTGAGAACAATCTATCCTTTTTTTTTTTTCTGTACATTAATAACTTGTGCAAGTGAGAACAATCTATCTTTTTTTTTTTCTGTACATTAATAACGTTTTTTAATTATTTATGCTTAGCTCGTATATCTATGTTATAGAAATGAGAATGTACTTTAACATGAGGTTGAATTGCGTGGCTAATATTTAGAGCTGTCAAAATGGCCCGCGGCCCGCGGGCCGGCCCGCCCCGCCCTGCCTATGGGGCGGGCTGGGCTGGGATTTTTAAGGCCAGCTCCTGGCGGGCCTAAACGGGCTAGCCCGCGCGGGCCGCGGGCTAGGCGGGGCGGGGCGGGCTGGCCCGCGGGCCGGGCCGCCATATGTTTTAATTGTTTTATTTTATAAATTAAATATATTTTTATTTAAATAGAGGAATTAATTAATGATTTTAGTTATAATTAATGATGCATTTATTAATTAATACATAATTAATGTATATTTAAATATTATAATTAAATAATTAATGATTAATTAATACATAATTAATGTATATTTAAATATCATAATTATATAAATTATTGTTAATTAATTAAAAAGTTTAAATCAAAAAATGTAAAAAAAAAATAAGGGTGGGCGGGCTGGGCTTCAGTTTTGAAGGCCCGCCTAGCCCCGCCAAACAACGGGCTTTGGCGGGCGGCCGGCCAGCCCGCCCCGGCCCGGCCCATTGACAGCTCTACTAATATTATGCAGAAATTAACTGTGATATATAAATACGCAATTTAGAAAAAAATAATACATTTTTTTTTTACGTGAAAAACCCATAAACAGAAAACATCACCGGACCTAATGTCTTTATAATTATGTCAATGCTAATCGAAATACCTAATTTCGTTAAATAATAAAATCGAAATCAATCAGCACTTCTCTAAAATTTCTACCTTAAGTGACAAAAGAGAGCAAAATTAAAATTTATGTAATTTTTCGTACACTAAAATAACAATGGTTTCTCCCGTTTACCATGGCAAGCAAAGAAACTCGTTGCTCATCAATTTAGGTAGTAACATTCAACAACCGAATAAGTCACTTGCACGCAATACACTTAGCAGCTCTATGGTTTGTTCGTTCCACGGTGATTTTTGTCGACTTCCATGAAATTTTATGAATAACCATTCATCTGTCAGAATTGCACAACTTTGAATAGTCAAAGAAACAAAAAGGACGCACAATCAACGAAGCCGTATTCAATTGTGTGCTGATGTTTTTTCTGTTCGTTCGCATTTTGTGAATGAGGTGAGCACTTACCTCATTTGCTGGAGCTTTGTTGCCTATAAATAGGCACTGAAGGAACAAACGAGAGGCATCCCACAGAGAGAATAATTAGTGAGAGATAGAGAGAAAATTAATAGAGAGTTTGTCGGGTATTTTCTCCGACTATAAAGAGAGAGGTTGAGGGTTTTCTCCTTTATAGATTGAGAGGTTGTAATTCCTATATTTTACTCTATAGTGGATTCTTCTTCCTTGCCCGTGGTTTTTACCCCGATTTGTTTGGGGGTTTTCCACGTTAAATCTCGGTGTCCACATTTTATCTTTAATTGTTCAAATACTTAGCCGCGGTATTACTCGACTGGGTCCGCTGCCACGCCAACAATTGGTATCAGAGCCTAGCTTGGGTTTTATATATCTATTTATCGTATGCTCTGTGGTTGCCACTAACGTGGAGCCTCCACATCAGAAAATAATAGATATTATACTGCCCTTGTTACGGTGACGAAAAAGCCGGTACGAGTTCAATAATTATCTGCTGCAACCCCGTCGGAGGTATCACTCACGACTGAGCAGAAATTATGGCGGCGAAGTTTGATATCGAAAAGTTCAACGGGAGAAATTTCTCACTGTGGAAATTAAAGATAAAGGCGATCTTGCGGAAAGACGGCTGTCTGGAGGCTATCGACGGAAAACCAGCCACAGTAACAGACGAAAAGAAATGGAACGAGATGGACGGGAGCGCTGTTGCAAATCTCCATCTGGCACTAGCAGATGAGATATTGTCTAGCGTCGAAGAAAAGAAAACGTCAAAGGAGATTTGGGACCATCTAACAAGTCTGTACGAGCCGACATCGCTACACAACAAAATTTTCTTGAAGAGAAAATTATTCACCTTGAGAATGTCTGAATCTACTTCGGTGACGGAGCATCTCAACGTCTTGAATACTCTATTTTCCCAACTAACATCGTTGGGATATAAAACGGAAATTCTACTTCAAAGTCTGCCTGATTCGTATGATCAACTCATCATCAACTTGACGAACAACGCGAAAGTTCTGGTCTTCAATAACCTCGCGGCTGCTATTCTTGAAGAAGAAATCGGCGAAAGAACAAGGAGGACCAGCAAGCAGGCTCGCAACAGGTCAAAGCTTTGACGGTGATGAGAGGAAGATCAACGGAACGTGGTTCAAGTGGGAGTCACACTCAAGGCAGGGGAAAATCAAGAAGTAAGAAGAAGGATATGAAATGCTATCACTGTGGAAAGAAGGGTCACTTGAAGAAGGATTGTTGGAGCCTGAATAACTCCAATCCTCAAGGAAATTTGGCAAACGCGCCAGATGGAGACGTATTGTGTAGCGAAGCAGCTATCTCAACGAGAGTAGGAAGGCGTATGACGAGATATGGCTTCTTGACTCGGGCGCAACTTATCATATGACCTCTCGAAGAGACTGGTTCAACCACTACGAACCTATCTTAGGAGGATCTGTGTACAGTTGCGAAGATAATGCCTTAAAGATCGTAGGCGTTGGAACCGTGAGGTTGAAGTTGCACGACGGTACAGTTCGCACTATTCAAGGAGTGCGGCACGTGGAAGGTCTAAAGAATAATTTATTGTCTGTGGGACAGCTCGATGATCTTGACTGTGAAATCAAAGTTCGGGGAGGAATAATGAAAATATTCCGGGGAGCACTTGTTGTCATGAAAGGTGAAAAGGTCGCTGCAAATTTGTATATGCTGTTGGGAGAGACGGTGCAAGAAGGGGAAGCGTCTGTAGCTTTGGGAACTTCAACCGAAAAATCTACTATGCTGTGGCATCAGAAGCTGGGGCATATGTCAGAACAAGGAATGAAAATTCTTGCAGGCCAGAATCTACTTCCGGGTCTCACGAAGGTATCACTATCATTCTGTGAGCATTGTGTGTGACGCCCGGGGCCGAAGAGGGCGGGGAGTGATCGCCGGTGCATGGGTGCACGGACAATGAGCGGCTCCTGGCAGGCTTCTAGGCGAAGGGGTACATGAACGAACCAATCCAACACCAGAATGAGAGGGGATCCTGAGACTGACAATGTATGGGCGTGTCAGGCTAAGAATCGTATAAAAGGATTGATAGTACTACTCATATCACCAAGGTCGACCTACCTTTTCGGGAGTCCATCTATAGAAACTCCGAAGTTAAGCGTGCTTGACTTGGGGCAATCTAGGGATGGGTGACCCCCTGGGAAGTTTCTCAGGGTGCGTGTGAGCGAGTGCACGAAGCACGCTAAAAGGTTAAATGGTGGTACAGTGGGGCCAGACTATCAGTCGGAGTGTGGTGGGCCCAACCCCACTGGTCCCGGTAGGGACCGATGCTATAGTGACATCCGGTATGGGACGGGTCGTTACAGGTGGTATCAGAGCACAACCTCTCGCAGTACGGTGCTGGTTCGGGGACGAACCAGGCGGAAGCTGGTGGGCATGTGACGCCCGGGGCCGAAGAGGGCGGGGAGTGATCGCCGGTGCATGGGTGCACGGACAATGAGCGGCTCCTGGCAGGCTTCTAGGCGAAGGGGTACATGAACGAACCAATCCAACACCAGAATGAGAGGGGATCCTGAGACTGACAATGTATGGGCGTGTCAGGCTAAGAATCGTATAAAAGGATTGATAGTACTACTCATATCACCAAGGTCGACCTACCTTTTCGGGAGTCCATCTATAGAAACTCCGAAGTTAAGCGTGCTTGACTTGGGGCAATCTAGGGATGGGTGACCCCCTGGGAAGTTTCTCAGGGTGCGTGTGAGCGAGTGCACGAAGCACGCTAAAAGGTTAAATGGTGGTACAGTGGGGCCAGACTATCAGTCGGAGTGTGGTGGGCCCAACCCCACTGGTCCCGGTAGGGACCGATGCTATAGTGACATCCGGTATGGGACGGGTCGTTACATTGTGTAGCAAACAAGCAGCATCGGCTACAATTCAACACATCAAATTCTAGAAGCAACGATATTCTAGAATTGGTTCACTCTGATGTATGGCAATCACCGGTTTCATCCCGAGGAGGAGGGAAGTACTTCGTGTCCTTCATCGACGATTACTCCAGGAGATGTTGGGTGTATATCATCAAGAGTAAGGGAGATGTGTTCGTTACCTTCAAGAATTTCAAGGCTCGGGTAGAACTTGATACAGGAAAGAAAATCAAGTGTTTGAGGACGGATAATGGAGGTGAATATACTGGCAGGGAATTTGATAGCTTTTGCAAAAGGGAAGGCATCAAAAGGCACTACACTACGGCGTATAATCCACAACAAAATGGAGTGGCAGAGCGGATGAACAGGACTCTGTTGGAGAGGACAAGAGCCATGTTGGGAGCTGCAGGTCTGGATAAATCATACTGGGCAGAAGCAGTCAACACCGCCTGCTATGTGATAAATCGATCGCCTTCAACGGCAATTGATCAGAAGACGCCGATGGAGATGTGGACTGTGAAGCCTGCGGATTATTCCAAACTCCATGTATTTGGAAGTCCTGTGTACGTGATGTACAATGCCCAAGAAACTACGAAGCTGGATCCGAAGTCCAGAAAGTGTTTGTTCTTGGGGTATGCTGATGGTGTGAAGGGGTATCGCCTGTGGGATCCCACTGCCCACAAGGTTGTCATCAGCAGGGATGCTATCTTCTTAGAAGATAAACTAATCACAGAAAATGATAGCACTACGGAGGAAAACTCAGAGACTACGACGATTCAGGTGAAAGGCAAGTCTATCGAACAAGATTCTTCTGAAGTAGCACCGGAGCACGAGGAAGGGTCAAGCGAATCTTCAGAGCCAGAAGTTAGAAGGGTCACACGCAAAAGAGCCGCACCATCCTGGCATGATGATTACGATATGGATAGCAACGTTGCATACTGTCTTCTAACTGATGACGGAGAGCCATCAACTCTTCAAGAAGCACTGAACAGTTCAGATGCAGATCAGTGGTTGGCGGCAATGCAAGAAGAAATGGAAGCTCTACAGAAAAATAAGACTTGGGAGCTGGTGCCACTACCGGATGGCAGAAAGGCAATCGGCAATAAATGGGTCTTTAAGATCAAGCGGAACAGTGATGATCAAGTAGAGCGGTTTCGTGCACGACTGGTGGTTAAAGGCTATGCTCAGAAAGAAGGCATCGACTTCAACGAGATATTCTCACCTGTGGTTCGACTGACGACTGTTCGGGTACTCCTGGCGATGTGTGCTACACTCGATCTACATCTAGAACAACTAGATGTGAAGACGGCTTTTCTTCATGGAGATCTTGAAGAAGAGATTTATATGCTCCAACCGGAAGGTTTTGAAGACAAAGAAAAACGGAACTTGGTTTGCAGGTTGAACAAATCTCTATACGGTCTCAAACAGGCGCCGATGTGTTGGTATAAGAGATTTGATTCCTTCATCATGAGCCTTGGATACAACAGTTAAATGCAGACCCTTGTGCATATTTCAAGAGGTTTGGTGAAAGTGATTTTATCATATTACTGTTGTATGTTGACGACATGTTGGTAGCAGGCCCCAACAAAGATCGTGTTGAAGAACTCAAGGCACAGTTGGCTAGGGAATTTGAAATGAAGGACTTGGGACCAGCAAACAAGATTCTAGGGATGCAAATTTACCGAGACAGAAATAACAGGAAGATTTGGCTTTCGCAGAAGAATTATCTGAGGAAGGTCTTGCGACGCTTCAATATGCAAGATTGTAAGCCAATTTCTACCCCACTTCTTGTTAATTTCAAATTATCCTCAAGTATGAGTCCTAGTAGTGAAGAAGAGAGGATGGAGATGTCTCGAGTACCGTATGCATCAGCGGTGGGAAGTCTTATGTTCGCGATGATTTGTACACGGCCAGACATTGCCCATGCAGTGGGAGTAGTGAGTCGGTACATGGCGAATCCGGGCAAAGAGCATTGGAGCGCAGTGAAGAGGATCCTACGATATATCAAAGGAACCTCAGATGTTGCATTATGTTACGGAGGAGCAGACTTTACTGTCAAAGGGTACGTTGACTCTGATTATGCAGGTGATCTTGACAAGAGCAAATCGACCACGGGATATGTGTTCACTCTTACTGGCGGAGCCGTAAGCTGGGTATCGAAGCTTCAGTCCGTTGTCGCGACGTCAACAACTGAAGCAGAATATGTTGCAGCTACACAGGCAAGTAAAGAGGCGGTATGGTTGAAAATGATCATGGAGGAACTCGGGCACGGACAGGAGAATATTCCTCTGTTCTGTGACAGTCAGAGTGCCTTGCATCTCGCAAGGAATCCAGCGTTTCATTCCAAGTCAAAACACATACGAGTCCAGTATCACTTCGTTCGTGAGAAAGTGGAAGAGGGCACGGTTGATATGCAGAAAATTCATACGAAAGACAACCTAGCAGATTTTTTGACGAAGGCGGTCAACACTGACAAGTTCGTTTCGTGTCGTTCCTCAAGTGGCCTAGCGGAGACGTAAGCAACATGAATGGCAAGGGAGAAAGAATGGTGTGAAGATCCGATTGATCCTCAATCAAATCTTCAAGTGGGAGATTGTCAGAATTGCACAACTTTGAATAGTCAAAGAAACAAAAAGGACGCACAATCAACGAAGCCGTATTCAATTGTGTGCTGATGTTTTTTCTGTTCGTTCGCATTTTGTGAATGAGGTAAGCACTTACCTCATTTGCTGGAGCTTTGTTGCCTATAATGTAACGTCCCATTTTCTATTACTTTATTCGCGCAGCTATTATATTTTTCCACATAAAATTTTTCGCCTTTTTACAACCATACCTTCACACATAAACGGGCGTACATCTGGTCTCGTCACTTTCACGCATATTATACATATATATGCACGTATCATATTTATTATACATCATATGAAAGACATTAATGGTTCTTATACTACATGCACACGATGAACTTAGGGGAGTAGGTGGGAACGTAGCCGGCCAACCTTGAATCCATGCTTTCGTGTGAAGATGCACTCTAAGTTGCCTGCTAGATATCTACAGCAACTGTGGAAACAATTATTCAGAGTATGTGCCACGCTCGAATACTAGCAAGTGTACTAGGTCGTGCAAGTAGTATAAAATGGACAAGTCCAAATATCGATCCACCAGGACAGCTCGATTAATTTAAGATATTATTCTGAAATTTTGTTTAGACTAAATCGAGTTTTTATATTTTGTGGATTTAATAAAATAAAATGCAAATAAAAAATTAACATAATTAAGCAAGAAAGAAAATGGATAAATCAACGACAGATGTGGTCAAGGCACGTGCTCGGCACAAAATATTCTTACGTATTAATACAACTGATTTTTATCTAAACAATATAAATCTAGTTAAGGTAGAAATCCCTAAAATAATCGCTACTCGTTTGTCCCGCAATAACGATCCTATGCGAAAGTGAACCAATCAACTATATGTCTATATGACTGTAGTTACCCCGCACGCATTCGACTTTATGAATTTCCCCGAGTTTAGACGCTTTCGGCGCCTAAGGTTTCGGAAACCACACAGACGAAACCGAATTCCATTTATGGTCGGTTTTACGTCGTGGTACTCGCTATCTATTGTTCTAACCGGTCTAATCACTTTGTCCGTCTCATAAACCAATCAAAGATCATGCACATGTTGATCAGACATACGCAAGCACTAAACACAGATAACGAACACGTACCTTAAATTATATAATTAAATAAAATACCAATAGCACCAACACGCAATAATAGTTCAGCCTAACACGCCCTTAACGACAAGAACTCAAAGCATATTAATACACGTAAACAACAATGAATCAAAAGGACGCATCATTGCAAACGAGATATTAAAAGATAAAGTTAGAATTTGTCCCTCACAGTCCTTGGTCGTCTCTATGTTCTCGGGGTTGTAGGAGACTTCCGTCGGAGGCTCGTCTCAGCTTTCTCTCTTGGCCTTCGTCTGCACAGCGGCTGCCTCGTTTTTGCCCCAGCTCCTTTCAGTCACATAGCCTCGGTTCAGCTCCAGTTTCAGCTTCGTAGGTACTCTGTCACAACCCCGCTATTCTGTCACTGCTTCTGTCCCGCTGCCCTCCTTCAGTTTCCTAGTTGATTTGCCCACGTAACAGCACCTCGGTTGCAGCTTTTATCATAAGCTTTCCGCCGCAGCTGCGTCTGTTCTGTCACAACGAACGCAACCCCCAAATCTGCCCCGACTTTGCAGCAGCTCCTCGGGTTTTTCAGCACAGCAGCCGTCGAGTTCTTAGCCCTTCGGATTTTCAGCGTGAGGGAGACATGTGACGTGAGCGAAGGTATGTGTAAGGTTGAGCGGTGGGTGTTTGACGAGGCTTCGATAGGTGAGTGCTCTCTGCCTTATTTCTTCGTGAACGTGGCCTTGAGCGTGAGAGATAAGTGACGTGTCTTTTCAGCTCTCTCCTCCCTTCCCTCTGATGGCAGCATGTGATGGGTTTTTAAATACACACTTGATGTCGACATGGAAATAAAGTGACCATTTTTAGTCCACTCAAGCAGCCTTTCCATTTGTTTTATCTTGACTATTGATTTCTTGAGCCATGTGCGATTGTTTGCTTGTCGTGAGATGAAAATTTGTTTTCATAAATGATCTCAATCTTCTTTGTAGGTCCCCTACTCATTCATGTTGGTCAACACCACCTAATCTTCTTCGTTTCTTCACTCTTCTCACGCTTCCTCTTCGTTTCGGTTCATTTTATTCAATAGCTGTCAAATTTGAAATGTGCAAATAAACATAGAATATCCAAGGCAATTTTGATAAATTGAAATCGACATCGCAAGTTTACGGGTATTGGAAACAACGTAAAATCCCAACTTATCAGTATGATCGCAACATGTTATTCCATTATACAAATAATAAAAAAAAATGTAGCAGAAAATTAGTTTATTCCTTTCGTTTGCTTACATAGCATTTCTAAAGAATATACCATCATTCGTAGAATCTGTAGATTCACAATCCTTATGCTGTAAACATTTTAATTCACATAATCATCACGTAATCAATCATCAAATATTGGTTACTTAACCATAGTCCATAGAATTATTCATATAATCTGTAAACCAATGCAATTCTGTATGATCATTTATTTTTGATACTTCCGTTATGAACATGCTAGACTCGTACTATTGACCCCGTAAGGGCCCATGCATGGGACTCCGTAACCATAGATATATTTTTGTTTGCCTGTACAGGACTCTATAATTCCCCGATTTGTAGGGATGTAACCATAACTGTGTATCAAGTCGTCCGATGTCGTAGCAGTCATAACGGTTTCTCTTTTCATTATTATTCGTATGCAATGCTATACTTTCACCTTATATGACATATCAATTCCATGCACCATTGAATAACACATATCACCGTAACACATTATGGCCACATAATTCACGTTCATTTCAAATATATTACGTCTATAAGAAAAACCATCAATCCTGTAATTCACATAAAGCACATAAGAACAGAACACATGTTGCATATCATACTCACAGTATGGCTTAAAGCCTCACTCGACTTTGTCCTTGCCTTTTTCTGAATCCTGACCTATAAAAATATATATTTTTTTCAATAAATAGAGAATCCCTAAAATTAATACATATGCCGTGCTATGCATGTTTATTATGTATGATCATATTACTATTATTATTATTATTATTATTACTATTATTATTATTATTATTATTATTGTTGTTGTTGTTGTTGTTGTTTTTAACTTTCGTAATATATTAATTCTTTGCCTAAGAGATGATATTTAATAAATATCGAATGCTTTACCCACCCTAAATTATATCTTACCAAACACTTTCTTGTAAAACCCTAATGTGAAGACCTTAATTTTATATAAAGTCCAAGCATGCTGAAACCTTTTTATGCCTATGACGAAAACCTTGTAAGAATACCGAAACAATTGTGTCGTAAAAACATTCCCACATGTGAATTTTTTTTTTTAACCTTTGACAAAAACTTTTGAATAACTTAGATGATCACGAAACTTTATTATAAAAGCTATGACGAACTTTAGGGTTTTATGTCGAAAACCTTGATAATAAAGAAAACTTGGTCTTAACGAAACTTCCAAGAGAACTTTGATTATTAGGACTCTTACTTTTCGTTATTTCCTCAGGGTGTCCTCATTTCTTATTAAATAATACTATTCTAATAATAATCTAGATAGTCACACGTCTACTTGTGTCCTTTAATAAGTTATTATTATTATTATTATTATTATTATTATTATTATTATTATTATATTTATGTACATATACAAGAGTAAGCATATCACATCAATATATTATATATATATATATATCTACAATGTAAGCCACGAGACTTCCTAATTAATTGTTACATGTCGAGAACTTCAAAGTGCAATATTATAAGGGATTCGATATTTTCCTAATGAATCTCGAAATGCATCTCGACATTGAACATAAGTCGACCTTCCATCCAATAAATTTCTAGATTTCGACATGTGTGATCTCGACATCATAACAATTCGATATTATAACTCGAAATTTTTCCAATTGTGTTTCTGAATGTCGAAATCATGTTTCAACATCATAACTTGAATTCTTCCTGATCTATCTCGAGGTTGTATGTCGCAATCATTTTAGTTAATTTCGAGATTATATGTCGAGATTTGTCTACTTCATCTGGAGATCACATCTCGAGATTTACAATTCAGAAATTATAGAAATCTCGACATTCTATTCTGATTTTGACCTTCATTAGTTTTCGACATCCAATTCAAAATTCATCAAATTCCTTTCGACATCCTACCTATTATTCTTACTTAAATTTCGAAATTCTAATCCCCCTTTCGAGATTCATAACTTAATTCCTCTGAAACTTTGGAAGCTTTCGATCAAACCCTAACATTCTCAAGAACCTCAAGAACATCATCTAACTTCATAATTTTCAAGAACACAATCGATATCATAAGGACCTCACACACGCTCAAACCCTAGAAATCAAAATCACTATATGACATGGATGGTGAAACTTTTCGTGTTTTCAAGTACATAATAAACCATGATTAAAATGCAAGCTTAAAGTAAAGATTCATACCCCTTCCTAAAGTTTATTCACGATCTGTTCAAGTTCTTCATTTCCTCTCGTTTCTTCTATTTTGAAAAGTTGTTCTAATGATAACAAAGTGTTGATCTTATCTTTATTCGATTACGTGTGATTATAGACAAGTAATATTAACACCTATACTTGTCCTTAGCTAATAAGAATCATTATTTTAATATAAACTAATTTTTCCTTTTGACCAATTTCCATACCAAGTTACGAAACTTTTTGATTCCACCTAATCCATTCGACCTTATTAGCAATATATATATATATATATATATATATATTTATTTTGCACTCCAAAAACTTTATTTATGGTTGTCTAAAACTCAATGAACCACGAGAACTTTATACAACTTAATCACGAAAACTTTGTAGTACTTGTCTTTATTTAATAATCACGAGAAACTTAATGTAACATCAAGAAATATATATATATATATATATATATATATATTTAACTTCGAAACACATCTCAACATTCTCCTAGCCAATTTCGAAACCTATGTCGAGAACTTCATGTCTCGAGATTTATTAAATTTATTTCGAAATCATATATCGAGATTTACTTAATTCATATCGATGTTATACCTCTTAAGAACCTAGAACTATAATACTTTAGATACCTCATTCTACATATACCTCTGTTTGAAAAGAATGACTTTTATGAATGCGTGAATTTATACAAATGCATGAAATTATAATATAAGGTTTTGATTCCTGACAATTCTTCCCCCCTTTAAAAATTTCGACCTCGAAATTTCGTACCTATGTTAGTGAACAACCATGGGTACTGTGTTTCCATACTCTACCGTTTCCCATGTAGCTTCACGAGCTGAATGATTTTTCCATCTCACTTTGACCATCGGAATCGTTTTGTTCCGCAATTGTTTATCAGTATATTCAAGAATTTCCGCCGGTTCTTCTACATAACTAAGATCTTCCGAAACGTTCACTTGTTCCTCATGTAGAACATGAGATGGATCTGACCTATACCGTCGCAACATACTGACATGAAAGACATTGTGTATTTGCGACAGTTCAGGTGGTAATGCGAGTCGATACGCTAACGGTCCAATCCTTTCAAGTATTTCATAAGGTCCAATATAACGTGGACTTAACTTTCCTTTCTTTCCAAATTTTAGAACACCTTTCCATGGCGATACTCGTAGAAATACTTTCTCTCCAACTTCATATTCCATTTCCCGTCGATGTTGATCGATGTAACTCTTTTGTCGATCTTGAACTGCTTTAAGCCGACTTTTAACAATTTTTATCTTTTCCATTGTATCTTGAATCAGATCTGGCCCTTCTAATACCCGTTCACCTTCCATGTCCCAACATATTGGATTTCGGCACTTTCGACCATATAAAGCTTCGTAAGGTGCCATACCAATGATCCTTTGAATTCGATTACACACGCTCGAAGCATGTCTTTCAGGGTCTGTATTGTCCTTTCTGACTGTCCGTCTGTCCGCGGATGAAACGCCGTACTACAATGCAATTTAGTTCCGAGCGCTTCCTGCAAACTTATCCAAAATCTGGAAGTAAATCGAGGATCACGATCAGATACTATTGACGTAGGTACTCCATGTAGTCGGACTATTTCATTGACGTATCTTTTCGCCAGATATTCCAGCATTGAACCCCATCGAAATGGCAAGAAGTGTGCCGATTTCGTAAGTCTATCAACAATTACCCAAACGGCGTCATTTTTCTTAGCTGTTGGAGGAATACCATATAGAAAATCCATCGTTATACGCTCCCATTTCCAAACAGGTATGGGTAAAGGATGTAATTTACCAGCAGGTGCTTGGTGTTCGGCTTTAATCTGTTGACAAGTTAAACATTTTAACACGTATTCCGCTACGTCTTTCTTCATTCTTGGTCACCAATAATGAGATTTGATGGTTTGATACATTTTTGTACTGCCCGGATGCATAGCATAAGGGGCAGTATGCGCTTCATTCATTATTTCCTGTGGAATATTGTCAATATTGGGGACACATAATCGACTATTGATCGTCATAACACCATTTTCATTTATGACAAACGACTTCGTCAACCCATGTTTTACTTTTTCTGCAATACTTGCCAATTTCTCGTCCTTAAACTGAGCTTGCTTTATTCGATCCAACATAATAGGATGAATTACAATTGAAGCACATACAACACCTACATCATTCACTTCTATTTCAATATTCATCTTCCTTAGACTGATCAGATTCGATAATGAATATGTTTTTCGACTTAATGCGCCTGCCACAACATTTGCTTTTCCTGGATGATACTCTATAGTGCAATCATAGTTCTTTAACAGCTCAATCCATCGCCTTTGTCTCATATTCAATTCTTTCTGACTCAGCAGATACTTCAGACTTTTATGATCGATGAAAATCTGAAATTTCGTACCATATAAGTAATGTCGCCATATCTTTAATGCGAACACTACTGCCGCTAATTCCAAATCATGTGTTGGATAGGATACTTCATACGGCTTTAACTGCCGTGACGCATATGCCACTACTTTTCCATGTTGCATTAAAACACATCCCAATCCTTGATGAGATGCGTCACTGTAAATCACAAATCCATCTGTACCTGATGGAATTGTTAACACTGGAGCTGTTGTTAATCG
This sequence comes from Craterostigma plantagineum, assembly GCA_027422505.1. Lineage (NCBI taxonomy): Eukaryota > Viridiplantae > Streptophyta > Magnoliopsida > Lamiales > Linderniaceae > Craterostigma > Craterostigma plantagineum. Next base: position 26,751,658 of record JAPQWV010000009.1, read on the forward strand.
CTTCTTTAATTCTTCAAAACTCTTCTGGCACTCCTCGGTCCATTTGAAAACCGTCCCTTTTCGTAGTAATTTCGTCATTGGAGCGGCTATTAAAGAAAAATTCTCTACGAATCGTCTATAATATCCAGCCAAACCTAGAAAACTACGAACTTCTGCCACGTTCTTAGGACTTTCCCATTTGATTACTACTTCAATTTTCTTAGGATCAACTTGAATTCCTTCGCCAGATACCACGTGGCCCAAAAATACTACTTGATCCAACCAAAATTCGCATTTTGATAATTTCGCATATAGCTTCTTTTCTCGTAAAGTTTGAAGAACAATTCTTAAATGTTGTTCATGTTCTTCTTTTGACCTAGAATATATCAAAATATCGTCTATAAAGACAATCACGAACTGGTCCAAATAGGGTCGGAAGACATCGTTCATTAACGCCATAAAGACTGCAGGGGCATTCGTCAGTCCAAACGGCATAACCAAGAATTCGTAATGCCCATATCTTGTTCTAAAGGCCGTCTTTGGAATATCATCTTTTGCAATCTTTATTTGATGGTACCCCGATCTTAGGTCAATCTTTGAAAAGACCTTAGAACCCTGTAGTTGATCAAACAAATCGTCAATTCGAGGCAACGGATACTTGTTTTTCACCGTCACTTTGTTCACTTGTCTGTAGTCGATACATAATCTGAGCGTACCATCCTTCTTTTTAACAAAGAGCACAGGCGCTCCCCATGGTGATACACTTGGCCGTATATATCCTTTGTCTAATAATTCTTTCAACTGTACTTTTAACTCGTTCAGCTCTATCGGTGCCATTCGATACGGTGGAATAGAAATTGGTGCCGTGCCAGGTTGTAGTTCAATCGTAAACTCTGTATCTCGATCTGGTGGTAATCCAGACAAATCCTCCGGGAAAACATCAGGGTATTCATTTACCACGGCAATATCTTCCACCTTTAATCCACACAATCGTGTATCTATAATATATGCCATATAACATTGACACCCTTTTCTTTTCAATTTGGATGCTTGTAAACTAGAGATCTGACATGCCGTCCATACGTTCTTTTCTCCTTTAAACACTATATGTGTTTGATCCGAAGGAAACAATTCAATTTCCTTTTTAAAACAATCTAGTTTTGCTCGATATCGAGACAGCCAATCCATGCCTAAAATTACGTCAAAATCCGTTAAGGGTAAAACTAATAAGGTCGCCTGCATCTCTACCCCATCACTAACAATTTTACATTTCGGGTATACTGTACTTATTATGACCATCTCACCCGTTGGAAGTCCAACATTTACTTTATTTTCCAGGGTTTCGGGTTTATCATGTAATAATGATGCAAATGTTCGTGAAATGAATGAGTGCGTTGCGCCTGGATCGAATAAAACATATGCATCAATATCACATATAGATAGCTTACCCGTGATTATACGTGACCCCTCTTTGGCTTCTTCACGAGTCATTGTGAAAATCCGACCCTGTGCTGGCTGTCCATAAGCTTGTCCTCCAGACTCTCCTCTTCCTGCACCAGTGTTATATGATCCTCGGCCCCTTCCCCTTCCACGATTAGTGGAGGGTCCGCTAACTCTTGATTGATCCACTGTAGGTTGCGTTTGTGACATTGGACAATTTCTAGCCAAATGTCCGCGTTTACCACATTTGAAGCATTCGCCAGTGAGCCATCTACAGACACCCGTGTGATTCTTTCCACAATGTTCACACACCGGTATTGGTTGAGGAATTCCGGTCCCTCGTCCAACAGTTCTTGTCCCACCCATACTGCTTCTGGCAGGACCACTCGGTGTGTTCATCGATCTCGATGGATTACCAACCTTCTTCAATTTTCCGCTCGACGATTCTTCACCTGCCCTCCTTTTACTACTTTGATAGTTTTTCGATTCTGTTTCTAACTTTTCAGCACGAATAGCTGCCGCCCTTAATCTGCCATAGGATTCCATATCAGAGGGAGTGATACGATTTCTAATCGTATATCGAAGTCCAGATTCAAATCTTCGACACTTGTTTCTTTCAGTAGCAACCATATGAGGAGCATAACGGGACAGCTGATTGAACAACACCTCATATTCACCTACAGATTTATTTCCTTGCTTAAGTTCCAAGAACTCCTTTTCCTTCTGATCCTTATAAACTTCTGGCATATAGGTGTCGTTGAATTCTCTTAAGAAATCCTCCCAAGTTAGCACTGGAGGTTGTGCCATACTATCTGGAACTGTTTCCCACCATTCATATGCATGCCCTTGTAAGAGTGACACTGCATAATCAAACTTCTCCTCTGGTGTACACTGCATCATATTAAATACCCTTTCTGTTCTTTTTAGCCACGTTTCTGCCTCAGCAGGATCCGTTGTTCCCATAAAATCCACAGCACCCAATTTCCTAAGCTTATCATATCGCCTTTCACGGGGAATTGTCAGGGGATTTTCACGCTCATTACGCATAAGCGTATGAGATTAATTAGATTCAGGTACAGCCGATCTTCCTCCTCCCCCTATCGTAGGTTCATCGTGTTCTACATGCAATGGTTCACTTACTGCCCTTCTCCTAAATATGCAAAAAGAATTTCAGGGCAGACCATAAAAATGCACATACCATGCAAATGTCTACAGAACCTAAGACCTAGGCTCTGATACCATACATGTAACGTCCCATTTTCTATTACTTTATTCGCGCAGCTATTATATTTTTCCCATAAAATTTTTCGCCTTTTTACAACCATACCTTCACACATAAACGGGCGTACATCTGGTCTCGTCACTTTCACGCATATTATACATATATATGCACGTATCATATTTATTATACATCATATGAAAGACATTAATGGTTCTTATACTACATGCACACGATGAACTTAGGGGAGTAGGTGGGAGCGTAGCCGGCCAACCTTGAATCCATGCTTTCGTGTGAAGATGTACTCTAAGTTGCCTGCTAGATATCTACAGCAACTGTGGAAACAATTATTCAGAGTATGATCGCAACATGTTATTCCATTATACAATAAAAAAAATGTAGCAGAAAATTAGTTTCTTCCTTTCGTTTGCTTACATAGACATTTCTAAAGAATATACCATCATTCGTAGAATCTGTAGATTCACAATCCTTATGCTGTAAACATTTTAATTCACATAATCATCACGTAATCAATCATCAAATATTGGTCACTTAACCATAGTCCATAGAATTATTCATATAATCTGTAAACCAATGCAATTCTGTATGATCATTTATTTTTGATACTTCCGTTATGAACATGCTAGACTCGTACCATTGACCCCGTAAGGGCCCATGCATGGGACTCCGTAACCATAGATATATTTTTGTTTGCCTGTACAGGACTCTATAATTCCCCGATTTGTAGGGATGTAACCATAACTGTGTATCAAGTCGTCCGATGTCGTAGCAGTCATAACGGTTTCTCTTTTCATTATTATTCGTATGCAATGCTATACTTTCGCCTTATATGACATATCAATTCCATGCACCATTGAATAACACATATCACCGTAACACATTATGGCCACATAATTCACGTTCATTTCAAATATATTACGTCTATAAGAAAAACCATCAATCCTGTAATTCACATAAAGCACATAAGAACAGAACACATGTTGCATATCATACTCACAGTATGGCTTAAAGCCTCACTCGACTTTGTCCTTGCCTTTTTCTGAATCCTGACCTATAAAAATATATATTTTTTTCAATAAATAGAGAATCCCTAAAATTAATACATATGACGTGCTATGCATGTTTATTATGTATGATCATATTATTATTATTATTATTATTATTATTATTATTGTTGTTGTTGTTGTTGTTGTTTTTAACTTTCGTAATATATTAATTCTTTGCCTAAGAGATGATATTTAATAAATATCGAATGCTTTACCCACCCTAAATTATATCTTACCAAACACTTTCTTGTAAAACCCTAATGTGAAGACCTTAATTTTATATAAAGTCCAAGCATGCTGAAACCTTTTTATGCCTATGACGAAAACCTTGTAAGAATACCGAAACAATTGTGTCGTAGAAACATTCCCACAATTAAACATTGTGAATTTTTTTTTTAACCTTTGACAAAAACTTTTGAATAACTTAGATGATCACGAAACTTTATTATAAAAGCTATGACGAACTTTAGGGTTTTATGTCGAAAACCTTGATAATAAAGAAAACTTGGTCTTAACGAAACTTCCAAGAGAACTTTGATTATTAGGACTCTTACTTTTCGTTATTTCCTCACGGTGTCCTCATTTCTTATTAAATAATACTATTCTAATAATAATCTAGATAGTCACACGTCTACTTGTGTCCTTTAATAAGTTATTATTATTATTATTATTATTATTATTATATTTATGTACATATACAAGAGTAAGCATATCACATCAATATATTATATATATATATATATATCTACAATGTAAGCCACGAGACTTCCTAATTAATTGTTACATGTCGAGAACTTCAAAGTGCAATAATATAAGGGATTCGATATTTTCTTAATGAATCTCGAAATGCATCTCGACATTGAACATAAGTCGACCTTCCATCCAATAAATTTCTAGATTTCGACATGTGTGATCTCGACATCATAACAATTCGATATTATAACTCGAAATTTTTCCAATTGTGTTTCTGAATGTCGAAATCATGTTTCAACATCATAACTTGAATTCTTCCTGATCTATCTCGAGGTTGTATGTCGCAATCATTTTAGTTAATTTCGAGATTATATGTCGAGATTTGTCTACTTCATCTGGAGATCACATCTCGAGATTTACAATTCAGAAATTATATAGAAATCTCGACATTCTATTCTGATTTTGACCTTCATTAGTTTTCGACATCCAATTCAAAATTCATCAAATTCCTTTCGACATCCTACCTATTATTCTTACTTAAATTTCGAAATTCTAATCCCCCTTTCGAGATTCATAACTTAATTCCTCTGAAACTTTGGAAGCTTTCGATCAAACCCTAACATTCTCAAGAACCTCAAGAACATCATCTAACTTCATAATTTTCAAGAACACAATCGATATCATAAGGACCTCACACACGTTCAAACCCTAGAAATCAAAATCACTATATGACATGGATGGTGAAACTTTTCGTGTTTTCAAGTACATAATAAACCATGATTAAAATGCAAGCTTAAAGTAAAGATTCATACCCCTTCCTAAAGTTTATTCACGATCTGTTCAAGTTCTTCATTTCCTCTCGTTTCTTCTATTTTGAAAAGTTGTTCTAATGATAACAAAGTGTTGATCTTATCTTTATTTGATTTACGTGTGATTATAGACAAGTAATATTAACACCTATACTTGTCCTTAGCTAATAATAATCATTATTGTTAGAGATATTTTTATTGTGTTCATTTTAGTATTATGTCTATGTTCTGTAATCTATTTTGCCCTAGGACCTAATTGTAAATATACCTAACTTGTGGGTATATTAGTTAACTTGGGCCCGATAGCCCATTAGGGCTTATATGTATAAATACCCTAAAAAATACATCGTTTAGGGTTGCTGATTCATTATTGGAGTTGACGACTTTGCTGAAGATTACGTGCGTATCATCGTTCCAACTCTACAATCCGTCTCGTGGTATTACTATTCAATCGCTTCCGTATTTCATCGTATAAGGTAATACTAATCTTATGAATCAGATCAAGGTTGGATAAATCGGCCTAACAAGTGGTATCAGAGCCGAATTCGTGGATCAAACTCATTGAAGTCTCGTTGATATCGCTCGCTCGTTCCATCCTATTTCCATCGGAGTTCATCGAGATTGGTTCCTATTATTCTAAGTTTATCTCTTGTTCTCGAAATTCTAACCACCTCTTCTCATCCAATTGCTCAGATTATCTCTCGGCTCATGAAGATTGGATATTTTTAATTCTTGATCGAATTTTTTTTTTTCCAGCCAAAGAACAGTTTGGGACGTCGACGTGAACAGGATACCTGTTAATCTCTCGAGATTTTGACCTAAGCAGCTCCTTCTCGATTTTTTTTCAGCTCGACATTGATCTCGACATTTTACTCGAAATCAGTCATCTCGACATTTGAAGTTCTCGACAATTGTCTCGACATCTTACCAAACACCTCGACATTTGGTGCTAATTTAAGCTCGACATTTATTTCGACTTTCTATCTAAACATCGATCTCGACATCTATTGCGACATTTTTTTTCAATATTTATCCGACATTTCTCTCGATATTCTGCTAGGAAACGAAGATCTCGATATTTTACTCGAAATTGTTGCTCGAAATCGATCTCGACATCCGCCTCGACATTTTAACAAGGGACTCGACATCTTGCACCTTATTCCATTCGACATTTATTTCGACATCTCATCTCGATTCCTTTATAGACCTCGACATCCCTCTTCGACACACTTCGACATCTATTTCGACATTTTAAACAATACTCGCACTCGACATTTACTTCGACATTTATATCGACCTTTTGCTCGGAAATAAGGACCTCGACATTTTTATTCAAAGCTCTACCCGATATTGACTTCGATATTTCTCTCGACAATCATCTCGACTTTTTACTCGGAATTTAGCACGGATCTTGACATTGGCCTTGACACTTTACTCAAACATAAGGATCTCGACATTTTTGCTCCAAATTCCATTCGACATCAATCTCGACTTTAATATCGACATTTATCTCGACATTTGTCTCAAATCACGACATTTTTTCTCGACTTTATTGCATTCTTTCGACATTCTTCATTAGTGATTAATTATTAAAAAAAATATTATTATTAGAGAAATATTTTTGTTCTACTATTATTATTTCTTCATCATTTCTAATCGAATTCTGTGATTTGTTTATTTCGTATATTATCTCTAACCTTATTTGCCTTCCTTGAGTTAAGACTTTAGTTGATCAACACGATAAAGATCCACATCCAACCTACTATAAGCAATGGACCTCTATTCACTTGGAAACGACGCGAGACCTCCCATCCTCAAGAGGGACGAGTACACAGCATGGACACTCAGGTTCATGAACTTCATCGACAGCAAGGAGAACGGAGACCTAATGTACGAATCCCTCACTGAAGGCCCAGCTCAATTTTGGGTTACTATTCCAGGAAATCCGGACAATGAACCGGCCGTCCCAGACACCAGGGAACTCAAAGCTCGTACCGCCTACACTGAAGCTGAAAAACTCAGAGCTCGTGCAGATCGTCAAGCCAGAACTTATCTCTGTCAAAGCATCCCTAATGACATTTTCATGCAGGTAAATAGCTTGCAAACTGCCAAGGAAATGTGGGATGAGATTAGTAAAATGATGCAACGAACTGAATCTGGGTACAAGGCAAAGAAATCCAACATCCTTACGGCTAATGATCAACGATTCCTGACCTTAGTGAATGAGATGAGAAAGATAAATGTAACCAGAACTGGTGAGGAGATCAACATACGCTTTCTCTCAGCACTATAGCCAGAATGGAGGAAAATAGCAAGCAATATCCGCCAGAACAAGGATCTAGAAGAGATGGACATTCACTGTCTCTTCGACAGCCTCGCCCAGCATGTTGAAGACATAACTGAGATTCAGAAAGCATAAAAAAAAGGCCGCCATGGAGACACTTGCACTAATCAGCCATCGAAAATCAAGAAAGAATCCAAAGCATGTGCAGATCCTAGCTCATCTGAAGAAGACAATGACAACACAAATGCAGATATGGATCCTGAGCTGGCAGAGATTACCAAACAGATGGCCTTGATCACCAAACGCTTCAACTCTTACACACAGAACAGATCATCAAATCGACTCAGGACTAGCTCCTCAAAGAAGCGGGACCGAAAGACTGAAGATGGTGAGCCTAAGCCCTCCATAAAAGATCAGAAGTGCTTCAACTGCAGCAAACCAGGACACTTTGCTCGAGACTGCTTCCTGCCTAAGACAAAGGATGTTGACTACTACACCAAAAAGGCACAGCTTCTCAAACAAAAACAGTCTGGTGTTGCACTCATGGCAGAACAGGAATCATGGCTCGAGGATACCTCTGAAAGTGAGGACGAAAACCTGGCACTCATGGCAAACGTTGAAACTGACACTGAAGATGAGGCACACAACACCGTAGCCACTCCCTCGACCGACTCATCTTCAGAAACTGAGGTACACAAATCTTACTCCAATCTACATGAACAATTATGTCTTCTTCAGGATAGACTAACATCCATGTCTAGTGAAAACCAATCATTAAGAAAACTAGAATCTAGGTTAGCAAACAATGAAAAAGTCTTGCGAACCGAACTAGTAGAAAAGGCTAGGTTAACCTCGTTCCTAGAACAAGCTCAGGATACATCCCTCAGACAAGAGACTAGGATAAGAGATTTAGAAGAAAAACTCTTCAAAAAGGAAAACGACTTCAAGAAGAGTGAGGAAGAGCGAAACACAATAACCCAACAATATGAATTTTTGTCTAAGGAACGAAATCGTCTATATTCGAAAATCAAAAACCTTGAGGATCTTCTAACAAAAAGAGTACTAACAGATAAAAATATGCTCTTAAATACTGCTAGAGACACGAGATTTTATGATCCCCGTAACGGTATAGGTTTTGTTCCAGACTCTACCCCAGCCGTTAAGAAGCCTCTACCTCTTTACGATATTAGTTTCCTAGGCTTACAAATACCTAGTCTTATGCCCTTCACTAGCTCGCCTATTATTGACAACTTAGAACAGAAAAAGAGAAGTAGGGAAGACTGGGCTGAAATACCAATCGACTACGACGAACTAAATAAAAGCTCAAGAACTAAGGAACCCTGTCCATCGGATGACTACTTACCCCTATATCCACCCTCCCCAGAACAAGTAGACGTCCAAAGATCGAGTACATCTCGTCCGTATATTCCTCCATTTATCAAAGAATGAAAGAAATTAGTGATTGTCACTCGACTTTTGAACTCGAAAAGATTGCCTCTCAAGTGGAAAAAGACGTACTCCTGACAATCATCTCTTCACTCGAAAAGCAAATCAACAACCCCATCGGTCTCTCCACACAATGTCACCTAGCTATGCCTAAGATGGATGCATCACCTCACAAGGAAATTAAAGGGAAAGAAAAAGTCAAAAGACATGAGCTGCTATTTGAAAAGTATGCGTCCCCTTCAAATCATTACTATTCCTACGATGATGCACTTGCCTTAAACTCCCGTTTTCGCTTAGCAACCGCAACCTCAATCAAGAAAGACTCACGCTTCTTTACCAAGTCAAGCTCGCAAACCCAAATGGAGAGGAAACAACCCAAAGACAAGACAGACTTCCTAACTGAACTATCACGCCTGCAAGACATCAACCCGTCACAAGCCAAGGAACATCAAAATCAAATCGAAATCTTCAAATTCGAAAAAGAGAAACTACTTAATGAAATTTCACTTCTTAGAAACCTCAACGATTATTCATCTAACGTTCATTCGTTTTCCTCTTATGACCTAACTCCTAATGCCATGCCAAATTTGACTACAGGCAAGAGAATAACCAAGAAGAAGAAGACGTTGGCCTGGGTCCAGAAATCGAAACCTGATCAAACTCATTTCAAGACTTCCTCTCCTACTACCTACGCTTAGGATGAATCTGCTATTATTCCTTTAAAGAAATCTAAGACATTTGATGTTTCTCGCTTTGATAAATCTATTGGATATAATCTACATTATTCTCCTACTCGATCGTCTGTATCTCCTGCAGGGCACGTCTCACGTACTCCCATATTCAATCGATCATTGAACAAAAACTCCACGTCGCATAAATCTAAACTTATACAGATTTGGGTGCCCAAGCAAAAACATTACCCTACATCTCCACAACACCCAAAGCAAGGATTGCAACGATGGATTCCTAAACCGGATATTAAGAGCTTCAACACAACAATTATTTCCAACACTAATCCTGTCACTAGTTTGACTAAGTCATCTACTAAGAAATGGACAGTGCCCATTCTAAAATGGGTACCGAAACGTTTCTAACATCTTTCCTCTTGCAGATCCATCATGTGTGGTATCTCGATTCAGGTTGCTCCACACACATGACTGGCAACAAAGAACTGTTGAGCAACTACACCGAAAAGTACGGTGGAAAGGTACGCTTTGGAAACAACGAGTCATCCCCAATCTTAGGACGAGGAGATCTAAATCACGGGAATCTGACCATCCAAGACGTTTCATACGTCAAGGGACTAGGCCACAACCTTTTCAGCATGGTCAATTATGCGACAAAAGGGCTCGAAATAAATTTCAAAGCACGAAAATGCAGCATCAATGACGGTCACGATAACGATCTGCTCCATGGTATTCGAAAAACGAATGTCTATACGATAGACCTTAAAACAACCACCCCTTCCTCGAATATCTGCCTACTCTCTAAAGCTTCACATCATCAAAACTCTTTATGGCACAGTCGTCTATCGCACTTAAATTTTAAAGACATTAATAAATTATCCACTAAGCAACTAGTTACAGTCCTACCAAATCTTTCATAACAAAAGGAACATCTTTGTAGTGCTTGCGAACTAGGAAAAATGAAAAGAGCATCCCACAAATCCAAACACATCGCATGCTCTTCTCGACCTTTAGAACTACTTCACGTGGATTTGTGCGGTCCAATGAGAACAGAAAGTCTCAATGGTCGCAAATATGTTCTGGTTCTTATCGACGATTTTTCGAGGTATACTTGGACGAAATTTCTACGCAGCAAAGATGAGACTGCCTCAATAATTGAAACCTTTGTTGCAACCACACAGAATCTGCTACAGGCTCGAATTGGCACCATTCGATCAGATAATGGCACGGAGTTAAAAAACGACCTTTTGAGAAATTTCTATGCATCTCAGGGCATTTCACAACAATTCTCAGCAGCAGGAATTCCACAACAAAATGGAGTCGTCGAGCGGAAAAATCGAACCCTTGTTGAAGCTGCACGCACGATGATAATTCAATCAAATCTTCCACACTCTTTCTAGGCTGAAGCACTAAGTACTGCATGCTTCACTCAGAACCGCACCTCAATCCACAAAAGATTTGAGAAGACCCCCTATCAGATCATTAATAATCGTGCTCCTAACATTTCTTTTCTTCGAGTGTTTGGTTGCAAATGTTTCATTGCAGATGACCGAAGCAACAGAGGCAAATTCGATACCAAATCTCTCGAAGGCACGTTCATTGGGTATTCCTCGACGTCCAAAGCATTTAGAGTATTCCTCAAAGACGCTAAGGTTGTACATTCCCAACAACATCAGAAGCTTCCTCTACTGCATCAGGGAACTCTCAACAAGACTCAGCCTCTTCAAGTCCAAATATAGCATCTCTAGACTTTTTGCTTGAAGATTTTCATCTAACTTCAGATCCGGTGTCTTCTCCGACGACAGAAATTCCACAAGGTGAAACCCAAGCAACAACAGATGTTGAAGACAATTCTTCCTCAGAAACAGACCTCACGCTTCCAAACGCCACAGACACTGAGGACGAAAATTCCCACTCAAGTCATGATCTCACTCCAAATGCCATAACACCTCATACTGAAACAAACGATGACACCGTAGGCTCACAACACGATCAACCTCCTGAAGTAGAAGCTGAGACAAATCCTAACCATACTCATGATTCTCACATGGTTCAACCACTCCTACGAAGATCAACTCGTGAGAAGAAAAGTGCAATTCCGAATGACTACATCTCATTTGTTCACAAACATTTCTCGTGTTTTATGAGCCAACTCGAACCACGAAAAGTATCAGAAGCTCTCTCGGACCCAGACTGGATCATAGCTATGCAAGACGAACTCAATCAATTCGAACGCCTACGCGTCTGGACCTTAGTTCCAAGACCCAAAGGAAAAACGATCATAGGAACGAAGTGGGTCTTCAAAAACAAAAGAGACGAAAACGGCAAAGTCATCCGTAATAAAGCGAGATTGGTAGCGAAAGGGTACAATCAGCAAGAAGGCATTGACTACGATGAAACCTTTGCACCAGTCGCTCGTATAGAAGCTATTCGCCTATTCCTTGCATATGCTGCTCATAAAGACTTCACTGTCTACCAGATGGACGTCAAGACAGCCTTTTTAAACGGAGTTCTTAAAGAAGAAGTTTATGTTGGACAACCTGAAGGATTCGTAGACTCAACCAAGCCCGACTACGTGTATCGCCTGGACAAAGCCCTTTATGGCCTTAAACAAGCACCACGAGCTTGGTATGACGTTCTTTCCACCTTCTTAGTCGAATCCGGGTTTACCAAAGGTCAAATTGATACCACGCTCTTCGTTAAAAGACAGAAATCAAACATCTTGCTCGTCCAAATTTATGTTGATGACATAATCTTTGGTTCCACGAATGTGAAACTATGCGAGGAATTCAGTCACTTAATGACCACCAAGTTCGAAATGAGCATGATGGGGGAAATGAATTTCTTTCTAGGACTGCAGATCAGACAGCTACCCGACGGTATTTTTATTAATCAGTCTAAATATATCTGTGATCTCTTGAAGAAATATCAGATGGAAAATAGTTCCTCCATAGCAACACCAATGTCCACTGCATGCAAACTTGACGCCGATCCCTCTGGCAAACCTATCGACGAAACACACTATAGAGGAATCATTGGTTCACTACTCTATCTAACATCAAGCAGACCAGATATCGTCTTTGCAACCTGCCTTTGCGCACGTTTTCAAGCAAACCCCAAAGAATCACACCTGACTGCCGTCAAGAGAATACTACGCTATCTGAAAGGAACTCCAAATCTTGGTCTATGGTATCCCAAAAACTCTAGTTTTCAATTAATTGGATACACTGACTCAGATTTTGCAGGCTGTCGCATGGATAGAAAAAGTACGTCAGGTGGCGCACAACTGCTCGGTGACAAATTAATCTGCTGGTCCTCCAAGAAACAGAATTGTGTTTCTACGTCCACAGCTGAAGCAGAATACGTCGCAGCTGCCAGTTGCTGTTCACATATTCTGTGGATGCGCACTCAACTCTTGGACTACGGGTTTGATTTACATAATATTCCTATCTACAGTGATTCTAAGAGTGCAATTGCGATAACATGCAATCCTGTCCACCACTCACGAACTAAGCACATTGATCTTCGATATCACTTCATCAAAAATCATGTTGAAAATGGCATCATAGAAATGCAGTTTGTTAGCACCGAACTTCAACTGGCCGACCTTTTTACTAAAGCATTGGATGAGAAACGATTTCAATTCTTAGTCTCTAGGTTGGGCATGTTGAATCTTACCTCTTAATTTAGGCACATTCATGCTAGGCTGCACATCTCGGACATAACCATGTTATATATTATGAAAAGCCTATGCATGTGTCTAGGGGGAGAAACATAATTGCATAATTCTAGGGGGAGCATTTATCTTTTAATATTTGCATCACTGATTTAGGGTGAATTAGATTCTCTATTTTCCAAAAAAAAAACAAAAAAAAAAAAATGCGTATATGTCTAGGGGGAGCATCACTATTTCCTACCTTTCAGTACCTTCGCATTGTCATATGGTATCTTTGCATTTTATTTGCATTTTATTTTATTTGCACATTATTTGCATTTTATAAGACTCGACATTTTATACTTCGCCATTTCGACATCTTTCGTCTTCCACATTTCATACTTCGCCAAATTCACTGAAATTTTCTAAATCTTCTCTGTCATCTACTGGTAAGCTCAATATAGCCTCGCATTTCTCTTTTATAATACTAACAGTTCCGATTGCAGGTGTGAAGTCGCCGAAATTACAGAACTATTTCTGATTTCAAAATCGCATATATATTTTTTTCTTCTCTCGCTCGTTTGCCTAAATGATTTCAATGTTTTCTACTGATAAACTCCCAGTTCTGATTTCGATAGGCCTTCTGATTTTAAATTTATCGACATTTTTCCCAAAACTTCGACCTAATTGTCTTCGAATTTTCGTAACAGTGCAAGCCTTCGACTTCTTTCTATTAGGTCTCGACATTTTACGGTCTCGACATTTTACGGTCTCGACATTTTATCCCTTCACAGATGTCGACATCTTTATCGAGTTTTTGAACCCTAAATTGATTATCCTTTCGACATTTTATTGGCCGTCTCGACATTTTAAACCTATCCCGACATTTTCATTTTTTAAAAAGAAAAAAAAATGTGCCTCTCGACATTTTCTTTTAAACTGGGCCTCTCGACATTCTATCTACACTGGGCTATCTCGACATTTTCAAATTGGGACGCTTCGACATTTACAGTATTGGGCCTCTCTCATCACTTTCAATTGGGCCTTTCTCCTTCACGAAAAATGTTTTTAACCTTAGAATGGGGCCTTTTTCTTTTACTTAACGAAAAATTCGTCAAGTTATATATATATATCTATCTCTTATATACTATCTACTTATATATATTTATCCACATATATCTATATATATTCATCTACTTATACATATATATATATCTATATATATATATATCAAAAAAAAAAGAGGAAAGGAAAAGAAGCACAGCAAGCGAGGGCAACGATGGAATATTCGATGTCTAATGACCTTATGATCATATTTTTCAGATTATGGAGATTCCAAACCGTGATACGATCTACCCAATCTCCAAATGGATCGAGCCGCTGAAGAACAACTACCAATTGGACGCAACAGCATTCAGATGCTCAGACATGGTGATCATAGCCATTCTGAAGAACCACTTTCTGCTCCCCGCCTTCACACTCACGGCGAGCGTTCCCCAAGTCTACCTACAACAATTTTGGGGTCTCATGGATCAAGTTCAAGACACCGAGGAGATCATTTTCCAAAGTCAGATTGAGAACACTTCGGTTGTTCTTAACAATGATCTTCTGAGGACGATTCTACAACTGCCCACCTTTGATGAGCTCGATCCACCTCCCACCGCTCAAGAGATCCTAAATGGAATGCTGGAACTAGGTTGCTCCCCACCTCTCACACAAGTCTCAGCACTCTCCTTCAACAAAATACCTGCTCCATGGAACGCACTATTCATGCTGATTAACAAGTGCTTATCACCGAAACACACCGGCTACGATCGTTGCAACCTCAGCATCCTCACTCTCTTCCATGGGGTCATCTTCGGGAAACGCTACGACTACGCTGCCCTATTCATGCAAGAAATAGTGGACCAGATCTATACCAGGGATCACCTCAAGACGTCCAAGAGAAAGGGCCTTCCATATCTCCGATGGTTCCAAGTCTTGATTTATCATTACATGGAAATCCATCCAGAGATCACTCGTCGTCCAGCGGCAGTGTACCTAGGAGTCCCCAAGTTCAACTATCTGAAGAAATCAAAGGAAGGATCGACACTCCAAGGCATGCCTATCCCACGACACCTCCTGGACCTCGCTGATCCTACGGATGCCGAGGTGATCAAATACAAGCAGTCACAGAACCTTCTTGCCCCTACGATACGGTCAAACCCCACCGTATCCAACCCCGGGGCTAGCTCGAGTGTGAGACAGGGTCCTGAGCGACAACGCGAAGTACGCACAAAGAGAAAACACGACCGACGACCGCCTCCTCCGGTGTCCGTCGACTTCGCACCTCCTCTCCTCACTACATCTTCCAGAACCGAACCCCTAGGAACAGGAGCTGATTTAATCAGCTCCCGAGTAGAAGCCGCCGCATCTGGTTCAACGGCGCATGCACAACCCAGCCCTTCCCATTCATCAACCTCCCAACAGGTTGATGTCTCAACAGCTCATGGGGAACCATCTCAGTCATCCTTGTCTCGCTCGGAGGCAAGTGATGTACAAATCAGCGACCCCCAGCCCCACGTCGCTGTCCCTTCTTCCCTCACATCGAGTCTAGTGTCCACTTTCCCAAATTTTTTCGATTTTGCTAGGACACATACACCCTTCTCGACTCTTCTTAGTGATCAGTCCAGAACGTCCGTAGAGACGTCATCTACTGATGATACTCGACGATCGGACGGAAGACCTGACATGGGCAATATCATTACCCCCTTGCCATCAGGCCATCTCGATGAGCTTGCCTTATCAACGATGCCAACGGTGAGCCTAAGTGGCCACGGTTCCTCAAGTCCCACACACTTTTTAGTGAATGTGGGCCGCGACACAGGAGTTTACTCTGAAGTCGTGACAACAGAACGCCTTCGTGGCTCTGTTGAGTTATTTTCACCCTTCGTCACCCAAGCCCACCTCGACCAGAGCCTTGAACGGAGCCTCGCAACTATACGCGAAGAAATGAAGCAAATGGAGGCCTCTATCCTACAAAAGTCGGGGCAATACCATCCTCCTCATCCCACCAAACACCATCACCTACCTCCACACCTACCCCCATCATTAAGGAGCTTCGACAGAATCTACTCGCCCGCCTCCTCAGCGAGGCCGACCACCTCGATGATGAGGATACGGAGCTCCTTCACCGCCTCCAACTACCGTACCACTGCCACTACGACCCGTCCACACACAAACGCCGACATGACGACCCTGATGGCGACGGTCGTCCTGAGGGGGAGGAAAAGCGGCAGCGGGTCGAGGCAGCCACCACCCATACAGAACCCTCAACCTCAACCCAAACTCAACCAGAAACCTCCACGACCCCAAATCCACAACCTACTACCTCTTCTCATTCCACCCATACAGAACCCTCAACCTCAACCCAAACTCAACCAGAATCCCCAAATCCCCAACCTACTACCTCCTCCCATTTAACCCTAACTACTAACCTACCAAAAGGCCTACCCTCATTACCATCTGACTTCAGACCAGACCCACCCCCACAGGAAATCGATGAGCCACTGCCTCCAGTCGTAGACATGAACATCCCTGATTCCCTGGCTGAGCTCAACGAGTTTATCGATCGGGGATGGGGATCTCAAAGCTACAGCGATCATCCCACAGGAGATGACATTCAAGAGAGACTGGACAACGTTAGTGGATTAATCTGGGCGGCGGTTGAAGCAAGCCTCAGAATGGCGCCAGACGAGATCAGAAATGGAGAAGACTACGAAGAAACGTCATATACATATGAGATCCCATGGAACAAAGCAACAACTCCATTTCAAGAGGAACTTAGAAGCAGAATCTGGCGAGAACGTGATCAAATTCGACCATACAATGAAATGGAGCTGAGAGGCCTATCACATGTTGGAGGATCCAAAAAATTGGCCTACCATTTCCTATACAAATGGACGACAAAAGGCGGATCGAGGGTCACGGATGCAGACAAGAAGAGAATGAGAGCGAAGGCACCGATCAAGGATATATTGGATGTCACCGTCCAGGAAATGGGAAGAAGCCTAAAATACCCAGTCTACAAAGTACAACGACTGGATGGCTCTGAAGACGTGATCACTGAAGGCAATCTGCAGTACATTGATCCCGGCGAAGTATACAAGCTATCAAGACTCTACAGGAAATTCATCCTACGAGAATTTCGATATAAGCTGGGATATGAAGCCATCAAAAGACACATGCTAAGGGATATTACCTTCTACACAGGGCATGACTTTCAGATAGCCATTGAGAATAATGCTAAGAAGGTAAACCTTACAAGACCAAACTTCACCGGCATGGAGGAGGAACTCAAACCATACCCAAATGGCTTCATCTTCAAAGAACCTGAACTCTCCGTAGTCTACAGCAAGTCTGGTCTAAAGATAGTCATGTTTCTCTCAGAAGTCGAGAAGTACTGCGACGGCACTCTCAGAATCATTATCGAGAAACTGAGAAGTAAAGTTAGAAGATACTCTGATTCTTCAAAAGGTGACCTTGCAAGCTTAGGCCTCGAGCAGTTCCGAGATGAAATCGTTAGTCTAAGCAATATTGCTATTGAAGAAATTCAGAATAGACTATGTCTTCGCCGAAGTATCCGACTATTTGAGGTCGCTCTCAACCTCAGAAAATCTTTCTACAGGACAGAAGGCAGTGCAACAACGACAAATGAACACAAAGGGGGAGATTGTTAGAGATATTTTTATTGTGTTCATTTTAGTATTATGTCTATGTTCTGTAATCTATTTTGCCCTAGGACCTAATTGTAAATATACCTAACTTGTGGGTATATTAGTTAACTTGGGCCCGATAGCCCATTAGGGCTTATATGTATAAATACCCTAAACGATACATCGTTTAGGGCTGCTGATTCATTATTGGAGTTGACGACTTTGCTGAAGATTACGTGCGTATCATCGTTTCAACTCTACAATCCGTCTCGTGGTATTACTATTCAATCGCTTTCGTATTTCATCGTATAAGGTAATACTAATCTTATGAATCAGATCAAGGTTGGATAAATCGGCCTAACAATTATTTTAATATAAACTAATTTTTCCTTTTGACCAATTTCCATACCAAGTTACGAAACTTTTTGATTCCACCTAATCCATTCGACCTTATTAGCAATATATATAAATATATATTTATTTTGCAATCCAAAAACTTTATTTATGGTTGTCTAAAACTCAATGAACCACGAGAACTTTATACAACTTAATAACGAAAACTTTGTAGTACTTGTCTTTATTTAATAATCACGAGAAACTTAATGTAACATCAAGAAATATATATATATATATATATATATATATATATATATGTATATTTAACTTCGAAACACATCTCAACATTCTCCTAGCCAATTTCGAAACCTATGTCGAGAACTTCATGTCTCGAGATTTATTAAATTTATTTCGAAATCATATATCGAGATTTACTTAATTCATATCGATGTTATACCTCTTAAGAACCTAGAACTATAATACTTTAGATATCTCATTCTACATATACCTCTGTTTGAAAAGAATGACTTTTATGAATGCGTGAATTTATACAAATGCATGAAATTATAATATTTGATTCCTGACATATAAATAGGCACTGAAGGAACAAACGAGAGGCATCCCACAGAGAGAATAACTAGTGAGAGATAGAGAGAAAATTAATAGAGAGTTTGTCGGGTATTTTCTCCGACTATAAAGAGAGAGGTTGAGGGTTTTCTCCTTTATAGATTGAGAGGTTGTAATTTCTATATTTTCCTCTATAGTGGATTCTTCTTCCTTGCCCGTGGTTTTTACCCCGATTTGTTTGGGGGTTTTCCACGTTAAATCTCGGTGTCCACATTTTATCTTTAATTGTTCAAATACTTAGCCGCGGTATTACTCGACTGGGTCCACTGCCACGCCAACATCATCAACCAAAGAATGGAAGTGTTGTTTGATGTAAATATTTAAGCACATAGTTATACGAAGAAATTATATATATCCAACAATATAAAGTTTTTTGGGGCGAGCAGTGTAGTGTTGTCAAAATGTTCGAGAGCGCTTAAAAAAAATAACTATGAATTGCCGTGCGCATAAGTAGTCGACGAATGGGAATGATTTTTTCATAAAAAAAACCATCAGTATCATGATCTGTTGAGATTCCGGCGCGCTTAGGTTCACCACCAACTGTTCTTTCGTGGATGTATAAGAATCAAGTTGAAAGATGCCATCTTGATATGAAACAAATGCGAAAAGAAAACTTAACACATGTATACGTGGTTGGACTCTGTTTTGAGTCTACATCCACGACCAATAAGAAACTCTTTTTGATTGATGGAAACTTATTTATATAAAAGACGGATGCTAGAAAGTACCTAATCAGCCACTAGTAAAACAGAAAGCAGATTCAGCTCATGTCTGGTATGTTAACTGCCTGCATCGAAGAGCTTGTACCTTGCTTTTGGAGAGTTGTACATCACTTCTTTAAGTCGAAACAACTTCGTATCTCAGCCGTTTGATCTCGTTTCACTTCATCCTATCGCCCAAATCATCTAAACTGATTTACAAATAATCAGTTTGATTCATTCGATCAAAGCTTCACCCTTTTATGATAAGATCATTTCTCAGACCAAAAACAACTAGTCTTCACTTCCATCTTCATCAGTAGAGTTTTGGCTCAATGTTTTCCCAGCGATCATATAAAAGGAAGTCACATCTTTATTATTAATTGAGAGTTAAAAAATAATAACAAGACATTTAGACCAATTGAGATTGTTTCAACTCATGCCTGTTATGTTTTTTAAATATCTACTTTGAACATAATTTATAATTGGTGAGAAAAACTTGATTTACAGTTAGTATTCTGAACGAAGGAAAGAGATTATTTCCAGGTTATCCTCAATCGATGGTTGATATCTTAGGAACTCAAGGAAATAATATATTTGTCAATTCACAATCAAATAAAGCATGTTTGTATGTGCCCTATTGAATGTTTATCTTATTATCAGATGGCCTTCATCAGCTCACATTAGCGCTTGCACTTTTATTTTTTTTTGGAACGAAAAGCAAGCTATCATCTGAATAAAAAAAAAATCTACCTAACTAAGATGATCGTAATATGCTTAAGAATTTAATCTTGTTAGTCTTGGATAATAAGTGAGAAAAAAAAAAAAAACCCTTACCACGTCACCTGCTAATTTTGATCAATCTTGGACAAATCGGAAGAGATGATTTGTGAAATCGGAAGACATTTGGGCAACCATAATAAACGGTTGTGTCAAATCTTAGTGGTTTGAAATAAAAAATAAAATTGCGGAAAGAAATGAAAAGTATTATGAATCATTAAGTAAATAGAAGATTATTGATTACATGTTCTACGTGATTAAACATGACATGAGGTTATATAAATTTTGGTCATTTGTATTTAGATAACTAACTTTTATGCAATATATGCATTCATTCGTTGAGTAACATTTAAGGCAAAGATGCATCTTATCGCAAAATTCGGAGATATCATCACGAAGTGTCGTTAGTCTCAAAATTTTTAGTCTCTTATTACCAGACAGTTGCCATTATCAATAGGAAAATCAACTTTTTATCCCGCTTATAAGTTCGACATATAATATACTATTTTATATATGAATATATATTAGTGTGTACCAAAACATTTCAACATTATTTTCTTGAAAGTAAGTTCATTTTAAATACATTCTCTAACTTGGCTACATTTACTTGTCCGTATAAGCCTACATAAGGTAATATTATCACATCTAATACCGCTCACTATAAATAAAGTTCAACCGTATCAAGTCCGGTATAAATCATCGGCCAGCTACTATTTTCAAACAAATCCGGTACAACTGATCCAATGTCCGGGATAAGATAAATAATCTAACCCACCTATGAATTACAAAAAACCCATATTCTTAAAATCATAAAATCATGGTTATTTCACGTGATTTATATGGTAAAAATAAATAAACACTCGTTTATTCCCTGTTTTATGGCGATCAAATTGACATCGATATCTTACATTTTTTTATATTCATAAGAATAATTATTTTTGTAAACTATGTATTAATCATATAAATGTAATTTCGTAATTTTATAAATAATACAAAATTACAATTTTTTTTCTCTTGGAAACTAACCAAGATATTGTTAAAATTACAAAGTGAACATACTACAACCCATATAAATGTCGAGATTGAGATAAAATTGTGTGACATATTTTTATAAAGCGCAGCCCTTGTGTAACAATATCTATATACATTTTGGATTAACTTATAAAAAGACATTGACCTAAGAAAATGTTTTAGGCATTAAAACGTATCAATAATGATGAAAACAATGTCAGTCTAAAACGTTCTTGACAAAACGTTAAATATAGATTGCGTGTGGAAAATGGAACTTGATACGTGCTAGAATTATTACCATGTGGAAATAACTTTTTTTCATTAATACGTAGGTCGTCTATCGGTATGTTATGGACGACCAAAACGAGC
The DNA here is from genome assembly GCA_027422505.1 of Craterostigma plantagineum. Taxonomy (NCBI): domain Eukaryota; kingdom Viridiplantae; phylum Streptophyta; class Magnoliopsida; order Lamiales; family Linderniaceae; genus Craterostigma; species Craterostigma plantagineum. The sequence continues at coordinate 26,773,451 of JAPQWV010000009.1, forward strand.
TAGAACATCAAAACCTCGAGGAGCTTCGCAAAACTTAATGATCTTGATTTTAGTTGAAGATGAGTAGTGTCTTCTTAAACGTTTCTTAGATGAATACCTTTTAAATTTTGTAAATGTGTTCTTAAACATATCTTCGTGCACTTTTTGGTCTGGTCACGAACCTAAAAATTGAATTGGGTGAACAACGCTTCTAATTTGTTGAAGATGTCGTCTATTCTCACAATGAAAAATATTTCTCCGAAGTTATTCCGTCCATATATGATTTTTTAGTTTCATATTTGACTTATATTCTAACATATTTGATGATTCTATTAACATTATCTACACTTTTTTGATTAGATTCCATCCATATATTGATTTTATTCCATTAACCTACATAACGAAAAGGATTAAACCCCATTTAATATGTCGATAAAAGGGAATATCATATCCATATGAATTTACTAAATAAATTGATATTAACGTTATAAAACTAAATATAGAAAGACCGTTAATTTTTTGATCGTTACGCAGGTCAACCAATATGGATGATGCAATAAAACCTCAAATTAAAACACTTCACATATCAATCAAAGATGACCCGACGTCGTAACACCAAGCGTGTATAATTCCAACGTGGAAAAGTATTTGCATTGTGGTGACCGATTGCCATGTTTTATCCAAAAAATTCCTTTCAACTCCGCCTATATAAAGCGCCCTAATATAGTTCGTTAGTTCTTGCAAAAACCCTAATAATCATCAACTCTTAACAAACAAACAAACAAACAAACCATGGCCCTTTCAATCACCTTTCTAGCACTCACACCCTTTATCCTCCTCACCATCACCGTCGTCGACGCCCAAAACTCGCCGCAAGATTTCGTAAACGCCCACAACAACGCGAGAGCGCAAGTTGGCGTCGGGCCCGTGAGGTGGGACAATAATGTTGCGTCGTACGCCCAAAGCTACGCGAACCAAAGGATGGGAGACTGCGCTATGGTCCACTCGGGCGGGCCCTACGGAGAGAATCTCGCGGCGGGCAGCGGAGACTTCACGGGCCTGAAAGCGGTCGACCTTTGGGTCGGAGAAAAGGCGAACTACAACTATCCGTCTAATTCTTGCAACGGCGTTTGCGGTCACTACACGCAAGTGGTTTGGCGCAATTCGGTAAGGATTGGGTGTGCTAGGGTTCGGTGCAATAACGGGTGGTGGTTTGTCACGTGCAACTACGATCCCCCGGGCAACTACGTTGGCCAACGTCCTTATTAAGTTAGGCATCATGCCTTGAAATAATATATGAAGTGTTTTGCTGCAATAAATAAGGGTTTTCTCCATGTTAATCATATGGGGAGCCTATGCTAATGCTACTGATTTTGAGATAAATAAACTATCGATGGTGAGAATTCTCGTGTAAGCTTGCTTTGTAAAATAATCTTGTGTAATAATAAGTGAAATGGATCTTTGTTGAGATTATATAAAAGTGGGTGCTATTCCCCATTGAATAATGAAGCCCTCATAGGCCACCTTATTTATCAAGAGACTATCTCCTCCTATCACCAACTGAGTTTAAGAAGAATACCTCAATTTCAAATAATCTTGCCATATAATTGATTTTTGAAGTGTGGATTTCTTATGCATTTTCAACCTTTAGAACTATTTTAATATAAGTTCTACAAGGTTGATCTCACGCTAAGGACCATGCGATCTATTCAATCGAATTACATTGAAAGTTTAGCCGGAATGCGATGTCACGACAACTTGCGAAGAACAGTAAGGGATTCGATTTGTTCGTCAAATCGCCCGGTGCTATATTGTCTTCGAATGCCTAAACATGCCACGTAGTTTTTCTATGTCATGACAATAGCACCTAAAATTGATGTGGATGCCCGGTAAGTTGACGGATTAAATTGAAACTCTCATTTATTTACATCTGTTGGGTATCAAACTCAATCCAGCATATTAGATAGAAGATTTGACATATAAGCTTTTGGGCTAGAAGTTTATCGGAAATTCCCACAAGGAGCAGATGCATCGATAATTCAAAGATATTTCGAGGAGTATTTTGAGTCAATTACGAGAAATAACTTATTATGGGTAATAATTGGATGGATTTTTATTCGTTTGGGGTCTTAATGAGAGTTATATCAATATCTGGGGCAGTTGTACATATATGCATATTTTCTTTAGGACAGAAAAAAAAAAACCCTAGCCTATAACGTGAAGTTGGCAGGCAGAAGAGTAAGAGTGGAGTTGAAAATTCCTTGGGAGATAATATAACGAGTCAAGAAAGATAATAATCAAAGAAGAATTTCTACAAGAAAAGTCAAGGGATCTCTGTTTTCCGTAAGGAGAGAACAAACCGGAAGCGACAATTGGCGGTGAATAATATTAGCTCCAATTGAAGGATGAGATGCGCCTCTTTCATTTTATATATTAAGATTTATATATTGAGTGAGTGAAACTAGTTTCTCGGGTGGTACAAATAAAAACAATATATTTCACTCACTCACGATTCAAAGCCTAACACATGAACCATATTAAATTTGGCAGCGGTAAGTCAAACAAGCATGATATCGTGTTAATTTGAGGTTCAATTCTAAAACCAACGTGAGATGTATTGACGGAATTCTTTGATTTATATCTCTAGTTAGGTGAAGTTAGTTCCTGACCGTGGGATAAGTAATTTCAAAAAGTGATTTGTATATAAAGCTAAGAGAACCACATATATGATCACACAGGGTCAGACATAACAAATCGATAGCATTATTTTCTCGGAGTCCCTAGATTCTATCTTTGACTTTATGTAATATTTTCGTGTTTTTTTTTCTGATATAGTTTTTATCGTTAATCCAATAGCATAGTTAATCTTGTACTAAATTGGCACTTAATATCATATTTATTGAAGAAAATGCATCAATCATTACATTACAAAACAAAATAATTGGCCTCAAGTCAACCACATAAACTTATATATTGGTTGTGTAATAAATAATAGAGAGAGAGAGAGTTTGAGTCCGCCGAAATTTCGATGTCCGTAACGAAAGTGCCATAACCACGCCTGGTCTTTCACCTTCGCAGAGAGACATGAATGAGTGAGGCTTTGGAGAGAGAGCGGAAACATGCGATTTGAAGTCATGTTCACATGAGCGATCATCCCCAAATTCTTGTCGTGAATTCTGCATGCTCCGTCTTTAATAAGAATTTCGTACCCCTTATCTTGCAACTGGCCGACACTGAGTAAGTTTGTCTTCAACTCTGGAATAAAAAGAACATTTGATATAGTGTGGGTAGCGTCACCTTTTCCGTGGAGAGCGATCTTTCCTTTCCCCATAACTGATATCGTGGAGTCGTTGCCAAACTTGACAGTGTTGCGAAAAGTCTCGTCTAGCTCGGAAAAAGCTCCCTTGTTCCCACACATGTGGTTGCTACAACGTCTAAGTACCAAAGGTTCCGTTGAGTTTCCTCATTCACATGGCACACCATCAGTAGCGAAACCTCTTCCTCTTGTTCTGCAAAATTTGTCGTTTCCTCCTTGTTTTGCTTATTTAAATTAGTTCGACATTCTGACTTGTAATGGCCATATCTGTGACATCGATAGCATTCGATGTTTGACTTGTCTGGAGACTTTGGTTGATAGGTTGACGAGTTATGGCCACCTCGTCCTCGACCACGCCCTCTTCCTCTAACTTGATTTTGATTTTCTCGTTGTTGCGGTTGCTGTTGGTGATTCGATTGATGATGGTTTTTCTTCTCGCTACCTCGGCCCCCCACCTCTTTTGGACGTCGAGTAATTTGCCGTTGAAGCATTCAAGGCTTGCTCCTCATTGTCTTGTTGCTTGATCTTCTGTTCATGCACCTGTAGAGAACTTTGTAGCTCGTCAAGAGAGAGTTTATCAACATCCTTTGATTCCTCAATTGCACAGACAACAAAATTGAATTTTGGTGTCAAAGATCTGAGTATCTTTTCGACTATGATGACGCCCTCAGACTTGTCCCCGAATATCCGCATCTTGTTGGTAGTTGCCATGACCCGTGAGAAATAACCTTCAATTGTCTCGCCAGACTTCATCTTAAGATTTTCAAACTCGGTACGAAGTGATTGAAGCTGCTGCCTCTTTGCTTTCGCTGAGCCTTCATACTTTTTCTTCATTGAGTCCCATATTTGCTTGGAGCTATCTTTGCAAAGAATCGACTCCAAGATTGAGCGATCAATAGCCTAGAATAAATAATTTTTGGCTTTTAGATCCTTCAGTTTCATTTCTTCAATTTCAATCTTCTCTGCGGGTGTCGATGTTGCTGTTTCTACTGGTACTCCATCAGAAACAACCTTCCAATATTCTTTTGATCTCGGAAAATTCTCCATTAACATTCCCCAATGATCATAGTGACCATCAAAGCGAGGAATTGCGGCTTGCACAAAGTTTTCAGATGCCATGAAGTCTAAACTGCTGTTTTTTGTTTTTTGTTTTCGTTAATTAGTAGCTCTGATACCACTGATACAATATTTGAGAAGAGTAAGTGAAGCACCAACGTGAATAATTCATTAGCAAGGGCACCTATAAATAGGCATTAGATAAGACTTGGTAAATAAAACTAACTGACAACTAAAGACTCGTTCTAGACCAATACTAAGTAACTTAGAATAAGTATTAAACTCACTAAGCAACTGAAACATAGAAATAGTTCCCAGGTTTATAGGAACAACTCAACATGCCTTAACAATATAATGTTGATCAGTTGTACGATATGTTTGCGGAGAATTGACAACTTCAAAGTTTGATATCGGAAACACACAACCCACTTGAAGGAGTCCTTCAAAACGGTCGAGTAACGCACTATTAAGTGAAGCTTGCACGAGAGTATCCTACATCACGGACAATTAACATTAACTTGCGTATATAGAAATGAATAAAATGAAGATTTCGAACCTCCTCGTCTAGTAACATGTGTTGAATTTTCAACATAGATGAAGAAGCAAAATAGGAGTTTGTTTCATGTGACGTGAGCAATGACGTTTTTCAAGCTTCCTTGTGCCTATAAATAGCTTGCACTGCTCGTTGATGAAAACACACCCCAAATACAAGAGAGAAAGAGAGCGAGGGAAAGAGAGAATGAGAGGGAAAAAAGAAAAAGAAAAAAGGAAAATCTTGTCCGCGCGGATAAGGGTGAGAGCGGGTGTAGTTTTACTGTGGTAATTGAGAGTGGGTACAAAAACATTACCCGGGTGGGTAAGGGGTCTCGGGTTTTTGGGTTTAAATACGAGCGTTATTTTGTACGGTGTAATATTCTCAAATATAGTAAAATTATTGTCTCTCCGTGGATGTAGGCGGTATTGGCCGAACCACGTAAAAATCTCGGTGTTCTTTCGGTGTCATTTCAACTTTAATTAATATCCCGATAAATTGTCGCGGGTCCAAATACAACTACCGCTGGCCCAGAATTAAATATTTACCGCTCAACCCCAACAAGTGGTATCAGAGCCAAACCCTGCTGGTATTCTGAGTATGCTCTGTGGTTGCAGCTGTATCTGATCTTCCACATCAGAAAAGAAATCAGAAGGGAACATCGATCGGGGGGAGCCAGTGTCAGAGCGAGGTTCAACGAGGTGATGCCTTGTGCTGAGAAAATGATGGTACAAGATGGTTATCGTTGATTGTATGCTCGGTGTCGGGCGGAGCTTGTGCGGCGGTGGAGTTTTGGAGTTATGGCAATAGTGCTGTGTCGCTAGCTGTTGTTGGGAATTATCTGATCAGTATTGTTTGGGCCGGCTGTTGTATCTGTGCAAGGATAATAACGACGGATGACAGCAAAGTGCGACAATGTGCTAGTGTGGGAGGTTCACTCTGCGGCAGAGAAGAGTGAAGGATGTGCTCGTTTGTCAAGGTTGGGTGATAAGCTTTGATGGGAGACGAGGAAAAGTCGGAGTAAATGACGGAAATTTTGGGGTCATGATGTGTCGGAAAGGAAGAAGTAAGGCCCTGTTACTTCTTACCTCGCTTCCTGATTCGGGTGATAATTTGATCACAACTATCCAGTACGAGCTAGTGAAGGCAGTGGATGGTGGAGTCAACTCTTTTGGAGAGGAGGCGGTCAAATTTTGGTGATAGCTTGATGTTGGCTATTTTTCAGAGTGAATCATAGAGGAAGGTGATACGCCAGGGGATTTGGGGACAGCAGCAGGTCCAAATCCAGGTGGCGGGAAGGGCATGTGATGCTACAAATGTGGTGAGCCAGGACACATCAGGAGAAACGGTCCAACTTGGAGGAAGAAGGACAAGCGGCTAGGCAAATTCCACATGCGGGTAGCAGACGGTTTATCTTGGAGACGTTCTCACAGTCTCTAATGATGACGCTCGTTCTCAGGAAGAAGGATATTAAATTCGGGTTTGCTCCAAGAGAATATTTTGATGCGTTCCGAAAAATGCAAACGGTTTTTTCGATCTCCACGGCCGATGGATATCGTTGTGCTGTTCGATGTGTTGAAACGGGGAAGATCAAAATGGTTGACGGAGCTGTACGCATTTGGGTGGTGTGACGTTGTCTCAAAGTTGCGTAGAATTTAATATTCTTGAGCCGGTCAGATTCCAGGGCTATGGAGTTTTCATAGCAGGGGGAGTCTGGGAAAATCACACATGGCGGAAATGGTCCTACCAAATGGAGAAGAGTGCAAAGGTTTGTATCGTCTGGACGTGAGTATGATATAATACTCAGACTTCGATGGGTTCACGAAAATGGCGCGCATGGTATAAAGGCAGACGATGGTGAGAAGGAAAGTCCTGCTGGAGAAGGGGTTACATCGAAGTCCCTCTTCGAGAATCGACGGGTCGAGTCGGTTCAACATAGCTGCACATAAGATTGGCCGCTGAATGAATCAAGTGGGGTAGGATCAGAATTCTTGATTCGGATTATGTGTAGTTGGTACAAGGAAGGCCAATTGACGTTCGTGGTATTTACGAACGAGTTACTCTAATTCTCGGTTCGCTGGAGTGCTCTCTAAAGAAGACGGACGTGTTGAAAAGGGGGAGAAATTGTTGAATTTTCAACATAGATGAAGAAGCAAAATAGGAGTTTGTTTCATGTGACGTGAGCAATGACGTTTTTCAAGCTTCCTTGTGCCTATAAATAGCTTGCACTGCTCGTTGATGAAAACACACCCCAAATACAAGAGAGAAAGAGAGCGAGGGAAAGAGAGAATGAGAGGGAAAAAGAAAAAGAAAAAAGGAAAATCTTGTCCGGGCGGATAAGGGTGAGAGCGGGTGTAGTTTTACTGTGGTAGTTGAGAGTGGGTACAAAAACATTACCCAGGTGGGTAAGGGGTCTCGGGTTTTGGGTTTAAACACGAGCGTTATTTTGTACGGTGTAATATTCTCAAATATAGTAAAATTATTGTCTCTCCGTGGATGTAGGCGGTATTGGCCGAACCGCGTAAAAATCTCGGTGTTCTTTCGGTGTCATTTCGACTTTAATTAATATCCCGATAAATTGTCGCGGGGTCCAAATACAACTACCGCTGGCCCAGAATTAAATATTTACCGCTCAACCCCAACAACATGAGGCCGACTAATATCAGCTCTCCGATCCTTTTAAAATTAGTAGCTCTCCATGAACGTAGTAGTCTAACAATTATTATGCAATTTCCCATTCCAGGTGTTAGACGGAACCATGATGAAACTATAATTATAATTTTTAGTAATTAGGCAAAGTTTAGGAAATTTCACTTGTCGCGATAATAAATAGTACAAATATTTATATATACATACATATAATGATCATATGTAAACAATTATTGTCAGAATTAATACCGAAACCTTTTGATAGGGGTAGAATATCGAGCACGCCAGAAAGGAGGAATGCTTTCTTAGTAATACTCTGAGCTACAATACTTAGCATATTGCAACTTAGAGTAGGGGGACTGGTTGATAGGGGTGACCCTCGATCCAGCATTCCTCCTGACCTGACAACCACAAGGAACAGAGTAGGAGGTTAGGTCCGAAGGAGGCAAGGACCAGGTACGAGGTTCGACCAGAGGCAATGCACGAAGCTGATATTTGGAGGAGCTAGGGAGATATCCCAGGAAGCTACGGAGCTATCCGGAGGGACCAAAGGAAGTAATCGAGAGAGCTAAGGAAGTGTCCAGTAGACCTGAAGAGGGAGATATCCCAAGAAGCTACGGAACTATACGGAAGGGCCAGAAGAAGAGCTCCGAAGAGCTAAGGAAGCGTCCGGGAGATCTGACGAAGGAGGGCAGTATGAAACCCTAGACGCGTGAATAGTATAAATAAGTGGCTCTTATCCACTTTAAATCATCTTCCACACGCCCCACACACACTAACACACCAAGAACACACACATGTTCTCTCTCCCTTCTTTCTACTGTTTAGAGCTTGGAAGTACTTGTAAACGTGAGAGCAAGTGAGGTTGAGTGTATTATCTTCTCTGATTAATAGTGAATATTCTCCGGCGGCCCGTGGACGTAGGATTCACCTGAATCCGAAACCACGTAAATCATCGTCTCTTTACTTTTCCGTCCTCTTTCTTAATATTCCATCCACGATTTCATCCGAACCGGCCCTCACCTTGATTCCCGGACCATAAATCTTGTTGATCGGGGTCGTACCCGCATCAAATGGCGCCGTCTGTGGGAACGAGGGTTTGGAACATGAGATATGGAGTCGCGGCTTGGATTAAACGACTGTTTTTTGAAGATTTCTGGGCTGCCATTCTTGAGTTTTCTTCTATGGCATTTCATCGAACACTTGTCGGGCGTAACTTTGTCACACCATAAGCTTGGCCACCGGCCACCTTGGCCTCACCGTCGGCGACCGGCGCACCACCCAAGCACCGCCGGCAAGGCAGCGGTGGCCGCCTATTTAGGTCTGCCCTCACGAGCGCAGAAAATGCTTCGGGATAATTGGTGTACGTGCTCGCTTTGCCGCGGTATATCTCGGCCTAACGGCGATCACCGGCGAAGCCACGTCCACCAATGGACTCGCTGGGAAACGTTCTATCCATAAACATGCCTTCCGCGGCCAAAGATCAACCACGGCGAGCGAAATCGACTGTCAAACTCGCGTTGGCGCTCACAAAATTCCGACAACGTGTTTTCGTCGGGGCTTAATCAGTGGCGATGATTGCGAAGGAGACGAGTGGAGAACAGTTATGTTGAGCTCGGATTTCGGACTCTGTTGTGCTCCAACCGTCGGAACCATGACCATCGTGCCCGGAGGTAAGGCCGTCGTGCCTGCCGAGTCGGTCGCCGGCGACGCCCCCGCCGGAAAATTGCATTCCGGGATACGGTTGTAAGTATTTTAACTTTTTGGGTGCCAAATTGAATCATAAAAGTTATAGGGTTAGTTCTGTTATTTCCCTAGGGACTAAATGCTGTCAAATATGAAATTTGGGGGCAAATAAGACTCTGATAATATTTGGGGTTCTGTTGTTATTTCACTAGGGTTTCTAATGGGTTTGGGCCTCTTAAATCTGTAGAAATTATATTTTGGTCCCTAGGATTAATTTATTGTGTGGCTTAAATAAATTAAATATTTGGGCTTTTAAGTCTGATGGATTTTAAAATATTTGGGGCTAGTATCATTTTTTATTGGGCTACATGAATTATTTTTGCGGGGGCCGTGAATTAATTATTTTTCATTATTGAAATTATTTTTGTTAGTTCCTGAAAATAATTATTGTGGGGGTTATTGAGATTAATTATCGTAGCTTGCTAATATTAATTATTTTGGGTTATAAAATAAATTAAATGTGGGACCTTTAGAGTCGGGGGGCTTAAATGTATTGAGCTTGATTTATTTTTATAAGGCTCTCGAATTAATTATTTGGGCTAGAATATTTGGACTATTGGAATTATTGTCATTGGACCGCTAGCCCAGTAGGTCTCCATCAGGACTCCCAAAAAGTACAGCCTAGGACAGACAGTTACAGGCGTACTACTGTCAGACTGACATACCATCTGTCTGACCATAATGTTCCCCGACCTGCACCCTCTGTGTGTCCCCTGGTCGGCTGTAAACAGTCCAGTCCTTTTTAACACCTCGATGTCAGGATTAGCTGGGATATGTACTTCCTCCGTACACTACCTTTGACCTCCAGCTTAGCTACTTAGCTACCGACCTACAGGTTTCCTACTTAGCTAACGACCTACAGTTTGGCCACCCCATATCTCGAAATCTGACATTTCTAGATCATCGGATTAGGAATAATACTGCGATAGAATTTATTTGTATAGGCTAATCTCCAACCTGCCGTAATTCACTGTTTCCACTATACAGTTGTTAAATGATATCTTGTCATTATTCTTATCTCATGACGCTCATTGCGTCTTTTGCGTTGGAGTTGCCTGTGGTTGTGGCTTTGCAGATTTGGCAGGTATGATGGTCCAGCTCTCTGCTGACAACAATAGCCCGTAAGCCCTGGCTTAGACCCAGGCTGGAAGCGAAATCCCGTAAGCCCTAGCTTAGACCCAGGCGGGAAACAGGAGACCATAAGCCTTGGATTCAATCCAGGCTGGAAACGAAGTCCATAAGCCCTGGCTTAAGGCTAGGAGCGAAACCCCATAACCCCTGGCATAGATCCAGGCTGGACACGAAGGCTCTAAGCTCCGACGCAGCTCCAGATGAGAAAGGAGGCCATGAGTCCTAGCTCCGATGCTAGGTGAAAAAGAAGCCTGTAAGCCCTGGATTCAATCCAGGTTGGAAATGAAGTCCATAAGCCCTGGCTTAAATCCAGGCTGGGAGCGAAACCCCATAAGCCCTGGCATAGATCCAGGCTGGACACGAAACCTCTACGCTCCGATGTAGCTCGAGATGGGAAAGGATGCCATAAGTCCTAGCTTCGGCCCTAGGCAGAAAAAGAAGCCTATAAGCCCTGGCTTAGATCCAGGCTGAAAAAGACGCCCAGGTTTCGGAATACTCCGGACAAGGACACCTGTTGGCGCGCTGAACAAAAAATGCCCAGGTTTCGGATTACTCCGGACTAGGACACCTGTTGGCACCCATCGCGAAAAAGTCGCCCAGGTTTCGGATTACCCGGACTAGGACACGGGCGCGCGGAACAAAAAATGCCCAGGTTTCGGATTACTCCGGACTAGGACACCTGTTGGCACCCATCGCGAAAAAGCCGCCCAGGTTTCGGATTACTCCGGACTAGGACACCTGTTGGCGCGCGGAACAAAAGATGCCCAGGTTTCGGATTACTCCGGACTAGGACACCTGTTGGCACCCGTCGCGAAAAAGCCGCCCAGGTTTCGGATTACTCCGGACTAGGACACCTGTTGGCGCGCGGAACAAAAATGCCAGGTTTCGGATTACTCCGGACTAGGACACCTGCTGGCAGCACCGGTCAATACTAGCAGAGCTCCTAAGCTCGATCCCTAACCAGCCAATGCTGGCAGCACCGGTCAATACTGGCAGAGCTCCTAAGCTCGATCTCGAACCAACCAATGCTGGCAGCACCGGTCAATACCGGCAGAGCTCCTATGCTCAAATTTGAACCAGCCAATATTGGCCGCATCGAACCAGCCAAGACTGGTCGTGAGCGCCTAGGTTCCGATTTAAACCGAAGGGGGATGGAACCAGACGATGCTGGTCAAGCGCTCCTAGGCTCCGATGCAACCACGTCCAGAAAATAGAACTAGCCAATGCTGGCCCCATGAAGGACGAATAAGAACGCTGGTACCATACGGACCTGATAGAAAACGAAAAAGTGAGGGGTGTCGAATCCAGCTCATCCAGGAGCTCCCCAGGTACACGTTTTCATTTACCAACAACTTCTTGAATGAAAATTTAGAATGCGAACGCAGTGGGATGTTGAGGAGGAAGTGAGTAGGGAGCAAACGTATCCACGAGCGAACATCCAGTATACTGCGATCTACAAAGAAGGTCTGGCGCAGACTATCCAGGAGTAACGACGGAAAAAGTTAAGGTTGGTGAATTAGGGGGTACACTGTTCACGTACTTCGAATGTGCTGATGAACATCAGCACAATCCGAAGTAGGGGGAGTGGAGAGTGGTAGTAGTATAGGTCCCCGCATTGACAGAGAAGCGGACCGCAAATACTTAAGGAAAAACGTCCCTAGATGAAGATAGGCCTCAGGTGGAAAAGTAACCTGTTAGCCTACAGACCTGGCGATACAAGCCCCCAACCTATAAAAATTAAAACAAGGGACGCTGGGTTCAACCCATACAAGTATTTCCCAGGTACATGTTAGACATTCTAATAATCTTTCATATGAAAGTGTTGGATGCGAATGTAGTAGGATGTTGGGAGGAAGTGCAAGAGGCGGAAAGGTCGCCCATAAGCAAAGAAAACAGGCCACAAATCCTCCAAGCCCTAACTCAGCTCCCTGTCTGCGGAAAGCGATGAGCGCCAAGTCCAGCCCCCAACGGACATCTCCCAGGTCGCCAGAAGCCGGCGCAGAACTCCCAGCTCTGCGCTGGCACCAGAAGACCCAACCTAACCGTTGGGATATCTAAGTCCAGCCCCGCGCTGGCACCAGAAGACCCAACCTAACCGTTGGGATATCTAAGTCCAGCCCCGCGCTGGCACCAGAAGACCCAACCTAACTGTTGGGATATCTAAGTCCAGCTCCGTGCTGGCATAGAAGACCCAACCTAACCGTTGGGATATCTAAGTCCAGCCCCGCGCTGGCACCAGAAGACCCAACCTAACTGTTGGGATATCTAAGTCCAGCTCCGCACTGACACCTGAAGACCCAACCTGACGGTTGGGATAAGTCCAGCTCCGCGCTGGCACCAGAAGACCCAACCTAACCGTTGGGATATCTAAGTCCTGCTTCGTGCTGGCATAGAAGACCCAACCTAACTGTTGGGATATCTAAGTCCAGCTCCGTACTGGCATAGAAGACCCAACCTAACTGTTGGGAAATCTAAGTCTAGCTCTGCGCTAGCACAGAAGACCCAACTTAACTGTTGGGATATCTATCTAAGTCCAGCTCCGCACTGGCACAGGAAACCAACCTAATTGTTGGGAGATCTAAGTCCATCTCCCCGCTGGCATCAGAAGGCCCAACCTACGTGTTTGGGATATATAAGTCTAGCTCCGCACTAGCACAGGAAACCCAACCTAACTGTTGGGATATCTATCTAAGTCCAGCTCCGGGCTGGCACGTAAAGACCCAACCTAACTGTTGGGAAATCTAAGTCCAGCTCCGCACTGGCACAGGAAACTCAATCTATCTGGATTGGGACATCTAAGTCCAGCTTCGTGCTGGCACAGTAAATCCAACCTAACTGTGGGGATATCTATCTAAGTCCAGCTCTGCGCTGGCACCAGAAGACCAAACCTAAGTGTTGGAATACCTAAGTCCAGCTCCGTGCTGGCACACGAAGACCCAACCTAACTGTTGGGATATCTAAGTCCAGCTTTGCGCTGGCACCCGGAAACCTAACATGTCTGTTCGGGGTATCTAAGTCCAGCTCTGTACTGGCACACAAAGACCCAACCTATCTGTTTGGGTTATCTAAGTCCAGCCATGTCCTGGCGCATGAAGGCCTGATTATCTGTTTGGGTATTTAAGTCCAATTCTGCTCTGGCGTTTAAGATCCGACCTACCTCATCGGGACACCTAAGTCCAGCTCCAATCTGGCATGCAGCGATCGACCCAGCGTTCTTGAAGCATCGGCCTGACCTGCTCACTGAAGCTTGGGTACAGGAAAGCTGGCCCGAAAAGCCTCAAGGCTAGCCCAGATAAATACGAAGGGACTATGGAGAGTAGAAGTTGGGACAGGATTCCCTGTAAACGAAGGCGGGTAGTTACCCTCACTAACTTCATTCAGGATGAAAACCAGATCCCTCCGAGCATCTTGCGCTCGATGAGGTCCCCATGTTCTGCCACAGGCTTGCTAGCTCATCCTTCAACCACCTGATCGTGGCATCCCTATGCTTCAGCAGCTCGGTTAGCTCCCTTGAGACGAGCCACGACCAGGGAATTGGCCAGCAGAGCGGACATCCAACTTATCAAGGGAGACGAACGAAGTCCACAACATGGTGACCGACCTCCCATGCTAACATACGGAGACCTAGTTTTGGGAGCAAGGGTTCTACGTCAGCTCTCCGTCGACAAAGAGACCTGATCTATTCGATCAGGAGTCCAGCTTCGAGTTGATGAACGAAGACCTGGTCTATCTCATCAGGGTCCCCAGGATCCGGGTCAGCTCTTCGAATTCCAAGTCAGTTCTTCGAATTCCAGGTTAGTCCTCACCCACAAGCTTGATCTGGTCGATCCTAATTTACAAGTCCAGCTCTATGCTGGCCAGAGAAGACATATTCATCTACTTGGGATTTCTGAGCCAGCTCCATGCTGGCATGTAAAAAGCCCTGTCATCTGTTTGAGGTTCCCAAGTCTGGCTCTAGGCTGGCAAGAAGAGATCTGATATAATCCGTCGGGACGTTTTAAGTCCAGATCTTGATCTATCCTGTCCGATTGTCTGAATTCAGCTCCCCGCCGACTCAGAGAGACTTGATCTATATGATCAGAATTTTCAATCCAGCTCTCCATTAACGAAGGGGACTTGACCTATCTAGTTAGGATTTCAAGGATCAGCTTTCTATTAGCAGGGTATCCAACAAGGCATTGGCTGGCTGGTATCCAAGTCATCTCATCGAGACTGCTGGGTATATCTCCGTGCAGACACGTGAAGTCCTAAGCTGTCTGGGACTTCTTGGGCAACGGGGGAAAAATGGCAATTCATGAGTATGGTACGTTGGGATCAAGAGTGGTCAAAATTTGGACCTAATTGTGAGCTGAAGCAAAGAGGGAGAGACAGCGTGCTCTAAAACTACTCTGAAATGTGTTACTACGTTGAACACAATTCGGAGTGGGGGACTGGTTGATAGGGGTAGAATATCGAGCACGCCAGAAAGGAGGAATGCTTTCTTAGTAATACTCTGAGCTACAATACTTAGCATATTGCAATTTAGAGTAGGGGGACTGGTTGATAGGGGTGACCCTCGATCCAGCATTCCTCCTGACCTGACAACCACAAGGAACAGAGTAGGAGGTTAGGTCCGAAGGAGGCAAGGACCAGGTACGAGGTTCGACCAGAGGCAATGCACGAAGCTGATATTTGGAGGAGCTATGGAGATATCCCAGGAAGCTACGGAGCTATCCGGAGGGACCAAAGGAAGTAATCGAGAGAGCTAAGGAAGTGTCTAGTAGACCTGAAGAGGGAGATATCCCAGGAAGCTACGGAACTATACGGAAGGGCCAGAAGAAGAGCTCCGAAGAGCTAAGGAAGCGTCCGGGAGATCTGACGAAGGAGGGCAGTATGAAACCCTAGACGCGTGAATAATATAAATAAGTGGCTCTTATCCACTTTAAATCATCTTCCACACGCCCCACACACACTAACACACCAAGAACACACACACATGTTCTCTCTCCCTTCTTTCTACTGTTTAGAGCTTGGAAGTACTTGTAAACGTGAGAGCAAGTGAGGTTGAGTGTGTTATCTTCTCTGATTAATAGTGAATATTCTCCGGCGGCCCGTGGACGTAGGATTCACCCGAATCCGAACCACGTAAATCATCGTCTCTTTACTTTTCCGTCCTCTTTCTTAATATTCCATCCACGATTTCATCCGAACCGGCCCTCACCTTGATTCCCGGACCATAAATCTTGTTGATCGGGGTCGTACCCGCATCACCTTTCAACTACGATAAGGTATGATTCAATGAACTTATCTTTTATATAGTATATTGACGCAATTCTAACTAGAATATGAGTGTGTGTGTGTGTGTGTTGGGGGGGGGGGGCGAGGTCAATGAGATGTTGTAGAGATTTTTCACAGATCGAAGCTTTTTCCTTAGAATATGAGATTTATCGAAGCTTTTTTCTTAGAATATGAGATTTTCTATAGCGATTTTTCTTTTTTTCTTTCTTTTTTTCTGTCATTTTATTTTTTTTAAATACTAATCCTCTAAGAGGAAAGTACCCTTACGGTCCGTTTGGATTCCAGATCTCGATTTGAAATCTGGATTTCACCTAAATCTTCCGCTTGGCAATCCAATGGATTTGGATTTCGATCTCATCACAATCTGAGGTTAAATACTCTTATTAATTGTCGGATTTGAAATTCTGTCAAATGTCCATTTTCGAAATCCAAAGTTGAGCTCATAACGAGTTTTTCGTAAATAAGAATAACAACAATAACAATAGAAACAAAAAGTAATTAAAACTAATAATAATAATTTGAGGGTGAACGATGAGTCGATGACTTGCGAGCTCGATGAGTTGGCTCGAGCTCGAGCTCACTAGTGGGTGTTCGAAAGCTCATAAACCGGCTCACGAGTTTATTTTGTTTATTATTTATGATTTTTATTTTATTTTATTTTTGTACCTCTTATTTTTTTGAAGAAAAAGTTAGAAGTCGAGTTCGAAGAGCTTTATTTTGAAATTCGAATTTTGAAATCCTAACTTTTGCCAAACATTGGATTGGATTCAAAATTAAGATTTTGAAATCATAATTTTAAATCATTCAATTCTGTTCAAATACGCGAACCTAAACGCGCTCTTACGTAAATTCTATTGATCGGTTAAAATGTGATGGGCGATGTCAAAAGAACCATTAAGACCTGATAAATTATATACGATTGAGAGATAAGTTAATGTGACTGAGAAGCTCGGGCCCAAATTTTTTTTTTTTTTTTATTAATGTGAACAGACTTGTTTTACTTCATTATTTTTTTTTTACATTTTAGTTTTTTTAATAAAAAGTTAGGATAGAGCTAGAGCTCGAGCTTTCATTTTATTTGGGCGGTTAAATGCGATCCATATGTACACTGACGAGCTCGGGCCCAAAATTGTTTTTATGTCCAATCTTTATTCCTATTTTATTCTCTTAAAAATTTCGAAATTCTAAGTTTTTTCTTTCTAATTATGATTTATGAATGGTTGTTTGTTCTCGTGCGTTGTGAAATAATTTCTTATTCCGTAATCAGATCAGCAAAACGCGTTTGGTCAAAACTAATAATGTTCGAATTAAATGAAATGGGGAATCTTAGTAATGCATGCAGAATTGCATATTCAGAATATATGAACAAAAAAGAATTGGAGGAAATGGGGAATTTTAATAGTGCGTTGGCATTATTATCAAAATAATATAATAATGTGCATTGGATATAAAATTCAAATCATAATAAACTATGTAGTCAAAGTTACGCCATATATCACTAATTCCATTAACAGAATTCAATAATAATGTGCCATTCAATACATAAAAACTCTTTTTGTCCACCTCACCACATACCAAGAATCTCCTTGATTTGCTTCTTCATCACATCATCGAAGCCTGCTATATACACATAATAATACATATATCAAAAGGCGTGTTTTCTATTATAAAGGGCATTGTTATAGCAAAGCGTGTTTTTATTAGAAAGGTCACAGTTATAGCAAGCGTTTTCTATGATAAAGGGCATTGTTATAGCTAAGGCGTAATGCTGGGCAGTGACAGATGCAGGATGTTATGGTCGGGGGGCGAACCATGGCTCAACCAAGCAAGTTCGGGTTGTCAATCGAAACCCTTTATGGCAAAATCCGGTAGCTGCCCCCCCCCCCCAGTCTGTCCCTGATGCTGGGTTAATAAATACCACCTTCAGAATAAAAAGACTTGCGGCAGGAGTTGGCATTGAGTCTCGGTTTCCCCATTCACCATGTTAGAATACACTCCAAGATTGTTCCTATAGTTTGTAGTGAATCAAGTTTAGCTCAACGCCTTTGCGTGGGTTGTGTTTTCAGATCTCTGATTACGATCTTGATAGAATCTTGAATTGAATTTTACCAGAAATTAAGAACAAAGACAAGAAGAATTACGTGGTTTGGTTCAAATTCGAACCTACATCCATGGGGCCAAGAAAGAATATTGATTACGAAATATGAGATTACAAGCTTCTTCACTTCCTCTCAATTTTCTCAGATTTCTCTCTGAAACTCTCCAACTCAAGATATTCACGCGCGCGCACACTTGCTTCAACACTGATATTTATATCATAGAGTGATATATCAAAGTCGTCTGCCAATTGTGCTTGTACCATTGGCTCCCTCGTTTGTACAACGAGTTATCCCCAACTTATGTGAAGATAAAAATGCGCCTAAGAGGAGGGGGGGGGGGAGGGACGGGAGGTGAATTAGCCTTATAAAAAATTATGCTTCTTTTCTTCACAAATCCTACGACGTGGTGACCTAGAGATGCCTACTTATGCTTGTGATGAGTATGTCTGATATATCCTAGTTACGTCAGGGGTGTATTGGTTCTGTCTCACTGCAAAAAGGAAATACCTGTAAAGTAAATGCGAGCCAGGAATTTTATAGAGGTTAATCTCCAACTGGAGTTTACTCATCTCCTTGAGGTTTGCTCCTCAAGAGTTTAATCAATCACTTAGATATAAATTCGACAAGAAAAAATGTAATAGATGAAAAAATATACTGCTAAAGAAACAAAAAACTTTGATAATAATGCTAACCACAAATTGTAATTGTGTGAAGCAACAACATATTACTCATATAACAATTTAAAGTAATATTTCCTCGCGTTACCTCCCCTACTCAAATATAAAAAAATATATTTATATATATATATATATATGTATATATATATATACCTTTGTTTCAACACTAACAGATAATAATATATTTATATAATGAATAATAAATTTTTTTCCTATTGTGATAGTACTTAGCAATTCAGACGCCACGATGTTGTCACATCATATAAGGGACATATCTAAAAATTAAAAATTATATTATAATACATACATATATATATATATCATAATGTGGATTGAATGTAAAGTCATATCATTACTTAACCAGTTGAAAAAGTTAATACTATAAACTTGCATTTCAATCATTTCAAACTCCGAAATGTATCTGATCAAAGTTACGCCTTATATCACTAATTACATTAATAGAATCCAATAATTAATATAACATTCAATGCCGAAAGAGCCTACCTTCCCTCCTCAACACATACCAAGAACCCTCCTTGATTTGCTTCTCATCTCATCGTCTATATATATAGAGCAATTTTATGGTATTCACCTTATATATATACATCTTATATATATATTAATAATATAATATACATATATGTATAGATATGTAAAAAAATATAATATATATATGTTGACATAAATGTATATATATGATTTTATATTTATATACATATACAATATATGTCTATATATTATTATTAATATATTTTTATATATTTATTATGTACATATATATACACATATGATATGTATGTATATGCGTGTGTGTGTGTGTAGTGTCTCTATATATCTTATGGTATTATAGAAATATAGTCTCGTATGGTGCCATGTGTACCTTAATTTAATCAATTTATATAATAAAAATCCAAAAAAATACTATCATGTGGTAATTTTACAATAATTATCCACTATCAAACATAAATCTAATAATTCTATTAACATATAATAATTACAGATAGTTAATACCGTGCATTGCACGGATAAAAACTAGTATTAATATATGTACAAATATATAATATATATATGTACACGTATATATAATACATATTCACACACGCATAATAATATACAGATAACATATGTAATATTGATTTGACTTGACCAAAAAACAACTTATAACCAAAGAGAGAGAAAAAAACCCTTCACAACAGTACAACAAACCACTGTCGCCGTCGTTCGAGCATGGCTTCTCCTCCACTCCCCACCGATGTAGAGAAACCGCAGGCCAACGTCATAGACGACGACGACAGTGTCCCCCACCCATCTGATCTGGCGTCGTACATCCTCGTCACCTGCATTGTTGCGGCGAGGGATGGTCTCATCTTCGGCTATGACATTGGGATTTTAGTAGATTCCCCCCCCCCCCCCAAATGATGATTACTTTTTTAACCTAAACGCGTATATTTGGGATTTTGAAGGCGGTGTTAATGGACTCGTTCTTGGAAGAGTTCTACCCTTTCGTCTACAAAAAGTAGAAGGTCGAAGCTTCGACGAATCAATACTGCAAATTCGACAGTGACACACTGACGGTGTTCACGTCATCCCTTTACCTGACCGCGCCACCATCGTTGCTTGTACGAGGATCCTCGGTCGAAAGCTTTCTATGTTGCTCAGTGGTGTGCTGTACTGCGGTGGGGCGGTGATCAACGCTTGAGCTAAGAACGTTGCAGTGTTGATCATTGGTCGTATTCTCGTGGGTTTTGCTATTGGTTTCGTCAGTCATTTATAAACGCTCATACTGATAATCAATCAACTTTACCTTTTTTACAATTACATAGTTTGTCATTGGCCTCCTCTCGTGGTTCGACCGCGAGTGGGCCCGCACTTTGTGTCCCTATCCGATGAATGCTTTGGAGAGGAACTGCCCGAAATTTCCGAAGCCGACGACTGCGATTTCCAGCTTCTTCGTTGGTTGGGCGGCATCGATTGCTGCTCTGATGGAGAGGGGTTTGGGCACAGGCGCAGACCGTATGAAAAAATCATGCGGAAAGACACGGAATTTTTTCTGCGTTCGTTCTCTGTTGTAGTTGTTGTAAAATAGACAGCATAAAATAAAAGACGCCGGAATTTACGTGGAAACCTCTTTTTTTGTATCGGGGTAAAAAATCACGGGCGAGGGAGAAATTTTATTATGGGTAAAAATAGGAGTTACAACCTCTCAATCTAAGGAGAAAACACTCATTATCTCTCTTTATAGTCGGAGCAAATACCGAACAAACCCGCTTTTTTTTTCCTTTATTTCTCTCCCTCTCTCCTTATCTTGCTTTTTCTTTTCTATGGTGTATTTTTCTTTTGCCATAGCTCGTCCCTGTTTACAGGGAAACTCCTCACTAATAACAATATAATAATATTATATACTATATATCATATTAGTCATCATATTATATATTATTTATTATACACCTTGCATTCAAGATGCTTCGTGCATCATGTTTCCTACCAGCAATCTCATTTGATTGGGGTGCAATCAGATCTTCACATCTTTCTTCTTATCTCGCCATTGTATGTTACTTATGTTCGGTCAATCCACAAGAGGATCGACACCACATAAACCTGCCCACACTAATTGTCTTAATTATGTAGTCTGTCAGATTATTCGTAGTGTGAACTTTTTGCATGTCCACAGTCCCCTCTTCACTTGTTCACGAACAAAGTGGTATTGGACCCGAATGTGTTTGGTTCTTGAATGATATGCTGGATTCCTTGCAAGATGCAATGCACTCTGGCTATCACAATAAAGAACAATATTCTCTCATTTGTGGCTGAGTTCTTCCAACAATCTTCAACCATATCTCCTCTCTACTGGCTTGCGTAGCTGCTACATATTCAGCTTCTGTTGTTGACGTTACAACAATGGACTGCAGTTTTGAAACCCAGCATACGATTCCGACAGCAAGATTAAGAGAGCATAGTGTGTCTACTTATGTTTGTGAAGAGTATGTCTGATATAACCTAGTTACGTCAGGGGTGTATTGGTTCTGTCTCACTGCAAAAAGGAAATACCTGTAAAGTTAATGCGAGACAGGAATTTTATAGAGGTTAATTCCCAACTGGGGTTTACTCCTCTCCTTGAGGTTTGCTCCTCAAGAGTTTAATCAATCACTATAATGCACCGTAGCTGGATACAAAACTGATTGATTGGCCCAATACACAACAGAAACAAGTCAACACTAGACACTTTGGTGGAGCTTGGGCTCTTAGATATAAATTCGACAAGAAAAAACGTAATAGATGAAAAAATATATTAAAAAACTTCTTTGATAATAATGCTAACCACAAATTGTAATTGTGTGAAGCAACAACATATTACTCATATAACAATTTAAAGTAATATTTCTTCGCGTTACCTCCCCTACTCAAATATAAAAAATATATTTATATATATATATATATGTATATATATATACATATATATACCTTTGTTTCAACACTAACAGATAATAATATATTTATATAATGAATAATAAATTTTTTTCCTATTGTGATAGTACTTAGCAATTCAGACGCCACGATGTTGTCACATCATATTATAATTATATATATATACATATATATATATATATATATCATAATGTGGGTTGAATGTAAAGTCATATCATTACTTAACCAGTTGAAAAAGTTTATACTATAAACTTGCATTTCAATCATTTCAAACTCCGAAATGTATCTGATCAAAGTAACGCCTTATATCACTAATTACATTAATAGAACTAATTAATATAACATTCAATGCCGAAAGAGCCTACTTTCCCTCCTCACCACATACCAAGTACCCTCCTTGATTTGCATCTCATCTCATCGTCTATATATATAGAGCAATTGTATGGTATTCACCTTATGTATGTATATATCTATATATATATATATATATATCTTATATATATATTAATAATATAATATACATATATGTATAGATATGTAAAACAATCTAATATATATATGTAGACATAAATGTATATATATGATTTTATATTTATATACATATACAATATATCTCTATATATATTATTAATATATATTGACATATATCTAGGAGATTTTTATACATATATATACATATATGTCTCTATATTTATTATGTACATATATATACACATATGATATGTATATATATGCGTGTGTGTGTAGTGTCTATATATATCTTATGGTATTATAGAAATATAGTCTCGTATGCTGCCATGTATACCTTAATTTAATCAATTTATATAATAAAAATCCAAAAAAATCACTATCATGTGTTAATTTTACAATAATTATCCACTATCAAACATAAATCTAATAATTCTATTAACATATAATAATTACAGATAGTTAATACCGTGCATTGCATGGGTGAAAACTAGTATTAATATATGTACAAATATATAATATATATATATGTACACATATAAATAATATATATATTCACACACATAATAATATACAGATAACATATGTAATATTGATTTGACTTGACCAAAAAACAACTTATAACCAAAGAGAGAGAAAAAAACCTTCACAACAGTACAACAAACCACTGTCGCCGTCGTTCGAGCATGGCTTCTCATCCACTCCCCACCGATGTAGAGAAACTGCTGGCCAATGTCATCGACGACGACGACAGTGTCCCCCACCCATCTGATCCGGCGTCGTACGTCCTCGTCACCTGCATTGTTGCGGCGATGGATGGTCTTATCTTCGGCTATATCATTGGGATTTTAGTAGAGTTCCCCTCCCAAAATGATGATTACTTTTTTAACCTAAAAGCGTATATTTGGGATTTTGAAGGCGGTGTTAATGGACTCGTTCTTGGAAGAGTTCTACCCTTTCGTCTACAAAAAGTAGAAGGTCGAAGCTTCGACGAATCAATACTGCAAATTCGACAGTGACACACTGACGGTGTTCACGTCATCCCTTTACCTGACCGCGCCACCATCGTTGCTTCGTATGAGGATCCTCGGTCGAAAGCTTTCTATGTTGCTCAGTGGTGTGCTGTACTGCGGTGGGGCGGTGATCAACGCTTGAGCTAAGAACGTTGCAGTGTTGATCATTGGTCGTATTCTCGTGGGTTTTGCTATTGGTTTCGTCAGTCATTTATAAACGCTCATACTGATAATCAATCAACTTTACCTTTTTTACAATTACATAGTTTGTCATTGGCCTCCTCTCGTGGTTCGACCGCGAGTGGGCCCGCACTTTGTGTCCCTATCCGATGAATGCTTTGGAGAGGAACTGCCCGAAATTTCCGAAGCCGACGACTGCGATTTCCAGCTTCTTCGTTGGTTGGGCGGCATCGATTGCTGCTCTGATGGAGAGGGGTTTGGGCACAGGCGAAGACCGTATGAAAAAATCATGCGGAAAGACACGGAATTTTTTCTGCGTTTGTTCTCTGTTGTAGTTGTTGTAAAATGGACAGCATAAAAATAAAAGACGCCGGAATTTACGTGGAAAACCTCTTCTTTGTATCGGGGTAAAAAACCACGGGCGAGGGAGAAATTTTATTATGGTTAAAAATAGGAGTTACAACCTCTCAATCTAAGGAGAAAACACTCATTATCTCTCTTTATAGTCGGAGCAAATACTGAACAAACCCTCTATTTTTCCTTTATTTCTCTCCCTCTCTCCTTACCTTGCTTTTTCTTTTCTATGGTGTATTTTTCTTTTGCCCTAGCTCGTCCCTGTTTATAGGGAAACTCCTCACTAATAACAATATAATATTATTATATACTATATATCATATTAGTCATCATATTATATATTATTTATTATACACCTTGCATTCAAGATGCTTCGTGCATCATGTTTCCTGCCAGCAATCTCATTTGATTGGGGTGCAATCAGATCTTCACATCTTTCTTCTTATCTCGCCATTGTATGTTACTTATGTTCGGTCAATCCACAAGAGGAACGACACCACATAAACCTGCCCACACTAATTGTCTTAATAATGTAGTCTGTCAGATTATCCGTAGTGTGGACTTTTTGCATGTCCAGCGTCCCCTCTTCACTTGTTCACGAACAAAGTGGTATTGGACCCGAATGTGTTTGGTTCTTGAATGATATGCTGGATTCCTTGCAAGATGCAATGCACTCTGGCTATCACAATAAAGAACAATATTCTCTCATTTGTGGCCGAGTTCTTCCAACAATATCTTCAACCATATCGCCTCTTTACTGGCCTGCATAGCTGCTCCATATTCAGCTTCTGTTGTTGACGTTACAACAATGGACCGCAGTTTTGAAACCCAGCTTACGACTTCGACAGCAAGATTAAACACATATCCGGTTGTGGATTGCTTTTATCAAGTTCACCTGCATAATCTGCATCAACATAACCATGGACAGTAAAATTAGTATATCACTAACATAACTCGAGATCAGAGGTTCCCTTAGTATATCTGAGAATCCTCTTAATAGCAGTCTTAGTGCTCCCGGCCAGGATTGGACATGTATCGACTAACAACTCCCACTTGGACCAGACTCTCCTGGTCTTGTCCTCTTTCGGCTCACATTTGGACCACATGCTCGTGATCTTGCCCTTCAGACAATTTTTTTCAGTAAATTGTCTTAATCCTCATTTTCCACAGTGTGTAGTTTCCCCCGTTGAATTTCTCAATTTCATTTTTAGCTGTCATTTTTCCCACGTCGCTATTGTCGCATAAATTCAACAGTCCGGCCAAATAGCACTGATTAGATAAATTGCAGAAAGGGTAGCGACCAGCTTTCTAGACAAAATTACCCTTCTAAGTAAATTTCCAGATGAGATCTGGTGGGGTCACAATGGTCCCGCTTGACACAAGCCACCTAGACAGAACTTACTTACACAGTCTATTGCCACGACTTGCCAAAAAACTCTTCCGTAACGATAAACCTTTTCGATATCCTTTTTGATGTGGAAGATCAGACAAAGCTGCAACCACAGAGCATAATCAGAATATCAATCAGTGCTTGCTCTGATACCACTTGTTGTAAAATGGACAGCATAAAACTAAAAGACGCCGGAATTTACGTGGAAAACCCCTTTTTTGTATCGGGGTAAAAAACCACGGGCGAGGGAGAAATTTTATTATGGGTAAAAATAGGAGTTACAACCTCTCAATCTATATAGGAGAAAACACTCATTATCTCTTTTTATAGTCGGAGCAAATACCGAACAAACCCTCTATTTTTCCTTTATTTCTCTCCTTCTCTCCTTACCTTGCTTTTTCTTTTCTATGGTGTATTTTTCTTTTGCCATAGCTCGTCCCTATTTATAGGGAAACTCCTCACTAATAACAATATAATATTATTATATACTATATATCATATTAGTCATCATATTATATATTATTTATTATACACCTTGCATTCAAGATGCTTCGTGCATCATGTTTCCTGCCAGCAGTAGTGGAAGAGGGCTGCTGCGGCGGTGTGATCTTCTGGGGAGGAGAAGGTCATCGTCATCGTTTCGTATTACAATTGCTCGATCAATCGCAGGTTTCTATTCTGAAAGGGTTTAAGTGATAGTCGGTGTGTTATATATTAATAGTATTTTTTAAGGGGGTTTAAGAGAGAGTCGGCGTATCTTTAGGCAATAAAATAAAATTAATGATGGTTTTAATAACGGATTTACTGAAAATAGAATAAGGTAGTTGTTAAGACATTACGTGGTTTTTCATTCTTTAACAGGATTCTAGTTTTATTATAATTTTTTGTTTTGTTTTTTTTTCTCTATTGATTTTGTTATTCCTTGTTCGACTTGTGATAGATTTTTTCTTTTTTCTTTTTTTTTTTTTTTTTGCTAAATCAAAAACATTATTCCTCGGGATCAAATTTTATATGCAAGAAACGTAAGCTTAGATCGTACTGCGCCATGTTCGGGTTGTAAAGGTTGTATTCTATGAAGTGGATATACGGCTAAATGGTGTGGATTCAATCTTTAGGTGAGACTGGTCTTGATTTGTAGCATGATATATAGTTTAGGAGGGTATGAAATATGAATTACTATATTCGGAGAGAAGACCTACGACAGCTTTATTTTTAAGAAACAAATATTATTAATGACAATCGAAATACAAAATATTTGCCATCTCTTGATAGGGAAGAAACCTTCCTTCCCCTTGTGATCCCAAATATTTGGCGAAATCAATGTTGTATGCATGTTTTCATTGATCATAAGCATAAAGTTATTACATAAGATAAACCAAGGAATAGATCTATAACTAAGTAATGGTAACACTAATCAGGGATTGCTAATTAATGTTATCACATCGATAAATAGAACTATTTGTTGTAATCTCAGAACATATAAAATGCTAACCTATAGTTAGTGGGGATCTTTTTTTTTTCTTTTTCTTTTTCTTTTAAGTAGGTTTCTTTATTCATATCATATCATATCATATAATATATATAGCTAATAAATCTCCTCACGCCTAACAAATTATCCGAAATAAATGAAAAATCCAACGTACAATCATTTGAATTTTTAAATTCATAGACAAATATATCTATATATAGATAAACATGTACATGTACGTAGACTTTAATCCGTGCAATCAGTTGTTATCAAACAATATGGGCAACACAGTGCAAACCGTACGGCCCCACGCACATGACGGCGACCACCAAGAAGAGAGAATCGACGTCATCAACTTGAAAGATCAACAAGTAACCAAAAAAGAAGAAGAAGAAGAAAAAGATGATGATGATGATGATGATGATGAAAAAGCAGAGGAAGAAGAACTATTCATCACCTGCGAAATATGCACTGAAACCACCAGGAAACTAATAACCCTCAAAGACGACGACGGCCAATTAGGGGCCGCAATCTTCAGCTGCACCCATATTGACCGGTACTGCGCCGACTGCATTGTTAGCTACATCAGAGTTAAGGTCCGACGACGACAACATGGTCCACATCGAGTGCCCCGAGCCCACTTGCAACCGCACCCTCGACCCCCTCGCCTGGGCCCCGCTCGTGGGCCAGGAACTCTTCATCAGGTGGTGCGACGCCCTTTGCCGGTCGTCCCTGCCGGAGATAGACCCCTCCGGCGTCGCATGGTGCTTTTGTCCCAACCCCGACTGCAGCGAGGCGCTACTGCTGAGCGGCGGCTGTGCTACGAATAATAATAATAAGGTTGAGTGCCCGATTTGCAGGAAAGGGTTGTGCTCTGCGTGCAGTAAGGCATGGCACGAGGGGTTTGGTTGCGATGACGTGGCGACGGAAGTTGATGACGTGGCGTTTGTTAGGCTGGCGAAGAGGATGAGGTGGAGGAGGTGTCCATCTTGCCGGCACTCTATGGAGCTGATTAGCGGATGCAATAAGGTCAGGTGCAGATGTGGAGTAGTTTTCTGCTACGTGAGCGGACAAAATCTTGGTGTACGTCCCCCCCCCCCCCCCCCCCCCCCCCCCCCCCCCCCCCCCCCCCCCCCCCCCCCCCCCCCCCCCCCCCCCCCCCCCCCCCCCCCTCCCACTTGCCTTGAGACCTGCGTGATATCCTTTGCGTTTACCATCATAATTCTTTTGTTTATCTTCAACGTTTTATTCTTGCATTTCTCTTTTACCAAAGCAGTGTTTGGTTAGCTAGTTAGCTAGCTGGGGGGGGGGGGGGTTATAAATATCATCAATGAAAACCCTTTTTTTTGTCCTTTTCTTTTCTAACATTATTATTGTGACGTGGTATATATTATATCATCGATGATGGTTTCGAACGGATGAATTGTCGTTATGGATGGAGGCGAATTTGGACTCGAACTAAATGATTAAATTATATGATATTTCCAAGTTCATGGCCGAAGTACTTATTACTTCTTGGGTTGCATGTAAACTGCGCTATCTTATTATGTTCAGCTACATAGAGCTGTTCGTTGTGTAATTAACATCAGCGCCCACATATGATCAGATAGATATATCAACAGAGGCTTTCTCCGAACTGCACGAATTTGTAAATTAAAGTAATAAATAACTTGACGGTGGAGAACCATACTGTGCAGTGTGGGAATCATCGTCGCTGTCCAGGAGTATTCATATTAAGCTATAAATGTGTGGCGCCTCACCTCAAGGTTATTGCAGGACCTGGTGATGAGAAACAAAAAGCCTACCAAAGAGAAAGGAAAAAAAAATTGATTCATAAAAATCAAATAAGAGAAGAAAATTCATTGCCACCTAAAAGGCATTTCATCAAAATCTAACAAAAAATACAAATGATAGAAGAAGAACCCCAAAGAATACCTTAAACGGTAAAAAAGACTGTCAGGTATCCATTGTGAATTGAATTTTGAAAATATGTTAATACTCCACCACGCCAATTTAATAGTTCAATACTTTCATATTTTCAGTTAAACTCCACCGAAAAACTTACCAGCCAATAATAGTAATGGTATTAATTTAAAAAAAAAAGAAAGTTGACAACGTAGCAAATGTATCCAAGAGTTTGGCATATAGGTTCAACCCAATTACAAGGCTAGTTGAGGATTTCAGAAGCTTGTTGCTGCTACTAACTGAATGGCTCACTCTTTAATTTCAAAAATGAAGTTTTTTTTTCCATCGAAATTAGAATGCGGAGCCGCTGGTCTTGGTCTTCCCAAGCATTACGTCCTTAGCTTCGTTGATCTTAGAAGCAAGGTAATGGCTGCCGCCTGCATCGGGATGGTTTGCATACGGTCTTTGCCTGTGCCCAAACCCCTCTCCATCAGAGCAGCAATCGACGCCGCCCAACCAACGAAGAAGCTGGAAATCGCAGTCGTCGGCTTCGGAAAATTCGGGCACTTCCTCTCAAAAGCATTCATCGGACAGGGACACAAAGTGTCGGCCCACTCGCGGTCGAACCACGAGTGGGCCAATAGCAAATGACTGACGAAACCAATAGCAAAACCCACGAGAATACGACCAATGATCAACACCGCAACGTTCGTAGCTCAAGCGTTGATCACCGCCCCAGCGCAGTACAGCACACCACCGAGCAACATATAAAGCTTCCGACCGAGGATCCTCGTACGAAGCAATGATGGTGGCGCGGTCAGGTAAAGGGATGACGTGAACACCGTCCGTGTGTCGCTGTCGAATTTGTAGTGTTGATTCGTCGAAGCTTCGACCTTTCCCAATGTCATAGCCGAAGATGAGACCATCCATCGCCGCAACAATGCAGGTGACTAGGAGAAGCCATGCTACGACGATGGTGGTTTGTTGTACTGTTGTGAAGGGTTTTTTTTCTCTCTCTTTGGTTATAAGTTGTTTTCTGGTCAAGTCAAATCAATATTACATATCTTATCGGTATATTGTTATTATGTGTGTGTGAATATATATATTATATATATGTGTACATATATATTATATATATGTACATATATTAATACTAGTTTTTACCCGTGCAATGCACGGTATTAACTATTTGTAATTTTTATATGTTAATAGAATTATTAGATTTATGTTTGATAGTGGATAATTATTGTAAAATTAACACATGATAGTGATTTTTTTTGGATTTTTATTGTATAAATTGTTTAAATTAAGAGACACATGGCAGCATACGAGACTATATTTCTATAATACCATAAGATATATATAGACACTACACACACACGCATATATATACATATCATATATGTATATATATATATTATTAATAAATATAGAGACATATATGTATAAAAATATCATAGATATACATATATGTCAATATATATTAATTTCTAATAAATCAGAATTCATTTGGCAAGGACGAGCTTTAGTGGAAATATTTTTTACATATCTATACATATATTTATATTATATTATTAATATATATTTATATATATATATATAAGATGTATATATATATATATACATATATACATAAGGTGAATACCATAAAATTGCTCTATATATATAGACGATGAGATGAGAAGCAAATCAAGGAGGGTTCTTGGTATGTGGTGTGGTGAGGAGGGAAAGTAGGCTCTTTCGGCATTGAATGTTATATTAATTATTGGCTTCTATTAATGTAATTAGTGATATAAGGCGTAACTTTGATCAGATACATTTCGGAGTTTGAAATGATTGAAATACAAGTTTATAGTATAAACTTTTTCAACTGGTTAAGTAATGATATGACTTTTATATTCAATCCACATTATGACATATATAATATATATATGTGTACATATATAGTTATAATATAATTTTCTAATTTTTAGACATGTCCTTTATATGATGTGACAACATCGTGGCGTCTGAATTGCTAAGTACTATCACAATAGGAAAATAATTTATTATTCGTTATATAAATATATTATTATCTGTTAGTGTTGAAACAAAGGTATATATTATATATATATATATATATATATATATATTGAGTAGGGGAGGTAACGCGAGGATGAGACCATCCATCGCCGCAAAAATGCAGGTGACGAGGAGAAGCCATGCTCGAGCGACGGCGACGGTGGTTTATTATACTGTTGCGAAGTGTTTTTTTTTTTTCTCTCTTTGGTTATCTGTATATTATTATGTGTGTGTGAATATATATTATATATATGTGTACATATATATATTATATCATCGATGATGGTTTCGAACCGATGAATTGTCGTTATGGGTGGAGGGGAATTTGGACTCGAACTAAATGATTAAATTATATGAGATTTCCAAGTTCATGGCCGAAGTACTTATTACTTCTTGGGTTGCATGTAAACTGCGCTATCTTATTATGTTCAGCTACACAGAGCTGTTCGTTGTGTAATTAACATCAGCGCCCACAGATGATCAGATAGATATATCAACAGAGGCTTTCTCCGAACTGCACGAATTTGTAAATTAAAGTAATAAATAACTTGACGGTGGAGAACCATACTGTGCAGTGTGGGAATCATCGTCGCTGTCCAGGAGTATTCATATTAAGCTATAAATGTGTGGCGCCTCACCTCAAGGTTATTGCAGG
Organism: Craterostigma plantagineum; assembly: GCA_027422505.1. NCBI lineage: Eukaryota > Viridiplantae > Streptophyta > Magnoliopsida > Lamiales > Linderniaceae > Craterostigma > Craterostigma plantagineum. The sequence continues at coordinate 26,804,833 of JAPQWV010000009.1, forward strand.
ACCTGGTGATGAGAAACAAAAAGCCTACCAAAGAGAAAGGAAAAAAAATTGATTCATAAAAACCAAATAAGAGAAGAAAATTCATTGCCACCTAAAAGGCATTTCATCAAAATCTAACAAAAAATACAAATGATAGAAGAAGAACCCCAAAGAATACCTTAAACGGTAAAAAAGACTGTCTGGTATCCATTGTGAATTGAATTTTGAAAATATGTTAATACTCCACCACGCCAATTTAATAGTTCAATACTTTCATATTTTCAGTTAAACTCCACCGAAAAACTTACCAGCCAATAATAGTAATGGTATTAATTTAAAAAAAAAAGAAAGTTGACAACGTAGCAAATGTATCCAAGAGTTTGGCATATTGGTTCAACCCAATTACAAGGCTAGTTGAGGATTTCAGAAGCTTGTTGCTGCTACTAACTGAATGGCTCACTCTTTAATTTCAAAAATGAAGTTTTTTTTCCATCGAAATTAGAATGCGGAGCCGCTGGTCTTGGTCTTCCCAAGCATTACGTCCTTAGCTTCGTTGATCTTAGAAGCAAGGTAATGGCTGCCGCCTGCATCGGGATGGTTTGCATACGGTCTTTGCCTGTGCCCAAACCCCTCTCCATCAGAGCAGCAATCGACGCCGCCCAACCAACGAAGAAGCTGGAAATCGCAGTCGTCGGCTTCGGAAAATTCGGGCAGTTCCTCTCCAAAGCATTCATCGGACAGGGACACAAAGTGCCGGCCCACTCGCGGTCGAACCACGAGTGGGCCAATAGCAAATGACTGACGAAACCAATAGCAAAACCCACGAGAATACGACCAATGATCAACACCGCAACGTTCTTAGCTCGAGCGTTGATCACCGCCCCAGCGCAGTACAGCACACCACCGAGCAACATATAAAGCTTCCGACCGAGGATCGATCCTCGTACGAAGCAATGATGGTGGCGCGGTCAGGTAAAGGGATGACGTGAACACCGTCAGTGTGTCGCTGTCGAATTTGTAGTGTTGATTCGTCGAAGCTTCGACCTTTCCCAATGTCATAGCCGAAGATGAGACCATCCATCGCCGCAACAATGCAGGTGACTAGGAGAAGCCATGCTACGACGATGGTGGTTTGTTGTACTGTTGTGAAGGGTTTTTTTTCTCTCTCTTTGGTTATAAGTTGTTTTCTGGTCAAGTCAAATCAATATTACATATCTTATCTGTATATTGTTATTATGTGTGTGTGTGAATATATATATTATATATATGTGTACATATATATTATATATATGTACATATATTAATACTAGTTTTTACCCGTGCAATGCACGGTATTAACTATTTGTAATTTTTATATGTTAATAGAATTATTAGATTTATGTTTGATAGTGGATAATTATTGTAAAATTAACACATGATAGTGATTTTTTTGGATTTTTATTGTATAAATTGTTTAAATTAAGAGACACATGGCAGCATACGAGACTATATTTCTATAATACCATAAGATATATATAGACACTACACACACACGCATATATATACATATCAAATATGTATATATATATATATATATATTATTAATAAATATAGAGACATATATGTATAAAAATATCATAGATATACATATATGTCAATATATATTAATTTCTAATAAATCAGAATTCATTTGGCAAGGACGAGCTTTAGTGGAAATATTTTTTACATATCTATACATATATTTATATTATATTATTAATATATATATATATAAGATGTATATATATACATATATATACATAAGGTGAATACCATAAAATTGCTCTATATATATAGACGATGAGATGAGAAGCAAATCAAGGAGGGTTCTTGGTATGTGGTGTGGTGAGGAGGGAAAGTAGGCTCTTTCGGCATTGAATGTTATATTAATTATTGGCTTCTATTAATGTAATTAGTGATATAAGGCGTAACTTTGATCAGATACATTTCGGAGTTTGAAATGATTGAAATGCAAGTTTATAGTATAAACTTTTTCAACTGGTTAAGTAATGATATGACTTTTATATTCAATCCACATTATGACATATATAATATATATATGTGTATATATATAATTATAATATAATTTTCTTATTTTTAGACACGTCCTTTATATGATGTGACAACATCGTGGCGTCTGAATTGCTAAGTACTATCACAATAGGAAAATAATTTATTATTCGTTATATAAATATATTATTATCTGTTAGTGTTGAAACAAAGGTATATATATATTTATTATATATATATATATATATATATTGAGTAGGGGAGGTAACGCGAGGATGAGACCATCCATCGCCGCAAAAATGCAGGTGACGAGGAGAAGCCATGCTCGAGCGACGGCGACGGTGGTTTATTGTACTGTTGCGAAGGGTTTTTTTCTCTCTCTTTGGTTATCTGTATATTATTATGTGTGTGTGAATATATATATATATTATATATATGTGTACATATATATATTATATCATCGATGATGGTTTCGAACGGATGAATTGTCGTTATGGATGGTGGGGAATTTGGACTCGAACTAAATGATTAAATTATATGAGATTTCCAAGTTCATGGCCGAAGTACTTATTACTTCTTGGGTTGCATGTAAACTGCGCTATCTTATTATGTTCAGCTACATAGAGCTGTTCGTTGTGTAATTAACATCAGCGCCCACAGATGATCAGATAGATATATCAACAGAGGCTTTCTCCGAACTGCACGAATTTGTAAATTAAAGTAATAAATAACTTGACGGTGGAGAACCATACTGTGCAGTGTGGGAATCATCGTCGCTGTCCAGGAGTATTCATATTAAGCTATAAATGTGTGGCGCCTCACCTCAAGGTTATTGCAGGACCTGGTGATGAGAAACAAAAAGCCTACCAAAGAGAAAGGAAAAAAAAAATTGATTCATAAAAACCAAATAAGAGAAGAAAATTCATTGCCACCCAAAAGGCATTTCATCAAAATCTAACAAAAAATACAAATGATAGAAGAAGAACCCCAAAGAATACCTTAAACGGTAAAAAAGACTGTCAGGTATCCATTGTGAATTGAATTTTGAAAATATGTTAATACTCCACCACGCCAATTTAAATAGTTCAATACTTATATTTTCAGTTAAACTCCACCGAAAACTTACCAGCCAATAATAATAATGGTATTAATTTTAAAAAAAAAAGTTGACAACGTAGCATTGTATCCAAGAGTTTGGCATATAGGTTCAACCCATTTACAAGGCTAGTTGAGGATTTCAGAAGCTTGTTGCTGCTACTAACTGAATGGCTCACTCTTTAAATTCAAAAATGAAGTTTTTTTTTCCATCGAAATTAGAATGCGGAGCCGCTGGTCTTGGTCTTCCCAAGCATTACGTCCTTAGCTTCGTTGATCTTAGAAGCAAGGTAATGGCTGCCGCCTGCATCGGGATGGTTTGCAACCATCACCCTTCTGTGAGCTTCCTTTATTTTATCGGGTGGAGTACTCTCCCTATCAGAATTCAGATCAACTTAGTTAGTTAATGGGCCATGGGCATACTTTTTTTAAATATTCGGCTGACTAACACTACTAACCCGACTCCGAGAATAAGCGCAGCTTCTCTTCTTGTCATTTTCGGCTGGAAACCGCCTTCGTAGAACTTGCGATTCTTGTAGTTGGCGGCCTAGCCTTAAATGCTTGCCACGCCTGAATGCTGTATCTGCCTGCTAAAGCAGCAGCTGCGATGGCAATCCCAGCGATCAATGGCAAAGACTGTTTGCCAATTTCTCATCAGCAAGAAGCTAGTCGATATGATATGCTATTATCGAGGAGGAAAGGAAGATAAGCCCACTGGTAGATTGCCCAAATTCAACCGTAACCGGCGATTGAAACCGCCAACCGCCGGTTACGGAACCGCCGGTTACGTAACCGGCAACCGTAAGTTGCCGGTTACGGGGCGGTTGGTCCAATCGACCAACCGCCAACCGCTGGTTGAAAACCGCCGGTTAACCGGCTAACCGGCGGTTAGGAGATATTAAAAAAAATATTCAAAGTTTGAATTTTGAATCTAGGCGCCCGTTATTTTTAAAAATAAATTAAAAAAAAATATAATGACCGTTGTAACCGCCGATTATCCGGATAACAGGCGGTTAACCGTTCTAACCGGCGGTTACAACGGTCCTAATCCCCCATTTTTTATAAAATCCCCCCCAAAATCCCAAAAAATCACAACACTCTCTCTCTCTCTAACTCTCAATCTCTCTCTAATATCTATACTCTCCATCTCAAATTTCCACCACCACCACCACCGCGCCAACGCCGCCACCGCCGCCGGGCCATCACCGCGCCGCCACCTCCCGCAGCTGCACCCCACGCGCCGCCATCGCCCACCACATCGCCCCCCACCAAGCACCACCACGCACCACCCCACCACCGCGACGCCACCTCACGCCGCCACACCCCACGCGCCGCCACCGTCCACCACCGCGCCCCCCACCACGCATTATTTAATCTTAATCTTGTAATTTATTTAAATGAACTGGGCTTTAATGTTTTAAAGCCCAGTGATCTTATTCTTGTAATGGGCTTACAAGAGCCCAAATATTATATACCAACATGTGGTATAAATACTCAAACCCTAATACATAGTTAAGTGTCTTGTGCGTGATAATCAATAGAGAGAACTTTTAGAGAAAGAGCCTCTCAACCCCTCCTCAAGAACGCACGCACACACCCCACGCTAAGTGAATTCTTCCATTTATTTTCGTGGTATAATTGCTTAAAATATGCTTAGTTGGATATAAACGGACCAACAATGAGTAAGACCATCTCCAACCGAGAAATGCATTCTCAAACGCAAACGCATTCTCAAACTCAAAATGTAGTAATTCTTCTCCAACCGTACAACTCATTCTCAAACTCAAAAAACTATCTTGTAATATTCACTTCCACACAAATTTTTACAAATTTAAATACTACCCACATATTTTAACTTTACAAATTAGACGACAAATATTATTTTACATTTAATCACAAAACTAAAAATAATAATAAAATATAATTGTACATATCAGAAGCATTGATTAATATTAAAAACACAACTACAATAATATATATATATATATATATATATATATATATATATCAAGGTGTTCGTATTGTATGTAATCATATCTATAAATCGTATCAAATTCCTTAAAAGTAAACCAAAGAGATTACGGAACCCTAAAGTTCAATATGATAAAGGCAGTTCTCTTTCGGCTAGCTGAAACTTTCGTGTTTTGAGAACATTATCCAACTCTAAGAAAACAACAGTTATTACAAAGTCAAAGAGGATTAACTAAACCTACAATGTCGTCTCCAAACCTGATACCCACTGGCGGTGCGTTACTCGTTACCACTGATACCGCCATAATCATCTTATATCCTGCGAAAGAGGAGCAATTGAGCATTCATTATTCTAAATCATAAAAAAAAAGTTGGAAAAAAGAAAAGAAAGTATGAATCTGCAACTGAGGAACTCCGATTCCGTACCAATACTTACGGCGAAGCCAATGGTAAAAATTTTCTTATCCTGCAAAATGAATAAGGAAATCAACGCATTCAATCGGAAGAAATTAGTACATAACCAAAACAGCCCTAAAAGCCCTAATCAATCGGACTTAACACAAACCAAAAAACATAAGCAACACAATAAAAATAAATGCACGCACGCACACTCATTAAATTAGAATTTTGTACATCACACATATGGAGATAGAGAGTAATGAATTTAATTGAACAAACACGCAAACCCACAGTCATACACGCACAAAAGCATAGACATACACACCGTGAATAATCATCCAAAATGGCGTACTACATGGGTGCAGAAGAGTCTCAACAAATAAACAATAGCGTACAACCTTTCTCATCTCAACTTTCGCAATGCAGACACCATTACGTTTTACCTTTTTTATCAAAGGCGTATGGTAATATTCTCGTTTACCTTTGATATAATTTCTACAGCACACAACTCACTCTCGACAGAAAGAAAAATCTGCATGTAGATAATGTAATCATAATCAAACGATAAACTAACACGGTTATAAATTGTCGTACTTTAGGAGGCGCATTTAGATGTAAGATTACCTTGAAGCCACGGATTTCCCAGTCAAGACTAAGGGGTACTTAACTTATTCATGGTTTTTTTCTAAAGACCTCATAATCAAATTCTACTATTTTCTCGGCTTTTGGAGGAGCCCAGGGCTTTTTCCCACCCCAACAACTACTTCGACGTATCATACCTGCAATTGACAAATATAACGATGGAGAAGACGCACTAAAGTAACCAAGACTCGATAATCGACGAAAAGTAATTGAGTCGCTTTGCTTGTGAAGACGACTCTTTGAAGCCTCAACTTCCTTCGGAATTTCTGATGAGATACCTCCACCGTATGCTTCAACGAATCAAACTCATCGGAGAAGAGATTCTTCAGTTCAGAAGTCGAGTTCATGCTTCTCAGAGGAGAGGGAGTTTTCTTCACGAATCGCTCGCGATTTCACTTTCTTCCTTGACTTTGGGTCGGGTCTTTTTAAAAAATGACCTTTGACTCGGTCAACTTTAAAAAAATCTTCGCGATTTTACCTTTTTAAAAGTAGCATTCAAGTTAAGGGTATTTTCGTCTTTTTACAGGGTGTTATTTTTAAAAATGCGGGGTCCCTTACTACATAGCACGGCTCTCCTAAGCAGGGGGCCAATGATATGCTGCAGGAGGCCCACCGTCCCGCCCATGCATGGCATGGAACCCGTGCTATATAGCAGGGAACCCGCCCATTTGCAGCACATCATGGGTGGGTCTCCTACTAGCATGCACGGGTCCCCTGCCGAGGTCCCTATGGGTCTGACTACACAACCACTGGACTACACCCTACCCACCCACCCTAACGCGGTCCCGATTTAACATATTGGTTTTTACTATGGGACCCGATTAGTAAGGGCATTAAAGTCATTTTACATTTGGAGGCTATTTTTTTAACGTTGACCATGTCAAAGGCCATTTTCTTAAAAATTCCACTTTGGGTCTCGCCCAGAAGCCATTGAGAATCCATCAGAAGATTGAGATAGAGCCACGTTCGACAGTGTTTGAGACTGCGGCGATGTGAAGAAGGGGATCACAGACAGAGATGGGTCATTTTAACAGAATTTTTATTAAACAGAAGGGAGTGGACCGAAAGTTACTAAAATACCCCAACTTAAATAACACTTGTTCGAATAAAAATAATTCGAATTAATTCGAACTAATTTTTTTAATTCGAATAATCAATTCTAATAAAAAATTCGAATAAAAAAATATTTAATCGAATTTTCAATTCGAAATTTTTTACTCGAATAAATGCTATTTTTCTATCCGAATGTTATCGGAATAACTCAATTCGAGCTCGAATAATTCGAATGAAAATTAGAATAAACCGTTTTCTATTCGAAAACGTCGATTTCAGGCTCAAAAACACTAAAATTTACTCAGATTTGGGGTTTATATGTTTAACAATCACGAACCCATCGATTAACATATCATTTTGACATGAAATTTCAGTCGAGTGGATCAAAACGATAATCAAACCTTCAATTTTTTTAACACCCAATCCCTTTTTTTTTTAATTAAAAAACCTAGAATCCCTTTTTTTAGTTTCACACAAAAGTGATCCTATTTAACAAAAATTCCCGAGGATTTTGTGATTCTTCGTAGTCTCTCTTCTGGGAATTCCAGAGTGTTGGTTTTTTTTGTGCGTGCGGACGTGGGTTATGATTTTAAAATTAATTAATTTTTTCCTTTTAAAAAAATTAGTGGACATGTTAATGTTGAGACATCATTGTTGACAATGGTGGGACAACATTCTAGTCAAACATTGTTGTCAGAGAATGTGTCCAACTTTAGTTTTATCTTTCATACCCAAAACGCATTTAACTCGGTTACGTGGCCTTTCTTAGTGATATGCAGGACTTAGATAAGGACTGGACTAGATCAAAACACGTGGAATGCGTGTAGAGCAGCAGGAGCGAATTTTGGAAGGAGCTTACTAAAAATAGGAGTCTTGGAGCTTAAGTTGAAGACCAAGTCACTTGGAGCTATCCGACTTACCCAATAACGGTCACTAATGGACTCATTCAATAAAAGGACGTTAGTGGACGTTAGTGGAGGTTATGGAACGTTGTGAAGTCATCCCAAAGTCGAAGACATTAGGGACTTCACTTTACCGTTTCAACACGACGATTATGCACGAGATTTTACAAGCGAACTTTGAGCGAGTTGAGCAATCACGAGTGTTTCTTTTAGCCTAGTATTTTCGTTTGTAAAAGTCTAAGGACTTTGTAGTTTGAGCAATCACGAGTGTTTCTTTTAGGCTAGTATTTTCGTTTAGATTATTTTCTAGGCTTGAACTTTTTGTAATCCATCTTTATAGTGGAATTTTGCACTGAGGCACGTAGCAAGGTTTTACAACTTGCTTGAAAATTTATGGCTCGTGTTTATCGTCTCTCTTTACGAAGTACTCTACAATTTCCGCTGTGCGTTTAGTGTTGGTTTAGATGTTACCTCAACATTAGATCCAACATTTAGTTTACAAGTTTACTACTTAGTATACATCCAGACCGGGACGCCACTTCAAAGTGGTATCAGAGCCTCTGCTTAACGTTAATAAGCGATCTCAATCCTCTACAATGAATGTCTCAAGCTCAAACTATTTCGGCAAAGTTCAAGTGTTAGACGGGTCAAATTTAGCCTATTGGAAAGTGCGTGTGCGCCAGTATATCAAGTCGATAGACACGCGTGCATGGGACACTGTGCTCAATGGATATACGCCACCAAGATCTGCACCAGATGCTAATGGTGAAGTCGTGGACAAACCAATCGAGGAATGGTCGGCTATCGAAAGAAGTGCAGTCGAGTTCAACGACAAAGCCCTTCATGCCATATTCTCTTCGATCGACATCTTCATATTTAAGATCGTTCAAAATTGTACGACTGCAAAACATGCATGGGATATGCTTCGAATGTACTTTAAAGGCGATGCAAGTGTGAAGGAAACCAGGCTAAGACTCCTTTACAAAACAGTTCGAAAATCTCAGAATGAAGGAAGATGACGACATCACCACCTACTTTGGAAAACTTCTGACCATCCCGAGCGAATGCGCCAGCCTAGGAGATCCGATTTCAAACAAGGTACTAAACTCTAAAGCTATTCGCACTTTAACTGAAAAGCATAATGTGAAGGTAGCGGCGGTCGAGGAAGCACACAATCTAGCCACGATGGACTTCAACTCGTTAATGAATACATGAAGAACTACGAGACCAACCTTAAAGTCTAGAAGAGTGCTTCTCGCGGCAAAAGCCTCGCTCTAGTCAGTCAGCCCTCTAAGTTTCAAACTGAAGATGAATCTGACGATGATGAGAATACGGGTATCCTCGTGACGAATTTCAAGAGGTTCCTTAAGACGGAGTGAAGTCAAATGTTGGCCGAACATTCAAGAGAGGACAGAACTCCAAAGAACCCACTTATGCACCTCCATTCTTCAAAGGCAACTCAGATGGAAAAGGAAAAGAATATCAACTGGGATTCAGTGAGGTGCCATGCATGCACGGGTTGGGGTCACTTTGCCAATGAATGTGCAAACACCATCCGCAAACGTGGGAAAGCTCTTTGGGTGGACCTTTCCAACGGTGAAGAAGAAGTACCGTGTGCAGAGGAGTCCAGGCAATCGACAGTAACCATCCAATCCTTCTCAGATAACAAAAAAGACGAATATCATCATATTGGCCTTACTGCGGTAACTGATGTTGAGCCAACATTTGACTCAACATTGGTGAAATATATCATTTTCGATTATGATGACTCAAACTGTTTTGATGGGTATTTAAGTTCTGATGATGCAGGCTTAAAAACTGATGTTAGTGAAGAAGTCCACACAGTTGATGCCTTCAAACTTATGTCCGTTGAATTGTCGAAGTAAAAGGCGAAAAACTCGGAATTAAAGGCTATCGTGAAAATGCTGTCCGGGAAAATGAGAAAAGTGAAAAGATGATCGAAAGCCTTGTTGAAGGGATGAACAAAATAGAAGTCGTGCTGATGAAAAAAGATCAAGAGATCGACAAACTTCAGAGGGAAGTCGACGAAGCTGATGAAACTTTCACGAAGTTGAACAAGGGTAAATCAACTCTTGATGAGGTATTGTCGCTAGGTATTACTGATACTCATGGTTTAGGATATATCTCACAGCCTGCTCTTCGTTCTGTTACTAATGATCATTCGAAGATTGTGTTTGTCAAGGAAAATACCAATGTTGCTAACAATCGAAGTGAGACTGTGATTGTTACGAAAAGTACTAAGCATGCTGCCAGTAAGCCTAAGGATAGATCGTATAAATGTCATTATTGCATGCAGCCTGGTCATATCAAGCCGTTCTGCTGGAAAGGGGGAGATTTCAAAGAAATCTATGTTGGCTGAAATGTGGTCCAACATTCCACTCAACATTGAGAAATCAGTGTTGATAGGTCCGTCTGGAGATACTTCAGTGAACACTCCTTCAAATTTTGGTGATCACAATGCTGTTTTTTCATCTAAGAAAGTTTGGATAGAGAAATCCGTACATAGCTGCAGAGGTGTTAGGATTATTTTATTGTGTTCAATTAAATTAGGTCATCTTAATCTTGTAATTAATTTAAGTGAACTGGGCTTTAATGTTTTAGAACCCAATGATTTTATTCTTGTAATGGGCTTACAAGGGCCCAAGTATTATATACCAACATGTGGTATAAATACTAAAACCCTAACACATAGTTAGGTGTGCTTGTGTGTGTTTTTATTCTAGAGAGATAATATTTTGAGCCTCCATCTTATCCTCTCAAGCACCCCACACCATTTGCATTGATTTCTTGATTATTTGTGTGGTAAATCCATCCTAGGTTAGATTGTTTGGTGTAATAGGGACCTTCAAGTGGTATCAGAGCCAAGCGCGTCCGGATTTGAGCAAAAAATATTTTCTGAAATTTTTTTTGATGTTCTTCATGTTCTTCCAAAATTCTTGAAAGTTTGATATGTTTGGTATTTTGTTTGTTAAATCAAGTGTTTTGGGTTGAGGGTGTTTTGATCTAAAAAAGTGGAAAGTGGGTTCTGTTCCGGAATTTGGCCTCAGCCAAATGAATTTCACTTTGGCAGACACGAAGTTTTTGGTCAAAAAAATAGAAAGCATTAAACCAAGGTGTCAGTCGAATTGGTGAGACACTCCTGACATTCGATTGGTGACTCATCGATTTCACCTTAAGTCACTTCACTTACACACATTCGATTGGTGAACATTCGATTGGTGACTCATCCATCGAAATTGGTCCCTCAACCAAATTACCTCTCTTGGTTAAATCGCCCGAAGCTGCAAGTTAAAACATTCAATCGGCCGATTCAATCATTAAAACAATCGCTACTCACTTTATTTGGTCAAACAATTTCTTTCGGTCAAAAATGGTCATCCATACAATCGGCCGATTGAAAACAATTTTTGCAATTCACTTTAGCGACCGATTACTGTAGCAAATTTACTGTGGCAATTTCGCTCGATTACTGTAGCGCCCGATTGTAGAAAATTTACTGTCGCAATTTCGCCCGACACTGTAGCAATTTCACTGTAGCGCCCGATTACTGTAGAAAATTCACTGTGGCAATTTCGCCCGATTACTGTAGCAAGTTCAATGTTGCACTTTCGCCGATTACTGTAGCAAACTTTAACATTCGCCCGATTGTTAAAGTCTGACTGTAGCAAATCGCTGTAGCTAGAAATTTTAACATTCGACCGATTGCAATTCACCCCAAATTCAGTTGGTCAAAATTCATTGTCAGTCAAAAAGCAAAGCAAACCCACCCTCTCAAACAATCGACCGATTAGTTACTCTTGGTCAAACAATCCATATATGGTCAAAAAGGCACTCATCAATAAAAAAAAATAAAATTATTTGGGCTTTATCCCTCACATAGCAATCGGCCGATCTTTGAAAACTCACGCACTTTTTCTTCAGATGAGCAAATTCGGCCGACCAACCAAATAGGCTAATTCTTTTTCAATTTCAAAGACAATTCGGGCTCTACCCAAACCAAATTCGAGCATCTTTGAAAGAAAATAAAAATAATAATAATAATATCGACTACACACTTTTCAAAATTTTGAAAGCAAATCCACTACACGTATCAACGATCATTTATATCCAACAATCAACTTAGGACATCATTGGCATATTATGGAAAAAGTTTTGGTAATTTTCACGAAGGTTTCGAAATTATCTCAAAATTTTTAGGTGCACACCAAAAAAATTTCGACACTGACTTTCTTCGATACTTCACGATACTTCTCAAGTAAACCAAACTTTTCGAAACAGAACTTCCAAAAGCCATTTCTTTTAAACAAAAGAAAATTTATTAATAATATTATATTAATTAAAATGGATGGTCAAGCTAGGAAGATTGAGGAATTAGAAGCAAGCCTTGCTAATAATTACTCCGTGTTGCTTAAGCAACAAGAGAGCCTAGCTTATGCTAATAAAGATTTGACCAACGCAAAGTCAAAGATCATTAGCTTAGAAAATAAGTTAGAAGATAGTGAAAATAGGGTCTGCGAGATGACTAAGAATTTACGTTCTTGCGAAGCTGAGCGAAATGAAGTCTCATCAAAATATGAGATCGTCTTAGAGGAACAGCGTATGCTTTACTCTAAGATTAAACGATTAGAGAATGTTATTTCGAATTTAGGTCCAACAGACAAAAACTCTCCTTCTAACTTAATTTCTATCGGGGAAAATAATTTACATGATCAAAAACCTACTATATGTGATACTCCAGAGACTCTTTGTAAATTGAAAGATTTACAAGATACATTGGACTCTGAAAGGATAGGTTTTGGCGCTGAAAAGGAAAAGCTTTCAAAGGAGATTTTATATCTAAAAAATTCCCCGTCTTTATCTGTTTCAAATGATTTGTCAAATAATACATCTTGCTCAAAACAGGTAAAGAAAACAAAAACTAAAAGAAGCATCCTTGTTCCCAAATCTGAAAAGGCTTTTTCTAATAATCATTCTAAGTCAACTTTGACTGAAGCTGAAACGTTAAGAAAAAGCAAATCGCTAAAAATAGCTAAGGAACAAATAAAGATTAGGAAGGAGAAAGGAAAATCAACAGTAAATTCTAAAATTATGGTCGAAAATGATCAAGAATTTTCCACTCCTATTCCACTTAAAAGAGAAAGGGAAGCGTGCAAAGAAGATGTTCCACGCTTAAGCAAGCGAACTTCTCAAACCCCGCATAATTATCATTATAATGTGAATGACGTGCATTATTGTCGTAGGAATACTAGTAATCCTGTTACTGATGCTTATAATGCTTTATGCTCGTATTCTTACATGCAATATCCAGTTCAGATTAAGTCTGAAAGACACCTTCTGCGACTGGCTAGGGAGAAAATCTTTAGATCTTCTAGACCTAGACGTACATTCACTAGCGCTGAATTGTCATTTCCCTCTAAGGTTCACCAAACTTGGATTCCTAAATCACAAACCAAATTGAATAGGGCTTTAAAGGATGATTTAGGATCAATATCTAAACCAAATGTGCTTAACTTGTTTTCTGCTAACAAGAGAGGACCCATCTAAAAACGGGTATCAAAGTCTCGATAATGTTTTTGCAGATTCCCAGCATGGGTAGGTACTAAGAGAGCTGCTCCACACTCATGACTGGTATGCGACGAGGGCAGCCAAACATCCCAGCGTGTACGGTATCTTGGGTTGCTCCACATACACGACTGGTCAGCGATGCGAGCAACTACGTAGGTAAATTCTATATGCATCCCATAAGAAACTTGGCATGCATCTTGAGCTGAAAAGACAATATACCTACTTTGAAAACAATAGGGTACATTATAAACATGCATGACTCAAATGTCTAATACTCCATGATAGGTACATTTTAACTATGCATATATCTTAAAGAACTTCAAGCTTAAACATTCACGTATGCATATAAGCTGAATCGTTAAAATACCTATTTTAGGTGTTAATAGCGAAAAACGTACATTCTAATTCATTTTTAAAGAACAATAATTCTTTAATTTGCATCTGATCTGAAAATAAATAAATACGTTCACGGTTATTTAATTGGGAGAGAACTTACATGTTTAAAAAGTGCATGCTTTGAGGGGAAGTATAACTCCATATTTACGAGGGGAGAGTACATTTTTAGGGGGAGTACACCTTAGGTGCACGATTTGAGGGGGAGAAACTTCATTTAACCCATATACATATACGTATACATATACCTACTTACCTACTACTATTACGATAATATATATACATATATATATATAATATATATATGTATACATAAAAAAAGGGGAAAAGAAAAGCCAAAAAAAAGGAAAAGAAAAGCAAAAAAAAAGGGAAAAAGAAAGAAAAACCCTCTCAGACGCTTCCACCTCGCAAGACGGACTTCACTTGAAAACTCGACCCTCAAGAGTTAGCGAATTACAAAAGGGTGACATCCATACACAAACACGAAGATGATCTCAACCGCCCTGCTCTGACTTGCTGATGAAGCAGCACTCACCAAAATTGACGGACGCATGGATTCTAAGTTCCCATGGTTCAGTCAGACCAAAATGAACCTAACCCCGGAACGTAGCCGAATGTTAGTGAAGATTTCATGTCCATAAGCCACATTCCCATTTGGCAATTCTTGACAAGACCGAAGAGCAGACGTTTCATATATCCCTTGTTAGAGCATTAATCGACTTCGATGAATAATAGCAGAATAGTAGAATTCTTGGCACGATAGAACCTAAAGAAAACTAATTAACCTTCTTATTGCAAATAACTTTTCCCAACTCAGATAGCCCTCTTCCCCAGCTACCTTCCTTGGATTAGAAACTTACATATATATAAACTAGAAATCCCTAAAAAATCTCAAGTCTTTCCTAGAAGATCTCAACTATAAGATTTAAATAATAATAATAATAAACTAATTTAAAATTACTAATTACTAAATGTTTCACTCCTAACATTGCCCTCTCCTTGAAAATGTGCCTTGTCCTCAAGGCCGCTAAAATTCGGAAACGTGGCATGAAACACGTCTTCAGATATCCATGTAGAGTCGTCTGCTTGATGGTCCTTCCATTTGATCAGCAGTTGACGAATTGTCGAGTCGCCTTGTGGAACTGTACGGGCTGAGAGTATGCCTTCGGGCTCCCAACCTAATAATGGAGAAGTCGCCAGTGAATCTGGTAATTGAGGTTCCACGGAGTGAGAACCGATGACCTTTTTAAGCTGAGACACATGGAACACCGGATGTAGCTTGCTAGAGTCCGGAAGGTCAAGACGATAAGCTACCTCACCTAGGCGAGCTAAAATGCGAAAGGGGCCATAAAATTTAGAGGCGAGCTTCTGAGAGATTCGAGGCATGAGAGAGTGTTGACGGTATGGCCGGAGTTTTAAGAACACGGAATCGCCAACTTCGAAGGTCACATCACGACGATGAGCATTTGCTGATTTGAGCATACGTTGTTGAGCTCGAGCTAGATTATATTTCAGCTGGCGTAATATTTCATCTCGATCTTGTAACATATCTGATACAGCAGCAATGTCGCACTTGCCTGGGAGGAAGTGGGTAAGGCTCGGGGGTTTTCTACCGTATACTGACTGAAATGGAGATACCCCGGTGGCCGAGTGAAAGGAGGTGTTGTACCAATACTCCGCCCAGGGTAACCATTTATTCCAAAGTTTCGGTTGTTCGCTAGCAAAGCAACGTAAATATGTCTCCAATGTTCGATTAACTACTTCTGTTTGGCCGTCTGTTTCGGGGTGATAAGCCGAACTCATTCTTAACTTAGTGTCGACCATCTTAAAAAGCTCCTGCCAAAAGTTACTGGTGAAAATTGCATCTCTGTCGCTTACAATACTTCGAGGAATACCATGCAAGCGGATGATATGAGCAACAAATAGTTCTGCTATCGTCCGAGCTTGATATGGGTGTTTTAAACTGACAAAATGAGCATACTTCGAAAGTCTATCAACAACGACCATAATAGTATTCATCCCCTGGGAGCGTGGTAAGCCGGTGATAAAATCCATGGATATATCCTCCCATATCTGTCTCGGAATTGGCAGGGGTTGCAATAGTCCCGCCGGTGAGAGAGCCTCGTACTTAGATTTCTGACAGACGAGGCAGGCCGCCACAAACTTTTGGACGTGTTTGATCATTCCTCGCCAGTATAGATTGGCCGATAGCCGCCGGTATGTTCGTAATGCACCTGAGTGTTCGCCTGTCGGTGTTGAGTGAAACTCTTGAATTAACTTTGGTATCCATTCTGAATTATCGGCGATGACAAGTCTGCCCCGAAAAAATAGTCGATCACCTATTAATGCATAAGGCGGAACAGCCGTAGGATCTTTCTGTAGGGCGGCGATAATGGTCCTAAAGGGCTCATGATTGGTGACTTCCTCATGGATTGAATCACTGTCCAGCCAAAGGGGCATGCTTACAGCGTTGAGTTCACCTTCTTCGAACTGGCGCGATAGGGAGTCTGCAGACCGATTGGAGATGCCCGCTTTATATTCCACGTCAAAGTTATAACCGAGTAATTTTGCCACCCACAGTTGTTGTGCTGGCGTTGCGATCTTCTAATGTAACAGTGTGCGTAGACTGCGATGGTCTGTTCGGACAGTAAACCGACGTCCGAGAAGGTAAGGGCGCCAGTGCTGTACAGCTAAGACTAATGCCATTAACTCGGTTTCATATGCTGATCGAGAGTGTGAAGTCTTCGAGAGCGATTTACTGAAATAAGCAATTGGTTTCCCTTCTTGCATCAAAACAGCCCCTACACCTGATCCCGAAGCATCGCATTCGATCACGAACCTTTTGGAAAAATCAGGCATTGTGAGAACCGGGGCTGATATAAGAGCGAATTTCAGTGCCTCGAACGAAGTATTTGCAGCAGCGGTCCACGAGAAGTTATCAACGTGATCCTTCTTCAAAAGGTTTGTCAATGGGCGAGCGATGTGCCCGTAATCCTTGATAAAGCGACGGTAATAGCCCGTTATACCCAAGAAACCTCGAATGGCTTTGACGGAGGTAGGGCGCGGCCATTTTAGAATAGATGTAATTTTATCAGGATCCATAGCCACGCCGTTAGCTGATATGACATGGCCCAAACAAGCCACTGAGCGTTGTCCGATATGGCATTTCTTCAGATTAACGGAGAACACGTTTCTTGCGAGGGTTGCTAAAACAGTGTGAAGATGTTCCATGTCGGATTCCCAAGATGGGCTATAAATCAGAATATCATCAAAGAATACCAAGACGAACTTCCGTAGGAACGGTCTGAAAATATTATTCATTGTTGCTTGAAATGTCACGGGCGCGTTGGTTAAGCCGAAAGGCATCACCAAAAATTCATAGTGGCCGTCGTGGGTACGGAACGCTGTTTTTGGGACATCCTCTGCCCTTACACGAATTTGATGATAACCCGAGCGTAAGTCCAGTTTTGTGAATACTGTAGCGCCCAACAATTCATCGAGGAGTTCTTGGATTACTGGAATGGGATATTTGTCTGGGATTGTGACACGGTTGAGCTCGCGGTAATCAACGCAGAAGCGCCAACTGCCGTCCTTCTTGCACACCAACAGAACAGGACTAGAAAACGGGCTAGAGCTCGGTTGAATGATACCAGCCGCAGACATTTTAGAGATCAACCTTTCAATTTCGTCTTTCTGTGTATGGCCATAACGATATGGTCGGACGGAAACAGCAGTAGTGCCGGTCGTGAGGGAGATGCGATGATCTGAAGGACGTGAGGGTGGCAGTGTAATTGATTTCTGAAAGACGAAAGGGTAGGTCCGCATAATCTGCTCGAGGTCTGATTGTTGAGTATGAGATAGGTCGTGCTGAAGTCGAATGTCGTCTGGGGTCGTACTCTCTGGGAGAATAACAGCGAAAAAGTCAATATCGTTGCACTTGTAGAGTGATTGAAAACTGACTTGGGAGCGAGTGAGACACGCATCACCGCAGAGGAAATGGCGATGGTTGTCGACCGTGAAGCACATTGTTAGCTTTGACCAATTAATCTTAACCTCGCCTAGAGTTCGTAACCAGTCAACACCGAGAATAAGGTCTACTCCACCTAATTCGAACACATAAAAATCTGCCCGGATTGGGCAAGCACCGAGCATCAACTCCAGTCCTTGGCAATAACCTGTGGTGGAAGATCGGCGCCCATCACCCAAGCAAACTTGAAAGAATTTGTCTGTAGTCATTGGAAGAGACAAACGGGTCGCAACCTTTTGGGAGATGAAGTTATGACTAGCCCCGCTGTCAATCATCACTATAACCTCGGTATTTAACAGTAAACCCCGCAGTTTTAGGGTTTGTGGGCCTGAGATTCCGCCTAGGGCGAATAATGGCAGCTCCAATCGTGCTAGGTTGCCTTCGGTACCAGACATAGGAGGGAGCTCTTCCTGTTCCTCTAGTGACTCAATAGCATCAGACTCTATTATGTCATCGTCCTCTCCCCCAATCATAATACGGAGTTCGCGGTTGGCGCACACATGGCCCGGACTGTACGACTGTCGGCAACGAAAACATAACCCTCATTCCCGTAGACTTTGAAATTCTTGGTCTGTCAAGCGGCGAAAGGGTTTAGTCTGAGGAGGTGCAATCGAAGGGCGTGCTGGTGGCGGAATATAACGATCACGAGTTCGATTATCCCTCGGTGGAGCTCCTGTGGGTTGCATAGGCCCTTCCAGTTTAGTTGGTGGTGGTCGAGTATATCGACCAGAACCGATTGGATTATAGGCAGTCGAACGCGGTGACGGAGCGACTGGTTTAGGATGTTCGGAATGACAGAGTAAATCTACCTCGACGTCCCGAGCAATGTCCATAGCATCTTCAACATCCAATGGTCGATGGGCACGGACCTTTGATCGCAGCAATTCGTGTAACCGTGCATGAAGAAACTTTTGAAGTTTCGTGGGTGAATTTCGGTAATTGTGTTGACTAAACAGATGAACTCGTCGATATAATCTTCCACACTATTGGTCTGTTGTAAAGAACAGAGTCGTTCCAATGGGTCTTCCCAGCGCGGCCCGTCAAACTTCGAGATTAGACCCCGACATAAATCATCCCAATCTAGATGTGGTGTCGATTGTCGCTTCCATCGTAACCAGTTACGAGCTGTACCGTGCATACTTGTCACAGCGTAAGCGATCCGAAGGTCGTCAGGGACGTGTTGAAGCTCAAAGTAATCTTCTGCCTGTGCTATCCAATTGCGAGGGTCCGAGCCATCGAACAGCGCGAGTTCGATCTTTTTGGAACCAGAAAAGAGTGTATCGCCGTGTGGAATATTGAGTTGGTCGTGGCGATGGTTTTTGTTAGCTCGAGAGGAAACATACCCCGAATCGACGTGTTGAGGGGATCGTTGATTGAGAGTGTCTCGGAATTCCCCTATCTCCTCCGTAACCTTGGTCGTGAGAGTAGTGATCGATTGTTGCATCGCGACGATAGCCGTCTGCAGATCTGAAATCGATTTCTCTAGCACCTCGAAACGTTGGTCCGCCATAGCTCGTGTTAGTGGCATAGAGCACGCTCACCGCACCAATTTGTTAGAGCATTAATCGACTTCGATGAATAATAGCAGAATAGTAGAATTCTTGGCACGATAGAACCAAAAGAAAACTAATTAACCTTCTTATTGCAAATAACTTTTCCCAACTCAGATAGCCCTCTTCCCCAGCTACCTTCCTTGGATTAAAAACTTACATATATATAAACTAGAAATCCCTAAAAAATCTCAAGTCTTTCCTAGAAGATCTCAACTATAAGATTTAAATAATAATAATAATAAACTAATTTAAAATTACTAATTACTAAATGTTTCACTCCTAACATCCCTCAACTCACAAAACATTCGGGCCATCCCATATAGGTGCAGGAGCTGATTTTTATCAGCTCCGAGGTAGAAGTCGCCTCATTTGGTCCAACGGCGCATGCACAACCGAGCCTTACCCACTCATCGATCTCCCAATAGACCGATGATTAATAAAATCATGGGGAGCAGCGTAATCTATCACCGTTTCACTTGGAAGCGGGAGATATTGAATTAAGTGGTAGTTAGCCCCACACCACCGAACTTTTTTGAACACATCGAGTCTAGGTGTCCTCACTTCGTAAAGGTTTTATATTTTTTTTAGGACACATACACCTTTTCTCATCTGGACTTTGTGACCAGATCTAAACTTCCGTAGACATGTCATTCTGAGACATGCTTCAATGATCGGAAGGAAGTCCTACCGTTGCAATATAAAAACAACAACGGTTTCAGGCCATCGTCTGTGAGCTACGCTACTGGATTGATGTTAACAGAACGCCTATGTGGCTCCGGTTCTAAGCCCTGTTCTCACAGGCCGTGTCTCAGAGTTTAACTCTGAACACGTGTCGACGGATTGCCTTAGTGGCTCCGTCAGGTTATTACCCAACCTGAGCACCCACCATCTGCCGCGCTTACCACTCTGAAGACGGGCTCTCATGCAATTGATGGAAAAATTTGAAGGAGCCCAAGCACATTTTTGGAAAAACGCACCCCACGCACCTTCTTCTAGAGCCGAACAAGTTTCCTCGACGCCGAGTCAAACCTCCTTCGAAGAAGACCAATCTGACGCCGAGAAGAAGAGCTTCCGTGAGTACCAATCAACTCCACTTCTTGTCCTGACGACGCGATCTTCTTGCAAAAGACAATGCCCCATTTTGATCCATCGCATGACGATCTCCCCAACTCGATCATCATGAGGGGGAGTAGCACTAAAGCAAAATGGGAGCAATACTACGACGAAAGTGCAAGATAGGTCAGAAAATGCTGAATCTCAAGCGCTATCAGATAATCAAGCAAACACCACAGACTTCAATGATCAAAGTTGCCGCCTCGTGTACAACTCTCCCCATTTAAAGAGAACTCCCCAATCCCAACAAAAGGTTGAACTAATGTAGGGGGAGTTGTAACTATTGAAGGGAGAGATCGAATACAAAGAGACGATCCGACAAGCAGCTTCGAGAAGAGAAGTTTAGAACATGGTGAGCTTGGATCTCCTAAAGAAGAGGTCACAAGACAAGATAAAGGAGGAGGAGATTGAAGAAGAACACGCACACACACGCTTTCGCCACACATCCTTTGATACGTGTTCTTTGAGGACTCAGGATTATTACAAGACCAAGATGACAAGCGCTAAATTGCAAATTGAACACAAATGGGGAGATTGTTAGGATTATTTTATTGTGTTCAATTAAATTAGGTTATCTTAATCTTGTAATTAATTTAAGTGAACTGGGCTTTAATGTTTTAGAGCCCAGTGATTTTATTCTTGTAATGGGCTTACAAGGACCCAAGTATTATATACCAACATGTGGTATAAATACTAAAACCCTAACACATAGTTAGGTGTGCTTGTGTGTGTTTTTATTCTAGAGAGATAATATTTTGAGCCTCCATCTTATCCTCTCAAGCACCCCACACCATTTGCATTGATTTCTTGATTATTTGTGTGGTAAATCCATCCTAGGGTAGATTGTTTGGTATAATAGGGACCATCAAGAGGCAACCTCTTCAGGGGTCACTTTGCCATCATAATTCTTGTATAGAACGAAAGCATAACCATTTCGTATTTGAATTCCCGATGAGAATGAGATAACTTTGCTTTTCTTTAGCACTGAGTATTTAGAAGATGTTGGGACTTTTAGAGGGAATTTCAGGTTCTGCTTATTACGTATCGAGCAACCGCCACCGTTTGTATCACGAGTAATCAACTTGCTGATCAATATTGACCAAAGGTCTACCCAGCCAAGTGCATCAGAAGTCCACTCACCAGCTTGAGGGGGAGTGTCAGAAAATTTCAAATATTTGAATATTAAGTTAGTTCATATATTTCGGCTGGTTGGGTCCTAAGAATATGGGGAATCATATCTTCCTTTGATATGATCTTAGATATGATCTACATGTTTATATAGGGCTGGATCTATCTCGTTCGAGGATGTCGTCCATTGGTATTTTTGGACGGAACCCACATTAAGAACAAGTATTAGGGATGTCTACTAGTAGAAGTAGCGAAGGATGCAAACGATGATCTATTTACGCTAGCATATGCAGTTGTGGATGCGAAGAACGATTCTAATTGGGAATGGTTTTGGCTTAGAACATGTTTTCGAATCTCAGCTCATCGCGGAATTCTCTAGATATACTTTTTTTTTTCAGATCGAGATCAAGGGTTGATCAAGGAATCGTTGAGAGACAAAAGTCGGAAGCGCTTTATGTCTCCAAAACGTTCCAAGGAATGGTTGAGAGACAAAGTGGTCGGTTGATAAAGAAGTTAAGAAGCGATAGAGGTGGTGAGTACAACTCTAAGGAGATTGAGAAATTGTGTGAAGATACTGGCTTAGAGAGACAATTGACGATTAGTTTACACCAGAAAAAAATGGCGTGGCTGAGAGAAAAAATATGACCATTGTTGAAATGGCAAGAACCATGATGAAAGAAAAGGGCCTGCCATTGACTTTTTGGGCGGAAGCTACATATACGGCGGTGTACTTTTTGAATAGGTGTCCCACAAAGGCGGTTGAGAACAGGACTCCATTCGAAGCTTGGCCCAGCTGCAAAAAGCCATCGATGAATCACTTGAAGGTGTTCGGGTCCATTTGCTATGCACATGTTCCAAAGGAGTTGAGGAACAAGCTTGAAGATAAAGGTGAGAAGTGCATCTTTGTTGGTTATAGTATATAATCAAAAGGCTATAAGCTCTTTAGTTTGAAGAGAAATAAAGTGATAGAAAGTCGAGATGTGATTTTTAATGAGAAGGACCATTGGGATTGGAAAGGAAAAGGAGTTGAAAGTGTGTCATTTCCTATTAAGATGATGAGAAGGGCCTAGTGGTAGTGGACATGATATCGAAGAGGAAGATCCATCTCCATCATCTCCAACAATAAATATCGGGTCAGCGTCGTCATCCCCAAGCTCAACGCCGGTAAGATTGAGACCTATAACTGATGATGCTAATTTTGTCGTTGTCGAACCGGAGAACTTTGAACAATCTATTAAAGAAGAAGTTTGGAGAAATGCCATGGAAGATGAGATAAATATGATTGAGAAAAATGAAACATGGGAGTTGGTTGAGAAACCAAAGGAGAAGGATTTGTTGGCTTGAAGTGGTTATACAAGACAAAACCTAACCGGATGGTTCGGTGCAAAAATACAAGGCAAGGTTGGTGGCTAAAGGGTACACTCAACAACCCGGTATCGACTATCATGAGACATTTACGCTGGTTGCGAGACATGAGACTGTTAAGTTGTTGATTGCATTAGCGGCACACAAAGGTTGGAAACTTTACCAACTTGATGTGAAGTCGGCTTTTCTTGAATGGAGTGTTGAAAGAAGAAGTGTATGTGGAGCAACCTCAGGGATTTGAGTTGGAGGGTGAAGAAACGAAAGTATACAAATTGAAGAAAGCGTTGTATGGATTGAAGCAAGCACCACGTGCTTGGTATGGAAATATCGATGCATACTTCTCGGAGAAAGGATTCAAGATGAGCCCAAGTGAGCCGACACTCTATGTGAAGCAAGGTACCAACTCTATACTTCTTGTTTCACTTTACGTTGATGATTTGGTATTTACGATAAATGACGAGAATATGATGGGTGAGTTCAAGAATGATATGTTGAGAAGATATGAGATGAATGACTTGGGCTTGTTGCATTATTTTTGGGGATTGAGATTGATCAAAGGGATGATGGTGTGTTTATTTCGCAAAAGAAGTATGCTCAAGATAATTTATCGAAGTTTAAAATGTAGGATTGTAATTTGGTCATGACACCTTTGTTGGTGAATGAGAAGTTGGTGAAAGAGGATAGTAGTGTTGATGCCGATGCGGCTTTATATAGGAGTCTAGTTGGGAGTTTGTTATACCTTACAACTACTAGACCAGATATCATGTATGCCTCGGGGTTATTGTCTCGGTTTATGCATCGACCGAGCAAAACTCAAAAGATTGTTGAGGTATATTCAAGACACCAAAGAGTTTGGTCTTATGTATGAAAGAAGTGATGATGAAAGCGTGGAGTTATTTGTTATTGTGATAGCGATTGGGCCGGTAGCATGGATGATATGAAGAGTACATCCGGATATACGTTTACACTTGGATCGGGTGTATTTAGTTGGGCATCGAAGAAGCAAGAGAGAGTAGCGCACTCTTCGGCGAAGGCCGAATATGTATCGGCGAGTGAAGCTACAAAGCAATTTGGTTGAGGAAGATTTTAGAACACATGGGGGAGAAGCAAGATACGGCGACGGTTCTCTTTTGTGACCACAAGTGGCGATTGCAATGTCGAAGAACTCGGTGTTCCGTAACGAAGCACATTATCTCAAGCATCACTACATTCGAGAGGCGGTCGAAGATGAAGAAATTCAAATCAAGTATGTGAAGGAGACCAATTGGCAGACATCTTTACCAAAGCTCTTCCTGGCGACAAGATTATCTATTTTAGAGAATTATTAGGTATGTTTAAAACATTAAGGGGGTGTGTTGAAATTAATGTTTTATTTGAGTTTGTTTTGATGGGCTTTTAGTTTTTGGTTTAGTTTTTGTCTAAGGCCCACTAGTCAAAAAATACTCCTTGTATTAGAATATTATTATTGAGAGAAAGGAAGGAGGTAGGGCAGTGAACGAAAAAAATAGAGCAGCCCCCATTCACCACTTCACTATTCCATAAAAAAAAAAATCAGAAAATAAATAACATATCATTGCAGGAATGTTAAGGCCAACACAGCTGTTTCACAACAGAAAATAAACATGCCGATAGAGAGACATACACATACATACATACATACATACATACATACATACATACATACATACATACATACATACATACATACATACATACATCCTCTCTTAAGGTAGCTACTAGGGCTATTAACATAAAAATGATTCTCTATGCTGTGTAGTAATTTAAGTGCTGATTTAGTCTGCAGAGGTTTGGAAAATATCGTTCGAGAGAAAGCTCTCTTCAGCTCATAATCACGGGGAAACACAAATATTTGCCTAGGGAAGACAGGTTAGTGTGTTATAACACAGTCTGATGTCCTCTTATTAGAACAAGAAACTAGGTACAACGTCTTCATCAAAAAAGTACTTGTCCTATTTTTTTCATTCAAGGGCATTGCATTCAAAGATGTTTCCTCTAAACTAGATTTTGGTTCCATTTCCATACATTTTTTTCTCAGCATATCAATGTCTACTGATGTAGTGCTAGTATATAGTATACAGAGATAATAGTATATATGTTTATGTACGTGCTTCTGAACCTATTTTGATTTGAAGTTGTTTATTTTCCATGTTCTTAGAAGTACTCCGTTTTCTGCCACTTAAGGTTTTTCCACCGGGATTTTGCATTACTTTGGCTTCTTAAGGGTGTACTCTTGTCGATTCTTATGTTTCTGTTTCTTCCTCCAAGTGTGTTCGTTTTTTTATGACTGTAGTTCTTTTCCTGTTAAGGCTTATTATTATTATTTTTTCTTTACTTATATGTGCTTTTGACGCTTGTTTCGAAGCAGAAGTATTTGGTAAATGGCACCCCCAAGGCTTGCATTTTTTAGCGCTCACTGGTCATATTAGTACTCCCCTTTCCGCTAATCACTAGCTCACTGGAATGCAGATCGCTGCGAAATGCCAAATGTCCCTCCAATCTTCCCTCCCCAGATTACCCAATTTGCCTAAAGTGACGACTTAACGCTTTAAAACCTCGACCTCCTAAACGACTCTTCGAACTAAGCAATTGTGCCCTTTGGGAATTACAAGCTCACTTCAAAGTTAGCTAAGTTGGATGTACCATTTGGCACTCTCTCTGTCTAAGCATGTGGCTTATGGTAGAACGTGACAACAAATGAGTTTATCCAAGTGCTGTCAAGATTTTCTGCCTAAGACTAACAGACTCGACTAATCATGGGTTAGCTTTGGCAATGATGTTGCGTTGAAAGTTAGGACTTGAAAGGAAGAACTTGATATGGAAAGCTAGAGTTTAGATGAAGAGGCTTTATATTGGAACTCACTTGTTGGAATTATTTGCTTTGATCTTGCTCATTACATATGCTAAGGGGTTCTGTTGGTCCCTATTTGATCCAACAATACTAACCTAGGACGTTTTACCACGCTAATAATGAAGATTTAAAGCTTGTGCGTGGGGTGGGTTAGTGTAGAAGATGGGTGCTTTCAAAAGTGTTCTTTTTATTGTCAACACACACGCAACTCACACATACTACACCAAAAACACACACCCTAATGAATTAGGGTTTGGGGGTATATATACCACATGAGTTGGTATATTATACCCCTAGTAACTAAGAACTAGAGTATTACAAACTAGCCCAAAGCTAATTAAATACAAACCAACTAAGATAAACATATTGAAATTGAACACTATAAAATATTCCTAACAATCTCCCCCTTAGTGTTCAATCTTCAATTCAGCGCGAGTTATCTTTGTTGGGCACATGGAGAATCTCTCGAGTCCTAACAATCTCCCCCTTGGTGTTCAATCTTCAATTCAGCGCGAGTTATCTTTGTTGGGTACATGGAGAATCTCTCGAGTCCTAACAATCTCCCCCTTGCTCCCCCTGCAAAGGATATCTCCTCTTCTTGTGGAGGATTTGAATACACTTTAAGCTAGAACTCTCTTGTCTTGACGCTATACGTTGTAGACCGGATGTATACTGTGATCCACGCCCTGATATTTGCCTTTTGATGATGTCGCAGATCTTTGAAATTTTGTTTGCATTTTGTCCTTATCTTTTTCCATATTTTGAAGTTGTCAAGTCTTCTCCAATCTTCTTCTTCTCAGCGCCAGATTTGTCTTCGTCGAAGGAAGTTGTCTGGTTCGGATGCTTGAATAGGAGGCGAGGAAGGGCACAAACGACAGGTCGGTGTGGGTAATAACCAGACGGAGCCACTAAGACAATCCGTCGACATGACTTCAGAGACTGACTCCAAGATTGGAAGGAAGTCCTACCGTTGCAACATCAAAACAACAACGGACTAGGCCATCGTCTCGAGCTAGACTCTTGAACGATGTTAACGGGATGCCTAAGTGGCCCTGGTTTATCAAGTCCTGTCATCACAGGCCACGTCTTGGAGTCAGTCTCTGAAGTCATGTCGACGGATTGTCTTAGTGGCTCCGTCTGGTTATTACCCACACCGACATGTGGTTTGTGCTCTTCCTCGCCTCCTATTCAAGCATGCCGATCTCGTTAACACGAATCGCCATGCGGGGGAGAAGGGGATACGTATAGACAAACAGGTCGGACAAACACATCCAACGCTCACCATCAAATTCCGCCTTCGTAAAATCATCTGTTGTTATGAATCCTATATCAAAGGCATCATATTGGCGAGCTTTGACACCAGTTTTATTCAAATATGCTGCAAAAATCCTCGTCGACATGCACTCCCCAAAAGAGACTAAGTAGTCCCTTGTTCGTAGAGTCATCTCTTTCATCATTGCAATTCCGTTCAGAAGTTGTTCCAACTCCAAGAGATGTTTTGATATAATCGATGTTTTCGCTCCAAGCTCTTCAGCAGTCCTGAGATGTAAATCTTTGATGAAAACTAACTCTTCAAGATCAGGCACATTCGAGACACCACAAGTGATTGCCTTTTCCCCGGCAAGCAATAGCTTGTTAGTTGTTTTCCCCATAGCAGAAAGAACAATGACAGGCCTCTCCTCGGGGAAGCCAAGTATAAGTTGAGCCACTTCTCTCATACGTTCAGCAGAAGCAACAGACTATCCACCGAACTTCATCACACACGTCAAGTCGTTGGTATTCGATTGAGAATCTTGACGGCTCTTGAGGACATCTACTTTGCCAGATGAACAGCATACTCTAAGAGCTGCCACCCTACGATGTGGGTTCTGCGTAAGAGCAAAGCGAACATCATCATTATGCTGCTGCCTCCACCACACTTCTCTTGGAGCCATCAACGTCGAGCGTTTTGAGCCAGCAAAAATGGAATGTGGCTGATGGACTTGAAATCTTCAATAACACTCGGGTATGTTCCGGGGTTAGGTTCAGTTTGGTCTGACTGAACCATGGGAACCTAGAATCCATGCGTCCGTCAATTTTGGTGAGTGCTGCTTCATCAGCAAGTCGGAGCAGGGCAGTTGAGATCATCTTCGTGTTTGTGTATGGATGTCACGCCTTTTGTAATTCTCGAACTCTTGAGGGTCGAGTTTTCAGGTGAAGTCCGTCTTGTGAGGTGGAAGCATCTGGGAGGGTTTTTCTTTTCTTTTCTTTTTTTTTTGCTTTTCTTTTCTTTCTTTTTTTTTATGTATACATATAGATATATATATATATATTATCGTAATAGTAGTCGATAAGTAGTATCGTAATAATAATAGATATAGGTATATGTATACGTATATGTATATGGGTTAAATGAAGTTTCTCCCCCTCAAATCGTGCACGTAAGATGTTCTCCCCCTAAAAATGTACTCTCCCCTCGTTAATATGGAGTGATACTCCCCCTCAATGCATGCACGTTTAAACATGTATGTTCTCTCCCAAATAGATAAGCGTGAACGTATTTATCTATTTTCAGATCAGATGCAAACTAAAGAATTATTGTTCTTTAAAAATGCATTAGAATGTACGTTTTTCGCTATTAACACTTAAAATAGGTATTTTAAGCATTCAGCTTATATGCATACGTGAATGTTTAAGCTTGTAGCTCTTTAAGATATATGCATAGTTTAAATGTACCTATCATGGGGTATTAGACATTTCAGCTCATATGCATGCGAAAATTTAACATTTAAAGTACATTTGAGGCATGCATGTTTATGATGTACCCTATTGTTTTCAAAGTAGGTATATTGTCTTTTGAGCTCAAGATGCATGCCAAGTTTCTTATGGGATGCATATAGAATTTACCTACGTAGTTGCTCGCATCGCTTACCAGTCGTGTATGTGGAGCAACCCAAGATACCATACACGCTGGGATATTTGGCTGCCCTCGTCGCATATCAGTCATGAGTGTGGAGCAGCTCTCTTAGTACCTACCCATGCTGGGAATCTGCAAAAACTTTATCGGGACTTAGGTACCCATTTTTGGATGGGTCCTCCCTTGTTAGCAGAAAACAGGTTAAGCACATTTGGTTCAGATATTGATCCTAAATCATCCTTTAAAGTCCTATCCAATTTGATTTGTGATTTAGGAATCCATGTTTGGTGAACCTTAGAGGGAAATGACAATTCAGCGGCGGTGAATGTGTGCCTAGGTGTAGAAGACCTAAAGATTTTCTCCCTAGCCAATCGCATAAGATGCTTTCTAGAATGAATCTGGACTGGATATTTCAAGTAGGAATATGAGCTTATGGCGCTATATGCGTTATTGGATGATGAGTCGTATTGCCTACTAGAGTTCAAATCATTCACTCTATAATGATGATTGTGCGGGGTCTGAGAAGTTCGCTTGCTTAAGCTTGGAACTTGTTCTTTGCACACTTCCCTTTCTCTTTTAATAGGAATAGGAGTGGAAAATTCTTGATCATTTTCGAGCTTAATTTTACAGTTTAATGTCGATTTTCTTTTCTCCTTCCTAATCTTTATTTGTTCCTTAGCTATTTTTAGCGCTTTGCTTTTACTTAACGTTTCAGCTTCAATCAAAATTGACTTAGAATGATTAGTAAAAGTCTTCTCAGTTTTAGGAACAAGGATGTTTCTTTTAGTTTTTGTTTTCTTTACCTGTTTTGAGCAAGATGTATTATTTGACAAATAATTTGAAACAGATAAAGACGGTGAATTTTTGAGATATAAAATCTCCTTTAAAAGCCTTTCCTTTTCAGCGCCAAAACCTATCCTTTCAGAGTCCAAAGTATCTTGTAAATCTTTCAATTTACGAAGAGTCTCTGGAGTATCACATAGAGTAGGTTTTTTATCATGTAAAATATTTTCCCCATTAGGAATTAAGTTAGAAGGAGAGTTTTGACCTGCTGGACCTATATTCGAAATAACATTCTCTAATCGTTTAATCTTAGAGTAAAGCATACGCTGTTCCTCTAAGACGGTCTCATATTTTGATGAGATTTCATTTCGCTCAGCTTCGCAAGAACGTAAATTTCTAGTCATCTCGCGACCCTATTTTCACTATCTTCTAACTTAGTTTCTAAGCTATATATGACTTTGCGTTTGTCAAATCTTCATTAGCATAAGCTAGGCTTTCTTGTTGCTTAAGTAACACGGAGTAATTATTAGCAAGGCGTGCTTCTAATTCCTCAATCTTCCTAGCTTGAGCATCCATTTTAATTTGATTTTATATTTAATTAAAAAATAGAAATTGGCTTTTGAAATTTCAGAGACGAAAAGTTTGGTTTACTCGAGAAGTATCGTGAAGTATCGAAGAAAGTGGGCGTCGAAAATTTTTGGCGTGTACTGAAAAATTGTGATGATTTCGAAAACTTCGAGAAAATGACCCAAACTTTTTCTATAATATGCCGATGTCCTAAGTTGATTGTTGGATATAAATGATCGTTGACACGTTTTGTGGATTTGCTAAAAAAAAAATTACGAAAACGTCGTCTACACCGAAAATTGTGGACCCGAAAATATTAATTTGAGTTTGTTTTTTTTTTTATATAATTTATTATTATTATTATTATTTTTTTACCAATGATAAATAAAATTCAGAAATTCTGAAAGAAATTCTTTTTTTTTTAAATCGGGTACTGTAGCGTTTCGGGCGTGCTACAGTGAAATTTGCTACAGTGTTTCGATCGAAACTGCTACAGTGAAATGCTACAGTGTTTCGATCGAAACTGCTACAGTGAAATTTGCTACAGTGTTTCGATCGAAACTGCTACAGTGATTTTTTTTTTTAATCTGTCCGCTTTCGGGTGTTGACCAGTTAAGTTTCGGGTTTGACCAGTCAAAATTGGATTAACCAGTCAACTTTTGGGTGTTGACCAGTCCAGTTTCGAGTTGACCAGTCCAGTTCGGGGTTGACCAGTCCAGTTTTGCCCGAAACTGAATAAAAACGCCCGAAACTGAGTAAATTGGTACTGTAGCTGTTTCAGGTACTGTAGCAATCGGGCAATTTGTTCATCTACCCGATTCTGGACTGAAAATGACGAAAAACAGACGCGATTTCTACCCAAAACTCACCCAAATCAACTGAAAAAAAGTTGGGTAATCACTTAAAATCACTCGAAAACAATCTAATTACCTCTTGAGCTTACAAAATCAGTAAAATCAGCTCAAAAACTCAAGAAATGGCAGAAATTCGAACCAAAAAAAAATACCCAAAAATTTTGAAAATTGTTCAAATCCGAACGTGTTTTGCTCTGATACCACTTGTTGGTCCCTATTTGATCCAACAATACTAACCTAGGACGTTTTACCACGCTAATAATGAAGATTTAAAGCTTGTGCGTGGGGTGGGTTAGTGTAGAAGATGGGTGCTTTCAAAAGTGTTCTTTTTATTGTCAACATACACGCAACTCACACATACTACACCAAAAACACACACCCTAATGAATTAGGGTTTGGGGGTATATATACACTATGAGTTGGTATATTATACCCCTAGTAACTAAGAAATAGAATATTACAAACTAGCCCAAAGTTAATTAAATACAAACCAACTAAGATAAACATATTGAAATTGAACACTATAAAATATTCCTAACAGGTTCGCCCCTATTTACTTTAGTTTCGCCTCCATAAATTTGTAGATATTGGGAATTAATTATCCTAAGCCTAAATGCTAAACTCTCAAATCAAGTTTAATATTTTCAATCCCTCCTGCATTTTTTGCGGTTGTTGTTGCTGATTTGATATATATATATATATATATATATATATATTTTCTCTCTTTTCTTGGAAGGTAATTCGTAAACGTATAAATTGTAACCATATTTCTTTGATTTATATTAGATGGAAAATCGTACTTTTATCGTCGACTACTCTTACGAAGCTGAGAGCTCTTACGGAGAGCTTACGCAGTCCACAACTACGACAGATGTTTATCATGTCAACAATGCGGATGCTGACCAGTTTACGATGACTGTACAACATCCAAACTATTTTTCATGCCGCTTAGTAGATCCCGACAATGACAACATGATACATTGGCATGCCCCTAAATCTTTCGCGGAGCACTATGATGATCTAAAAAACAACGGCGTGACAGGAATAATGTACTATCCCAGCTGCTTTTGTTCTCGCCGGTGAGTTTCGGGAGCATGCATACGTTCATCCGGAGTATCGAAAGATCGTCAAAGGGCTGATAAGCTTCGTCGTGTACCTGCACGCATGCGATCATTCGTTGCCAATTGAACGGCTCTCCTTACGACAACACTTTAAGGTGGCAGACTCCGTAGTTAAATACTGCAACGTTGAGTTTTGTCAAGCCACCGAACGCACAATGAAGAATGACTACAAACTTATCAATCGGGTCATCAAGAAGTTGTTTGGGCAATACGATATGCCACGCGATATTTTGTATCTCCGAGAAGCTATAGGTCGTCTAACTAGAAGGTACGAAACCCTTTGCCACCATCATGCATTAACTTTTCTATTTCTTATTTTCCATTGTTAGTTAAATTTAATAATTGCTTCATGTCTTGATGCAGCTTCCCTATAAAGGAAAATGAAGGGCTCATATTAGAGCATTTGGCGTTGTTGTCCAATCAAGAGAGGATTGCTCGTATTAGGAGATATGTGGAGGGGAGAAGTGGTAACGAGGTCTCGTTGTGAATATGAAGCTGCAATTGCTACACGTCGAGACCAAACTGATTATTGGACGAAGATTTTTGTGCTAATAAACAGTATCGCTCGGTGCAAGGTTGTTTTTACCAAAAGTTTGGGAACTATCAAAACTGGCGACAGATTTCTAATGCGGAAGTAGGATTCATAAAGATGATCCCCAACGTTTGCCAAATACAGCCACTGGTTACTTGACCTTTGTCAGGAATTTGGCTATTCATCTTTCGAAACATATTGACAAGCAGGTATAATAGACTGTCTTCTAATAATAAAATGGTCATTATTAGTTTGTTTTATTCCTTTTAAATAAATATTTTCTGTTTTCTTTTTGTCTTATCCTCATTAGTGTTGCGTGTATCACGATAGCACTGACGTGGACTCCATGTTGATGGACTTCTGCGAGACCGTAATGCTCAGGTTACACAGAAACTTATCGAGAGCCATTATCAACAAAATTTGCAAACATTAAAGGATGGTAATATTCCTTTTTATCTACCCCATTTCAGTTATGTCCTTCTTCCTCATAACAGCATTGGTTAAATGCGGACAAACTTTATTTGTAGGTATCCAAGTCCGACGGATGTATCTCTTCCAGTTGTCTGGTGTTCTGTGTCTGCATCGTTTATCTAAAAGACATTGATGGTTATTCTCCGAGTAGTTAGTTTATCTAAAAGACTTCGATGGTTATTTTTTTGCGTTGCTTATCTAAAACACTTGGATGGTTATTCCCTTGGCACTTGAAACCAGTTGGATTCAACGTCCAAAGTATTTCAAGTGCCAACGGAATAACAATCCAACATTGACGAATAAATGTTGCCTCAGTAATAACCAATAATTCTTTGAAAAAAATGTAATAACAAATAATTAGAAAACGATAACGTGTCACGAGAAAGATAAAAAATTCCAGTAATACATCACGTCATTGTGGTACCACTTGCGTCTGTTTCGGAAACAGCATCCTGAAAAATAATAACAGATGACTAGCACTGAGGAACAAATGTTGCATTATGTATAACAAAAAATGAGAAAACAAAAACGGTTTATTTCTATAATAACTACATGCAACTAGTACGGACTAGGGTGTCAAGAGGAAGATCAAAAATTCGTACGACACGCAAAACGCCCTGAAATCTCATATATCTTCGACGTTATTGAACGAAAAAGGTAAAATGGAGCTCAATTTCTCACGGTCCTCGTAACAAACGAAAATTTTCGATGTTATGTTGGAATAATGCTTCAAACTCAATTCGAAAATTTTGGTACAAACACGAGTGAAATCATGACGTTTGTGCTCGAATAATGTGGATTCACACCAATTCGGATGTGGGTCTTAGTAATCGACACAAAATTACAACGAATCTTGCCGCGACCTAAGATCCAAACATTTTCAATTTCAGTAACAAATGACTTTACCTGGGTACCACTTTCTGCTCGTACGAAATCACTAACATAAAAAACTATACCATATTCTTAATGTTGACGAATAAATGTTGCCTCAGTAATAACAAATAATTCTTTAAAAAAAAGTAATAACAAATAATTAGTAAACGATAACGTGTCACGAGAAAGATAAAAAATTCCAGTAATACATCACGTCATCGTGGTACCACTTGCGTCTGTTTCGGAAACAGCATCCTAAAAAATAATAACAGATGACTAGCACTGAGGAACAAATGTTGCATTATGTATAACAAAAAATGAGAAAACAAAAACGGTTTATTTTCTATAATAACTACATGCAACTAGTACGGACTAGGGTGTCAAGAGGAAGATCAAAAATTCGTACGACACGCAAAACGCCCTGAAATCTCATATATCTTCGACGTTATTGAACGAAAAAGGTAAAATGGAGCTCAATTTCTCATGGGTCCTCGTAACAAACGAAAATTTTCGATGTTATGTTGGAATAATGCTTCAAACTCAATTCGAAAATTTTGGTACAAACACGAGTGAAATCATGACGTTTGTGCTCGAATAATGTGGATTCACACCAATTCGGATGTGGGTCTTAGTAATCGACACGAAATTACAACGAATCTTGCCGCAACCTAAGATCCAAACATTTTCAATTTCAGTAACAAATGACTTTACCTGGGTACCACTTTCTGCTCGTACGAAATCACTAACATAAAAAACTACACCATATTCTTAACATTGACGAATAAATGTTGCCTCAGTAATAACAAATAATTCTTTGAAAAAAAGTAATAACAAATAATTAGTAAACGATAACGTGTCACGAGAAAGATAAAAAATTCCAGTAATACATCACGTCATCGTGGTACCACTTGCGTCTGTTTCGGAAACAGCATCCTAAAAAATAATAACAGATGACTAGCACTGAGGAACAAATGTTGCATTATGTATAACAAAAAATGAGAAAACAAAAACGGTTTATTTTCTATAATAACTACATGCAACTAGTACGGACTAGGGTGTCAAGAGGAAGATCAAAAATTCGTACGACACGCAAAACGCCCTGAAATCTCATATATCTTCGACGTTATTGAACGAAAATGGTAAAATGGAGCTCAATTTCTCATGGTCCTCGTAACAAACGAAAATTTTCGATGTTATGTTGGAATAATGCTTCAAACTCAATTCGAAAATTTTGGTACAAACACGAGTGAAATCATGACGTTTGTGCTCGAATAATGTGGATTCACACCAATTCGGATGTGGGTCTTAGTAATCGACACGAAATTACAACGAATCTTGCCGCGACCTAAGATCCAAACATTTTCAATTTCAGTAACAAATGACTTTACCTGGGTACCACTTTCTGCTCGTACGAAAACACTAACATAAAAAACTATACCATATTCTTAACATTGACAAATAAATGTTGCCTCAGTAATAACCAATAATTCTTTGAAAAAAAGTAATAACAAATAATTAGAAAACAATAACGTGTCACGAGAAACATAAAAAATTTCAGTAATACATCACGTTATCGTGGTACCACTTGCGTCTGTTTCGGAAACAACATCCTAAAAAATAATAACAGGTGACTAGCATTGAGGAACAAATGTTGCATTATGTATAACAAAAAATGAGAAAACAAAAACGGTTTATTTTCTATAATAACTACATGCAACTAATACGGACTAGGGTGTCAAGAGGAAGATCAAAAATTCGTATGACACGCAAAATGCCCTGAAATCTCATATATCTTCGACGTTATTGAACGAAAAAGGTAAAATGGAGCTCAATTTCTCATGGGTCCTCGTAACAAACGAAAATTTTCGATGTTATGTTGGAATAATGCTTCAAACTCAATTCGAAAATTTTGGTACAAACACGAGTGAAATCATGACGTTTGTGCTCGAATAATGTGGATTCACACCAATTCGGATGTGGGTCTTAGTAATCGACACGAAATTACAACGAATCTTGCCGCGACCTAAGATCCAAACATTTTCAATTTCAGTAACAAATGACTTTACCTGGGTACCACTTTCTGCTCGTACGAAAACACTAACATAAAAAACTATACCATATTCTTAACATTGACGAATAAATGTTTCCTCAGTAATAACCAATAATTCTTTGAGAAAAAGTAATAACAAATAATTAGAAAACAATAACGTGTCACGAGAAAGATAAAAAATTTCAGTAATACATCACGTCATCGTGGTACCACTTGCGTCTGTTTCGGAAGCAACATCCTAAAAAATAATAACAGATGACTAGCATTGAGGATGTATAACAAAAAATGAGAAAACAAAAACGGTTTATTTTCTATAATAACTACATGCAACTAGTACGGACTAGGGTGTCAAGAGGAAGATCAAAAATTCGTACGACACGCAAAACGCCCTGAAATCTCATATATCTTCGACGTTATTGAACGAAAAAGGTAAAATGGAGCACAATTTCTCATGGGTCCTCGTAACAAACGAAAATTTTCGATGTTATGTTGGAATAATGCTTCAAACTCAATTCGAAAATTTTGGTACAAACACGAGTGAAATCATGACGTTTGTGCTCGAATAATGTGGATTCACACCAATTCGGATGTGGGTCTTAGTAATCGACACGAAATTACAACGAATCTTGCCGCGACCTAAGATCCAAACATTTTCAATTTCAGTAACAAATGACTTTACCTGGGTACCACTTTCTTCTCGTACAAAAACACTAACATAAAAAACTATACCATATTCTTAACATTGACGAATAAATGTTGCCTCAGTAATAACCAATAATTCTTTGAAAAAAAGTAATAACAAATAATTAGAAAACAATAACGTGTCACGAGAAAGATAAAAAATTTCAGTAATACATCATGTCATCGTGGTACCACTTGCGTCTGTTTCGGAAACAACATCCTAAAAAATAATAACAGATGACTAGCACTGAGGAACAAATGTTGCATTATGTATAACAAAAAATGAGAAAACAAAAACGGTTTATTTTCTATAATAACTACATGCAACTAGTACGGACTAGGGTGTGAAGACGAAGATCAAAAATTCGTACGACACGCAAAACGCCCTGAAATCTCATATATCTTCGACGTTATTGAACGAAAAAGGTAAAATGGAGCTCAATTTCTCATGGGTCCTCGTAACAAACGAAATTTTCGATGTTATGTTGGAATAATGCTTCAAACTCAATTCGAAAATTTTGGTACAAACACGAGTGAAATCATGACGTTTGTGCTTGAATAATGTGGATTCACACCAATTCGGATGTGGGTCTTAGTAATCGACACAAAATTACAACGAATCTTGCCGCGACCTAAGATCCAAACATTTTCAATTTCAGTAACAAATGACTTTACCTGGGTACCACTTTCTGCTCGTACGAAATCACTAACATAAAAAACTATACCATATTCTTAACATTGACAAATAAATGTTGCCTCAGTAATAACCAATAATTCTTTGAAAAAAAGTAATAACAAATAATTAGAAAACAATAACGTGTCACGAGAAACATAAAAAATTTCAGTAATACATCACGTTATCGTGGTACCACTTGCGTCTGTTTCGGAAACAACATCCTAAAAAATAATAACAGGTGACTAGCATTGAGGAACAAATGTTGCATTATGTATAACAAAAAATGAGAAAACAAAAACGGTTTATTTTCTATAATAACTACATGCAACTAATACGGACTAGGGTGTCAAGAGGAAGATCAAAAATTCGTATGACACGCAAAATGCCCTGAAATCTCATATATCTTCGACGTTATTGAACGAAAAAGGTAAAATGGAGCTCAATTTCTCATGGGTCCTCGTAACAAACGAAAATTTTCGATGTTATGTTGGAATAATGCTTCAAACTCAATTCGAAAATTTTGGTACAAACACGAGTGAAATCATGACGTTTGTGCTCGAATAATGTGGATTCACACCAATTCGGATGTGGGTCTTAGTAATCGACACGAAATTACAACGAATCTTGCCGCGACCTAAGATCCAAACATTTTCAATTTCAGTAACAAATGACTTTACCTGGGTACCACTTTCTGCTCGTACGAAAACACTAACATAAAAAACTATACCATATTCTTAACATTGACGAATAAATGTTTCCTCAGTAATAACCAATAATTCTTTGAGAAAAAGTAATAACAAATAATTAGAAAACAATAACGTGTCACGAGAAAGATAAAAAATTTCAGTAATACATCACGTCATCGTGGTACCACTTGCGTCTGTTTCGGAAGCAACATCCTAAAAAATAATAACAGATGACTAGCATTGAGGATGTATAACAAAAAATGAGAAAACAAAAACGGTTTATTTTCTATAATAACTACATGCAACTAGTACGGACTAGGGTGTCAAGAGGAAGATCAAAAATTCGTACGACACGCAAAACGCCCTGAAATCTCATATATCTTCGACGTTATTGAACGAAAAAGGTAAAATGGAGCACAATTTCTCATGGGTCCTCGTAACAAACGAAAATTTTCGATGTTATGTTGGAATAATGCTTCAAACTCAATTCGAAAATTTTGGTACAAACACGAGTGAAATCATGACGTTTGTGCTCGAATAATGTGGATTCACACCAATTCGGATGTGGGTCTTAGTAATCGACACGAAATTACAACGAATCTTGCCGCGACCTAAGATCCAAACATTTTCAATTTCAGTAACAAATGACTTTACCTGGGTACCACTTTCTTCTCGTACAAAAACACTAACATAAAAAACTATACCATATTCTTAACATTGACGAATAAATGTTGCCTCAGTAATAACCAATAATTCTTTGAAAAAAAGTAATAACAAATAATTAGAAAACAATAACGTGTCACGAGAAAGATAAAAAATTTCAGTAATACATCATGTCATCGTGGTACCACTTGCGTCTGTTTCGGAAACAACATCCTAAAAATAATAACAGATGACTAGCACTGAGGAACAAATGTTGCATTATGTATAACAAAAAATGAGAAAACAAAAACGGTTTATTTTCTATAATAACTACATGCAACTAGTACGGACTAGGGTGTGAAGACGAAGATCAAAAATTCGTACGACACGCAAAACGCCCTGAAATCTCATATATCTTCGACGTTATTGAACGAAAAAGGTAAAATGGAGCTCAATTTCTCATGGGTCCTCGTAACAAACGAAATTTTCGATGTTATGTTGGAATAATGCTTCAAACTCAATTCGAAAATTTTGGTACAAACACGAGTGAAATCATGACGTTTGTGCTTGAATAATGTGGATTCACACCAATTCGGATGTGGGTCTTAGTAATCGACACAAAATTACAACGAATCTTGCCGCGACCTAAGATCCAAACATTTTCAATTTCAGTAACAAATGACTTTACCTGGGTACCACTTTCTGCTCGTACGAAATCACTAACATAAAAAACTATACCATATTCTTAACGTTGACGAATAAATGTTGCCTCAGTAATGACAAATAATTCTTTGAAAAAAAAGTAATAACAAATAATTAGTAAACGATAACGTGTCACGAGAAAGATAAAAAATTCCAGTAATACATCACGTCATCGTGGTACCACTTGGGTCTGTTTCGGAAACAGCATCCTAAAAAATAATAACAGATGACTAGCACTGAGGAACAAATGTTGCATTATGTATAACAAAAAATGAGAAAACAAAAACGGTTTATTTTCTATAATAACTACATGCAACTAGTACGGACTAGGGTGTCACGAGGAAGATCAAAAATTCGTACGACACGCAAAACGCCCTGAAATCTCATATATCTTCGACGTTATTGAACGAAAAAGGTAAAATGGAGCTCAATTTCTCATGGTCCTCGTAACAAACGAAAATTTTCGATGTTATGTTGGAATAATGCTTCAAACTCAATTCGAAAATTTTGGTACAAACACGAGTGAAATCATGACGTTTGTGCTCGAATAATGTGGATTCACACCAATTCGGATGTGGGTCTTAGTAATCGACACAAAATTATAACGAATCTTGCCGCGACCTAAGATCCAAACATTTTCAATTTCAGTAACAAATGACTTTACCTGGGTACCACTTTCTGCTCGTACGAAATCACTAACATAAAAAATTATACCATATTCTTAACGTTGACGAATAAATGTTGCCTCAGTAATAACAAATAATTCTTTGAAAAAAAAGTAATAACAAATAATTAGTAAACGATAACGTGTCATGAGAAAGATAAAAAATTCCAGTAATACATCACGTCATCGTGGTACCACTTGGGTCTGTTTCGGAAACAGCATCCTAAAAAATAATAACAGATGACTAGCACTGAGGAACAAATGTTGCATTATGTATAACAAAAAATGAGAAAACAAAAACGGTTTATTTTCTATAATAACTACATGCAACTAGTACGGACTAGGGTGTCAAGAGGAAGATCAAAAATTCGTACGACACGCAAAACGCCCTGAAATCTCATATATCTTCGACGTTATTGAACGAAAAAGGTAAAATGGAGCTCAATTTCTCATGGGTCCTCGTAACAAACGAAAATTTTCGATGTTATGTTGGAATAATGCTTCAAACTCAATTCGAAAATTTTGGTACAAACACGAGTGAAATCATGACGTTTGTGCTCGAATAATGTGGATTCACACCAATTCGGATGTGGGTCTTAGTAATCGACACGAAATTACAACGAATCTTGCCGCGACCTAAGATCCAAACATTTTCAATTTCAGTAACAAATGACTTTACCTGGGTACCACTTTCTGCTCGTACGAAATCACTAACATAAAAAACTATACCATATTCTTAACATTGACGAATAAATGTTGCCTCAGTAATAACCAATAATTCTTTGAAAAAAAAAGGAATAACAAATAATTAGAAAACAATAACGTGTCACGAGAAACATAAAAAATTTCAGTAATACATCACGTTATCGTGGTACCACTTGCGTCTGTTTCGGAAACAACATCCTAAAAAATAATAACAGGTGACTAGCATTGAGGAACAAATGTTGCATTATGTATAACAAAAAATGAGAAAACAAAAACGGTTTATTTTCTATAATAACTACATGCAACTATTACGGACTAGGGTGTCAAGAGGAAGATCAAAAGTTCGTATGACACGCAAAATGCCCTGAAATCTCATATATCTTCGACGTTATTGAACGAAAAAGGTAAAATGGAGCTCAATTTCTCATGGGTCCTCGTAACAAACGAAAATTTTCGATGTTATGTTGGAATAATGCTTCAAACTCAATTCGAAAATTTTGGTACAAACACGAGTGAAATTATGACGTTTGTGCTCGAATAATGTGGATTCACACCAATTCGGATGTGGGTCTTAGTAATCGACACGAAATTACAACGAATCTTGCCGCGACCTAAGATCCAAACATTTTCAATTTCAGTAACAAATGACTTTACCTGGGTACCACTTTCTGCTCGTACGAAAACACTAACATAAAAAACTATACCATATTCTTAACATTGACAAATAAATGTTGCCTCA
The DNA here is from genome assembly GCA_027422505.1 of Craterostigma plantagineum. Classification (NCBI taxonomy): domain Eukaryota; kingdom Viridiplantae; phylum Streptophyta; class Magnoliopsida; order Lamiales; family Linderniaceae; genus Craterostigma; species Craterostigma plantagineum. The sequence goes on from JAPQWV010000009.1 coordinate 26,846,578, forward strand.
GTGATAACCAATAATTCTTTGAAAAAAAGTAATAACAAATAATTAGAAAACAATAACGTGTCACGAGAAACATAAAAAATTTCAGTAATACATCACGTTATCGTGGTACCACTTGCGTCTGTTTCGGAAACAACATCCTAAAAAATAATAACAGGTGACTAGCATTGAGGAACAAATGTTGCATTATGTATAACAAAAAATGAGAAAACAAAAACGGTTTATTTTCTATAATAACTACATGCAACTAATACGGACTAGGGTGTCAAGAGGAAGATCAAAAATTCGTATGACACGCAAAATGCCCTGAAATCTCATATATCTTCGACGTTATTGAACGAAAAAGGTAAAATGGAGCTCAATTTCTCATGGGTCCTCGTAACAAACGAAAATTTTCGATGTTATGTTGGAATAATGCTTCAAACTCAATTCGAAAATTTTGGTACAAACACGAGTGAAATCATGACGTTTGTGCTCGAATAATGTGGATTCACACCAATTCGGATGTGGGTCTTAGTAATCGACACGAAATTACAACGAATCTTGCCGCGACCTAAGATCCAAACATTTTCAATTTCAGTAACAAATGACTTTACCTGGGTACCACTTTCTGCTCGTACGAAAACACTAACATAAAAAACTATACCATATTCTTAACATTGACGAATAAATGTTGCCTCAGTAATAACCAATAATTCTTTGAAAAAAAGTAATAACAAATAATTAGAAAACAATAACGTGTCACGAGAAAGATAAAAAATTTCAGTAATACATCACGTCATCGTGGTACCACTTGCGTCTGTTTCGGAAACAACATCCTAAAAAATACTAACAGATGACTAGCATTGAGGAACAAATGTTGCATTATGTATAACAAAAAATGAGAAAACAAAAACGGTTTATTTTCTATAATAACTACATGCAACTAGTACGGACTAGGGTGTCAAGAGGAAGATCAAAAATTCGTACGACACGCAAAACGCCCTGAAATCTCATATATCTTCGACGTTATTGAACGAAAAAGGTAAAATGGAGCTCAATTTCTCATGGGTCCTCGTAACAAACGAAAATTTTCGATGTTATGTTGGAATAATGCTTCAAACTCAATTTGAAAATTTTGGTACAAACACGAGTGAAATCATGACGTTTGTGCTCGAATAATGTGGATTCACACCAATTCGGATGTGGGTCTTAGTAATCGACACGAAATTACAACGAATCTTGCCGCGACCTAAGATCCAAACATTTTCAATTTCAGTAACAAATGACTTTACCTGGGTACCACTTTCTGCTCGTACGAAATCACTAACATAAAAAACTACACCATATTCTTAACATTGACGAATAAATGTTGCCTCAGTAATAACAAATAATTCTTTGAAAAAAAGTAATAACAAATAATTAGTAAACGATAACGTGTCACGAGAAAGATAAAAAATTCCAGTAATACATCACGTCATCGTGGTACCACTTGCGTCTGTTTCGGAAACAGCATCCTAAAAAATAATAACAGATGACTAGCACTGAGGAACAAATGTTGCATTATGTATAACAAAAAATGAGAAAACAAAAACGGTTTATTTTCTATAATAACTACATGCAACTAGTACGGACTAGGGTGTCAAGAGGAAGATCAAAAATTCGTACGACACGCAAAACGCCCTGAAATCTCATATATCTTCGACGTTATTGAACGAAAAAGGTAAAATGGAGCACAATTTCTCATGGGTCCTCGTAACAAACGAAAATTTTCGATGTTATGTTGGAATAATGCTTCAAACTCAATTCGAAAATTTTGGTACAAACACGAGTGAAATCATGACGTTTGTGCTCGAATAATGTGGATTCACACCAATTCGGATGTGGGTCTTAGTAATCGACACGAAATTACAACGAATCTTGCCGCGACCTAAGATCCAAACATTTTCAATTTCAGTAACAAATGACTTTACCTGGGTACCACTTTCTGCTCGTACAAAAACACTAACATAAAAAACTATACCATATTCTTAACATTGACGAATAAATGTTGCCTCAGTAATAACCAATAATTCTTTGAAAAAAAGTAATAACAAATAATTAGAAAACAATAACGTGTCACGAGAAAGATAAAAAATTTCAGTAATACATCACGTCATCGTGGTACCACTTGCGTCTGTTTCGGAAACAACATCCTAAAAAATAATAACAGATGACTAGCACTGAGGAACAAATGTTGCATTATGTATAACAAAAAATGAGAAAACAAAAACGGTTTATTTTCTATAATAACTACATGCAACTAGTACGGACTAGGGTGTGAAGACGAAGATCAAAAATTCGTACGACACGCAAAACGCCCTGAAATCTCATATATCTTCGACGTTATTGAACGAAAAAGGTAAAATGGAGCTCAGTTTCTCATGGGTCCTCGTAACAAACGAAATTTTCGATGTTATGTTGGAATAATGCTTCAAACTCAATTCGAAAATTTTGGTACAAACACGAGTGAAATCATGACGTTTGTGCTCCAATAATGTGGATTCACACCAATTCGGATGTGGGTCTTAGTAATCGACACGAAATTACAACGAATCTTGCCGCGACCTAAGATCCAAACATTTTCAATTTCAGTAACAAATGACTTTACCTGGGTACCACTTTCTGCTCGTACGAAATCACTAACATAAAAAACTATACCATATTCTTAACATTGACGAATAAATGTTGCCTCAGTAATAACAAATAATTCTTTGAAAAAAAAAAGTAATAACCAATAATTAGAAAACAATAACGTGTCACGAGAAAGATAAAAAATTCCAGTAATACATCACGTCATCGTGGTACCACTTGCGTCTGTTTCGGAAATAACATCCTCAAAAATAATAACAGATGACTAGCACTGAGGAACAAATGTTGCATTATGTATAACAAAAAATGAGAAAACAAAAACGGTTTATTTCCTATAATAACTACATGCAACTAGTACGGACTAGGGTGTGAAGACGAAGATCAAAAATTCGTACGACACGCAAAACACCCTGAAATCTCATATATCTTCGACGTTATTGAACGAAAAAGGTAAAATGGAGCTCAATTTCTCATGGGTCCTCGTAACAAACGAAATTTTCGATGTTATGTTGGAATAATGCTTCAAACTCAATTCGAAAATTTTGGTACAAACACGAGTGAAATCATGACGTTTGTGCTCGAATAATGTGGATTCACACCAATTCGGATGTGGGTCTTAGTAATCGACACGAAATTACAACGAATCTTGCCGCGACCTAAGATCCAAACATTTTCAATTTCAGTAACAAATGACTTTACCTGGGTACCACTTTCTGCTCGTACGAAATCACTAACATAAAAAACTATACCATATTCTTAACATTGACGAATAAATGTTGCCTCAGTAATAACAAATAATTCTTTGAAAAAAAAAGTAATAACAAATAATTAGAAAACAATAACGTGTCACGAGAAAGATAAAAAATTCCAGTAATACATCACGTCATCGTGGTACCACTTGCGTCTGTTTCGGAAATAACATCCTCAAAAATAATAACAGATGACTAGCACTGAGGAACAAATGTTGCATTATGTATAACAAAAAATGAGAAAACAAAAACGGTTTATTTCCTATAATAACTACATGCAACTAGTACGGACTAGGGTGTCTAGATGAAGATCAAAATTTCGTACGACACGCAAAACGCCCTGAAATCTCATATATCTTCGACGTTATTGAGCGAAAAAAGGTAAAATCGAGCTCAATTTCTCATGGGTTATCGTAACAAACGAAAATTTTCGATGTTATGTTGGAATAATGCTTCAAACTCAATTCGAAAATTTGGTACAAACACGAGTGAAATCATGACGTTTGTGCTCGAATAATGTGGATTCACACCAATTCGGATGTAGGTCTTAGTAATAGACACGAAATTACAACGAATCTTGCCGCGACCTAAGATCCAAACATTTTCAATTTCAGTAACAAATGACTTTACCTGGGTACCACTTTCTGCTCGTACGAAAACACTAACATAAAAAACTATACCATATTCTTAACATTGACGAATAAATGTTGCCTCAGTAATAACAAATAATTCTTTGAAAAAAAAGTAATAACAAATAATTAGAAAAAAATAACGTGTCACGAGAAAGATAAAAAATTCCAGTAATACATCACGTCATCGTGGTACCACTTGCGTCTGTTTCGGAAATAACATCCTCAAAAATAATAACAGATGACTGGCACTGAGGAACAAATGTTGCATTATGTATAACAAAAAATGAGAAAACAAAAACGGTTTATTTCCTATAATAACTACATGCAACTAGTACGGACTAGGGTGTCAAGATGAAGATCAAAATTTCGTACGACACGCAAAACGCCCTGAAATCTCATATATCTTCGACGTTATTGAGCGAAAAAAGGTAAAATCGAGCTCAATTTCTCATGGGTTATCGTAACAAACGAAAATTTTCGATGTTATGTTGGAATAATGCTTCAAACTCAATTCGAAAATTTGGTACAAACACGAGTGAAATCATGACGTTTGTGCTCGAATAATGTGGATTCACACCAATTCGGATGTAGGTCTTAGTAATAGACACGAAATTACAACGAATCTTGCCGCGACCTAAGATCCAAACATTTTCAATTTCAGTAACAAATGACTTTACCTGGGTACCACTTTCTGCTCGTACGAAAACACTAACATAAAAAACTATACCATATTCTTAACATTGACGAATAAATGTTGCCTCAGTAATAACCAATAATTCTTTGAAAAAAAAGTAATAACAAATAATTAGAAAACAATAACGTGTCACGAGAAAGATAAAAAATTCCAGTAATACATCACGTCATCGTGGTACCACTTGCGTCTGTTTCTGAAACAACATCCTAAAAAATAATAACAGATGACTAGCACTGAGGAACAAATGTTGCATTATGTATAACAAAAAATGAGAAAACAAAAACGGTTTATTTTCTATAATAACTACATGCAACTAGTACGGACTACGGTGTCAAGACGAAGATCAAAAATTCGTACGACACGCAAAACGCCCTGAAATCTCATATATCTTCGACGTTATTGAACGAAAAAGGTAAAATGGAGCTCAATTTCTCATGGGTCCTCGTAACAAACGAAAATTTTCGATGTTATGTTGGAATAATGCTTCAAACTCAATTCGAAAATTTTGGTACAAACACGAGTGAAATCATGACGTTTGTGCTCGAATAATGTGGATTCACACCAATTCGGATGTGGGTCTTAGTAATCGACACGAAATTACAACGAATCTTGCCGCGACCTAAGATCCAAACATTTTCAATTTCAGTAACAAATGACTTTACCTGGGTACCACTTTCTGCTCGTACGAAATCACTAACATAAAAAACTATACCATATTCTTAACATTGACGAATAAATGTTGCCTCAGTAATAACAAATAATTCTTTGAAAAGAAAAGTAATAACAAATAATTAGAAAACAATAACGTGTCACGAGAAAGATAAAAAATTCCAGTAATACATCTCGTCCTCGTGGTACCACTTGCGTCTGTTTCGGAAATAACATCCTCAAAAATAATAACAGATGACTAGCATTGAGGAACAAATGTTGCATTATGTATAACAAAAAATGAGAAAACAAAAACGGTTTATTTTCTATAATAACTACATGCAACTAGTACGGACTACGGTGTCAAGACGAAGATCAAAAATTCGTACGACACGCAAAACGCCCTGAAATCTCATATATCTTCGACGTTATTGAACGAAAAAGGTAAAATGGAGCTCAATTTCTCATGGGTCCTCGTAACAAACGAAAATTTTCGATGTTATGTTGGAATAATGCTTCAAACTCAATTCGAAAATTTTGGTACAAACACGAGTGAAATCTTGACGTTTGTGCTCGAATAATGTGGATTCACACCAATTCGGATGTGGGTCTTAGTAATCGACACGAAATTACAACGAATCTTGCCGCGACCTAAGATCCAAACATTTTCAATTTCAGTAACAAATGACTTTACCTGGGTACCACTTTCTGCTCGTACGAAAACACTAACATAAAAAACTATACCATATTCTTAACATTGACGAATAAATGTTGCCTCAGTAATAACCAATAATTCTTTGAAAAAAAAGTAATAACAAATAATTAGAAAACAATAACGTGTCACGAGAAAGATAAAAAATTCCAGTAATACATCACGTCATCGTGGTACCACTTGCGTCTGTTTCGGAAACAACATCCTAAAAAATAATAACAGATGACTAGCACTGAGGAACAAATGTTGCATTATGTATAACAAAAAATGAGAAAACAAAAACGGTTTATTTTCTATAATAACTACATGCAACAAGTACGGACTAGGGTGTCAAGACGAAGATCAAACATTCGTACGACACGCAAAATGCCCTGAAATCTCATATATCTTCGACGTTATTGAACGAAAAAAGGTAAAATGGAGCTCAATTTCTCATGGGTCCTCGTAACAAACGAAAATTTTCGATGTTATGTTGGAATAATGCTTCAAACTCAATTCGAAAATTTTGGTACAAACACGAGTGAAATCTTGACGTTTGTGCTCGAATAATGTGGATTCACACCAATTCGGATGTGGGTCTTAGTAATCGACACGAAATTACAACGAATCTTGCCGCGACCTAAGATCCAAACATTTTCAATTTCAGTAACAAATGACTTTACCTGGGTACCACTTTCTGCTCGTACGGAAACACTAACATAAAAAACTATACCATATTCTTAACATTGACGAATAAATGTTGCCTCAGTAATAACCAATAATTCTTTGAAAAAAAAGTAATAACAAATAATTAGAAAACAATAACGTGTCACGAGAAAGATAAAAAATTCCAGTAATACATCACGTCATCGTGGTACCACTTGCGTCTGTTTCGGAAACAACATCCTAAAAAATAATAACAGATGACTAGCACTGAGGAACAAATGTTGCATTATGTATAACAAAAAATGAGAAAACAAAAACGGTTTATTTTCTATAATAACTACATGCAACTAGTACGGACTACGGTGTCAAGACGAAGATCAAAAATTCGTACGACACGCAAAACGCCCTGAAATCTCATATATCTTCGACGTTATTGAACGAAAAAGGTAAAATGGAGCTCAATTTCTCATGGGTCATCGTAACAAACGAAAATTTTCGATGTTATGTTGGAATAATGCTTCAAACTCAATTCGAAAATTTGGTACAAACACGAGTGAAATCATGACGTTTGTGCTCGGATAATGTGGATTCACACCAATTCGGATGTAGGTCTTAGTAATCGACACGAAATTACAACGAATCTTGCCGCGACCTAAGATCCAAACATTTTCAATTGCAGTAACAAATGACTTTACCTGGGTACCACTTTCTGCTCGTACGAAAACACTAACATAAAAAACTATACCATATTCTTAACATTGACGAATAAATGTTGCCTCAGTAATAACCAATAATTCTTTGAAAAAAAAGTCATAACAAATAATTAGAAAACAATAACGTGTCACGAGAAAGATAAAAAATTCCAGTAATACATCACGTCATCGTGGTACCACTTGCGTCTGTTTCTGAAACAACATCCTAAAAAATAATAACAGATGACTAGCACTGAGGAACAAATGTTGCATTATGTATAACAAAAAATGAGAAAACAAAAACGGTTTATTTTCTATAATAACTACATGCAACTAGTACGGACTAGGGTGTCAAGAGGAAGATCAAAAATTCGTACGACACGCAAAACGCCCCGAAATCTCATATATCTTCGACGTTATTGAACGAAAAAGGTAAAATGGAGCTCAATTTCTCATGGGTCCTCGTAACAAACGAAAATTTTCGATGTTATGTTGGAATAATGCTTCAAACTCAATTCGAAAATTTTGGTACAAACACGAGTGAAATCATGACGTTTGTGCTCGAATAATGTGGATTCACACCAATTCGGATGTTGGTCTTCGTAATCAACACGAAATTACAACGAATCTTGCCGCGACCTAAGATCCAAACATTTTCAATTTCAGTAACAAATGACTTTACCTGGGTACCACTTTCTGCTCGTACGAAATCACTAACATAAAAAACTATACGATATTCTTAACATTGACGAATAAATGTTGCCTCAGTAATAACAAATAATTCTTTGAAAAAAAAAGTAATAACAAATAATTAGAAAACAATAACGTGTCACGAGAAAGATAAAAAATTCCAGTAATACATCACGTCATCGTGGTACCACTTGCGTCTGTTTCGGAAATAACATCCTCAAAAATAATAACAGATGACTAGCACTGAGGAACAAATGTTTCATTATGTATAACAAAAAATCAGAAAACAAAAACGGTTTATTTTCTATAATAACTACATGGAACTAGTATGGACTAGGGTTTCAAGAGGAAGATAAAAAATTCGTACGACACCCAAAACGCCCTGAAATCTCATATATCTTCGACGTTATTGAGCAAAAAAGGTAAAATCGAGCTCAATTTCTCATGGGTCCTCGTAACAAACGAAAATTTTCGATGTTATGTTGGAATAATGCTTCAAACTCAATTCGAAAATTTTGGTACAAACTCGAGTGAAATCTTGACGTTTGTGCTCGAATAATGTGGATTCACACCAATTCGGATGTAGGTCTTAATAATCGACACGAAATTACAACGAATCTCGCCGCGACCTAAGATCCAAACATTTTCAATTTCAGTAATAAATCACCTGATCTAGGTACCACTTTATGCTCGTATGGAAACACTACCATCAAAAACTATACCAGATTCTTAACATTGACGAATAAATGTTGCCTCACTAATAACAAATCAGTTCAGTTAACACGTCACTTTATCTAAGTACCACTTTTTTACTATTTTGGAAACCCTACCCTAAAAAAAAATAACAGATTCCTAACATGGGGAATAAAAGTTGCCTCATTTATAACATATAACGTAACGATTTGTTTCCTATAATAACTACATGTACAAAATAGGGCGTCAAGTGGAAGATAAAAAATTCGTACGACACCCAAAACTCTCTGAAATCACACAAATCTTCAAGGTTAGTAATCGAAAAAGGTAAAACCGGGCTCAATTTATCACGGGTCCTCATAACAAGGACAATTTTCGATGTTAAGTTGGAATAATGCTTCAAACACAATTAAAAAATTTTGGTAAAAAACGAGTGAAATCTCGACTTTTATGCTCGAATAATGAGTATTCACACCAATTCGGGTGTGGGTATTAGTAATCAACATGAAATAACAACGAATTTTGCTGCGAACTAAGATCGAAACGTTTTAAATTTCAGTAACACATCACTTTATCTGGATACCATTTTCTGCAAGTTCTAGAACTCTACCTTCAAAAATTGTAACAGATTACTAGTAAATGGTAACAAGTCTTGCCTTATGTATAACACATAATAAAAAACAATAACGGTTTGTTTCCTATAATAACTACATGCAAGTGGTACGGACTAAGGTGTCAAGAGAAAGATCAAAAATTTGTATGCTACCCAAAACTCCCTGAAATTGAAGAAATCTTCAATGTTAGTAATCGACAAAGGTGAAACCGATCTCAATTTTTCATGGGTCCTCATAAACAAGGAAAATTTTCGATGTTATATTGGGATAATGCTTCAAACCCAATTCAAAAATTTGGTAAAAAAACTAGTGAAATCTCGACTTTTATGCTCGAATAATGTGGATTCACACCAATTCGGGTGTGGGTCTTAGTAATCGACAATCGATGCTAGTTATGGAATAACAACGAATTTTGATGGGACCTAAGATCGAAACATTTTCAATTTCTGTAACAAATCATTCTACTTTATTGGCGACCTAAGATTGAATGTTGAGGTTATTAGTTTGATAATGGAATAACGAAGAATTTTGATGGGAAATATTGGAACGTCTGTCAATTAAAAAGCTGGTTGGTAACATTTCATTTATTCTGAGTAACAATTCATCCATTCTGGGTAACACATCACTAAGAACATTCTAGAAGGTTCTAGATTGTCAGAGATATTAATAGTACAATAACTTAATATTACCACATTGCCTGTAAATAGTACCACATGTCTGATAAAAAATAACAATATAAACGAAGGTTATAACACATTTGTAGCTATAAGAACCACAAAATAGCTAATAAATATAACATTACTATTTCGATTAATTTCATTCATAAATTCATTTCCTTGGGATGTATAAGATTGACATTCATGGAAATAGATGATATGATGAAGCTAAATCACAAAATTTCATTAAAAGTCACGTTTTGCGAATGTTGATATCAATATGTGGAAGTTGAGATCAAAAGTCATGTAAACACATAGCTCGTCTTTCACAAAATATACTAGTATCTCTATTGATGAGACATAACGTTATGAATTCCATCACAAACGTATTCAAAGTTCAACATTAAAGCACGAACAACATTTAATAGACCATAAACTCAACATTCGAGACCCCAAACCCTAAACAATCGAAAAAATGGATAGCGAAATAAATGAAATTTGTAATGTGGTATGAAAAACCTATTATGCAGTATCAATATCAACAATAGTGTTAAAAATTGGATTTGTACTGTTCTTTTATATCGGACATTCGGTATTATTGGCAAGTAATGTGGTAATATTCCTTGACGATATAGAACAATCCGGAATAATCTTAAAAACGTTTCAATTTCAAGAAAAAAAAGCCAAATTCGCATTATCTTCCAAACGCGAACATTGAGGTTAGTAGTCCAATGTTCATATCACTAGTATTGTAATCAAGATCACCTCCATTGGAATGTATATACTACACCCTATCCTTATGTTGTTAATCAAGGTTCATGGTACGTTTCACATTAAGACGTGTTGGAACTATTTTATTGTATTCAATAAATATAATTGTCTTAGTCTTGCTATGCAAATTAGTAGTCTTGGGCTAAATTGTAATTAGTCATTGTATAGGACTACATGTGTAAATATACCACGAGGTGGTATATATAAGTGAACTCCTAAGAAAATTAAGAGTGCGCTTTGTATGGTTTCCAGATCGAAAAATTAGAATCGAGAATTTTGGAGAGAAGAATTAGCGCCAAACCCTTGCTTTCAACGTTTCTTCTCTCGTAAGCTTTCAACTAGGTAATCTTCGATCTTAAATCTGAATTTCTAAAGATTATTAATCGATTCGATCTGTGTTGGATAAAAAAAGGACCTAACAATTGGTATCAGAGCTGAGCGTGTTAAGATTTGGATTAAATTTGGACTGATATCTGAATTTTCGACACTGATTTTCCTAATTTTTGCGACACTGTTCTTCGATGAAATCCAATCTGATTCTTCAAAATTTGGTTTAATCTGCTATTTTTAGGCTTCGGTAGATTCGTTTATACTGCCTGAGCAGAATTTTGATAGATCGAAACATGATTTTGAGTGGATTTGAAGATTTGAGCCATTCATCGAACTGTTCTTAAAAATTTTGGTCTGACTTCTGAAAATTTCGACTTGTTTTGCTATTTTTGTTGATCGATTGTGTGTTTCTCCTTGATCTGAGCTCATTTCCGATCGATCGAACCAACTTTTCTGCGAATTTTGGAAGATTGAGTGAAATTCATTGTTTGCACTGTTCTTCAATTTCTTCAGAAATTCGACATATTTTGGTAGTTTCTGGTTCGATTGAGTGTTACAAACTGAAATTCTATACTTGTCGATCCATAACCCAGGCTGAATTCGAACGATTTTGTGTTTTGATTGAGATTTCTCTATTTTGGTTTGGAATCGTACATCTCTGTTCTTCGCATCTCTGTTCTTCGTGTCTCTGTTCTTCGCTGAGCTGCAAAGCTTCCTCGATTGAGAAACTCGTCGCGCGATCTTCGTTGCCGCTGCATCGTCGAACGCTCTTCGATCGAGAAACTCCTCGTCGCAATATTTTTTCGATCGAAATACTTCTTCGACCAGATTCTGTTCGTCTCTGTTAACAGCGAAAAAAAAAATCTGCTCAACACTAGAGAAATCAGTCAACGCGAGAAAATTGTTTTCGATTGCAATCTCCGTTCGAGATAGGAAGATTGAAGCTAGAGCAGAAAGATTAAACAAAAGCTGGAAAATGGCTCTTGAAGGAGATCGAATGAAGCTGCTCTGAGGAAAGAACAGCGTCAGATAAAGGATAAAAGAGATCAACGATCTGAATTGAAAGTTGCTTTATCACTTATAAAAGTGCTGAGCGTTTCTTGTTTAAACAGAAGGATCAGCGGTACAATTCAGAGAGCAACGCGTACAAGCCTGTCAATGCATGGTTCAATTGCAAACCTGAACAGAATATCATTTTACAGTGACCGACTATGCTATTTCATTGCTTCATAACTTCTATATAAGTGTGAATTAGGCTAAGTTGTAAACGAGAGTGGATAGAGAAAGTTGAGAGCTTGTAATATCTTTGAGCTTTCATCAATAAAAGAGTTTCTATTGGCCGTGGACGTAGACTCAAAAGTGAGTCGAACCACGTATAGATTGTGTCTCTGTTTTTCCTTTTCTTGGCTGTTTTTGATTCGATTGCGTTCAATACTAAATCTTTGGATTTGATAAGCACACTTACATCGTTCTTCATCAAGTTGGAAATCTTGTGGGGGCCAAATCTTTAATAGCTTCCGTCATTTCTCGTACCATGTCAGGGCCTAATAATGCATGTTCACCGATCTCATCCCAATGTATCGGGGATCGACATCTACGTCTATATAAGGCTTCATACGTGCTATCCCGATAGTAGCATGGTAACTGTTGTTATAAGAAAATTCGATCAATGGAAGATATTTATTATGTACCCAAGGAATGTAGATAGAAAGTGCAAGTGTTTTAGAATAGATCATTGGGGTCGTAAGTGCCGGTGACGAGAAAAAGCATGTGTGGAGGTGATGATAACTAAGATTGGTTAGTTTACTATATCATATCGAAGTAGTGATTGGGGAATATTGATGGAGTAAGCGAGGGGGAACTGGATTTGATGTGATGATTGGGGATTTTCTTTTTTGGAATAGAGTGTGAGCACATCTTCTATGGAAAAAATCATAGATTGGTACAAGTCGATGAGCAAAATCTTCAACGTAGCCCGTCCCTCTCTCTCTCTCACAGCAGCTCATGAACGACTAGCCTAGTGATGAGCACGAGTCGACGATTTGTACATCATAATTTTGAGTAAGGTATATTAACGGGCCTTGGCTTTTTTGGTTTGTTCCTTTCTGCTATGAAAATTGTCTTCTTATTCTCCGAGTTAAGTTCGTCCCATATAAAAAGTTAACAGTATGAGACTTATTTAACAAACCATGCAAGCTGTTGCAAAGCTGCTTAACGAATCTGATAAGATGCTGAATCCTTAGAGCTGCGAATGTGCCAGGAATTTTAAAATTTCGAGCACATTCATTCAGCGACCTGACAGGCACTACGCTCTTCTTACTCATATCGAAGCTATAAACAGAGACTTGATTAAGTGAAAAACATGATTCAGCTCTTAATAATTTTTGTAGTAATATTGCAGATCATCAGCGAAAGAAAAAGTATCAGCGTGATTGCTGGAGTGTCATGTTGGAGGCGCTTTAGTGATATATTAAGGCTTAGACAATAATGCAATGCGTCGAAGAATAAACTGATTCAGATCTGCCACAGAGTTTGGTTACGGTAAAGCCACACGAGGTGGTACATCCTTAGAAAGATGAAAACGGCAGAACTGATATTATTTCCGATTTATTATTGGATCTATTATTCATCAGAAAAAAGTGGATCTACTTATACTCAAGTCCATAACTCACATATAAGTACAACATTGATAGTCATCATATGGATATATCAGCTGCTACATCACTAGGAATTATTGAATTCGAAACCAATCCATCTATGAAGCAATTTTTTAAAAACAGAACAAAACCTCAGGGGAGGCAAATGTTCTATTTTTCACTGACATAATAGTTCGGATATGTTAATGTAGATGGTAAGAATTTAAATAAGCTATCCTGGGCCGGCAAAATTTCAATGTATCGATGAAGTTTTAGATCATTTATTCCCTTCTCCAGCAGTTTCGTCGTCATCGGCGTCCTCTCTCTCCTTGGATAGTTTTATAATGTCTTCCACGAGGATTTTGCCTTCTGTCACAATAAAAGATTTTTTCAGAACAAAATTTGTACATTTAAATAAAAGAAAGGAGAAAGTAAGACAGCATAAGGTATCAAGACTCTTGAGACGTTTGTCCTTGGACAGCTTGATGATAAGTTCTCGAATGCTTTCTTAGCTAAGGTGTCTTTCAGGTACGTAGCTGCAGAGGCGACCTCTTCAGGGGTCACTTTGCCATCATAATCCCTGTATAGAGCGAAAGCATAATCATTTCGTATTTGAATTCCCGATGAATATAATATGTTAACACTCACTACACACACATAATCAAGGAGAATGTAAAGAACTAATTGTTACCCTTTTTATAAGAGCGGCAAAGATCTTATCCTCTTCAGCTCTCTCAGCCGCACGATCTCTTTTTTCTCGAGCTGCATTATATGCCTATTTGGCTTCTTCTTCACCATCCATACCCTCTTCTTCTACCATACTATTGTGTTGAGGTATAAGCCCTAGATGACGTACGAGGACTGGGAGTACGAGGGCAATTTGCTAGTTTTGTAGTGTTTAGTGATGTAATTTGATTACTTCTATTAATGGAATGACTTTATTCATCATTAATTATTATTGGATGAATAAATTAAAAGGCAAATTATTAATTAGTCTAAAGATTTCACCTTGCAGTCTGGGTGGATAAGACAAATTAATAAAACCCAAATATTGGGTGTTCAGTTACTGATTTTGTAGGGACAGAGAGGGGCACCAGTAAGCTGAGATACTGCAATATTAAAATAGTCCACAAGTCTAAGTCTCCAGTAGGGTGACTGGAATGACACGTACGACTTGTTTGTCGATGGGTCCAATATGGTTGTGCCAACCGTTTACTTGGGAAGTGGGAGCCCATGACAATGATACAAGATGAATCAGGGGATTATCTGTATTTGGAAACTGACTCGTAATCGAACGATCACACGCTTGAATTGTCCTTGATCGATCGATTGATTGTAGTAGTATGCGTGAACCTTAGACCGAAAGGGTTAACTTGGGGTTGATCTTGAGGTCTTGACTTGTCACTAGTTTGCTAGGCCCGTCTTGCCGGTGGCATGGGTCAGCGGCGAAATGCGGTCTTGACTTTTTGATGTGATTTCCGGTTTAACCGCGGAGCGGGATTTACGGTCTCGATTAAATTAGAGGTTTGAGGATTTTTCTCCACCCACCTTAACCTATTTTTGGCTAATCCTAAGAAGTATAAAGAAGGATTTTCGAGATCCTAAAGTGGGTGGAAGCTAAATTTTCGAAATACAAGCCAAAGAGAAAAAAACTAAGAGTTTTCTCCTCTCACCACTTTCTCTCTCGCACTCTCTCTCTCTCGGGGGCAGCAAGAAGTTCGTTCTTGGCCTAGCCGCACATGCAAGAACAGCTGCGACGTTAGTAAGGTGCCGGCGTGATGATCTTGTGCAAAGAAGGCTTCCCGTTCGTATGCTTTTGGAATAGGAGAGGGGCACTACGCCTCGGGGATTCGAAGGATTCGAAGCTAGCCATCGTCAAGAGATTTCAACAAGGTATCATGGCTGATCCTTTATCTCTTTATGTCAATAGGTTCTCGTGTTTGTAGCCGAGCGATAGGCGGGAAACCCCGTAAAATTTTAAAATTCCGCCGTTCTAGGAACGTGGGTCCAGGGACCCTCGGGGATTCTCAACAGTGGTATCAGAGCCATAGGCTCGGTTAAAGTCACGAGACTATGACAAAAGGCCACGAAAAACCCGAAAGCCTTAGCCGTGCGCATGGCGCACACGGCGCCCAGGCAGCCCCCGCGCGGGGCGAGCGGGGCTGCGTCGAGTCGCATGCGAAGTGCGACTCAGGGCGGGGCCGCACGCAGCATGAGGCCTGCTCCTAGCCGTGCGCATGGTGCGCACGACACACGGGCAGCCGGCGCGCAAAGCGCGCGGGGTGCGCGACTCAAAACGGGCTGGCCGCGGGCGTACCGCGGCACATAGGGCTGACCGCACGCGGGGCATGCAGCACAAGAGGCACGGGCTGCACACATGGGTGCACGCAGCGCTCGGGAAAGCCGCACGTGGATGCGCAGAAAGTAGGTATGACCGTGCGCGTGTGTGCGAGCTGTGCTAGGCTAAGAGCGTACGCGGATCGTACTATAGAGTATCATCCTGGAAAGGCCAACGTCGTTGCTGATGCGTTGAGTCGGAAATCGTATGGTACTAGCTCTTATTTATCAGCATGTTCTTTATCAAGCCTAATCGACCTCAGAAAGATGAATACGAAGATGAAAGTAGACGATACTGGTGCTATCTGTGCCTCGATAGTAATTCGACCTATCATGTTAGATCGAATCAGACAAGTACAATTTAAAGACGAAAATCTAGCTAAGATTACTGATAAAGTGAAACAAGGGTTAGGAAAATCTTTTGTAATAGGCGATGATGGAGCTTTGACGATAAATGGCCGCTTATGCGTTCCGGATATCGATAATCTTCGACAAGAAATAATGGAAGAAGCACATACGGCTCCTTATGCCATGCATCCGGGCAGTACGAAGATGTATCGGACCCTTAAATCTCATTATTGGTGGCCAAGGATGAAGAAGGATGTGGCCGAGTACGTTTTAAAATGTTTAACGTGTCAGCAAATCAAAGCTGAACACCAAGCACCAGTGGGTAAATTACACCCTTTACCCATACCTGTTTGGAAATGGGAACGGATAACGATGGATTTTCTCTATGAGCTTCCTCCAACGACTAAGAAAAATGATGATGTGTGGGTAATCGTCGACAGGCTTACGAAATCAGCTCATTTCTTGCCATTTAGATGGGGTTCTACGTTAGAATACTTGGCAAAAAGATATGTTAATGAAATAGTTCGGCTACACGGGGTACCAACTTCTATCGTATCTGATCGTGATCCCCGATTTACTTCCAGATTTTGGGGAAGTTTACAGGAAGCGCTCGGAACTAAATTACATTTTAGTACGGCGTTTCATCCACAAACCGACGGTCAGTCCGAAAGAACGATACAGACATTGGAAGATATGCTTCGAGCATGCGTAATCGAATTCAAGGGCTCATGGGATGATTATATAGCGCTAATGGAATTTTCTTATAATAATCAGTACCATTCGAGTATCGGAATGGCACCGTATGAAGCTCTGTATGGCCGGGAATGTCGTAACCCAATTTGTTGGGATATAGAAGGAGAACAAGTATTGGAAGGGCCAGATTTAATTCAGGACACGATGGAAAAGATTAAGGTAGTCAAAAGTCGACTCAAAGCAGCCCAGGATAGACAGAAAAGTTATATTGATCAACACAGACGAGAAATGGAATACGAAGTTGGAGAAAAAGTATTCTTGCGAGTATCTCCATGGAAAGGAGTGTTACGATTTGGAAAGAAAGGAAAATTGAGCCCACGTTACATTGGACCATATGAAGTACTAGAAAGGATCGGACCATTAGCTTACCGATTGGCATTACCACTTGAATTTTCACAGATACACAACGTGTTCCACGTTAGTATGTTACGGCGATATAGATCAGACCCCACTCATGTTCTGCGTGACGAGCCGATAAATATATCTGAGAATCTTAGTTACGTAGAAGAACCGGCAGAAGTCCTGGAATATGCTGACAAGCAGTTACGAAATAAAACAATTCCGATGGTAAAAGTACGGTGGAAGAATCATTCGGCTCGTGAAGCTACGTGGGAAACCATAGAACATATGAAGACCCAGTACCCATGGCTATTAGCCGAAACAGGTACGAAATTTCGAGGTCGAAATTTTTAAAGGGGGGGAGAATTGTCAGGAACCAAAACCTAACATCATAAATTCATGCATTTATATAAATTCATGCATGCATATAAGTTATTTTAAAATAAAGGTATAAATAGAATAAGCTATTAAAAGTATTGTAGTTCTAGATCCTTAAAGAGATAGAAGTGAATGTTATGGAAAGTTAGAATTTTCTAATTATGAAATTCTAGGGTTTTCTCAGACTTTGGGGTTCTTTTAGGATATTGAAAGGATTTTATACTTGTTTAGTTGAATAACTTTGGTATAAAGACATATGTTAGGGTTTGAAATAAGTTGCAATCCTAGAATGTCGACAGATATATGATATCGAGAGTTACAAAGGATATCGAGTTATGAATTGCATAGAATGTCGAGACATTTAACAATTCAGTTAGATAAATATTGAGTTATGATAAATATTGGGATAGAATGTCGAAATGTCAAAAATCTAACTAAATAAAATGTCGAGATATGACTTCGACATTGAGATCAAACGCAAGTAGAAAGATTTCGAGATCTATAATAATAATATAACCAATGTCTCTTAAAGATAAGATAAGCATTACAAAAACATTGATGTCATTTGACTACTAATACACGCAAACTATAGGATAAGTAATAAGGGAATAGTTATGTCAATTGGATAAATATCAAAGACTAAGAACCAAGGGAACAAAAAGCTAATAACTAACATCATACACATTGTCGAAATTAAATAAAGGGGGGGAAGAAACGTTCACACAGTAAGCAACAAAGGCTAATAAGGGTCAGGACTCGGATAAGGGCAAGGACAAGGCAGAATAAGCGAACGGGAAAAGTAAACGGAATTTGTGAGTATGATTGCGACATGTACCTTATGTGCTCTATATGCTTACATGTTTTATATGGATTAATTGATTAGTACGTGATATATATGTGCTATTTATGAATCGACGTGAACTATGTGACCGTAATGTGCTCTTATATGATTTATGTGTCATATAGGGTATTTTTATAGCATTGCATACATATAAAATAATGGAGAAACCGTTATGACTGCTACGACTACAGATGGTATGATACGGATGCTACGGCATATATCCCTACAAATCGGGGGATTATTACAGAGTCCTGTACAGGCAACACGTATCCCTACAAATAGGGGGATTACGATATGGTTACAGAGTCCCATGCATGGGCGCCGACCGGGCGTACAGTACAGTCTAGCTAGTCTATAACGGGAGTATCCCAATAGATGGACATATAGAAATGGCATGTGATCTACGGATCCTATGAATGACCGTTATATGAACAATGATTATATGATTCGAAATGGCATGGTTACGCTAGGGATGAAAAGGAATGGATTACTGTTTATTTTATTTGTTACTTGTATTAATTAACATGTTGCGATCATACTCTGAATCGGTGTCTTCACAGTTGTGTAGATAATTAGCAGGCTGCGTAGAAAGCATATCATAAAGCATGGATTCAAGGTTGGCCAACTACGCTCTCCTCCTGCTCCCCTCTGGTTCATCGTTAGCATGTAGAATAGAACGGATTTAGACTGTTGCATTTTGTGACTCATATGATAGGTACATATATGTACATTATTGTGAAAGGAATTAGACCGGATGTACGCGCCCGTTTTTATTAAAGGAAATGGTTATGGGAATCGCGAAAAATTTTATACGAATATTATAGCTGCGTAAAAAGGTAATTGGAAACGGGGCGCTACATGTAGTGGTCTATAGTGGTATCAGAGCCTAGGCTTTAGGTTCTGTAGACATTTGCATAGTAGGTACATGTTATGAATTGCCCTTAAACTTTTCTTGCATATATAGGCAAAGGGCAATAGGCGAACGAACGCATTTAGAACATGATGAACAAACAATAGAGGGAGGAGGAAGAACGGCCGTACCTGAATCCCATTCATCTCATACTCTTAGACAGCATGAATCTGAACACCCCCTGACAATTCCCCGAGAACGACGATATGACAAATTGAGAAGGATGGGTGCTGTGGATTTCATGGGTACGACAGATCCCGCGGAAGCGGAAACCTGACTGAAAAGGACGGAAAGAGTATTCAATATGATGCAATGTACTCCTGAGGAAAGATTCGATTATGCAGTCTCACTCCTTCAGGGACATGTATGAATGGTGGGAAACTGTACCAGACAGTATGACTCAACCCCCAGTGCTGACCTGGGAAGATTTTCTGAGAGAGTTCAGCGATGCTTACATGCCTGAAGTTTATAAGGATCAGAAAGAAAAAGAATTTTTAGAACTCAAACAGGGAAATCGGTCCGTAAGCGAGTATGAGGTGCTATTTAATCAGTTATCTCGATACGCTTCACATATGGTTGCAATTGAAAGAAATAAGTGCCGAAGCTTTGAAGCAGGACTCCGTTATACTATTAGAAATCGTATTACACCATCAGATATGGAGTCCTATGGGAAATTGAGGGCGGCGGCTATTCGCGCCGAAAGATTAGAAACCGAATCAAGAAATTTTCAGAGTAATAAAAGAAGGCCAGGAGAAGAATCGTCAGGTGGGAAGATGAAAAAGACATTTAGTGCACCTAGATCAATGAGCACGCAAAGTAGTTCCGCAAGGGGCACTACGGGCGGAATGAGACCGGTCGGACGAGGAATTTTACAGACCATACCAGCATGTGAACATTGTGGGAAAAATCATCCGGGCGTCTGTAGATGGCTCACAGGCGAATGTTTTCGTTGTGGGCAACGGGGACATTTAGCAAGGAATTGCCCAACATTACAAACAGAAACGACAGTAGATCAATCAAGAGTCAGTGGAACTTACACAAATCGCGGAAGAGGAAGGGGACGAGGACCATTTAACACAAGTTCTGGAAGAGGGGGCTCAGCAGGCCAAGCTTATAGACCGCCAGCACAAGCAAGGATTTTTACCATGACTCTTGAGGAGGCCAAGGAAGGATCACACGTGATTACGGGTAAATTATCTATACGTGATATTGATGCATATGTTTTATTCGATCCAGGTGCCACACATTCATTCATATCACGAACATTTGCATCTTTATTACCTGATAAACCCGAACCCCTAGAAGAGGAATTGTATGTTCGACTTCCAACGGGCGAAATAGTTACAATGAATACAGTATACTTAGAATGCAAAATGGTCAGTAGAGGGACAGAGATGCGAGCAACCCTATTTGTCATCCCTTTAATGGATTTCGACGTAATATTAGGCATTGACTGGTTGTCAAGATATCGAGCGAAGCTTGATTATTTCAAAAAGGAAATTGAGTTGACCCCTACGGATCAAATCCATATAATACTTAGGGGGAAAAGAGCGTACGGACGGCGTATCAAATATCAAATTTAGAAGCTTCTAAGATGATTAGTAAAAGATGCGAAGGGTATATAGCTTACATTAGAGATGTGCAGTTAAGTGGATTAAAAATAGAAGATATTCCGGTAGTCAGTGAATATCCTGATGTCTTTCCTGAAGAGCTACCTGGACTACCGCCTGATCGAGATACAGAGTTTACTATAGAACTTCAACCGGGCACGGCACCGATTTCTATTCCATCGTATCGAATGGCTCCGATAGAATTGAATGTTAAAGGTACAGCTGAAGGAGTTATTAGATAAAGGCTATATACGGTCAAGTGTATCACCGTAAGGAGCACCCGTTCTGTTCGTCAAAAGAAAGACGGGACGCTCAGATTGTGTATCGATTATCGGCAGTTGAATAAGGTAACGGTGAAAAATAAATATCCGTTGCCTCGGATTGATGATTTGTTTGATCAACTGCAAGGCTCTAGAGTCTTTTCGAAAATCGATTTGAGATCAGGATACCATCAATTGAAGATCGCAGAAAGTGATATCCCTAGGACGGCTTTTAGGACAAGATATGGGCACTATGAATTAACGAATGCTCCAGCCGTCTTTATGGCATTGATGAATGATGTCTTCCGACCCTACTTAGACCAGTTCGTGATCGTCTTTATTGACGATATTCTTATATACTCTAAGTCAAAAGAGGAGCACGAACAACATTTGAGGATTGTACTCCAAACCTTACGGGAAAAGAAATTGTATGCGAAACTTTCAAAGTGCGAGTTTTGGTTAGATCAAGTAGTATTTCTGGGGCATGTAGTTTCTGGCAAAGGTATCCAAGTCGATCCCAGCAAAATTGAAGCAGTGATCAAATGGGAGAGCCCTAAAAATGTAGCAGAAGTTCGTAGTTTTCTGGGATTGGCCGGATATTATCGGCGATTCGTGGAGAATTTTTCACTGATAGCAGCCCCAATGACGAAGTTACTACGTAAAGGAGTTACATTTAAGTGGACGGAGGAATGCCAAAGGAGTTTTGAAGAACTGAAAGAGCGATTAACGACAGCTCCTGTACTGACTATTCCATTAGGTACTGAGGGTTTTGTGATTTATAGCGACGCGTCGTATCAAGGACTAGGATGCGTGCTAATGCAACACGGGAAAGTAGTGGCGTATGCATCTCGACAACTAAAGCCATACGAAGCATCCTACCCAACCCACGGCTTAGAGTTAGCAGCCGTGGTGTTCGCACTAAAGATATGGCGACACTACATATACGGAACAACATTTCAGATATTTACTGATCATAAGAGCCTAAAGTATTTGTTGAGCCAGAAGGAGCTAAACATGAGACAGAGAAGGTGGATTGAACTACTAAAGGATTATGACTGTACTATAGAGTATCATCCTGGAAAGGCCAACGTCGTTGCTGATGCGTTGAGTCGGAAATCGTATGGTACTAGCTCTTATTTATCAGCATGTTCTTTATCAAGCCTAATCGACCTCAGAAAGATGAATACGAAGATGAAAGTAGACGATACTGGTGCTATCTGTGCCTCGATAATAATTCGACCTATCATGTTAGATCGAATCAGACAAGTACAATTTAAAGACGAAAATCTAGCTAAGATTACTGATAAAGTGAAACAAGGGTTAGGAAAATCTTTTGTAATAGGCGATGATGGAACTTTGACGATAAATGGCCGCTTATGTGTTCCGGATATCGATAATCTTCGACAAGAAATAATGGAAGAAGCACATACTGCTCCTTATGCCATGCATCCGGGCAGTACGAAGATGTATCGGACCCTTAAATCTCATTATTGGTGGCCAAGGATGAAGAAGGATGTGGCCGAGTACGTTTTAAAATGTTTAACGTGTCAGCAAATCAAAGCTGAACACCAAGCACCAGTGGGTAAATTACACCCTTTACCCATACCTGTTTGGAAATGGGAACGGATAACGATGGATTTTCTCTATGGGCTTCCTCCAACGACTAAGAAAAATGATGCTGTGTGGGTAATCGTCGATAGGCTTACGAAATCAGCTCATTTCTTGCCATTTAGATGGGGTTCTACGTTAGAATACTTGGCAAAAAGATATGTTAATGAAATAGTTCGGCTACACGGGGTACCAACTTCTATCGTATCTGATCTTGATCCCCGATTTACTTCCAGATTTTGGGGAAGTTTACAGGAAGCGCTCGGAACTAAATTACATTTTAGTACGGCGTTTCATCCACAAACCGACGGTCAGTCCGGAAGAACGATACAGACATTGGAAGATATGCTTCGAGCATGCGTAATCGAATTCAAGGGCTCATGGGATGATTATATAGCGCTAATGGAATTTTTTATAATAATCAGTACCATTCGAGTATCGGAATGGCACCGTATGAAGCTCTGTATGGCCGGGAATGTCGTAACCCAATTTGTTGGGATATAGAAGGAGAACAAGTATTGGAAGGGCCAGATTTAATTCAGGACACGATGGAAAAGATTAAGGTAGTCAAAAGTCGACTCAAAGCAGCCCAGGATAGACAGAAAAGTTATATTGATCAACACAGACGAGAAATGGAATACGAAGTTGGAGAAAAAGTATTCTTGCGAGTATCTCCATGGAAAGGAGTGTTACGATTTGGAAAGAAAGGAAAATTGAGCCCACGTTACATTGGACCATATGAAGTACTAGAAAGGATCGGACCATTAGCTTACCGATTGGCATTACCACTTGAATTTTCACAGATACACAACGTGTTCCACGTTAGTATGTTACGGCGATATAGATCAGACCCCACTCATGTTCTGCGTGACGAGCCGATAAATATATCTGAGAATCTTAGTTACGTAGAAGAACCGGCAGAAGTCCTGGAATATGCTGACAAGCAGTTACGAAATAAAACAATTCCGATGGTAAAAGTACGGTGGAAGAATCATTCGGCTCGTGAAGCTACGTGGGAAACCATAGAACATATGAAGACCCAGTACCCATGGCTATTAGCCGAAACAGGTACGAAATTTCGAGGTCGAAATTTTTAAAGGGGGGGAGAATTGTCAGGAACCAAAACCTAACATCATAAATTCATGCATTTATATAAATTCATGCATGCATATAAGTTATTTTAAAATAAAGGTATAAATAGAATAAGCTATTAAAAGTATTGTAGTTCTAGATCCTTAAAGAGATAGAAGTGAATGTTATGGAAAGTTAGAATTTTCTAATTATGAAATTCTAGGGTTTTCTCAGACTTTGGGGTTCTTTTAGGATATTGAAAGGATTTTATACTTGTTTAGTTGAATAACTTTGGTATAAAGACATATGTTAGGGTTTGAAATAAGTTGCAATCCTAGAATGTCGACAGATATATGATATCGAGAGTTACAAAGGATATCGAGTTATGAATTGCATAGAATGTCGAGACATTTAACAATTCAGTTAGATAAATATTGAGTTATGATAAATATTGGGATAGAATGTCGAAATGTCAAAAATCTAACTAAATAAAATGTCGAGATATGACTTCGACATTGAGATCAAACGCAAGTAGAAAGATTTCGAGATCTATAATAATAATATAACCAATGTCTCTTAAAGATAAGATAAGCATTACAAAAACATTGATGTCATTTGACTACTAATACACGCAAACTATAGGATAAGTAATAAGGGAATAGTTATGTCAATTGGATAAATATCAAAGACTAAGAACCGAGGGAACAAAAAGCTAATAACTAACATCATACACATTGTCGAAATTAAACAAAGGGGGGGAAGAAACGTTCACACAGTAAGCAACAAAGGCTAATAAGGGTCAGGACTCGGATAAGGGCAAGGACAAGGCAGAATAAGCGAACGGGAAAAGTAAACGGAATTTGTGAGTATGATTGCGACATGTACCTTATGTGCTCTATATGCTTACATGTTTTATATGGATTAATTGATTAGTACGTGATATATATGTGCTATTTATGAATCGACGTGAACTATGTGACCGTAATGTGCTCTTATATGATTTATATGTCATATAGGGTATTTTTATAGCATTGCATACATATAAAATAATGGAGAAACCGTTATGACTGCTACGACTACAGATGGTATGATACGGATGCTACGGCATATATCCCTACAAATCGGGGGATTATTACAGAGTCCTGTACAGGCAACACGTATCCCTACAAATAGGGGGATTACGATATGGTTACAGAGTCCCATGCATGGGCGCCGACCGGGCGTACAGTACAGTCTAGCTAGTCTATAACGGGAGTATCCCAATAGATGGACATATAGAAATGGCATGTGATCTACGGATCCTATGAATGACCGTTATATGAACAATGATTATATGATTCGAAATGGCATGGTTACGCTAGGGATGAAAAGGAATGGATTACTGTTTATTTTATTTGTTACTTGTATTAATTAACATGTTGCGATCATACTCTGAATCGGTGTCTTCACAGTTGTGTAGATAATTAGTAGGCTGCGTAGAAAGCATATCATAAAGCATGGATTCAAGGTTGGCCAACTACGCTCTCCTCCTGCTCCCCTCTGGTTCATCGTTCGAACTGATCCAGCGACAATCGGATCAGATTAATGCTCTCATCCATCACCAAGTTTCTTCCGCACACCAACCGACTCCTCAGCGTGAACGTATAGAAATCATAGGGGAACGGTTTTAGAAATTGAATCCTCCTACTTTTGAGGATGCTATCGATCCTACTGTGGCCGAGGATTGGCTGCAAACTGTCGAGGACATGTTCCTCTACAGTCGAATCCCCGAAAATGAGAAAGTGTTATGCGCTATTTCCATGCTCCGCAGGAACGCAAGGTTTTGGTGGGACACCGTCAAAATCTTGGAGGACACGTTGACTAGGGGGTAAATATCATCAATGAAAACCTTTTTCTTCTTTTACTTTCTAACATTATTGTTGACGACGTTAACATCGATGATGGATCATTTGAACATCAGTGCTACAGATCAAGAGATGATCGATAAATGCAGATAGATCATCAGAGGCGACTGATGCTTATTATAAGACATGCCTGCCCACACTCTTCTAAATTCTATCTTCCCCTTATCTAACTACGGCAGTCTAAAGATACTGACTGCCGATGAAATCCTGTAAAAGTCAAAATCACGTATGATGTAAAAGTCAAAATAGTGTCACAAATTCACAACAACTAGCGTATAGAGATTCTATAATAACATTAGTTAGTAATGCACTCCCCCACAAGTACACGGTAATTACAATTATTATCGATTCAATTAGTTAGTAATGCACTCCCCCACAAGTACATGGTAATTACAATTATTATTGATTCAATAGCGTATACTTTTTTGGTGTTGCATGCTTTTCAGCGCAGTTTCATGGTGACTAAGAAAGAATTGCAATGAGAACAATTTAAAGAGCATACGCTAACTTTCGGTCGTATAGACTGATGAATTACTGGTATTGCGTGCTTTTCAGCGCAGTTTCATGGGTGACTAAGAAAGAATTGCAATGAGAACAATTTAAAGAGCATACGCTAACTTTCGGTCGTATAGAGTGATTAATTACAATATTTAGAACCTGCCGTTGTTCCTGTTTGGAACTCTTCCAACTAACAACACCTCCATTGAGCAGAAATACATATCTTGATTGCGATTTCATATCATCATGGTCGGTTTGAAAACTAGCATCGGTGTAACCTTTTACAACGAGCTCAGGTACCACCATAAACAAGGAACATATCCTTAGTCCTTTTTAGGTACTTGAGGATATTTTTAACTGCACGCAAATGTGCTATGCCCGGATTTGCGTACTTGTCACACTAAGTGCGTATGACACATCAGGCCGAGTGCATATCATGGCGTACATGATAGATCCAATTGGCGAAGCATAAGGAACCCTACTCATCTCATTCAGCTCATCATGTGTTTTAGGACACCGATTCTTGCTTAAATGTATACCATGTGACATAGGTATGCAACCGTTCTTGTAATCTTGCATAGAAAATCGTTTCAAGACCTTTTCAATATATACACTTTGACTCAATCCTATGAGTCTCTTAGATCTATCTCTATAGATCTTGATGCCCAAAATATAAGCAGCATCGCCCAAATCCTTCATCGAGAACACTTTCATTAACGAAGATTTGATAAACTCCAGTGATGGAATATCATTCCCGATAAGAAGTATGTCATCTACATACAGTACTAGAAAAACTATTGCACTCCCACTAGTTCTCTTGTATACCCAAGGTTCCTCTTCGCACTTGATAAAACCAAAGGTTTTGATCACTTTATCGAAGCGTTTGTTCCAACTTCGTGATGCTTGCTTCAACCCATAAATAAATTTTTTAAGCTTGCATACCTTCTTAGCATTCGACGGATCTATAAAACCCTCTGGTTGTGTCATATACACATCTTCTGCTAAATCATCATCTAGAAATGCAGTTTTAACATCCATTTGCCATATTTCATAGTCGTGAAATGCGGCAATTGCTAAAAGGATCCGAATCGACTTAAACATAACTAATGGTGAGAAAGTTTCGTCATAGTCAATTCCTTGAACTTGTTTGAAACCTTTCGCTACCAGTCGTGCCTTGTATGTAGTCAGATTATCGTCCATGTCTGTCTTCCTTTTGAAAACCCATTTGTTTTCAATGGCATTTACACTATCAGGAAGATCGATTAAGTTCCAAACTTGATTGTCGTACATGGACTTCATCTCGGATTTCATGGCTCCTAGCCACTCATCAATGTCAGGTCTGCCTAATGCTTCTTTATAACTCATTGGGTCCTCGGTGTCTAATACCAATATCTCATGTAGTCCCAAGAACCTTTTAGGCATTCGGACTATCCGTGTTGACCTACGTAAAGGTTGTTCTTCCGGCTGAACCTCCTCCACAACAATTTGCGGTTGTTCAACTTCGACTGATGTCGAATCAGCTTGAGGCAATACTTGAGCCTCTTCCGCAACTTGTTTTGAAATTGGCTCTTCTTGACTCGCGCTGGTGGAAGCTATCATGCGTTGGGACACCTGATAACCCATAACCATATCATCTTGTAGTGTCCCTTTAATTTCTTCAAGTTTAATGCTACTATCGTTGTTTTTTCGTGTGAGAAACTCTTTCTCCAAGAAAACGCCATGCCGAGCAACAAACATTTTGTTCTCTGACTTACGATAGAAATAATATTCTTTGGTTTCTATAGGATATCCTACGAAGAAGCATTTATCTGATCTAGGGCCAACTTTATCAACCATCAACCTTTTGACGTAAACCTCGCAACCCCAAAGTTTCAGAAATGTCATATTTGGTACCTTACCAAACCATATCTCATATGATGTCTTTCCTATAGACTTAGAAGGAACTTTGTTCAAAGTGAATGCAGCAGTTTCAAGCGCATAACCCCAAAAGGAAAGAGAAAGTTCAGTTTGACTCATCATAGATCTAACCATGTCAAACAAGGTTCTGTTCCGCCTTTCAGAAACACCATTACATTGTGGGGTTCCTGAAGGAGTCAACTGTGAAACAATTCCACATTCTTTAAGATAAGCACCAAACTCTATGCTCAAATATTCACCTTGTTGGTCCACTTATTACCAAACAAGGATCAAAAGATTATTAGAAAGATTAAAGCTTATGAAGCACCTTTTAGTGTGTGTTCGTGTGTGTGTTTAACGAGAGCGGCTTCAAAGGTAGTTTCTTTTGATAAACCCTAACAAGGGTAATCATGGGCTTTATATACCACATTTAATTGGTATATTAAAGCCCAAATCCAAAACTTCTACTAAATACAAGTTGTCTCCCCAGACTACTACAACCCATGAACAAGAAATAAAGACCCAAGACTTAAATAAATAGAGGACACTACAACTAATTCCTAACAATCTCCCCCATAGTGTTCTCGTCCTCTTGTTGATGTCTTCTGAGTCTTCTTTTTCTTGGGGCTCACCAGCACGTACGGAGACTTTCTAAGTCCTAAGAAATGCTCATACGACCGCAAACTTCTTCGAAATGATATTCTCTCATATATGATCTCGATCAGCTTCATGTACTTTACTTGGACTTCGTGTTCTTCATCTCTTAGCTGCTCGAGAATACTTGTGAGCTTGTTTCGAATGATTAGAAGAGTACCGTCGCTGAACTTGTTAATCTCTGATGTCTTCATTAGTCTTTTCTCCCCCTTGTAGTTAATGTAGACCACTGACGGATTGTTATCTTCATTGATTATGTGGCCTTCACCAAAACTTGAGTCTGGAACTTCGAAGGACAGCTTTGTGAGGTTTACCCTTTTCATATTGCTTTCCACTGCCATTTGGAGGTCGTGGGTTGCGTTGAACTTGACTTGCACATCATAAATCGCTTGAGAGATACATATCCAACTTTGAGATCTGGATTCTGAAGTGTCCCAAGGAGCCTGTAGCTTCCCACCATCTGATCAATGTCCTCACCTCTGATGTAGGAGAGATCGCCTTCAGTCAGTTCTTCAATCGTTCCATCTTCTCGCCGTACCTTGTAGATGGGGAATTCGTAGAAGTCAAGGCGAGCTCGTCGCACCCCCATGATTGCACTGATTCTGGCTCATTCCTTTTCTTCTCTTCGAAGAGTATCAACATCTGCTCCTTTTTCTTTGATCATTAGTCCTCGACGGAGAGAGAGCAGGTACCTAACGGCAGTTGGTCTTGAAAGATGGGTTAAGCCTCTGAGTTCCAGCTCGTCTAACTTCTTAATCCTGTCTTCCTTCCTCCAGATTCTCCTTCGTATCTCTTCTTGATAAGGAGCAACCACTTTGGCATTTTCCCATGGTAGATTCAGTTCTTCTCTTATCTTCGACTTCAGGGGAGGGCACTCCTCATCGACGACGGTGTGTTTGAGAATCTCGGGAAGTTCGGGAATGTCAGCTCCATAGTCTTCACCTTTCTCGATCTCATCATCGTCAATTAGGGCCAAACTATATTTGCCTTCATCAGGAAGTACCTTGCATTCTCCATTAAGTGCTTGGCCATGACTGGATCCATTGGCTTTGTTATCCAATCATCGTTGAAGATGTATTTCTCGACGGTCGGGTGAGGATTATAAAATTCTTCGAGGGATACGATAGTTTCATCTGTCTGAGGGGATAATATTGGAGATGATGGAGTATTTAAAGGGCTTCGTAGATTCGTGTGACTAGGAGGAGAGAGGCTTATAGTGGCTAAGTCGTGAGCAGTGGTGAGGCCAGTGGAAGATGTAGTATGAGCTGGTGAGGAGGCCCGTTGGGTTGTTTTGGTAGTAGTTCGGGTGGATTTTTTTGTTTGTGTAGGTGTTGTGGTTCGGGTTGTCTGCTGTATTTGAGGCTGAGGCTCATGTGTCTTCTCCCCCTCGGGACGACCCTCACCCTCTAGGTTGTCACGCGGTTGACTCGAAGTCTGAGCCTCACCTCGGCACGTGAACGGAAGTTCGAGCCGTCTAAGGACCTCCGCTTCATATTCAGAGATCTTCGGTGCACTGTGAAGTCTGGCTACAACGACATCAATAAGTTCCGTCACAGGAACGTTCCATGGGCCTCCGTCGAGATCCTCTGACGGATCAGGTCGAGGACGTTCCCCTTCGTTGACGGGGGCTTTGCCTTTGTCGCGAGTGGAAGTGCCAATTGCGTCGTACATGCGGGTCATGATTGAGTCTTCAAGTGTTGAGCCTGTCCTCCGTCACGAACGGGAAAAATAACGGGACGGAGTCACGAAGACGTTCCGTCATCACAACATTAGAAGATAATGTTCGCCGCCTGTTTGCACAGGACTTGAGAAACCGAGGCCATTCAGGCGCACCGTTGACATCGATGCTGAGACGGACTCAGATCAATGGCCCAATGCAGCAGCTGTTGTGATGTTGACTGCTGTGGGGCTTCCGTTCTGTCCCAGACTCCCAGAGAGTCCAGGGACTTGGACGAGCGTTCGGTCCAGATCACTAAGATCTAGAGGTGCAGTAAAAGGTGTTTGTGTCCTACTAAATGGAAAAAAATATAGGTGGTGAGGACACTAGACTCGATGTGATCAAAGAAAGTGCAGTCTGAGGCTGGGGACTGCATAAAGCAACATCAACCCCCTCCGAGCGAGGAGGTGATGGTTGACGTGGCTCCTCGTATGATGTGAAACAACCATCTTTTGGGAGACGATTGAGTGGCTAGATGGGGTAGTTTACGCGATTGGACCCGATGTCGCAACTTCTACTCGGGTGAAGACAAAGTCATCCCCTGTACCTATAGGCTCGGTCCGGCTTATTTGTGGACTAGATGGCGGAGGAAGACGGTCGTGCTTTTGTTTTGTACGCCGTTCCTGCTTGTTGCTCCTGGCATCCCCTTTTGACTTTCTCTTTTGTTTTTGTTTGGAGTATGTGGGTTGTCCTAGACCTAGACTTGGCTGGTCCCGGGGTTAGGTTCAACTGGGTTGGGTTGAACCGTGGGGATGTCTTCGAGTTTATTCGCTCGTGGGTAGGCTTGAAGTATAGGATCTGTTTTCTCTAGGAGTTGAAGAAGATGTTCCCCCAAAAGCATTCCTTCTTCATCGAATTTTGACTTGGTCTTGGTTGATTGTATTTTGCCAAACTTGGGGATTTCGTAACCTTCGGCCTGAGGACGGCGTTCGATCTCTGGGTGGAGGTCGATGAAGTGTTGAACAAGGATGGGAAATCATCTTATGTATGGGAGGACCTTTGTGGAGCCAAACTTCCGTCTTCTCAGTTGATCAACATGGTCAGGCCAAATTAATTGGGCGACATCGTAATTTTTGTTGAAGATGATGCCGTGGAAGATCAGCATGATTTGTCGGTTGCAGCGGTCTGACCCAGTGTGCTTAGGTGATAGGCACTTGTTGACAATTAAGAACAACATCCGCCATGGTCGAGGTATGTCTTTGGCGCAAAAGTCGGGAGATGAATGGATTTCTGGGCGTTTGTTTTGTATCCAATGAAGAGGAAGTCTGCAATCAGATCATCGAAACTAGGATGTTTGTCGTTGTTTAGTGAGGTTGGTAGGTTTAGTTTGGAGCGTATGATGGCTGGAGTCAGAACAACAATGGTGTTTCCAATTTGAGCGGAGAGGCGGGTTGTTTCGGGTTGTCTGTTGGGTTTTGGAGCGTTGCCCAAAATTGTTGTACGTATAGTTCGGGGACACGCTCGGTTATAGAAAAGGCAGTCTTTAGAGGGTGGTTTTGAAGGATTTTGAGGATGATAGGGTCGGGACATTGGGTGTTTTCAAAGTCTAACTGGATGTTATTGGGGAGTCTTTGAGCCCAGTCTTTAGTTGGAAACACTTCGTCGATTTCTCGCATCATATTGAATCAATCTGTAAAATAAGATTAAACTATCAGTATGCAGGAGCTGATTAATCCAATGATCACGAGACTTAGAAATAAAATTTCTAAGTTCAGCTAAGTCATTAACAAAATCGCACGATTGCACGATTGGAAGATTTAGGATGTCATGGGACTTAGATAACTTGAGCAAATTAATTTTGGATAATATTCGGGCGATGAAGTTCAATCGGATAACTTTAATAAGAAATCGCACCATTGTATGTTGACGGGACTTAGAGAATTTTAACAACGAATTTTGATTTGGATGACAATCGGGCGATGAATTAATCGAGCGAAGCATTCAGTCGGATAAATTCATCGCAAGGATATCAAGATAGGCAGAATCGGACGATTTTAGCACAGTTTTATGAAAATGAACGAAATGATCGATTTAATTTAGAAAGCAGAATCGGGCGATTAAGGAATTAACGTTCAGCTACAGTCGATTGAGTCGGACGATTAGATCCGAAATTTCAATTTAAAAACAAGTGAATCGGACGATTGAGATTGAGTGTGCAATCAGGCGATTGAAATTGAACTTTCAGGAAAAAGTCAATTTTCGGACGATTTTGGGACAACTGTGAGTAAAACCAACGAAATCGGCCGATTAAATCAAATTGGGCGATTAGGATGTAATCAGACAATGGAATTAGGATGTAAAATCGGGCGATTAAAGACATTTTATCCTAAACAGCTGAATAGAGGGAAATCGGGCGAAGTGAGTTCGAAACGCAAAATCGACTGTAAGATAGATGGAATCAGAAATAATGGAAAGCAAATTAAGCAAACAGATTAGGAGTGTTAATAGCAACTCAGTAAACACATAAAAGAAATTTGCATCGATTCGAAGCGATGAAATTAAGATTAGATACTGACGAACTCTTGAGCCCTAAACTGAAAATCCTTAAAAAAACGAGTAATAAACGAACTAATACTTGCAGATTCAGTGATATCCCTTACCGTAGATGTGTGGGAATTCGCAGAAAGACGCAAATAGAGGGATTTGTGAGTTCGATCGACGAAGTCCGTTCAAGATTTTAGAGAGGTTTAAAATTGTGAATCGCGTGAAGTTGGGAAAATGACGAGAAATCGGGCGATTTGCTATTTATATGAAGGAGATGTACTATAGCAAAACAAAGGAGTAAAGAATCGGGCGAAATCTAAAATCGCCGAGAGGTATATTTTGACTGTTCAAATGATTTGAGGAATCGGGCGATTTATAGAGTTGGGCGATTTAAGGAATCGGGCGATTCGAGAAGTCGGTCGATTTGAATAATCGCCGAGAGGTATTCTAAAACAGGTCTTGGAAATTTTGGAGATTTGGTTTTTAGTTTAAGGATTTAGCGATTTCTAACTTAAAAATTTTGGATTCAAACATCGATCGACAGAGAAAGCATCGCTTTCGTGCGCGGCGCTGAACCCTCAAGTCAAAAATTCGTCTGTGTCATTAATTATGTTTTCGTGACTTTAATGATTTCGTTATTCGATTCGTGCCTAAAAATAGACCCGATTGGAACAACACGGTAATACCGTAGACCATTCATACAAACGAATCGAGTTCACAGAGATGAACTGGAATCAACAGCAAGACCAAGAAGAGAACAAGGAACAAGCAGAGTTAGTGTGCCGCTTTCATCGCAATCTGGATATGTTAGTACTCGAGATTTCGCTGTTTATGTGCTTGGTCGTTGTTTTGATAGCTGTTCTGTTTTGGGTTCTTACAAGCCGTATTGGTTTTTGAGACTGTGTGATGTATTAATATTTTCATGGTTTGCGTTGTTGGAGTGTTTTGATATTTTGAAGATGTTTTGCGTATTTGAGTTGTAATAGTGTTTTTCGCCTTTGAAGGGATGTACGAATCGGTTAAAGATTAGTTTACGAAAACAACTACTCCCCCTCAATCTGTGTATATCGTTAAAACGCTCCCCCTAGATTAGAGTAATCCTTGCAAAAACTCCCCCTCAAACTAAGCATATATGTATAATTAAGCTTCCCCTCAAACTAAGCATATATTATCAAGCTCCCCCTTAAATATTTTTTTTTTAAATAAGACACCAAATATATACACTCTTACAAAAGACGTCGTGGAGGTAGATTGCCTAAGGTTCACGATTCAGCATGCCTAACTCAGATACAAGGAAATGGAATCGTGTTTCATCCAAGGCCTTGGTAAATAAGTCAGCCAACTGAACCTCAGTATTTACGAAGTACATGGCAATTGTGCCCTTCTCCACGTGGTCTTTTATAAAGTAATACATAATATCTATGTGCTTTGTGCGAGAATGGTGAACAGGGTTACATGTGATGGCAATGGCACTCTTTGAGTCGCTGTAAATAGGAATATTATTGAAATCAAACCTGTAGTCCTGTAGTTGCGTTCGCAACCACAGAATTTGAGAGCAACAACTGGCCACAGCAGCGTACTCCGCCTCAGCAGTGGAGGTGGAGACACAGTTTTACTTCTTAGATGATCAACTTACTAGTTTGTCACCTAAGAATTGTAGCCCTCCGGATGTACTCTGTCCATCTTACATACTGCAAAGTCTGCGTCAGTATAACCAAGTAATTGAAAATTTGAGTTCTTAGGATACCACAGCCCAAGTGTTGGGGTTCCTTTGAGATACTTCATTATTCTCTTTACAGCGAGCATTTGTGACTCCTTTGGATTGGCTTGGAAGCGAGCACATAGGCATGTGGAGAATACAATGCCAGGTCTGCTGGCTATGAGATACATGAGCGATCCAATGATTCCTCGATATGTGGTTGGATTGACTGGCTTTCCATCTAGGTCCGAGTCAAGCTTCAGGAAGGCGACATTGGGGTGTTCTTCGTAGTACAATTATCTAAGTTGTACTTCTTGAATATGTCGTGGATGTATTTTGATTGACTAATGAAGATGCCTTCTATAAGTTGTTTAACTTGAAGTCCAAGAAAGAAGTTGAGTTCTCCCATCATGCTCATTTCGAACTTTGTCTTCATTAATCACCAAATTCTTTGCACAACTTTGGGTTTGGGGACCCAAAAATTATGTCATCAACATATATCTGAACGAGGAGAGTTCCTGATTTATGTCTTTTGATGAAGAGGGTTGTGTCGATCTTCGCTTTTGTGAACCCTGACTTAATCAGAAAGTCCGAGAGTGCCTCATACCAAGCGCGTGGGGCTTGCTTAAGTCCATAGAGAGCCTTCTCTAGAAGGTACACATAGTCAGAGTGAGTTTCGCTCACAAAGCCTGCAGGTTGTGCCACGTAGACTTCTTCTTTCAAGACCCCGTTTAGAAAGGATGTCTTGACGTCCATCTGATAAACGGTGAAGTTCTTGTGGGCAGCATAGGCGAGAAAAAGTCGGATAGCCTCGATTCGAGCAACGGGGGCAAAGGTTTCATCGTAGTCTATTCCTTCTTGTTGATTGTAGCCCTTTGCCACCAATCGAGCCTTGTTCCGAATGACGATTCCATCTTCATCTCTTTTGTTCTTGAAAACCCACTTAGCTCCTATAATTATTTTGCCCGATGGTCTTGGGACTAATCTCCACACTTGGAGTCGCTCAAATTGATTGCTTTCTTCCTGCATGGCTTGTATCCAGTCTGGATCAGCTAATGCATCTTCGATCTTACTTGGTTCGCTTTGACTTAGAAAGCAGGCATATAGATTCTCGTTTATTGTTGAGGAACGTGTGTTTATTCCTTGATTTGGATCTCCTATTATTTGAGACGTTGGGTGAGCTCTAGTCAATTTCCTTGTGTGAGGAAGTGGTTGACTCGATTCTTCATTGTTAAGTTCCTCACTAGTTTCAGTTTCGTCGGTACTAGAGATCTCAATGGGGGTTTGATCGTCGTTCCCTGAATTATCCGACGGAGCATTATCTACATCTTCATTGTGGATTTGCTGAGAATTAGTGGGAGCTTGAAGTTGGATACTTGAAGTCATCTCATCAGCCTCTGTTGAAGTGTGTATAGATGGAACTGTTGTATCATTTAATTGTGGGCGAGTGCATATATGTAATTGATCAAACAGGATATTCAGTTCGTCTTCATCAAATGTCTGAGAAGTAGATGGTCTTTCCTCGGTTGGAGAGTTGTGTTGATCTTCTGTTAACACTCTTAAGAATCCAGGTTCTGGACTTATCTGTTCAGCAGCAATAGATGGCACTTCATCGAACGTAACATTTGCACTTTCCATGACGGTTCGCTTTTGAGGTAGATAAACTCTGTATGCTTTGGACTCAGCAGAATATCCAATGAATATCCCTTCGACTGCTTTAGGATCAAAATTTCCTCGATCTTCTCTATCATTTAGAACGAAGCATTTGCAGCCAAAAACTCAAAGAAATCCGATATTGGGTATTCTTTTGTTGATGAGCTCGTATGGAGTTTTCTCGAATTGTTTGTGAATGCTTGTTCTGTTTTGGGTGAAACATGGTGTATTTACTGCTTCGGCCCAGAGAAAATGAGGGAGTTTTGACTGGATTAGCATTGTGCGAGCTGCTTCAACCAGACTGTGATTCCTCCTTTCCACGACTCCATTCTGTTGGGGTGTCCTAGCGGCTGAGAATTGCTGAGAGATTCCAAGTGATGAGTGGAAGTTGTCAAGCAGTTGATTCTTGAACTCGGTACCGTTGTCAGTTCTAATCACTTGAACATTGCATTCTAGTGAGTTCTGAGTTTTCTTCACAAAGTCTATGATCAATTTTGTGGTCTCATCTTTCGTCCTAAGGAATCTTGTCCATGTATATCTAGAGAAATCATCCACGATCACCAGAATGTATTTTCGTCCGTTGATGCTTTGTATTCTAATGGGTCCACGTAGATCCATGTGTAATAGTTCTAGTGGTCGAGAAATTGAAGCTAACCGATGCTGATGAGATTGTGACTGAGACCCTCGACGTATGAGACTTCCTTGATTGTTAGGTTGTCATGAATTAGGTCGCCATGTCCTAAGATAGGGGCTGCGTGATTGTTCCCAAAGCGCACATTTCCACCGAAGAGTTCTATGTAGTTGCTCAATAGCTCTTTTCTTCCAGTCATGTGTGTAGAGCAACCAGAATCAAGTATCCACACATGACGGATCTGCAAAACGAATTAATGGGACTTAGGTACCCATTTAAGGACGGGTCCTCCCTTATTAGTTTTATGATCTATGTATTCCTTTCTTACGGGTCTATTTGCACTAGATTTATTTATGACTCTAGATGATTGCTTAGGAACCCAGATCTTCCTAATTCCTAGAGGATGACATAGATTCGTCCATGCTCTAAGTTCTTGTTTTGTAACCCAGATGCTACGCATTCCTATAGCTTTGACTTTCGTTTCAGTTTTATGGGACTTTGTTTTATCAACATGTCCTTTTCTTTTGTCAGGTTTGAATCCTGACTTGAGGGACGGTGGTGATGCTCCCATGTTCGTGCTGGCATTTGCTGATTGGTATTGAGCATTTAAGATAAAAGCATCATCATGGCAGGAATAGAAGTTACGATACTTAGTTGTCGTTACAGGCTTAAGAATGATAGATGGAGGTTCAACAGGATAATTCTTAGTACACACTTGATGTCCATTACACGAATTAGAGCTAGACGCTTCAAAATTAACGGGCTGCTTCTTTCTAAGCGAGTAAGTGACATTGTTCTTTGGTAGGCTATCTCCTGCGACTGTCTTCTTCCCTTTCTTATTTAAGGAATTGCCTGTGAGTACATGAGAGAGGAGTTAGTAAGCTTGGATTTGCTAGATGCAATCTGCTTTCTTTGTGTTCTAGTTTTGGCCGGGATTTCAATTTGGGGTTTAACTAGAGAAGTTTGTAGAGAGACTGAGGCGATGCTAGTGTCGATTTGTTTTTCAAGTGAGCATATAATGCCTAACAATATTTCATTCTCTACCTGACAGACTATCCTTTCTGAATCTAGAGTTGAGTATGATACTGTATTGTTGTCAATTTGTTTTCCAAGTGAGGATATTGTACGTAACAGTATGTCATTCTCTACTTGG
The DNA here is from genome assembly GCA_027422505.1 of Craterostigma plantagineum. Lineage (NCBI taxonomy): Eukaryota > Viridiplantae > Streptophyta > Magnoliopsida > Lamiales > Linderniaceae > Craterostigma > Craterostigma plantagineum. The sequence continues at coordinate 26,885,091 of JAPQWV010000009.1, forward strand.
AAAGCTATCCTTTCTGATTCTAGAGTTGATCGCAAATCAGATATTTCTTTTATAATTGCTGGTATGTATGTATTAGCAGTACTTGATTTATCAACATCTACTTCTTTATAGGTGGGCGAAAAAATAGTTAAGTAATCATCAGACAGTGGTATTTCCCTTGTCTTGTAGCTAATATTTAGTGCTTCATAGTCAAGTGAGATTTCAGCTCGGTCCTTTCTGTTTCTCTTTCTCTCTTCAAGGGCATCATATGTCGAGGAGTTAGTGAAAGGCATAAGATTGGTTATGTTTGACCCTAGGTAACTAACGTCATGAAGGGATAGGGGATCCTTCTCCTTGGGAACGAAACCTAACCCTGCACGTGGGTCGTAGAATTGTATGTCTCTAGGTTTGCTTAAGAACATCGTCCGATCTGTTTGCCCTCTCTTGGTAAGGAGGTCCTCTAGTTTCTTGATCCTAGAATACAATTTACTACGCTCTTTACTTAATATCTCAAATTCGCATGTTTTGTTAATTCGCTCGTCTTCACTAGTTGTCAGTTTAGTCTTTAGTTCACAAACTTGTGTTTTTAATTCTTCTATCTCCAAATCTCGACTGGTGATCTTTGACTGTGCTACTTCTAGCATGCAATCGAGATTGCTATTATCTCGTAGTTGCTTGAGCAGACATGCATAATTGTTATCAAAGCGAACTTGTAAGTCATTGATTTTAGATTCTGATTCAGCTAAGCTGGCCTTAGAGTCAGCTAAGCTAGTCCCTAATCTATTTCAATTATTTTCACGTAAATGTTTTATTAACATAATAAAACTCCCACTACATTTTATTGTCCTATAGTATTAGGTCCAAGATCCATATTTTCACTAAGAATAAGCCAGCGTCGGCATGAAACTTTATCTTAGTTATTTTAGGTAAGCAACACCTTGCTACTCAAATCATATTTGACTCTTGGTTTGTTAACATCGTATATCAACAAAACTTCTCGCCAAGACCCCAAACGGTTTTTGTCTCTTGATAAGCAAACTCATTCTATTTGATACGGCATGTCAGACATACCCCACGACTCTTAGAGATTGAACACGGTGCCTACTGAGTAGGTCCCACCAATATTCTTTCTAAATTCGGCGCGGATAGAATAGTAAGGGAGTAGACCTAATTTTCAAAGGGTCTTGAATCCGTCAATCATATTAACGAATATTTAAATCACATTCTGATTCGAAATATGATGCAATATTATTCAAAATAATACTCTAACAAATTAGAGATTCAAATTATCTAATAATCTTGGATAATACATCATAAATCAATACACAAAATCAACCCAGTGGAACTGAACACACGCAATATATAGCATGATACAAACGTGAGTCAACTTCAGTATAAGCGTATGATGTTACCCGTTCGCCACATAACTGCATAGATGCATATACATATTATGAGTTATTATCAATTATAAAACCTATCGTAAGCCAATCATCATTGCATCACATGAAATAATAGTCTTGCAAGACTTTCTGTACTTTGACTTAGGCATATAGGCAATATATCGGAATATTATATTCTATCATATTACATCTAACTTAAATATAGACTACACATGAGATTTACATGCTTATATAGATTTTGCAAGGATTTCAATACAGAATAAGTAGTAAAAACATGCGTATACCAAAGTACGTTAAGCGACTCTAGACAAATGCTTTGATACCACTGTAGGGAATCGGTGCACATAATCATGTATTATACGCATCGGAAATTAGAAAATTTTATATCAGCATATCAAACCTATTCCACCAAGATCCATGCGAATTAAACTTAACTCGTTCGTAGCGATCATACCTGATATTACCTTGAGATGAGTATGTATCCAAATACCAAACGTATGGCATCCGATATCCACCAAGAACAAGTCCTTTCTTTAGTTAGAAATACTCGGATGATCGAACTTGATTCTCGAAAACCGAAAACTCATTTTCTGCTTTTTCTTATGTAAGATACGCACACAAACTCACAATAGAGATAAAAGGACATGCATCTTATTTGAGGGCTACGGCTTGTTATATATCCATTCATCATATGATCGGATAAGATATTATTATAAAATAGAATGAATCATTGCCATGTCTAATTCCATGATTTAAGCAATTGCATACTATTTTATATCAATCATGCTTAGATGCTAAACTATTTAGTATCAAATAAGCAATTTCTTTTTGTGGTTTATTTTCCCAAATTACGCATATCCGATTCCCTAAAATCTTTAATGGCGTTCTAAATATATATATGATGCTGATGTGCCATGTTTACTTGGTATATATCAAGGCCACACAACAAGTGCCACATAAGACGTGAATATGGCACATCAGCATCATACGTGTCGATCTATGACACCTAAGATGTGTTGATTAATGTCACATCACATTTGATGTTGAAGTGGGATGCCGATTTGGCACGAATCGGTGCCAAATCAGCAGGTGCTCATATAAGGTGCTGCACCATATCATTCCTCTGTATATATATATCACATATATATAGTTATATATATCACATATATATTAATTTGAATCTTATTAATTTTGTGTTATATGATGAACAAATAAATTATCCCGTAATTAATTTATCATCGTATTTTACATCTCCATGTAGCACACAAAAATTACTTTTTGTGATCTTCTTTTCGGTGTGACCCAGTAGGATCCATGTCACGTGGCAATAGAATTAGCTCTCATACTAAGTCTATAAATCATAAGTGGTACCTAGCAAATACATTAAGATTGCCCAAGTGACATAGATAATAAGTATCTCATATACGTTTCACCATCCTAAAGCAGTAATTGCCCGTGTCAATTCCTTGTCGCATAATATCCTAAATAAGTTCAAGGTTGGAACCTGTCATCCTTGCAAACTTATTTCTTGATTCCAAAAGTTTATCGTAAATATGATTGCTCTTAATCACATTGCATGCTTTACGATATCACTTTTATCAAGGGGCCCCTGGACATTATCACTCATAAAATATGAGGGACAAAATATTCTTGATGAACATAATCCACTGCACTAGTCACGCATGTCGTAACACCACCCGTATAGATACCTTTTCCGGCTAACATTGAGCGATGCTAACAGACAAGCATTTCTAGTGTTGAAAAATGAACATCTCATATTATAGAATTCGAGACACGTATGAAACATTAATGACACAAATACAATCCATAATATGTTTCATTTCGGGTCTATCCGATATCATAATCACCATTATATATCTGTGTGATTAAACTGATAACTCTTTATCAAATAGTTTGTAGAAAATGGCCCATAAATAATTAAATTTACTCAAGGAACAAAATGATATAAATCATTCAATTCGTGAAAATAAAAGAAAAAGCGCAATAAAATAAATATTGGCTTCTTGATCACAATACTAACAACGCCCTTTGCCGGTCGGCCATGCCACAGATGGGCCCCTCCTTTACCGCCTGGTGCTTTTGTCCCAACCCCGACTGCAGCGAGGCGCTACTTCTGGGCGGCGGCTGTGCTACGAATAATAATAAGGTTAAGTGCCCGATGTGCAGGAAAGGGTTGTGCTATGCGTGCAGTAAGGCATGGCACGAGGGGTTTGGGTGCGATGACGTGGCGACGGAAGTTGATGACGTGGGAGTTTGTTAGGCTGGCGAAGAGGATGAGGTGGAGGAGGTGTCCATCTTGCCGGCATTTTGTGGAGCTGATTAGCGGATACAGTAAGGTGAGGTGCAGGTGTGGAGTAGTCTTCTTCTACGTCAGCGGACAAAATCTTGCTGTGCGTCGGCCCCCTCCCACTTGGCGTTGACACCTGCGTGATATCCTTTGTGTTTACCATCATAATTCTTTTGTTTATCCTCAACGTTTTATCCCTGTATTTCTCTTTTACGAAAGCAGTGTTTGGTTAGCTAGATAGCTAGGGTGTAAATATCATCAATGAGAACCTTTTTCTTCTTTTACTTTCTAACATTATTGTTGACGACGTTAACATCGATGATGGATCATTTGAACATCAGTGCTACAGATCAAGAGATGATCGATAAATGCAGATAGATCATCAGAGGCGATTGATGCTTATTATAAGACACGCCAGCCCACGCTCTTCTAAATTCTATCTTCCACTTATCTAACTACGGCAGTCTAAAGATACTGACTACCAATGAAATCATGTAAAAGTCAAAATCACGTATGATGTAAAAGTCAAAATAGTGTCACAAATTCACAACAACTAGCGTGTAGAGATTCTATAATAACATTAGTTAGTAATGCACTCCCCCACAAGTACACGGTAATTACAATTATTATCGATTCAATTACTTAGTAATGCACTCCCCCACAAGTACACGGTAATTACAATTATTATCGATTCAATACCGTATACTTCTTTGGTATTGCGTTTTTCAGCGCAGTTCGTGGTGACTAAGGAAAGAATTGCAATGAGAACAATTTAAAGAGCATACTTTCGGTCGTATAGACCGATGAATTACAATATTTCAGTTGGATTTTATTCATAACATTTCTAATTTCGCAGTGAATATTGAATTTGTTTTTTGTTTTTAATTATTTTGAATTCTAATTTCGAATCTTAAAAAAGAAACTCCAATCTCTTCACGTTTCTACGCAAGAAAAAGTCAGCTGCTACTCGTAGATTTCTTTATTCATCTTACACTAAACATAGATGTGAAGATATATAGATAGATAGATGTATACGATTCTCGGTCAACCGTGTTATGTGGTTACACCTAACGAATGATTTTATCGAAAATAAAGTTAAATTAAAAGGGAATTCAACAAGAATTTCCATAGTCTTCGTACCATACTTAAAATTGCTCAGTCTACTGCCTCCTTAATTAGAGGTAAGATAGATGCGCACAGACGGAGATAACCCCTTAATTGGAGCGAGGTACTGAAGATTCTGACAACAACAATGAGCAACGCCCTGCAAAACCCACCGCCGCCGCCGTTGCAAGAACTCACCCGCAGTTTCGAAGGCCGAGAACTAACCTCAGATGCATCCTCCTCAGAAGAAGAGTTTTACGACGCTGAAGAAGAAGAAGGAGAAGTATTCACCTGCGAGATATGCATCGAGCCCACCAAGAAATCAGCCCTAACGAACGCCGCCATCGTCGGCTGCACACATCAGTACTGCGTTGACTGCACGGCGAAGTACATAAGGGTCAAAATCGAAGACGACAACGTCGCCCACATCGATTGCCCGGCCCCCAATTGCACGCGCACGCTCGACCCATTGGCTTGCGCCCCAATCGTGGGCAAGGCGGTCTTCGTCAGGTGGTGCGACGCCCTTTGCCGGTCGTCCCTGACGGAGATCGGCGGCGGCGGCTCCTGCTACTGCCCGTACCCCGACTGCAGCGAGCTCCTACTGCTGAGCGACTGCGCTTCGAAGAAGGGTAATAACAGTGCTGCTGCTAATAATAAGACGAGGAATAATAATAATAATAATAATAAGCTCAAGTGCCCAATGTGCAAGAGGTGGCTCTGCTTGGCGTGCAAGAAGTGCTGGCACGCCGGCTTCGGCTGCAACGAGGTGGCGACTGACAGGGATGACGTGGCGTTTGGGAGGCTCGCCGAGACGATGACGTGGAAGAGGTGCCCTGGCTGCCGGCACTTTGTGGAGAGGAGGGGCGGCTGCAGGGTTGTCAAGTGCAGGTAATAAAAACCATCGAAGATATTTCTCCTCTTCTTTTTTTTTTAATTTGTTTATTTCTTATGTTTATGTTTTTATGACAGTCTTTAAATTGATTGTGATTTTTGCAGATGTGGAATACGCTTCTGCTACAAGTGTGGTAGGAAGATTCAAGGGAGTTGGTGCAACTGTGATAAGTCGTGCAATTGCTGCTCTTGGTTTTACTGCCTTTGTTGGGTTTTCATCGTCTTCGTGCTGCCATGGCTCAGCTTAGTAATACACAAGCACAAGCACCACTAAAACATCATATCACTATGAAGCTCTTGTGCTGGGTTAATCATTATATATACGATTGCGAAGGAGGAGGGATTTTGTAAATTGCATACCATTGCATATATCGTATCCATTGTGAATTGAATTTTGGGAACATGTTAATTCTATCCTACTACCTGATTATCTAAGTAGCAGATTCATACTTATATTTTCTAATCGTTCAACATTTTCGTACTTGTTTCCAAGAGCTTACAGGCGCGCGACTTCGTAAATGTAGATCACAAGTCCGATTTTACTTTGTCTCTTTGAGATTGCTGTCTCCAGAGAATTACTCCTATTGGAAGACAAAGTTGAGGAATGAGAATTCTCGTTCGATTCAGTACTCCACGTCAATTTTAAAGAGTTGTGAATGATGTTCAGATTTCATTCATAGTTGATTCCTTGTGTAGTTGAAGTTAAGATCCGTCGAAATACTTACTATGGTAAGTAGTAATAATACTAAAAACCGTTGACAAACTGTCTCCAATAGTAAAGTGTTGGCATGGGGCCTAATGGCTCAACCCATTGTAGGGGCAATGGTAAAAAATTCTATATATTCAAAATGAGGTCTATAGTTATACCATTGCTCCTTAGAACGCGGAGTCGCTGGTCTTGGTCTTCCCAAGCATTACGTCCTTAGCTTCGTTGATCTTAGAAGCAAGGTAATGGCTGCCGCCTGCATCGGGATGGTTTGCAACCATCACCCTTCTGTGAGCTTCCTTTATTTTATCGGGTGGAGTACTCTCCCTATCAGAGTTCAGATCAACTTAGTTAGTTAATGGGCCATGGGCATACTTTTTTTAAATAATCGACTGACTAACACTACTAACCTGACTCCGAGAATAAGCGCAGCTTCTCTTCTTGTCATTTTCGGCTGGAAACCGCCTTCGTAGAACTTGCGCATTCTTGCAGTTGGCGGCCTAGCCTTAAACGCTTGCCACGCCTGAATGCTGTATCTGCCTGCTAGTGCAGCAGCTGCTATGGCAATCCCAGCGATCAACGGCGAAGACTGTTTGCAAATTTCTCATCAGCAAGCAGCTAGTCGATATATATATGATATGCTATTACAGAGGAAGGAGGAAGATAATAAGCCCATCCCCTACATAATCAATCAAGTTGAACACAAAGTGCCTGTCTGTCTGTCTATCAAGAGATTGATAGTAAACTCCATTTCCAAAAAATATATATATACGCAAATCTAGTAATAACACACAATGAACGGCACAGCTAATTTCGTAGACACAACTGAGAAACCCACTCAGGCGTCGGCTTTCCAATGATAAATGAATCTTCTTGACATGGAAACAGGGACTTATCATCAGCCATCCTATGATATCTTAATTGCATACAGAATTCAATATTCATTGCGTAGAGACCAAAGCACTGAAGCATTTATCGGCAGTTAAACGTTTAGAAAAGAAAAGAATAAAAGATTGCTTCGGATATGTAGAGTCGATCCTCTACGATGGCGCCAACATAAACTAACAGAAGGGCGAAAAAAATGGAATTAACAATCGTGCATATCATATATAACATACTCAGATCATGTTTAGGTTAGGTAGAGTGTGATATAGTTAGTGTCTTGCGACTTACCATTGATATAATGGTTCCTTCAAGAGATGCTGCTTAAGGCGAGGCCCTGAAATCGACTGATGTATCGCGTCCTCCTTCGATTATTGGATCGCAGGAAACAAAATTAGGGTTGTTTTGGGGGGAGAGGAATCTATTAACGGCCTAACGGGGGATGACTCAACGAGAGAATTTTACAGAGAGAGACCCATTTTTCCTTGATGTAATTTTGGAAAGGGGAGTAAAAGAAAAAAAATGGGTCATTCATTCAGAATTGTTTGGCAGTTTCAAAGCCCAACCCAATAATTATTCAGACAGACTTCAACTGCTTCTCAACTTATCAAACCAGTCATATATAAACCTAAAAAAGAAATAAAAATAATGGAGCACTGGAAATCCTGGTTTATTCGTAATAATATAATGTCGAAAAAAAGAATCAACGTTGATAAGTGGGGACGAGTTCGGGTCTCAGCATACATACATATTCACCAACTAGTAACTTTAGATTCCAAAGGGAATGGTTGATTACCTGCCACCTTTTAAGTTCTTAGTATGTTATATTTTTTTATATGAGAGAAAACAAGGTCAAAGTAAGAAATAAATGAGCATTAGTTTTTTGGAAGTATATTTTGAAGTTCAGTCGGAAAACTTCTTCGCATTAACGATGTCTTGGATTAAATCAATTCGACATAATAATAATATTATCAAAAAAATATTGCAAGAGAAGACCAAGTGGCGGGGGCCCTCCGTCTAAGATAAAACAATTAAAACTATAATCTTTATCTGAATGGTATAAGATATATCCTCAATGACAAAACTCATGGCGGTAGCTGTTAAAAAGTTTTAATTTTTCACTTGATATAAATATTAAATAGTGATGGATTGCGCTGCGCGTTCTTCAGGTGGTGCAGACCAAGGTTCTGAAACCGGGTTTTCGAACCGGACAGGAAAATTTAGTGGTTTAAGGTTTAGTGGTTTAACCAGAATAAAACCGGGACAAAACTCGTCCGGTGTATTTAAAATTAAAAAATATATTAAATCAGCGCAATGATTATTTTTATTTTATTAGTAGTGAATATTGATACCATACATAGCTGAAATATGGCTGTTATGCACCTTTGAAAAATAATTTTTAACCTTAAATTTAATTTTTTTTCGAAATTAACTTTAATTTAATAAACAATTAAAAAGAATATCATAATTTGGGCTAATTTTATACATGAAAACAAAAAATCAAATTTGGGCCGAGAATTTTCCGGCCCATTAGCTTACTTCTAAATAGATTAAGCTTCACATTCACCTTTTCATAATATTTCTTTTTTTTTTTATATAATTAAACATCGGACCGGACTGGACCCGAACCGGATTTTGGGCCGATCCGCGGTTTTTCGGCCCAAACCGGCCGGTCCGGTCCGGTCATTAAAACCCTGGTGTAGACGAGGAAGATATTTATTTCCATCCATCTTATAATTTATGATCACACAAGAGTGACACATGAGAAACACATTATTATAAAATTAAAAATAACATACCACATAGAGGTTAGAAAATCACTATTATTAATATTTTTAAGTGGTTGGGTACTTGTTAGTGGCAATTATTAATGTATTTCTTGCATTTTTATTAGAATCAGGAGTACCTCCACTCAATCAATATCGTTTTGAACATTTTGAGGATATGATTGACATCCATGGGTCAAGCAAAGATGTTCAATCTCACCTAACAACGATACTCAACGTTCTCTAGCAAGAATAGAACATGAAACCACTAGAAATCCACACATGTCCATCCTCTAGCGCACCCCTTTGGGGACGGGCATAATATTCTTGTCGATCCTGAAGGGTTCCTCAATCAAAATAGAGAATATGCATCACATTCTTAAATTGGCTATACATTAAATAAAGACTGCCGATAATCACTTATGTATTTCCTATATTGAATATATTTTCTCGAATTCATTTTCTAACGTTGAGTTCAAACTCAAAAATTATATGTTAAAAATAAGCACTAGCGCATGTACAATTTTAGTTCACTAATCAATTATTTTGATTATTGTTGGGATTTTAGCACTGACGATTTCGCCTTTCGATAAGGTTTCATCGGTTGTGTCGCTATCGGTTGAAAGGTCGATTTGTATACGTAACACGATGAAAAAACAGAGAAAGAAAATGCAGAAAAACATTGTATTTTACGTCCGATGCTTAAACTTTTGTTTTTAACGAATCTCAGAGATTACAAATTTGGAACTTACTCTCTATAAAGTTGATTTAAAAGATAAATGCCCTATAAGATCCCTAACTGCTTTCAATAAGTTTGTCACTCTACACGGCCTCGAACCGACCTTGTTACGGTCGTTAATCTTTCCATTTTAGAACGAACATCAATTGACCTTTGAACGACTTTCGCGCGCGCGTCAGAACAGTTCGTAGCTAGAGCTGTCCAACGGGCCAGAGGGTCCCCCATATTGCAGGCCTTCAAAATTGAGGCCTGTCCCACCCCCGCCGGCAGACCCTGCATGAAACTATTTATTATTATTTTATTGATTATTGGTATCTTAACTAATTAAGGGGAGCGCGGCCGTAACCTAGTGCACGTGCGAGCTGAAGAGCGGCCGCAGCCCCGCGGCCCAATGCTCGGTTGCTATGATCTTGTTGTCGGTCGATTCCGACCATAATTCATGATTTTTGGGTCATAACCTAATAATTAATTTTTTTATATCATATTTTTAAAAATTAAAAATCAAAACCAAATTCAACACTATAAGAAAGAAACACATTATAGTCAAAACCTTGGTCTTCGCAAGCTATAAATTTTTCTTTTGGTGTTACAAGAATCGTTAATGTTATCCCCGTATTTTATCGGTCAAACATTCTAGTCTATTTGAAAGAGCAGAAAATATTCCCCGCGAAAATACCTCCCGAGGCGGGAAACATCTCCCGCGGAAAAGATCTCCCGAGGCGACAATCCCGCGAAAACATCTCGAGGCGTTCAAGGCCCGAGGGCTCCCAAGGGACGACGTCTTACCCTGACCGCGCTCGAGAAATCTCCCGAGGATGCCACTTAGAAGACCACTAACCCACTATCATTCTCCTACACATAACTAACCCCCACTAACCCTATATGGTCTACCCACTACCACCATGTTTGGACAAAGTAAAGGGGAAGTTATCACATCGATATCTCACCTATAAATATACCAAGGCTCTCTCCAAGAAAGGTACGTTTCTCTCATTTTACAACTAACCATCTCATCGAATACGACTCATCTCTCTCGCCGAATAAGACATGCGACCATTACAGGACCACACACGAAGGATTCACAGATGCATATCTCATAGCCTAACGCCCCATTAGTTTATACTTTATCAAATTATTGTTTTATCTTTATTTATACGCTTTAAACATCCACGAACGATTATCTGACTTAAGCGTCGGAGGGCGTCACCGAAACGACTTCCTTTAGCTCGTCTTTTTCGTGTTATTTCAGGGATCGGTTGAAGACGAAGACGATGAACTCGAAACGGCGACGGACCGATAACTTCCAGCGCACCATTGATGCGAGGGGCGATTTTTCGGTCCGCATCAATTGGCGCCGTCTGTGGGAATCAGATAAATAAATAAAGGTGCACTTGGGAGAATCGAGAGATCTGACGCTGTTTCGAGCTCTCGTCGTAAACTTCATCGAGATCGCCGCCTTTCAGGCTTCGGGGACGAAGCTTCATTATCGCCGTGAGCTCGCATCGCCGCCCCTAGCAGAACCTTCGCAAGCACAACAACGGACAGCCCAAAATTCGAAATTGACTCGCCGAAATTTTTCGAACAGACCAGCCGTGGCCGCCCTTGGAAACGCACTGAGGGAACCATCGCCAAACAAGAATTCTAGACCCGGCGCTGTAACGACCCTCGTTTTCTAATAAATATTTTGGCAGATTTTCCCAACGTAAGTCACGGAAGACCCGAGCTCGAGCTCCAGCTGGGACATATTCGAGCTCGGCTCGGCTCGTTTATACCCCTAATTTAATCTTTTAAAAATTAAAAAATAGTTAACCGAAAACACCGAATCGAATTTAAAAAGCTGAACCAAACCAAATTAAAACAATTCGGATATTGGAAAAGCATATATGAAACCGAAAACACTGAAATTTGAAAAAACCGAGCTGAACCGTCCAATGAACACCCTTGAAAGCTCAATGCCACCAGATCCGACCTCGGCGCCGCAACAGCCCTCTGCGGCCCCGCACAAACTCTTAGGTTATTTTCATCTTGTATTTTCGACAGAATATTTTTTTCCCAAACTGAAGTCGGCAAATTAACGACGATAATGTCGTCGAAGCTAGATGTATATTTTGTTGTAGTATATTAATATAATGCTAGTAGGTCAACACATTCGATGTATATGCTCAATAAAGCACTGAAATTCGAAGGTATACTATTTTAAAGTTTTTATACTTATGGTAAATCTAATATATTTTTTTCATTAATTTATCAGTAAGCATAATGGGTGGTTTCGTTTGAAACAATAGTTAGTTGACGGTTGCCTTTGGAACTTATTATTCATAGATTATGTCTTTGGAACTAATTAATCATAGATTATGTTAAATAAAATGAATTGATGGGACCAAATTTCAATTCAATTTAATTTATTTTATCAATTTGAGTGTTCATAAAAGAGTAACTATTTTTTGTGAGACCAGCGACAATCGTTTTCAAGATACAACGAAATCATCCTTAATTGGAACGCTTAATTATGAGACTAAAATATTGGATCACGAACTCTATAAAAATAACTATTATTATAAGTATTTTTGCATAACCCATGGGTGCGCTTTAATATAAATATTACTAGTAAATGGATTTGATAAATATTTAATATGAATTATAATTTGTGACTGAAAAAGAAGACGTTGTCTGCTGAAACCAACAGATTAACGTGGTACAAGCTACAAGCTAGACCCGTTTGAATTCCTTTGATAAAAAAAAATAGAATGAAATAGAGGCCTCATTAGATAAGAGGGAAAGGAAATAAAACACTCATTCGATGGAAAAGTCCTCCTATTCTTGCAAATAATGGGTAAAATGCGTATAACCCCCTAGTGGTTTCGCGGAGATGCACATAAACCCCTGTGGTTTTTTTTTTTATTGCACGGTACTCCTTTGTGATTTAACTAATGTTGCACCGTACCCCCGGCCAGCAGTTTTATGCCCGAACTTGGATTACACGCGCTCTTACTGCAGGTGGGTTAAGCTTGAAAGATATTATTTACTATTAAATGACCAGAATAACCCCAACTATTCATCTTCTTTTCAAATGATAACCCGTCCCTCTCATGGAAGCTCATGAACGCCTAGTGATGAGCACAAGTCGATGGCTTTGTTTCTTTTGTTCCTTTTCTTTGAGTCAACAGCAAATATCATGGCCTAAAATGCATATATTCGACCCCCAAAAGTAAATATATAAGTTATTTCTTGACAGACACTGATTATTTTCATTTGTATATCCAGAATCGGTTTCTGATACTCACAATTTAGATACTAAACAAATTAGAATTGTGGATATGTTCACGTAGGGGCAAGGCAATAGAGCTTAGGTAGGCAGAGATGTAAGAAAAAAATATCAACCTCAACTGGTAACGAGGGAAATCATTAAGACATGTGGGCAAACTACTACTCGAACATCGAAAAGGCACCATAGCAGCATAGGTGATATTATAATTGAATTAAAGTTTTTCTGCATTCTCTAGAATTTTCTCTTAACATGATTATTAAAAACGATCAACGCGGTACCAAATATGAGTGAGACAGTAACAACAAGGAAACTGATATTCTTCTGCTATGAAAATTGTCTTGTTATTTTCGAGTACAGTTAGTCTCCATAACAACAACAATATCCTAAAGTTTGCGTCCCATATAAAGTTGAGAACAGTCTCAGACTTATTCAACAAACCATGCAAGCTGTGGAAAAGCTTATCGTGCAAAGATGCCGAAGCCTCAAAGCTGCGAATGGGCCTTTACCCTAACAAGGAATTTTATAATTTCGAGCACCTTCATTCAGCTATGCGCTCTTCTTACTAATTTTTGTAGTAATGTTGCAGATCATCGGTGTTAGGCCGATTTGATCCAACCTTGTACTGATTCAAAGGATTAGTATTACCTGATACGATGAATTACGGAAGCAATAAAGAAGTAATACCGATAAACGAATTGTAGAGTTGGAACGAGAGCGCACGAGTTCTTCAGAAAAGTCGTCAACTCAATTATGAATCAGCAACCCTAAACACTGATGTGTTTATACATAAGCCCTAATGGGCTAACTGGGCCCAATATAACTAATATATCCACAAGTCGGGTATATTTACAATTTGGTCCTAGATTAATACGACTTACCAAGCTAAGATAAAATAATTAATTGAACACAATAATATTTCCTAACAATCTCCCCCTTTGTGTTCAATTTGCAATTCAGCGCTGGTTATCTTCGTCTTGTGATCGTACGGAGTCCTCAAAGAACACGTATCGGAGTTGTGTAAGCGAAAGCATTTGCATGCATGTTCTTCTTCGTTCACCTCCTCCTTTATCTTGTCTTGTGACCCCTTCTTTTGGAGTTCCAAGCTCACCGTGTTCTGATCTTCTCTTCTTGTGTTCCAGCTCTCCCTTCGATAGTCGCAACTCCCCTACATTTGTTCAACCTTGTGTTGGGATTGGGAGTTTTCTTTAAACTTGAAGAGTTGTACACGAGTCGGCAACTTTGATTCTTGAAGTCCATGCTAAAGTTGTTGGTCGTATCTTGTCATTTGAGTCCGATCTCTCCGTTCAATTGTAGCTTAGCTCCCCATACGTTTGTTCAACCTTGTGTTGTGATTGGGGTGTTTCTTTAAAATCGGAGAGTCGTACATGAGGTGACAACTTCAATCGTTGGACTCTGTGGTCTTCGCTTGATTCTTTGACGACGCTTGAGATTTGGCATTTTCTGATCTATATTGCACTTTGGCGTGGTGTTGCTCCCATTTTGCTTTAGTACTCCTCCCCCTCATGAAGATCGAGCTAGGGAGATCGTCATGCGATAGGTCAAAATGGGACATCGTCTTTGGCAAGAAGATCGCGTCGTAGGGACAAGATGATGGAGTTGCGTTTTCAAAAAAAAATGCTTGGGCTCCTTCAGATTTTTCCATCAATTGCATGAGAGCCCGTCTTCAGAGTAGTACGTGTGGCGGAAATGGTAGGTGCTCAGGTTGGGTAATAACCTGACAGAGCCAGAAAGGCAATCCGTCGACACGACTTCAGAGTTAAACTCTGAGACGTGGCCTGTGATAACAGGACTTTATAAACCGGGGCCACATAGGCGTTCCGTTAGCATCAGTCTAGGAGCATAGCTCATAGGTGACGGCCTGAAACCGTTGTTGTTTTTGATGTTGCAACGGCAGGACTTCCTTCCGATCATCGAAGCATGTCGCAGTAGGACATGTCTACGAAAGTTCTGATCTGGTCACAAAGTCCAGATAAGAAAAAATGTATGTGTCCTAAAAAGATATAAAAATATTTGGATGGTGAGGACACACTAGACTCGATGTGTTCAATAAAATTCAGTGGTTGGGGCTGACTACCACTTAGTTCAATATCTCCTGCTTCCAAGTGAAGCAGTGATAGATTACGCGGCTCCCCGTGATTTAGTGAAACATCGTCTGTTGGGAGATCGATGAGTGGGTAAGGCTCGGTTGTGCATGCGCCGTTGGACCTAATGCGACGACTTCTACCCGGGGGCTAATAAAATTAGCACCTGTACCTATGGGGGTTGGTCCGAGTAATTTGTGACTAAGGGAATTTTGTATCTTCCGCTCTTCGGTCTTGTCAAGAATTTCCAAATAGGGGTAGCTCTATGAACTTGACTCGTCATTAACATTCGGCTATGTTCCGGGGATAGGTTCAGTTTGGTCTGACTGAACCATGGGAACTTGAAATCCATACATTCGGTACGAAGTGATGCGTGCTGCTTGATTTTGGTCAGCGGTTCGGAGCAGGTTTGTTGAGGTCATTGTCGAGTGAGCACTAGAAGCCACCATCGCCTTTTGAAGAGAGTTGACTGTTGTAGGCTTGAGATTTGTCCTTGAAGTTTATCTTTGGAAGACATGGGAATTCTTTTGAAGCAAGATTACGAGAGTATGAGGCCTTTTTTTTTTTTTTTGGCCTTTCCTTTTCTTTTCTTTTTTTTTTTATATATATGTATTGTCTTATTAATAATATAATAGTAACTATATATTATATTATTTATATATGTATATATAGATATAGATATATATATAGATATATTATTCCTCCCTCTCAAATCATGCTTCTTAAAACTGAATTACTCCCCCTCAAAAGATGCATATTCGGATTATCGTTCGAAAGTCTCTTTCCCTAAGTTCACACATTAAGTTCACTCCCCCTAAAATGTTTAATTATTGCTCCCTTTTAAGATAAATATAAGAGTTGCTTTTCTTTAAAAAAGAGTAGCTCCCCCTCAATGCATGCCCATTTAAACATGTAAATTTCCTCCCAATTAAATAAGTGTGAACGTATTAATTTATTTTCAAAGCAGATGCAAACTAAAGAGTTATTGTTCTTTAAAAATGCATTAGAATGTACGTTTTTATCGCTCTAAAGTTAGAATAGGTATTTTGCGCTTCAGCTCATATGCATACATAAAATTTAAGCTCGGAAATTGTTTAAGATGCATGCATAATAATGTACCTATAACATGGTATTTAATGCATTTCAGCTCATGTATGCATGCGAAAATTTGGAATTTAAAGTCATTCTGAAGCATGCATAACTATAATGTACCATTTTGAAAAATAAAGGCATATATCAATTCCGCTTATATGCATACGTAAAAGTTTAAGCTCGATTATTTTTTTTTGGATGTATGCATAATGAAAATGTACCTATAACATGGTATTTAATGTATTTCAGCTCATGTATGCATGCGAAAGTTTGGAATTTAAGGTCTTTTTGAAGCATGCATAACTATAATGTGCCCTTTAATTTCAAAGTAGGTATATAGTCTTTTCATTTCGATATGCATGCCAAAAGTTTAACTATGCAATGCATATATAGAATTTACCTACGTTTAGTTGCTCGCATCGCTAACCAGTCGTGTATGTGGAGCAAACCAAGATACCATACACGCTGGGATGTTTGGCTGCCCTCGTCGCATACCAGTCATGAGTGTGGAGCAGCTCTTTTAGTACCTACTCATGCTGGGATATCTGCAAAACATTATTGGGACTTTGGTACCCATTTTTGGATGGGTCATCCCTTATTAGCAGAAAACGGGTTAAGCACATAAGGTATCAAATCTTGTCCTAAACCATCCATTAATGTAGCTTTAGGTACCCACTTAGGACTAATTTGACACGGGTATGACATTTCAGCACATGTGAACGTGTTATTCGAAGAAGATTTAAAAATTTTCTCTGAAGCCAGTCGCATAAGATGTTTCTCAGACTTAACATGGACTGAATATTTCAGGAAGGCATAAGAACATATAGAATTATAGGCATTGTAAGTACATGAAATGTTCTTCCTACATGAAATGTTCACACGATTCACATCACAATGATGACTTTTCTTATAACTTTGCTTACTAGAATGATTAACATTTTTGGATGGGTAAGCAATTCCACATCTATCATTCTTTAAACAAAGAGATGTTTTTGGGGCTTGAGAAGTTCGCTTGCTTGAGCTTGGAACTTCTTCTTTGCACGCTTCTCTTTTGATAGGAATGGGAGAGGAAAACTCTTGAACATTTTCGACTTTAATTTTCACAGACAATTTTGCTTTTCCTTTCTCCTTCCTAATTTTCATTTGTTCCTTAGCTATCTTTAAAGCTTGACTTTTACTTAACGTTTCAGTTTCAGTCAATATTGACTTAGAATTAGTAGTAGAAGTTTCCACTGTTTTAATTTTAGGAACAAAAGCATCAATTTGAGTTCCCTTATCCTGCTTAGACAGTGATATTTCTATAGAAGGATTATTTGGGACAGGTAAGGGCGGGGAATTTTTGAGATTTGAAATCTCCTCTAAAAGTTTTTCCTTTTCCGCTCGAAAGCCTACTCTTTCCGATTCCAAGGTTGCGTTCAATTCGGAAATTTTACTAGCAACCTCCGGAATTTCCAACCACGAGATATGTCTATTACAATGTAAATCGTTTTCCCCGTCAAGCGCTGAGAAGGAATTTTGTGCGACTAGCTTCGCAATAATTTTCTCTAAAGGGATAACTCTGGTGAAGTAGTTATTGCGGTGTTTAAGAGTAATTTCATATTGTTGAGCGCCTATATTCCACTCAGTTGCTATGAGTTCTAGACGATTTAGCTCAAGTAATTCATGCTTTAATTCCTTAATTTCTTTAGCTTGTTCATTCGCTTTCTGTTCCCAATGATACGACATATTGAAAGTGGCTATTGAAAGTTCAGTTCTGGAAAAATTTTGGTTTTGTTGAGAGTTACAGTGAAGTTTCAAATTTTAGGCTTTTGAAAACTTTTTGGTGTACACCGAAAAGTTTTGAAGTAATGTCGAAAACTTCGAAAAGGATACTAACCACCTTTTCTATAATGTGCCAATCTTGTAGTAGGTTGGATGTGGATCTTAATCGTGTTGATCAGCTTATCTTACACTCAAGGAAACCAGATAAGGTTAGAGAAAATATTCAAAATAAAATAAGCACAATATGTGATTACGAATATTTAAGTAAGATTTATTTTGATAGATGGGGAAAAAAGATGCAATAAAATATAGATATGAGATTTCGAGATGTTTAGATAGAAGTCGTGATTTCGAAGAGTATCGGTGAGGATTAAATCAATTTTCTCAAACTGATTAACGAGATAGGAAGATATGTCGAGATCTTTAGACTTCGATATCAAGATTCTGAATTTTTGAGATGTGGCATCTCGATTTATTCCTGTGACTAATGTAAATTTCAATTTGAGGTGATCTCAGAGATATGATGTCGAGATAGTAACTTGAAATTTTAAATCTGATTTTAAATGGCAATACAGTAATATAACTATCAGAGAAATTTCGAATGAGTTTTCGATGGCAATTTGGTAAATTTGGGTATCGAGAACTGATTTCGATTGATTTTTTTTTTTATATAAGTAATGATTAGGTAACAATGATGAGATATAAGAAACAAATTATGGGTGATGATGAGCAAGGCCACGTGGATGATTTCATGAGTTTGCCAATGTTATGTATATAATATATATTGAGTGTTTAAATGTGAATGCACGTGGATGGCTTTGTGTAAATGCACGTGGATGCCAATGTAAATGTGAATGCACGTGGATGATCGATAAGTTGTGGATTTCGAGATGAAGATTTCGAATGAATAAGATATGGAATGAATAAGATATCGAGTGAATAATGTCGAGTGATAGGATGTCGAGACAAGAATAATGTCGAGACAAGAATAATGTTGAGTGATAGGATGTCGAGTGATAGGATGTCGAGAATAAGATATCGAGTGAATAATGTCGAGAATAATGTCGAGTGATAGGATGTCGAGATTAATATTTTCAAATGTCGAGTAGCAAAAAAAATGTCGAGATGAAAAAAAAATCGTGATGCTTAAAATGTCGAGAGTTTCGAATGTGGATTTTTGCAAATGTCGAGAAGTTCACAGGAATAAAATGTCGAGACTTTTAAATGTCGAGAAGCTTATCACTTAGTAAAATGTCGAGGCAAGCTTAGGATAAAAGATCTCGAGATCTCAAAGAAAATTCTCTTCGTCGTCACAATCTGTTCTTCGGCTGGGAAAAAATTCGATCAAGAATGTTAGGAATATTTTATAGTGTTCAATTTCAATGTGTTTATCTTAGTTGGTTTGTATTTAATTAACTTTGGGCTAGTTTGTAATATTCTAGTTCTTAGTTACTAGGGGTATAATATACCAACTAATGTGGTATATACACCCCAAACCCTAATTCATTAGGGTGTGTGTTTTTGGTGTAGTATGTGTGAGTTGCGTGTGTGTTGAGAATAGAAAGAACACTTTTGAAAGCACTCATCTTCTACACTAACCCACCCACGCACAAGCTTTAAATCTTTCATTATTAGCGTGTTAAATCGTCCTAGATTAATATTGTTGGATTTAATAGGGACCAACAAGTGGTATCAGAGCGAAACACGTTTGGATTTGAGCAAGTTTCTGAAATTTTTGGGTTTATTTTTCAGTTTCGAATTCTGCCTTGTTCTTGAATGTTTGAGTTGATTTTACTGATTTTGCAAGCTCAAGAGCTAATTAGGTTGTTTTCGAGTGATTTGAAGTGATTACCCAACATTTTTCAGTTCATTTGAGTGAGATTTAGGTAGAAATCGAGTCTGGAAATCTGTTTTTCTTTTACTGAACTGTTCCCGATAGAACAATACTTTTGAGTTTGAAGGTTTCGATCGAAACCCATTGTGAGTAGCCTCAATCGATTTGAATTTTGAGTTCTCTCTCACCAATTTCATAGTTTCGCCCGATAGACTTCTCGGCGAAAGTCCAATCGATCTGATTTTGATTGATTTTGTCTTTCACCGCATTTGAACAGTCGCCCAATTGATCCAATCGCCCGAAACTTATTTGAATCGATCGAAACTGCATTTTAAATCATTTCATAATTCTCTCGGCGAAACTGACTTTCGCCCGAAACTCGTTTCGATCGAAACTGAAAATTTACCTCAATCATTTTAAAATTTTACACGGCGAAACTTAGAATTGCCCGAAACCAGTTTCGATCGAAAGGCTACAGTACCAATTACTAGTTTCGCCCGATACATTTCTCGGCGAAACTGAGTATCGCCCGAAACCAGTTTCGATCGAAACTCATCCTATATATAGTGCTTCGCCCGAAACTCAATAATTTCTCATCAAATCGCCCGAAACCCACCATCGATCGAAACTGAGCATTTCTTTGAAATTAAAATTTTACTCGGCGAAACTGAGTATCGGCCGAAACTCATCTGCAACGATCCAAACTCACTCTTCAAAATCACACATAAACGTTTTCAATCACCAAAACTATTGGACCCCTTGAATAAAAATATTTTAAGTTTTAAAAAAAAAAAAAATAAACTAACACTTTTTGAGGAAAAATTATTTTTTCATCATTTGATGAGAAGAGCATTCTGAGTCCAACGGGCATAGTCAATTCTAACGCCCGTTTATAATTTTCCTTCCGGTCCAAAAATTTTTCGGTGTAGACTGCTTTTCTGTCAAATTTTTGAAAGCAAATCCACAAACGTGTCAACGATCAATTATCTAATAATCTAATTAGGACGCATTGGCATATTATAGAAAAAGTTTGGGTCATTTTTCTCGAAGTTTTCGAAATCATCACAAAATTTTTCGGTGCAAGCCAAAAATTTTCAACGCCGACTTTCTTCGATACTTCACGATACTTTTCGAGTAAACCAAACTTTTCGTCACTGAAATTTTAAAAGCCAATTTCTATTTTCAACTAAATATTATATTAATTAATATGGATGCTCAAGCTAGGAAAATTGAGGAATTAGAAGTAAGACTTGCTAATAATTACTCCGTGTTGCTCAAGCAACAAGAAAGCCTAGCTTATGCTAATGAAGATTTGACAAACGCAAAGTCAAATATAATTAGCTTAGAAATTAAGTTAGAAGATAGTGAAAATAGGGTCTGCGAGATGACTAAAAATTTACATTCTTGCGAAGCTGAGCGAAATGAAGTCTTATCAAAATATGAGACTGTCTTAGAGGAACAACGTATGCTTTACTCTAAGATTAAACGATTGGAGAATGTTACTTCGAATATAGGTCCAGCAGGTCAAAACTCTTCTTCTAACTTAATTCCTAACGGGGAAAATATTTTACATGATAAAAAACCTACTCTATGTGATACTCCAGAGACTCTTCGTAAATTGAAAGATTTACAAGATACTTTGGAATCTGAAAGGATAGGTTTTGGCGCTGAAAACGAAAAGCTTTTAAAGGAGATTTTATATCTCAAAAATTTCCCGTCTTTATCTGTTCCAAATGATTTGTCAAATAATACATCTTGCTCAAAACAGATAAAGAAAACAAAAACTAAAAGAAGCATATTTGCTCCTAAAACTGAGAACGCTTTTACTAATCATTCTAAGTCAATTTTGACTGAAGTTGAAACGTTAAGTAAAAGCAAAGCGCTAAAAATAGCTAAGGAACAAATAAAGATTAGGAAGGAGAAAGGAAAATCAACTTTAAATTCTAAAATTAAGGTCGAAAATGATCAAGAATTTTCCACTCCTACTCCTATAAAAAGGGAAAGGGAAACATGCAAAGAAGGAATTCCAAGCTTAAGCAAGCAAACTTCTCAGATCCCGCACACTCATCATTATAGAGTGAATGATGTGAACTCTCGTAGGCAATACGACTCATCATACAATGACGCATATAGCGCCATAAGCTCATATTCCTACTTGAAATACCCAGTCCAGATTCGTTCCAGAAAGCATCTTATACGACTGGCTAGGGAGAAAATCTTTAGGTCTTCTAAACCTAGACATACATTCACCGGCGCTGAATTGTCATTTCCCTCTAAGGTTCACCAAACCTGGATTCCTAAATCACAAATCAAATTTAATGGGACTTTAAAGGATGATTTAGGATCAATACATGAACCAAATGTGCGTAACTTGTTTTCTGCTAACAAGGGAGGACCCATCCAAAAATGGGTACCTAAGTCCCGATAAAGTTTTTGCAGACTCCCAGCATGGGTAGGTACTAAGAGAGCTGCTCCACACTCATGACTGGTATGCGACGAGGGCAGCCAAACATCCCAGCGTGTATGGTACCTTGGGTTGCTCCACATACACGGCTGGTTAGCGGTGCGAGCAACCAAACGAGGGTACACTATAGTTACGCATGCTTCAAAAAGACTTTAAATTCCAAACTTTTGCATGTAAACATGAGCTGAAATGCATGAATACCCTATTATAGGTATATTTCATTATGCATACAACTTATAGAATTTTCAAGCTTAACGTTTACGTATGCATATAAGCTGAATTGATAAATGCCTATGTCTTTAAATTGGTACATTTTAACTATGCATATATCTTAAGGAACTTTGAGCTTAAACATTCACGTATGCATATGAGCTGAATTGTCAAAAATACCTATTTGTTGCGAGCGATAAAAAGTGAAAAACGTACATTCTAATGCATTTTTAAAGAACAGTAATTCTTTAGTTTGCATCTGATCTGAAAATAGATAAATACGTTCACGCTTATTTAATTGGGAGAGAACATACATGTTTAAACGTGCATGCATGGAGGGGGAGTATCACTCCATATTTATGAGGGGAGAGTACGTTTTTAGGGGGAGTACATCTTAGGTGCACGATTTGAGGGGGAGAAACTTACTGTAACCCATATACATATACCTATATATATACCTATATCTATTACTATTACGATACTGCTTATCTACTACTATTACGATAATATATATATAAAAAAAAGGGGGGAAAGAAAAGCAAAAAAAAAAGGGGGAAAGAAAAGCAAAAAAAAAAACCTCTCAGATGCTTCCACCTCACAAGACGGACTTCACCTGAAAACTCGACCCTCAAGAGTTCGAGAATTACAAAAGGCGTGACATCCATACACAAACACGAAAACGATCTCAACCGCCCTGCTCCGACTTGCTGATGAAGCAGCACTCACCAAAATTGACGGACGCATGGATTCTAGGTTCCCATGGTTCAGTCAGACCAAACTGAACCTAACCCCGGAACATAGCCGAGTGTTAGTGAAGAATTCAAGTCCATAAGCCACATCCCTATTTGGCATTTCTTGATAAGACCAAAGAGTGGAAGATACAAAATTCCCTGAGCTCACAAATTACTCGGACCATCCCATATAGGTGCAGGAGTTGATTTCTATCAGCTCCCGGGTAGAAGTCGCCTCATTTGGTCCAATGGCGCATGCACAACCGAGCCTTACCCACTCATCGATCTCCCTAAAGACCGATGTTTCATCAAATCACGGGGAGCCACGCATGCTATCACCGCTTCACTTGGAAGCGGGAGATATTGAATTAAGTGGTATTTAGCCCCACATCACTGAACTTCCTTGAACACATCGAGTCTAGGTGTCCTCACTACCTAAAAGTTTTATATTTTTTTTAGGACACATACACCTTTTCTCATCTGGACTTTGTGACCAGATCTGAACTTCCAGAGACATGTCATCTAAGACATGCTTCGATGATAGGAAGGAAGTCATGCCGTTGCAACATCAAAACAACAACGGTTGTAGGCCATCGCTTATGAGCTACGCTCCTAGATTGATGTGAACGGAACGCCTATGTGGCTCCGGTTCTAAGCCCTGTCCTCACAGGCCACGTCTCAGAGTTTAACTCTGAACTCGTGTTGACGGATTGCCTTAGTGGCTCCGTCTGGTTATTACCCGCACCGACCTGTCGTTTGTATATTTTCTCGACTCCTATACAAGCATGCCGATCTCGTTAACACGAATCGCCATGAGGGGGAGAAGGGGATACGTATAAACAAACAGGTCGGACCACCCACCTTTTCCGCCGCGCGAACCACTACGAAGCTGGGCTCACCTGCACTTAAACGTAACATTTGAAGGAGCCTTGGCACATTCTATAACACATCCCACGCTCACCATCAAAATTCCGCCGCGCTTACCATGATGAAGCCGAACTCTACATGAACCTACAATGTCACATTCCGAAGGAGCTTTGGCACATGTTAAAAGACACCCCACACATATCTTCTTCTGGAGCCAGACAAGCTTCTTCGAGGCCGAACCAGACAACTTCCTTCGACGAAGACGAATCTGGCGCTGAGAAGAAGAAGATTGGAGAAGACTTGACGACTTCAAAATACGGAAAAAAGACAACGGAAAAAGACAAGGACAAGATGCAGACAAAATTTCAAAGATCTGCGACATCATCAAAAGGCAAATATCAGGGCGTGGATCACAGTATGAATCCTGTCTACAACGTATATCGTCAAGACAAGAGAGTTCTAGTTGGAAGTGCGTTCAAATCCTCCACAAGAAGAGGAGATAGCCTTTGCAGGGGGAGCAAGGGGGAGATTGCTAGGACTCGAGAGATTCTCCATGTGCCCAACAAAGATAACCCGTGCTGAATTGAAGATTGAACACTAAGGGGGAGATTGTTAGGAATATTTTATAGTGTTCAATTTCAATGTGTTTATCTTAGTTGGTTTGTATTTAATTAACTTTGGGCTAGTTTGTAATATTCTAGTTCTTAGTTACTAGGGGTATAATATACCAACTAATGTGGTATATACACCCCAAACCCTAATTCATTAGGGTGTGTGTTTTTGGTGTAGTATGTGTGAGTTGCGTGTGTGTTGAGAATAGAAAGAACACTTTTGAAAGCACTCATCTTCTACACTAACCCACCCACGCACAAGCTTTAAATCTTTCATTATTAGCGTGTTAAATCGTCCTAGATTAATATTGTTGGATTTAATAGGGACCAACAAAGAATTAAGGAAAAGCAAAAAATACACCTATGCAATCTCCATGAGCCGAAAAAAAATCTGGGAAATTGGATGAGAAGAGATTGATAGAATTTCGAGAAAAAGATAGAAACAGCGAATAATAAACTCGATGAACGTCGATGAGTTTGATCCACGATTTCGGCTCTGATACCACTTGTTAGGCCGATTTGATCCAACCTTGTACTGATTCAAAGGATTAGTATTACCTGATACGATGAATTACGGAAGCAATAAAGAAGTAATACCGATAAACGAATTGTAGAGTTGGAACGAGAGCGCACGAATTCTTCAGAAAAGTCGTCAACTCAATTATGAATCAGCAACCCTAAACACTGATGTGTTTAGGGTATTTATACATAAGCCCTAATAGGCTAACTGGGCCCAATATTACTAATATACCCACAAGTCGGGTATATTTACAATTTGGTCCTAGATTAATACGACTTACCAAGCTAAGATAAAATAATTAATTGAACACAATAATATTTCCTAACAATCGGAAAACAGAAGATGATCTATTTGTATCTACTTATATAGTTCAGATCCATAACTCATATATAAGTACAACATAGACAGTCATCTCATATGGCATATATCAGCTGCTACATCACAATAGGAACTATTGCATTCGAAACCAATCCCTCTAAGCTTCAGGGGCAGGCAAGATTCGATTTTTCATGATCTAATAGTTCGGATATGTTAATGTCGAAGGTAAGAATTTAAATAAGCTAACCCGGGTCAGCAAAATTTCAATGTATCGATTTTTGTTTTTCCCCAACAAAAAACTATGCATTGCGTACTTCTATTATTATTATTATTATTATTATTATTATTATTATTATTATTATTATTATTATTATTATTATTATTATTATTTCTTTTATTATTATTATGGATGGTTAATATTTTGTGTTGAATCCAATGTTCTTTCTTTGCATTTCGGTGCGTGAAAGGTATGGCATTTGGTAGAAGAAGACCCAGACATGGTTCAAATTCTGGCTTTGATGCTTCAGCGGAGAGAATTCAGGGAATGAAAACAGAATTTGGTAATGTCAGTTAGTCAATTTAGGCAGGAATTTTTATAACAACGCCATTACCACTAAAGTGCGACTCTGCACAAGGAGATAGGAAGTACGAATAGGGGTGGGCAATCGCGGTCGGGTTTCGGGTACCCGACCCGACCGGGGTAAAAAGTCGGGTTTCATCGGGTATCGTGTACCGATGTTGTATTTCGGTCGGGTTTCGGGTAGAAATATGCTACCCGAAAAACCCGATCGGGTACCCGACCCCAAAATCGTGATTCATGCTATCCCATCAACAAGAAGAGAACTCACAGTGAAGCAAAGTGTGTGCCAAGAAAGAAGACAACTTCGAAGAAAGAAAAGAGTTTTCCATTCTCTTAAATTCATCTTCCCTTTTTTACTGTGAGCTAATAGCTGAAGCTATGTCAAAGAAGACGCTAATCGTCGGCCTTCATCTATGGGTAGTCATCGGCGTAGTTCTAGGAGCAGTAATTGTGCTGATACTCTTCCTAATCTCCCTCTGCGTCACCGCCTCCCGCCGCCGCAGCACGTCCGGCGGTCCAAATCCCGGCGTCCAGTGGTCGACGACACGCCGGTCGTCTCTAAAGAGATCAAAGAAATCACATCGGCCGCCGAGCACCGTCCGATATTGCCCCAGGTGTGAGTCCAAGTCCCAGATCTGATTTTTACGCTGAGCTTGAGCTTAAGATAATAAGTGCAAAAAAAAATTTAAAAAAAAAAACGAAAACCCGACGGGTTTCGGGTACCCGACTTTTGTCGGGTCGGGGTCGGATATTAAAATTCAAACCCGCACATGTCGGGTACCCGACCCGAAAAACCAATACCCGATAAACCCGACCTGATCCCACCCCTAAGTGCGAATGATGTTCAGATTTCATTCGTAGTTGATTACTTTCATACTTGTGTAATTGAAGTTAAGATCCATCGAAACACTTACTATGGTAAATAGTAATAATACTAAAAACTGTTGGCGTGTCTCCAATAGTAAGTAAAGTGTTGGCATGGGGGCTTATGGCTCAACCCATTACAAGACTAGTCAGAGACTTGTTCCTCATTGTATTGTCGGGCAATGGTAAAAATTCTATTCAAAATGAAGTCTATAGTTATACTATTGCTCCCTGGGCACTTTCTCCATCGGTTCGACAACAGCATTTCTCGGTAATTGAACGTTGAAAAAGAAAAGAATGAAAAAACAGCAATTGCTTCGGACATGTAGAGTCAATCCTCTACGATGGCGTCAATCTTCCATACCTCGCGGTATCCTCCTCGAAGTCCAATAATGGCGTTTCAAGGTCGACCAGTCTCCACGTGTCTGCTAGTCGCGCGCCGCCCAAAGCACGTTTCGTTGGCAGGAGAACTGAATCCGTGTCGGTAAACGGCTCCAGAGGCCTCTAAGTAATGATAATGCTTATTCTTTCGGTTAATTTTTTATTTTTTTACTAGAATTCGACGGATTACTATGGCTTTTCGATATTCGGTTTCGTGGTTATGTGACTAGTTAATGACGCGTCTCGATCGGTATGTTGTTTGGGGATAACTGGCTCTGTGATTCGATGATAGTATGCATTTAGTTGATTTTTTAAAGTGTTTGTCCATGAATTTGAAGAAAGAAGCATGTATTGCGTGTAGATTATTGGTTTTTGTCTTCAATGGTTGAGTTCCTGAACGTGATTCTGTGCAACTTTGTCGGTTTGCAGATGAGTACATGAGTTTGTCTGCTAGTCAATACTTGGTGTTGGACGCAGGGAGAATTGAACGAGCGGACAATAACACCTTTAAGTGTTATGTGTACAAGTTTAAGTTCTTCTCTTTGGAAGTATGCCCGGTTCTGCTGGTGAGAGTGGATGTCCAACCCAATGGCACTTCCATTAAGCTCTTATCTTGCAAGGTATCTAAATCACAACTGCTTCATTCTCTTATCCTTAAGATTCTTTCGAGGGGTCGCCCGTTGTTGCGCAAAATGACAAATTTGATGGTTAGCACCTTTTCCTTATAATCCTATCAGACTGACATGATTTCACTCCTAGATTTCCTTTTCTACGAGTAAATTTTCTATTAGAAGTATATATTGGAACCAAGTTTTCATCTTGGCCCTGTTTTAGCTTTGCCTATTTCTGCTGCTTTTCCCTATGTAATGACTTG
Organism: Craterostigma plantagineum; assembly: GCA_027422505.1. Classification (NCBI taxonomy): domain Eukaryota; kingdom Viridiplantae; phylum Streptophyta; class Magnoliopsida; order Lamiales; family Linderniaceae; genus Craterostigma; species Craterostigma plantagineum. Next base: position 26,913,343 of record JAPQWV010000009.1, read on the forward strand.
TTTTAGTGTTGTTTGCTTCTGAGTACGATATATTAATTCTTTTAGGAGTCCTTTGACACTGATTTGGTAATGGGCATGCAGCTTCTGAAGGTGGTCCCGTACACAATGGATGTAAATCACTTCGTAATATGCTGATGTTGGATGTGATGTTAGGCTAACACTCAAACTCACTTGCAAATGCACAGCGGAAAAGAACGAACTTAATGATAAAAGAACACGAACACAAGAGCTAATTTTGTGCAGCAAGTCAAATAACTTGCTGCGAGCCTTGCGACAAAATAATCCACTAAAACGATGGATTACAAACTATCGAAAAAGATAGTTAAATGAAATCTAGCAAAAGGACGGAATCACACACACGATTCTAAACCTAACAAGCTAGATTAAACAGAAAACTCTTTCAAGGAATAACTCTCGCTCAGAGAAGCTCTCACTCTCGCTCCGTGTTCAATGTATAAGCCGTATCTTGAAATGATGAAGTCCTTCGTCTTTTATATGTCTTCAACTCGTGAAGGACTTGTCCCAACGACTTAGTAACCTCCCTCACCGTCCACTAACGTCCACTAAGAATGTCATGACCGTTAGTGTCCGTTGGGAGTCGACTTGGTCACTCCAAGTGCTCGGTCCTTGCTTTAGCTCCAAGACATCCTATCTTTAGTAAGCACTCTTCCTATCTTTGCTCCACACTCACTCCGATGCGTTTTGACCCGTTCTTTACCTTATCCAAGACCTGCATAAGTCTAGTAAAATACCACGTCAGCAATAAGGTTAGTTTTGGGCATGAAAGATAAAACCGAGAAAGGGAACATTCTTGACCAACAAATGTTGGCTAGAATGTTACCCCAACATTGCCGATGCTGAACACTCAACATTAACAATCTCCCCCTTTTTATCTTTCTTCCCAAAACCAAAGCAGAAGTCAGTCCTCATAAATCTCCCCCTGACAGAAACATCAACTCAACCACAAAATTCACAATGGTTAGAGTTAGACAAAATCAGAATAGGACTAAAAACTAAAGTACTACTAAATAGTACATGCCATAAGAGGTTCTGAAAATCTGCAAAAGAAAAATAAAAGACATGGTTCATAAGAGTCACAAAAAAACACACCCCTAAAAAAACCAGCACACGCAAGCACTAGCAAAAAATGCGCATGCACACAGCTTCACTCCTCAGCTCGCTCTTTCTCCCCCTTGATCTTCTGTTTCCCGATCCGTCTCATGCACTTGTTCTCCCCCTGAATTTTCTGCCCCTTCTTTCCTGCTTGACTCAGCTTTATCTCCTGCGTCGGCTGTCGCAGGCACTTCTGCCTCTCCCCCTTTTTGGGAAGAACGCAAATCCTTTAGAGTAGCAAGCTGTGTCGTTAGAAAAGCGATGGTATCCTCCAGGCATTGAATTTGGCGATCCAAGCCAGTCTTGGCAGTCGATGTTGAGGCAACATCGTGCTCAACATCTTGCTCAGCATTCTCCTCGGGGGCTCGCCACGGCAAATCAACAATCTTGTTTGGACCGGCAAGGTGCAAGTATGAGACAGAGTATGGGACCTTGACTGTCACCACTTCATCTTTGCTAGAAGGCCTAAAACCTTCGCGGAGTAGCATCCCATAAATAAGGGACGGAAATGGCAAAATTCCGGACGATCGTCTCTCGGCTTCTCTCGACATCTGATCTAGCACCAATTCTCCCATATTCAATGGGAGATTTTTCCCAAGCGCATAGAGTATATGAGCCATACTCTCTGCCACTCGAGTCTCATTAGCAGTCGGCCACCAATTACAGATGCCGATTTTAAATAGGACAGAGTAGAGAGAGGTTAAAAAGGAACACGAAAAATTCCCATCCCATTCTCTAACTCTACCCCCAGTCAAGAAAGAAACCACCTCATTATTATCGTATTCTTCGTCCATGCCCACATTAGGAGTACCCAAAAAGCCATTAACGCACCCAGCCGTAAAATCGTATAACTTTCCCCTCAAAAAGATTCGTCCATATTTCCTAGAACTAGGATCATTTAGTCTAGGTGAAAGGTTAGCATATACCTCACGAACCACTGATTCACAGTAGGTTCCAAACCTTGTCACCGTCTTGTCGAACTTCCTTGATTCCAGAAATTGCATAACCCCGTAGCGGCGGAAGCTAACTTCATCTGCTGTCCTCTCGACGCGAAGTACCCTCTGGCTATAAGATGGCCACAGCTCCTCATTGATTGCTCCATAAAACTTCCCTCTAGGCAAGGGTGACTCCCAGTCCGATTCAAATGTTGGGTCAACATCAGACTCAACATCCTCACTGGCGCTGGGAACATGCGACTGGTCTGGGCTGCTAGCTCCTCGCTGCGAGGGCTCAGCTGGTCGAGCTTTCTTGGAAGATCTGTCCTCAGCAACCATTGGCCTCTTGCCCGCTTTCTTTTGCAACTTATCCCTCCAAGCAGCTAGGGTTTTCGTCGCTTCAAACTCGTCCTCATCTTCGCTTTCTGAGAAAGATGATCCTGAAATAGAAGAAGTACCTCCCCCTGGACTTACCACCTCAGCGTCCAATCGATCATAAGATGTGCCATCTATAATTTCATCGGTGGACGCCTTTTCTGGTGGTGAGGGCGTTGCCTGAGCCTGTCCTTCTTTTGGTGATGAACTCGGAACCTTAGCAGTGGGACTTTGAGATGGAGCAGGGGCACTCGTCTGTTCCTGAACTGAGACTTCACTGGTCATCTGAGCAGGTTCTGTCGAAGATTCTGACTCGGTTTCTGATGAGGAGCTCGAGAGAGTAATCGGCTTATCAGCTGTTGATTTCGGCCCTTTAGAAACTCGAGCTTGCTTGAGGCGATTGCTCTGACGCGTCTTTGGAGCAGCTTTGGGTGGTTGAGGCTTGAGCACAGTCTTCTTCTTCGTAGGCTTCTTGGCCGTCTTCTTCGTGGGTTTAGGCGCAGAAATAGGGCTTGACGACCCAGGTGCAGGAACATTAATTGCGCCTCCGACGAGAGTCGTCTGGACCGGCCGTGGTTGGGGTGCTGAAGTGCCAAACGGTACATCGGCGAAGGTGAATACCGGCGCTGGAATCATCTGAATTGGGGCAACATCAAGCACAGTATCGCTTAATGTTGGGCTAACATCGCGGGTTTCTGCATTTCTTGGTGAGTTCGACATTTTTGAACACAAAAATCGACTGATTTGGGAAAAGAAATCACCCAGAAAGACGAATGTTGAAACAGAGCAGAGAGCAGTTCGAAGTTGGAGTGAACACTAGGGTTTGTGAATAGAAAATTTAATCAGTCAAATCATCAGATAAAGGAAGTTTTTTAGCAGTTACAGACGCAACCCACTACTCATGAAAAATAGCAGAAGGTGAGATAAATGAACTGCTAATATAACCGTTAGGCACATATAAATCTTCTAAACTTATATACTGATAAATTTAATATAAGTTCACAAAATACCTAATAAACTTCGATATTCAATTAACACAGTATATAGAACATGTGGTCACTTAGAAGCAAATTCGAACTTAAGTCATCATGAAGCTAAAAATAGTAAAAAGACTATTTCCAAAATGCGAGCATATAAAAACAGTTTTAACACCAAGTCAAGCGAGTTACATGGAGCACTACGAATCATGATTCAACCAAAAAACAACTAAGTCAAAAGTCATGGTAGAATCAAGAAATACCAACCTTCTGAGCGACTTCGATGACCACATAGAGACAAGTGTAAAGAGCTGTTCTTCGAGAATTTCTAATTCAATGTTGAGAGATAACTAACATAGACACAAAAGACTAACAAAAGCAGTACTAATGACAGACACCAATAACACGAAAGCACAAAATGTAGCAATATCAAACTGACAGTCACATATGTTGCCCTAACATTTGACTCAACATCCTGATTCAGTAATCCTAGACTTATCTGCTCGATTCTTCTCAAAATCAGTCCCCTTAATTTCTACCCTCTCACCTCATATATCCAAAAAAAAACTTTATGCACTGCCCTTATACTCTCAACCTCAAGGTTAGGCCGTTTGTCGCATAGTGTACATCGTCACAGCGAATGCCGTGTACCTAAGGAATCTTATCACCAAAAACCTGTATCTAGTCGAGAGTTTATGAGCATGCTAATAAAACATAAGGATTGGTTTTATGTCGCAATAAGTACATCGTCACAGCGAATGCCGTGTACCTAGGGACGTGTTACCAGGAGCCTTTATAGAGAGATTGGGTTAATCTAGGGACCAATCAAGAAAAATCAAGTCATTTCACAGGAAAACCGAACAGAATATCTCATCAAACATTAATGCAGTAACCATCAAATTCGACATATGCTATGTTGATCCAAATGTTGGACCAACATTCAGACTAACATGTGCAAACCAATGGACTTCTTCAGGTCCGAGAACCTTTCAGAATCCAAAGCTTTCGTGAAAATGTCTGCCAACTGATTCTTAGTGTCTATATGCTCAATATGCACCAGCTCTTTTTCGACCATGTCTCTTAGAAAGTGATGCCTAATGTCAATATGCTTCGTACGTGAGTGTTGAATAGGGTTCCTAGAGATGTTGATGGCACTAAGGTTATCGCAATACATGAGAACAGATTCGCACTCTAAACCATAGTCACACAACATGCTATTCAACCACATCAATTGGGTACAACAACTACCCGCAGCTACGTACTCGGACTCAGCAGTAGATAATGACACGCAATTTTGCTTTTTACTATACCATGCAACCAGATTGTTACCTAAAAAGAAGCAGCCACCACTTGTACTCTTGCGATCATCTTCGTCACCAGCCCAGTCAGCATCGCTGTATCCTACAAGACTCAGATTAGTATCTTTGGAGAACCATAATCCAAGATTATACGATCCACTAACATAACGAAGTATACGCTTAACCGCATTTAGATGAGAAACCTTAGGTTCAGATTGATATCTAGCACATACGCAAACACTATACATGATGTCGGGTCTGCTCGCAGATAAGTACAACAAACTGCCAATCATAGAGCAGTACAATGTTGGGTCAACATTGGGCCCAACATTGTCTTTACTTACCTTCTGCGATGACCCCATGGGCGTTTTCATTACCTTTGCAGTGTCCAGTCCGAACTTCTTCACAGTGTTTCTCGCGTATTTTTCTTGGGACATAAAGATCCCATCGCTCCTTTGCTTAATCTGCAAACCTAAAAAGTAAGTTAACTCGCCGATCATACTCATCTCAAATGTGGTGTTCATCGCCTGCACAAACTGATCTAACATAGATTGTGAGCTCGATCCAAAGACAATATCATCAACATAGACTTGAGCTATCAAAAGGTCAGAACCGACTCGTTTAACAAAAAGAGTGCGGTCTGCCTCACCTCGTGTGAAACCGAACTCAAGCAAAAACGTTGCTAACCTTGCATACCAAGCTCGAGGCGCTTGCTTTAATCCATATAAAGCCTTCTGCAGCTTAAAGACATGGTTAGGATAATGGGGATCTTCGAACCCTTTTGGCTGTTCGACATAAATTTCCTTATCTATATACCCATTCAAAAACGCACCCTTAACATCCATTTGATGTAATGTGATGTTAAGCCAACATGCTATAGCTAACAAAAGTCTTATGGACTCTAACCTAGCGACAGGAGCAAACGTCTCATCAAAGTCTATGCCTTCTACTTGAGTATAACCCTGAGCCACTAAACGTGCTTTGTTTCTAACAACCCTCCCAGATTCATCAGACTTGTTCTTAAAAATCCACTTCGTGCCTATGACATTAATGTCATTTGGCCGTGGGACTAAGGTCCAAACCTGGTTTTTATCGAACTGTAAGAGTTCTTCTTGCATTGCATTAATCCAGTAATTATCCTTAAGGGCTTCATGCACATTTTTCGGTTCAATCACAGAAACAAAACAATTAAAGCGTACCTCAGCGTATACCGAGTTCATGCATACGTTTCTTACCATAGATTTGTAGTCTTTGCGTGGCTTGTCTCTTGTTTTTCTTCCTTCATTCACATCTCCAATAACAAGATCAGTGGGATGATCTTTTCGAATCTTAGCTGGCGGATCACGTCGTACTTCACTGGGACCAGCGTCATCGTTTTGTTCTGGCTCAGATGTTGAGTCCAATGTTGGCTCAACATTGACATCCGCAGGCTCCTCTGGTTCCTTGACAGCTTGTATAATATCTGAAACATCTACTTGAGGAGGCATATTGCTAAGATCAGTAGCATCGTCAAACACAACATTCACTGATTCTTGAACTGATTTCAAACGCAAATTATAAACACGGTAGGCACGACTATTTGACGAGTAACCTAGGAAAATACATTTATCACTTTTCGAATCAAACTTCGTCAAATATTCCCGATCATTCAGCATGTAACAAAAACAACCAAACACATGAAAATATTTAACAGTAGGCTTTTTACCATTCAGTAACTCATACGACGTTTTCTTCGTGCCATGTCTAAAGAACACTCGGTTCGAAATGTGACATGCCGTGTGCAGTGCTTCAGCCCAAAAGCGTTTAGAAACATTTTTAGACAATAACATAACCCGAGCCATCTCTTGTAAAGTCCTATTCTTCCTTTCGGCCACCCCGTTTTGTTGGGGCGTCTTAGGGGAAGAATACTCATGTACTATACCTTTCTTACCACAATACTCATCAAAATACTGATTTTCAAATTCTCTACCATGATCTGACCTAATTCGAAAGATAGTAGCACTAAAATTGTTCCTAATCATAGCACAGAAATTCTTAAAGAAGTCGAACGATTCCGATTTTTCCTTAAGAACGAAAATCCAAGCATATCTAGAAAAATCATCCACGAGCACATAAGCATATTTCTTACCTCCAATACTATCTACTTCCATAGGACCCATCAAATCCATGTGAATTAATTGAAAACAGTGAGCAGTGTTAAAATGTTGGGCAGTATGTTGGTCAACATTGTGACTAACATGTGTTTGCTTACCCTTCAAGCACGACTCACACACTACCTTACCAAACTCCTTAAGCTTCGGAATCCCTCTGATTGCTTCATGTTTGATAAGTTGCTCCAATGTTCTGTAGTTGACGTGACCTAACTTGTTATGCCAAAGAGTAACATCGTCCTCAGCTTTTGATAGTTGACACACGTCCTTCATACCAGATTTGTCACCGACTAGGTAGCAATTGTCGCTAGATCTTTTACCTGCCATCACTAAAATAGAATCTTGGTTAAAGACTTCACAGCACTCCTTGTTAAACCTTACCTCGAGGTCATCATCACACAGCTGGCTTATGCTTATCAAATTTGCAACAAGCCCGTCAACATGAAGAACGTTGCTAAGCTTGGGAAAGTCAGGGACATTGAGTCTGCCTCGGCCAAGAATTCGACCTTTAGAACCACCTCCAAAAGTCACAGATCCACTTCTTAAGGGTGTATACTCACTGAGATACTCTTTGGTACCCGTCATATGTCGGGAACACCCGCTATCAAAGTACCATGAACCTGTCACATTAGCTCGCAAGGAGGTGTACACAACTAGACATTTAGGACCTGATTTCGTGATCCAAGCTTTCTTAGAAGACTTAACCATATTCTTTTTGCTGGAATTCGAAGATGAGCCAGCTGGGCTTTCTCCAGACACATTTTTCAACACTGATTTCTCAATGTTGACCGATATGTTGGATGACATTCCAGCCGACATCGATTTCTTTGCAGAAATCTCTCTCTTCAATTTCCAACAGTATGACTTCAAATGACCTAACTTCTTACAATGATCACATAGAAATGATTTATCATAATTTTTCTGGGTCACATGCTCGGGACTATCCTTAGGCTTCACTACTTCGGCTTCGACATTACTCGATTGAGCTTTAACAAAAACAATTTTAGGCTGATCATGAGACACGGGTTTTGTACTATCGCATGCAGGCTGAGCATTAAAACCTAGACCTTGCTTATCATAAATACCAAGAGACAATACCTCTTCAAGGGTAGATTTACCCTTGTTCAACTTAGTAAACGTTTCATCGGCCTGATTGACTCGCTTTTGAAGCGTGTCGATCTCCCTGTCCTTGCGTGTGAGTGCGGCTTCCAACTTGTTCAAGCCATCCATTAAGCCTTCAATGATCTTTTCCTTTTTCTCATTTTCATCGACCAACAATTTCACCGCGGCTTGAAGTTGTAGATTATTGGTCTTTTCAATTTCATAGTGCGTGGTTAACAGCTTCAAGGCTTCTTCACAACTTCCTGTCTCAGGTTCTGTATCATCACAACTCAGACTATCATCAAGACAGTTTGAATCATCATAATCAAAAATAATATGTTTTGAAGATGTTGAGCCAGATGTTGACTCAACATCTGTTACCGCAGTGAGGCCGATATGATTATCTTCTTCATCTTCGTCATCTGAAAAAGACTGGATGATTACGGATGATTGCTTAGGCTCTTCATCGTCATCTTCGTCGTCTGACAGGTCAATCCACATGGCCTTTCCATGTTTGCGAAGAGTGTTTGCACATTCGTTGGCAAAATGACCCCAGCCTTGGCACTCAAAGCATCTGATTGCCTCATAGTTGATGTTCTTCCTCGGTTTTCCGTCTAGCTTCCCAGCAGACTTTCGCTTAGGGTACGGAGGTGCTGAAGATGGTTCAGCTTTGATATTCTGGCCTTTTCTGAATGTTGGGCCAATATTCTGCACAACATTCTTCTTCTTGAAAAACTTCGTAAATTTCTTTACGACCATGGCTAGGTCCTCTTCGTTACTGGGATCAACCTCGATCGGATCCTTGGATGGTTGAGTGACTAGTGCAAGACTCTTTCCGCGAGCGGCCCTCTTTTGGACTTCTAGATTGGTTTCAAAATTCTTCAGGATGTTCATCAAGACGTTGAAGTCCATGGTGGCTAGGTTGTGCGATTCCTCAATTGCCGATACCTTCACATTAAATTTTTCAGTTAGTGTACGAATAGCTTTTGAATTTAATGCCTTGTTAGTTATAGCCTCTCCTAGGCTGGCACACTCGCTGGATATTGTCAAGAGTTTTCCAAAGTACGTCGTGATGTCCTCGTCTTCTTTCATTCTGATGTTCTCGAATTGACTATGTAGGAGGCGTAGCTTGGTTTCTCGCACAGTTGTGTCACCTTCACAGTACCTCTGGAGCAGATCCCACGCAGACTTAGCCGTTGTACAATTCTGGATTATCTTAAACATAAAGATGTCCACGGTGGAGAAGATGGCGTTGAGTGCCTTATCATTATATTCAGCCGCGCTTCGTTCAGGCACCGTCCATTCTTCGACCGGCTTGTCAACACTTTCTCCATCTGCATCAGGTTCTGTCCTTGGAGGGGTATACCCGTGGAGTACTGCTTCCCATGCTCGCACATCAATTGACTTGATGCACTGACGAACACGAATCTTCCAGTATGCGTAGTTGGTGCCGTCAAGGGCAGGTACTTTGCCGACATTGTTTGAACTGGTAATATCCATTGTAGAGGATGTTAAGCGCTTAGTTACGTCAAGCGTTGGCTCTGATACCACTTTGAAGGTGGTCCCGTACACAATGGATGTAAATCACTTCGTAATATGCTGATGTTGGATGTGATGTTAGGCTAACACTCAAACTCACTTGCAAATGCACAGCGGAAAAGAACGAACTTAATGATAAAAGAACACGAACACAAGAGCTAATTTTGTGCAGCAAGTCAAATAACTTGCTGCGAGCCTTGCGGCAAAATAATCCACTAAAACGATGGATTACAAACTATCGAAAAAGATAGTTAAATGAAATCTAGCAAAAGGACGGAATCACACACACGATTCTAAAACCTAACAAGCTAGATTAAACAGAAAACTCTTTCAAGGAATAACTCTCGCTCAGAGAAGCTCTCACTCTCGCTCCGTGTTCAATGTATAAGCCGTATCTTGAAATGATGAAGTCCTTCGTCTTTTATATGTCTTCAACTCGTGAAGGACTTGTCCCAACGACTTAGTAACCTCCCTCACCGTCCACTAACGTCCACTAAGAATGTCATGACCGTTAGTGTCCGTTGGGAGTCGACTTGGTCACTCCAAGTGCTCGGTCCTTGCTTTAGCTCCAAGACATCCTATCTTTAGTAAGCACTCTTCCTATCTTTGCTCCACACTCACTCCGATGCGTTTTGACCCGTTCTTTACCTTATCCAAGACCTGCATAAGTCTAGTAAAATACCACGTCAGCAATAAGGTTAGTTTTGGGCATGAAAGATAAAACCGAGAAAGGGAACATTCTTGACCAACAAATGTTGGCTAGAATGTTACCCCAACATTGCCGATGCTGAACACTCAACATTAACAGCTTCAATGGACAATAATATATCATACGACGCTGCTCCCGGAGACTCGCTTGTCCAGGAGTTGACTTCAGATGCTGTCATCGAGGTAAAATTTGCGTTAACACTTATGACACAAATACAGATACATAGATAAATATTTCTCGCCAGATACCTTATGCTTCACTTACACAGGTGAGCATTGATATTCCTTTTGCATTTCGAGCAATTCCGGTGCAAGCCATTGAGTCCACTGTCTCCCAAGTGCTGAATCAGATTCTCAAGGCCATGCTGCCCCGATTTATGTCACAGGTCTGTATATTAAGCTATGCATGAATTATTTCTCTAACCAACTTGATCGCGTTCTTTCTATGTCGTTTCCGATTTTGCAAACACGTGACTTTGATAGATTGACAGTTAGTAAAAGATTATCAAGCATGGGCATCTGGAGACGCTTCGAGGCAGCCTTTAGGGACCGGAGAGATATAAATCACATCACCACAATTGTTTCGTCCAAGTGATTTGCCTGTGTTAAATGGAATGTATTTAGTTTATATAACCTTAATCCTACTAGACTGTAATGGGTCGTTGTACTAAGGCCCACATCAGACGATGGTAAGCCCGGTAACAGGCCCGTTAAGACAATAGCAACCTGGTAACATTTGAGGGTTCCCTCCAAATTATAGCCGGACGACACCCCTACAAAGAGCCTTGGACTTGGTCCACTTAAAAAAAAATAGCTCTAAGACTTTTTTTGGTCAATAGACTTTGTTTTTATATATCTATATATATGTGTATATATATTCTTTCGTTTATGTTTTTTTTATTAAGGAAGATGATTATATTTAATTAAATGTACACATGAAAGAGTTTACAACCATTGGTACATTATCTCTTCCTCGTCCCGTCCAAAACTACCTAATGACCAAATTTCGATTTGAATTCGGATTTCGATTTGAAATCCAAATTTCGCATAAATCTTCTGTTTGGCAATCACACCGATTTGAATTCGATTTCGACCAAATTCGAGGGGAAATCCAAACTCTTATAATTCGCCGGATTTGAAATTCCATGTCCAATTGTCTGTTTTCGAAATTCAAATCTGAGCACGTAACGGATTTTCGTAACTGATAAGAATAATAGTATAACAATAATAGTATAATAATAATAAGGAAAAATATAACAATAACAGTAATAATAATAATTAGGAGGTGGATGGTGAGTCGAGCCGATTCGCAAGCTCGATGAGCCGACTCAAGCTCGTCATGGATTCTAGAATGAGCCGGCTCGAGTTCGACGAGCTCTTGTCGAGGTCGAGCTCGTCACGGGTTCGCGAATGAGCCGGCTCGAGCTCGAGCTCACCCGTGGGCACTCGAAAGCTCGCAAGCCGGTACGAGCTTGTTTTTTTGTTTTCTAATATTATTCATGATTTTTTATATTATTATTTTATACTTTTTTAAATTATTTTAGAAAAAAAGTTAGAAATCGAGTTCGACTAGCTTCACGAGCTCGTCGAGCTCTATACTGAAATCCGAATTCGAAATCCTAATGTTTGCCAAACGATGAATTTTGGATTTGAAATTACGATTTTGAAATTCATAATTTAAAATCAAGCGATTTCGTTCAAATACGGGAATCCAAACGCACTCTACTATATTTTACAGTCGGAAAAATACTTCTTAGACGAAGACTTCACGGAATACAACTCAACAACTTGACAGTAAGTAATTTTTGTTAGATTTTGAATTTAGCCTTATAATTGTTGAATTTCAAGTTTATTAGCTACGAAATTAAATGGTTTTCACGGATCTGCTAGGTTACTGTGAGTCGAAGAATTTCCAGTAGAATGTAGGAAAATTCGGAACTAAAAATTACCAGCAATTCTGGTCACGTGATCATTATGTTGCAGTGGACCTAAACATTGATTCAGGGTAGCCAGTCATTTTGCAACCTGCATATATTGATCATACTGTATGCGACCCTGGCGAGTAATGTCTAGGGACCACACGTAAGTCTTGGTTGTGCATAAAGTTCAGTGGCCCTGCGCATATGAGTTACTGTTGTACACTCAATCATACTGCCTGGGACCCACGCGGGTCATGTCTGGGGATCCACGAGTAAGTCATGGGTACCCGCACATAAAGTTCAGTGGCCTCGCACATATGCACTGTTGTTATATACGGTCCTTGTATTTATCCGCACGGCCCTTGACGGGTCCCTTGCGCTACATGGCTCTCGGTATGGATCGCACGCTAAAATCCTTAAAAATGCAAGTTTTCTTGCATGAACGTTTCTTCATAATAAATTCTAAGCATATTGCAGGAGATTTAGCAGGCTTTGACATGTAAGTTTATCAATCTTTTTGTTGACTCGAGTCTTGGACATCAGACATTTTGTTTGCAAATAATCGATCGGTAAATTCAAATACATATTGACATGAAACATACGAAAACCACCTTTTCCGTATGTTTTGCTGGGTTTGTGTTTTTGTGCATAGTGATATGTGTTTTTGTGTATGGTGATTGATTAACTTCATCCTCTAGTTCTAACTCGTACATTCCTATACGTGGGAGGATCCCTCCTGCATTGTCGTAAGTCATGTGCATTGAAGTTGATGTGTGATGATTCGATACGAAAAAGTCGAGACCTCGTGTTAGTCTATGGTTGAGATTAATTATATCGAAACGATATGAAAGAAGTCTAGATCTCGTGTTATTCAATGGTTAAGATTAATTATACTGAAAAAAGCTGGAAAGTTGCGATGTTTGTTAAGAATCGATTAAGAAACAAAGTGCAACCTTGTTTATCAACCAAACACATTTTCTGTTATGTTCAATGTTTTTCTTACCGTTACTTGCTCGCTATATTATGTCTATTAGATTAAGCAAAAATCAATTTTCTCAAAATGATACGGCCTAAGTAATGATACTCACTCTCGACCAAAATTGCGTTAGACATAGCTCTATTCGTGTATTACTTGCATTCGTTGCCATGTATGATTTGGAGTTAGAACAGCTTGACGTCAAGATGGCGTTCTTACATGGCGATTTAGATGAACAGATTTATATGAAGCAACCTGAAGGCTTCATAGTTGAAGGCAAGGAAGACCAAGTTTGTCTACTGAAGAAATCCTTATACGGATTGACAGTGGTGTTGGGTCATGGTTTCTCCAAGAGCAAGTATGATAGTTGTGTTTACTTCCGGAAGTTAGATGACAGTTCGTTCATTTATCTGTTATTATATGTTGATGACATGCTCATTGCGGCTAAGAATCTTGCAGAAATTCACCAGTTGAAGGCCTTATTAAATGGTGAATTTGAAATGAAGGATTTAGGAGCAGCTAAGAAGATTCTTGATATGGAGATTAGACGTGATAGAGGAGCTGGTAAGTTATACCTGACCCAGGAAAGTTACCTCAGAAAGGTTTTGGAGAGATTTGGCATGAGCGATGCCAAACCAGTCAGCACTCCTCTTGCTAGCCATTTTAGGCTAAGCGCTGCTCAGTCACCAACATCAGATGAGGAAGAAGCGTACATGGCACGAGTTCCCTACTCGAGTGCAGTCGGCAGTATTATGTATGCAATGGTATGTACACATCCTGATATTTCACAGGCTGTTAGTGTTGTTAGCAGGTATATGGCTAATCCAGGAAAAGAGCACGGGCAAGCAGTGAAGTGGATTCTCAGATACTTGAAGGGTACTCTAAGCTTTTGTTTGGAGTTTGGCAGAAACAGTGATACTCTCGTTAGCTTCGTTGATTCAGACTACGCAGGTGATTTCGATAAACGACGATCTCTTACTGGTTATGTATTTTCTATCGGAGGTTGTGCAGTTAGCTGGAAAGCAACTCTACAGCATGTAGTGGCGTTGTCTACTACTGAAGCAGAATACATGGCGATTACTGATGCGATCAAGGAAGCATTATGGTTGACAGGGTTATTCGGCGAATTAACCCAGAGTCAGGGAGTCATTACTATTTTCTGTGATAGTCAAAGTGCGATTCATTTGACTAAGGATCAGATGTATCACGAAAGGACTAAACATATTGATGTTAAGTATCATTTTATTCGTGATATCATTGCAGATAAGAAGGTGTTTATCAAGAAGATTAACACGACGGATAATCCTGCAGACATGTTTACGAAAGCTCTTCCAGTTTCCAAGTTCAAGCATTGCTTGGACTTGATTGGTGTTTCAGAAATGGTGAAGTAGCCCGTCAGGGGCTAAGGTCGGAGGGAGATAAAGGTATTCTAGATTAAGGTGGAGTGATTTTTGGAATCAAGCTCAAGGTGGAGATTTGTTAGGTGAGCATGATTTGACCATTCAACAAAGTAGGCTAATGAGAATGGAAATTCACGTGGGAGAAAAAAAAAATGCTGCTATGCTTTGTGGGCGCCTGACATAATGAAAAGAAGAATGGGACAAGCCTTATTTATTTGATTGAGTGCGCCTATCTTATTGAATTGGATACGTGTGTTTACACAGGAGAGAACGAGGCAACTCAGCCTATAAATAGGCATGATACGATGCAGAAGAGAACACCACAACACAGATCTTCGTCTTCTCCGGTTAATTCTTTCTGTAGCCTACTCCTTATATTGTTGTAGCTGCTTTTGTACCACGTCAGTGTACGTGTCTGTAATATCTCCACATAATAAAGAAGTTCTACCCTCCGGCCCGTGGACGTAGGTCATTCTGACCGAACCACGTAAATCTCGTGTCACTGTCCAAATTTATTTTTCGTCTCATTTATTTATTATGGGCAAAATAATTATCGGGGATTTCCGCATATCCTAACATTTATCTATATATAGACAGTTGTATATCCTCTTCAAATAATATAGAAATGTTACTCCCATTTTTCAACCACGTTAAAAATTAAACTTCTAAAGGTGCGAGCTCATACGTAATAATTTAATTTCTTTGTTTGGCACCACCGGCATACATAACTATACTCCATTACTATTATTACTGCATTTAATACATAACTTTTGTATGTTTGGATACAGATAATGCTTTTGATTACTATTGTTCTTGTATATCGGCATATAATACTGTTAAAGGGAACAGGCGTATAAATATTATGCAGTAAAACTAACTCGAATTCAATTCCTACGATAACAACACTTATTTAAATGTAAACATTTAATTCTAAGATAGTACGAACCGACTGCATAATTGTATTTAATGTGCTAAAAAAGATTATCATGTTTAATTTAAGTCTGAACCTCTTTCCCGTGTTTCACGATGGGACGCTGTAAAAGCTTTAAATTAGGTTCGATTGATTACTTGCTACTTGGCGAGTAAACGGGCCCGCCTTCTTGTAATCGATGAATAAGTTACTTTCAAAACGTACCTAATCAAATAATTATGTAGAATGCGGAATAGTCAAGGCGATCCAAATTGAAATATATATATATATATATATATATGTGTGTGTGTGTGTAGAAAGAAAAGAGAGCGAAACAAAATAACATTAATTAGGATAAAGAAAAAGATAGATATAGTGAGTGGCCTCCCACATCCTCCTCACTAAAAGTTCAAAATATAGCATAACTTAAATATTGTTATTACCAAACAAACATCAATTGTACGAACGAAACCATCACTTTTCAATGAGAACCTTGTAGCCAATCTTGTAGGATGCAAAAGCATCAATGCACGCATACTCAACTTGTGCCTCAGTAAGAAGCCTATTCTCCCAGTTGCTCATTGTAACATTCCTAGGCTTAGCCATCACCATACCACAAACATCATTAGCGAGATCCTTCAGTCCAGGCCGATAAAATCTCCCGGGCCAACGATCCTTAGCCTTAGCCCTAATATCCGCGTAATTCCCACAGTTTCCCAGCCCATATTCTGCCTTCAACTTGGACATATCATCGCCAACCTCAATCCCCACGAAAGTGAAGCTAGGGTTTGCAATGAAGTCCCTGAGAGATTGTGGAATTTGGTACACGTAAAAGAGTTGGATAATCAAGCACTTACGGTCGATGCAAAGTTGGAGGGTAGCAGACTTGTTGCTTAGGTGGCGGACGGGATGTGGACGCCACTCGACGTCGAGGCCGACAAGCGTTGGTGTGGTGCCGACCTCTCTGAGCCATTCGGTGATTACGGTCGATTCATTGGTAACAATGGTCTCGATGGTCGTGTTGAAGAACCTTACATTGTAGCTTGCTGTGGTGGGATTGAAATCCATGTTCTTAGTTATATATATGATTTGTTTTATATTATGTTATGTTGTCTATATCGTTTCTTGTCTTTCGTAAGAAAGCATATATATATCAGCAGTGTAAGGGTTTTGTTTGCTGTGATTAATGAATGTATAAGAAATGAATCTTATTAATTATGCTTGAGAATGTGAAAGAGGTAGTGAGGACGGAAGGGTTATAATTATGTTTTATGAACATACATACTTATATTTTCTTGGCAATAGTTTCGTATACGATAGCATATATATATATATAATTATTATATAATTATATATATATAGTAGTTTAGGGTAGTGTCTGGTTGTCTTGGGAACGAAATCGTATTAACTATAGTAGCATGAGAATGTGAAGAGGTATACGGCTTTTAGGTTTGTTTGTGGTTGTCTTGGGAATGAATCGTATTATAACTAGCATGAGAATGTGAAAAGCTATACGACTTGATATATTTTAGTATATACTAGTACCTTTAGCACACCATATGTTTGTGCAAAAATATAAAGTTAATTATTGCTGGATGATTTTAAAGAATGGTCGCGTTTGGTAGGAATAATATTAGGATCGGTTTACGCGTTTAGAGGGGGGTGAATAAACGCTTGACGCCTTTTTGGTAGTTAACCGGTTAGGGCTAATACCAGTGCTTGATTTTTCTCTGTCTGTTATTTGCGGAAGCTTGAAGGTCGGTTATGAATTAAAACCGATAAACAGTGTGAGGTGTTAGTGTGTGTGTGAACAAGGATACCAGTTTGTTTCTGGAAGTTCGGAGTTAAATCTCCTACGTCTCCCCTTCTTCCTCGCGAGGAAGGTTCACTAGACTTCAGTTATACACTCACAGTACAACCTACCCGGCTGCCCTCAGCCTTATCTAGTGAATCCCTAGGCAGTCGTAAGATACAATCCACCTACTTCAACAGCTTTTTACAGTCCGTCGGAAAAACAATAACTCACTTACTTAACCTAACCGGTATCGTACAGTGAGGACAACACTTTCTAATTACTTGCTTTGTTTTTGAATCTCGTCTATTTGTTTTCTCGTGGTTGTGTTGTTGTCTTCTTCAGTGTTTCTTCTATGATATATATACTTGTTTGTTGATGAAGAAGACCGTTGTGATATGGCTCCAAGTGCTGGACTGTGCATTAAATGCACTTTTCCCAAAATGGGTACTGTCCGGTCTTGGCAGCAGTTTATACTGTCTCATTTGCTTTTTCCACTTTAAGCTTGGCTTGACTTCGACATGACTCCCCATGGCAGCCTTGCATTAAAGGTTTCATCAGAGGTTTTCATTATCCCGCCTTGAGTAAACTTGAATCTTTGCACACGTGGCACGTTTGGTAACAGAACTCCGGTCTTGGCACTTTATCGGTCCGATATCTGAGTTCTGGTCTTTGCTCATGGCAGGTCCGGTATATATATATATATATTTCGGTTTTAGGCACGTTTGTAATCTTGTACCTAATATCCAGTCTTATGTCCTTCTAACTAATATCCGGTCTTTTGCACACACGCGATCTGCTGACTCGCATCCGGTCTTTTAATCTTCTTCTAACCGGTATACTTAATCAAGTTTGGACAATTTCCTTCTGACTGATATCCGGTCTTGTAGTCTTCTTCTAACCGGTATACTTAATCAAGTTTGGACAATCTCCTTCTGACTGATATTCGATCTTTTAGTCTTCTTCTAACCGGGATACTTAATCAAGTTTGGACAATGTCCTTCTGACTGATATCCGGTCTTTTAGTCTTCTTCTAACCGGTATACTTAATCAAGTTTGGAAAATCACCAAAACTATTTAATCTGAATTCTTGATTCACGATTCCTAACAATTTCCCCCTTTTGGTGATTGTCAAAACTCAACGAAGCAGAAAGGTATTTATTATATCAAAGGAAATTTGATACATAAACTACCGATCTATTACAACCGTTGTTGGCCTATCTATTCCTTAGATATGCTATACTTCTTCGATCTTCCGGTTGATGGCATCGTCCGGTCTCTCTGGTACGTCTCGGTCTGCCTTCTGCTTCGCCTTAGTGCTGCAGTAGCTCCATCTGCCCTTTCTCCTCAACTAGCAGCACTCTTCTTCCCACAGCTTTGCACAACCGGTATCATAGATACACTGCACTTCTTCGATCTTCCGGTTGTTGGCATCCCAGTTTTCTCTGGTACTTTTGGTCCGTCTGCTGCTTCGTTCAGTACTGCCATCTTCCCTTTCGCCTCAACAGGCATTGGGCAGTACTCTTCTTCCCCCTTTTTGACAATCACTTGTCCGGTATGAGGGAAGGTAGTCATTGTGCAAGAGAGCCATCATTACAGTTGTTCTCTCCTTCTGAAGCACAATGAGACCGGTAGCTCTGTAACTGCGCTATGTTTTGACAAGACGCTTCAAGGTCTGAAGAAATCTTCTCCTGAGCCGTCCAGTCTTGGCAGCTCTTACCGAGCTCCGGTTGTCCCCTGAACTCACGCCTGGAGTTGAGTTCCTTGGGGAGTCGGATATTGCATCGAGGTAGGTGTCCGCTTGTTGGCACCTCTGAAAGCGCAACGAATCCGATAGGAACCGGTATCCGGGTATATGCCTGGCATGGCATTTAATCCCGGGTAACCGGTTCCCTTTACCAGTCCCGTTCCTTGATGAATTCTCGACCCGTCTTTTCGAGAGGCTGGTAGGAGCGGTAAGATATCCCACGACTTCTCAACCGCTCGACTACTACGCCGTCTCTTGGTGGGTCGATGGTCTACAAGGGACTGGTGGGGCGCCATCTTCTCCTTTGGGTCCTTGTAGTGCCATGATGGATAGCCCGGTCCGCGGCATCTTTTGTTCAGCTCTGGGTGGGAAGCTGAGGACTGGGTACATCTTTTCCAACTCGTCCAATCCTCAGAGAGCATCCCAGAGCTCTCCCTCTGTGCCGTCGGACTTGTTTTAGAAAGCCTGCTAGTCCAAAGCAGCGTCTTTGTAGTTTCGTTTGATCGCCACAAGGTCTTTGAATGCCCTAATGGGTGGATCTGCATCCAGTTTGTTGTAGATACCGCCTTGAGGTGATTAGATAAGAAAACTGGACTTGGACTTGTTAAACTTTTTCTGGTTGTGAGGCTTATCCTGACTGAGGGTGGTGGATGTTTCGGTGGTTTAGGCATCTTGAGCTTAATTGATGTTGAGTGGCTGGGAATTTGAAGAAGGTCGTGAGGTCTTTAAATAGCCGAAGAATTCCTGTCGATTTGTGTCACGGGTGCACAGTATTCTAGACCATGCTTATCTTCTTTTCAGTGCGTCGGAACTTTATGTCTTGTCCGGTGACAGAGATTCGTTGATGACATGACTATTCACCTTCTCAAATATCCTGCAAGTTTCAAGGCCAGCTGTACTAGACCCAATAATATGTGCATTGATGAGGCACAGTTATCGAAGAGGCTCGGTCTTTATCCGCCCAGTAGGAATCATATGTTTATCCATTGGTCAGTCATGGATAGTTCCGGTTTCAGAAGGGCTTTAAGATAACTCAGATACTTAGATGAAGAGTAGGTCTTGCTTTGGGACACGGTCTGGTGTAGTTGTGCGTAGTTCACCGTTTTGTCATTCCCATACCCAGTCTCTCCTTCCTGATTGCACTTCCTTCGATTATCTTCACCGGTTTGACAGCCTTGGTACTTCCGCTCCTTTGTCTCTTAAGGTTGCAACTTTCGTCCTTAGTCTCCAACAAAAGAACTTGCTTGTTGAACCATGTTTGTTTACTTCTTGACAGATTTTGCTTCTTTTAGGATCTGAAACTACATTCAGTCATTCAGTCTGCTGAGAAGCAGTCTCCATGTAGAGCCTCCTGATGCCATTTGTCTGGAACTGTGATTATTTCCTAAACCAATTGCCCTTTATGTACTTGAGTTCCAGGAGCTGGGTGAATCTTCCATATATTCCCTGTATTGCACCGTCTGTGGATGATTTCCTTTTCAGAAAGTATTTCAACCTTGTATAGTTGTATTTTTGAGCGTTTCCCCTTAGTTGTCTTTCTCCGGTATGAACTGTCAGTTTTGAAGAAAACTTCCGAACTTCGTTGATCTCAAGACTGATTAAGTTTCTTCTGGTGAGTTCCCCTTAGTTTGTATTTCCAATAGTTATTCCGATCAGTCGCCAGGCTGATTTGATCGTCCCTTGAAAGCGGTTTGGTTTTCTGAGAGTATTTCTTCCTTCCACTTGAAGCGTTCCCCCTCAGTTGAATCCTTTAGGTGCAAACTGCTTGTGATACACTGCTCCGGTTTCTTTTAGATAGATATCGCGCTTTTTGAAACCGGTTGGTTCCTATATTGCTTGGTTTTCCCAGTTCGGAACTTCCTTTCCGGGGTCTTGTTGGATTGCTACTGCTTTGTTATTCTGATCATCTGTTGTGCTCTTGCCAAACATCCGATTCCCTTTCTTTGCTGCATTTTTACCTAAACTTGCCAGCAGATAGGTGACTCACAGCACATGCTATGGTCCTCAAAACATAATATTAGTGCAAGGCTTAGAAAGGGCAGTTTTTATCCACTTTTCCTTCATTCATACTGGTGATGAGAGTGGATCATTATCAAGATTGACTCCAACAATTATAGAAAGATTTGGGGTCTTAGATGATTTATTTCTTATTTCATGAGTTCACCGGTAACCAACCATATTGGACTGTAAACTCTTGCTTGTACCAGTTCAGATAGTCGCTCTTATTGGTTCCTCATCCAGTTAGTATGATTATATCTTAGTTCTAGTAAGACAGTCTAATTATCTTTACATTTTTACCTGGATACCTATCTCAAAGGTAAATGCTAACTTGGCACATGGTTCGATCTCAGCGAGAGTCTTTTTCTCCCTGGGCATGTGCCGACAGCATCTGCTGTCTAGTAATTAGTCGAACCGGTTGAGTTCCTGCATGTATTCCTGCAAGAACAGATAAAGTCCCTGGTACCCAAGCCTCTTTGGGTCAGGTTAGGGATTAGTACCTTAGGTATCCATACTTGGATTATCCTAATGTGTCTACCGGTAATAGGGTCAATAAGATATTTATATTTATTATTCCTGTTCTGAGACCGGTTTTTGGGTCTTCTGTAGCCTTGTGTTCCTGATTTTGTATCGTGGGCATTCCCCCTTGGTTGTTGAGGTCTTCTTCTTCGTGGATCGTGGCTCACTCCGGTATTTCCCCTTGATTGTTGGGGTATTCCCTTCTGTGAAGTATTTCTCACGTTATTCCCCCTTACTACCTGAGGTACTGTCCTTGCGTAGGACATCGAGGGATTGTAGCTATGTTCCACTCCAGTTTCCTTAAGCCTATTCATAGGAGCAACAGAGACTGGGTTATAGTTTGTGGGACGAACAAAGTTGATCACCTTTGAGGTAGTTGGTTGTGCGGATGTCGTTGCCTCATCGACGTTAACTCTTTCGATGTATCCAAGTCCGGTTCGGTCACCAGCATCCTTAAGGATCCTTGAAGACATTGAAATGTCTCTGTTGAATTAGTCCATGACTGGACCAAGGCGGTTAACTTTTTGTTTTCTGAGGCATTCTTTTCAGCTGCCTCTTTAAGTTTGAGATTTTCTTCCTCTAGATGAATGACCCTTTCAACAAGAGATCCGGTTGTTAGGATATTTAGTGATTGTGTCAATAGTTTTTGTCTTGGGTTTAATAGTGTAATTATCTTTGTAGCTTGGGCTTTGGACTAGAATGTAATTATTTAAATTTTTGGTGTATGGGCCTTAATATACCTAGGGTTAATGTGGTATATAAGGTTTTACCAACACAATTTGAAAGGAAATCAAAGATCAAAAGGCTTATCCTATTTTTCACACAATACACACACTTGAAGGTGAGATCCTCTCCCTTTTCATTCCATTAAAGCCTCTTTGATTCCTTGTTTGGTGCAATCGGGACCAACAAGTGGTATCAGAGCGAACGTGGATCGATCTGCATTGATTTGAATCCAGTTTCGTTCGATTCCGAGAAAGATCAAAGGTGTTTTGGGCAAAAATCACTTTCGGGCATTTTGAACTCGTTTTGGGGTTTTAATGCCTCGTTTTTGTGTTTAAAACCTTTTCCCAGATCGATTCTATGCCTAAAATGTTTTTAGAACACTTTTGGATCAGTTTTAACGAGTTTTGAGCAAGATCGAAGCAAAAACTCTTCAGAAAAGGACATCTCGGCCATTCTCTATTTTTGGTCGATTTGATCTAATTTTTGTTGTTTTTAGCCCACAAATCGGTCGATTATGTGTTTAGGGAAAAATTTCTGAAGTTTAGGATCAAGTTTGAGCGATTTTGGTTGAGATTTGAGCAAGAACTGGACGATTTTCTGGCAAAACGCATGAAAGCAATGGAACAGTGAAAGCTCGTTCTTGACCGCGAAAATTTTTGCTTAATCGTTCAAATCCGCGAAATTTTCCCATCTGCGAAATTTGATTCCGAGAATTTACCTAGAACCGCGAAAAATTTCACTTTCACTGCATTTTTCGCAACTGCCTATTTTCAAAATCCGAGAAACCTTCATCTGCGAAATTTGCTTACTCTTCATATATCCGAGAAACTTTGTACCTGAGAAAGCTTATTCCGCGAATTTCTCTGAGCCGCGAAATTTTTCAAAATCGAGAAAGTTTATTTCATCCGAGAAAGTTTTTCAAAAACCACAATTCTTTCAAAATCCGAGAAACCTTCATCTGCGAAATTTGCTTACTCTTCATATATCCGAGAAACTTTGTACCTGAGAAAGCTTATTCGGCGAATTTCTCTGAGCCGCGAAATTTTTCAAAATCGAGAAAGTTTATTTCATCGGAGAAAGTTTTTCAAAAACCACAATTCTTTCAAATACGAGAAAAACTTCCTAAAATCTGTTGGTCCCGAATGCACCAAACAAGGAATCAAAGAGGCTTTAATGGAAGGAATAGGGAGTATTCTCACCTTTGAGTGTGTGTAGTGTGTGAAAAAGTTGGATAAGCCTTTGATCTTTGATTTCTTTCAAATGTGAGTTGGTAAAACCTTATATACCACATTAACCCTAGGTATATTAAGGCCCAATCACTAAATGTTAATTAATTACAATCTAGTCTAAAGCCCAAGCTAAAGATAATTACAAAATTAATCCCAAGACTTAAACTATTGACACAATTAATTAAATATCCTAACAATCTCCCCCTTTGTGTCAATTGTTGGGAGTCTTGGATCTTGAGCGTAGCGGTGGTGGATTAGCGTGTGAGTGTGTCGCGAAGCCCTAGCTTGAACTCGAAGGCGCGGAGGTTCCTTCGAAGTACCAGTCGATTGGCTATTGCGTCAATGAGCTTCGCGAACTTGGATCGGCATAGAGGATCTTCTTCTGAAAGTATGCGGCAGATCTTCATTAGTTTGTCTTGGATGATTGTGAGCGTTCCATCCGAGAACTTTGCCACTTCAGAGCAGCGCAGCATCCTCATCTTTCCCTTATAGTTCGAGTAGACGACCGCCGGATCGTCTCCGTCGATCACATCGCCTTCTCGGTAGTCGTCCGCGTTCTTGAAAGATGGCGAGTCAGATTTACCTTCTTCAGATTGTGTTCCACCGCCATCTGCAGATCGTGGGTGGCGAAGAATCTGACCTGTCGGAGCATGTGGCGTTTGATAGCCACATATCCCATGGTGACCGGTTCAGCACGTACGAGGTGTCCAGAACTTCTGAGGACGAGTCTGAACTGCTTCATGGATTCTATCATGCTGTACAGGTCGCCCAGGCGCAGAAACTTGAAGTCCGCCTCACTGACTTCACAGTAGCTCTCATCCTGTCTCATTACCGTGAATACTGGGTAATGGACAGGTCCTTTGGACTCTTGGCGAAGGTCAGTGACTTTGCAGATGGGGGCCCGACTCATTTCCTGAGCGATGTTTTCCTCATCGGATAGCGTCCTATTTGAGCTTTTGTGGCACAGAAGGCTCCATCGATAGAGTTGCTTCTTTCTCTCGCTCCAACTTTGGATGTTCATCAGCTCATACTCGTCGAAGGTGGTGATGATCTGCTCCTTGCGTCGCCAGATCCTCTTTCTGATTTCTTCTTGGAATGGTGTCGTGATCTTTTTGTTTTCCCACGGTGCTTCAGGTATATTCACCGTGGGTACATCCGTTTGGGCAGCAGGGGCCTCAGTTTGCTGCGCTTGGAATTGCAGGATGTCCTCAAGCTCGGCCGGTTCAGCGTCGTACTCCTCTCCGTCCTCGTTGTCTGCTGTGTTGATCAGCGTTAGTGAGGCTTGCATCAGCAGACGTCGAGCGTTTTCCACCAGCTTCCTGGCTGCTACTGCATCGACGGGTGTGTACAGCCATTCATCGTTGAAGATGTAGGCTTCTATCTCGTTCTGTGCGCAGTAGACGTCCTCGGGAGCTATGTTGGGGTCGGTGTCGAGAGGAGTGTCGCTGTGTGGTGGCGAGGGTGTTGTGTCGGAAGAGTCTGTGGATTGTGGGGATGGTTGTGGTGGAGATTCTGGTGGTTCAGTTGTGGTGATGGTTTTGGCAAGGATGATTTGGGTGTCGAGTGGTGTAGATGTGGTGGTGACCTCTAACATCGGTGTGATAGTTAGAGGTTCGGAGACTGTGGGTGGAGACGGTGTGGGGGTGGTCTCTAACGCCGATGTGACGTTTAGAGTTTTGGAGACTGTAGTAGGTGGAGGTGAGGGCGATTTGGCTGGTGACTCGGGGTTGATAGGGTGGGATTTATGGCTAGTGGGGTGTGAGGTTTCTGTTACGGCGGGCGTTGTTTCAGGTGCAGAGGAGGAGGGCGGCGTCGTTTGTATGGACCCTTGAGGTTGTGAAGCTTGTGGCCTATTCTCCCCCTCGCGGCGATCTTGATCATCGTCTTGATCGTCCCGCCTGATCCCGCTGGACTCGCCCTGAGTGCGGCAAGTCAAGGGCTGAGTCATTATTTTCTTCATCTGCCGTTCCTCGTCGTCGAGTTCCGTCATCGACTCGAATCTTGCTCGGAGGAGGTAGAAGAGCTCCTTCGCGGAGATGGCAGAGAGAATGGCTTCAGCGTCCATATCTTGAGTTGGTGGTGGCGTCTCCGGGGCCACACCTTTTCCTTTGTCGGCGGTGGACGCATCGAGACGCTCGTATACTTTGTCGAGAATCGACGCCTCAAGAGTCTTTGCAAACTCTTGAAGACGTGACTCTAGCGCGGTCTCGGTGATGAAGCGAGGTAAATCTAACAAGCTGGAATCACGAAGATGTCCAACTGTCACCGAATCGGAGAAGATCGCCGATCGGCCGCCCGTTTGCACAGGTCGGGAAAAGACGGGGTCACGCAGACTTCCCGTTGGCATCACCGATGAGACAGACTCAATCGAATGATGGCCTAGGCTCACGGTTGTTGTGATGTTGGTCGTGCTAGGTCTTCCGCTCTCAGTCACAAAGACATCACCGAGCGTTCTGACAGAGTCACGAAGACTCTGTGGTGCAGTGGAAGGTGTATGTGTCCTAGAAACGGATGAAACTATGGGTAGTGAGGGCACTAGACTCGAGGTGCATGAAGAGGAGGCAGTCTGAGGCGAGGGACTGCTTGTTTCAACATCGACTATCTCCAAGTGGGATGTCGATGGTATACGTGGCTCCTCGTGGAATGAAATATCTTCCTGTAGAGAGGAAGATAAGTGGGTTGGTGGGGTAGTGTGCGTGGTTGAGCTAGATGCCACGACTTCTACTCGGGAGGTGAACACATCACCTCCTGTACCTATTGGTTCGGCTCGGCCTATTTGTGACGGAGGAGGTCGATCGTGCTTTTGTTTCGATCGGCGCTCCGTGGGGCGGCTTACGTCATCCTCTCGCGACCGTTTTTTCGGAGCGCGTGTGGAAGAGGATGCGGCGCGACTCGAGGACTTTTTGGAGGTGGTGGTGGGGTTTTGGCTGGTCCCGGGGTTGGGAGCAGTGGGGTTGATCTGCTCCGTAGGGACAGTGGAGATAGGTCGGGGGCTCTCGCGGAATGCGGCGGTTGTGGCTCGATATTCGCGGACGTGCTGGTTTGTCTGATCTGCGTAGGCGAGCACTTCGTCCGGAATGATCATGGCGTGTCGATCCTTCGCCGGAGTGTTCTTCTTGGCGAACTTCTCGACAGTTGGGATGATGAAGTGTTCCGCTGTCGGCCGGATTCGAATGTCGGTTGAGTGCAGGCGGAAATGCTTGATGAGAGCAGGGAGCCACCGCATGTAGGGTACGAATCTGTTTGTGACTCCCTTGGCGACTTCCCTGTCGCGACGTTGGATCATGGAGACGAGATCCATCCAGATTATATCGGCGTAGTTGTACTTGTGGTTGTGAGCGATGCCGGTCAGGATTGTGAGAATCTGAAAATTGCCGCGGTCCTGACCAGCATGCTTCCCTGACATGCACTTGTTGATGAGCAGGTACAGCGTTCGCCATGGTTGAGGTAGATTGCGTGTGGTGACTTCACTGAGGACAAGTGGACCCTTCTTTTTCTTGTTATCTGATTGGTACCCCAGTCTGTCAATGTCGTCAACTAGTTGCTCGTGTGTTGGTAGTGGGTCGTAGGGTGAGTAGACGGGTAGTTGAAGAACTTCTTGGAGTATCTTGCGGGTGAGCAACACCGTGGCTTGATCAATCCTGGCTGACAAGGTTTTGGTAAGATGGGTTGGTCCAGCGATCTGCAGTGTATGCCAGAATTGTTGGAGATAGACTTGTGCTTCTGGCTCGCCATGCGTGAGGGCGTGACGAAGTGGATGTCCTTTGAGGATTTCAACAATGACGGGTGCATCGCATCGAAAGCTCTCCAAGTCCACCATGTAGTTGTTAGGAATCAGAGCTGCCCACTGGCTTAGTGGGAATATCTGGTCAGGTGGTGGAACATAGAGGCGTGTGTTGAGTTCGATGCGAGCAATGTCCCGTTGGAGTGCCGCCGCCTCAAGAGCTTCAATCGTGCTTTGATCCTTTTCCGTCATATCTGTGCTTGATAGAAATTGTACCACGGTTAGTACAGACTAAGCATCGAATTCGCGAAGTATAAAAACGTAGATATGAAAAAAAAAAAATTTCGCATTTTTGTGTAAAATTTTACATGCCAAGTAGTGGAAGATTTTCGCATATTAGGTAAATTTCGCAGATAGGACAGTTTTCGCATGCATTGGAGAAATTTCGCAAGTGTTTGTACATGGACATATCATGGGAAATTTTCGCACAGTAAGTAAAATTTCGCAAGTTAAGAAATCATGTAAGTTGTCTAAATTTTGCATGTAATGAGAAAATTCGCATATGATGGAAAATTTCGCAAGTTATATGAAAGTTTTGCAGATTGAGTATATTTTCGCATGTTGTTGAGAATTTCTCATGTTATGAAAATTTTTCGCATGTATTAGGAAACTTTCGCAGATACAACAACTGGTAGCTTCCCTTTGTTCTGTTTGGGCTTAGAGGTGGAATATCGTTCGGTAGTCTTGTTCGAGAGGAGGGCCAGTGGGTCGACTCGAGTGTTGGTGGACGGAGGTTGCACATATGGAGCATAGGCGGACAGACTGTCATAAAGAGCATGGATGGAAGTGTTTGAGAGATCCTTACTCTGAATCATCATCACGATTGCATTGCCCCATTGTGGTTTGAGGCTTCCAAGAAAGCGGTTGTTGATGTCGAATTTGTCCCTCGAGATCCTGGCTTTCTTGAGTTCATTGATGACCTTCAGGTATCTTAGGTATGTGTCACGCAGCTCCTCTCCTTCGTAGGCTTGGAAGTGTTCATACTGTGAGAGACATGCTGATTTCCTTCCTTGAGCGCTTTCAGTTGTGCCTGCCATGATTTCTACGAGTTCATCCCATATTTCTTTAGCAGTTGTGCAGCACTCGATGTGAGCATAGACTTCGTTGCCCATAGCCTGGAAGAGGTATCCTTTGGCAGTCTCGTCGGCCTGTTCGCGAGCCAATTCATCCTCATTGATGGGACCTCTTGGAGTGCGGCGTTCATCCATGGGTGGGTTTGCGTTTGGCTGTGCAGGGATGATTGTCCAGAACTGTGCTGGACCGTTGAAGATGGAGTCCAGAAGGTATTGAGAGAGTGGTGCGCCTTTGTTCCTGATGAAAGTGAGGAACCGGTTTGTCCATATGCTGTAGTCGCCTTGTCGCAGCATTGGAGGCCTGGTGTCGGAGCCCACTGTGGAGATGTCATTCGTGGTAGACATGGTCGGTGCAGTCGAATCGTCCGTGGTTTTGATCTTGTATAGATGAGAGAGTTAGTAACGAACGATAAGAAAGATGAGTTTAACGAGTTTAATAGGTAGAGTTTTGAGAAGAAAATCGTTTAAAGAATTTCTTAGAACTAAGTGCTTGTGTGTGACGGTCGATAATGTATGAACGGATATGTATCTAGAAATTGGGAGAAGTTTGAGAAATGTAGAAACCGAGATTTGAACAGATAGGACTAAAGTGTGCTGATCAAACCTTTAAATAGGTTTGGGAAGATTTAACCCGAGAAAATTTTAACCCTAGAAGAAATTAATATATTAGAGAAATTCGCACGTCAAAGAATTTCGCACTTTTTTAAAAAATTTATCATGACGAGAATTTTTGAGCTTCGCTAGAAAACTTCGTAAATTGTAAAAATTTCGCTAGTGGAAAATATTAAAGTTTTGCATGAGATTTTTGCAAGATATAAATCTTTCGCAAGTTGAGAAATTAAAGCTTCGTAGGGGAATTTTTCGCAAGTTATAAAACTTTTCGCACGTTGAGAAATTTAAACTTCGCAAGAGAATTTTCGCAAGTTATAAAACTTTCACACATTTGAGAAAATTTAAAGCTTCGCAAGAGAATTTTAGCAAGTTATAAAACTTTCGCAAGTTGAGAAAATTTTCGCGGTCACAAGAAATTCTTGGATATGGAATTTCTCGGATTATGAACGTAAACAGATGCGAAAAAAAATGTTGTATAAGTGAAAGTTTCGCGGCTTAAAAATTCTCGGATTCTTAAGGTGGGCAGTTGCGAAAAAGATTCAGTGAACGTAGAATTTTCGCGGTTTAAAATTTCTCGGATGTTTAAAGTCAGCGGTTGCGAAGAAAAGAAATTCAGTGAACGTAGAATTTTCGCGGTTTAAAGTTTCTCGGATGTTGCGAAAAATGTAGTGGAAGTAAAAGTTTCGCGGGTTATAAATTCTCGGAATCGACTTTCGCGGACGTGGAAAATTTGCGGATTTGAACGATCAAGCTCAAAGTTTCGCGGTCAAGAACATGTTAGTACTGTTCCATTGCTTTTCACGCGATTTCCCAGAAAAACGTCCCGTTCTTGCTCAAATCTCAACCAAAATCGCTCAAACTTGTTCCTAAACTTCAGAAATACTTTCCTAAACACCTAATCGACCGATTTGTGAGCTAAAAACAACAAGAAATAGGTCAAATCGACCGAAAATAGAGAATGGCCGAGATGTCCTTTTCTGAAAAGTTTTTGCTTCAATCTTGCTCAAAACTCGTTAAAACTGATTCAAAAGTGTTCTAAAAACATTTTAGGCATATACTCGATCTGGGGGAAAGTTTTAAACACAAAAACGAAGCATCAAAACCCCAAAACAAGCTTGAAATGCCGAAACTAATTTTTTGCCCAAAAACACCTTTGATCTTTCTTGGAATCGAACGAAACTGGATTCAAATCAACGAAGATCGATCCACGTTTGCTCTGATACCACTTGTTGGTCCCGAATGCACCAAACAAGGAATCAAAGAGGCTTTAATGGAAGGAATAGGGAGTATTCTCACCTTTGAGTGTGTGTAGTGTGTGAAAAAGTTGGATAAGCCTTTGATCTTTGATTTCTTTCAAATGTGAGTTGGTAAAACCTTATATACCACATTAACCCTAGGTATATTAAGGCCCAATCACTAAATGTTAATTAATTACAATCTAGTCTAAAGCCCAAGCTAAAGATAATTACAAAATTAATCCCAAGACTTAAACTATTGACACAATTAATTAAATATCCTAACAAAATCACAATTCAACTCTTGATGCGAAATTTCTTGCGTAGGTGGTAAAAAATTCAAAATCAAGAATCTTTCTCACATGCGAAATTTTAAAATCCGAGAAATTTTCAACTGAGAATTTTTCTTCCGAGAATTTCTCTTTAAAACTCACAAACACCGAAATTTCTCAAACACATAATTTCTCGGATAATTCTTCATATAATCATGTCCCTTCAAACTGCAAATTTTCTTTTCCTAACGTGTTAAGGTTTTTGCCTTTTTCTCGAGTTAAAATTTTCTCGGGTTAAATTTTTTCTCAAACTTATTTAAGATTTGATCCTTACACTTTAGTCCCATCACCCTAGACCACTTTTGACATAAATCTTTTTTTTCTCGCCTCAAATCTCGTTTTTAAATTTCTAGAACTTCTCCTTATTTCAAGATATATCTTCCCTTCATACATTATCGACCATCACACATGCTCACTTAGTTCTAAGAAATTCTTTAAACAATTTTTTTTTCAAAACTCTACACGTTAAACTCATATTTCTCATCTCGTTCGTTACTAACTCTCTTATCTATACAAGATCAAAACCACGGACGATTCGACTGCACCAACCATGTCTACCACGAATGACATCTCAACTGTGGGCTCCGACACCAGGCCTACGATGCTGCGACAAGGCGACTACAGCATATGGACAAACCGATTCCTCACGTTCATCAGGAACAAAGGCGCACCACTCTCTCAATACCTTCTGGACTCCATCTTCAATGGTCCAGCACAGTCCTGGACGATCATCCCTGCACAGCCAAACGCAAACCCTCCCATGGATGAACGCCGCACTCCAAGAGGTCCCATCAATGAGGATGAACAGGCTCGCCTACAGGCCGATGAGACTGCCAAAGGATATCTCTTCCAGGCTATGGGAAACGAGGTCTATGCTCACATCGAGTGCTGCACAACTGCCAAGGAAATATGGGATGAACTCGTGGAAATTATGGCAGGCACAACTGAGAGTGCACAAGAGAGGAAATCTGCATGTCTCTCGCAGTATGAACACTTCCAGGCCTATGAAGGAGAGGAACTGCGTGACACATACCTCCGATACTTGAAGGTCTTCAATGAACTCAAGAAAGCAAGGATCTCGAGGGACAAATTCGATATCAACAACCGCTTCCTTGGTAGCCTCAAACCACATTGGGGCAATGCAATCGTGATGATGATTCAGAGTAAGGACCTCTCCAACACTTCCATCCATGCTCTCTATGACAGTCTATCTGCCTATGCTCCTTACGTGCAACCTCAGTCCACCAACACTCGAGTCGACCCACTGGCCCTCCTCTCGAACAAGACTACCGAACGATATTCCACCTCTAAGCCCAAACAGAACAAAGGGAAGCTACCAGTTGTTGTATCTGACACCTCTTCAGGATCCGAAGCTGATACAGAATCTGATGAAGAAGTTCGTGATCTACGTAAGCAACTGGCAATGCTCACAAAGATGGTCTCAAAGAAGATCGGGAAAAAGTCCTCATCCTCCTCCAATCGTCAAAGAACCTTTAGCGGTACCAAAAAGACTACACCTACGGAGGAAGCTAAGCCGATAAAGAAAGAGGAGGAATCCGCACCTCAAAAGTCTGTGAAGTGCTTTCGGTGTGGAAAGCTGGGCCACTTTGCCAAAGAATGCTACGCCCCACGCGTGAAGGATTCTGGCTATTACGACCGTAAGGCCAGAATAACCCGCAAAATGGAAAGTGGGAAAGTTCTTCTCACCGAAGAAGCTGAATGGGTGAACGACACTTCAGAAGACGAGGAGCCTAAGGATGAAGATTGCTGCATGGCAAGGCTGGTAGAACATGACGAGGACGGGGAGATGGTCAACACCGGTGAGAATGCCGCTAAGACTCCTACCAACGCCGAGGCTGAGGTACGAATTTCACAACTCGATGATGTGTTTAATCACTGGCACACCATTAAGAAACCCACCGTAGACGCTAGGGATTATGATGAACTTAAGCTAAAATTTGAAAACAACTATGTCTTACTTAGTTTAAAAGTAGAAGAGCTTGCCTGTGCAAACGAACATCTAATGGCCTCTGAAGCGTTAGTCAAACGTCTGCAAAGCAAGAATAAACAAAGTGAGACTAGGGTTAAGGAAACCACACTGGCCATCAGTTCATGCGAAACATCTCGTCTACTGACGACATCCCAATACGAACTGCTTACAAAGGAAAGGGTTAGGCTGTACCGAAAGGTGAAAGAACTTGAAGAGCAACTTCACCTTAGAAACGAAAACACACGCATCCTATGCCTATTGAACCAACCAGTTGAAACAGAATTCTACAACGCCCGGGAGGGAATTGGCCTGGCCAGCAATTGCAATCCAACACCGCTAACAGTTAAAAGGTATAACATGTGTAACACTACGTTCCTGCAAACAAAAAATGGTGCTCCCCCGCAACTTAAGCCATTTGTGAGATCATCCTCCGCTGTCATCTCGGAAGAAAAAAGAGTACAGAACATTCATTGGGCAGAAATCGCGTATGACTACACAGAATTGAATGATAGAGATAAGACTAAGATACCTTCACTCTCGGAGGATGTCAAAACCTTACTCCCAACCAAAGAACAAGAAGTTGCTTTCCAAGATGCGCTCTCTCGCACCTACATCCCAAAGAAACTTCTACTCATAGCAGAACTAGAACGAACACTAGAATTAGAAAGGAAGGCCTTTGCAAAGGAGCGAGATGAACTACTTAGCAAAATCTTTACACTAGAACAATTTCCCAATACGAACTATCCCTCTACATCGAGTCAAGTACCCGATTCTCAAACATGTAAATGTAAGAGGATGGCGGAGATGACTCCTGAAGCTGAAACTTGTTCAAACACTAACTCTCGTATTCCTATGGATACAGGGAATGTGCGTTCGACGTCTTTGGAAGGAAGTTCATCTGGAATAAAGGAGGACCCGCTCTTCGATGACAAGAAGAAAAGACCATCCTATATTCGTCTTTCCAACCCATGTACTGAATCCCAACATCTTAAGGACGTAGATAATTATGTTACCAGAACGTATCTTTCCTTTGACAAACTAATGTCTATGTGTTGCTGCAATAACTTTATTCTTCCACGCTTTCATGAATATGAGGCACACGAACACGCAACACTCCGACCAAAAAGGCAAACCTCCTCTACAACGCCCCTGCATTCTCCCAGTTCATCTACGCCCACGGTTAAGCAAAAACGCCATCCAACGCTGAATACAAAGTCACCTACTGCTCGTAAACAAAAGACGGCTAAAACCGAAGGACGACAACAACAACCAAAACCCTCACGCCAGTTCACGAATAAGACAACGTATATGCAAGCGCAAGTTAGGCAAATATGGGTTAGAAAAACCGTTATCCCGCCTCATCAAACAAATCACAAAGGGAAAGCTAAATTAGATCCAACACAACCTGATTTAGACCCCACATTTCCCGTTAAGCGCATGAAAATTTTACTTGTATCATAAGAAGGTCCCGTCCGTAAACGGGGACCCAACGTTTGCTAATGATTGCAGGTCTGTCATGTGTGGTATCTAGACTCGGGTTGCTCCACACACATGACGGGGAACAAGGAGCTGTTGAGCAACTTCTCCGAGCGCTATCTTGGAAGGGTCTCCTTCGGAAACAGTCAAATGGCGCCAATTCTCGGAACTGGTGATCTCGTCCATGACAAACTGACGATTAAGGGCATCTCTTATGTCGAGGGTTTGAGCTACAATCTCTTCAGCATTGGTCGTTTTTGCGACAAAGGATACAAGGTTCTCTTCGAATCTGACATCTGCAGCATTATAGATGCCTCAGGACAACCTCTTCTTTCTGGAACGCGCACGTCTCACCTTTACATACTCAATCTTACGACCTCTCGACCAATATGCCTTCTCTCCCGTGCGGCACCCAAGTTGAACGATCTATGGCACCGGCGTCTTTCACACCTCAATTTCAAGACTATTAACAAACTACGTCAGAATAAACTCGTCAACGGTCTACCCCAACTGTCATATCATAAGGAACACCTCTGCTCTGCCTGTGAATTGGGGAAGATGAAGCGATCATCACACATCTCTAAGGAAACACCGTCCTCTAAGCTCATCCTTGAGCTCTTACACATGGATCTATGTGGCCCATTGCCTACGGCTACACTCGGAGGAAGACGGTATATTCTTGTAATTGTGGACGACTTCTCACGCTATACATGGACGAAACTCGTTCGCACAAAGGATGAAGTACCTGATTTAATCATCGAGTTTGTTGTTACGTCCCAAACTCTTCATCAACAGAAGGTTCGGATTATCAGAACTGACAATGGAACTGAGTTTAAGAACAAGAAGCTCAGTGATTTCTATGCTACTCAGGGCATCACCCAGCAGTTCTCAGCTGTGAAGACACCAGAACAGAATGGTGTCGTTGAGCGTAAGAATAGGACACTACTTGAAGCAGTTAGGACTCTCCTCATCCAATCCGAACTTCCTCACTCTCTTTGGGGCGAAGCTATTCAAACGGCCTGTTACACGCAAAACCGGGCTTCCATCCACAAGAGATTCAACCGCACCCCATACGAGATGCTGAATAACCGTCGTATCCCAAATATATCTTATCTAAGGGTCTTCGGTTGCCGATGTTTTGTGGCCAATGATCGCCAACATCTTGGGAAGCTTGATCCAAAAGCACTTGAAGGAATCTTTGTTGGATATTCGCTGAACTCAAAGGCATACAGAGTCTATCTTAGGGAGAAACGATCAGTAATAGAGAGCACAAATGTCACATTTGACGAAAGCGAAGGCGACCTCATAGCTTCTGCTCATTGTCCAGAACCAGGTCTTCTACAGTCGTTGACAAAAGGTCAACCTTCAACGACGGGAACTTCCTCATCTGAGGGCCATTCTGGTGAACTCGATCTCATTCTACTCTTCGAGTACTTCTATCCAGTCCCCAAGACTCCCGTCGCCACCACTCAAACTACCGCTGCACCCACCCCACGTACACCACCAGCTATCAGCAATGATGTCGTCCCACCAAACTTGGATGATCTCAATCTCAACGAAGACGACATTTTACCCAACCCTGGGAACATTGCTGATCCTGATGCTGAACCCTCTCAATTTACTACGGTTGAGATCTCTTCTTCGGACACCGGACCCCACTCTGATGAGTCTCCAATCGATACAAATGCAGCCAGCTCCTCACAGACCAATGTACCACTTTGGGCTCGCTCTCATCATACCGATCAGATTATTGGGGATCCCACATCCGGTGTTTCGACGCGTTCCGCTACAATGAATGAAAGTCTGTTTGCTTGCTATCTCAGTCAAGCCGAACCATCACGAGTAGCTGAAGCTCTCAACGATCCTGATTGGCTGATTGCAATGCAGGAGGAAATAAATCAGTTTGAACGATTACAAGTTTGGGAACTCGTACCACGACCTCACAATAGATCCATTATCGGCACAAAGTGGATCTTCAAGAACAAAAAGGATGAAGACGGTGTTGTCATCCGCAATAAAGCAAGACTTGTGGCTAAGGGGTACAACCAACAAGAAGGCATCGACTACGATGAAACTTTCGCCCCAGTTGCCAGGATCGAAGCCATACGAATTTTTCTTGCCTTTGCTGCTCACAAGAACTTTAAAGTCTACCAAATGGACGTGAAGACTGCATTTCTGAATGGATTTCTCAAAGAAGAAGTGTACGTTGATCAACCTGAAGGGTTCTTGAGCGAAGAGTTTCCTCATCACGTACATCGACTCTACAAGGCCCTCTACGGACTAAAACAGGCTCCCCGAGCTTGGTATGACGTCCTTTCAGACTTCCTTATTCAGTCTGGATTTAAGAAAGGATCTCTGGATACAACTCTCTTCACCAAGCGGAGTGGCCCGGACATCATGATTGTACAGATTTATGTCGATGACATCATTTTTGGATCGACCGAACCACAAATGTATGAAGAGTTCGCAGAATTGATGAAAGAGAAATTCGAAATGAGTATGATGGGCGAGCTGAATTTCTTTCTTGGTCTTCAAGTAAAACAACTCCCCGACGGAATCTTCATCAACCAGTCCAAATACATCCATGACATCCTCGAGAAATATGGCATGAAGGATGCTAAGACTGCTGCTACACCTATGTCACCCTCTGGCCGACCAGACGCAAACCCATCTGGTGCTCCCGTTGACCAAACCATATACCGAGGGATAATAGGCTCTCTTCTATACCTCACTGCTAGTCGACCGGATATCGTTCTCTCGACAGGAATCTGCGCTCGTTTCCAGGCTACACCTAAGGAATCCCACCTCACTGCTGTCAAAAGGATTCTCCGCTATCTCAAAGGAACACCCAATCTGGGTTTGTGGTACCCCACTCGATCGGACTTCAAACTGGTTGGATTCTCTGACTCGGATTATGCAGGATGCAAGATGGATAGGAAAAGCACCTCTGGAGCTGCACACTTCTTGGGCGGTAAACTCGTGAGTTGGTCGTCTCGAAAACAAAACTGTGTCTCAACTTCATCGACGGAGGCAGAATATGTCGCCGCCGCTAGTTGTTGTTCACAGCTTTTGTGGATGAGAACCCAACTACGAGATTTTAATTTTCATGTTGATAAAATTCCCATTTATTGTGACTCTAAGAGTGCAATTGCGATGACGAGTAATCCGGTACATCACTCACGAACGAAACACATAGATATTCGTCACCACTTCATCAAAGAACATGTCGAACAAGGGATGATTGAATTGCACTACGTCACAACCGAAGATCAGCTGGCCGACATTTTCACAAAACCGTTGGATGTCAAACGATTCCAACACCTTGTGATTATGTTGGGCATGTTGAATATTCAGCTGTGATCAATCGACCCTTCATGACTTTGATAAAGTGTACATATGTCCCTTCACTTCATTTCATTCTCTATGTGTCTTCTAAATTATGTCCTTTGAGGGGGAGTTTT
Source organism: Craterostigma plantagineum (assembly GCA_027422505.1). NCBI lineage: Eukaryota > Viridiplantae > Streptophyta > Magnoliopsida > Lamiales > Linderniaceae > Craterostigma > Craterostigma plantagineum. The sequence continues at coordinate 26,950,718 of JAPQWV010000009.1, forward strand.
CGATTAAGGGGGAGCTTCTGATTTTTACATTATTTAAAAAAAAAGGGGAAGTTTTTTCGATTAAGGGGGAGCTTCTGATTTTTACATTATTTAAAAAGGAAGTTTTTCAATTAAGGGGGAGTCTCTGATTTTGCCTATTTTAAAAAAATAATAATAAGTAATTTAATTTTGGGTTGAATTTTTAATTTCTGGTCAAACAGGGTCAAAATTGGACAAATTGAACTTTAATTGGACCCAATTTTGACCAAGTCCGCAAAAATCAGATCTGGCTCCAATTTTGACCAAGCCCACGAATTTCGGCCCATTAACTCAAAAATTTCGCATAAACAGTAACAAAATCCCTAAAACCCCAAAACCCTTAACGTTTTTTACATTCTTACAAATACCCGAGAAAATTTCAAAAATTTCGCAACCCTTTTCAAAAATTTCTCAACTCCTCGCATCGTCGTCGTCGTCAAATCTGCATTCAAAATCCGTTTCCTGCTAACTCCTTTGTCGCAAATCAGCTTTTCGATATGACCAACAAAGATCAAGGCACAATTGAAGCACTTGAGGCGGCTGCAATCCAAAGGGACATCGCTCGCATCGAGCTCAACACGCGTACCTATGTCCCACCAATCGAGCAGATCTTCCCAACAAGTCAATGGGCGGCCTTGATTCCCAACAATTACATGGTGGACTTGGACAGCTTTCGGTGCGATGCCCCCATCATTATAGAAATCCTCAAAGGGCACCCACTTCGCCACGCCCTCACTCATGGCGAGCCAGAAGCACAAGTGTATCTTCAACAATTCTGGCACACGTTGCAGATAGCTGGACCACTCCACCTTGCAAAAAACTTATCCGCCAAAATTGATCAAGAAACGGTGGTCCTCACTCGAAAGATACTCCAAGAAGTGCTTCAACTCCCTGTCTACTCCCCATACGACCCGCTACCAACCCATGAACAACTCATCGAGGACATAGACAGACTGGGCTATCAACCAGAAAACAAGAAGAAGAAGGGCCCACTTGTCCTCAGTGAAGTCACCACCCGCAATCTACCTCAACCGTGGCGAACGCTGTACCTGCTGGTGAACAAATGCATGTCAGGGAAGCATGCTGGTCAGGACCGCGGAAACTTTCAAATCCTCACCATCCTCACCGGCATCACCCACAACCGCAAGTACAACTACGCCGACATCATATGGATGGATCTCGTCTCCATGATCCAACGTCGCGACCGGGAAGTCGCCAAGGGAGTCACAAACCGCTTCGTCCCTTACATGCGGTGGCTCCCAGCTCTCATCAAACATTTCCGCTTGCACTCCACCAACATTCGCATCCGCCCGGCAACGGAACACTTCCTAATCCCCACTGTCGAGAAGTTCGCCAAGAAAAACACTCCAGCGAAAGATCGAAACGCAATGATAATCCCAGACGACGTTCTCGCTTACGCCGACCCGACCAACCTACACGTCCGAGAATACCGTGCCTCTACAGCCTCTTTCTGCGAAAGCCCTCATCCACTATCCACTGTCCCTATGGCGCAGATCAACCCCACTGCTCCTAACCTCGGGACTAGCCAAAACCCCACCACCACCTCCAAAAAGTCATCGAGTCGCGCCGCATCCTCTTCCACCCGCGTTCCGAAAAACGGTCGCGAGAGGATGACGTAAGCCGCCCCACGGAGCGTCGATCGAAACAAAAACACGATCGACCTCCTCAGCCACAGATAAGCCGAGCCGAACCAATAGGTACAGGAGGTGATGTGTTCACCTCCCGAGTAGAAGATGTGGCATCTGGCTCAACCACGCAAACGACCCCACCAATCCACTTATCTTCCTCTCTACAGGAAGATATTTCATTCCACGAGGAGCCACGTATGCCATCGACATCCCGCTTGGAGATAGTCGATGTTGAAACAAGTAGTCCCTCGCCTCAGACTGTATCCTCTTCATGCACATCGAGTATAGTGCCCTCACTCCCCATAATTTCTTACGTTTCTAGGACACATACACCTTTTACCGCACTACAGAGTCTTCGTGATTCTGTCAGAACGCTCGGTGATGTCTCTGTGACTGAGAGCGGAAGACCTAGCGCGGACAACATCACAACGACCGTGAGCCTGGGCCATCATTCGATTGAGTCTGTCTCATCGATGATGCCAACGAGAAGTCTGAGTGACCCCGTCTTTTCCCGTCCTGTGCAAACGGGCGGCCGATCGGCTATCTTCTCCGATTCGGTGACAGTTGGAATTCTTCGTGATTCCAACTTGTTAAACTTACCCCAGTTCGTGACTGAGACCGCGTTAGAGACTCGTCTTCAAGAGTTTGCAAAGACTCTTGAGGCGTCTATCCTCGATAAAGTCTACGCGCGTCTCGATGCGTCCACCATCGACAAAGGCAAAGGTGTGGCCCCGGAGACGCCACCACCACTCAAAATGTGGACGCTGAAGCTGTTCTCTCCTCCATCTCCGCAAAGGAACTCTTCTACATCCTACGAGCCAGATTCGAGTCAATGGCGGAACTCGACGAGGAGGAACAGCAAATGCAGAGGATAATGACTCAACCGATGGCTTGCCGCACTCAAGGCGAGTCGAGCGGGATCAGGCGCGACGATCAAGATCGCCGCGAGGGGGAGAATAGGCCGCAAGCCTCACAAACTCAAGGACCCATACAATCGACGCCGCCCTCCTCCTCTGCACCTGAAACAACGCCCGCAACAGAAACCTCACACCCCACTAGCCAAAAAGCCCACCCTATCAACCCCGAGTCACCAGCCAAATCACCCTCACCTCCACCTACTACCGTCTCCGAAACTCTAACTGTCACATCGGCATTAGAGACCACAACCACCACATCTCCACCACCCGACACTCAAATCATCCTCGCCAAAACCATCACCACAACCGAGCCACCAGAATCTCCACCACAACCATCCCCACACTCCACAAACTCCTCCGACGCAACACCCTCGCCACCACACAGCCATACCCCTCTCAATACCGATTCCAATGTAGCTTCCGAGGATGTCTACTGCGCACAGAACGAGATCGAGGCCTACATCTTCAACGATGAATGGTTCTACACACCCGCCGATGCAGTAGCAGCCAGGAAGTTGGTGGAAAATGCTCGACGTCTGCTAAAAGAAGCTTCACTCACGCTGATCAACACTGCAGACAACGAGAACGGAGAAGAATACGATGCTGAACCCGCCGAACTCGAGAACATCCTTCAATATCAAGCGCAGCACGCTGAGGGTTCTGCTGCTCAACCGGATGTGCCCACGGCGAATATACCAGAAGCACCGTGGGAAAACAAAAAAATCACCGCGCCATTTCAAGAAGAGATCAGGAAGAGGATCTGGCGGCGCAAGGAGCAGATCATAACGGCCTTCGATGAATACGAGCTAATGAACATCCAGAACTGGAGCGAAGAAAAGAAGAAGCACTATCGATGGAGTCTTCTTTGCCACAAGTGCACAAAGAGGACGCTGTCCGATGAAGAAAACATTGCTCTGGAAATGAATCGGGCCCCCATCTGCAAAGTCACTGACCTCCGTCAAGAATCGAAAGGACGTGTTCACTATCCAGTGTTCACGGTAATGAGGCAGGATGAGAGCTACAGTGAAGTCAGTGAGGCGGACTTCAAGTTTCTGCGCTTGGGTGACCTGTACAGCATGCTGGAATCCATGAAGCAGTTCAGACTCGTCCTCAGAAGTTCTGGACACCTTGTACGGGCTGAACCGGTCACCATGGGCTACATAGCTCTCAAGCGCCATATGCTCCGACAGGTCAGATTCTTCGCCACCCACGATCTGCAGATGGCGGTGGAGCACAACCTGAAGAAGGTGAACCTAACTCGCCCATCTTTCAAGAATGCGGACGACTACCGAGAAGGCGATGTGATCGACGGAGATGATCCGGCGATCGCCTACTCGAACTACAAGGGAAAGATGAGGCTGCTGCGCTGCTCCGAAGTGGCAAAATTCTCAGATGGGACGCTCACCATCATCCAAGACAAACTCATGAGGATTTGCCGCATCCTTTCGGAAGAAGATCCACACTGCCGATCCAAGTTCGCGAAGTTCATCGACGCTATAGCTGATCGAATGGTCCTTCGAAGGAATCTCCGCGCCTTCGAGTTCAAGCTAGGACTTCGCGAAACACTAACACGCTAATCCACCATCACAACGCCCAAGATCCAAGACTCCCAACAATTGACACAAAGGGGGAGATTGTTAGGATATTTAGTGATTGTGTCAATAGTTTTGGTCTTGGGTTTAATAGTGTAATTATCTTTGTAGCTTGGGCTTTGGACTAGAATGTAATTATTTAAATTTTTGGTGTATGGGCCTTAATATACCTAGGGTTAATGTGGTATATAAGGTTTTACCAACACAATTTGAAAGGAAATCAAAGATCAAAAGGCTTATCCTATTTTTCACACAATACACACACTTGAAGGTGAGATACTCTCCCTTTTCATTCCATTAAAGCCTCTTTGATTCCTTGTTTGGTGCAATCGGGACCAACACCGGTGTCTTCTTGCGCTGGTGCCTTTCCTTTCTCTACCACTTTTAACTTCTCGTTTAGTTTCCAGTACTCATCAGCCATGTTCTGAAGAGCATCTAGAACTTCTTCATAGGTGAACTTATTTTCTGGATCTGATTGATCTCCCATCAGGCAGATAAGTTCTGGTTCATTTCCGTGATTGCTCGGTTCATCTTCAGAGATTGATTCATCGGAGTCGGTATCATCCCATCTGTGGGTGTCCTTAATAGTCGTGGAGATTTGTGCCTCCTTCCTCCTTAGGTGTTGGTTTGCTTCCTCTTTGGAGTCATTATCGGTTTTGAGTCCGGTCCTATCACATTTAAACCGAATGTTAGCATTATCGTTTAGTTCACTTTGCTTAACCTGTGTCATACTGAATGATTTTCCATCTTCCAGTGCTTCTGCTGGATTTTCCTTGAGCTCGCAGATTTCTTGGTTTTCACCAAGTTGACCTAATTTGATCCATATTTCCTTAGCAGTCTTGCCCGTCATAACTTGTCTGAATATTTCTATGTCCAGAGTTTTGAATATAATATTTTTGGCAATATTATCAAGGTTTGTCTTTCGTCTTTCTTCTGCTGACAGCTCGTGTCTTTCCTTCGGAACTTCTCTTGATTCGTTAGGATAAACAACGTGTCTTACGTTGACTTTGTTGAACACGAACGGTCCATTTTCCAGTACATCGATCATTATCATCTTGCGCATAAAGGTAGGTCATCAACCTTATTTTCCACTCAAGAAAATTTTCCCTGCTAAACATAAGAAGCTTATCTGATAAAGTCATGGTTAGTATACGAGAAATATCAAGCAAACCCGCTCTGATACCACTTGTTAGGATCGGATTACGCGTTTAGAGGGGGGTGAATAAACGCTTGACGCCTTTTTGCTAGTTAACCGGTTAGGGCTAATACCAGTGCTTGATTTTTCTCTGTGTGTTATTTGCGGAAGCTTGAAGGTCGGTTATGAATTAAAACCGATAAACAGTGTGAGGTGTTAGTGTGTGTGTGAACAAGGATACCAGTTTGTTTCTGGAAGTTCGGAGTTAAATCTCCTACGTCTCCCCTTCTTCCTCGCGAGGAAGGTTCACTAGACTTCAGTTATACACTCACAGTACAACCTACCCGGCTGCCCTCAGCCTTATCTAGTGAATCCCTAGGCAGTCGTAAGATACAATCCACCTACTTCAACAGCTTTTTACAGTCCGTCGGAAAAACAATAACTCACTTACTTAACCTAACCGGTTATCGTACAGTGAGGACAACACTTTCTAATTACTTGCTTTGTTTTTGAATCTCATCTATTTGATTTCTCGTGGTTGTGTTGTTGTCTTCTTCAGTGTTTCTTCTATGATATATATACTTGTTTGTTGATGAAGAAGACCGTTGTGATATGGCTCCAAGTGCTGGACTGTGCATTAAATGCACTTTTCCCAAAATGGGTACTGTCCGGTCTTGGCAGCAGTTTATACTGTCTCATTTGCTTTTTCCACTTTAAGCTTGGCTTGACTTCGACATGACTCCCCATGGCAGCCTTGCATTAAAGGTTTCATCAGAGGTTTTCATTATCCCGCCTTGAGTAAACTTGAATCTTTGCACACGTGGCACGTTTGGTAACAGAACTCCGGTCTTCGCACTTTATCGGTCCGATATCTGAGTTCTGGTCTTTGCTCATGGCAGGTCCGGTATATATATATATATTTCGGTTTTAGGCACGTTTGTAATTTTGTACCTAATATCCAGTCTTATGTCCTTCTAACTAATATCCGGTCTTTTGCACACACGCGATCTGCTGACTGGCATCCGGTCTTTTAATCTTCTTCTAACCGGTATACTTAATCAAGTTTGGACAATTTCCTTCTGACTGATATCCGGTCTTTTAGTCTTCTTCTAACCGGTATACTTAATCAAGTTTGGACAATCTCCTTCTGACTGATATCCGGTCTTTTAGTCTTCTTCTAACCGGTATACTTAATCGAGTTTGGACAATCTCCTTCTGACTGATATCCGGTCTTTTAGTCTTCTTCTAACCGGTATACCTAATCAAGTTTGGACAATCACCAAAACTATTTAATCTGAATTCTTGATTCACGATTCCTAACAAATAATTACTGTTTTTGGTGCATTTTCTATTTTAAGATTAGGAAGATGAGATTTAGATGAAAAGATAGAAGAAGATTAGAATAGGTCTGAGGAAGAAGACGATAGAAGATAGGAGATTAGGTTTAATTCTTGCTTCAGCTTCATAAAACACCGTACATCGTTTTTATAGTAAAAACATAGGTTGCGCTTTCTATTATATTGACACAATATAAAATTATAAGGAAGTTGTTTATTGGCCCAAATAATTCCATCTTCAGCCTATTCCATCACGAACGAGCCCGGCCCAATAAACACAAAGCCCAAGTCCAATTCCCACATGGTCCATATGTGACAGGTTATTATGAGAATTAAAGCTATGTTGTTTAAAAAGTTTATTTAAGAACTGATATAAAAAAAGGGATTGAGGTGGTATTATGAATTAATAGATTTTTAGAATGCGAATATAGCTGCTACGAAATTAGAAGGCCGTTAACCGGCGAGCATTAAAGATTGCAACATTATAACCGAAGAACATAATATAATATAAAGATTTAAAAACAAAAAACAGGCCTAGCTTTATAAATCAACGAACGTAAATATAGAGATAAAAAAAAAAACGATATAGTACTTACTCTTCTTCATATTATATATTGGTCGCTCTTAATTTCTTATTCACTGCACCTTGATGAGCAGGTGGCACCCGATCTTGTAAGAACAAATGCATCGAGACAAGCGTATTCGATTTGAGAAAGGCTAAGCACTCTATTCTCCCAATTGCTCAGTGTCACGCGTTTGGGCTTACTCATCTCCATCCCACAGAGCTTTTCGGCTAGTTCTTTCAATCCTGGCCCTCGGAAATGTCCCGGCGGCCAACATGCTTTTGCGACAGACGCCACGTCGACGAAATTCCCCGAGTTATAAAGCTCGTTGTCACGGATTAGTTTCGCCATGTCATCCCCAACCGCAACGCCGACGAAGGTGAAGTTAGGATTTTGTTGATTACGCCGCGAGTCCGTACCGGGCGGCACTCAACGTCGAGGCCCACCAACGTCGGCCTCGAACCGTCAACTTCTTTAAGCCACTTGGTCACGGTGGTCGAGTCGGTGGTCACGGTGGTCACGATGATCATACTGCAGAATCGTACGTTAAATATCCTCGTGGTTTCCGGCGATAATCTTGATCACCTATACATTTTTTTTGGTATTTGGCAGCTTCGATTCTTTATTTGTAAAGTTGGTGTATATATACATATATATATGGGAGTTACGATTTTTTCTTAACTAGTAAAAAATTAAATTTAAATTTGAAGTTTTAAATTACTTCTAATTTTAAACCTTATTCGCGAACCCTTATTTTTAAACTTTGCATCTTTGACTTGGTTCTACTGATTTTTTTTGCCTTTTTTTATCTGATTTTTTCATACAGATTCTGATCTTTGCTATATTTGTCTCTTTGTTGACATTTAATCCGACGATCAATCATCTTTGTATGTTTGTAAATCAAGTCGAAATCTCACACAATGTTTACATTGGGCAAAGATTGGTTCAACACCAGCCAACTCATCATCCTTCTTCACAAGATTGACTGAGTATTGGGAAGACCAATTTTAGGTTTTTGATTTGGGTGGTCATTAGATTCCGGAGAGATTGGAAAGATCACTATGCAAAAGGGTAATAATCCACCTCTCCCTTTTTTTTTTGGTTTCTTCTAAATAATCATTAATCTTCCGTTTATAACATAATATGAACATTGACTTTATAAATCTTCTTTTGCTCTGCGTGTTGATTTCTGTTGATTCCTCATGTCTATATCTATTGAATTGGTCTTCTGTAGGTTGTTTGGCAAGATTACTTCAAAAGTTGCCAATTTATTAGGTGCCCTGATCACCTTGGAAATGTTTACCCTCCTAAATAGGGTATGAGTTTTGATTTCCTGACATTTGAAGGATACTGTTGTTTATTTTTTTATAAGATCGAATGAGGTGGAGTTGATTTTGGGAGATCGTTATGGACCGTAAAGAGGAGGACAATTGAGGCTGAGTATTTTTTGGAGAGAATATAATTGCCAACCTTTTCATTATTTCTTCTTCTCTTGCCACTTCATTCACGTAGACATGCATATATATAGATATAAATTAGACATGATAAGAAAGTGATAACTATTGACTTAATATTACACAATCTAATCTAAATCATGCATATATCAATTCTTTCGGCTATATCTATGACTTGTGCAGCCCATATTTTCGTTTTCTTCTCATTTTTCTTCCCCAAGATTCTTCAAATATTTCATGTCTGACTTTCTGATTTTATTTATTATTATTTTTATTTTATTTTCTTCTTCTTGATTGAGCTTATCTAACAAATTCCCCCCTTAAGCTCAATCTTCTTTTGGTATTTCAACCTTCCTTAAATTTAACTCTTTTTCGTCTGCCATATGTCGCGGCTAGCCATTTGCTGTCTCGTACCGCTTTCACACACTTCGTTTTAGTACTTACCTGTCGAACTGTGTTATACGCCTCTTTGGCTTTCGTTTCTTCAATACGTGCCTTCGCTGTCTGTGTGCTTCTTCTATCTTGCTCGACCGTCCACTTTCCTTCTTGGACCACCTTCGCCTTTTGGCTAGTTTCTTCTAACGTGTTCTTCTTTTCGAACAGCTCCTCGTCGTTGGAAATGGGATTGTTGGCTTCTTCAAGCTTCTCCTTCGCGATTTTTCTGTGGGTTTTGTCGTACTCAAGATTCTTCGGTATGGCGACTGGATCTTTAGCCTCCGATGACTTCGCCTTCGTCAGCGTCTCGAAGGTCTCCTTCATCCGCTTGGGGACCTCCTTGGTCGTTGTCTTGACCTCGTCCTTCTCGTCCGAATTCAATTTATCGGCGAGCTTATCCCTTTCATTAATCCGTTTCCTCAAGTTGTTCATATAAGTCTCAAAACTGTTTCTCGCATCGATCCATTATTTTACTTTCTTGTCTATCTCACGTATTTTTTTCTCGTGAGCGTGTTCTTCTTTATTAGGGTTGGCCTCGGTAGGTTCTCCAGTCCTCCATTTAGCGACTTTGTGATCAACATGTTGCAGGGCCTCCGTCGTGGCTTCATGCGCGACCATCTTGTCGCGTTCATGCGTCTCTCCTCACTCAGCTTTTTCAGCCTGCTGGGGAGTTGGCTTCTTTCTCGTCTTTTCGTCGGCATAATCTCCTTTCTTTGATACCGTCTCGTATGTCTCTATAGCTTTTACGTTCGCCTTCGACGACGCATGCATGGTGTCGTCAACTTTGTTCTTCATCTCGTCGGCATTTTCCGATGTCTTCGCGTCGATTTCCACGACTTTCTCAGGTGGCTGTCGTGGCGGCGTCTCTTCAATCGCCTCTTCTTTCTCGAGCTTTGAGGGCTCCTCCTCGTAGGGAGGTTCCGTTGGTGGAGTGGTGGTGGATACTTCACGAGTGATATTTTCTTTTATCACTTCAACGGCTGCTTCAGCCTTTTTCTCTTCTTTCACGGCCTTTTCGGCCTTCGGAGATTTTTTCTCCTTTTCTTCACCTGCGTCTTTCTTTGACGCTCCGCCTTCACCGTGAGTTGGCTCCTCAGCCTTTGGATATATTTCCTCCTCTTCATCGCCATCTGCTTTCATCTTTGATGATCCGCCTTCTTCTTTTCTCGGGTTTTAGTGGTGGTTCGACTTTTTTCTTTTCAACCACCGGCTCAGCGTGATCTTTATCACGCTCGGTGTCGGCGTCACCATCTTCTCGTACGTGTTCGCCTTCAACGTTCTTGTCGTCCTCCTTCGTCGTTGCAAGTTCGCCCAGTTTTTGTGGCTGAACTTGGTTGGTGTAATCAGCGTCTTTGTACGCTTTCTCCAACAGATCCCAAGCTTCCTTGGCTTTTCTCGTTGTGCCTATCGCTCCAAAACCGGTAAAATCTAACGCCTCGTAGATGACGAGGAGCGCGAGGCCATTTTCTCTGACGGGGCTCCCAACGTCTTCCGTCGCGACCTTGTATACCCCGTCGTATCGGGTGAATATCCATCTTCAACTATTTCCCATAAGCCTTGCGATTTGAATAGAGCTTTCATTTCGACGCTCCACATTGCGTAGTTATTCTTGGTGAGTTACGGGATTAACATGTGGGCATATAATATCCGCTTCCACACCATCGGCACATCGGCTCTTTCGGCTCTCGCGGCTCTGTCGGCTCCGTTGACACCTTCGGCTCTAATACCATTTTGTTGTTTATTTTTTTATAACGAATGAGGTGGAGTTGATTTTGGGAGATCGTTATGGACCGTAAAGAGGAGGACGATTGAGGCTGAGTATTTTTTGGAGAGAATATAATTTGCCAACCTTTTCTTTATTTCTTCTTCTCTTGCCACTTCATTCACGTAGACATGCATATATATAGATATAAATTACACATGATAAGAAAGTGATAACTCTTGCCACAATCTAATCTAAATCATGCATATATCAATTCTTTCGGCTATATCTATGACTTGTGCAGCCCATATTTTCGTTTTCTTCTCATTTTTCTTCCCCAAGATTCTTCAAATATTTCATGTCTGACTTTCTGATTTTATTTATTATTATTTTTATTTTATTTTCTTCTTCTTGATTGAGCTTATCTAACAGATACCCTATAACTAATCAATAGATATATGATAAGTATCACTGATCAATAGATATATAATACTTATTCTCGCTATGCAACGTCAGCTATCAACGGAGCCCTGGCTTTGTTACTTACATTTCTCCCCACTTCCATAAAGTCATCCGTTTTTTTCCTTTTGTTTTCTTGACACACATTTGGTTTTCCTACCAGCTTCTTGCGCAACATAATTCAAAATGCCACAAATGGGGCCTCCATAACCCCAACTGGACTATGTCTCTTCCTAAGCTATCCACACAACTTAATACTGTGTGCTAATATATGCTGACAGGTGGACAATGTGTTATATATTTTAGTGTAAATTGGGACGTAAAATGTATCCGGGTTAGGTGGTGCGGAGTGCACGCTCGGAGAACATTTGATATCAGCACCCAAAGCGAAGCAGGGGTCAAGATGATATGTATACACCCAAAAGGTGTGCATGCTTTCCCCCGAAAACCTCTTCATCCGAATAGGTGCTTGGCTTCAAAAGGAAATATCTGTTCTCAAACAGACACCATCCTTGAAAGGATTATGTCTATTATGAACAAACATAACCGGTCGAAACTTGGGTTATAAATAAACGCAGAAACACTCGACACAGGGACATTGAATTCACAAGCGATATAACAGTTTTCTCTAGTCTTATCCCGGGACGAAATATTGTCTTTGGAAAGTGATCTCCAAACGCGATTCTAGAGAAATATCCGGCCTTTAAATCAGCAATATCTTCCTAACACAATGTTGTCTACTTGGAGAGGTTTGGACAGTCGAAGAGAGAGCTTGTCGATATCTCCTCTCAGACGAGTTTCTGGCCAAAGTCCCTTTCCTTGAGTGCTAATTCTCTCTTATGAGTGCTAATTCTCTCTTATGAGTGTCTTTCTCTCTTATGTATATGTTATTAATATAGTCGAAGTTGTCAATATTAATAACATATACATAGTATTCATTAGAAATCATTTCAATATAACATGGTAGCAAATTTGTTCATACAATCCATACAATGTACACCCATCTGTAGCAATGCTGTAAAATTCGCTAGGCGCCCCCGAGGGGGGCCTAACGCCTAGACGGCTTAGGCGGGGCCTAGGCGGTTTCTAGGCGGGAATTAGGCGGTCTTTTATTTTTATTATTTATATATCTAATATGCTTAACACTCTTCCAAAATAGAAGTATATGTAATTTATCTAAAATTCTGAATAAATAATATCAATCCAAAAAATGAGATAAAATAATATTAGTATAAAAATACCATGTTAGGGATAGATGTCAAAAATAGTTATCGGATTTTCCATGTTTATACATTTTTTATATTTCAAATTATTATGCTAGTACATGAAACAAAATATTTTTCACTATTATAAATTTAAAAGTGACTTTTCGGTTGATGATTTGATGGCAAAATGAATTTTCTAAAAATATGGTTATTTAATTTAATGCTTGGTTTGGTTGGGTCGGCCTTTTTCGATGATGAGCCCATTAAATCCAAAGATAAATAATATACTATTAATTAGAAATGAATGTCCCACACCGATTACTACATGGAGTGAGGTGGGAATCTTTTTCTATATAATGCCACACAACGATTGAAGTCACTATACCTGCCTTGCCTTGATTATAAAGGTCACGTGGCAGGTGAAACACTTGTTTTGTGTCTTAAATTATTGAAGTATTTATTTAGTATTTGGCTGATTATGCGGCCTAATCGCTGATTTAGTAAAAAATGGGCCGATTAATCGGCCGATTAGGCGGATCAGTTCGTTTTGTAAATTGATCGGCCGATTATGTGGTTTTCGCTGTGCGGTGGCTTCCGATTAGCGCCTAGGCGGCCGCCTAGGCCGAGTTTTGCAACACATGGCTTCCAATTAGCGCCTAGGTGGCCGCCTAGGCCGAGTTTTACAATTGATCTGTAGTAATGAAATCTATACGTAATAATATATTCTAAAAAATATGTAATGTTGTCATATTTATATTTTCTGGATTGCTATTCACCGCCCCCTTTTCCTAGTCACCGCCCCATAAAGGGCTGAAAAAAGACGATTTTGCCCTTTTAAATTTAAATTTCTATTTAAAGTCCTTTTCCATACAACACTTTTCATATCGCAATCACACATCCAAATCAGAGTCAAACATAACAAAAAATAACTCAAATCGAAATGAATCGTCTTTTTGGGAAATTGAAAGGTCAAAAGAAAGTGTCTATTGGCACGGATGCTAAGCAAATTCTCGTAAATTTCGTTCGTATGGACGTGAATTATCGAACATCGATCGGATTCGATCGAAAAATTTCGGCCCGACCGAAATGTAATTTCGGTTGTAATTTCGGTCGACACAAAGGCTGACCGAACAACAATTTCGGCCAGTCCTTGTGGCGACCGAAATCACATTTCGGTCGCCCTTTAAGGCGACCGAAAAAATTGTTCGGCCGCGGCTATCCGAACCGAAATTTACTTTCGACTGGGACGGTCACGGCCGAGACGGGATTTCGGCTACACGATCTTTGGCCACTCTATACCTTCGACATATCGATATGGCTGATGGAACACGTACTACCGAATTACGAAAAGATGTGGATGCTTTGAAAGATCAGATGAAAATCACCATGGATGGAGTAGAGGAGATCCGAAACATGATGGCGATGTTTATGAAGAATCAGACGCAGGAAAATTCAAAAGACCAGAACAAAGGCGAGACCATTGATTTGACTCATAGTAACATGGATAAACCCCAGGAATTATCATTAGCAACCAAATGCACACAAGTTGAATTTCCACGCTTCAATGGCGATGATCTACGAGGATGGGATTTCAGATGTGAACAATTCTTCGACGTGGATAATCCCCATCTGATTCGAAGGTAAAGTTGGCATCTGTTCACATGGAGGGAAAAGCATTGCAATGGCATCAGGTGTATTTAAAATCCAGATTAACGCGAGAAATCCCGAACTGGGAAGATTATGTCAAAGCTTTAGAAGAAAGATTTGGAACATGCCTATTTGAGGATCCTATGTCGGAGTTGATGAATCTAAAACAGGAAGGTTCAATGCAAGACTATCTTGATAAGTTTGATGAGTTAATGAATAAAGTGGAGCTGTCGGATACATACGTGGTAAGTTGCTTTCTCGGGGTTTAAGAGATGATGTTGCTGTCCAAATAAGGATGTTCAAACCAAAAAATCTTCAAGAAGCCGTGGGGTTGGCACGATTACAAGAACGGGCAGCCTACCTTCAAAAAAAAGCAATCCTCCCCCGTTCAGACATACTCCATCATTTGGAAAAAGTTCATCCTTTTTTCCTCCATCGAAGCAGAATAATCGGGCATCATACCAGGCCGGGCAGAATAACAATCATAGACAAAACAGTTCATCCAAGTGGCCACAGAACAGTAGACGAATTACACCTCAAGAGATGGAAGAAAAAAGATCGAAGGGACTGTGCTTTTATTGCAATGAGAAATATATTCCGGGACATCGCTGCAGTCATAGAAAACAATTATATCTTATGGATGTTGAAGAGGAAGAAGAGGAAGAAAGGATAGGTGGTGAGATAGATACTGAAATAGAAAATCATACGGATGAAGTAACGACACTCGAAGAATCTCACATCTCAATGCATGCAATGTCTGGACTCTTGGATTTCAAGACCATGAGGGTAACGGGGCATGCAGGAGGGAAGAATCTCCACATCTTAATTGATACAGGGAGCACACACAACTTCTTGGACATTGAAGCCGCTAAGCGAGTCGGCTGCCAAGTGGAAAAGGCTACGCCTTTTCCCGTATCCGTAGCAGATGGTGGAAGGATATATAGTGAATCAGCTTGCAAGGCTTTCAACTGGAATATGCAGGGCATTTCATTCAAGGCCGATGTCATGTTATTACCGTTGGGAGGGTGTGACATGGTATTAGGTGTCCAATGGTTGATCCAACTCGGTGACATCAACTGGAACTTTAACCAGTTACGCATGGAGTTTATGACGCAAGGAAAGAAGATGGTGTTAAGAGGTATGCAACCTGACAGTGTCAAAATTATTGGGAGGGATAAGATGAAAAGAGTTATGCAAAAATCTGCACAAATCTCAATGATGCACGCAGGGCTGATTCGTTTGGACAATAATCAAAGTCCAAATGTAGAAGACGCTATCTGTCAAGTGAGACAAGGTGAAACGAGAGAAGAGGGGACAGAACTAGACAAGCTATTGAAGGAATATGCTGATGTATTTGCTGAACCTAAATCATTACCTCCACCGCGAGATCATGATCACAAAATCCAACTGAAGGGAGGAATAGATCCGATCAAGGTCCGACCGTACAGATACCCAGCGATACAGAAAGGCGAAATCGAGAAATTGGTAAAAGCAATGCTCGACGAGGGAATTATTAGAGAAAGCAACAGTCCTTACTCTGCTCCAGTGGTGTTAGTTAAGAAAAAAGATGGGACTGCGTGGATTATCGAGAATTAAATAAACACGCCATCAAGGATAAATTTCCGATTCCGTTGATTGAAGAGTTGTTGGATGAGCTGCATGGAGCTAAACTTTTCTCAAGGTTGGATCTAAGATTAGGGTACCATCAAATACGAATGAAGGAGGAAGACATACAAAAAACTGCTTTTGGTACTCATCATGGTCATTTCGAGTGATTAGTTATGCCGTTTGGTTTAACGAACGCACCGTCCACCTTTTAGAGCCTCATGAACAAGGTATTTCGGCTGTTCCTCAGGAAATTTATATTAGTATTCTTTGATGACATCTTGGTGTACAGCAAAGGAATGAAGGATCACTTGAATCATTTGAAGTTAACATTTGAGCTGCTGCAATGTAACTCATTATTGGTTAAAAAGAGCAAATGTCAGTTCGCCAGTTCACAAATCGAATATTTGGGACATATGATATCTGGAGATGGTGTTTCAGTAGACAAACAAAAGATAGAGGGAATGATGAGATGGCAAATTCCGAAGACTATCAAAGAACTTAGAGGATGGGTTTAACGGGTTATTATCGACGTTTTGTTAAAGACTACGGAAAAATAGCAAAACCACTAAACAACTTGCTGAAAAAGGGAAGCTTTCAATGGAGCGCAGAAGCTACTGAAGCGTTCGAGAACCTCAAGCAAGCCATGTGTGCAACCCCGGTTTTGGCACTCCCATATTTTTCTAAGGAGTTTATCGTTGAAACTGATGCGAGTGGAGAAGGAATAGGAGCAGAATTACAGCAACAAGGTCGACCAATAGCGTTCATGAGCAAGACATTGGCAGGGAGACATCTAACTCTATCAGTGTATGAAAAGAAAATGATGGCAATCATAGTAGCTATGCAAAAATGGAGACAATATTTGATGGGTAGGCACTTTGTGATTAGAACAGGTCATCAGAGCCTCAAGTACTTGATGGAGCAGAAAATATCTACGCCTTGTCAACAAAGAGGGATTGCAAAATTAATAGGGTATGACTATACAATCAACTATAAAAAGGGCGTAGATAATATTGTGGCAGATGCACTATGAAGACAACCGAAGGAATGCAGCGGCAACTTGAACGCTTTGAGCTCTACAAGTACAGAGTTGATGACGCTAGTTGTTAGGAAAAGGTATGAATGAAATTAATACTAAGAGGTATATTTGAAAGGGTGTACTAATTAAGCAAAAGGTTCTTTAATATAAAGATGTATTTTTTCATGAATAGACACATACAAAGGGACACTTCTCTTGGTAATGGAAAACCTACACCTATAAATACCCCACATGAGTTAGCATTAAAATCATTCAAAAAAGGCATACACAAATTCTCTACATTTCATAGCACTTGTGTTCTTGTTAGTCCCAAAGCAAGAGTATTCGTTCGTCGAAGTTTGGCGTATTTGAGATACCGCTATATTCCAAACGTAAGTCGTTGTATCTCGGAGGCGTTTACCGTAAACCGTGGGTATTAGCGGGGTAATTTCGTCTTCAAGAGAGCGTGTATCACGTGCCTCGACTTGTGATTCGTTCACACCGTTAACGCCGAAATTTATTTGCGCTTTCACTCGAAGATAAAATCGCTGACCAACGGGTTAAAACAATTGAAGACGAAATCATATATTCTATTTACTGTTGGTCAGAAGCAAGCAAGCTGCTTGAACAAGTGACGGCGAGGTCAATAAGGGAAGCAAGCAGGTGACTAAATTAAAGCAAGCTCCTCATCGTTTCAACAAGTGACTACGAGATCAATCTGCGAAGCAAGGTGCTCAAAGGAGTTCGCTTCAGTTCAAGCAAAAGGGAAACCACAAACTATTTCTATATTTGAAGATATACTACGATGACAACCGACGATAATCACAATGCGACGTCGGCTACCGCCCACATCGTTCCCATGGTGACGACCGCTCCTATGCATGGCGAAAGACCGCCGAAATTCAGCGGCGCCGACTTCAAAAGGTGGCAACAAAAAATGTTGTTTTATCTTACGACTCTATCTCTTTCTCGATTTCTTTCGGAGGACCCGATGACCGTTCCCGAAGATGAGACCGACGCTCAAAAGCGTGCGGCCTCAGATGCATGGCATCATAGTGATTTCTTGTGTAGAAATTACATTCTAAACGGACTAGACGATTCCCTTTACAATGTCTATAGTCCGATTGAAACGGCAAAGGAATTATGGAATTCTTTGGAGGTAAAGTACAAATCGGAAGATGCCGGGATTAAGAAATTTCTCGTCGGCAAATTCCTGAAGTACGTAATGGTCGACACCAAATCGGTGGTGAGTCAAGTGCAAGAAATTCAGATTATTCTTCACGACTTGTCGGCGGAAAAACTAATCGTGAACGAGGCTTTTCAAGTGGCCGCAATAATTGAAAAATTGCCGCCCATGTGGAAAGAATTCAAGAACTATCTTATGCATAAACATAAGGAAATGCGACTTGAAGATTTGATAGTTCGACTCCGGATTGAGGAAGACAACCGAAAATCCGAAGCAAAGGCGAAGCGAAGTGAGTTCGAGGCTAAGGCAAATTTGGCCGAGCCAAGTTTCAACAAAAAACGCAAGCAACCCACGGGTGGTAAGTCCGCGGGTGGTAAGCAACCCCAAGCAAGCTTCAAGAAGTTTAAAGGAAGCTGCTATAATTGTGGTAAATCTGGGCATCTTGCAAAAGACTGCCGTCTCCCAAAGAAAGTTAGAGAAAGCGCTCATATGGTCGAGAATAAATCAATTCACAATGGTTTATCAGAACAAGACCTCACGGCTGTGATCCAAGAAGTTAATTTGGTTGATAATCCACGAGAGTGGTGGATCGATACGGGAGCAACTCGGCACATTTGCGCCGATAAAAATATGTTTTCGTCCTACACCCCGACTGACGGAAGGAAGCTATTCATGGGAAACTCTTCGACATCTGACGTCATGGGGACAGGCAAGGTGGTGCTAAAAATGACATCGGGCAAGGAATTAACGCTAACGGAAGTGCTGCATGTCCCAGACATCCGGAAGAATTTGGTGTCAGGCGCTCTTTTGAGCAAAGCCGGCTTTAGATTAGTCTTTGAATCTGATAAGTTTGTTTTGACTAAGAATGGTATCTTCTTAGCTAAAGGGTACCTAAATGAGGGCCTTTTTAAGATGAATGTGATGAATGTAATCCGCCAAGAGGCGAAGAATAAAGAAAGTATTTCTTATTTGTTGGAGTGTTCTAATCTTTGGCATGATAGACTTGGACACGTAAACTTTAACACAATTAAAAGATTGGTGAATCTAGATTTGATACCAAAAGTTAAAATCGATTCTCACAACAAGTGCGAAACTTGTGTTGAAGCAAAAATGGTAAAAGCACCGTTTAAGCCGGTGGCTAGAAGCACGAATCCACTCGAATTAATTCACACCGATATTTGTGATCTGAAATTTGTGCAAACTCGAGGTGGAATGAAATACTTTATAACATTTATTGATGATTGCACAAGGTACTGCTATGTCTACTTACTAAAGAGTAAAGACGAAGCTTTAGATGCTTTTAAGAAGTATAAAGCAGAGGTCGAGAATCAACTCACTCGAAAAATTAAAGCAATTAGAAGCGATCGCGGAGGCGAGTATGTGGCCCCGTTTGACGAAATATGCAAAGAGTCTGGTATTATTCATCAAAAAACGGCGCCATACTCACCTCAATCTAACGGAATAGCCGAAAGAAAGAATCGAACTCTAAAGGAGATGATGAATGCGCTATTAGTAAGTTCGGGTCTACCCCAAAATTTGTGGGGGGAAGCGATTCTTTCAGCTAATTATATACTTAACAAATACCCCATAAAAGTCGAGACGAAACGCCATATGAACTATGGAAGGGACACAAGCCTACCTATAAATATTTAAAAGTGTGGGGGTGTTTGGCAAAGGTCGAAATACCAAAGCCAAAACAGGTCAAGATAGGACCTAAAACTATTGATTGTATATTCATCGGTTATGCTGACAATAGTAGTGCTTACCGATTTCTTGTGTATAAATCTGAAAATTCGGATTTTCATAATGGAATGACTATTGAGTCTAGAAATGCGGTGTTCTTTGAGAACGTATTTCCTCTTAAAAATAAGGAAGAAAGAATCTCACGAAAAAGGACAGCCGACGAGGCCGAGCTACCTCATAAAGGTGAGGAAGAACCTAGGCGAAGTAAAAGGACTAAGGTGCCGAAATCTTTTGGTCCTGATTTTACAATTTATATGGCAGAGGATGAACCACGAACTATTCGTGAAGCTTTGGCAAGTCCAGAAGCACCTCTATGGAAAGAAGCTATCAATAGTGAAATAGAATCTATTCTGTTCAATAATACGTGGGAGTTAGTTGATCTCCCTCCGGGTTGCAAACCTTTAGGATGCAAGTGGATCCTTAAAAGGAAATATAAGACAGATGGAACTATTGATAAGTATAAAGCCCGATTGGTGGTAAAAGGGTTTAAACAAACAGAAGGATACGATTTCTTTGATACGTATTCTCCGGTGACTCGAATCACGTCTATCCGTGTACTAATTGCGATTGCAGCCCTGCATGACCTTGAAATTCATCAAATGGACGTGAAAACAGCCTTCCTAAATGGGGACCTCGAGGAAGAAATTTATATGGAACAGCCCGAGGGGTTCATTGCACCCGGAAAAGAGGCCAAGGTGTGTCGATTAGTTAAGTCTCTTTATGGACTAAAACAAGCACCTAAACAATGGCATGAGAAGTTTGACAAAACGATGCTATCAAATGGATTTAAAATCAATGAATGTGATAAGTGCGTCTATGTTAAAGGTACCGCTGATTCATTTATAATCGTGTGTCTATACGTAGACGATATGTTGATCCTTGGGAAAAATAATGATTTAATTGCAAGTACCAAGAAGATGTTGAAAAAGAATTTCGACATAAAAGATATGGGAAAAGCCGATGTTATCTTAGGGATTAAAATTGCTAGGAACTCGGAAGGAATTGTTTTGTCACAATCCCATTATGTTGAAAGTATGTTGAAGAGGTTCAATGCGTTTGACAGACCTCCGGCTAAGACGCCTGTTGATTTAACTCAACACTTGGCTAAGAACAGAGGTGAACCAGTTTCTCAGCTAGAATATTCTCGAATAATTGGGAGCTTGATGTACTTAATGAACTGTACGCGCCCCGATATAGCCTATTCAGTGAGCAAACTAAGTAGGTTCACAAGCAACCCCAGCGACGATCATTGGAGTGCTCTTATTCGTGTACTAGGGTACTTAAAGCACACTATGAGCTTGGGAATAACGTATACAAGATACCCCGCAGTGCTTGAGGGGTACTGTGATGCCAATTGGATATCAGATACAAATGACTCAAAGTCGACTAGTGGCTACGTGTTCACTATAGGTGGAGGAGCCGTGTCTTGGAAATCATCTAAGCAAACGTGTATAGCTAGATCCACGATGGAATCTGAGTTTATAGCTCTAGATAAAGCCGGGGAAGAAGCTGAATGGCTTAGAAATTTCTTAGAAGATATTCCCTGTTGGAATAAACCGGTGCCCGCCGTAATGATACACTGTGATAATCAATCGGCGATCGGAAGGGCACAAAGTAGTTTGTACAACGGTAAGTCTCGACATATACGTCGGAGACATAATACAATAAGACAGTTAATCTCGAATGGGGTTATTTCGGTTGACTATATAAAGTCAAAGGAAAACCTAGCGGATCCGCTTACTAAAGGCATAAATCGAGATCAAATGTACGAACTGGTTAGTGGAATGGGTTTAAAATCCACAACATAAGAACAGTCTTAGCGGTAACCCAACCTTGAGAATCGGAGATCCCGAAACCTTGGTTCAATGGGAAAACTAAGTTTTGACAGTTCAGTGAAACACTTGAAATTACACTCATTCCAAAGAACCGTCAAGTGTGAAATCTGCCTAAGTGGTGAGGCTAAGTCTAGGACTTTTAATGATCCCTATACCTGAGGGTGGAGTAAGGCAGGATACTCTTTATAGGAGAATCACCTTTGTAAGTGAATAAGTAAATTGGCCGCTTATAAATGAACACTTACTAAACCGAGATATGGTCCAAGGCCGAAATGGACACAACGTGAGAACGAGAAATTGTTAGATCTGTCATTGTGTGAGTATTGTTGTCTTGGTGCACACAAATGGCCGGTAAGTTCAAAGCATCGTGCTACTAACCGTACAGTGTATCCGATAATATTTCACTAGAGAAGATTCAAAGCCACAAGCTATCTTTCTTGATGCAATGATAGTTCGTCGGGACTTTCAAAATTGTAAACATGCATTTATTTCATTCATGTGGGGGATTGTTAGGAAAAGGTATGAATGAAATTAATACTAAGAGGTATATTTGAAAGGGTGTACTAATTAAGCAAAAGGTTCTTTAATATAAAGATGTATTTTTTCATGAATAGACACATACAAAGGGACACTTCTCTTGGTAATGGAAAACCTACACCTATAAATACCCCACATGAGTTAGCATTAAAATCATTCAAAAAAGGCATACACAAATTCTCTACATTTCATAGCACTTGTGTTCTTGTTAGTCCCAAAGCAAGAGTATTCGTTCGTCGAAGTTTGGCGTATTTGAGATACCGCTATATTCCAAACGTAAGTCGTTGTATCTCGGAGGCGTTTACCGTAAACCGTGGGTATTAGCGGGGTAATTTCGTCTTCAAGAGAGCGTGTATCACGTGCCTCGACTTGTGATTCGTTCACACCGTTAACGCCGAAATTTATTTGCGCTTTCACTCGAAGATAAAATCGCTGACCAACGGGTTACAACACTAGTTAAAGAGAGCTGGGAGAAAGATCAGAAAATTCAGCAGATAATCATAAACTTGACTGAGGATCCAAATTCCAAGTCAAAATACACGTGGAAGGAGAGTATTTTGACTAGAAAAGGGAAGATTGTCGTGGGGAAGGATGAAGAACCATTGAAAAAATTCATGAATCTATACCGCAATAGCCCATTGGGGGGTCATTCTGGGATACAAGCAGCAGTCCAGCGAATAAAGCAAAATTGGTATTGGAAGGGTATAAAAAAAGACAGTAGAGAACTTCATTCGAGAATGCGAAATATGTCAACGTTGCGAGGGCAAAAAATGTAGCTTCCCCAGGAACCTTACAGCCCCTTCCTATCCCAGAAGGAGTATGGCAAGATATATCCATGGATTTTATCAACGGATTACCAATATCTGGGGGGAAAGATTCGATTTTGGTAGTGGTTGACAGATTCAGCAAGTATAGCCATTTCATTGCTCTAAAACACCCCTATACAGAATGAAGATGCAGGTCGACAATCGTAGGTCTGAAAGAGAGTTCAAAGAAGGAGATTGGGTTTATGTGAAACTCCAACCTTACAAGCAGCTTTCATTGAAAAATCACTCATACCATAAGCTGAATCCGAAGTTCTTTGGTCCGTTTGAAGTCATTCGTCGTGTCGGAAAGGTCGCATACACTTTACGCTTGCCTGAAGATTGCAAAATTCATTCAACCTTCCATGTGTCCCAGTTAAAGAAGCGCATCAGTTCAGACGCAGCGCCAATAGCTCCCACCTTGCCCGTATCACTCTCGTCACATGGACATATCGTTTTGGAACCTGAAGAAATACTTGACAGAAGGCTTGTCCGCAGAAACAATAGACCAGCAACTCAACTATTGGTAAAATGGTTCAACTCACCGATAGAAGACAGCACTTGGGAGGATTTACATCAAATGAGGCAGAGATTTCCTCAATTCTGTCCTTGAGGACAAGGACAATTCAACCGGGAGGCATTGTTACGTATATTTTATTCAAATATTAGTTAGTTTCGATATTCTTGCTATTCTTTTAGATTTTTTCGGTCTTTCAGTAGCTATAAATATGAGTTATTGCTGATGGAGTTATTTATCAATAAAATCTGAATTCTTCAAAGTTCTTTGAATATCAATCGAAGAAAGTTCTCCAGAGTTCTTCAACTCTCAGAATTCCCTTCTTTCCATCATCCCAAAATTCGATCGTATCAGGATCTCGAGGCGAAGTTGATACCCTTCGTCTTTAGGGCTTCCTTCGCCACCTCTGAGGAGGAGATTAGGACCATCGGAAGTTCGCCGAGCTGCTGTGGAATTTCCGATGACGACGGAGGAGGACTGGCGGTGATGGCTTTACAGTGATGGTTGGCTGCGTCTTAGGTTTTGAATGATTTGGGCGTTTCACAATCACATGGATACAATACATCGTGTGAAAGTGGGTGGTTTATTAATTTTTTATTCAATTTACTTCCTTTTTATCATATTGGACATGTGGCACTATTAGGGACATCTTACATTTCTATTTATATAGGCCCCATTTAGTTTGGTCGATTAGCCCAGATAAAGTTCAATTATCTTATTAACTATTGTTTAGTATAAATCAAACCCACGTCTACAAAGCCCGCCTCTGATTATCTATTTCACGATGGGTATGTGAGGGTATAATGGTAAATGGACCTAATAGCTTTAAATAATATTGCTACTAATATGGAAAGGCAAACAAGATTAATAATACAATACGATTGCTTTTTAGGCAGACAACTGAACGATATAAAATTATAAGACACTATTATTATTCATAGATAAAGTTATCGGTTGCTTTCCTATCTGCAAAACTAAACGAGGCCATGCTGCGTTTGCTTTATAAAACCATTTATGAGAAGGTCCAAAGCCCGATAAAATAATAGGATCAGATAATCAAGGATAAAGTTATATTAGGGGTCCATTTAGGATAAATATTAGAAAGAACTGTTTGATATTTCTGGGCTTTAATAATTTTCCCGGCCTTCATCTTATTAAACCAAACATCAAACTATGTATTACTAATTATTTGTAACCCATTTTCTAAGTTTATCATGTAAACCAAACACAGCCAAGATATATAAGATAAGATAGAAAGATAAGTAAAACAAAAAAACAATAGATGAGTGAAATGATAAATTACTTTTAGGTATAATTAAAAATTAATTTGTGATGATATAATTACGATAATAAAAGATTTAAGTATTAAGAGTTCGACGTTCAAAATAGAAAAATTCCTCAAAAAATTTTTTAGTTAAATAATATTTGGTAAAAAACATAATTATTAAAGCTACAATTAATTGTGTGATAATTAATAAGGGGTGTAAATAGAATCTTATGGTGTCTATATAGAATTACCCTTCCTTGCGGACCCAACTTAAAAAAAAAAAACAGAGAACACTTTCCAATCAAGTCTTGAAAAGAATGTCCTTTAATTGGATAGTTGGTTACACTAGAGATAAATTCTGTATAGTTTCGATGACCAAAAATCAAACTCAATCGTCAACAAAGCAAGCAATTCAACAGTCACATTACACCTGTATAATAATATAACCTTCAAGGATGAATAAACAACAAAAGTAGACTGATCAATAGTGATTCGACAGTAGTGAATTTGATTTCTAATTGCCTTTTTCCTTTAAATTATTTTGGTTAATGGGTAAATGGGTAATACCTATTTAAGACCTATATTAATTTAATTGGGTCTGGATCTGATCGATACCCATTAAATTTAATTTTTAAAGACCCATACCCATAATTAATGGGTAGGGTACAATGGATATGGGTTGGATCCAAAAAAATTGCCAACCCTACTGATCATAATAAAGAATCCCTGAATCTGTAACTCAGGTTCATTGGTTATGTATGAATAATGTTCATCAATCAATTAACATATCCGTAATGTTCTATGCTATGCTATTTATCTCAGGACTTTGTTGAGGAGCGGAGTATCAACGTGAATATCGACAGCTCAAGCATAAAGGTGTGCCCATAAACCCGATCTGCAATATACTTCCACCTGTAAGTTCAAAGCCGCTCGTAAATCCCGCTGATTTGATCAAATTTTCACCTATGTATCATTAAGACAAGTTCATTTATACCAAGGCAACCGCCTGGAAGATAGCAGAAAGCTCAAGGGCCTATCGTTGTTTGAGGGACTGATAAAGGACACTGCCTTTTGGGGAAATCACTCATCCATAATAGCTAAGCTCAAGGACCTAAGTTACCTATTGCAAAATTGTTGAATAAGCTCAATAAAAAAAAAAAAAAAGAAAAAAAAGAATCAGCAAGAAATCTTTGAACAATTTAGCACCCAAGAAATCTGAGGAAGAAAACAAATCAGCCGAAATACGAATGAAGAAAAATCTACCAAAACAAGATCGGATCAAGGAATATAGAAGATCGTATCAAAGAATTTAATCAGTTTGATTTTTCTTCTGTCTTGTAGTGGCGTTATAAATAGGCGTTGTGTGTCTTTGTAATAAACAAGAGGAAAAGAAGATAAAAATCGAGAGAGTGAGAGAGATGAAAAAAAACTGTGCTGTGTCATAGATAAAAGCAAAAGCATGTGTCAGAGCAAATATTTTATAGCCCTCTCTTGCCTCTATTCTCTTCAATAGCATAAGCCAATACAACATTAAAATAATTTTCTCCATGCAATGTGAGTGATAAAAAGAGTTTGCCAACAATAATTTTTTTGAGCTGTAAGTGAGCAGAGTGTTCAGCGTGTGAAAAATTAAATCCGAGGGGTATAATCAACAAAAATTTCAGCATTATTGACGTTTCCATGCAATTTATCGGCAATTACATACAGTTAACAATCCGATATTGATTTCTATAATTAGCATGATTTGCACCACCTAGCACCAAGTATTAATATAAACCTATAATGAAGCAAAGTTAGGTGACACTTACGAGGGGAGTTTTATGCAAAAGCAGACATATTGATTGCCATGGCTCATCCACGAACCAGTTTTCGACAAGCCTTCAGAGTATAATGTCGATATGTTAATTTTGAATAACGAAGAGGATGCCAAAGAGAATCGGCTTTGAGATTGTACCTTTTCCTCTAAGATAAACTAGCTGACCATGTTGCACACCATTAGGTATCTGCATTACATCAACACCAGAACAAAAGTCAGCTTAAGTTAGGGTTTTCTAAAAGGACTTGAAGACGTAAGGCATAAACTTCTAGAATTAACATAAGTTATTTTGCTTATATTTCAGCAATTTGATCTTTCAATCAATAATGCATTGTAAACAATTACTCTATTGATATTATAAAAACACATAACCATAACCATATCCACATATAAGCTAATTTGGATGCGGATCATATCTCTAGTTCCTCCCTAGTAAAGGGCAACCAAACTCTAAAACACCTAAAAGATGAACGGTGTTAACCCTATTACAAAATCTATAATCTTACAATCATTTGCTACAAACAAAGTAGTCTTTTCCGGTGAACCAATAATGGAAGCATAAACTTTTTTCTAGATGAATATTCTATGAAATTGGTACCACCGACACCAAAAAATATGCATCTTTACTCGTTACTGGGAACACAAAAGTAAAAACACAACGTGCTTCTCGAAGACATGACAAAGAAAAATTTTCCATTTAGCATTGAAGGAGAGACAAGATAAAGACCATATGGAGATCACATAATGTCATACCCGCACGTCTGTTTTCCCATCAAGTGTAGGCACCTCAACATGGCCACTGAGAATTGCCTGTTATAACTCAAAGATAAGCAGTTTAGTGGAGTTCCATGTTTCCTCTGCCATTCCCGTACATCTATGTGAGTATGCTCACTTTGTCGGAGACTCTCGAGTCTCAACAGACTCCAAGAACAAGCAACAACCACAGAATCAAAAGGTGATTTACACCTTGAATGTTAGACAGCTCAGGATGAGTATGTTTATGTCCACAATCTCATTTGGTAAAATATGCATGAGTATGTGCAAATACAAAAGGCAACAGAAAAATTTGAATATATTGAAAGTGAAACAAGGTTGTCACCTGTGTCAAGCTAATATAAGAATCCACATAGATATCAGCACCATCTCTGCGAAATATGTTACCTTCTAGAACCTGGATACGAAAGACAAGAAAATTTCAAAGTATTAGAAATGCAGTGAAGACATATATAACTTCTCTCTAGTACATAAAAAAAAAAACCATAGGCTCTCAAACAACTTGTGACTTCTCTGTGATAGAATACTTCAAAAGGAACTGTAACATGTTGATTCAATGACTTAGTGATCACAACCATTTTACACTGAATATCCTGCTGAAAGGCACATTCACCACGGACAAACAACTATCTAATAATTATACGTATAGTTTGTTGGCTTGCCTAGAACATTATATATAATTTATTAGCCTAACTGACACATTGAATAAAAATTGTTGGAGACATGAAGAAATGATGCCAAAGAAAATTCATCTTAACAACAAATTAATATGGACAAAGAGTTGGAAGCCCTGCCTTTAGTTTAATAATCAGGTTTCCACGAGGCTTTCTGTATCTACCAGCATTCCCAGCATTGGGCACACGAATGGTGTCACCCGAATCTATACCTAAGTAGTAAAGTGTAATTAATGTGTCAGAAAATTAATTACACATTGATTTTTCTAACCTCGGGGTAACAGAACAAAGGTATTACTTTAACTGAGAGGAGCTGGACTGGAAACACGGTGGTTGATATCAGGAAACATAAGGTGAGAACCAGTCAAGTGGAAGGTTTTGTCATTATTATTCAAATGGAAGTTGACAGCAGCTCAAGATTACTACAGTAGAAAATGGTATTTTTAATTAAGTAAAAAAAAAAAAAGAAGCATTAACAAAATAAACGCAATCTGAGAAGCATTAATAAAATAGGCATACTCGTACTCCCAGGATACGAGTTACTAACTCGTATTCTGAGATTACGATTTACTCTGGCCCGCTGACTTGTTGACCTGACGTGGCTCTCGTAACTCGTATTCCCAGTATACGAGACAGTAACTCGTATTCCTGGGATACGAATTACTCGGACTGGCCAATTGACTCTTTGACCATGACATGGCAGCTTACTTGGCACCGTAACTCGTAACTTTGGAATACGAGATAGTAACTCGTATTCTGAAGTTACGAGTTACGGAGGGCCCGACCAACTTGCATGGCCATGCAAGTGTCGGGCAATAATTGATCTAATTCGTAATCTGGTATTACGAGTTACGTGAATTATTCAAACTAATTGACGTAACTCGTAAAACCAGATTACGAGTTACCTTAACTCGTACTTCTGTCATACGATTTATTTTTCTATATAAACAAACCACTTATCGCTTATAATTCAAACCATAATCCTAAGTTTTTTTTAATAACTCAAACAATGGTGTCAAGTCGGGTACAAGTCGTAGTATATTTCGGCGGGGAAATAATTCAATCATCCGATTCTACCATTAAATATAGTATCTGTCCTGTTGGGTATAGGCGAATTCGTCGTAACACCAGTTTTTCCGACTTTATATCGTTGTTGTTCGAAATTACTGGTGCTGATATCAGTCATTGTTCCTTGATTGTCCATGGCAAAAATGAATACTTTCAACATTCCCGCCATTTTCATCAGCTTTTTCAAATCTCCAACGACAACGATTTACAATTTTTCATACATCCCGATTCAGAAAACAATTGGGTCGAGGTTTTTGTTAAAACAGTTGAAAATTCAAACTTCGATTTGAACGAAGAGCCTCATCGAAATTTTGAAGTTCGTTCTTCGAGTTACACCTGTACGGATTTTCCCGACATTGCCTCAGTTACGGCAGGGTTTAGTAATGTCTCTTTGGAGATGCTGGCGCATGTTCAATTCAATATGCCGGAAGTCGTGTCAGAACCGGAGGCAGAAGTCGTGCCAGAACTAGAGGAGGACGTTCATGTTAGTGATTCAGAAGCGGACGATGTGGATCCACTTTTGTCCGAGTTACCTGATCCCAACGAGGACGACGAGAACGACGACGACGATGCACCAGATGATACCACTCCAACACTGTATCAGTCCGTTCCATTTTTCCAAACGTACCAAATACCACCTCCTGCTGGTGACGACTACGGTGGTTGTGGGGAGTTTTACGACAGAGATAATCCTATGTTTTGTCGAGGTATGATTTTTCAAACTAAAAAACATTTACAACGTGCCGTTGACGATTTTTCGATCAGGGTTGCTAGACGCGAGTATCACGTCAACAAGAGCAGCAATACACGTTGGAGTGTCCAATGTAATCATACGTCCGATTGCCCATGGAGGCTGAAGGCATCCTTCAAGCCAAAAAAAGGTTACTGGTCAGTTACAAAATTTGAAGGACCACACACTTGCTATATGACTGAGCTGTCGACGAGACACCGTAATATCTCTAGAAATTTTATTGCTGATTTGTTGGTTGGAACCGTAAGAGTCGATCCGCAGTTCCTACCCAAGAATGTCCAACAACTCGTGAAAGATAGATATGGCTACGATATCTCATATATTCAAGCTTGGCATGGTCTGAAAAGAGCTATGGAAAATGTTTACGGTACGTGGGAGGAGTCTGTTACCAAACTCCCAACATTTATGAAGGCGTTGCAGCACTACAATCCAGGGACAATCGTTAGGTGGCTCAATCTGGATACAGAGAGACCTGGACATTTCATTCTCGGGTATGTCTTTTGGGCCTTTAAACCGAGCATCGATGGCTTCAAACATTGTCGCAAGGTTGTTTGTGTCGATGGTACGCATTTATACTCCAAATTTTTGCACAAATTATTGATTGCGACGTCGCTGGACGCCAACCAAAACGTCTTTCCCCTGGCGTTTGCCATTGTCACGAATGAAAGTACACACTCATGGACTTGGTTCCTTACTAATTTGAAGATATTTGTTCTAAATCAATCGGTTTGCCTTATTTCGGATCGTCATCCAGGTATTTAAGCTCAGTAGTGTAATTTACTCGTTATTTTCTTAAAATCAGTTACTAATCTTGGCGTACATGATGTGTACAGGTCTTACGGGAACAGTAGAAGCCACTGATTTCTTTCGTCCACCAAATGGAGTACATCGCTTCTGTCTTCGCCATTTCAAGTCAAACTTCTACAACAAATTCAAGGATCAACAATTGAAGGATCTATGTCATAGAGCCGGTACTGCGCCAACATTGGATATTTTCGATCGCATTATGGCTCAGATTGCGCAACTTAATGAACGAGCAAAGCCTTGGTTAGAAAAAGTAGGGGTTGAGAAATGGACGCTCGCACACGACGGCGGGTATGATGTGGTGTCATGACGACTAATATTTCAGAAGGGCTCAACGGGGTATTGAAAGGTGCTCGAATGCTACCCGCAAGAGCAATCGTTGATTTCACTTTTCATAGGTAAGCTCTAATCACGATTGATTGTTTTTTATTCTAATTTTGTGGTTATGACTTTTTCTTTTATTTCTTAAATTTCACAGGTGCGTACAGTATTTTCGTGACCGCTTTCAAGAAGCATCGTCCCTAATGGCGAATAATGAAACGGATTGGTCACGTTATGCAACGAGATTGTTTCAAAGTGGGACGGCAGAATCTTGGGATCACGTTGTATACCGTTTTGATGTCCGACAACATACAGCAGAAGTCATAACATCAGGAATTCATCAGCGCACATATGTGGTTAGGATCAACGATCGAACATGCACGTGTGGAAATTGGAGCAGGTATAACATACCATGTTCTCACGCACAAGCAGCTTGCCGTCAATGGCAAATTCACTCCGGTAATCTAGTGGCGCATTATTACAGCTTCCCTGGCAGTGATTAAGAAATCTGTACCACTTAGAAAAAAACGTTAGAAATAATGGAGTTAATTTGGTCTGTGACTAGCTCCTTTCTTTGTAGTGTCGACGTCTCACTCCTTAATTTTGAAAGATCTGAAATGCTAAAAAAACGTCAAAAATATTTGGAGCTAATCTACAAGTCTTATACTTGCTCCCCCTCAAATGATGCACAAGAATTGATTAATTATGCAAGCATATGAAATCAATTCAAGTCACGAGCACACAATTTTACCAAGTAAGCATGTATACATGGTCCCCGAAAACATGTACTTTAAAATATTGTGTGAGGGTAGAAGCAACGAAAAATTTATCGCATTTAAACAATTCAGTACCAATGCAATCTAACATTGCATTTAGAATGTGCGATACACTAAAGAAATTCGCATTTATTCAATTCAACGCATATGAAACATAACATTTCATGTCAAAATGTGCGAATTTTATTATTTATTTATTATTATATATATGTATATATATATATATTTCATTTATGGGGTCAGATTATTTTGCTTCGATCAATCGTCACGCCTAAAATTTTACGAGACATTTGAAAGAAGAAAATGCCGTCAAGTCATGTTGTCAAACTAAAGTCCTAAGTCCATAGACTGGTCCATTTCGACAACTCTCACTAGGTTCGCTCTTGCTCTCAATTAACTATCTTGGGATTTTTATATTTTTATCACTCAAGTCAACACAAGCAATTTTTAGTCAATTTACCTGTGATCGAGGCATTTTTAATCATTTCACCTAAGCGAGAGACCGTCTATGTGGAATCAAAGAGTTGTAAGGGTTATAATTTGGCTAGGACTTAGAACGGAAGGAATTTAAAGGGAAGTGAGCTTATCTCTTCATCGTCTTCCAATTCTACGTCCGTCTCCCTTTTTTTTTCGGCGTCTTTCTTCTTTTCAATCTTTTCTCCCTCCTTTTCTTTTAAGAACTATCCCTTTTTATATTATGCTCAAGCTGAAGCTCCGCTTCTCCATGAGGCTCTACGAGATTATCGTAGGCGAAGTTCTTCTTGTTGGTTCTCGGGCCGATACCGTGCTCCTCTTCTCTTAATCCCTATTGAGGTTTCAAAGATTATCAATTTGGAGAAGTTCTCGGTTATGGAATTCGTACCCGAGGCTGCACTCCTCTTCTCGTTTCCCGATATAAGACCGGATTATCGTTGGAGAAGTTCACTTCGTGGTGCTCCTCTTCCAGCCG
Organism: Craterostigma plantagineum; assembly: GCA_027422505.1. NCBI lineage: Eukaryota > Viridiplantae > Streptophyta > Magnoliopsida > Lamiales > Linderniaceae > Craterostigma > Craterostigma plantagineum. Next base: position 26,983,275 of record JAPQWV010000009.1, read on the forward strand.
TTCTGACGAGCGTACGAGATTATCGTTGGAGAAGTTCACAGCAGGAACCATGCCACTTTTCTACAAGGTAGTCGGAAGGCCGGTTCCTTTGGTCTGATTTTTGCGCGTTGAGCAATGCCTTCTTTTGTCATCATCTTACTTTTTCTTTTGTTATCTCCCCCTCCTTTTCTCGTTTGAACAACCATTCGAAGAGTATAGAGTTCGGTTGAAGGCTGGGAATGGGTTTCAAATGAAGAAAAAGGACATCGGAGAAGGCTCAAAGTGGATGACTAAGGGCTAACGTGGGGGAATTTATATAAAGCCATATGAGGAATATCCTAAACTCCCTTATCATTTTCCTGACGATCTAATGCAAGATGAGTATGACACCAAGAATCACTAGGTAAGACAAGTAATTTATGTGTGACTCACTCGAGAAGTAGATCCAAAGAAAGGAAAAAGGAACAGGGCTTGAATCCTCACGCATGTAGAGTGACTTTGTGTCTAGTGGAACAATCAAATGCCATCTTCTGTTGGTTTTGTGCCAACACACCAGTGATTACGGGTTCTGAAATGTTGTCGTCAGAAGCCAACGGGTTGAGAACGGGTCCTGAACTGAATTGAGCAGGAACCAACGAGTGAGGCACGGGTCCTGGACTTAATTGACCAGAAGCCATCTCTGCCACTTCGTGGAAAGTGACATTATAGCTTTCCTTAATAGTTCGGTTAGACTTGATGTATACTCAGTACGCTTTTGATGTTGAAGAATACCCGACAAATGTAGCTTCGAATGCTTTAGGGTCGAACTTTGCACGTTGCTCTCGGTCGTTTGCCACAAAGCACTTGCACCCGAAGACTTTAAGGAAAGAGATGTGGGGCACTCTATTATTCACAATCTCGTAAGGAGTCTTGTTGAACCGTTTGTGAACCACCGTCCTGTTTTGAGTAAAACAAGCGGTATTGACTGCTTCAGCCCATAGAAAGTGTGGAAGTCCCGATTGGATCAGCATTGTACGAGCGGCTTCCACTAGTGTTCGATTTTTCCTTTCAACGACCCCATTTTGTTGAGGTGTTTTGGCGGCTGAAAATTGTTGACTTATTCCAAGTTTCTGATAAAACTCACTGAGGTGATTGTTCTTGAACTCAGTGCCGTTGTCTGTTCGAACAACTTGAATAGTCTGTTGCAGCAGATTTTGAGTTGTGTTCACAAAATTGATAATCAAATCACCATTCTCATCTTTCGTTCGGAGGAACTTAGTCCACGTGTAGCGAGAATAGTCATCCACAATCACTAGGACATACTTTCTTCCATTGATACTCTGAGTCTGCATCGAACCACAGAGATCCATGTGAATTAGTTCCAATGGTCGAGAAGTAGACGCAATTTGCTTGACGTGATGAGATGCTCGCTTCATTTTTCCTAGGTGACATGCCGAACAGTGATGCTCCTTTTGTAGTAGTATAGTTGGAAGACCGTGAACCAACTTTTTCGTAGAAAGGCGTTGGAGAGCTTTCATATTCAGATGAGACAGTCGTTGATGCCATAAGCTGTTCCTCTGTAAATCAGTCTGAGAAATGAGGCATACAGCTGTCGCGGGCCGCACAGACGTCAGGTTGATCGTGTAAAGATTGGATCTCCAAAGTCCTTGAAGGAGTTCTGTGTCCTGACTATCCAAAATTCTGCACCGGTCAGCACAGAAGACCACCTGGAAGCCTTTGTCACATAGTTGGCCTATGCTGAACAAGTTATGGCGGAGGCCTTCGACGTATGAGACATCTTTGATGGTCAGATTCTTCAGAATGATATCCCCAAGTCCTAGAATCGGGGCTGAATCGTTGTTCCCAAATCTGACTTTGTCGTTAGGTCGGTCTTTGTAGTTGCTCAGCAGCTCTTGAACCAGTCATGTGTGTGGAGCAACCAGAGTCGAGGTACCACACATGATGGATCTGCAAAAACAATTTAGAGAGCTTTAGGTACCCACTTAAACATGGGTCCTCTCGGATTAGCAGATTTAGTTTTGGGTTCAGATATGACTCCTAAATCTATTTTTGGAAGAGTCTTAATAACCCATTGCACTTTTGAAAAAGTGGGTTTGGGTTTTGCCTCTATAGGAGACTTGGCCCTTTTGGCTTTTGTCGTCCTAGGCGGAGATTTAGGAACCCATTTGGGTTGAACCTTACAGGGAAGGTTAATTTCAGCACGTACAAATGCTTTGGAGGGTTTGACTGAGGAAAAGATCTTTTCTTGTGCTAGTCTCCAAAGTGCTTGTGGGATTTAATTTCTACGGGATACCTTAGGTGAGTACATTCATGTACGGCGCCATAAGCTTTCTTTATGGTTGGATCTTGTTTCCTACGTGTCTTCCTAGTGGTATTTGTTTCAGAATGATTAATTTTTGACGTAGAGCCTATTTCGAAGTTGGTGCTTCTAAAGGTGATCGGCTGAAGTGAATAAGTAGGACCAACTATCTTAAAAGCGGAAATAACTCTTTTATTTCTACGAGTGTCTTTTATTATAACAGAAGGAGTAGCATGCTCAGAAACATTTAAATCTAATGGCTCCTTCTTTATCTTAGTGCTAGACACTCTCGCCTTTGTTTTTAGTGCTGACGCTACGCTCCCTGTAGACGTAGGTAAAGTGAAATTAGTCATAGCACTTTTAACAGAATTATTTTTACAATATTTATCTTTCAAAGGTGTAATACCCGCAAATTTTAAAGCGGGATTACGATAGGAAATTTAGATAATTAGCGAAGAAATATTAGGAATAAAATTCCTAAAAAAAGTATTTATGAACGAAAATTCGGATGAAACCAAAATAATAAAATATTCTCGGAAAATATTTGGATAAGCCCACATTGAAGAAATATTCATATTGATAATTCAGCCCAAAGGTAAAGATACTTGGAGCAATACTAAGGGCCCAAATGCATAATTAAATATTATTCAAAGCCCAAGATATGTGATAAAGAATTGGCCTTGCTTAAGGTTGATGGTAATACACATCGAAGCCTCATCATTATTTTTCATTCCCTTGATACAAGTAAAAAAGTAATCATTAGATAGATATTACACACAAGAAACACAAGGAGGAAGGGAGAGAATGACTCGTACGAAAGCTTTTCTTAAGATGAGAGGAAAAAGTAGTGAGCTTGTCACAGATGTTGATATATATCACTTATATAGGCTAACTAACGAGGAAAACCCTCATAAACAACCAAAACGAGAGAAAGAACAGGAGAAAGGAACAGAAGATCTTCATAATTCTACCTAGATCACATTCGGTCAGCTAACACATCCAAAAAAATCAAACGTGAACTAGGTAAACCAAATCTCATCTTCATCCGATAAATTTTTATGCTTAGTGTACACAATTTATTTTCAGTACTTATATGTTGATTATATGAACTTTTATGGGGACTGTTCGAAAGCTAGTATGTTTAGAAATTCTAAGGTTTTTGACTTCATAATTTCAAGTGCTTCTAAGATTTTGACAGTTTTAAGGAGTAGCATTTTTGGGAGATTGAATATTATCGGACATATTATGACTTCCTAGGAAGACTATGATGGTAGATTAATTTTCAGGTCTTAGAGTGTACCACTTTATGAGGGTAGAATAAATTTCGAAGAATGATTAAGTGGTAAACTTATTTTAGGTATTCTTAAAGTTATCATGTTCTTCAGAAACTAAGTATTTAAGATGTACCGTTTTCCGGAAATGATATAATTTTTGAAGGTGACCATAGTGATAAGAACTTTGATAATTTTAGGATATTAAGTGTTCTTAATAAATTTGAATGAACTTTCGGGCGATTTAAACCCTAGAAATCGGGCGAAACATGAAAGAAATAGTTGAATAGATTAAATACAATTTAAATCTCGGTGATTTGAGGACGATAATGCCACGCAATCGGGCGATTTGGAGGCTAGGAGGAATCGAGCGAATGGGAGTTATAAAAATCGTGCGATTTAAGTTGCCTCAAATCGGGCGATTCTATGAGAAAGAGAACTCGGCGAAATCATGTCCACGCATGATACAATCGGGCAAATATGAGGCTTTATCAAATCGGACGATTTGGGATCCAAGCAACACTCGGCGATTTTGGCATGTGGAAACATCAAATCGGGCGATTTGAGCCTTTGGCGAAACCAAGTTGTAAGCATAACAAAACGGGCGATTTAAGGTGGAAAATCGGGCGAATATGATAATATACGCATGACTAACTTTTGCCAAGGATTTATGTAAATTAGGGTTGACCCGACTTTGACCAACATTTTAATAAACTTTCAGGCGAAACTTAAATTAGACAGCGTGGGGTATTAACTTAACTTAGACTAGTATTAAATAATAATTATTTTAATATAAGTACAATATTAGTAAATATACTAATAATATTTATTTGCTCAGAGGCTCGACATTTAGGGATTTCACCAAACCCCTTAATCGACTTAGCAGGAGGACAGGTAGGTGAATTTTCACTTACAACGCGTAAACACCAATGTGATATTTATGTAAATTTATGTGCTTCGATGAATTATGTGATTTATGTGTTTACGTGCGTTTTCATGTAGCATCATGTTACCATGTATTATCATGTTAAATATCTGCAAGTGCATTACACGTCATTTCACGTAGTGTACCGTGGTGGAACGGTGGTACTGTATTTTACCTATTGTAGCACCGGGTCCCCGTGAACAGTAGGACCAATAAATTTGCATGTACAATTCATGCCTATGTAGATATAAGAATTATGTGCTTATGTGATTTTATGGATTTCGTGGATTAATTACGTGCCTACGTGACGTTATTTAAGTAAACTAAATTATGTGCCTTATGTGACCATTTAAATTTCGTGAAATTATTATGTGCTCGTATGAATTATGTGAAATCTGCATGTTGAAATGTGTGCTTATGTTATTTGGTAAAAATCGGTTCATTTAATTTGTACCGTATGACTTCCAATTTAGTAAGGGATTTTCGAAAATTGGACAAGGAAATTGGGTCATGAGTGAAAATTGGATCATGATTTTAAATAGGCTAAGAATAGAAGTTGGACTTTGGGTGTGATTGGGCTAGAATTTAATCCCAACTTAAACCCAAGATGATTCATAGGCTTGGTCCAAAAATATTAAAAGTGGTCCAAGATTTTTAGGCCCAAATTGTTGAGGACAAACATAAGAGACAAAGATTCCCTAAAATTAGGAAAACCCACGTTGGCCTAAGCCATTCCAATACCCACCTAGGATAAGATATTTTCTCTAACACATTTCAAAGCCACAAATCCTCATTTGTAAGGAAGCCATCGAAATTGAGAAAGGAAGACGAAGAGATTTTGTGAGCTAGCAATCAACGAAAACAACAAAGGAAAAAGGGGGTCAATAAGGAAAACCCAAGAAGACGAAGTGGAGTAAGGATGTTTGGCAAGCTCCATCCATCGCAAGCCATTTAATCTAGCTTAGGAAGGTGAGGTAGGTTAACTAAATTCATCTACAACACGAAAAAGTTTTTAAGATTCAGTTCTAAGCGATTTTCATTTGGTTCGTACCCTATTTTCCATGTTTGAGTTCGTGATTTATCTAGGTGCCTTCATGTTCGAATGAAACCCAAAATATAGGTTTAAAATCTGTATTCTTCGTGTTTTAGATGATATGAGGGTCTGAAAATCGTATGGAGGGTTGAAGATTAAAGTATTAAGTGCTATGAGTGAAATTTAGAACTTTAACCCACGGGTTTGGGAGTTTCACGAGTTGGGGAGCGATTCGAAAAGTAGTTCCGCGGGCTGCTACCATTTGCGAACTCGGCGAGTTTCGCGAACCAAGAGTCAAAACACGTTTCACGGGCCATGCAAACTTGGCGGGCCACTTTGCGAATCCGTGGAGGTTTGCGGGTTGGAAAGGTTTGCGAACTCAAACCTTTTGCGGGCCCATGCACTTTGCGAACTCAAGGGCAACGAGAACTTCGCGGGTTGAAGTTGGCGGGCTCATGACACTTTGCGGGTCCAAGGTTTGCGAGTCCACAAAGGTCGCGAAACCACTTTGCGAACTCGCCACCTTTGCGAACCCACTTTGCGAATCTGGGACTTTGCGAACCGAGAGGCAAGAGGCATTTTTTGCGAATCCACTTTGCGAACTAGGTTTGAGCCGTTTGCGAATCGATGTAAACTTCGCGAACCCAGAGAATGAAGTTCACTTCGCGAATCGAGCGAGCTTTGCGAACTCCGTAAATTGACAAATTGAGTACGTGGAACACTTTGCGAATTGAGTGGGATGATAGAATAAAATAATAGTATGTTGGCGAATTGTATGGGGCATAGAAAGTGACATCACAAAACCTAAAAGAAATAAAATAATATTATATGCAAATGAACTTCACGAATTCATAGGTTCATGAATTTGGTGAGCTTGATGGTGAGTCATATGTCCACCAACCAATGAGCACTTTACAGCTCTAGCAAAGTTGGAGAGTCACGATGCCTTAATGAATAAAATAATATATAGTACCATTTGCAAGCTTGGCGAAGCATTGTGTAGTGTAATGAACAAATATAGAAATAAAATAATACAAATATCATTGAACTTCACGAATTAGTGGGTAGCATAGCAATAAAATAATATAGTGTCATGTGAGCTTGGCCAACCTTATGTGGCATAAGAATAAAATAAAATAAATATTATACCAGCTTGGAAAAAAATACTATTATTATGTCATGAATGTCACGGATATCAACGCAGCAAATCCATTTCAAATGACGAATTAAGGATCATATGATAAGATAAATAGAATTCGTGAAATTGATATAAGGTGATATTTTGAAAATTAAGGGAGAAATAGTAGTAACAGAATTCGCAAAAGTGGAAGTGCTTAAAGTAGTTTTGCGGATTAAAATTCTTCATGAATGATATTTCGCGAACTCGGGAGATCGGCGAGTCCATAGGAGTTTCGATTTTTGCGAACTAAGGCCAATTTTGGCAAATCAGTGTACTTTGCGAAGTAAGGTTTAACAATAAATTCATGGGTCAAATATTTCATTACTTATGAAAGTCGAGAAATTAGACAGTGTCTTAAGTTAGATAGTATACTGATATTATAATTTTATGCTTTAAGGTCAGGAGCCTTCACTAGCAATTTATCTACGGACGACAGGTAAGTGGAAGCTTCACTTCAACTACAACACATAACTTGTATGCGCATAAATTATGTGATTATGTGTGGTTACGTGCGAACATGAAACTTACGTGATTACGTGCTTTCATTACAGAACGTGAAGTTTATGTGACATGTTTTACTTACTATCTATGGCATGACATGCATATGTATATGATTTCACGACATGATCACGTGCATACACGCTTAGTATGGCAGTTAGGACACGAGAGCGTGTGTGAGTCAGGATCGCCTGAGAGCGATGAATAGTTGCCAAAAGGACACCTTTGGGACCACATTGGGCTAAAAAGGCGTTATCGGCCTCCCAATGTGGACAGCAATTTGCGTACTGGGGTTGCCTCCCAATGTCCACCGTTGGGCCAAAAAGGCGTCGTTAGCCTCCCAACGTGGGCCGCATTGGGCTAAAAAGGTGCCACAGAGACGAATAAGGGTTGCCTCTCAATGACGATCGCATTGGGCCAAAAAGGCGTCGTTAGCCTCCCAATGTGGATCGCATTGGGCTAAAAAGGTGCCACGGAAATGAATAGGGGTTGCCTCTCAATGATGATCGCATTGGGCCAAAAAAGGCGTCGTTAGCCTCCCAATGTGGATCGCATTGGGCTAAAAAGGTGCCACGGAAATGAATAGGGGTTGCCTCTCAATGACGATCGCATTGGGCCAAAAAAAAGGCGTCGTTAGCCTCCCAATGTGGATCGCGTTGGGCTAAAAAGGTGCCACGGAAATGAATATGGGTTGCCTCTCAATGGCGATCGCATTGGGCCAAAAAGGCGTCGTTAGCCTCCCAATGTGGATCGCGTTGGGCTAAAAAGGTGCCATGGAGTCGAATGCAAATTGCGAACTAAGGGGTGGCCTCTCAGTGTGTGGGTACTGACACTCGTATATACGTATGAATTTGAATGAGCTTTATGATGGGACATAGTGAGATAGAAAAACCGAGGGCCCGGTTACGAGGTGAAAGAGAAAGTCAAAGGAAAGGGTATGAGGAGAAAAGTGAAGTCTAGAAAAGCATTGACGCGGATGTCATTGCGAGATAGGACACGTGCACTGCATGCATATAGTTTCTGCTTACTGAGCTCTTTAGCTCACTCTTACGTTATGTGTTGTAGGTACGAGCGAACACGGTATGTGATCGCCTAGCTAGCAAGGCAGTCTATTGAAGCTTCCGGGCTACTTTTGGGGGTGGTGTGTACGTGGACGACGACCTGTGAGGCCGGGCGCATAGGATTCTTTTGATGCGAATGTATACGCTACCCGTGTATTTAAGACTAGCATGAGATTAGAACTCAAAGAAAATTCTTTTGACGTATAAATGTATTCTTTTGACATGTACAAAGACTTCCTTTATGAAAAAGGAAAAATTTATGCGCATTTCTGCACTTCCGTAATTTAATTACGTCGTTAGTCACATAGGATGACGATAGAAATGGTAGCGATGGCTAGGGTCGCTACAGTTGGTATCAGAGCTTCGGTCACAGGTCCTGTAGACTGTCCATGTACACACACCCAAAAGCACGGAAGCAGCCTTGCCTGTAAGTTTTATGATTATGTGAATTTCCGTGTTGCATGAATTCACTGACTATAGGCACTGCCAGGATAGAAAGAAAAGATGGTAAGAATTAGAGGTGAGGGAAGTAGAAGTACTGACCCAGATAGAGAAAACCCAGCCCCTACCGATAACCGAGACGCAATCATCCTTCAGCTGACAGAACTAGTCCGTCAGCAATCCGCCCAAATCCAACAACTAATCCAGCAGAACAACACGAATGCTGGACCGACCCAGGCTGAAAGAGCCGAGTTGGTGGGGGAAAGATTTCGGAGACTGAACCCACCCACTTTCGAGGATGCAACCGATACAACCACTGCTGATGACTGGATCAGAACCATTGAAAGCATGTTCCAGTACAGCCGAATCCCAGAGGCGGAAAAAGTGCTCTGTGCCACGTTCCTACTCAGGGGGAGCGCTGGGTATTGGTGGGACACAATCCAAGTCATTGAGAACCCTGCCACAATGAGCTGGGACCACTTCAAGGAATTATTCAGAGGCAAGTACTATACTGCCTCAGTTCGAGCCCAGCGGATGAGCGAATTCATCAACCTTCGGCAAGGGACGATGACCGTAGCTGAGTACATAAGGAAGTTCGAACAACTTTCGAGGTTCGCTGCCCACATGGTAAGCACGGATGACCTGAAGATCGAGCGTTTCCTCGAGGGCCTAAAACCAGAGCTATATCGAGACGTAAGCATGGCTGGACTACAAGGAGCCACGTACGCACAAGTGGCAGAAAGGGCATTAGTGGCAGAGCAGGCTGAAGCCAAAATCACTCGAGCCCAAGAAATGAAGCGAAAACTTGCGCAAGCACCGCAATGGAGTGGAGGTGATAGGAAGCGTCAGTTCATGGTCAATGGCGCGAAACAGAGTGGACAGAACAGGCTCGAACCACCTCAGCAACGCAATCTGAACAAAGGAATGCCCCACCCGAACGTACCGGTGTGCCCGAGATGTACACGGCGACATCTGGGTGTCTGCTTCTACCAAAATGCAACGTGTAACAAATGTGGCAAGATAGGCCACTCCTCCAGAGCATGCCAGGAGAACCCCTCAGCAAGTCAAGACGGGAGACAGACCAGACTCCCGACCGCATCAGCTCGGGTATACGCAATCATGTCGGAAGAAGCAGAGGATAACCCGCCTGTGGAAGCAGGTATCTCACCTACACACCAACCTTCAACATGTATACCGGTAGACGCACGAAACACACACTCAATCGCATCCATTGGGTGTGGTATCTCACCTACACACCAACCTTCAACATGTATACCGGTAGACGCACGAAACACACACTCAATCGCATCCATTGGGTGTACGACGAGATTCGGAGTTACACCTAGCTGGCCCGAGAGCGAGAGTGATATAATTGTTCCAAACGAGACCCTGATTAGAACCAATCAAATAGTGTTAGGCTGTTCAAGTGGGGATTAGGACAAGATCGGCGAAGGGGTAAAACCAAGTCCGGAGCTAATGCCAGAAAGGGGCAGAGATTGTAGTGACAATACACAAAAGAAGCCGAATGGTACACAATAGCCAAAAGAGCTAAGTGGACCAAGGACAAGGAACAACGAAACTCACAGTAGACGATCGGATGTTCACGGGGAGTAATGAGAACGCGAACGTAATAGCATATCGGCTGGAGATATTCGCATCGTTGCCACAAGTTCCCAATAACCTTCCCACCCCAACCTTGTCGCTGACCCAGGTCCTGCACTTAGGAACGAATTCCCACATCCTAAAGAAAACCCAGATTGGGGTTACGATGAAAAGCCAGTAGAGATATTCGACATAGGAATCGAATCGACTTAGGAAAAAGGAAACTCCTTTAGTAAAATTATTAGGGAGAAACCAGTCAATAGAATAAGTGACTTGAGAATGTGAGAATGAGGTAAGAGGTCGTTACCCCAAATTGTTCCAAATGGGCTGATTTCGGGGGCGAAATCCTCTTTAAGGGGGGGAGGATGTAGCACCCGGGTCCCCGTGAACAGTAGGACCAATAAATTTGCATGTACAATTCATGCCTATGTAGATATAAGAATTATGTGCTTATGTGATTTTATGGATTTCGTGGATTAATTACGTGCCTACGTGACGTTATTTAAGTAAACTAAATTATGTGCCTTATGTGACCATTTAAATTTCGTGAAATTATTATGTGCTCGTATGAATTATGTGAAATCTGCATGTTGAAATGTGTGCTTATGTTATTTGGTAAAAATCGGTTCATTTAATTTGTACCGTATGACTTCCAATTTAGTAAGGGATTTTCGAAAATTGGACAAGGAAATTGGGTCATGAGTGAAAATTGGATCATGATTTTAAATAGGCTAAGAATAGAAGTTGGACTTTGGGTGTGATTGGGCTAGAATTTAATCCCAACTTAAACCCAAGATGATTCATAGGCTTGGTCCAAAAATATTAAAAGTGGTCCAAGATTTTTAGGCCCAAATTGTTGAGGACAAACATAAGAGACAAAGATTCCCTAAAATTAGGAAAACCCACGTTGGCCTAAGCCATTCCAATACCCACCTAGGATAAGATATTTTCTCTAACACATTTCAAAGCCACAAATCCTCATTTGTAAGGAAGCCATCGAAATTGAGAAAGGAAGACGAAGAGATTTTGTGAGCTAGCAATCAACGAAAACAACAAAGGAAAAAGGGGGTCAATAAGGAAAACCCAAGAAGACGAAGTGGAGTAAGGATGTTTGGCAAGCTCCATCCATCGCAAGCCATTTAATCTAGCTTAGGAAGGTGAGGTAGGTTAACTAAATTCATCTACAACACGAAAAAGTTTTTAAGATTCAGTTCTAAGCGATTTTCATTTGGTTCGTACCCTATTTTCCATGTTTGAGTTCGTGATTTATCTAGGTGCCTTCATGTTCGAATGAAACCCAAAATATAGGTTTAAAATCTGTATTCTTCGTGTTTTAGATGATATGAGGGTCTGAAAATCGTATGGAGGGTTGAAGATTAAAGTATTAAGTGCTATGAGTGAAATTTAGAACTTTAACCCACGGGTTTGGGAGTTTCACGAGTTGGGGAGCGATTCGAAAAGTAGTTCCGCGGGCTGCTACCATTTGCGAACTCGGCGAGTTTCGCGAACCAAGAGTCAAAACACGTTTCACGGGCCATGCAAACTTGGCGGGCCACTTTGCGAATCCGTGGAGGTTTGCGGGTTGGAAAGGTTTGCGAACTCAAACCTTTTGCGGGCCCATGCACTTTGCGAACTCAAGGGCAACGAGAACTTCGCGGGTTGAAGTTGGCGGGCTCATGACACTTTGCGGGTCCAAGGTTTGCGAGTCCACAAAGGTCGCGAAACCACTTTGCGAACTCGCCACCTTTGCGAACCCACTTTGCGAATCTGGGACTTTGCGAACCGAGAGGCAAGAGGCATTTTTTGCGAATCCACTTTGCGAACTAGGTTTGAGCCGTTTGCGAATCGATGTAAACTTCGCGAACCCAGAGAATGAAGTTCACTTCGCGAATCGAGCGAGCTTTGCGAACTCCGTAAATTGACAAATTGAGTACGTGGAACACTTTGCGAATTGAGTGGGATGATAGAATAAAATAATAGTATGTTGGCGAATTGTATGGGGCATAGAAAGTGACATCACAAAACCTAAAAGAAATAAAATAATATTATATGCAAATGAACTTCACGAATTCATAGGTTCATGAATTTGGTGAGCTTGATGGTGAGTCATATGTCCACCAACCAATGAGCACTTTACAGCTCTAGCAAAGTTGGAGAGTCACGATGCCTTAATGAATAAAATAATATATAGTACCATTTGCAAGCTTGGCGAAGCATTGTGTAGTGTAATGAACAAATATAGAAATAAAATAATACAAATATCATTGAACTTCACGAATTAGTGGGTAGCATAGCAATAAAATAATATAGTGTCATGTGAGCTTGGCCAACCTTATGTGGCATAAGAATAAAATAAAATAAATATTATACCAGCTTGGAAAAAAATACTATTATTATGTCATGAATGTCACGGATATCAACGCAGCAAATCCATTTCAAATGACGAATTAAGGATCATATGATAAGATAAATAGAATTCGTGAAATTGATATAAGGTGATATTTTGAAAATTAAGGGAGAAATAGTAGTAACAGAATTCGCAAAAGTGGAAGTGCTTAAAGTAGTTTTGCGGATTAAAATTCTTCATGAATGATATTTCGCGAACTCGGGAGATCGGCGAGTCCATAGGAGTTTCGATTTTTGCGAACTAAGGCCAATTTTGGCAAATCAGTGTACTTTGCGAAGTAAGGTTTAACAATAAATTCATGGGTCAAATATTTCATTACTTATGAAAGTCGAGAAATTAGACAGTGTCTTAAGTTAGATAGTATACTGATATTATAATTTTATGCTTTAAGGTCAGGAGCCTTCACTAGCAATTTATCTACGGACGACAGGTAAGTGGAAGCTTCACTTCAACTACAACACATAACTTGTATGCGCATAAATTATGTGATTATGTGTGGTTACGTGCGAACATGAAACTTACGTGATTACGTGCTTTCATTACAGAACGTGAAGTTTATGTGACATGTTTTACTTACTATCTATGGCATGACATGCATATGTATATGATTTCACGACATGATCACGTGCATACACGCTTAGTATGGCAGTTAGGACACGAGAGCGTGTGTGAGTCAGGATCGCCTGAGAGCGATGAATAGTTGCCAAAAGGACACCTTTGGGACCACATTGGGCTAAAAAGGCGTTATCGGCCTCCCAATGTGGACAGCAATTTGCGTACTGGGGTTGCCTCCCAATGTCCACCGTTGGGCCAAAAAGGCGTCGTTAGCCTCCCAACGTGGCCGCATTGGGCTAAAAAGGTGCCACAGAGACGAATAAGGGTTGCCTCTCAATGACGATCGCATTGGGCCAAAAAGGCGTCGTTAGCCTCCCAATGTGGATCGCATTGGGCTAAAAAGGTGCCACGGAAATGAATAGGGGTTGCCTCTCAATGATGATCGCATTGGGCCAAAAAAGGCGTCGTTAGCCTCCCAATGTGGATCGCATTGGGCTAAAAAGGTGCCACGGAAATGAATAGGGGTTGCCTCTCAATGACGATCGCATTGGGCCAAAAAAAGGCGTCGTTAGCCTCCCAATGTGGATCGCGTTGGGCTAAAAAGGTGCCACGGAAATGAATATGGGTTGCCTCTCAATGGCGATCGCATTGGGCCAAAAAGGCGTCGTTAGCCTCCCAATGTGGATCGCGTTGGGCTAAAAAGGTGCCATGGAGTCGAATGCAAATTGCGAACTAAGGGGTGGCCTCTCAGTGTGTGGGTACTGACACTCGTATATACGTATGAATTTGAATGAGCTTTATGATGGGACATAGTGAGATAGAAAAACCGAGGGCCCGGTTACGAGGTGAAAGAGAAAGTCAAAGGAAAGGGTATGAGGAGAAAAGTGAAGTCTAGAAAAGCATTGACGCGGATGTCATTGCGAGATAGGACACGTGCACTGCATGCATATAGTTTCTGCTTACTGAGCTCTTTAGCTCACTCTTACGTTATGTGTTGTAGGTACGAGCGAACACGGTATGTGATCGCCTAGCTAGCAAGGCAGTCTATTGAAGCTTCCGGGCTACTTTTGGGGGTGGTGTGTACGTGGACGACGACCTGTGAGGCCGGGCGCATAGGATTCTTTTGATGCGAATGTATACGCTACCCGTGTATTTAAGACTAGCATGAGATTAGAACTCAAAGAAAATTCTTTTGACGTATAAATGTATTCTTTTGACATGTACAAAGACTTCCTTTATGAAAAAGGAAAAATTTTATGCGCATTTCTGCACTTCCGTAATTTAATTACGTCGTTAGTCACATAGGATGACGATAGAAATGGTAGCGATGGCTAGGGTCGCTACACCTATTGAGCGTGTAGCCGATATTGGCTGTCGACCCGTAGAGGAGTCATGTGAGTGTGGGCATCTGCTGTGCACCAGCGCCTGTGACAGTGAGCCATTGGCCCGTTGGACATTATGCGGCAGACTGCGGGCGACCTAGAAAGGAGCGACTTGGGATATCCCCAAGTAAGCTAGCTAGTGTAGGCTACGCTGTCGCATGCGGGAGGAGGCGACCTGGAGGGTGAGACCTGGGTGCCCTTACGGGACCTGGTGTAGGCTACCAGCGTAGGCACCACATTAGGCAGAAGAGGCGACCTGAGAGAGTGACCTGATATGGCTCAGGGAGGCTGCTCTGTGTAGGCCACTGCCGTAGTGTTGTGATCGTGTTGTGGATGTGTTCGTGATCGTGGTAGTGATTTCGCGTGATGGTGCACAGTATGGAGCCCGGGGCCCGTTGTGAGGTGGTGAGTGTATCCCGGTTGTGATAAGTGATAGGGAGTGGCATTGCATAGGTGAGAATTGGGGGTGAGTGAACGTGAGCGAGTCACACGTGCATGCATTATTTCACCTACTGGGCAATAGCTCAGTGTTTGCGTGTTGTAGGTAAGCGATGATCGAGGTTGACTATCGGAGCTTCCATGAGCTTTTGAGGGCGGGGCTGTACATGGATGACGACCTGTGGGCGAATGATAGGGTGTGTTTTGGGCCTTCGGCCCGTTCGTATTAACATTTTGTACAAATAAATGTTTTTTGTTAAATGGATTCTCCGCGGCTTTTGCTGCTAAACCTGACGCGATTTGTCGCTAATCAGCGATTAGAGAGTGGGGGTCGCTACAGGTGGTATCAGAGCTTAGGATATAGATTCTGTAGACTGTCCATGTACGGCCGCTCAAAAGCATGGAAGCCCAGCCTCGTCTGTAAGTGTTTATTTCTCTGTGATTATTCTTATGTGCTGATGTGATACTTTGATTATAGTTAGTAGAATGAAATGGTATGAACTAGGAGTGAGTTTATCGGTGAGCTTAGCCGACGACACCATGAGGAACGGGAATTATGTGATTATAATAACGTGCTTGTCTATGTGATTAATTGTAGACTGCAGGAATAAGTATGAGAGTGCGCAGCGGAAGTGGGGTTGGCATAGGAATTATTATGCCGAGAGGAAGTAGAAAATAGATAGGCGACTCTAGACGTAGAGAATTTGTAGACCGGAAACTGAGCATGAGCCACACATTTAAATGTGTCGCTTAAATTTGGCAATGAAGGTAGAAATAAGTCCTACCTTAAAAGGATATGGATAATCGATAAAAAGATTAGAGAATTGGAGGAATCGTTACCCGAGTTATTCGCTTTGGCGTAATTTCGGGGACGAAATTCTTTTAAGGGGGGAAGGATGTAATACCCGCAAATTTTAAAGCGGGATTACGATAGGAAATTTAGATAATTAGCGAAGAAATATTAGGAATAAAATTCCTAAAAAAAGTATTTATGAACGAAAATTCGGATGAAACCAAAATAATAAAATATTCTCGGAAAATATTTGGATAAGCCCACATTGAAGAAATATTCATATTGATAATTCAGCCCAAAGGTAAAGATACTTGGAGCAATACTAAGGGCCCAAATGCATAATTAAATATTATTCAAAGCCCAAGATATGTGATAAAGAATTGGCCTTGCTTAAGGTTGATGGTAATACACGTCGAAGCCTCATCATTATTTTTCATTCCCTTGATACAAGTAAAAAAGTAATCATTAGATAGATATTACACACAAGAAACACAAGGAGGAAGGGAGAGAATGACTCGTACGAAAGCTTTTCTTAAGATGAGAGGAAAAAGTAGTGAGCTTGTCACAGATGTTGATATATATCACTTATATAGGCTAACTAACGAGGAAAACCCTCATACACAACCAAAACGAGAGAGAGAACAGGAGAAAGGAACAGAAGATCTTCATAATTCTACCTAGATCACATTCGGTCAGCTAACACATCCAAAAAAATCAAACGTGAACTAGGTAAACCAAATCTCATCTCCATCCGGTAAATTTTTATGCTTAGTGTACACAATTATTTTCAGTACTTATATGTTGATTATATGAACTTTTATGGGGACTGTTCGAAAGCTAGTATGTTTAGAAATTCTAAGGTTTTTGACTTCATAATTTCAAGTGCTTCTAAGATTTTGACAGTTTTAAGGAGTAGCATTTTCGGGAGATTGAATATTATCGGACATATTATGACTTCCTAGGAAGACTATGATGGTAGATTAATTTTCAGGTCTTAGAGTGTACCACTTTATGAGGGTAGAATAAATTTCGAAGAATGATTAAGTGGTAAACTTATTTTAGGTATTCTTAAAGTTATCATGTTCTTCATAAACTAAGTATTTAAGATGTACCGTTTTCCGGAAATGATATAATTTTTGAAGGTGACCATAGTGATAAGAACTTTGATAATTTTAGGATATTAAGTGTTCTTAATAAATTTGAATGAACTTTCGGGCGATTTAAACCCTAGAAATCGGGCGAAACATGAAAGAAATAGTTGAATAGATTAAATACAATTTAAATCTCGGCGATTTGAGGACGATAATGCCACGCAATCGGGCGATTTAGAGGCTAGGAGGAATCGGGCGAATGGGAGTTATAAAAATCGTGCGATTTAAGTTGCCTCAAATCGGGCGATTCTATGAGAAAGAGAACTCGCCGAAATCATGTCCACGCATGATACAATCGGGCAAATATGAGGCTTTATCAAATCGGACGATTTGGGATCCAAGCAACACTCGGCGATTTTGGCATGTGGAAACATCAAATCGGGCGATTTGAGCCTAAGGAACAACTAAGAATCCAAGCAACAAAAAATCGTGCGATTTAAGCTTTTCTTTCCTATTTTTGTCCCTTTCATTTAGTTCTTTGTAGTCAAAGGGGATTTCTGGACCATGTGAACCTTGTCTAATTGATGAATCGAAAGTATTTTCATAAGACGATTCAGTAAAAATTCTAAGAGAGGTTATTCCTAAGCCAATGTGTTTAACATCGTATATTTCTTTCTTTTGTAAAACACACGGGTTAGTGAAACCTATGCCTTCTATAGGATTATAGAACTCTATATCCTTGGGCTTGTTCAAAAATATCGTCTGTTCGGATTGTCCCCTACGCGTAACTATATCGTCTAATTTCTTTACTTTGACATATAGTTGCGTTCCTCACCTAGGAGAGCATAATTATTTTCCACGGTTAGTTTAGCGGCTTGACAGGCATCGAAATCCTTACTAAGCTCACTAATCTTAGCATTCGATGTTTCTAATTGAGCTTCTAAGTTAGTGATCTTAAAGGTAGCTTCGGTTATCCTACAATTTAAAATGGCTTTCTCGTTGAGATTTCTAACCAAGCAATTGTAGTTATTTGCTAGCCTATCTTCTAATTCCTTAATCTTTTCGCTCCGTTGTCCTAGTTGAGGTTGACTAGTCTCTCTAGACTGTAGGCTCTTAGTAAGTTCATCTATTTTTGCACTAGAGCTCCTAAGTTCTTGTTCAAGACTATCTATCTTCTCCTGAGCTCTCTCAAGTTCATTCTCGCGTGTAAATGATTTTCGCCTGGTCAAACGTTAAAAGGTTTGACTGAAAAAGTTTTTCGAGTGAAAGTTTTTATGCATGCAAAGTCAAAATAACTCTCTCTCGAAAAAGTTTTTCGCTGTATAATGCTCGAGAAATATTTCTAACTAAAATCGTTTCCGCTGATGACGATTCTAGCGCTGACTTCGTATTCTGACCGAGAAAAATTCTCGCGCTAAGTTTATCGATCGAGAAACTAATCCGATCGCAAAACTTAGCGAGAAAAATTTGAGCAATCGAGAAAAATTCAAAGAATACGATTAACACAAATTCGAGCAAAAACAAAGAATCAGATAGTGAAGTTTGAGGTAATTGCTCGCAATCAAGTACTAATCACGCACGAACAAGCAATTAAACACGTTATCGAATTTGATCAAAATCAGAACGTGTTCTTCATGTTCTTCGCAAACAGTAACACGCAGAAGCAATTCAATCCTAAAAATCGAAGTTCAAACTGCTACAGAACTGATCGCAATGATGATCTAACACTTAAACAAGCACAGAAATACCAAATTAAAGTCAATTAAGCACAGAATTAAGCTATTGGATCGAAAAAGGTTTTCGCGCCAAACCTGTTCTTCGATGAACAGTATCTAGAAAATAATTTTCGATCTAATTCTAACAATTTTCGACTCAAAACAGAACGAATCTGCTCGGATACCAATTGTTAGGTCCTACGATTAACAACTCTACGATCCTAGGTTATAATTCATAGTAATTCGATCGTTTAGATAATCAATTGAATTCGATCGAAAAACTCAAGTTAAGAACACTAGAGAGAATTCAATTAGAGTGAGAAAGTTACTGTTGTTTCTCTCTCTAGAAATCGAATTGCAAGCCCTTCGGATCAATTCTCTAAACTTTCTCTATTCAGCTCAATTGATTTACATGTATTTATACCAAACAAACTTGGTATAAATATCAAACTATTCCTAATCTAAGGACTACTATACAAAACGCCCAAAATTACAAGGACAACTAATGAAATCAAGCACAATTACAAATGGTATTCTACATTTTGAAAATATAATGGCATTAATAATCTGTCTAAAAGATCTTTTTTATTACGGATAAGATACCTAATCCATTTTAAACTCTATTTAGGGGTTTATAATTAATAACAAACCTAGGTGCTCCCCTTTCCTTTTCTGCCGCATTATTGACATAAAAAGCTGTGCATGACCAAGGTGATTTCGAGGGTTTTATTAACCCTTTCTGTAAAAGAGAAGCTATTTCTTTTTTACATAATTCTAATAGTTCAGAATTCATTTGACAAGGACGAGCTTTAGTGGGAATATTTTTCTCACTAAAATCATCTTCATAAGGTAAAGAAACTATATGCTTCTTTCTATTCCAAAAGGCATTAGGAAGATCGTTACATATTTGCAACGTAAATTCATTATGTAGTAATTTAATTTTTTCTTGTAACTTAGGATTTTGAAGTTTATCTTCAATCGTAAGTATATTGATTTCTTGTTTAAGGTAATTTACCTGTTTTTCTTTTGCTTTAATAAGAATAGAATCCTTAATTTCATTAAGAATTCTTGAAAAAGGTTCAGTTATGAATTCAAAGTAGACTTCTTTGCTTTCGAAGTTACCTTTAAATCCATATTCATTAATATTTTGGATAGGAAATATTTTCCTAAGGAACGGAGTACCAAGGATTACTTGGTTTGTAATATTCTTGACTAGCAAGAATGAAGTAGGAATACAGACCTTATTTTTACAAATAAAGGCCTTAGGGATTTTATAATTAATTTGAAGTTTTTCTCCGCTTGCAGAGCTAAGAGAATGGGTTGTTTTATGAAAATATTGAGTAGGAATTATTCCTTCTTGAATACAGTTTAAATCTGCTCCGCTATCTATTAAAGCGATAAGATTTTTTTGAAAATTTCCGTCAATGAGTAGTATATTTTCACTAACCATTTTTGAGAAGTAATAACTTCTAATGTTGAAAGAAAGTTATCTTCTTCAGTATTTCTAGGCTTTATTAAATTTTTAGTCCCGTATGTTTGGGGTGGTTGCGATTTCGGGACACCTTAATTAAGCGGGGCATTTTTAGTCCTGTAAGTTTAATAAAAAAGTAATTTAAGGACAATTTAGCTTGAATTGACACGCATGCGCCGGAATTGATGATTTGGATCCAATTTTATTTCTCTATCATCCAACTAAGCGCCATGTAGGTAAAGAAAAAAATTAAATGATAATAAAAATTAAATAATAATGATTATAACTACTAAATAACCAATAATTATTAAATAAAAAAACCCAATCTAAATGAGGTGAGTGATTACGATGGTGAGCAAAGAAAGATATCCTCGGTAGCCCGCCATGGTGCGCGCGCGGTTGTGGCGGGTGGGTTTGCCGCCGTTGCTCGTTCTTAGGGCATTGAGCCGGCCCATGCGCCCAAGTCAAGCATACATCACACTTCGAGGGGCGCCATTCGTACTCCACCAGTACCGGTGAAGTGTTCGGATCGTGGCGACACGCGCGGGAAGAACACCGAGGAGACTACCTAGTAAGGGAAACTGTATTGACGCGTTCACACGGATTTTCCGGAAAGAGGATGAACATCGTGTGTGAGCTAAGCTACTAGTTGTACAAGTCGAATGATCGCATTTGGGAATATCAAATATCGAATCGACTGTTATTCGATCCCAAATAACCGTTATCCGCGCATGCACCATGGCGGGCTGCCGAGGTTATCTTTCTTTGCTCACGATCGTAATCATTCACCTCATTTAGATTGGGTTTTTTTATTTAATAATTATTGGTTATTTAGTAGTTATAATCATTACTCCCTCCGTCCCGTTATCTTTATCACATATATTGACGCAAATTAACGTGGCATTATTATAATAATATAGTACAATGAAAAGGTGAAAAGGTGTATATTTTGACACGTCTTTTAAGAATATTTAATATTATATATTGATTGGTGTGATAGTTTTTTACCCAAAAAGGAAATGTGATAAAGTTAGTGGGACGTCCGAAATGGAAAAAGGTGATAAAATTAGCAGGACGGAGGGAGTATTATTTAATTGTTATTATCATTTATTTTTTTTCTTTACCTACATGGCACTTAGTTGGATGATAGAGAAATAAAATTGGATCCAAATCATCAATTCCGGCGCACGCGTGTCAATTCCAGCTAAATTGTCCTTAAATTGCTTTTTTATTAAACTTACAGGACTAAAAATGCCCCGCTTAAAGGTGTCCCGAAATCGCCACCACCCAAACATACGGGACTAAAAAATTAATTAAGCCGTATTTCTAATTTAGAAAATCTTCTTTCTAAATATATATGACTTAATTTTAAGCTTTTTATTTCGTTTTTTAAATTTGAAATTTCTATTGTTAAATCTTTAATATTAACAACTGATTCTTTTTTATTTAATTGATGTTTATTTCGAAGTAATCTCATTACTTCAGACATACTATAAGGTTCAGATTTAGATATTTTAGGAATAACTTCTTTTGAAATTTCTTCCTCTTTTTGAATTAATCTCTTGATTATATGATTTTTTAAATCTGGATCTTCTGTTTCTTTTAAAATTTCTAGAAGATTATTATCAAGAACATTTAATTCTAATTCTTGAAATTGAGATATAATTTGATATAAATTATCTTCTGATTCAGATTCTGAACTTTTAACATTTTTAAAACAAGGCTGACCTATTTGACAGTTTTGACATTCTTCATATTCTTCTGAAGAGATATCTTCGATGAAATTATTTTCATCTTCTGAAGAGGATTCTGACTCGCTATTAGATTCTAATAGAATGTTTGATAATGTTTCTTTTAATTCATTATCAATTTCTAAGTTATTAATTTTCTTTTTGGTCCAGCAAGTTTTTGCTTTGTGACCAATTTTTCCGCATTTTCTACAGACTATTTTCCGCTTTAGAATCATATCAAAGAAGAGAACAAAAATTCTCAAAAGAGAATAAAAACTCTCAATATAGAACTAAATTTTCTCCAATAGTCTGCCGAAAATGCGGAAAAATTGGTCACAAAGCAAAAACTTGCTGGACCAAAAAAGAAAATTAATAATTTAGAAATTGATAATGAATTAAAAGAAACATTATCAAAAATTCTATTAGAATCTAATAGCGAGTCAGAATCCTCTTCAGAAGATGAAAATAATTTCATCGAAGATATCTCTTCAGAAGAATCTGAAGAATGTCAAAACTGTCAAATAGGTCAGTCTTGTTTTAAAAATGTTAAAAGTTCAGAATCTGAACCAGAAGATAATTTATATCAAATTATATCTCAATTTCAAGAATTAGAATTAAATGTTCTTGATAATAATTGTAATACCCGTAAATCTAATACGGGATTTTGATGTAATTAATGTAAATTGGGAACTAAGACCGGGATGGAAAATAAAGGTTCTGGAACGAAGATATAAAATTTTTTTAGTTTTAAATTAATCAAAGAATATCCGAAAATAATAATTGAAGTACTTAGAATATTAGGACTATGATAGATAAATAATAATATAGGATTGATGATATTGGGCTTGTTTAATACGTGATTTAGGTCCATAGTTTGCAAAAGGTAAATATTAAGAATAAATAGTTACTTCAACTTGAAGGAAATGGTGTAACCTCCTCATCTTATCAAGTTCTATTTTCGAGAACTTCATATATATCCAATAAGTTCATCATAAACACCAAATAACGGAAACCCTTAAACGAGAGACATCCAAGAGTAGAGGAGCTTTCAACTTGTTCGAACTTCTTACAAGTAAATCTCGAATAAGGTAAACAAAGGAAATTTTCTGTACAATTAATGAGTAAGTTTATAATGGTTTCTAAATGCAATCGTTAGTATATTATATGATACTGATCATAAGAATTCAAGATCTATTAAGGGTAGAAAACCCTAACCTGCGAAACTTAATATGCTATAGTTGTTTCCAATATCGTGTGATTTCTTTGGTAATCCTATGATTTATAGCATGCTCAGAAATTCTACAATTTAGATTTAGCACACATGAGTATGTGACATTTTGGACTGCATCATAATCATAAGAATTAAATTTTAAGAATTTTTTTTGGTTTAAAGCTTAGATTTTGAAGTTTCAATCGACATTATTAAATGCGTAGTTAACGGTGTGCAAAGATAGGATGAATGTCGATAGGTGCTTCATGAAATCTCGACAAAAGCTGTGTTTTCTTTCTATTGTTTTGAATATGGATGTCAATATATGATTATATGTTAATTTAAGAAAGAAGTCGAAAGGCATCAAATAAAGTCGAGATAGGATTATTCCTCGGTAGATAGATTTCGAGGTGTATGTTATAAATAGCTCTCGAGATTTTCCTATATAGATGTCGATATCATAATAAAAGTCGACATGATATCTCGACATTAGGTTAGATATTTAGTAAGAATTCGATAAACTTATATAGGTTTCGATATTTATTTTAACAAGGAACTCGACATTTTCATTCTCAACCAAAGATCTCGATACCTTCTACAATACTATGTTCTCGACATTAGTTTAGAGTCTCGACATTTTTAAGAATTTCGACATCCAAGTTCTCAGACAAATATAATCTAGACATTGTATTAAAAGATGTCGACACCTTATTGTATTAAAAGATGTCGACACCTTATAGAAGTTGATAAGATCTCGACATTTATAGGATGTCGACATGACTTGATGATCTCGACATTAGTTATATATATATATATATATATATATATATATAGATCTCGACATCATCAAGTTAGAAAAGATTTCGACATGATATTTCAGTTAATAAATTTTCGGTATTTTAGAATTTTGCTATTTCTAGGGTTTCCAATATTTTAGGGTTTATTTATTTTTAGAAATTTCATTATTTTTAGGTTTTCATAAATTTTAAGGTTTTAATAATTTTAGTATTTTCGAAGACTTGGTAAGTTTATTGATGTGAAAATATTTTCAATATTCAGAGGATCGATATATAGGGACTACACCGGACTTTTTATTTGACGCTAGCAGGAGGACAGGTAGGTGGACCATCCATCTACAATACGTAAACACAATTATGTGTTTTCATGTGATTATGTGATTTACGTGACTTATGTGATTTATATGTTTTACGTACGTTTTATATAAATCATGTTTTATGATATTTTTATATGCATGGCACGTGCATATCACGTTAGGGCGAGAGATGATTATACCATGGTGTGACGGTAGAATATGAGATATTGACGTACGGGGTAGAATGAGATGTTTGTGATTGGCGACTCTTAGAGGAGTCGAGGTTGGGCTCACTGGGCACCTGGCGGAGACAGACGTGATCGATCTGTCTACTCGGACGTGATCGATTCGAGGTGCATATCGCCGGATGGGATTTTTGATTGGTGCGGGAGATATACGACCTGGTAGGAGGACATTGACGTGATCGATCAGTGCACTACCGGCGTAGCTCGCCGCGAGACTTGGGGGTGGCCTCCCAGTAGTCTATTGCGCGCGGAGGTGTCGAGCCTAACCTAGGGCCCTGTATTGTGTGAAATAGGAATGTGGGAAAAGAAAGAGTGTGCATTATATCATGTTGTGAGAAATTGGGATTGGGGTTGAGTGCACACTTGCATACACGCATGTTTATTCATCTACTGGGCAAATCGCTCAGTGTTTACGTGTTGTAGGTACTGAGTCCGACGCTGATACACGTCGTGACTGAGGCGGCTGGTGGCGGTGCTCCACGGACTTTTAAGGGCAGGACGGTACATGAATGAAGACCTGTGGAGGGGAGTTAGGGGTTTTTGTTCTTTTGATATTTTTGGGGCTTCGGCCCGTGTACAGAGATGACAATGTAGACGTATGTTTATAGTAATATATATTATTTTGGGAAAAATGTTTTAATTAGACGGGCCTTCCGCGGCTTACGTTGCGGAAATCCACCACTAATCTTAATTAGAAAAGTAGGGTCGCCACAATAATCTTCTAGAAATTTTAAAAGAAACAGAAGATTCAGATTTAAAAAATCATATAATCAAGAGATTAATTCAAAAAGAGTAAGAAATTTCAAAAGAAGTTATTCCTAAAATATCTAAATCTGAACCTTATAGTATGTCTGAAGTAATGAGATTACTTCGAAATAAACATCAATTAAATAAAAAAAAAATCAGTTGTTAATATTAAAGATTTAACAATAGAAATTTCAAATTTAAAAAACGAAATAAAAAGCTTAAAATTAAGTCATATAGAAAGAAGATTTTCTAAATTAGAAAAAGGAAAAGAAATCATTAATGAATTTGAAGTTAATGAAGAATTAGCTAGTACTTCTAAAAATACTGAAGAAGATAACTTTCTTTCAACATTAGAAGTTATTACTTCTCAAAAATGGTTAGTGAAAATATCACTACTCATTGACGGAAATTTTCAAAAAAATCTTATCGCTTTAATAGATAGCGGAGCAGATTTAAACTGTATTCAAGAAGGAATAATTCCTACTCAATATTTTCATAAAACAACCCATTCTCTTAGCTCTGCAAGCGGAGAAAAACTTCAAATTAATTATAAAATCCCTAAGGCCTTTATTTGTAAAAATAAGGTCTGTATTTCTACTTCATTCTTGCTAGTCAAGAATATTACAAACCAAGTAATCCTTGGTACTCCGTTCCTTAGGAAAATATTTCCTATCCAAAATATTAATGAATATGGATTTAAAGGTAACTTCGAAAACAAAGAAGTCTACTTTGAATTCATAACTGAACCTTTTTCAAGAATTCTTAATGAAATTAAGGATTCTATTCTTATTAAAGCAAAAGAAAAACAGGTAAATTACCTTAAACAAGAAATCAATATACTTACGATTGAAGATAAACTTCAAAATCCTAAGTTACAAGAAAAAATTAAATTACTACATAATGAATTTACGTTTGCAAATATCTAACGATCTTCCTAATGCCTTTTGGAATAGAAAGAAGCATATAGTTTCTTTACCTTATGAAGATGATTTTAGTGAGAAAAATATTCCCACTAAAGCTCGTCCTTGTCAAATGAATTCTGAACTATTAGAATTATGTAAAAAAAAGAAATAGCTTCTCTTTTACAGAAAGGGTTAATAAAACCCTCGAAATCACCTTGGTCATGCACAACTTTTTATGTCAATAATGCGGCAGAAAAGGAAAGGGGAGCACCTAGGTTTGTTATTAATTATAAACCCCTAAATAGAGTTTAAAATGGATTAGGTATCTATCCCTAATAAAAAAGATCTTTTAGACAGATTATTTAATGCCATTATATTTTCAAAATTTGATTTAAAATCAGGTTTTTGGCAAATTCAAGTTGCTGAAAAAGATAAATATAAAACAGCTTTTACCGTTCCAATTGGACAATTCGAATGGAACGTTATGCCTTTTGGTTTAAAAAATGCTCCTTCTGAATTTCAAAATATTATGAACGATATATTTATTCCTTATAGTAACTTTATTATCGTCTATATTGATGATATTTTGATCTTTTCAAAAGATATCGAAACACATTTTAAACATCTTGATATATTTAAGAAAATTGTTATTCAAAATGGATTGGTTATATCTAGTCCAAAAATGGTTTTGTTTCAAACTAAAATAAGATTTTTAGGTCATAATATTGAAAGGGAAATATTAATCCAATTAATAGAAGTATTGAGTTTGCATCAAAATTTCCAGATCAAATTTTAGATAAAACTCAGCTTCAAAGATTTTTAGGAAGTTTAAATTATATTTCTCCTTATTATAAAAATCTAGCTATTGACACATCTATTTAATACGATAGACTTAAGAAAATTCCTTGTCAGTGGACAAATAGTCACACTGAAGCAGTTAAAAAAATTAAAAATAAAGTTACTCATTTACCTTGTCTTATGCTTACTAATTCTAATTGGCAAAAGGTTATTGAAACCGATGCCTCTGATTTAGGATATGGAGGAATTTTAAAACAAATTTCTCCAGATGATAAAAAAGAATTCTTAGTTAGATTCCATTCGGGGAAATAGAATAATGCTCAAAAGAATTATGCTACTATTGCTAGAGAAGTTCTTGCTATAGTAAAATGCGTTTTAAAATTTCAAGATGATTTATATAATCATAAGTTTTTAATAAAAACAGATTGCCAAGCTGCAAAATTTATGTTTATGGAAGATTTTAAGCATGATGTCTCAAAACAAATGTTTGAAAGATGGCAAGCTCATTTAGCTCCATTCGATTTTGAAATAATTTATAAAAAGGAAGTGATAATAGCCTTCCAGATTTTCTTACACGAGAATTTATTCAATGAATAATTTTACAGGAATGTCCCAATATGGGAAAACTATCCCTCTAATAGAGGTGGTAGAGGAGGCAGGCCTATTGTTCAACAAGGAAATAGAAAATTATTTAGAGAGAATCTCTCTTCGTCTTCGAGCAACATGAGTACTCAAGACCAGCAAATGTACAAAGAATTTCTTAAATATAAGGAACAAAAGGCTCAAGAAGGTACGACTTCTTATGCTAAAATTGTAGCAGATGACGAAATTGATGATCAAGAATTTATTTATGAGCAAAATTCTCATAAAGAAGTTATACTCTTCTTAAGTGAAAATGATTTAAAATGGAAAGATCAACCATGGACCCTAATGGAAAGGTATCTGGATACAGCATCATATGCTGGTGGATATTATAAGAATAGGATGAACTACGAAAATATTCTTAAGTTCACAGAATCATGTGAATTTGATCACTTTGTTACTGGAAATCAGAAAGTTTATAACTTCAGCAAGATCATTATTAAAAGGATTATATCTCCTGAATCGTGGGCTATTCACCCAATGAAGGATAAGGAATATTTCCATCCGGAATTAAAGGTTCCAGTTAAATTTATTATTGGGATTATATGCAAGCTTTTCATAGAGTTTTCTTATATGAAAACGTCAAAAGAAAGCATTCTTGGTGGATCAAGATTTGTGCTGATGTTTACAAGCAGGAAATTCCTACTTGGTTTTATAATTGGTGGTTATCTTACGGAGCCACAGTTAATATTCTTAAAGAACCATTCTCTGGATTATATACTGAGTGGGTCAAGGTTTCGCCAGCCTTAATAGAAGCCCAACATAATAATAAATGGATTGAAGGTATGGCTTCAATGCATTTTTATATTGAGTACAACATTCCATGGATTTGGAAATGGGCTCCTGAAGTTGGTCATAACCAACAGAATATACCTTGTTTATGGAGAACTTCTTATACAAAGTTTTGGAAGAAAATGATCCGAATATACGGACAAGTGGAATTTGAAGGACATCAAACAATTGATAAAATCAAAAAAAATGTTGCTTATTATAAAGACCAAATCGAAAAAAGACAGCAACGAGAATCTCCTAGCCCATTTGAAATCCTTTCTAGAAAATTAAATATTCAGAAAGGAAAATTATCGAAAGAACAAATCTTGGTCGAATATATGGAAGAAATCAAGAAAGACCTTGGGAAAAATTTTGGAATTGATATGACCGATGTGTCTATGGGAACTTCCTCGAAAGATGAAGACTTCTGCCAAGCAGGAGAAGCTCAAGCAGGAGAAGCTCAAGACCCATTTGATGATGACGATTTACTATCTTTTGAAGATGCCATTGATAATATCACTAAAGGAACTTTAAAAAAGATGAAAGATAAGATCGAAGAATGATTGACGAAGCATCCACTTTCGGCTAAAAAATTTTAGCATGAAGACAAAATACTTTACTTTTATAAAGTATTGGCCGACAAAAGCAAAGACGAATCATGAACAAGATGGAGGCCAGCTGGAATCATAATTCCTTTACTTTTCTTGTCTTTTTACTTTTTGTCTTTAAATATGGCCTCTTGCCATAAGATGTGTACGCGTTTTTCATACGCACTCTCTTTCTCTCTCACTCTCTTTGTAATTCCCTCTCCGTTGTAAAATATTTGAAGCAATAAAAGTTGAAGTTTCTTGTAAGATCTCTTTTACAGGTAAGTTTTCTAATTCGCTTTTACATATTTATCTTTAATCTCACTTAGCCTTAATGGAAGGCTAAATTATATCGTTAAACTACACCAAGATGCCTTAATACTTTAATCATGGTTTTATATCATATTTCTATACATATATGATGTATTTAATATTTTCTTTTACAAAAATCTCTTAAAAGAATTAAATTTGGGATAAAGGTTGTGAAAAAATTTGATTTTGATTAATTCTGTGTCGGCTCTTGGCAAAGCCTGTGTTGCCAAAGTTAGCGTTTGAAGGCATGGCTGTTACCGATTGAATTAGTCAAATGAAAATTTTATCATGTAAAAATCCTTGTATCCGAATATTATATATATATTGTTTGAAATTGAGACCTTGTTTCAACACGAATAGATAATAATAAACTCATATTAAGAATAATAAAAAGTTTTTATTTGTGATAGTACTTTGCAATCCCGCGCCACGATGTTGTCCCATCATATAGGAGACATATCTAAAAATCAGAAAATTATATATATATATATATATATATATATATAACATAATGTGGATTGAATGTAAAAGTCATGTCATTAACTAACCAAGTTGAAAAAGTTCATACTACGCACTTGCATTGCCAATCTTTTTAGACTCCCAAATGTATTTAGTCAAAGTTACGCCTTACATCACTAATTAAGTTAATAGAATTCAATAATTAATATAACATTCAATATATAAAACCGTACTTTTCCCTCCTCACCTTATACCAAGAATCCTCCTTGATTTGCTTCTCACTCATCTAATCTCATCATCTCTTCTATATATATGTATATATACATAATAATATACAACTTATAACCAAAGAGAAAAAAAACCTTTACAACAGTACAACAATGAACAAACCACCGTCGCCGCCGTTCGAGCATGGCTTCTCATCCTCTCCCACCGACATAGAGAAACCGTCGGTCAAGTCATCGACGACGACGAAAACGTTCCCTCAATTTCATCGGTTTTGCAAATATAGATTACTTTCTCAACATAAATGCATATGGTTTGGGATTTTGAAGGCAGTGTTACGTCGATGGACTCGCCTCTTTCCTTCCGCCTACAAAAAGCAGAAGGCCGATGCATGAATCGGTACTGCAAGTTTAACAGTGATACGCTGTTAACGCCATCCTTTACCTGGTTGCGCTGTGTTCTTCCATCACTGCTTCGACGATTACGATTATATTCGGTCGGAAGTTTTTCGGTTGGAAGCTTTCTATGTTGCTCGGTGGTGTGCACTACTGCATTGGGGCTATCGCCAATGCTTGGACTGGGCTAAGAACGTTGCGAGCCGTATTCTTGTGGGTTTTGGTTTTGGTTTCGTCAGTTAGGCGTAAAATCTCATACTGATAATCAATCAACTTTACTTCTTTTTTTACAACATAGTTTGTTTGTGATCTGGTTTCAATATTAGGCTGTTTTCTTTTTACATCAGGTTACATTGTATTTGCTGGATACACCTGGTCGTGAGGCCCGCTAGGGTTGTTGGTGTCGAGCGAGATCTTTCCCTAGGGATCTGGTCGGCGGCCCAGTCGCTCAACGTGTGCGTGAGCATGATTGTCAACTTCCTGGTGTTGCTGAAATTCCTGGCCATGCTCTGTGTTGGTCCCTTTTAATCCAACAATACTAATCTAGGACGATTTACCACGCTAATGATGAAAGATTTAAAGATCGAACGTGGGGTGTGACAGTGAAGACGATGAATGCTTTGAAAATGGTTTGTTTACTATTCAACACACACGCACTCACACATACTACACCAAAAACACACACCCTAATGAATTAGGGTTTGGGGGTATATATACCACATGAGTTGGTATATTATACCCCTAGTAACTAAGAGCTAGAATATTACAAACTAGCCCAAAGTTAATTAAGTACAAACCAACTAAGATAAACACATTGAAATTGAACACTATAAAATATTCCTAACAATCTCCCCCTTAGTGTTCAATCTTCAATTCAGCACGAGTTATCTTTGTGGGCACATGGAGAATCTCTCGAGTCCTAGCAATCTCCCCCTTGCTCCCCCTGCAAAGGCTATCTCCTCTTCTTGTGGAGGATTTGAATGCACTTTCAGCTAGAACTCTCTTATCTTGACGCTATACGTTGTAGATCGGACGTATGCTGTGATCCACGCCCCGATATTCGTTTCTTGATTATGTCGCAGATCTTTGAAATTTTGTTTGCATCTTCTCCTTGTCTTTTTCCATATTTTGAAGTCGTCAAGTCTTCTCCAATCTTCTTCTCGGCGCCAGATTCGTCTTTGTCGAAGGAAGTTGTCTGGTTCGGCCTCGAGGAAGCTTGTCTGGCACTGAGAAGAAGAAGATATGCGTGGGTGTCTTTTAACATGTGCCAAAACTCTTTTGGAATGTGACATTGTAGGTTCATGTAGAGTTCGGCTTCATCATGGTAAGCGCGGCGGAATATAAATGGTGAGCGTGGGATGTGTTATAAAATGTGCCAAGGCTCTTTCGAATTTGACGTTTGAGTACAAGATAGCCCGGCTTCATAGTGGTACGCGCGGCGGAAATGGTGGGTGGTCCGACTTGTTTGTTTATACGTATCTCCTTCTCCCCCTCATGGCGATTCGTGTTAACGAGATCGTCATGTTTGTATAGGAGTCCAAGAAGGATACAAACGACAGGTCGGTGCGGGTAATAACCAGACAGAGCCACTAAGGCAATCTGTCAACACGAGTTCAGAGTTAAACTCTGAGACGTGGCCTGTGAGGACAGGGCTTAGAACCGGAGCCACATAGGCGTTCCGTTCACATCAATCTAGGAGCGTAGCTCATAAGCGATGGCCTACAACCGTTGTTGTTTTGATGTTGCAACGGCAGGACTTCCTTCCTATCATCGAAGCATGTCTTAGATGACATGTCTCTGGAAGTTCAGATCTGGTCACAAAGTCCAGATGAGAAAAGGTGTATGTGTCCTAAAAAAAAATAAAAACTTTTAGGTAGTGAGGACACCTAGACTCGATGTGTTCAAGGAAGTTCAGTGATGTGGGGCTAAATACCACTTAATTCAATATCTCCCGCTTCCAAGTGAAGCGGTGATAGCATGCGTGGCTCCCCGTGATTGATGAAACATCGGTCTTTAGGGAGATCGATGAGTGGGTAAGGCTCGGTTGTGCATGCGCCATTGGACCAAATGAGGCGACTTCTACCCGGGAGCTGATAGAAATCAACTCCTGCACCTATATGGGATGGTCCGAGTAATTTGTGAGCTCAGGGAATTTTGTATCTTCCACTCTTTGGTCTTATCAAGAAATGCCAAATAGGGATGTGGCTTATGGACTTGAATTCTTCACTAACACTCGTCTATGTTCCGGGGTTAGGTTCAGTTTGGTCTGACTGAACCATGGGAACCTAGAATCCATGCGTCCGTCAATTTTGGTGAGTGCTGCTTCATCAGCAAGTCGGAGCAGGGCGGTTGAGATCGTTTTCGTGTTTGTGTATGGATGTCACGCCTTTTGTAATTCTCGAACTCTTGAGGGTCGAGTTTTTCAGGTGAAGTCCGTCTTGTGAGGTGGAAGCATCTGAGAGGTTTTTTTTTTTTTTTTTTGCTTTTCTTTCCCCCTTTTTTTTTTGCTTTTCTTTCCCCCCCTTTTTTTTTATATATATATTATCGTAATAGTAGTAGATAAGCAGTATCGTAATAGTAATAGATATAGGTATATATATAGGTATATGTATATGGGTTACAGTAAGTTTCTCCCCCTCAAATCGTGCACCTAAGATGTACTCCCCCTAAAAACGTACTCTCCCCTCATAAATATGGAGTGATACTCCCCCTCCATGCATGCACGTTTAAACATGTATGTTCTCTCCCAATTAAATAAGCGTGAACGTATTTATCTATTTTCAGATCAGATGCAAACTAAAGAATTACTGTTCTTTAAAAATGCATTAGAATGTACGTTTTTCACTTTTTATCGCTCGCAACAAATAGGTATTTTTGACAATTCAGCTCATATGCATACGTGAATGTTTAAGCTCAAAGTTCCTTAAGATATATGCATAGTTAAAATGTACCAATTTAAAGACATAGGCATTTATCAATTCAGCTTATATGCATACGTAAACGTTAAGCTTGAAAATTCTATAAGTTGTATGCATAATGAAATATACCTATAATAGGGTATTCATGCATTTCAGCTCATGTTTACATGCAAAAGTTTGGAATTTAAAGTCTTTTTGAAGCATGCATAACTATAGTGTACCCTCGTTTGGTTGCTCGCACCGCTAACCAGCCGTGTATGTGGAGCAACCCAAGGTACCATACACGCTGGGATGTTTGGCTGCCCTCGTCGCATACCAGTCATGAGTGTGGAGCAGCTCTCTTAGTACCTACCCATGCTGGGATTCTGCAAAAACTTTATCGGGACTTTGGTACCCATTTTTGGATGGGTCCTCCCTTGTTAGCAGAAAACAAGTTAAACAATTTTGGTTCAGATATTGATCCTAAATCATCCTTTAAAGTCCTATCCAATTTGATTTGTGATCTAGGAATCCAGGTTTGGTGAACCTTAGAGGGAAATGACAATTCAGCGCAGGTGAATGTGTGCCTAGGTGTAGAAGACCTAAAGATTTTCTCCCTAGCCAGTCGCATAAGATGCTTTCTAGAATGAATCTTGACTGGGTATTTCAAGTAGGAATATGAGCTTATGGCGCTATATGCGTTATTGGATGATGAGTCGTATTGCCTACAAGAGTTCACATCATTCACGCTATAATGATGATTGTGCGGGATTTGAAAAGTTCGTTTGCGTAAGCTTGGAACTTCTTCGTTGCACGCTTCCCTAGGAATGAGAAAGGAAAAATCTTGAACATTCTCGACTTTAATTCTGGAAGATAATAGTGATTTTCCTTTCTCCTTCCTAATCTTTATGTGTTCCTTAGCTATTTTTAGCGCTTTGCTTTTACTTAACGTTTCAGCTTCAGTCAAAATTGACTTAGAATGATTAGTAAAAGTTTTCTCAGTTTTAGGAACAAAGCTTTTCGTTTTTGTTTATTTATCTGTTTCGAGGAAGATGTATTACTTGAGAAATTATGGAAAACAGATAAAGACGGGGAATTTTTGAGATATAGAATCTCCTTTAAAAGCTTTTCCTTTTCAGCGCCAAAACCTATCCTTTCAGAGTTCAAAGTATCTTGTAAATATTTCAATTTACGAAGAGTCTCTGGAGTATCACATAGAGTAGGTTTTTTATCATGTAAAATATTTTCCCCATTAGGAATTAAGTTAGAAGGAGAGTTTTGACCTGCTGGACCTATATTCGAAATAACATTCTCTAATCGTTTAATCTTAGAGTAAAGCATACGCTGTTCCTCTAAGACGGTCTCATATTTTGATGAGATTTCATTTCGCTCAGCTTCGCAAGAACGTAAATTTCTAGTCATCTCGCAGACCCTATTTTCACTATCTTCTAACTTAGTTTCTAAGCTAATTATATTTGACTTTGCGTTTGTCAAATCTTCATTAGCATAAGCTAGGCTTTCTTGTTGCTTAAGTAACACGGAGTAATTATTAGCAAGGCCTGCTTCTAATTCCTCAATCTTCCTAGCTTGAGCA
This sequence comes from Craterostigma plantagineum, assembly GCA_027422505.1. Lineage (NCBI taxonomy): Eukaryota > Viridiplantae > Streptophyta > Magnoliopsida > Lamiales > Linderniaceae > Craterostigma > Craterostigma plantagineum. The sequence goes on from JAPQWV010000009.1 coordinate 27,018,023, forward strand.
TCCATTTTAATTTGATTTTAAATTTAATTAAACAATAGAAATTGGCTTTTGAAATTTCAGTGACGAAAAGTTTGGTTTACTCGAGAATTATCGTGAAGTATCGAAGAAAGTCGGCGTCGAAAATTTTTGGCGTGCACCGAAAATTTTTGTGATAATTTCGAAAACTTCGTGAAAATGACCAAAACTTTTTCTATAATTTGCCTAGGATGTCCTAAGTTGATTGTTGGATATAAATGATCGTTGACACGTTTTGCGGATTTGCTTTAAAAAAAAATATTTTACGAAAACGTCGTCTACACCGAAAATTTTGGACCCGAAAAATATTAATTTGAGTTTTTTTTTTTTTTTTTTTTTTTTTTGTTTCTACCCAATGATAAAAAAAAATTCAGAAAATTTGAAAGAATTTATTTTTATTTATTTATTTATTTTTTTATTTTTTTTTTTAAAATCGGGTACTGTAGCAGTTTCGGGCGAATTGCTACAGTGAATCGCGAATTTGCTACAGTGTTTCGATCGAATTGCTACAGTGTTTCGATCGAAACTGCTACAGTGTTTCGATCGAAACTGCTACAGTGAATTGCTACAGTTTTCGGTCGAAACTGCTACAGTGTTTCGGGCGAAACTGCTACAGTATTTTTTTTTTTTTTTTTTTTGAAATCAGTCCACTTTCGGGTGTTGACCAGTCCAGTTTCGGGTTGACCAGTCCAGTTTCGGGTTTGACCAGTCAAAATTCGCCCGAAACTGAAAATAAAAACGCCCGAAACTGAGTAAATTGTACTGTAGCTGTTTCAGGTACTGTAGCAATCGGGCAATTTGTTCATCTACCGATTCTGGACTGAAAATGACGAAAAACAGACGCGATTTCTACCCAAAACTCACCCAAATCAACTGAAAAAAGTTGGGTAATCACTTAAAATCACTCGAAAACAACCTAATTACCTCTTGAGCTTCCAAAATCAGTAAAATCGGCTCAAAAACTCAAGAAATGGCAGAAATTCGAACCCAAAAAAAATACCCAAAAATTTCGAAAATTGTTCAAATCCGAACGTGTTTTGCTCTGATACCACTTGTTGGTCCCTTTTAATCCAACAATACTAATCTAGGACGATTTACCACGCTAATGATGAAAGATTTAAAGATCGAACGTGGGGTGTGACAGTGAAGACGATGAATGCTTTGAAAATGGTTTGTTTACTATTCAACACACACGCACTCACACATACTACACCAAAAACACACACCCTAATGAATTAGGGGTTTGGGGGTATATATACCAACTCACCCTAATGAATTAGGGTTTGGGGGTATATATACCACATGAGTTGGTATATTATACCCCTAGTAACTAAGAGCTAGAATATTACAAACTAGCCCAAAGTTAATTAAGTACAAACCAACTAAGATAAACACATTGAAATTGAACACTATAAAATATTCCTAACACTCTGCCACTTGAAGTTTGGGTTGTTCTTTCTCATTGGTTTCTTTGTGCTGTTAATGACCATCTTCGTCCACTTTTTCTTGCCGGAGGCGAAGAATATTTAGATCGAAGAGAGGGTCGTGTGAAAGAACCACTAGTTCTGTCGAGAGGGTCATGATGGAGGAGGATTATCCGGCCACTGCTGGTGCTGTCGAGATGGGGAATTAGGGGTGTTTCAATGTCGGTTAACAGACCGAATCCGAAGTTTCGGTTCGTACCGAATGCCGAACCAAAAATTTCGGTTCGGTATTCGGTTCTCAACCGAAATAAAATTTGGTTCGGTTCGGTTCACTAACTCGGTAAACCGAACCGAGCCGAAAAACCGAATTCTAAAAAATTCTCAAATAGGGCCTGAATTCGAAATCAAACCCTTAATGGCGCCTTATTTCGAATTGACCCTAGAAAGTTTGCCTGGGAGTTAAGTGAAGTTTCCCCTAAAATATATAATGATATATTATTATATGTCTTATATTAATAATATATCCACCATATTTAATAAATTATGAAAAATAATAGGTCAACCGAAAATTCATACAAATATATATGATATATATTTATATGATGAAACAATTAATAAAATAGGAAAATATGAGGTAAAAATTAAAATTTTATGCAAATATATATGATAATCAATATTTATAATCTTAATAATATTAATATATTTATTTTTATTTGTTTATTAAAATTCTGTTTTTTGGTCGGTTAACCGAACCGACCGAGAAAAATTCAGCAAAACCGAAGTTTCGATTATAAAATCCTTGAACCGAACTTTCGGTTAAGGTTCGGTTATTACCGAATGAACACCTATGAGGGACAACTAAAGGTTAATAGAGTATGAGTGGGAAGCTTATATAAGGCGAGGCGTAAATGTTTTATTTAAATCGTTGTTAATAACAACTTGTTATTAAGTTTGAACCCAATTGCAGTGTTTGGATGAAAATAAATATTTTCCTATTTTTGTTTGTCATTAACTATAGCAATTAATGCAACATCAAATTAATAATCCAATTTCCTCGCATTTCAAAGCAAAACTCACCTCAATCAATCTAAAAAATTGGAAAAGTTCTTCAAAACAAAAAAGTTATTATTTCCTCTATACGGGTCCATTTTTCTCTCTCATCTCTATCCAAAAAATTTCAGTTCGGTATTTGGTTCTCATTTTGATAACCGAAATACAATTCCGTTCTGTTCGCTTTATTTACTTTGTGAACGGAACCGAACCGAAAAACCGAATTCTAAATTTTTTGCTTTCATATACATATATATTATTATATAAAATATATAATGATATATTATTATATGTATTATATTAATAATATATCCACCATATTTAATAAAATATGATAAATAATAGGTCAATTGAAAATTAATACAAATATATATATGATAATATATTTATAATACAAAAATATTTAATATAATAGGAAAAATATGGGAAAAAATTAAAATTTTATGCAAATATATATGATAATCAATATTTATAATATTAACTATATTAATATATTTATTTTTATTTGTTTATTAAAGTTCTGTTTTCTTGGTCGGTTAACCGAATCGAACCTAAAAAAATTCGGTAAAACCGAAACTAAACCGAAATATTTCAGTTCGATTTTCGGTTATAAAATCCTCGAACCGAACTTTCGGTTAAGGTTCGGTTAGTATCGAATGAACACCCCTATGACGGATAACTAAAGGTTAATGAAGTATGAGTGGGAAGCTTATATAAGTCGAGGCGTAAATGTTTTATTTAACTCGTTGTTATTAAGTGTGAACCCAATTGCAGTGTTTGGATGAAAATAAATATTTTCCTATTTTCTTTGTCATTAACTATAGCAATTTATGCAACATCAAATTAATAATACAATTTCCCCTCGCATTTCAAAACAAAACTCCCCTCAATCAATCTCAACAATTGGAAAAGTTCTTTAAACAAAAAAATTATTATTTTCCTCTCTACGGGTTCATCAATTGTCGTTACTTTGACATCACTTTTATTTGCAAGGTATATCGCTTTAAATCTTCGTCTGGAGTTTGTTTCTTTTTTAACTGTATGGTAGCGTAATTCAAGATCATCTCCAACCGAAAACCCATTCTCAAACTCAAATTTATTCAAATTTAATGCGGTAATTCTTCTCCAACCGTCAAACTCATTCTCAAACTCAATAAAATATTCTCAAATATCCACTCTACATCACTTCTTTTATTTTATACATCAACTTCTTTATTTTCATTGTACCCTATTTTTATAACATTACAAAATAATATTACAGAACTATATTACATATAAATATGGGAGAATTACACATAACTACATACAAGACTTTATATCAGTAAAATACTCGTCAGAAATATATTGTTTAAGTACGAGCTGCAAACCTTTTATCATTTAGACTAAGACCATCTCCAACCGAAAAGCGCATTCTCAAACCCAAACGCATTCTCAAACTCAAAATGCAGTAATTCTTCTCCAACCGATAAACCAATTCGCAAACTTAAAAGACTATTATTGTAATATTCTCTTCGGTCCGATTTTTAATATTACATGAAATTACAACTTACAACAACAAATCTGACCCATACTATTATTTTAAGTTCGATTGAAAAGAATAATTTCACAAAGTTAATAATAAACTCAATATTTTTTCATATAAAAGACGTAGAAAAAAATAATTATTAATAACAGGAGTCCTTTTTATATATTTTATTTATTTTTTATTTTTATATGGGTACTTTAATAATTAAAAATAATAAAGGGTATTTAGTGTAATTTTTAAAATATCAAACGCATATTTTGGGATATCTCATTCCCAAAACGCATATATGCGTTTAAAACAGGAAAATGAAAACGCATTTTGAGTTTGCATTTGGTGTGAACTTTTAGTATATATTTTGGGTATCGATTGGAGATGCTCTAAATGGACAATATACCCTCAAAAATTTAATTTATTACGGTTATACCTACAATTTTAATTAAAAACAAACACAAAACAAACCAAACAAACACAAGAAAACAATCGAACTCAAAAGCTTAATATAAACTCTAATCCCAAATCAAAACCCACTCTCAATCGAACACCCACGTCAATTGCTCGGACGAAGAAACGTATGAGGAATCGGCACCACCGTCCGGTGTTCCAATTTCTCATTTCGCTCTCATCCCCTAGTAAGTTTGGTAGTTTCTATTTTTCGTCAATTTATTTTATTGTACTGTAAATCTATGTAATTGATCTGTTAATTAGTCGTTTGGTGTTTTAGGTCTCGATAATTATTATTATTATTATTATTATTATTATTATTAAGGCTTTTAAATGTTTTATTCACGACTATTTGTGCTTAATTCAGAGTTCTTTGTTGGGTCCAGCCATAATTAAGAGACCAATCAACAATGAAGTGCTTATCGCGTGCAAATGGACAACAAGGCATGTTTGAATATTATGTATAAAATGACGTTTGCACTGACGTTTTTATTTTGGCTTGTAGCTTGGAAGTTGCCTATATAAAGGCATCGATGGATCAGTTGTAAATCACCCCAAAATCAAATAAGAATAGTCAGTGCGAGGGAGAGAGAAAAGAGTGAGAGGTAAACTTATCCCGGTGGATAAGGGTGAGAGCGGGTTTTAGTTTACTGGGGTAGTTGGGAATAAATACAAAACATTACCCGGGTGGGTAAGGAGTCTTGGTTTGGGTTTAAACACGAGCGTTATTTTGTACGGTGTATTATTCTCAAATATAGTGAAACTATTGTCTCTCCGTGGAGGTAGGCGGTATTGGCCGAACCACGTAAAAATCTTGTGTTCTCTCTTGTTGTCATTTTGGCTTTGTACTATCCGAATAAAATTGTCGTGGATCCAAAATAAACCTTCCGCTGGGCCCGAAGAATTACCGCTCAACCCCAACAAGTGGTATCAGAGCCAAGCCTAATTGATATTCTGAGTATGCTCTGTGGTTGCAGCTTTGTCTGATCTTCCACATCAGAAAAGATATCAAGAAGGTTCGTTACGGGGGAGCTAGTGTCGGGCCAAAGCTGTCGAATCTCTGCAAGGATAATGACGACGGAAAGCACTTTCAAAGTGCGGCAATTTGATGGTACGGGAAGTTTCACTCTGTGGCAGGGACGAGTGAAGGATATTCTTGTTCATCAAGGGTTGGCTAAGGCTTTGAAAGGGGAAAAGGGAAAGCCGGAGAAAATGACACAAGAAGACTGGGAGGATTTGGGGTCAAGATGTGTCAGCACAATCCGTCTGTACATTGCGGATAACATTATTAATAATGTTGTTAATGAGGATTCTGCACTAGACTTGTGGGCGAAGTTGGAGGAGCTGCATCTCGATAAACTCTTATTTCATATGTACTTTGCATATCCCCATATTCGTGACATTGCATTCCTTTTCAATGTGAACTTTCTATAAACTTGATCAAGTTCTAGTAATTAGCGGATTTCTTTTTTACTTTTTCTTTCTACAAAATGCCACGACGTACTGTAATGCTGCGAAGGACTTACCTATCAATTTCAGAAGAGGAATTCCAAGACAACGAGAACCCACGACGTTGAATCTGAAGCAAAAACAAACGCGGGTCAATTTCAGGGAGAAAGTCGCGCGATTTGGGTTGGTTTGGGATGGTGCGAATTTTTCTTTTTTTTTTTAAGGAACGAACGTAAGGTGAAATAAGAAACTAGGTAAAGGATGTAATAAATAAGTTTTATCAAGGGTAAATCCGTCAGTTAGGCACCTATCAGTAAAATAAAATTCAAGTAGCTACCTAGGTTAAAAATAAGTCTGACAGGGGACTGAACTGTTTAATTTTTATTGATGTAGGTATTAAGTGTTTGAATCCCCTAATCAATATTTATAATATTAATTATATTAATATATTATTTTTTATTTGTTTATTAAAGTTCTGTTTTCCTGGTCGGTTAACCGAATCGAATTTAAAAAAAATCGGTAAAACCGAAACCAAACCGAAATATTTCAGTTCGATGTTCGGTTATAAAATCATCGAACTGAACTTTTGGTTAAGGTTCGGTTAGTATCGAATGAACACCCCTATGACGGATAACTAAAGTTTAATGAAGTATGAGTGGGAAGCTTATATAAGTCGAGGCGTAAATGTTTTATTTAACTCGTTGTTATTAAGTGTGAACCTAATTGCAGTGTTTGGATGAAAATAAATATTTTCCTATTTTCTTTGTCATTAACTAGAACAATTTATGCAACATTAAATTAATAATACAATTTCCTCGCATTTCAAAACAAAACTACCCTCAATCAATCTCAACAATTGGAAAAGTTCTTTAAACAAAAAAAATATTATTTTCCTCTCTACGGGTCCATCTATCCAGAAACCCACTGTCGTTACTTTGACATCACTTTTATTTGCAAGGTATATCGCTTTAAATCTCCGTCTGGAGTTGTGTTTCTTTTTTAACTGTATGGTAGCGTAATTCAAAATCATCTCCAACCGAAGAACTCATTCTCAAACTCAAATGCAGTGATTCT